>CM056796.1:10012500-12412500 GCA_029852875.1 Mythimna loreyi | reverse complement strand
CCTCTTTATTTCTCTAACCACTCCTCAAAGAGAGGACTTATCATTGCAATTATGGCGTACCTATATTAGGTTCACGGCATATAAGTTAAACCATCCGTCATTACGCGCAGGCCACTTTGACTGACACCCAAAAATCGGTTATAGTCCTCGTTACATAAGTTGAACCACCATGGTGGTCGAACTTAAATGCACACTAACCGATTTTCGGAATTTCGGGTCCCAATCGAATTGGGGACCAAGCACAACCACAGCAAATGGGTCAACTTATTTGCCGGTTGCTATACATAGTTTAGTTGTCTTCTATAAAAAAAAACACGTTACCTACCATAGACAAGAAAGTTCTATGCATGTTGCTGATAAACCTAAGTATGAATGGAAATTTTAACAACAGGTCGAAATAGTGGTACTTATATATTTGAATACAGATTACAAGTTACTTTTATATCATAGTTTACAGAAAAGGTCGTACTTTCCAGTTTTTATATGTGTAATTTTATTAGCTTAGTGAAATAACTAAACGCAAACAAAATTCGGTTGCTACTTCAAATAGTCAAGGTTGGTCACATTTTAAGACTACCCACAAATGATTCTGATTTAATTCTGACATTTTTATACTTTTATACAGTTTTGAAGAAGCATTTCATTCTAGAATGTCGAAAAGATCGTGTCAACTACATCTTGACCGTTTTTGTTACCCGTTGGTGTTGAATTTATTACATCTACGAAAGGATATCTCTCAATGAAATCGCTCAATAATTATGAAATAACTGATAATATATTTATATTTCCGTTATTTCAAAATTTTGCCTTTCACCTAGATAAAAAAAAAATGGAGTCCTTACGTAGATGTAAAAAAATCACTAAGCATCTGGGCTGTAATGTTGATGGTAAGTTTTTTTTTTTAACTTTATAAATTATATTAGACAACGATATATTAGGTAGGTACTATAAACGTAGGTTAAGGTTGTTTGGTAGAAATCGCTGTCAGCGATAAGACCATTTTACCCATATATGTATATAAGTTTCTGTGAACTCGTTACTTTTATGGTGTCCAATAAAGTTTATTTTATTCTATACTAAAATATTACTATGAAATAGCTATGTACGGGCGTCGGATCTTGGCGAGTCTGAATTTAGACTGCGAATTTTAGCGCTTGAAAACCTTTATTTTCGTACTAGTACGAAAATAAAGGTTTAGGAGGAAAACCTTTATTTTCGTACTAGTACGAAAATTATTTAATCTAAATTATTAAACCTTTATTTTCATACTAGTACGAAAATAAAGGTTGTAAAAAATAAATGCCAATAAGTAACAGTTTTTAACAGCAATAACAACTGCAAATTGCATTTATTTATTTACACCATTTATTTTTTTTAAAGTGCACAAGCGCTAAATTTTGCGGAGCTTAACTTAAGACACACCAAGATTCGACGGCCGTACTGTTCTATTCTAAGTAGGTACCATGTGATTTTCCTTTGTTTTTAAGTTAGGAAAAGGTTTAAAACTTCTGCCGCTTTAGAGTAGGAAGCTATCGGCGCTGCTGAACCCACACGGTTATGCTGAAATCCCGAAAATCGGTTATTATCCTAGTCATATAAGTTAAACCGTCATGGCGGACGCCGGACGACATTGATTGCGTAGTAAGTTATTTTGGGATCCCAATCGAAGTAGTAGGCCGTTCGCGACCACAGCAAATGGTTCAACTTATTTGCCGCGTATCTAACTGCTATACATAGTTTAGTTGTCTATGAACTAAAAGATGTTACCATATATAAAAAATGTCTATGCATGTTAATGATATAAATAATATGTACCAAAGTATGAAAACAGGTCGAAATAGTGATACTTATATTTGAATTAAAATGTTAGATTACAAAATAAATAAATGTCATCCTTCCAATTTTTATGACGTTTTCTGTGCTGAAATAGTCAAGGTTGGTCACATTTTATTATAAGACTACCCACATGTCGATTTTGAATTCATTCCAACATTTTTATACAGTGTAGTGTTCAGTTGAGAAAAGTATTCGTTTCTAGAAAGTCGCAAAGATTGTGTAAAGTACATCTTGACCGTTTTTGTTAATTTGCTGATGTATTTATTACATCTACGAAAGGATATTAGAATGAAATCACAGATTCAAATATACATTTCCGTTATTTTAAAATTTTGGTTTCTCTCCAAGATAAAATGGCGTTCTTACGTAGATGTAGGAAAAACACCGATCGTCTGGGTTACAGATGGTAAGTTTTTAAACTTGAATATTTTTAATTTCGATTTTGAACAATCATCATCATCAGCCTTTTTAATGTTCCCACTGCTGGGACACAGGCCTCCTCTCTAGTAGAGGGAATGGGCCATAATCCACCACGTGGCCCCAGTGCGAGTTGGTGGATGTCACATGTCTTTCGATTTTTTTTTGGTTCTAGGACATGCCGGTTTCCTCACGATGTTTTCACACCATTTGTATTAAATCAAAGTTCCCTTTTTAATACAAACTGCAATTTACATAAAACTCGACTTAACTTAAAGTTAACTTTTTTAATTTTAATAACTGTGATATAAATTGTTACTATGGACTAGGTAACAATTGTAATTTAACTTATGATTATCATAGATTTATAATACTATGATTATATTCAATGTACATCCCAAGTCATAACTGGATAGCTACTTCGGTATAAGATCTTTTTTTTAAGTTGAAGAAATCATCCAAATACTTCTTCCTTTCTAGGGTAGGCGGTTATCGGCCCTGCTGGTCCTACACGGTTATGATGACATCACTTTGAAACGCACGTGGAACAATGCGTGCCATTGAAGACTTGGGCTCGAACCCGACGGCGAGCTACCGATTACTCGCCATCCTGAAACTGCCGATGCCCGTGGGAACTCCTGAGAAGACAGCTGGGAAGTGAGGATGTCCGTTCCCTTACTTTTGCGGCCATCTCGAAAGATCCATTTCGTCTTAAGGTATGTGGGTAGTTTTAGTTTTTTTGAAACTTAATTAGAAGAATAAAGAAAAAGCCATTTAGATACTAAATGAAATAAAGATATTATTTTATGTTATCTTTAATGGTTTCTTCATTTACTTCGGTAGTAGGTTCCTTGGATGTTTCTGAATTTTCCTCCGTTTCTCCATTCTCTTCGTCTCCGGAGTTTTCGAGTGTATCGTTACAAGCCATTAACAAATCGTACCACATCTCGGCGTGGAATAAAGCTGCTGTTTCGACTTCTATTTCTGCAGCTTCCACTAAAACATATAAAAACGTGTTAGTTCGATAATTTATTTATATATTCAACTATTTCTGGTGGGTTTTGGTTTGCGGTAGTGGCCGAGTGGTAAAGGTCCCGATTTACGAGTTGTAAGTCGCAGGTACAAAGCCAGCCAGTCGCCAGCTATTTTGTGTATTATTTTTCATTGCTCTCAAAACGGTGAAGGAAAACATCGTGATGAAACCTAGAACCAAAATTCGAAGACATGTGACATCCACCATTCCGTACGGGTCATCCCACGTGGTGGACCATTCCCTCTTCTAGTGAGGAGGTCTTATTCTCAGCAGTGGGAACATTATAAGGCTGATGGCTATGCTATTTTATCAATTTCTGTACACCCACAGAATACATAACGTAAAATAAAAAAGAAGAAAGTTGCAAAAGTGATGCGTACTATCTAAAAAGAAATTTCTTTAAAATATATTTTAAACGAAAGTAAAATAAAAAGAGGAATTCAAAGTTGGTCAAGTCTTCTTTTTCTAGTTTTTTTTTTTAGTTTTGTTGAGTTTTACATTGTGCTCACTACTGCTGACGTCGCTAAATAGGCTGAATAGGTAGATATCTCCAACTCAAAACTGTAGTGTTACAAATTTTAACTATCTATATTGGTTGCATGTTACAACGGCTCCGAGCAAAAAGTCGGTAATAGCAAAAATATATTTGCCGAACCACACCCAGACACGTAGTAACTATTTAGTAATCTGTGCCCAAACATTATGTCGGTGATCAAAAAACTAATTTGTGCCATTACCGACTTATTCCTGGAGGCGTCCATTTAAAATGCTCTGTTCTCCTAACTGTTATAATCATGTAAATATGTATCAATCTACCCAGGTGAGGGAACGCACTTGGATGACAGTCTTCTGCCTCGTAAATGGAAAAGTAGGCGCTGAAAATGACATGGAGCGAGCACTACTATCAATACTGTAATTAAGGTAAGTAAGTACCTAATATTTACATACCCGGTTTTTTATGGTAGGTAAAAATCATCGAATGCGAATCCCGCTCTTGGGCGGAGCGGGAAACAGTGTCAGACTCTTACTGACTAAAGAACCTCCCCGGTTCCTTCCTTGCCTTATTCCCAAAGCCCCGGTGTAACGCCTTCGCACCAACCATCGACCCCGGGAGGCTTCGACTCTGTAGGGCCCCTACAGTTTGCTGACAACTCCTTGAGGCGCGCGGGAACAGGCGCCGTCGACGACTTGTGCTTGGTCTGGACTGTTACCATACCCGGGAGTGTACTTATAGCATGTAAATGCTAGTTTTAATAACACGTAAACTTACTGCGTAAATTCATAACGACTTCTACCCCTTTTTTCATTCGAGCCATATCAAATTCTATTTCATTTTGTACTTTTTCGTAGAATTCTTGGCTGTTGACATCAATATCTTCTATATTATTTGGCTTTTCTTCCATATTTTTTCAATCTAGAAAGAACTAAATGAAAATTAGAAACCCCCGCAAATACTTTTTATTTTTCCCGCCAGTTTATGAAATGCATAGACTAAAAACAGCACCATCAACAAAAGCAAAGACTATAATTATTCAAAAACATTAAACGTAGGTAATGCTAGGTCCACACACGGTGAATTTAGTTTCTAGCTATTTGCAGGTGTATGCTTCTTCTATCCATATCCACAAAATCGTTTTGCCCGGCCTTTATTGCATGTTAAACTGTCAAGCCCCAAGCGTTCGCACCATATAATATTGTCTCTAATGACGGTATTCAAAATTTTTCATAATAATTTATCCAGGACATCTTGTGAGTTACGATATTTATGATAAATTGATCAGTGTGTCACTTTTGCTCTATGCTCTATTTCTTATGGTTGTTTTCTTTATTTTTATGTATTCAATCTAATCCTTATCCATCATTTTAAATTACATCATGATAGATACATTTTTGTATAGCATGTACGGTAAACATTTATAAATCGCCCGTTAGTTGCTGATCCAGTTGTTATAAGTAGCATTGCAGCATTTTATTTCATCCAAACTATAATAAGTATAATTTTTATGACGGTGGCTTTCGCTGCCCTAACTGACGGTAGATTTCGATGTCAGAGAGAGTAGCAATTTTGACTTGATTGATACTTACATATAGCAACACTATTAATTTCTAATTTCTAACACTGGCTCGCCTCGGCTCGGCTTAAAAACTTTGTATCCAATGGTTAAGAAATATATTTAAAAAAAAACTGGCACTCGATCCTTCTTCAACATTACCATAGACTATTAAAAAAGTAAAATATTTCAACAAACGGCTAAATTCAAATGTCACGAAACACTATTTCCGTTTCACTTTTCATATGAAAAACGTATTAGTGCTATCTCACTCTGCGCAAATGACGTCTCATTATATATCGGCTGCTTTACCAAAGATCTGTCATTGTCACGCCTGCTCGATTGCCTGACGGTCTCTTTTGTGGTGAATAAAATAGATAAATAACGCGTTTTGGAAAATTTTGTATTCGTTGATATTCCTCATGATTGTTTACTAGTATTTATAGCCGGGTACTTAATAAGAACTCATTAAAAATGATGAGTGACGACGATCGCGACATCGATATTGAAAGTGATGTAGGTGTTTTCCCGATTTGACAGTTTAGTGTATGTATTCGATCTGCATGTTTATTTTGCTACTGATAATATTTTTTCACAATTCCAGGCTGAAAACGACTCGGATTCTCGTACACATGCCAGGAACAGCGTAGGTGGCAGCGGATACTACTCGCAGGTAAATTGTGTTCGTATCCATTTCAAAACTACCTACCTACTTCTCATTTATGAAATATTTTATCTAAATGAACTTTGTATGTGTGTATTTATTAGAATAATTTAGAAATATATTCAAATTCATTGAAAGACATCGTTTTTAGCAGCGAATCTGCTGAACCGTGACACTACAACCATGAAAACCACTTCAAATGTATTTATGTAATTTACTTTTTTCTATCTGATTTTTATTACAAACTTAGTATGTATCTATTAGAATGATTTAAAAAGAAACAAATTCGTTGAAAGACATCGTTTTTAAGTGATTTTGCTGACCCATGAAAAGTACCCACTTACTCCAGATTTATCAAATATTTTATCAAAATGAATTTAAATCTTTATATTAGGATGATTTTGAAAGAATTGAAGTAATTTGTTGTAATACATTTTTAACAACTAGAACCTTAAAAAGTACCTACCCACTTTAAATTCAACAAATACTTGACCAAAAGGAACTTTAAGTATTTATTAGAATGTTTTAGAAAGATATAGATTTGTTGAAAGACATCGTTCTTAGCAGTGAATCTGCTGAATCATGAAATGTACCCACCTTCAGAATTATCAAATATCTTAAACTCTTGAGCCCCAAACGTTTGCTCACCTATTGTCTCTCTATTATGGCACTCGAAAGGTTATTGAATGTTGAATTTGAAAGAATTTAATTTGTTGTTAGACTCTATTAGCAACCAATCTGATGAACCATGAAAAGCCAATTTACCCACCTACTTCAGATTTATCAAATGGATTTTCTCAAAATGATCTTTGTATTAGGATGATTTAGAAAGAAATAATATCTTTGAAAGACATCATTTTTAGCAGCGAAACTGCTGAATCGTATAAAGTACCCACCTACTTCAGATTAATCAAATAATTTTACTTTATATTCATAATCTAAGTAATTAACTTATTTTTTTTCTATCCGGTTTTTATTACAAACTTAGGATGTATTTATTATAATGATTTAGAAAGAAATAAATTCATTGAAAAACTTCATTATAGCAGCGAATCTGCCGAACCATGAGAAGCAATCGCTTACTTCAGATTTATCAAATATTTGATCAAAATTAATTTTGTGTTTGTATTAGGATGATTTTGAAAGAATTTAATTCATTGTTAGACACTTTTAGCAACAAATCTGCTAAACCATGAAAAATACCACACCCACCCACCTACCCGCCTACTTGAGATTTATCAAATCCATACTAATATTATAAATGCGAAAGTAACTCTGTCTATCACGCTTTCCCGCTTAAACCTCTCAAACGATTTTGATGAAATTTGGCACAGGCGATTTTTAGACCCTGAGAAAGGACATAGGCTAACTTTTATTGCGAAAAAAAGACACAGACTAAGTCGTGGGTACCAGCTGGTCTACACTAATATAATAAAGAGGTAAAGTATGTTTTTTTGTTTGTAGGAGATAATCTCTAGAATTACTGGTCCAATTGGAAAAAAAATAAGCAACAATAGAAAGCTGCTTATACACCTGAGTGACATAGGCTATATTTTATGTAGGCGGGCGAAGCCGCTGGCAAAAGCTAGTATTTCATAAAAATTAATTTTGTGTTTGTATTAGGATGATTTGGAAAGAAATTAATTCATTGTTAGACACTTTTAGCAACAAATCTGCTGAACCAAGAAAAAAAACCACACCCACCCAGTTACCCACTTACTTGAGATTTATCAAATATTTTATCAAAATGAACTTTGTATTTTTGTATTAGGATGATTTAGAAAGAAATAAATTCATTGAGCCATCGTTTTTAGCAGGAAGGATCGCTGAATCTTAAAATGTACCTACCTACATCAGTTTTTTTATTTATTAGCTAGCTTTTTTTTATATAAGTATATGATTAGAAAGAAATGAATTCGTTTTAAAACATAATTTTTAGCTGTAAATCTACTGAACTATGACACTCAGAGGAATTTTCTTTGTTACAGGCTGAAAAAAGAGCACACCACAACGCACTAGAAAGAAAGAGAAGAGACCACATAAAAGACAGCTTTACATCGTTACGAGAAGCAGTACCAGCTCTCCAGAATGAGAAAGTGGTATGTTCAAAAATTGTAAGCATTCACATTTTACATGTGGTAATTTTTACCTTTATTTTTATAGTTTTTAAGCTTTGTAATACTCGTCATGATGTATGGTGTGGGTAATTAAACCTTTTTACTAGTATATTGAAATCTCATTTAGGATTAGATTTCGGCTTATGCTCTTACATGTCCAATCATGTTATCCCTGAAATATACAAATCAATCAATGAATTTGATATTTTATAGATTTACTAACACCATTACATCTATGAAAGAGATATTTTTGTTTAAATGAGTGCCTATGTTGTATTTTGGTAATATAGTTCTTTTTAGCAATTATTTAAACTTTTAAATATTTTATCCGTTTACCCTCAATTGAAATAATTACATTACAAAATTACTTGGATTGTGAAAATAGTATGTTGCATGATTGGCTATTTGAAATAAAATAATGAATAGAATAGAATAGAATAACCATCTATTCTATAAAATAATGATCTTAGAAATAAGTTTAAATTATAAAATATCTTAAAAAGATTGCAATTTTCTATACATACAAAAATTTTGCCTAACTATCAATTATATTGTTATAGGCGAGTCGTGCACAAATATTAAAAAAGGCTGCTGAGTACATACAATTTATGAGAAGAAAAAACAATTCACATCAGCAAGATATAGATGACTTGAGAAGACAGAACAATATGCTGGAGACACAGAGTAAGTGCTTCTTGTTAATTCCACCATTCTTTTGTTTCTTGATCTACATTGTATAAAAGAAAATCGCAAGAAAGATTTTTAAAACCACGCAACGGTTTTTGATACGATTTTTTTAATAGATGGTGATTCAAGAGGAAGGTTTATATGTATAATATATTTAATATCACCATTGCACCTAAGTAAAAAGCACCTCACTATCAATGATTGTATCACCATCAGGTAGGATCATAGTCAGGTACCTACTACTTTATATAAATTTATTGTACCCTAGTTTTCTTAATATTTTTTTTTTATGTATCTGCCATGTTTTCTGCTCTGCACCCTCAGTTGACTGGTAGAGAAATAATTTTTCCACATGACCGCAGCATTCCGTAAAAAAATGCATAAATTCAAATCGCCCTTAGGAATATTGTGTATTATTATTCAGTTTTAAATCGGTGGGGTCACTCAGACCAAAAAAACTTCTGGCGTGGCTTTCTTTGTTTAATGTCCCTCACAATTTTACTGACATGATCCAATGTATTTAAACTATTTTAATAGAGATGTAGAGTTCACCCCTACCACATAGTTTATTTATGTTTATAATAAACACATACAAGACACCACAATTAAAACACAAATATAAATACTATCACAGTAATATTCGTATTTACATTTGTCATAACATATTAATCCACATTCACGGCATTTATAATGTTTACACATTATAAGCCCTAGCGTACGGGCGGTTAAGCGGCCAGGCGCACCATTTTATATTTCGAATTGTGAAGGTCAGTCGGTCACGGACCTCGCTGCCTACTGCTTGTTCCGCGCTCGTGATATTCGCTCCCGTAAATTGTTACGCGAACATTTATGGTTTTTGTGGACTGCCGTAGTGTGTATCTGTCTGTACTCCTGTGTTGTGTCGTTTATGGATATTCGTATAGTGCGAGTAAACCGTGAGTACGTACGACTTTTATTTACGCGCTCCTCGTACACTCGCTAAAGAGATTACAATTAATCGCCACATCCGTCTTGTGGGGCATTATTTCATATCATATCATTATTTTTTTTAAATAATACTGATCGTAACTTGTACCCTCGTACCATTTTTAAAAAGAAAGGAGAAAAAATACTGCCAGCCCACCGGGGCCCTTGATAAAAAATCAGTTTTCGAGAGTTTTCTACATTTTTTTTTCTCCCGTTCCGTAGCCAGGAGAATGTAGTGAGCACTCTTGTGCATCTGCCAGCGCATTTTATTTTTACTTTGATGCCCTAGCGCATACTACCTGCTATTACGAGTACCACAATATAATACTAACCTCATTGTGGTAATCGTGAGTTTTCGAGATTTTTCTAGATTTTATTTTTACTTTGATGCCCTAGCGCATACTACCTGCTATTACGAGTACCACAATATAATACTACCCTCATTGTGGTAATCGTGAGTTTTCGAGATTTTTCTAGATTTTATTTTTACTTTGATGCCCTAGCGCATACTACCTGCTATTACGAGTACCACAATATAATACTACCCTCATTGTGGTAATCGTGAGTTTTCGAGATTTTTCTAGATTTTATTTTTACTTTGATGCCCTAGCGCATACTACCTGCTATTACGAGTACCACAATATAATACTACCCTCATTGTGGCAATCGTACTTTACCTTTTTACCATTAGTTTGTTATAAACTGATTTTCGGGAAAAGTTCGAGACTCGATTCCTGAACGTATATGTAATTATAATATCTGTATATATATATATATAGCGACCCACCCCAGCTGCGCACGGGTACAATGGTGATATTCAGTATATATGTATGTATTATTCATATAAACCTTCCTCTTTATTCACTCAATCTATAAAAGACAAATCGCAAGCAAAATCCGTTGCGTTGTTTTATAGATCTAAGCATACATAGGGATAGACGGGGGTTTCCCGCTCTTGAGCAGAGCGGGTAACAATGTCAGACTCGTACTGACTTTACACCCCACCCCGTTCCTTCTTTGCTTTTCCTACTGGGGTCAAGCCTTCTTTCCAGAAAGAGACCATGGGTCCCACTTGGCTTCGACCCTTTTGCAGAGTCCCTACGATCCCTCAAAATGTTGAAACGGGAGGCAAAAGTTTTTATGGAGTAACCTACTTTCCTGCTGGCAGGAGCTAGTGTACCTATAAATTTGTACGGAACTCTCGGTAGGCGAGTTGTCCCGTTCTTGTAATTAAGGCTTTGACTTAAATTCTGGAGCCTCGAGCGAACGGCGTTCGCACAACTATTGTCTTACTATTGTCTCTAATTACGGCACTCGAAATGTTAAATCACACTTATGTTATAATAACATGTTTAACAAATATAAAATTTTCTCTTTACAGTAAAAGCATTGGAAAAGGCCCGGCAATCTGGCAACTATTCAGATGCCCATGAACTGGGTCTTGGCGTCAAATCGGAAGGTGATTCACTCGACACGGACAGTTCCGATGGGGAGGCCACCACGCGCCGGGTCAAGAAACTTAAGATTAACGGCGTGATGTCTAGTAACTAAGCAGGTTGTGAGATGAATTCGTCTTAGCTAATGATGACAGAAATTTCAGACAAGTTGTTAACCGATATGGCTTGGCTTATATTTGTTTGGTTGACCTTGGGGGTTGGCAAGTCATATGTTGTGATCACACGAAATTTATTTGTCTAAACTATTTACGCTGTTATCACACTGGCGTTTAATGAGCGTAGGCGTCTTTTCAACGTCTGCGCAGTGTTGGCGCCGCGCAGACGCAACGTTGATGTCGCATCGTCGAGTGGCAAGTATTCGTCCGCGTCCGCTGACCGCGACGTTAACGTTGCGTTGCTGCGACGTTAAAGTTAGCGAGGTCGCAAGGCGTACGCTTGCCACTAAAGACTCGCGACTTCAACGTTGAGTCTGCGCAGCGCCAACGCTCATAAACCGCCAGTGGGATATCGGCCTTATTAGTAACTGTAAACCTGGATTTAATTTCATAATTTCAATAGAAAATGTTAATAAACATCTTAAAAGGTTCTCAATAAAGCAGAAGTTTTTAAAAATAAGACTGCATTTTGCAATGAATGCAGCTGCCCTATACAGCATTTGCTAACAATGTCTTGCGAAATTTTCGTTCAGTCGTCCTAACAGTATAATTCAAGCCTTACAAACTACTTTGTTCCAATACATAATTATATTTTTGATACAGATAAAATGAAGTTAGTTATCGATAATGTGTAGTGTGTTAGTGTTTTGTCTATATTGTAATAGTTATGTGTGTTGGGGTCAACTAACTTAATTCCCCATTCGATTAACGCTTTTTATTAAATGACGTCATTGAACTAATAGCCAGAATGATTCAGTCATTTAATCAAACAACTAGGGAAATGATTTGGTTTGATATTTTTACAATTAAAAATATCAATCCAAGTCATTTCCCTAGCTGAAATACAATGTCAATACATTGTATTTCATCCTATTTCTATCAGCAGGGTTTATACGAAGTGCACATCGTCTCCTTCTGTCTCGTACTAGCTCCTGCCTCATCTATCTCCTGTCTCTTTTTCTCCTATCTCTTTCTATCTTCTTTCTCTTTCTATCTTCTTTCTCTTTCTATCTCCTTTCTCTTTTTATCTTCTTTCTCTTTCTGTCTCCTGTCTTCTCCTTCCTATCTTCTTCTATTTTCTTTTCTTTGGTTTCGTCATACTAATCCTATTGTCTTAACAACCAAAGCGTTATCCAGCTAATTGATTCAATGTTGTATTAGACGCATCGTCGAATTTATAATTCAGGACGCTAGTTTGACGACGCCATTAAGTTATCAGTCTAGGCGGTTACTGAATGGAGAATTAATTAAGTGTACAGCAACATTTATACACCGACTAATTTCGCAGATAAGAGCTGGACTTTTAAACATAGTTTTGTTATGTGTTGTTTTCTGTACATAATAAATTAAGAATTTCGAATGTATGTATGTATTAATACCGGCTGATTAATTCTTTCGCTATGTACTTCTACTTCTCAAAATTTTATTGTATTGTGTTCAATGTAATGACAGAATAAAATATAACCATAATGAAATGCGTAACGTTTTTAACTTGGTTGATTTGAAATTCTAAATATTATCCTGATAATAAAATACACATTCTTGTATTATTTTTATATAATTACTAATAATAATTATGCAAATATATTGGTTTATTTCTGTTGTAACAATGACATTAATTGCTGAGAGTGATTCATCTTTCTAACATTTCGTATGCAAGTTATTTTATAAATAATGTGTTAAGTGAACTTTAAATTGAATTTTCTTATTGATCTGTCTTTCAATTATTTTTATAATGTACGATTATTCTTTAGTGAAAAACGATACATGTGTAATTTTAATTATAACACTTTGTTGTTCAATTTTAACCTTAAATAAATGTCTTCTATAACCAGGATTAAATCGTTTTCCACTATGAATAATAAATGCCAATTTATGCGACTTGATGTTGCAATTCTACTTTTTTAATGACATAATAATTGTGTGTATCATAACAATTTTAATAGAATATTATAATGTTTAGGTATCTATTTGTAACCCATATTGAGCTGTATGTTGAGCACAGTAATATTAATTACGTATTACATTTTTGTTTTCGAGAGTACAATAGCACTCTTCGAATCCTGTAAGAGCGCCTTCAAATTAGCCGCAACGCGCGATACGTGGCAGCTAATTTCAAGGCGCATTAAAGTTGGCCAGTTTGTTTCTGTAATATTTGCTCGCATATAAATCTTTGGTAGCTCTATGGTCCCCATTAAGGCTCATTTACACGAAACTATTTTATCTAACAATGAATGAATGCATAAGTAATTTTAAACAACCTTTTTTTTTGTAACAAACCTTTACTTTTTTTTTTGGGTTCTTCACCTGCTGTCGAAAGGTGTTCATAAAACATACATAAAAAAGAGTGTGCTTGAGACCGCACGGCAGAAGTGAAAACTTTAAGGCAAGCGATACAAAATGGTAATAAGGCCAACTTTAAGGCCGAAACACATAACGGAGTTTCGGCGCCCCAACGCTAAAATCAACTGCAAGTACACTACCCGTCACTAGTGTACGGGCGGAACTGCCTAACCGGTTATGTGAATCGGCCCTAAAGTTGGAACGAGCATTATAGCCTATATAGCCGGTGCGAGCTTTTATAAGTGCGCCTCGGAAAAGGTTCCGATAGAAGAGGCTGGATATCAAATTTTTCCTCCAGGAACTGCGCCCTATGCTGCACCGCCCTTTTATGGCACTGGCATTCTATAGCAAAAAGTTATTGTCATAATGAAGTGCTCAGCTAAGATATACAGTCGACTCTCGTTAATTCGAAACTCGAGGGACTCTTAAAATATTTCGAATTATCAGATGTTTGAAATATCAAATGGTTCGAAATTTGTGAGAAAAAATCAATAAAACGGCGAATTACTAAGTATTGATCAATAATTATTTATTAACTGCTGTTCTATAACAATCAAAAAAGTTTGAGTTTACATAGGTACATAATTCTATTCATAATGTGAATTAATTAATGTTTCGAAAGAACTCAGGTTTGCTTCAAAACACATTGCTGCTGCTCAGACTGCTCAATAACTTGTTTTAAGAGAAAAAGTGCCTGCAATGTTTTTTCATCACTTTCGATTTGTAGGTATACAGGAAGAGTTGGAAGGTATCAAATGAAAATTTTGCTTTCTTTTAACTGACACCTCTGTTAAAGGTTCTGATGTATCGTCCTCATCTTCGTTTTTCATCTGCAACTTTGAATTGTCGAGTGTTGGACGCCGATGAGTTCGAATTAACGCGTCGTTTTGTTAATAGCAATGATTTTTTCGTTCGAATTACCAAGTGCATAAAAATGTATTGATTTAGTTCGAAATATAAAGAGATTTTGTAGGGAACTCGCGATAACTTTGAATTATAGAGAAGTTCGAATTATCGCAGGTTGGAATTAACGAGAGTCGACTGTATTTAGGTGCCTCAAAGTTTTCACTTCAAATATTTTAGAATAAGAAATTGATTGATTTTATTTAATTATAAAATTTTCGTATGTCCTTTGCAAGTATTTACTTACTTTAATAAGTTGATCGTGAATGTACCAAAATTAAATTCTGTAATGAAATACACATTTCCGTATCTAGCTCTGCTAGTACACTATCCATGATTGTAAGATGATTCAATATGAAGTGATAGATGTAAGTTTTAGTCTTCTTGAACAATGAATTCGAATAAGATCTCTTAACCAAAATTGTGCACATAACTAACAATGTACATTATTGTATCTAGGCCTACGTCGATTTGTATAGCCCATGATTTCACAAGAACTCTTCAATCATTACATTTTAAACTTTATGTCCACGGCTTACATTTTAAATTGCAATGATTGATGGTCGCTCATGCTGCGTCGACTGTACAGTACATGTATGTGCAATATTTTGTGAGCGAAGTGAGGTATCATTTGCGATAGTTATTATTTTTATATTTTGTCATTGCAAATAAATGTTAGATAATAATATTTTTTTTAAGTAAGTAAAGAAAGTTATTTGTTAAAAGCGGAAATGTGTTTGTTCTAGAAGGCTAAATAGTTTTAACGGGAAAAATATACATAAATACTCTGTTAAAATTTTGTTTTAAATTTTTTTACCCTAAACAGGACAAACAAATTCACCACTTTGCTTGGACTGGTGTGATAAGTTCGATAATATTATTGAACCTAAAACATTGTCGAAGCAAAGAGGTAATTTGAGTCTTCTATTTTTGCAATTTTATTAGAATATAATGTTTAGATATTTATTTGCGGTTACAAATAGATATCTAAACATTACATTTTTTTAAAATTTTGTTAAATTATAATGTTTAAATATCTATTTGTAGTTACAAATAGATGTGTAAACATTATATTCTTTTGACAATTTTATTGGAATATAGTGTTTAGATACTTATTTGTGATTACAAATAGATATCTAAACAATATATTTTTGTGCTATATCTTGAGGTCGGTAACAGTAATTTGCCAACTATGAGATATATGAGTTCCCATGTGGTATTTTTTGTCTTTGGGAGTACATTAGATTCACAGAAAAATATTCTTCGAATACTGTGAAGTTGTTCAGTTAGTCTTTATATTTGCTGACATTAAATTTTTGGTAGATCTATGGTCAAGGTTTATTTACACGTAACTTTGCTTCGACAATTTTAGTCCTCAGTTTTACCCGCATCTTCACCTTCCTGGAATTTAACAAAGAGTTGGTTCAGTTTAAAAAATATATTATATGTACTTGTATAATAATTATATGTATATAATTCTGCATTTCTTCTATAGAAGTAGATACCTAGCAATGCTTTATGGTTTTGTATTTTTATTTTTGTTTGTCACAAAATGGTTGGAGTTTGTTTGTTGATAGCTACAACTTTAAAAAAGTTTTTAAGTCACGAGTCTATAGATTACTTCTTGGCAATTGATTCTCTGCGTCTATGTAAGGGTGCTTCATCGTTGACTACATCATCGTTTACCATCAGGTAACACAGTGGTATTGTGTGAGCCTGTCAATAAAAAAAAAATGTTTTTGCCTTTTACTCGATTGCGTCAGGCTTGTTTTTCTAGTGTATGTGTCTATATTTCTTGTATTATAAATATATGTATATTTATTGATTGAGAGGTGTCGTTAGATTAATCTTAGTTGTATTATTATTATTATAGTGATATTGGGTCCACCAAAATTAAAAAAAAAAATGAGACGAAATTATGTTTTTCGTGATGTATAGTCATGTCATTGTAGGATATCAAAATAGAGGGTTCGAAAAGTCTATTTCAATAGTATACTGCTCATCACGTGACGTCTCGGCAAAAAAAAATTACTGAAAAGTTCGAAATAAGTAGTCCCAAAATGTACCTAAGTCTATGATAAAATTAAAATAACTTCCACCAACTGCATCAGACAGCTTCATTTTATTGGTGTATAACAGGTGGTTTGTTCGTTATTTATTTATATATTTATCCTTATCGCATTATTCTCATTGATAAATCTTGTAGGCAATGTTTAGTACTTGTGTCATATCTCAACTTTGCTCGTTTACCCATCTTTTTTGATATAGCAAAGTATTAATAAGAAATTTTATCGCATTATTCTCATTGATAAATCTTGTAGGCAATGTTTAGTACTTGTGTCATATCTCAACTTTGCTCGTTTACCCATCTTTTTTGATATAGCAAAGTATTAATAAGAAATTGCATTCTCAGGGAAAATTGGGTCGACATTATAGACATTCGTGTTATAAAGAAATACATCATTATCATGTCAGCCGAAGGAGGCCCACTGCTGGGCATATCCTACCACAAGGATCTCCACAACGCTCGACGATTTTAAATAAATACAATCTTGCAATTTTATTATTCAAAGATGAGCTTAAATTATGGAATAATATGATAGGCACGCCAATTTGTTGATAAGGAGTAGCTTTTTTCTGCCACACTCTTAGCTACTCCTGAAAATTTGATTGCTATGGATATTTTTTGTTGTGGACATATTTAGGTCTCGTAAAGGATTTGTCAAAAATGTCTTAATTGTTGCTACCAACTGGGAACACTTTAATTGTGTAGGAATGGAATGGAATTCTCTGCTTGAGTTAGTGTTTCCTGTTGGTTACATCTTGGGAATCTTTAAGTAAGTCAAGAGTGAATAAGTTACTAAGCTCCCTCCATCGCCGACCGCATCGTTGCTTTCTGTCAGTGAGATAGCCGTAAAGTGCGAACAACAATAAAAAAAAAATAGTCTCTAAAAACATCAGGGGTTAGCAGTTGTCGCACTGTCAAGGAAGTCTTTTGTTCGTTGTCTGTTAATTTTGATATATCGAATATTTGTATTCAACGGGGTTAAAATGTGTGGTTTAAAAAATCCGAATACATATTTTTAGAATGTTGAAAACTTTCAGAATAAGAATAAAAAAAATAGACATTTTTATTCTTTTTTAGGGTTGTTCATAATGACAATATACTTCCATTTGAATTCGTAGGTTTAATGTATGAATCCGAACAGAAACTATGAGAAGATGGCGAATTTGGCATTAATTTATGTATTAACATAATTACTACTATCTACATGTAAATCACTTCACTCGCAACGCCATCTATAGACTGTAAGCAGAACTAGGTTATGTAAACTAATCGTTGACGTTCAACGGTTGAACATAGTGTTTAATAGATGGCGTTATGCAATATCGAATTTGGAAGAATGACCGTTCGCCTGTAGAAAGTAATTTTACTGTTCAAAATTGGTCGAAAAAGGTTATGGTCAAATTGGTATAAGACTGTTGGTTTGGTGTTTAATTTGACTGAAGTACGCTGTTGAAATTGGTCCATATGGTTGCATCTATTATTCAAATTGATCGTGTGACATAATATAATAAATAAATCTACACTAATATAATAAAGAGGTAAAGTTTGTTTTTTTGTTTGTAGGGGGTAATCTCTGGAACTACTGGTCCGATTTGAAAAATTTAAGCAACAATAGAAAGCTGCTTTACTCCTGAGTGACATAGGCTATATTTTATGTACGCGGGCGAAGCCGCTGGCAAAAGCTAGTTAGGTATAATTTGAAGTAAAAATTCTACGTAAGTTCTTGAAATTTAGTCATGTAGTTGCAATAGTCGTCTTTGGTCATTCCTTAAATGGGTCAATAAATTTAAAAAGAGGATGAATTCAGTATTTGAGAATTAAAATACCTATCACACAATCTATCACACACGCAACTCTGACACGTTCACCTTTAAAAGTTGATGATCGTGATGTTTGATAAATGGCGTTATGCAATATCGAATTTGGAAGAATGACCGTTCGCCTGTAGAAAGTAATTCTATTGTTCAAAATTGGTCGAAAAAGGTTATGGTCAAATTGGTATAAGACTGTTGGTCTGGTGTTTAATTTGATTGAAGTACGCTGTTGAAATTGGTCCATATGGTTGCATCTATTATTAAAATTGATCGTATGACATAATGCAATAAATAAATTAGGTATTATTTGAAGTAAAAATTCTACCTAGGTACTTGAAATTTAGTCACGTAGTTGCAATAGTCGTGTTTGGTCATTCCTTAAATGGGTCAATAAATTTAAAAAGGGGATGAATTCAGTATTTAAGAATTAAAATATCTATCACACGCGCAACTCCGACACGTTCACCTTTAAAAGTTGATGATCGTGATGTTTGATAGATGGCGTTGTGCAATATAGAATCTGGAAGAATGACCGTTCACCTGTAGAAAGTAAAAAAAAAAACAAGGATGAACTCCTCCAACTCCGACACGTTCACGTTCAAAAGTTGATGATCGTGATGTTTGATAGATGGCGTTGTACATTTAAGAGTGGCAGAAAAATGAACATTCGCCTGTTTGTAGACGTCTATTGTTCAAAATTTTTCGAAACAAAATTTTGTTAAATTGATGTAGGACTGTTCGTTTGATTTTTTTAATTAATTTGATTTGAAGTACACAGTGAAGATTATATTTGAAATTAAATCATAGGGTTGATTTTATTGTTGAAATTGCTCGGATGGGGTAAATTGGTTCGATATTTAATTTGAAGTGCAAAGTAAAGATTCTACTTGAAATTAAATCAAGTAGTTGATATGGATGAGTTATTTATGTATTGTGCACCATTACACGTACAAAAAAGAAGAAACTATAACATATTTATACAATGGGTGACCTTATGGTTTTCCACCATTTCTTCCAGGCTACCTGGAATGGACGGTAAATGCCTGGACAAGATATGGGGGCTGTCATTGGTATGACAATAACTGTATTATACATATTTATATTATATTAGATACACAGATACATACTACCCTGTCAACAAAGTACCGGGAAAAGAATCAATACTACAATACATACTATACTATAGTACACAAAAATTTTCGTTATTCATCCAAATTTATTTTATCACCTTTTTTTTATTTAGAAAACTGAGGAAAATTTCTTTTCAGTTTATTTTCGAAGTGAAGAAGTAGTTGGATCCTATGAATATTTCGTGATTCGATATAATTGAGGCTGACCTCGTCAACTTTTATGACTAACGTTTCTCTGGGATACACCGCATTGCCAAAAAGGATTTTGGCAGGGTTTGCCTTGTTGCTTTTTCGAAGTGACGAAGAACTACATCCTATGAATATTTCGTGATTCGATATAATTGAGGCTGACCTTGTCAACTTTTATGACTAACGGTTCTCTGGGATACACCGCATTGCCAAAAAGGATTTTGGCAGGGTTTGCCTTGTTGCTTTTTCGAAGTGACGAAGAACTACATCCTATGAATATTTCGTGATTCGATATAATTGAGGCTGACCTTGTCAACTTTTATGACTAACGGTTCTCTGGGATACACCGCATTGCCAAAAAGGATTTTGGCAGGGTTTGCCTTGTTGCTTTTTCGAAGTGACGAAGAACTATATCCTATGAATATTTCGTGATTCGATATAATTAAGGCTGACTTCGTCAACTTTTATGACTAACGTTTCTCTGGGATACACCGCATTGCCAAAAAGGATTTTGGCAGGGTTTGCCTTGTTGCTTTTTCGAAGTGACGAAGAACTACATCCTATGAATATTTCGTGATTCGATATAATTAAGGCTGACTTCGTCCACTTTTATGACTAACGTTTCTCTGGGATACACCGCATTGCCAAAAAGGATTTTGGCAGGGTTTGCCTTGTTGCTTTTTCGAAGTGACGAAGAACTACATCCTATGAATATTTCGTGATTCAATATAATTGAGGCTGTCTTCGTCAATTTTATGACTAACGTTTCTCTGGGATACACCGCATTGCCAAAAAGGATTTTGGCAGGGTTTGCCTTGTTGCTTTTTTGAAGTGAAGAAGAAGTGCGTCCTACGAATATTTCGTGATTCGATATTACTAAGGCTGACCTCGTCAACTTTTATGACTAACTTTTCTCTGGGATACACCGCATTGCCAAAAAGGATGTTGGCAGGGTTTGCCTTGTTGCTTTTTCGAAGTGACGAAGAACTACATCCTATGAATATTTCGTGATTCGATATAATTAAGGCTGACCTCGTCAACTTTTATGACTAACGTTTCTCTGGGGTACACCGCATTGCCAAAAAGGATTTTGTCAGCGTTTGCTTTGTTGCTTTTTCGAAGTGACGAAGAAGTGCGTCCTACGAATATTTCGTGATTCGATATTACTAAGGCTGACCTCGTCAACTTTTATGACTAACGTTTCTCTGGGATACACCGCATTGCCAAAAAGGATTTTGGCAGGGTTTGCCTTGTTGCTTTTTTGAAGTGAAGAAGAAGTGCGTCCTACGAAAATTTCGTGTTTCGATATTATTAAGGCTGACCTCGTTAAAGATAATGACTCCTAATCTAACATTTCCCTGGGATACACAGCATTGAAGATGATTTCAAGTCTGTTCAGAGATACTCTCAAGATGCTGAGGTAGTGGTCGATGAGTAGCGGATGGTTCTTTTCCTTCGTCCTGCTGTAAGTTTTGAAGCTCTTTGTTGCAAGGTCCTCCAAAACGGCTGTCTCATTGCCTTTACCTAACTTGACTCCGAAAGATAAAGCGTAGAACCTGGTATTCTAGTGCGTACGAGGTTTGCTCCTAACACGACGTGGTCTGAGTACAAACACTTCAGTTTTGAACATGAAACTTATTTTTTATTATTTCATGAAACAATCTTTGGACCCATTCTGGCGCTGTGACACTTATGGAAAACAAAGCTGGTGTGTAGTAAGCGTCACTACTAGTCAGTTCTTTCAACGGTATTTTTCAATGATTTTCTTGAGAACCAGCACTGTAGTGCTCAATGGAAACTTAAACTCGTAAAACTTAATGCTCCCAATTTAATAACTCTGCCGATCTCTCCTTATGTCCTTTAACATTGTTCAAGACATTTGCGTCTATTTTCGACCAAGTTTCCTTTAGATTAGGGTTATTCGAAACATCGCTTTCTTCCGATTTGTATTTGGCGAAATCTAGACATGGTCTGAGTTAATATGTTAATGATCAAAATTTTACGAAATCCACAGTGTGCATGAGTAGTATTTTGGGGCATTCGGTAAATTCTTCTCTCCGGAAGGGTTCTTTGATGAGTCTGCAGTGACTTGTTACTATGATGAGCTGGTTTCCCAGTCTCGCAGTCTGAGGAAGGTCTTGTGGCGGACGCTGAGGAGGGGCAGATAACCGACGACTAGTGGACCTCATGGCCCCGGTGGCAGGTTGTTCATTAAGCGCGACACTGCCAGTATCCACAGCGCACACAACACCCCGAGCGCCCTTATCACCAGCGTCACCGACATAGTCAAAACACTGTAGTTTACCACTTGTAAAGTCCCCACAACATTGTAGCATTTTGTAATATTGATATGATTTCATCTGTTTATATTGTTCTTTGAAACTACACACCTTTACGAGAACAGAGAAAAACTGTTCAGAAATCCACAGAGTGCATGAGTAGGGTTCTAGGACGTCCGGTAAATTTTTCTCGCTTAAAGGGTCCACTGATGAGTTTGTAGCCACTTATTACTATGGTTAGCTGGTTTTCGAGTTTCGCAGAAAATAGTGCACCATAATGAAGAGCTAGCTCCTCCAATGGGCGGCCTTATCGTTTTTCGCGATCTCTTCCAGGCAACCTGGAATGGACAGTAAATACCAAAAAGGAATTTGACAGGGTTTTCCTTGCTGCTTTTTCGAAGTGGAGAAGATGTGCATCCTATGAATATTTCGTGATTCGATATTTATTATTAAGTTTGACCTCGCTAACATTTATGACTCCTAATCTAACATTTTCCTGGGATACACCGCATTGACGTCGATTTCATGTTAGTCCAGGGATACTCTCAGGCTGCTGAGGTAGTGGTCGATGAGCAGCTGAGGATTCTTCCCCTTCGTCTGAACACACGAACTCGAAGTACAGCAGGTTGACGACAGGAGGGCCTGAGTGTAATGTGTGGTAGTTCACCACTATTAAGTCTAAGTCTAAGTTTTCTCATGTCTGGCATCAATTGCTGACGGTTCTCGCTCTTAAACTCCCCGTCCATACATATGAACTCAAAGTACAACAGGTCTACGACAGCACCGTGACTCAGCACCGTAGTGCTCAATGGAACCTTAAACTCGTAAAGCTTCTAATCTAATAACTTTGCCGATCTCTCCTTATATTTTTTAACCTCGTTAATATTCTATAGTACCAGGTTTCCTCCCAGTCCACAGAGTTGAACCAGTTCTAAGTTTCGAAGCCTTTCGCAGTGAGGTCCTTCATAACAACTGTTTCTTCACCTTCAGCTGACTTGCCTTCGAAAAAGTTGGGGAATTCACACCGGTGTTCCAGCTGAGATTATGTTCGTCATGAATTTTCTCGTATACCTTGACGTGGTCTGAGTACAAACACTGTTCAGTTTTGAACATGAAACTTATTTTTATAATTTCAAGAAATAATCTTTTGACCCATTCTGGCGCTGTGACACTTATGGAAAACAAAGCTGATGTGTAGTAAGCGTCACTAGTCAGTTCTTTCAACAGTATTTTTCAATGATTTTCTTGAGAACTTAACTTATATGCTTTAAACTAGTCACTTGACGAAGACATGAAAGTTGCAAGGCATATTAGGCAATGAAATCTTAAAAACAATTTTTTTTTGTAAAATTCAAGTAACTGAATCTCACAAGATGAAGTAATTATTGCTTAAGCTGGTTGTCACTGTTATATTTCGTTCAGGTGAGTTTATAAAGAACTTTGGCATGGTTTGCCTTGTTGCTTCAACCAAGAAAGAGAATTTACTGTTGGGATTGCTGAACAAGATGTTTGTCGGGTGGTCGAACTCAGCGTGCTCGCTCTTGTCTGTGACCATCACTCTGTGCGAGTTTGAAACAACAAGCTGATGCTGTAATCACCGTGACGCAGCACCGAACCTTAAACTCGTAAAGCTTAAAATCTTATATTTCTTTTTTTGTCTTGGATATTTTACAAGTCGTGATTTTGCGATGCCGAGAACTCGATTGTATATCGCGTACGATCGACGTCGCTTTCCTTCGTTTCTATCGTACTTTCTTTACATCCCTGGCGAAATTTTCAGGATCTGCATTTTGGTATGCGAAAGATAAAGCATAGAACCCAGTTAAGTATTTTCTCCCAGTCTACGGACTATATCCTGTTGTATGTTTCGAAGCCTTTCGCTGTGAACTCCTCCTTAACAACTGTCTCTTCACCTTCAGCTGACTTGTCTCCGAAAAAGTTGGGGAATTCCAACCGGCGCTCGACAGATTGAGATTGTTCGTCATGAATTTTCTTGTAAACCTTGACTGGATCTGAGTACAAAAACTGTTCATTTCTAAAATGAAATTTATAATCATATGACACTTATGGAAAACAAAGTTGATATGTAGTTGGCTCCACGACTAGTCAGTTCTTTCAACGGTATTTTTGCACTAATGTATTGTAATTTTTCAATGATTTTCTTGAGAACTTAACATATATGCTTTAAATGATAAAATGATGATAAATGATATTTATTTTTGTAAATAGGTTTTTCACAACACTTTTACACGTCATTTTTGTTTTTTTTGTCAGTTTAAACTAGATGAGTCCGGTGTTTCCTAGCTGACTACCCTGAGAAGAAACACCGAAACAAACTCAGGGGTCAAAGTCTCTTTTAAAGTCCATACAGTAATAGTCAAATCTTATGAAAACAATGCAGATTAGCGTCTGAGATGGTCTTTTGAGGAAAGAACCATACAGATTTGAGTGGACCTGTCCAGTCAGTGCAAGCATTTGTCAGTATTCGTATAGCTCAACTTAGGAAAACTAAGGAGCTCAACGATTTGACGATCAATGCCAAAGAAGGGACATTTGGGTAGGCCGCAGAAATACTCAAACTGCCAGACATGCGTCAAAATAATTGAACATACATAAAAAAAAAAAAAAAAATTCCACATAGTCCTCATATTCACAATAAAATACAGAAGTGTAGAAAATTGTAATATTTAACAAAGTAAATATTTTGGTCAAATATAAATTAAAAAAAAATAATTAATAAATACATATTGTAAAATAAAAACAAATATGAAGGTCAAATTATAAACAATATAAGTACAAAAGCACAATTGAAATATAAAAAATCAGAAGAAAACAATTGTAGAACATACTGGAGCAGGTCAATCCCAAGCCTTTTTGTCCTCAAGATAGTCTTTTACATTGTAAAAAGCCTTTAGCAAAAGTTTCCGTTTTACAAATGATTTGAATTTATTAACCGATTCCGTGCGGATGGTGCCGCACAGGCACCATGTAAATCTATTGCGTATGGCGTATGGTGCCCGAGAGGATACAAAACTAAAACATAAAAAACTCGGCTAAAACGACATTTGTCAAAAGAGTCCCGTAAATAAAAGTGTCTTTATTTGTCACCCATATCATGCCCACAGGGTTCGTTTGAAGTAATTTCGTAAATTAGCAGACTTCAGGGGTTGTAAACCAAGTTGTCAAGTCACAATTTATTATTGTTTATAATTTCAATCCAAATAAAACACACTTCATATTCATGTTAGTAGTTTGTTGGTACAAGGAGAATATTTTTGATTCATTAGAATCGGACTTCCCATTCAGGTATACATACCTATGTTCTATTTATTTATTATACAGTGTTTTGTAGAGAAACAATATTACCATCAAAATAGCGGATTTAAAATTGTTTCTCTACAAAACACTGCATAATAAATAAATATCACCTGGCTGCAAAATGAAATGGTACGTGAACAAATTCTATATAACACTCTTGAATAAATAAATCAATAAAATAAGGCAAAAAGGTTTACAACACCTGGTAGAAATTAGTCCCTTGCCTTCCATTTCCATAAAAACACATAGATCGTTACTTTTAAACGCACTGAATGAACTTACTGACTGCTTACTTTCGATACACAATGGCAAATGACTCTTTAACAAGTGGAAACAGGAGAACAAGCTAAAAGTTACAATTCCTGGCGGATGAGTCCCCAGAGGAATCATCAAAGTCTCTGGCGCTTGGTGCCCCAGAGGCATTACGGAATTTTTGTTTGACGCCAGGCACTAAAGATGGCCAAAAAGACCTCCGCACGGAATCGGTTAAGGCTTAGTTCCTGAATATGATTAGGAAGCTTATTATAATAATGTATACACTGACATTTGAATGATTCCCCTATTTTTTTGAGCCTGGTAACAGGCGCCACAAATTTATGTTTATTCCTAGTATTAAATTCATGAATATCACTATATTTCTTAAACGTGTTTTTATTTTTATGGGCATACAAGATATTTTCGTAAATATACTGAGAAGGTACAGTCATTATATTAATCTCTTTAAATTTATCTTTAAGAGAGTGTCTGGGACTTAATTTATAAATAAAACGAATAGCTCTTTTCTGCAGAACGAAAATTATCTGAATATCAGCGGCATTTCCCCACAATAAAATACCGTACGACATGAGACTATGAAAATAACTAAAGTAAACTAAACGTGCTGTCTCTAAGTCAGTTAAGTTTCGTATTTTTCTTACAGCATATGCAGCAGAGCTGAGTTTTTTAGATAATTTGTCTATATGGGGGCCCCATTGAAGCTTAGCATCCAAAGTTATGCCCAAAAACACTGTAGTATCTTCAGGACTCAACTCTTTACCTTTTATTAACACACTAGTTTCTACTTGCTTAACATTAGGCATGGTAAACTTAATACATTTCGTTTTTATTTCATTAAGTAGCAAGTTATTTACGTTAAACCAATGTACTATTTTTGAAACAGCGCTATTTATATCGTCAGTAACCGGCTGTTGGCGTTTAAGTTTAAATAAAAGTGATGTGTCATCAGCAAACAAAACTATATTTTGGTTATCTTTAATGAGGTAAGGCAAATCGTTAATATAAATAAGAAACAAAAAAGGACCGAGAATTGAGCCCTGAGGGACACCCATTTTTACTACAGACCCGGGAGATCTCTTTCCGTTCACATCAACTCTCTGAATCCTTTCACTAAGATAGGACGTAAGAAGATCCAGGGAGGAGTTTCGGATCCCGTAGTGGCGTAGTTTCCTGATTAATGTTTCATGGTGAACGCAATCGAAAGCCTTAGACAAATCGCAAAAAATGCCCAGGGCATCGCATTTTTCTTCCCATGCATCATAAATATGTCCTAAAAGTTCAACACCGGCATCGGTTGTTGAACGACCCCTTGTGAAACCAAACTGTTTAGTATGCAACAAGTTATTTCTATTAAAAAATCTTTGCAATTGCTCTAAAATAAGTTTTTCAAATATTTTACTAAAGGCAGGTAGTACAGAAATGGGTCTGTAATTCGTGGGGTCAGATGTACTACCCGTTTTGAATAATGGTATTATTTTACTATACTTCATTAGATCAGGAAACTCACCGCGATCGATACAATTATTGAAAATTAAAGCTAAAGAAGGAGCTACAATGTGGATTATAGACTTTACAACGTCCACAGAATTACCCCATAAATCTGCAGTCTTTTTAACATTTAAGGAGTTAAAGGTTTTAATAATACTAACGCAAGTTACATGTTCGAAACTAAAATCGAAATCGCAAACTTTAACATTATCTTTAAGTAGAGACTCTGCTGCAGTAGATGAAGAGTTCAGAGATTTTGTTGTTGATACGGGGATCTCTGAGAAGAAGTTTTCAAATACCGCAGCAACCTGTGCGTCCGATGTGATCACATTGTCTTCAATTACAAGTTTATAATCGCTTGATGGTCTTGTAGACCTTCCAGTTTCTCTATTTATAATATTCCAAGTCGTTTTAATTATATTATTACTGTTTTTAATTTTGGAACTTAAGTAAAGCGATTTTGCTAAAGAACAAACTTTTTTAAACAATTTTGAATAATTTCTAACATATAAACTAAATTCTGCAGTGTTAACAAAAATCCTTTCTTCATACAATTCGTAAAGTCGGATTCTACTTTTATGAATACCATTGGTAGCCCATTCACTGAACGATACGTCACTGTTAACAGAAATAGTCTTAGGTATAAAAGTAGAATTAAATTGATTACAGTATATATTAAAAAATTCTTCATATTGGACATTGACATCATCAAGTGTAGACAAATCCGGCAAATTATAAATGAGTTTATTTTTAAAAGTTTCTAAACGACTTGCAGTTTTAGGGTTAACAGTGATATTCTTTTTAGCCACAGAGTTATTTTGGGTTTGAAATCTAATTAATTGCCCACAGTGATCAGAATCTAATAAATTTATAATTTCTTTATGACTTGGTTTAATATCTGTATAAATATTATCTATACATGTGGCACTAGTAGGCGTTATTCTTGTGGGTTCCAAAAATAAGTTAACTAGATTATAGGACTGAAATAGACTTATAATTTTACTACACAAAGCTGAGTTTTCCAATAAATTAACATTAAAATCACCACAAGTGATTATGTTCTTATTAGAATTGCAAATCTTGTGGAAAACTTCATCCATTACCTTTTCAAAGCAGTCATACAATCCAGAAGGGGGTTTGTACACACACAATACAATAAACTGCTCCAATTCAATACAGGCTATTTCAATTGACCGCTCAACAGATAGGTTTACAATATCCTTACGTTGTTTAAATTTAAGGTGGTTACTTACTAAAATCATTGATCCACCACGTATTGCATTAATTCTATTAAATGAACTACCAACCTGGTGGTTACTAAAATTGAACATGAACTGTTCGTTCTTGAGCCAATGTTCTGTTAAACAAAGAATATCAATATTGTTGCAATTCAAGAATAACTCTACTTCTAAATCCTTATTCATAAATCCTTGAATATTTTGATGCACCAGGTTGATACTATTTACTGATTTTTTATTGGAAATATTTTTGTGCTTTAGTACATTTATGCTAGAGATTGTCTCTGTTGTCTTAACTTTTAATTTAAATTTATACTAATGTCAACATTTGATGTCAACTTTAAACTGGTCAATTGACGACATGAAAGTTGCACGGAATATTTGGCAATGAAATCTTAAAATAAAAACAACATATTTGTAAAATTCAAGTAACTGAATCTCACAAGACTTGTTCCACCGACCCTAAATAGGTTGGGATAACGTTGTGTGATGAAGTAATTATTGCTTAAGCTTGTTGTCACTGTTATATTTCGTTCTGGTGAGTTTATAAAGAACTTTGGCATGGTTTGCCTTGTTGCTTCAACCAAGGAAGAGAATTTACTGTTGGGATTGGTGAACAAGATGTTTGTCGGGTGGTCGAACTCAGCGTGCTCGCTCTTGTTTGTGACCATCACTCTGTGCGAGTTCGAAACAACAAGCTGATGCTGTAATCATCGTGACGCAGCACCGAACCTTAAATTCGTAAAGCTTCCAATCTAATAACTTTGCCGATCTCTACTTTTGTTCTTTAACTACATCGCACGAGGTTTGCTCGAAGTCCACCTTGAACCAGTTGGAAGTTTTGAAGCCTTTCGCTGTGGGGTCCACCATAACGAATCTCTTCGCCTTCAGCCGACTCGCCTCCGAAGAACTTGGAGAATTCATACCGGTGCTTCACACTGAGATTATGTTCGTCTTGAATTTTTTCGTATACTTCGACGAGATCTAAGTACAAAAACTGTTCCGGTTTGTACATGTTTATGTAAAAATATATATATATATATATATTTCGTTATAGCGAGTTCAAAAAGAACTTTGGCATGGCTTGCCTTGTTGTTTTGAACAAGGAGGAGAATGTATTGATTTAAGAATTTAGTTTCGTTTTGGTCGAACTCAGCGTCCTTGCCGACGAAGTCCATGATGGTGTTCAGACGATGTGTGATGTTAAGCATTATTCCATGATGCAAACTGCCTATAGTTGGTCGTCAGCATGAGTGTCTGTTCTGAATTGAGGATGTGCATCCTATTAATATTTGCTTAGTAATACATATATCGAACGTTAGTCTCTGAGTAGTCAGAGTTAGATGGATGTGAATGACACATAATAACTTCCGTAACTTTCATCTTCGTTTTCAATGGATGACTCACAGCTTGACTGTTATCCGTGGGATATATAAGATCCTAGCAGTTTGGCTCACTGCAAACAAAAAAACAAAACCATAGTATAACAAAGAACAGGACTGGCTGTTGAGGAATTATTGAAATTTTTGATCTGAAAGGCTATGATAGCAAAAAGTGTCATTAATGTTTCAAATCAAAAAATTACTTCTCTCCTGAACTTGACAATGGACGTTGCAAAAATCATTGATCATGGATATTTTCAAATACTTTTAATAGGTTTTCTTTGTGGGCAGGATTCTTGAGTTACGGGAAGTATTCCGAGAAAAATTTTATCACAGTCATTGAACTGTCGCCTAAGGATATTTTCAAGGTGCCGAAGTAATGTTCAATAAGTCGGTGACGGCGGATGTTACCAGACGAGTACATGTAAATTGTTGTATTCGTATTCTGATGAAAAATTATTGTACATCTGTCAATACCGTACTGAAGGCGCTAATTCGCGAAAGTAAAAACAGGGTATGAATTTTACGAAGTCTCTAAATTAAACAAATTAAAAAAAAGAAAAACAAATTTATTCATATTTCATACTTCTAAAAGAGTCAGAGAGATCATCAGAAGAATCACTGTTCACTTCTACCTCTAGAGCATCGCTAGTAGGTTTTGTATAAAGGACTGCTGAAGTCTTTCTAGGTATCAATTTATCAGCTTGTTTATAACCTTAACAGCATTCTATTAATCGATTTTTTAAAAAATGTGTAAAAAGTAAAGCCCTTTCAACAGTTATTGTTGCAAGTTTGATCCTTATTCTGGTTTTCGTCAAATTATTTTTGCTGAATGATTGTAAAATTCGAGGGAAGGTTTTTAATGTGGGTAAAAATCATCCAACGACGAATACCGCCCTTAGGCAAAAAGGGAAACATTGTCAGACTCTTACTGCCTAAACAGCCCTCTCTGTTCCTACGTTGCCTTATATATTAGGACCAGAGCCTTCCTAGGGTTAGAATTATCGTACTTTCACAATAGTACATATTGTACCGGTGACGAAATTATTCACGGTTCTCGCTCTTAATTTCCCCGTCCATACATACGAACTCAAAATATAGTAAGTCTGCGACCGAAGGGCCGAGTGTAGTGGCTCTAATCACTTTGACCCAGCACTGTAGTGCTCAATGGAAACTTAAACTCGTAAAACTTAATGCTCCCAATTTAATAACTCTGCCGATCTCTCCTTATGTCCTTTAACATTGTTCAAGGCATTTGCGACTATTTTCGACCAAGTTTCCTTTAGATTAGGGTTATTCGAAACATCGCTTTCTTCCGATTTGTATTTGGCGAAATCTAGACATGGTCTGAGTTAATATGTTAATGATCAAAATTTTACGAAATCCACAGTGTGCATGAGTAGTATTTTGGGGCATTCGGTAAATTCTTCTCTCCGGAAGGGTTCTTTGATGAGTCTGCAGTGACTTGTTACTATGATGAGCTGGTTTCCCAGTCTTGCAGTCTGAGGAAGGTCTTGTGGCGGACGCTGAGGAGGGGCAGATAACCGACGACTAGTGGACCCCATGGCCCCGGTGGCAGGTTGTTCATTTGGCGCGATACTGCCAGTATCCACAGCGCACACAGCACCCCGAGCGGCCTTAACACCAGCGTCACCGACATAGTCAAAACACTGTAGTTTACCACTTGGTAAAGTCCCCACAATATTGTAGTATTTTGTAATATTGATATGATTTCATCTGTTTATATTGTTCTTTGAAACTACACACCTTGACGAGAACAGAGAAAAACTGTTCAGAAACCCACAGAGTGTATGAGTAGGGTGCTAGGACGTCCGGTAAATTTTTCTCGCTTAAAGGGTTCACTGATGAGTTTGTAGCCACTTATTACTATGGTTAGCTGGTTTTCGAGTTTCGCAGAAAATAGTGCACCATAATGAAGAGCTAGCTCCTCCAATGGGCGGCCTTATCGTTTTTCGCGATCTCTTCCAGGCAACGTGGAATGGACAGTAAATACCAAAAAGGATTTTGACAGGGTTTTCCTTGCTGCTTTTTCGAATTGAAGAAGATGTGCATCCTATGAATATTTCGTGATTCGATATTATTAAGTTTGACCTCGCTAACGTTTATGACTCCTAATCTAACATTTTCCTGGGATACACCGCATTGACGTCGATTTCATGTTAGTCCAGGGATACTCTCAGGCTGCTGCGGTAGTGGTCGATGAGTAGCTGAGGATTCTTCCCCTTCGTCTGAACACACGAACTCGTAGTACAGCAGGTTGACGACAGGAGGTCCTGAGTGTAATGTGTGGGTGGTTCACCACTATTAAGTGTAAGTTTTCTCATGTCTGGCATCAATTGCTGACGGTTCTCGCTCTTAAACTCCCCATCCATACATATGAACTCAAAGTATAACAGGTCTACGACAGCACCGTGACTCAGCACCGTAGTGCTCAATGGAACCTTAAACTCGTAAAGCTTCTAATCTAATAACTTTGCCGATCTCTCCTTATATTTTTTAACCTCATTAATATTCTATAGTACCAGGTTTCCTCCCAGTCCACAGACTTGAACCAGTTGTAAGTTTCGAAGCCTTTCGCAGTGAGGTCCTCCATAACAACTGTTTCTTCACCTTCAGCTGACTTGCCTTCGAAAAAGTTGGGGAATTCACACCGGTGTTCCAGCTGAGATTATGTTCGTCATGAATTTTCTCGTATACCTTGACGTGGTCTGAGTACAAACACTGTTCAGTTTTGAACATGAAACTTATTTTTATAATTTCAAGAAATAATCTTTTGACCCATTCTGGCGCTGTGACACTCATGGAAAACAAAGCTGATATGTAGTAAGCGTCACTACTAGTCAGTTCTGTCAACGTTATTTTTCAATGATTTTCTTGAGAACTTAACTTATATGCTTTAAACTAGTCACTTGACGAAGACATGAAAGTTGCAAGGCATATTAGGCAATGAAATCTTAAAAACATTTTTTTTTGTAAAATTCAAGTAACTGAATCTCACAAGATGAAGTAATTATTGCTTAAGCTTGTTGTCACTGTTATATTTCGTTCAGGTGAGTTTATAAAGAACTTTGGCATGGTTTGCCTTGTTGCTTCAACCAAGGAAGAGAATGTACTGTTGGGATTGCTGAACAAGATGTTTGTCGGGTGGTCGAACTCAGCGTGCTCGCTCTTGTCTGTGACCATCACTCTGTTCGAGTTTGAAACAACAAGCTGATGCTGTAATCACCGTGACGCAGCACCGAACCTTAAACTCGTAAAGCTTAAAATCTTATATTTCTTTTTTTGTCTTGGATATTTTACAAGTCGTGATTTTGCGATGCCGAGAACTCGATTGTATATCGCGTACGATCGACGTCGCTTTCCTTCGTTTCTATCGTACTTTCTTTACATCCCTGGCGAAATTTTCAGGATCTGCATTTTGGTATGCGAAAGATAAAGCATAGAACCCAGTTAAGTATTTTCTCCTAGTCTACGGACTATATCCTGTTGTATGTTTCGAAGCCTTTCGATGTAAACTCCTCTATAACAACTGTCTCTTCACCTTCAGCTGACTTGCCTCCGAAAAAGTTGGGGAATTCCAACCGGCGCTCGACAGATTGAGATTGTTCGTCATGAATTTTCTTGTAAACCTTGACTGGATCTGAGTACAAAAACTGTTCATTTCTAAAATGAAATTTATAATCATATGACACTTATGGAAAACAAAGTTGATATGTAGTTGGCTCCACGACTAGTCAGTTCTTTCAACGGTATTTTTGCACTATTGTATTGTAGTTTTTCAATGATTTTCTTGAGAACTTAACATATATGCTTTAAACTGGTCAATTGACGACATGAAAGTTGCACGGAATATTTGGCAATGAAATCTTAAAATAAAAACAACATATTTGTAAAATTCAAGTAACTGAATCTCACAAGACTTGTTCCACCGACCCTAAATAGGTTGGGATAACGTTGTGTGATGAAGTAATTACTGCTTAAGCTTGTTGTCACTGTTATATTTCTTTCTGGTGAGTTAATAAAGAACTTTGGCATGGTTTGCCTTGTTGCTTCAACCAAGAAAGAGAATTTACTGTTGGGATTGCTGAACAAGATGTTTGTCGGGTGGTCGAACTCAGCGTGCTCGCTCTTGTTTGTGACCATCACTCTGTGCGAGTTCGAAACAACAAGCTGATGCTGTAATCATCGTGACGCAGCACCGAACCTTAAACTCGTAAAGCTTCCAATCTAATAACTTTGCCGATCTCTCCTTTTGTTCTTTAACTACATCGCACGAGGTTTGCTCGAAGTCCACCTTGAACCAGTTGTAAGTTTTGAAGCCTTTCGCTGTGGGGTCCACCATAAAGAATCTCTTCGCCTTCAGCCGACTCGCCTCCGAAGAACTTGGAGAATTCACACCGGTGCTTCACACTGAGATTATGTTCGTCTTGAATTTTTTCGTATACTTCGACGAGATCTAGGTACAAAAACTGTTCCGGTTTGTACATGTTTATGTAAAAAATATATATATACAGGGTTACAGGAAAAGTCGTGCTAGATCCGTTAAGGGCGTAGAGTACTCATCATTTCTGACTTATTTCACCATGAAACACCCTACCCTAAACTTAACCCTTTTCGAGATATTCGACTTTTAATCTTTTTATTGAAAATTGACGATTTTTAGGCTACTAAATTTAATTTTGTTTATTTTGTGTGACTTATTATTATTATTATCCCATTTCTACATGTGTAATAAGATGCTTTAGGACCTCAATCATAAAAATAGTGAATAAGTTAATTCAATACGCCGTAGTAAAAAAGAGAAAGTTAAGAAATTAAAAAAAAAATAGAAAGTTTATTTTTCTCTGAGGGATATCTAAAAAAAATTTTATGGCACTTGATCGGCAGATAAGTTATAAAATATCTACGTTTCATCAGCTATCCAACAAGGTATAACAATCTAGGGTTTCATTTAAATGCATTGAAAAAACTTAGTTTCATAGGCGATAGTGGAGGAAAAAATTAATACTTAGCAAAAAAAAAGAAAATTAAAATTAATGCAAAGTATTTATTAAATAAGGTTTTTACACAACTTTTTGTTACAATTCATGTTCAACATGGCCGCCTCTGTTTCTAATACACTGTCGCATTCTTCGACGGAGACCAGTCTTCACTACTCCAGTGGTCAATGTTGTCCTCATTTGATTGGCTGCATCCACAATCCTTTCTTTTAATTCTTCCACAGACGAAACTGGATTTGACTCGCTGTAGACAAGGCTTTTCATGCGCCCCCACACATGAAAATCCATGGGGGTTAGGTCCGGACTTCTAACTGGCCATGGCAACGGCCCACCTCGTCCTATCCATTTGTTTGGATAATTTGTGTCCAGCCAGTCTCTGACACTTCTCCTAAAATGTGCAGGGCAGCCATCATGTTGGAACCACATGTCCCTGATCAAGTTGAGTGGCAGATCATCAAGCAAATCACTCAAGTCTCCTCTCAAAAAATTTTCGTAACTTTCCCCATTTAGATTGTCCGGGAGAAAGTAAGGTCCAATCAAATGATTGGAGATAATACCCATCCACACATTTACGCTAAATCTTCGTTGGGAACCCTTCACTCTTTTCTTATTGGGATTCCTAAGTTCTTTTGGAGCCCAGTAATGCGCGTTGTGATAATTACTTATGCCATCTTTATCAAATTTGGATTCATCTGTCCACAAGATATTTCTTAAAAAATCTGGGTCTTCTACGTCAGCATTTAGCATAAATCTGCAGAAGTCCAACCTTCTCGCGGGGTCTCCTTCTTCAATAGTGTGTACCGGCGTGTAATGGTACGGGTATAGGCCAGCAGTATGCACTGTAAACCATACTCTCCATTGCGAAAGTCCCAGATCACGGGCAACAATATTAGTAGAAGTAGTCGGATCCGCTCGAAAGCGCTGCACTATCTCATTGTCCTGTTCGTCGTCGTCATTAATTCGTGGTCTGCCCATGTCTGTATTTCGTCTCAAAACAGAGCCAGTTTCTCGAAGTCTCCGATAAACTCTATCAAAAACAGCCACATCCGGCACACGACGACCGGGGAATCGAGCCATGTATTCGTTGCGAGCTTGCGCAGATACACAACCGCAGTATCCGTATATATATATATATATATTTCGTTTTAGCGAGTTCAAAAAGAACTTTGGCATGGCTTGCCTTGTTGTTTTGAACAAGGAGGAGAATGTATTGATTTAAGAATTTAGTTTCGTTTTGGTCGAACTTAGCGTCCTTGCCGACGAAGTCCATGATGGTGTTCAGACGATGTGTGATGTTAAGCATTATTCCATGATGCAAACTGCCTGTAGTTGGTCGTCAGCATGAGTGTCTGTTCTGAATTGAGGATGTGCATCCTATTAATATTTGCTTAGTGATACATATATCGAACGTTAGTCTCTGATTAGTCAGAGTTAGATGGATGTGAATGACACATAATAACTTCCGTAACTTTCATCTACGTTTTCAATGGATCACTTATCCGTGGGATATGTAAGATCCTTGCAGGTTGGCTCACTACAAACAAAGAAACAAAACTATGGTATAACGACGAACAGGACTGGCCCTTGAGGAATTATTGAAATTTTTGATCTGAAAAGCTATGATAGCAGAAAGGTGTCATTAATGTTTCAAATCAAAAAATTACTTCTCTCCTGAACTTGACAATGGACATTGCAAAAATCATTGATCATGGATATTTTCAAAGACTATTAATAGGTTTTCTTTGTGGGCAGGATTCTTGAGTTACGGGAAGTATTCCGATGATTTTTTTTATCACAGTCATTGAACTGTCGGCTAAGGATATCATCAAGGTGCCGAAGTAATGTTCAATAAGTCGGTGACGGCGGATGTTACCGGACGAGTACATGTAAATTGTTGTATTCGTATTCTGATGAAAAATTGTTATACATCTGTCAATACCGTACTGAAGGCGCTATTCCGCGAAAGTAAAAACAGGGTATGAATTTTAGGAAGGCTCTAAATTAAACAAATTAAAAAAAAGAAAAACTAATTTATTCATATTTCATACTTATAAAAGAGTCACAGATATGATTTCATCTGTTTATATTGTTCTTTGAAACTACACACCTTGACTAGAACAGAGAAAAACTGTTCAGAAATCCACAGAGTGCTTGAGCAGGGTGCTAGGACGTCCGGTAAATTTTTCTGGCTTAAAGAGTTCACTGATGAGTTTGTAGCCACTTATTACTATGGTTAGCTGGTTTTCGAGTTTCGCAGAAAATAGTGCACCATAATGAAGAGCTAGCTCCTCTAATGGGCGGCCTTATCGTTTTTCGCGATCTCTTCTAGGCAACCTGGAATGGACAGTAAATACCAAAAAGGATTTTGACAGGGTTTTCCTTGCTGCTTTTTCAAAGTGGAGAAGATGTGCATCCTATGAATATTTCGTGATTCGATATTTATTATTAAGTTTGACCTCGCTAACATTTATGACTCCTAATCTAACATTTTCCTGGGATACACCGCATTGACGTCGATTTCATGTTAGTCCAGGGATACTCTCAGGCTGTTGAGGTAGTGGTCGATGAGTAGCTGAGGATTCTTCCCCTTCGTCTGAACACACGAACTTGTTTCTCTGGGATACACCGCATTGCCAAAAAGGATTTTGGCAGGGTTTGCCTTGTTGCTTTTTCGAAGTGACGAAGAACTACATCCTATGAATATTTCGTGATTCGATATAATTGAGGCTGACCTTGTCAACTTTTATGACTAACGGTTCTCTGGGATACACCGCATTGCCAAAAAGGATTTTGGCAGGGTTTGCCTTGTTGCTTTTTCGAAGTGACGAAGAACTACATCCTATGAATATTTCGTGATTCGATATAATTAAGGCTGACTTCGTCCACTTTTATGACTAACGTTTCTCTGGGATACAACGCATTGCCAAAAAGGATTTTGGCAGGGTTTGCCTTGTTGCTTTTTCGAAGTGACGAAGAACTACATCCTATGAATATTTCGTGATTCAATATAATTGAGGCTGTCTTCGTCAATTTTATGACTAACGTTTCTCTGGGATACACCGCATTGCCAAAAAGGATTTTGACAGGGTTTGCCTTGCTGCTTTTTCGAAATGAAGAAGATGTGAATCCTATGAATATTTTGTGATTCGATATTATAAAGTTTGACCTCGCTAACGTTTATGACTCCTAATCTAACATTTCTCTGGGATACACAGCATTGGAGACGATTTCAAGTCTGTTCAGGCATACTCTCAGGCTGCTGAGGTAGTGGTCGATGAGTAGCTGAGGATTCTTCCCCTTCGTCTGAACACACGAACTCGAAGTACAGCAGGTTGACGACAGGATGGCCTGAGTGTAATGTGTGGTGGTTCACCACTATTAAGTCTAAGTTTTCTCATGTCTGGCATCAATTGCTGACGGTTCTCGCTCTTAAACTCCCCGTCCATACATATGAACTCAAAGTACAGTAGGTCTACGACAGCACCGTGACGCAGCACCGTAGTGCTCAATGGAACCTTAAACTCATAAGGCTTCCAATCTAATAACTTTGCCGATCACTCCTTATGTTCTTTAACTACATCGCTCGAGGTTTTGAAGGTAAGTTTTGAAGCTCTTCGTTGCAGGGTACTCCAAAACGATAAAGCGTAGACCCTGGTTAAGTATTCTAGTACGTACGAGGTTTGCTCCTGACACCTTGACGTGGTCTGAGTACAAACACTGTTTAGTTTTGAACATGAAACTTATTTTTAATAATTTCATGAAATAATCTTTCGACCCATGTCTTTCAGGTCTTTCAGGTCCGATCGTGTGTGGAGTACTGCAGCCACATATGGGCTGGCGCTGCAAAATGCCACCTAGCGGCTTTGGATTCAGTGGAAAGGCGTGCAAAGAGGCTGATTGGTGATCCAGATTTGGTTGGATCCAGTCTTCAAAGTCTCGAGCACAGGCGCAGAGTAGCCAGCCTTGCGGTTTTCTACAGGATGCATTTTGGAGAGTGTGCGCAGGAATTGCATGATTTGATTCCGCCATCCCAATTTCACCTTCGGACATCCCGGCGTACGGCAAGTATCCACCCTTACGTTGTTGAGACACCTGCGGCCCGGACTAAGCGTTTTGCCTCGTCATTTATACCGCGTACATCGAGGGATTGGAACAGTTTACCGACTGCAGTCTTTCCGTCCGAATATAATTTGGGTGTCTTCAAGGCTAGAGTGAATAGGCTCTTAATAAACTAGTGCGCCTTACCATCAACGATTGCATCACTGCTTACCATCAGGTGGGATCGCAGTCAAGCACTAGTTTATTGCAAGTTAAAATAAAAAAAAAAACCCATTCTGGCGCTGTGACACTTATGGAAAACAAAGCTGATGTGTAGTAAGCGTCACTACTAGTCATTTCTTTCAACGGTATTTTTCAATGATTTTCTTGAGAACTTATATGCTTTAAACTAGTCACTTGACGAAGACATGAAAGTTGCAAGGCATATTAGGCAATGAAATCTTAAAAACAATTTTTTTTTGTAAAATTCAAGTAACTGAATCTCACAAGATGAAGTAATTATTGCTTAAGCTTGTTGTCACTGTTATATTTCGTTCAGGTGAGTTTATAAAGAACTTTGGCATGGTTTGCCTTGTTGCTTCAACCAAGAAAGAGAATTTACTGTTGGGATTGCTGAACAAGATGTTTGTCGGGTGGTCGAACTCAGCGTGCTCGCTCTTGTCTGTGACCATCACTCTGTGCGAGTTTGAAACAACAAGCTGATGCTGTAATCACCGTGACGCAGCACCGAACCTTAAACTCGTAAAGCTTAAAATCTTATATTTCTTTTTTTGTCTTGGATATTTTACAAGTCGTGATTTTGCGATGCCGAGAACTCGATTGTATATCGCGTACGATCGACGTCGCTTTCCTTCGTTTCTATCGTACTTTCTTTACATCCCTGGCGAAATTTTCAGGATCTGCATTTTGGTATGCGAAAGATAAAGCATAGAACCCAGTTAAGTATTTTCTCCCAGTCTACGGAGTATATCCTGTTGTATGTTTCGAAGCCTTTCGCTGTGAACTCCTCCATAACAACTGTCTCTTCACCTTCAGCTGACTTGCCTCCGAAAAAGTTCGGGAATTCCAACCGGCGCTCGACAGATTGAGATTGTTCGTCATGAATTTTCTTGCAAACCTTGACTGGATTTGAGTACAAAAACTGTTCATTTCTAAAATGAAATTTATAATCATATGACACATATGGAAAACAAAGTTGATATGTAGTTGGCTCCACGACTAGTCAGTTCTTTCAACGGTATTTTTGCACTAATGTATAGTAATTTTTCAATGATTTTCTTGAAAACTTAACATATATGCTTTAAACTGGTCAATTGACGACATGAAAGTTGCACGGAATATTTGGCAATGAAATCTTAAAATAAAAACAACATATTTGTAAAATTCAAGTAACTGAATCTCACAAGACTTGTTCCACCGACCCTAAATAGGTTGGGATAAAGTTGTGTGATGAAGTAATTACTGCTTAAGCTTGTTGTCACTGTTATATTTCTTTCTGGTGAGTAAATAAAGAACTTTGGCATGGTTTGCCTTGTTACTTCAACCAAGGAAGAGAATTTACTGTTGGGATTGCTGAACAAGATGTTTGTCGGGTGGTCGAACTCAGAGTGCTCGCTCTTGTCTGTGACCATCACTCTGTGCGAGTTCGAAACAACAAGCTGATGCTGTAATCATCGTGACGCAGCACCGAACCTTAAACTCGTAAAGCTTAAAATCTTATATTTCTTTTTTTGTCTTGGATATTTTACAAGTCGTGATTTTGCGATGCCGAGAACTCGATTGTATATCGCGTACGGTCGACGTCGCTTTCCTTCGTTTCTATCGTACTTTCTTTACATCCCTGGCGAAATTTTCAGGATCTGCATTTTGGTATGCGAAAGATAAAGCATAGAACCCAGTTAAGTATTTTCTCCCAGTCTACGGACTATATCTTGTTGTATGTTTCGAAGCCTTTCGCTGTGAACTCCTCCATAACAACTGTCTCTTCACCTTCAGCTGACTTGCCTCCGAAAAAGTTTGGGAATTCCATCCGGCGCTCAACAGATTGAGATTGTTCGTCATGAATTTTCTTGTAAACCTTGACTGGATCTGAGTACAATAACTGTTCATTTCTAAAATGAAATTTATAATCATATGACACTTATGGAAACCAAAGTTGATATGTAGTTGGCTCCACGACTAGTCAGTTCTTTCAACGGTATTTTTGCACTATTGTATTGTATTTTTTCAATGATTTTCTTGAGAACTTAACATAGATGCTTTAAACTGGTCAATTGACGACATGAAAGTTGCACGGAATATTTGGCAATGAAATCTTAAAATAAAAACAACATATTTGTAAAATTCAAGTAACTGAATCTCACAAGACTTGTTCCACCGACCCTAAATAGGTTGGGATAACGTTGTGTGATGAAGTAATTACTGCTAAGCTTGTTGTCACTATTATATTTCCTTCTGGTGAGTTAATAAAGAACTTTGGCATGGTTTGCCTTGTTGCTTCAACCAAGGAAGAGAATTTACTGTTGGGATTGCTGAACAAGATGTTTGTCGGGTGGTCGAACTCAGCGTGCTCGCTCTTGTCTGTGACCATCACTCTGTGCGAGTTCGAAACAACAAGCTGACGCTGTAATCATCGTGACGCAGCACCGAACCTTAAACTCGTAAAGCTTCGAATCTAATAACTTTGCCGATCTCTCCTTGTGTTCTTTAACTACATCGCACGAGATTTGCTCGAAGTCCACCTTGAACCAGTTGTAAGTTTTGAAGCCTTTCGCTGTGGGGTCCACCATAACGAATCTCTTCGCCTTCAGCCGACTCGCCTCCGAAGAACTTGGAGAATTCACACCGGTGCTTCACACTGAGATTATGTTCGTCTTAAATTTTTTCGTATACTTCGACAAGATCTAAGTACAAAAACTGTTCCGGTTTGTACATGTTTATGTAAAAATATATATATATTTCGTTTTAGCGAGTTCAAAAAGAACTTTGGCATGGCTTGCCTTGTTGTTTTGAACAAGGAGGAGAATGTATTGATTTAAGAATTTAGTTTCGTTTTGGTCGAACTCCTTGCCGACGAAGTCCATGATGGTGTTCAGACGATGTGTGATGTTAAGCATTATTCCATGATGCAAACTGCCTGTAGTTGGTCGTCAGCGTGAGTGTCTGTTCTGAATTGAGGATGTGCATCCTATTAATATTTGCTTAGTGATACACATATCGAACGTTAGTCTTTGAGTAGTCAGAGTTAGATGGATGTGAATGACAGATAATAACTTCCGTAACTTTCATCTACGTTTTCAATGGATCACTTATCCGTGGGATATGTAAGATCCTTGCAGGTTGGCTCACTACAAACAAAGAAACAAAACTATAGTATAACAACGAACAGGACTGGCCCTTGAGGAATTATTGAAATTTTTGATCTGGAAAGCTATGATAGCAGAAAGGTGTCATTAATGTTTCAAATCAAAAAATTACTTCTCTCCTGAACTTGACAATGGGCGTTGCAAAAATCATTGATCATGGATATTTTCAAATACTATTAATAAATAGGTTTTCTTTGTGGGCAGGATTCTTGAGTTACGGGAATTATTCTGAGAAACACATTTTATCACAGTCATTAAACTGTCGCCTAAGGATATTATCAAGGTGCGCAAGTAATATTCAATAAGTCGGTGACGGCGGATGTTACCGGACGATTTCATGTAAATTGTCGTATTCGTATTCGGATGAAAAATTATTATACATCTGTCAATACCGTACTGAAGGCGCTATTCCGCGAAAGTAAAAACAGGGTATGAATTTCAGAAGGTCTCTAAATTAAATCATGCTGGACCAGATGCTGTGTCATTTTAATGTGAATGGGATTTTGCATAGTCATCAGTTTGGCTTCACGAAAGGAAGGTCGACGACGGATGCAGGAGTGAAACTCATCAGTCACATTTTGGAATCCTGGGAGAAATCCCAGGATGCCATTGGCATATTCTGTGACCTCTCAAAAGCATTTGACTGTGTTGACCATAAAACTCTGATCTGTAAATTACATCATTACGGAATTCGTGGACGAGCTGCTGATCTTGTTTTTTCCTATTTATCTCACAGGCAGCAAAAAGTAAACATTAATGGGGCGACGTCCTCGGGGTCTTTAGTAAAGATGGGCGTGCCTCAGGGTTCAATTCTTGGCCCTTTCCTTTTTCTGGTTTATATTAATGACCTTCCTTACATGATGGCTAATTTATCCGACATAATCCTTTTTGCAGACGACACTTCCCTTATTTTTAAAGTAGATAGGAAGGATGTGGATGTTTTACATGTCAATGAAAGTCTGGCTGTTCTTTCTAAATGGTTTGAAGCTAACAACCTCCTATTAAATGCCAATAAAACGAAATGTATAAAATTTTCATCGCCAAATGTCCCTCAAGTTGGCATCAGTTTAATTCTTGACGGCAAAAAACTTGATGTCATAATGGAAACTGTTTTCTTAGGTATAACTATCGATTCTAAATTGCAATGGGGCGCTCATATTAGAACTCTCTCTGGTAGACTAAGCTCAGCTGCATATGCAGTAAGAAAGATAAGGCAATTGACAGATGTAGCCACAGCTAGATTAGTCTACTATGCTTATTTCCACAGTATTATGTCTTATGGCATTTTATTGTGGGGATCTGCAGCTGATGTCGACTCAATTTTTATTTTACAAAAAAGAGCCATCCGGGCTATTTATAAAATGGGTCCTCGCGAGTCCCTTAGAGATAAATTTAAAGAAATCGATATACTGACTCTGCCTTCTCTTTATATCCTAGAAAGTATCCTGTATGTTCGTAAAAATTTAGGACTTTTTAAAATTAGAAGCGATATTCATAACAAGAATACGCGCAGTAAACACGAAATTGTTTTACCCAAATGGAGACTAGCCAAGACCAGCAAGTCATTTTTAGTTAACAGCATACGCTTTTATAACAAGCTGCCAGTAACGGTAACTGAACTTAGTGAGGGAAAGTTCAAAAATCATATTAAGCGGGTCTTAACCAAAAAAGCATATTATAAGGTTAAGGATTATATAGAAGACAAGCTTGTTTGGCAATGACTGCTCCTGCACATGTGGCTCCCTGGTAACTCATTCATATTGTGTATTTATGTCTATTAACTGCTCCATCTTTGTTTTTATATACACCTTTTTTTTCCCTCTTTTTTCGACACATTGCTTTTGCAATATTTATATTATTAAGATTTAAAAACTTTTAAATTAAATAATAATTTATTTTGTTAGCATCTCGCAGTGTAACTGTTGTGGTGATATATGTATTTTTTTTTTTTCATACTTATTAATTTTTTTTGTTTTATATAATATTTCTTTCTTTACATCTCACGTTGTAAAGTAAGAACACTGTAGACTTCGCAAATCCTATTACGACTCACCTTTGATTTTTTATTATTATGATTATTTTTATTGTGCTTTTGAGTACAATATTGACTGGTCTACACTGTTCTTACATAATGACATAAATACTGTAATAACGAGATAATATTGTAAGAAACCATTTTTTTTAAAAGAGTAACCATGGAGTTTCTTGCCGGTTCTTCTCCATAGGAAACGACCAATTTGGAACCGTGCACTAGCTTCTGACGTTTTATAAGTGCCCATGTAGGCCTATATGAAATAAAAACCATTTTGATTTTGATTTTGATTTTGATTTTGAAAAAACTACTAATTTATTCGTATTTCATACTTATGAAAGAGTGAGATCATCGGAATCAACATCACTGCTCACTTCTAACTCTGAAGCTGCGCCAGAAGTTTAAGGATACAGCACTTTATTTTTTCGTTGAAGTCATTCGAGTTATCATTTTATTAGTTTGTTAATAACCATAACAGCATTCTATACATCGTTTTTTTTATAAATTGTGTAAAAAATAAAGCCTTGTTAACAGTTTTTGTTGCAAGTTTGATCCTTATTCTGGTTTACAGGGCGAGATGTTTGTTTGTTTTGGGTAAAAATCATCCAATGACGAATTCCGCCCTTGGGCAAAGCGGAAACAGTGTCAGACTCTTACTGACTAAACAAACCACTCTGTTCCTACGTTGCCTTCTATACCAGGGCCAGAGCTTTTCCAAGGTTGCAAGTTATCGTAAATGTAGGACAATTTTCTCATGTCTGGCATCAATTGCTGACGGTTCTCGCTCTTGAACCCCCCGTCCATACATACGAACTCAAAATATAATAGGTCAACGACAGGACGGCCGAGTGTAGTGACGTCTAATCACCGTGACGCAGCACCGTAGTGTTCAATAGAACCGTTTCCCAGGTAAGTTTCCCAGAAAGCGGCGCTGGTTCTTGCAAAGACTTCGACAGTTGATAGTTGATAAACGTTAACGACATATGACGGCGTCAAGTTCATGAACACAATCATCCATAATAGTGAAGACTTGATTATATCCATTTCTGCTGAAAATAAATCTCCGAGAAAATTTTTAGTAGCAGTTCTGTGAAAATAAACTCCAAACCTTGAATGTATTTTTTCACGATATCAAGGTTTCACGATTATCGTCGATCATTGTTTGGTAGAACGCGAACATCTCTTCTCTGTTCTTCGCTACTTTTTCTTGTGTTCTAGCTTTGCCAGGTAGATACTGCGTGTAAAATATATAATTTATTTGGTTGCGGCAAATGAACTTAAAAATTCAGATAGGGATGTAACCTGTTTTTGATAGGCGGCTTATTCCGAGAAACGTTTTATGAGGAGTCATTAAACTTTGCTTGCGCTTGGGGTCACCTAAATAACGTGGATTCCAAGCTTGCCCAAGGATATTATCAAGGTGCCGAAGTAATGTTCGATAAGTCGCAGATGGCAATGTTACCAAACGAGTGCAAGAAAATTGTCTTATTCGTATTTTGATGAAAAATAAAGCCTTGTTAACAGTTTTTGTTGCAAGTTTGATCCTTATTCTGGTTTACAGGGCGAGATGTTTGTTATGGGTAAAAATCATCCAATGACGAATTCCGCCCTTGGGCAAAGCGGAAACAGTGTCAGACTCTTACTGACTAAATAAACCAATCTTTTCCTACGTTACCTTCTATACCAGGGCCAGAGCTTTTTCAGGGTTGCAAATTATCGTAAATGTAGGATAATTTTCTCACGTCTGGCATCAATTGCTGACGGTTCTCGCTCTTGAACCCCCGTCCATACATACGAACTCAAAGTATAATAGGTCAACGACAGGACGGCCGAGTGTAGTGATGTCTAATCACGGTGACGCAGCACCGTAGTGTTCAATAGAACCGTTTCCCAGGTAAGTTTCCCAGAAAGCGGCGCTAATTCTTGCAAAGACTTCGACAGTTGATACGAGTAGTTGATAAACGTTATTGACCTATGACGGCGTCAAGTTCCTCCTTTAAGCGCTTCTTTGCTTTTGGGTTCCTTAGCATGAACACAATCATCCATAATAGTGAAGACTTGATTATGTCCATTTCTGCTGAAAATAAATCTCCGAGAAAATTTTTAGTAGTAGTTCTGTGAAAATAACCTCCAAACCTTGAATGTATTTTTTCACGATATCAAGGTTTCACGATTATCGTCGATCATTGTTTGGTAGAACTCGAACATCTCTTCTCTGTTCTTCGCTACTTTTTCTTGTGTTCTAGCTTTGCCAGGTAGATACTGCGTGTAAAATATATAATTTATTTGGTTGCGGCAAATGAACTTAAAAATTCAGATAGGGATGTAACCTGTTTTTGATAGGCGGCTTATTCCGAGAAACGTTTTATGAGGAGTCATTAAACTTTGCTTGCGCTTGGGGTCACCTAAATAACCTAGATTCCAAGCTTGCCCAAGGATATTATCAAGGTGCCGAAGTAATGTTCGATAAGTCGCAGATGGCAATGTTACCAAACGAGTGCAAGTAAATTGTCGTATTCGTATTTTGATGAATAATAAAGCCTTGTTAACAGTTTTTGTTGCAAGTTTGATCCTTATTCTGGTTTACAGGGCGAGATGTTTGTTATGGGTAAATATCATCCAATGACGAATTCCGCCCTTGGGCAAAGCGGAAACAGTGTCAGACTCTTACTGACTAAATAAACCAATCTTTTCCTACGTTACCTTCTATACCAGGGCCAGAGCTTTTTCAGGGTTGCAAATTATCGTAAATGTAGGATAATTTTCTCATGTCTGGCATCAATTGCTGACGGTTCTCGCTCTTGAACCCCCGTCCATACATACGAACTCAAAGTATAATAGGTCAACGACAGGACGGCCGAGTGTAGTGATGTCTGATCACCGTGACGCAGCACCGTAGTGTTCAATAGAACCGTTTCCCAGGTAAGTTTCCCAGAAAGCGGCGCTGGTTCTTTCAAAGACTTCGACATTTGATACGAGTAGTTGATAAACGTTATTGACCTATGACGGCGTCAAGTTCCTCCTTTAAGCGCTTCTTTGCTTTTGGGTTCCTTAGCATGAACACAATCATCCATAATAGTGAAGACTTGATTATGTCCATTTCTGCTGAAAATAAATCTCCGAGAAAATTTTTTGTAGTAGTTCTGTGAAAATAAACTCCAAACCTTGAATGTATTTTTTCACGATATCAAGGTTTCACGATTATCGTCGATCATTGTTTGGTAGAACGCGAACATCTCTTCTCTGTTCTTCGCTACTTTTTCTTGTGTTCTAGCTTTGCCAGGTAGATACTGCGTGTAAAATATATAATTTATTTGGTTGCGGCAAATGAACTTAAAAATTCAGATAGGGATTTAACCTGTTTTTGATAGGCGGCTTATTCCGAGAAACGTTTTATGAGGAGTCATTAAACTTTGCTTGCGCTTGGGGTCACCTAAATAACGTAGATTCCAAGCTTGCCCAAGGATATTATTAAGGTGCCGAAGTAATGTTCGATAAGTCGCAGATGGCAATGTTACCAAACGAGTGCAAGTAAATTGTCGTATTCGTATTTTGATGAAAAATAAAGCCTTGTTAACAGTTTTTGTTGCAAGTTTGATCCTTATTCTGGTTTACAGGGCGAGATGTTTGTTACGGGTAAAAATTATCCAATGACGAATTCCGCCCTTGGGCAAAGCGGAAACAGTGTCAGACTCTTACTGACTAAATAAACCACTCTTTTCCTACGTTACCTTCTATACCAGGGCCAGAGCTTTTTCAGGGTTGCAAATTATCGTAAATGTAGGATAATTTTCTCATGTCTGGCATCAATTGCTGACGGTTCTCGCTCTTGAACCCCCGTCCATACATACGAACTCAAAGTATAATAGGTCAACGACAGGACGGCCGAGTGTAGTGATGTCTAATCACCGTGACGCAGCACCGTAGTGTTCAATAGAACCGTTCCCCAGGTAAGTTTCCCAGAAAGCGGCGCTGGTTCTTGCAAAGACTTCGACAGTTGATAGTTGATAAACGTTAACGACCTATGACGGCGTCAAGTTCATGAACACAATCATCCATAATAGTGAAGACTTGATTATATCCATTTCTGCTGAAAATAAATCTCCGAGAAAATTTTTAGTAGTAGTTCTGTGAAAATAAACTCCAAACCTTGAATGTATTTTTTCACGATATCAAGGTTTCACGATTATCGTCGATCATTGTTTGGTAGAACGCGAACATCTCTTCTCTGTTCTTCGCTACTTTTTCTTGTGTTCTAGCTTTGCCAGGTAGATACTGCGTGTAAAATATATAATTTATTTGGTTGTGGCAAATGAACTTAAAAATTCAGATAGGGATGTAACCTGTTTTTGATAGGCGGCTTATTCCGAGAAACGTTTTATGAGGAGTCATTAAACTTTGCTTGCGCTTGGGGTCACCTAAATAACCTAGATTCCAAGCTTGCCCAAAGATATTATCAAGGTGCCGAAGTAATGTTCGATAAGTCGCAGATGGCAATGTTACCAAACGAGTGCAAGTAAATTGTCGTATTCGTATTTTGATGAAAAATAAAGCCTTGTTAACAGTTTTTGTTGCAAGTTTGATCCTTATTCTGGTTTACAGGGCGAGATGTTTTTTATGGGTAAAAATCATCCAATGACGAATTCCGCCCTTGGGCAAAGCGGAAACAGTGTCAGACTCTTACTGACTAAATAAACCAATCTTTTCCTACGTTACCTTCTATACCAGGGCCAGAGCTTTTTCAGGGTTGCAAATTACCGTAAATGTAGGATAATTTTCTCGTGTCTGGCATCAATTGTTGACGGTTCTCGCTCTTGAACCCCCGTCCATACATACGAACTCAAAGTATAATAGGTCAACGACAGGACGGCCGAGTGTAGTGATGTCTAATCACCGTGACGCAGCACCGTAGTGTTCAATAGAACCGTTTCCCAGGTAAGTTTCCCAGAAAGCGGCGCTGGTTCTTTCAAAGACTTCGACAGTTGATACAAGTAGTTGAAAAAACGTTATTGACCTATGACGGCGTCAAGTTCCTCCTTTAAGCGCTTCTTTGCTTTTGGGTTCCTTAGCATGAACACAATCATCCATAATAGTGAAGACTTGATTATGTCCATTTCTGCTGTAAAAAAATCTCCGGGAAAATTTTTAGTAGCAGTTCTGTGAAATTAAACTCCAAACCTTGAATGTATTTTCTCACGTCATCAAGGTTTCACGATTTTCGTCGATCATTGTTTGGTAGAATGCGAACATCTCTTCGCGGTTCTTCGCTACTTTTTCTTATGCTCGATATAATTTATATGGTTTTGGCAAATGAACATAAATTATCGTACTTTCACAATAGTACATATTGTACCGGTGACGAAATTATCGTACATGTAGGATAATTTTCTCATGTCTGGCATCAATTGCTGACGGTTCTCGCTCTTGAACCCCCCGTCCATACATACGAACTCAAAGTATAATAGGTCAACGACAGGACGGCCGAGTGTAGTGACGTCTAATCACCGTGACGCAGCACCGTAGTGTTCAAAAGAACCGTTTCCCAGGTAAGTTTCCCAGAAAGCGGCGCTGGTTCTTGCAAAGACTTCGACAGTTGATAGTTGATAAACGTTAACGACCTATGACGGCGTCAAGTTCTTCTTGTAAGCGCTTCTTTGCTTCTGGGTTCCTTAGCATGAACACAATCATCCATAATAGTGAAGACTTGATTATGTCCATTTCTGCTGAAAATAAATCTCCGAGAAAATTTTTAGTAGCAGTTCTGTGAAAATAAACTCCAAACATTGAATGTATTTTCTCACGATATCAAGGTTTCACGATTATCGTCGATCATTGTTTGGTAGAACGCGAACATCTCTTCTCTGTTCTTCGCTACTTTTTCTTGTGCTCGAGCCTTGCCAGGTAGGTACTGTGTGTAAAATATATAATTTATTTGGTTTTGGCAAATGAACATAAAAGTTCAGATAGGGATGTAACCTGTTTTTGATAGGCGGCTTATTAGTGCACCCACCTATCGTAAGTACCAACTTACGTTGTAGATAGGAAAATGTTCGCCGTAGTGTACTTCGCCGAAGAGCCTCATGCCTTCTTCAATAAGGTTGCTACGCCTTTCGAAGTGTCGGTCGCGTTGCACGCGGACATATTGATACCGCAGATGACGTTTGACACACCGAGGCTAAGAAGATGGACAATATCGATGGCAGTTCCCTGTCTCGGCGCAGCTTGGCGATCAGCTTGTAAACTTCGCTCTAAACAACAATTGATCCCGTTAATAATGTTGATGCTAAATTATTTATCAAGTAAAGAGAAAGGTCAACTTCTTGGTTTATAAAAAAAATGCTTAAATATATACATATATATAAATGAAAATATAACGCCCGTCACTTTTCGTAGTTGAGGCTTAGTTAGTCGTAGGACCCGCTTCGTAAAGCGGTCATCAATAGAGGGAAGTGCCTCCTTGGTCTGCCTGCACTCGCTATGGTCTCGCCATAGTTTATGAAGTAAGTCTCTGGTTCGCAACAAACAGTATAAAATTAAACAAATAATACTGGTTGTTTTTGAGTGACTCTGCTGTGTGCATAAAAAATAATTAAGTAAGGATCTAATAAGTTACGTAGGTGAAAAATAAATTCACAATGGCACAGAAACTTACCGCAGCGTCGTCGTCAGAACTCTCAAGAGTTTCCACGTCTAGGCTCAGCCTTTCTTAAAGCGTTGCTCATCATCATTATCATCATCAATTCAGCCGAAAGACGTCCACTGCTGGATATAGGCCTCCCGCAAACGTCGCCACAACGACCGGTCCCGTGCGTCTCGCACGAATTCCAGCAACCTTGACCAGGTCGTCTTAAAGCGTTGCTACAGGAACGGAAAAATATGATTTAAATTATGATGAAACAACAGAACCTCCGCAGTCAATAGACAGGTAGATTTACTTGATTTGCGCAATTGTTGTTTTTGTCGCTTCAAGTCAGGGCTGTCATCAGCATTTTCAGCCGCTCTCTATATGCGACTGATCACTACTGCCTGTTGTTTGTTATTTATTACGAGATGGACAATATTCTCTATCTCGTTTACGCATTATGGGCCTTGTACGGAGAGTTTAGAATTCGGCCGTCACGACTGAAGTGGAGTGGGTAGACGATTTCTTTTTTTAATTATTTTTTTCTTTTCGTTTGTCTTTATTAATTGTAAGTTTATATTGATTAGGTTAAGTTATTAGTTAGTTGTTTCTTTATTGTAAGTTATAATATTATATTTTTATATGCTAATTTAAGAACAGGAACCAAGACGGAAAGTACTCGAGCCACGGAGTCGGTGTCGAGAGCGGTGGCACGACCGGCTTGATCATACATGACCGCGTCCTTAACCTGTTCATAAACTTGAAAACTTTGTAGGTTTTGTTTGCTTCATTTATACCGTCAGCAGACAGTATGTTAATGTGTCTATTTCGACGCCTGAATGTATTGTGTTTTGTATTATATGTACATAGTTAGGTTAGGTTAGGTTAATTTAACAGGGCAAAGTTATTTGGAGTTTTTTCAAAATGATCTCCCCAATTTATTAGAAGAAGTGCCCGAGGAGCTGAGGGAGTCATATTGGTTGCAAAATGACGGCTGTCCTGCGCATTATGCTGTATCTGTTCGTGCATTTTTAAATAACACGTACCCAGATAGATGGATCGGGCGGCTAGGGCCAATTTTGTGGCCTCCACGTTCACCGGACCTAAATCCATTGGATTTTTTTTATTGAGGCTGCCTTAAAGAGGAAGTATACTGTAAGCCTATAAGGTCTTTAGAAGAATTAAGAAGACGAGTCAGAGCAGCCGCATCAAAAATTATTAGCTAGTAAGCGTAGTTAACCCAAGTATTGCTGTGCTCTATAATCTAAGTAACCTAGATATTTTCTTTAGACGCCTTCCATAAGAGTCTTTAAAATCTCATAATGTGGTTTCCAAACCTAAAATGCGTATTCTAAATGGATACGAAAGAACACTACAAAATCTTTCCAGGTTTAAGACATCGGAAACTAACCGTGGTTCGTAGTATAAATCCCACAGCTTTTGATGCCTTTGTAACTATGCTATACACATGTTAATCAAACATAAGCTTGTTGTCTATGAAAACTCCTAAATCTCTTACGCTATACAATCTGATAATTATTTGTTTATTTATGGTATAATTCACAAGTATCAAAGACACGCGACATGAGAATGTTAGAACGAAACATTTAGAGACATTCAATCGGAATTTGTTGCGGATGCAATGTAGCTCAAATCTGTTCGTCATCTTGCAATTGATATGCAAACCGAAACTAAAATAATTTTATTTCAAACAGTAATATTCACGAGCACTTTTGAATTTTCCACATCATCTCTCTCCACCATAGATATATCAAACAGTATGACATATCTATGCTCTCTACCGCTGTTCTGTCGCGGCGGCGCGGCGGCCCGATGCGCTACGAAACCCGAAGCACTCCATTCGTAGAACACTTTTATTTTTTTCATTCGCTTATAAAACAAATTTGTAACCGTTTATAAAAATACTGGTGCTGTGCCAGTGCCACGAATGGATTAGCCTGGCTATCGGTAGTAATCAGTAGAGACGTGCGCCAGCACATCTTCCGGAATGTATTGGGTGGTCAGGGTCAAGGTGTCATTAATGTTTCAAATAAAAAAATTACTTCTCTCCTGAACTTGACAATGGACGTTGCAAAACTCATTGTTCATGGATATTTTCAAATACTATTAATAGGTTTTCTTTGTGGGCAAGGGATGTAACCTGTTTTTGATAGGCGGCTTATTCCGAGAAACGTTTTATGAGGAGTCATTAAACTTTCGCTTGGGGTCACCTCAATGACGGAGATTCCAAGCTTGCCCAAGGATATTATTATCAAGGTGCCGAAGTAATGGTCGATAAGTCGCTGACGGCAATGTTACCAGACGAGTGCAGGTAAATTGTCGTATTCGTATTTTGATGAAAAATTATTATACATCTGCCAAAACCGTGCCGAAGGCGCTATTCCGCGAAAGTAAAAACAAGGAATGAATTTCAGGAAGTCTCTAAATTAAAAAAAAACTACTAATTTATTCGTATTTCATACTTATGAAAGAGTGAGATCCTCGGAATCAACATCACTGCTCACTTCTAACTCTGAAGCTGCGCCAGAAGTTTCTGGATACGGCACTTTTTTTTTGCGTTGAAGTCATTCGAGATATCATTCTATTAGTTTGTTAATACCCATAGCAGCATTCTCTACATCGATTTTTTATAAATTGTGTAAAAAATAAAGCCTTGTTAACAGTTTTTGTTGCAAGTTTGATCCTTATTGGGGTTTACATTGCGAGATGTTTGTTATGGGTAAAAATCATCCATGACGAATTCCGCCCTTGGGTAAAGCAGAAACAGTGTCAGACTCTTACTGACTAAACAAACCACTCTTTTACTACGTTGCCTTCTATACCAGGGCTAGAGCTTTTTCATGGTTGCAATTATCGTAAATGTAGGATAATTTTCTCATGTCTGGCATCAATTGCTGACGGTTCTCGCTCTTGAACCCCCGTCCATACATACGAACTCAAAGTATAATAGGTCAACGACAGGACGGCCGAGTGTAGTGACGTCTAATCACCGTGACGCAGCACCGTAGTGTTCAATAGAACCGTTTCCCAAGTAAGTTTTTTTTTTTTTTACATGCAATGAACTAGTGCTTGACTGCGATCCCACCAAGTTTCCCAGAAAGCGGCGCTGGTTCTTGCAAAGACTTCGACAGTTGATAGTTGAAAAACGTTAACGACCTATGACGGCGTCAAGTTCTTCCTTTAAGCGCTTCTTTGCTTCTGGGTTCCTTAGCATGAACACAATCATCCATAATAGTGAAGACTTGATTATGTCCATTTCTGCTGAAAATAAATCTCCGAGAAAATTTTTAGTAGCAGTTCTGTGAAAATAAACTCCAAACCTTGAATGTATTTTCTCACGATATCAAGGTTTCACGATTATCGTCGATCATTGTTTGGTAGAACGCGAACATCTCTTCTCTGTTCTTCGCTACTTTTTCCTGTGCTCGAGCTTTGCCAGGTAGGTACTGTGTGTAAAATATATAATTTATTTGGTTTTGGCAAATGAACATAAAAGTTCAGATAGCGATGTAACCTGTTTTTGATAGGCGGCTTATTCTATATATTATTAGTGCACCCACCTAACGTAAGTTTCCACTTACGTTGTAGACAGGAAAATGTTCGCCGTAGTGTACTCGCCAAAGAGCTTCATGCCTTCTTCAATAATGTTGTTTAGCCTTTCGAAGTATCGGTCTCGTTGCACGCGGACATATTGATACCGCAGATGACGTTTGACACACCGAGGGTAAGAAGAAGGACAATATCGATGGCAGCTTCCTGTCTCGGCGCAGCTTGGCGATCAGCTTGTAAACTTCGCTCTAAACAACAATCGATCCCGTTAATAATGTTGATGCTCAATTATTTCTCAAGTAAAGAGAAAGGTCAACTTCTTGGTTTATAAAAAAAATGCTTAAATGTATACATATATATATACATATAAATGTATATATTCGTAGTCTTAATTCTGCCTTCCACGATTTGGCGAAATTGCGCAATATATCGTGCAGAAAGCGACACTGGTTCTTGCAAAGACTTCGACGGTTGATAAACGTTAACGACCTATGACGGCGTCAAGTTCTTCCTGTAAGCGCTTCTTTGCTTCTGGGTTTCTTAGCATGAAGACTATCATCCACAATAGTGAAGACTTGTTATTGATAGGCGGCATATTAGTGCACCCACCCAACGTAAGTACCCACTTACGTTGTAGACAAGAAAATGTTCGCCGTAGTGTACTTCGCCGAACAGCCTCATGCCTTCTTCAATAAGGTTGTTAAGCCTTTCGAAGTGTAGGTCGCGTTGTACGCGGACATATTGATACCGCAGATGACGCTTGACACACCGAGGGTATTGCTTCTGGGTTCCTTAGCATGAACACAATCATCCACAATAGTGAAGTCTTGTTTTTGATAGGCAGTATATAAGTGCACCCACCTAACGTAAGTACCCACTTACGTTGTAGACAAGTAAAAAGAAAGGTCAACTTTATAGCAAAAAATGCTTAAATATAACTACGAATATATATATATTTGTAGTTACGAACCTTAATTCTGCCTTCTACGATTTTGCACTGTTTTCTAGTTAAGTCTTGGCGAAATTGCGCAATATATCGTGCAGAAAGCGACACTGCTTCTTGCAAAGACTTCGACGGTTGATAAACGTTAACGACCTGTGACGGCGTCAAGTTTTTCCTGTAAGCGCTTCTTTGCTTCTGGATTCCTTAGCATGAACACAATCATCCAAAGTAGTGAAGACTAGTTTTTGATAGGCGGCATATTAGTGCACCCACCTAACGTAAGTACCCACTTACGTTGTAGACAAGTAAAAAGAAAGGTCAACTTTCTAGCAAAAAATGCTTAAATATATATATATATTCGTAGTTACGAACCTTATTTCTGCCTTCTACGATTTTGCACTGTTTTCCAGTTAAGTCTTGGCGAAATACCGCAATATATCGTGCAGAAAGCGACACTGCTTCTTGCAAAGACTTCGACGGTTGATAAACGTTAACGACCTGTGACGGCGTCAAGTTCTTCCTGTAAGCGCTTCTTTGCTTCTGGATTCCTTAGCATGAATACTATCATCCACAGTAGTGAAGACTTGTTTTTGATAGGCGGCATATTAGTGCACCCACCTAACGTAAGTACCCACTTACGTTGTAGACAAGTAAAAAGAAAGGTCAACTTTCTAGCAAAAAATGCTTAAATATATATATATATATATATATTCGTAGTTACGAACCTTATTTCTGCCTTCTACGATTTTGCACTGTTTTCCAGTTAAGTCTTGGCGAAATACCGCAATATATCGTGCAGAAAGCGACACTGCTTCTTGCAAAGACTTCGACGGTTGATAAACGTTAACGACCTGTGACGGCGTCAAGTTCTTCCTGTAAGCGCTTCTTTGCTTCTGGATTCCTTTGCATGAACACAATCATCCACAGTAATGAAGACTTGTTTTTGATAGGCGGCATATTAGTGCACCCACCCAACGTAAGTACCCACTTACGTTGTAGACAGGAAAATGTTCGCCGTAGTGTACTTCGCCGAACAGCCTCATGCCTTCTTCAATAAGGTTGTTAAGCCTTTCGAAGTGTCGGTCGCGTTGCACGCGGACATATTGATACCGCAGATGACGTTTGACACACCGAGGGTATTGCTTTCGGGGTTCCTTAGCATGAACACAATCATCCACAGTAATGAAGACTTGTTTTTGATAGGCAGTATATTAGTGCACCCACCTCGCCGTAGTGTACTTCGCTGAACAGCCTCATGCCTTCTTCAATAAGGTTGTTAAGCCTTTCGAAGTGTAGGTAGGATACCGCAGATGACGTTTGACACACCGAGGGTATTTCTTCTGGGTTCCTTAGCATGAACACAATCATCCACAGTAGTGAGGACTTGATTAAGTCCATTTCTGCTGAAAATAAATCCCCGAGAAAATTTTTAGTAGCAGTTCTGTAAAAATAAATTCCAAGCCTTGAATGTATTTTCTCACGATATCAAGGTTTCACGATTATCGTCGATCATTGTTTGGTAGAATGCGAACATCTCTTCGCGGTTATTCGCTACTTTTTCTTGTGCTCGAGCTTTGCCAGGTAGGTACTGTGTGTAAAATATATGTGTGTAAAATATATATGAGGTGTTAGATGTGGTGAGGGCTCTCGAGGGGGTGGTGCAAAAGCACAGGGGAGAGACGGGCCATCTGCGCCCACACTACGTATGTGCACTTTTCTCTCCGGTACATTAAGGGTTATACTAATCATTACATAGTATAAAACAAAGTCGCTTCCTGCTGTCCCTATGTATGCTTAGATCTTTAAAACTACGCAACGGAATTTGATGCGGTTTTTGTTAATAGATAGAGCAATTGAAGGGGAAGGTTTTTATGTATAATACACATATACTAATAATCAATATCAATAATATCACATTGTACTCGTGCGAAGCCGGGGCGGGTCATGAGTATTTAATAAATTAGCAGTTTCTAACGTAACTAAGTTGTTTTTGTCGCTTCAAGTCAGCGCTGTCATCAGCATTTTCAGCCGCTCTCTATATGCGACTGATCACTACTGCCTGTTGCTTGTTGTTTATTATGAGATGGACAATATTCTTTATCTCGTTTACGCATTATGGGCCTTGTACGGAGAGTTTAGAATTCGGCCTTCACGACTGAAGTGGAGTGGATAGACGATTTCTTTCATTAATTATTTTTTTTATTTCGTTTGTCATTATTAATTGTAAGTTTATATTAATTAGGTTAAGTTATTAGTTAGTTATTTCTTTATTATAAGTTATAATATTATATTTTTTGTTTGCTAATTTAAGAACAGGAACCAAGACGAAAAGTACTCGAGCCACGGAGTCGGTGTCGAGAGTGGTGGGCACGACCGGCTTGATCATACATGACCGCGTCCTTAACCTGTTCATAAACTTGAAAACTTTGTAGGTTTTGTTTGCTTCATTTATAACGTCAGCAGACATTATGAGATCTATTACCACGCCTAAATGTATTGTGGTTTTGTATTATATGTACATAGTTAGGTTAAGTGTAAATATTTAGTTTAGTTTATATTTAAGTTTTTTTTTCATATTGCTCTATTAGCACATAAGTTGATTTTGAAAATAAAATTATTACCAACAAAAAAAAATCTGTGTCATTTGTCGTCGCAAGGTCGCCACACTGGTGCAGAACAAGTCGGTTTCAAAATCCCTACAGTCTAATAATTTCACTAGCAGTCCTTATTGAAAAATACATTTCTCATGTAATTGATACGTCAATGCAATCGGTACACTTAATATTGGTCGTTATATAATCCTAATGGGTTAGTGCGTAATGCTTAATTAGCAACAGCTTAATTAGCAGTCAATGTGATCAACTAGGACACCCATCAGGAGACTTCTGACGCCTCACCTCTAGAGGAAGGAACTGGTACCGTTTACAGCGATGCTCGTAGTTAACCCAAGTATTGCTGTGCTCTACAATCTAAGTAACGTAGATATTTTCTTTAGACGCCTTCCATAAGGGTCTTAAAAATCTTATACTGTGGTTTCCAAACCTAAAGTGCGTATTCTAAATGGATACGAAAGAACAATACAACATCTTTACAGGTTTAAGACATCGGAAACTAACCGTGGTTCGTAGTATGAATCCCAGAGCTTTTGATGCCTTTGTAACTATGCTATACACATGTTAATCAAACATAAGCTTGTTGTTTATGAAAACTTCTAAATCTCTTACGCTATACAATCTGATAATTATTTGTTTATATTTGGTATAATTAACATGTTTCAAAGACACGCGACATGAGAATGTTAGAACGAAACATTTAGAGACATTTAATCGGAATTTGTTGCGGATGCAATGTAGCTCAAATCTGTTCGTCATCTTGCAATTGATATGCAAACCGAAACTAGAATAATTTTATTTCAAATAGTGATATATAGAGAGACGAATTTTCTACATCTTCTCTCTCCACCATAGATATATAAACAGTATGACATATCTATGCTCTCTACCGCTGTTCTGTCGCGGCGGCGCGGCGGCCCGATACGCTACGAAACCCGAAGCACTCCATTCGTAGAACACACGCTTTTCGCTACGCGCGTCGAGCGTGGGATAAACTTGACACGAAACGCTTTGGGCTACGCGCGTCGAGCGTGCGATAAACTTGACACGAAACGCTTTTGGCTACGCTCTCTCTGGTACTGCGTGAAGTTCTAACGAAATTATTGTATACGTTACGTGTGTTGGCATTAATTGCTCCGACGTAGCGCAGGTGCAGCGTGGGATAAACTTGACACGAAACGCTTTGAGCTACGCGCGTCGAGCGTGGGATAAACTTGACACGAAACGCTTTGGGCTACGCTCTCTCTGGTACTGCGTTAAGTTCTTACGAAATTATTGTATACATTACGTGTGTTGGCATTAATTGCTCCGACGTAGCGCAGGTGCAGCGTGGGATAAACTTGACACGAAACGCTTTGGGCTACGCTCTCTCTGGTACTGCGTAAAATTCTAACGAAATTATTGTATCCGTTACGTGTGTTGGCATTAATTGCTCCGACGTAGCGCAGGTGCAGCGTGGGATAAACTTGACACGAAACGCTTTGGGCTACGCTCTCTCTGGTACTGCGTAAAGTTCTAACAAATTATTGTATACGTTACGTGTGTTGGCATTAATTGCTCCGACGTAGCGCAGGTGCAGCGTGGGATAAACTAGACACGAAACGCTTTAGGCTACGCGCGTCGAGCGTGCGATAAACTTGACACGAAACGCTTTTGGCTACGCTCTCTCTGGTACTGCGTGAACTTCTAACGAAATTATTGTATACGTTACGTGTGTTGGCATTAATTGCTCCGACGTAGCGCAGGTGCAGCGTGGGATAAACTTGACACGAAACGCTTTGGGCTACGCGCGTCGAGCGTGGGATAAACTTGACACGAAACGCTTTGGGCTACGCTCTCTCTGGTACTGCGTAAAGTTCTAACGAAATTATTGTATACGTTACGTGTGTTGGCATTAATTGCTCCGACGTAGCGCAGGTGCAGCGTGGGATAAACATGACACGAAACGCTTTGGGCTACGCTCTCTCTGGTACTGCGTTAAGTTCTTACGAAATTATTGTATACATTACGTGTGTTGGCATTAATTGCTCTAACGTAGCGCAGGTGCAGCGTGGGATAAACTTGACACGAAACGCTTTGGGCTACGCGCGTCGAGCGTGGGATAAACTTGACACGAAACGCTTTGGGCTACGCTCTCTCTGGTACTGCGTAAAATTCTAACGAAATTATTGTATACGTTACGTGTGTTGGCATTAATTGCTCCAACGTAGCGCAGGTGCAGCGTGGGATAAACTTGACACGAAACGCTTTGGGCTACGCTCTCTCTGGTACTGCGTAAAGTTCTAACGAAATTATTGTATACGTTACGTGTGTTGGCATTAATTGCTCCAACGTAGCGCAGGTGCAGTGTGGGATAAACTTGACACGAAACGCTTTGGGCTACGCGCGTCGAGCGTGGGATAAACTTGACACGAAACGCTTTGGGCTACGCTCTCTCTGGTACTGCGTAAAATTCTAACGAAATTATTGTATACGTTACGTGTGTTGGCATTAATTGCTCCGACGTAGCGCAGGTGCAGCGTGGGATAAACTTGACACGAAACGCTTTGGGCTACGCGCGTCGAGCGTGGGATAAACTTGACACGAAACGCTTTGGGCTACGCTCTCTCTGGTACTGCGTAAAATTCTAACGAAATTATTGTATACGTTACGTGTGTTGGCATTAATTGCTCCGACGTAGCGCAGGTGCAGCGTGGGGTAAACTTGACATGAAATGCTTTGGGCTACGCGCGTCGAGCGTGGGATAAACTTGACACGAAACGCTTTGGGCTACGCTCTCTCTGGTACTGCGTTAAGTTCTTACGAAATTATTGTATACATTACGTGTGTTGGCATTAATTGCTCCAACGTAGCGCAGGTGCAGCGTGGGATAAACTTGACACGAAACGCTTTGGGCTACGCGCGTCGAGCGTGGGATAAACTTGACACGAAACGCTTTGGGCTACGCGCGTCGAGCGTGGGATAAACTTGACACGAAACGCTTTGGGCTACGCTCTCTCTGGTACTGCGTAAAATTCTAACGAAATTATTGTATACGTTACGTGTGTTGGCATTAATTGCTCCGACGTAGCGCAGGTGCAGCTCGGGATAAACTTGACACGAAACGCTTTGGGCTACGCGCGTCGAGCGTGGGATAAACTTGACACGAAACGCTTTGGGCTACGCTCTCTCTGGTACTGCGTTAAGTTCTTACGAAATTATTGTACACATTACGTGTGTTGGCATTAATTGCTCTAACGTAGCGCAGGTGCAGCGTGGGATAAACTTGACACGAAACGCTTTGGGCTACGTGCGTCGAGCGTGGGATAAACTTGACACGAAACGCTTTGGGCTACGCTCTCTCTGGTACTGCGTAAAATTCTAACGAAATTATTGTATACGTTACGTGTGTTGGCATTAATTGCTCCGACGTAGCGCAGGTGCAGCGTGGGATAAACTTGACACGAAACGCTTTGGGCTACGCGCGTCGAGCGTTGGATAAACTTGACACGAAACGCTTTGGGCTACGCGCGTCGAGCGTGGGATAAACTTGACAAGAAACGCTTTAGGCTACGCGCGTCGAGCGTGCGATAAACTTGACACGAAACGCTTTTGGCTACGCTCTCTCTGGTACTGCGTGAAGTTCTAACGAAATTATTGTATACGTTACGTGTGTTGGCATTAATTGCTCCGACGTAGCGCAGGTGCAGCGTGGGATAAACTTGACACGAAACGCTTTGGGCTACGCTCTCTCTGGTACTGCGTAAAATTCTAACGAAATTATTGTATACGTTACGTGTGTTGGCATTAATTGCTCTGACGTAGCGCAGGTGCAGCGTGGGATAAACTTGACACGAAACGCTTTGGGCTACGCGCGTCGAGCGTGGGATAAACTTGACACGAAACGCTTTGGGCTACGCTCTCTCTGGTACTGCGTTAAGTTCTTACGAAATTATTGTATACATTACGTGTGTTGGCATTAATTGCTCCGACGTAGCGCAGGTGTAGCGTGGGATAAACTTGACACGAAACGCTTTGGGCTACGCTCTCTCTGGTACTGCGTAAAATTCTAACGAAATTATTGTATACGTTACGTGTGTTGGCATTAATTGCTCCGACGTAGCGCAGGTGCAGCGTGGGATTAACTTGACACGAAACGCTTTGGGCTACGCTCTCTCTGGTACTGCGTAAAATTCTAACGAAATTATTGTATACGTTACGTGTGTTGGCATTAATTGCTCTGACGTAGCGCAGGTGCAGCGTGGGGTAAACTTGACATGAAATGCTTTGGGCTACGCGCGTCGAGCGTGGGATAAACTTGACACGAAACGCTTTGGGCTACGCTCTCTCTGGTACTGCGTTAAGTTCTTACGAAATTATTGTATACATTACGTGTGTTGGCATTAATTGCTCCAACGTAGCGCAGGTGCAGCGTGGGATAAACTTGACACGAAACGCTTTGGGCTACGCGCGTCGAGCGTGGGATAAACTTGACACGAAACGCTTTGGGCTACGCGCGTCGAGCGTGGGATAAACTTGACACGAAACGCTTTGGGCTACGCTCTCTCTGGTACTGCGTAAAATTCTAACGAAATTATTGTATACGTTACGTGTGTTGGCATTAATTGCTCCGACGTAGCGCAGGTGCAGCTCGGGATAAACTTGACACGAAACGCTTTGGGCTACGCGCGTCGAGCGTGGGATAAACTTGACACGAAACGCTTTGGGCTACGCTCTCTCTGGTACTGCGTTAAGTTCTTACGAAATTATTGTATACATTACGTGTGTTGGCATTAATTGCTCCAACGTAGCGCAGGTGCAGCGTGGGATAAACTTGACACGAAACGCTTTGGGCTACGCGCGTCGAGCGTGGGATAAACTTGACACGAAACGCTTTGGGCTACGCGCGTCGAGCGTGGGATAAACTTGACACGAAACGCTTTGGGCTACGCGCGTCGAGCGTGCGATAAACTTGACACGAAACGCTTTTGGCTTCGCTCTCTCTGGTACTGCGTGAAGTTCTAACGAAATTATTGTATACGTTACGTGTGTTGGCATTAATTGCTCTGACGTAGCGCAGGTGCAGCGTGGGATAAACTTGACACGAAACGCTTTGGGCTACGCGCGTCGAGCGTGGGATAAACTTGACACGAAACGCTTTGGGCTACGCTCTCTCTGGTACTGCGTTAAGTTCTTACGAAATTATTGTATACATTACGTGTGTTGGCATTAATTGCTCTAACGTAGCGCAGGTGCAGCGTGGGATAAACTTGACACGAAACGCTTTGGGCTACGCGCGTCGAGCGTGCGATAAACTTGACACGAAACGCTTTTGGCTACGCTCTCTCTGGTACTGCGTGAAGTTCCAACGAAATTATTGTATACGTTACGTGTGTTGGCATTAATTGCTCCGACGTAGCGCAGGTGCAGCGTGGGATAAACTTGACACGAAACGCTTTGGGCTACGCGCGTCGAGCGTGGGATAAACTTGACACGAAACGCTTTGGGCTACGCGCGTCGAACGTGGGATAAACTTGACACGAAACGCTTTGGGCTACGCGCGTCGAGCGTGCGATAAACTTGACACGAAACGCTTTGGGCTACGTGCGTCGAGCGTGGGATAAACTTCACACGAAACGCTTTGGGCTACGCGCGTCGAGCGTGGGATAAACTTGACACGAAACGCTTTGGGCTACGCTCTTTCTGGTACTGCGTAAAGTTCTAACGAAATTATTGTATACGTTACGTGTGTTGGCATTAATTGCTCCGACGTAGCGCAGGTGCAGCGTGGGATAAACTTGACACGAATCGCTTTGGGCTACGCGCGTCGAGCGTGGGATAAACTTGACACGAAACGCTTTGGGCTACGCTCTCTCTGGTACTGCGTAAAATTCTAACGAAATTATTGTATACGTTACGTGTGTTGGCATTAATTGCTCTGACGTAGCGCAGGTGCAGCGTGGGGTAAACTTGACATGAAATGCTTTGGGCTACGCGCGTCGAGCGTGGGATAAACTTGACACGAAACGCTTTGGGCTACGCTCTCTCTGGTACTGCGTTAAGTTCTTACGAAATTATTGTATACATTACGTGTGTTGGCATTAATTGCTCCAACGTAGCGCAGGTGCAGCGTGGGATAAACTTGACACGAAACGCTTTGGGCTACGCGCGTCGAGCGTGGGATAAACTTGACACGAAACGCTTTGGGCTACGCTCTCTCTGGTACTGCGTAAAATTCTAACGAAATTATTGTATACGTTACGTGTGTTGGCATTAATTGCTCCGACGTAGCGCAGGTGCAGCGTGGGATAAACTTGACACGAAACGCTTTGGGCTACGCGCGTCGAGCGTGGGATAAACTTGACACGAAACGCTTTGGGCTACGCTCTCTCTGGTACTGCGTAAAATTCTAACGAAATTATTGTATACGTTACGTGTGTTGGCATTAATTGCTCCGACGTAGCGCAGGTGCAGCTCGGGATAAACTTGACACGAAACGCTTTGGGCTACGCGCGTCGAACGTGGGATAAACTTGACACGAAACGCTTTGGGCTACGCGCGTCGAGCGTGGGATAAACTTGACACGAAACGCTTTGGGCTACGCTCTCTCTGGTACTGCGTAAAGTTCTAACGAAATTATTGTATACGTTACGTGTGTTGGCATTAATTGCTCCAACGTAGCGCAGGTGCAGCGTGGGATAAACTTGACACGAAACGCTTTGGGCTACGCTCTCTCTGATACTGCGTGAAGTTCTAACGAAATTATTGTATACGTTACGTGTGTTGGCATTAATTGCTCCGACGTAGCGCAGGTGCAGCGTGGGATAAACTTGACACGAAACGCTTTGGGCTACGCGCGTCGAGCGTGGGATAAACTTGACACGAAACGCTTTGGGCTACGCTCTCTCTGGTACTGCGTAAAATTCTAACGAAATTATTGTATACGTTACGTGTGTTGGCATTAATTGCTCCGACGTAGCGCAGGTGCAGCTCGGGATAAACTTGACACGAAACGCTTTGGGCTACGCGCGTCGAACGTGGGATAAACTTGACACGAAACGCTTTGGGCTACGCGCGTCGAGCGTGGGATAAACTTGACACGAAACGCTTTGGGCTACGCTCTCTCTGGTACTGCGTAAAATTCTTACGAAATTATTGTATACGTTACGTGTGTTGGCATTAATTGCTCCGACGTAGCGCAGGTGCAGCGTGGGATAAACTTGACACGAAACGCTTTGGGCTACGCGCGTCGAGCGTTGGATAAACTTGACACGAAACGCTTTGGGCTACGCGCGTCGAACGTGGGATAAACTTGACACGAAACGCTTTGGGCTACGCGCGTCGAGCGTGGGATAAACTTGACACGAAACGCTTTAGGCTACGCGCGTCGAGCGTGCGATAAACTTGACACGAAACGCTTTTGGCTACGCTCTCTCTGGTACTGCGTGAAGTTCTAACGAAATTATTGTATACGTTACGTGTGTTGGCATTAATTGCTCCGACGTAGCGCAGGTGCAGCGTGGGATAAACTTGACACGAAACGCTTTGGGCTACGCTCTCTCTGGTACTGCGTAAAATTCTAACGAAATTATTGTATACGTTACGTGTGTTGGCATTAATTGCTCTGACGTAGCGCAGGTGCAGCGTGGGATAAACTTGACACGAAACGCTTTGGGCTACGCGCGTCGAGCGTGGGATAAACTTGACACGAAACGCTTTGGGCTACGCTCTCTCTGGTACTGCGTAAAATTCTAACGAAATTATTGTATACGTTACGTGTGTTGGCATTAATTGCTCCGACGTAGCGCAGGTGCAGCGTGGGATAAACTTGACACGAAACGCTTTGGGCTACGCTCTCTCTGGTACTGCGTAAAGTTCTAACAAATTATTGTATACGTTACGTGTGTTGGCATTAATTGCTCCGACGTAGCGCAGGTGCAGCGTGGGATAAACTAGACACGAAACGCTTTAGGCTACGCGCGTTGAGCGTGCGATAAACTTGACACGAAACGCTTTTGGCTACGCTCTCTCTGGTACTGCGTGAACTTCTAACGAAATTATTGTATACGTTACGTGTGTTGGCATTAATTGCTCCAACGTAGCGCAGGTGCAGTGTGGGATAAACTTGACACGAAACGCTTTGGGCTACGCACGTCGAGCGTGGGATAAACTTGACACGAAACGCTTTGGGCTACGCTCTCTCTGGTACTGCGTAAAATTCTAACGAAATTATTGTATACGTTACGTGTGTTGGCATTAATTGCTCCGACGTAGCGCAGGTGCAGCGTGGGATAAACTTGACACGAAACGCTTTGGGCTACGCGCGTCGAGCGTGGGATAAACTTGACACGAAACGCTTTGGGCTACGCTCTCTCTGGTACTGCGTAAAGTTCTAACGAAATTATTGTATACGTTACGTGTGTTGGCATTAATTGCTCCGACGTAGCGCAGGTGCAGCGTGGGATAAACATGACACGAAACGCTTTGGGCTACGCGCGTCGAGCGTGGGATAAACTTGACACGAAACGCTTTGGGCTACGCGCGTCGAGCGTGCGATAAACTTGACACGAAACGCTTTTGGCTACGCTCTCTCTGGTACTGCGTGAAGTTCTAACGAAATTATTGTATACGTTACGTGTGTTGGCATTCATTGCTCCAACGTAGCGCAGGTGCAGCGTGGGATAAAATTGATACGAAACGCTTTTGGTTACGCGCGTCGAGCGTGGGATAAACTTGACACGAAACGCTTTGGACTACGCGCGTCGAACGTGGGATAAACTTGACACGAAACGCTTTGGGCTACGCGCGTCGAGCGTGGGATAAACTTGACACGAAACGCTTTGGGCTACGCGCGTCGAGCGTGCGATAAACTTGACACGAAACGCTTTTGGCTACGCTCTCTCTGGTACTGCGTGAAGTTCTAACGAAATTATTGTATACGTTACGTGTGTTGGCATTAATTGCTCCGACGTAGCGCAGGTGCAGTGTGGGATAAACTTGACACGAAACGCTTTGGGCTACGCTCTCTCTGGTACTGCGTAAAGTTCTAACGAAATTATTGTATACGTTACGTGTGTTGGCATTAATTGCTCCGACGTAGCGCAGGTGCAGCGTGGGATAAACTTGACACGAAACGCTTTGGGCTACGCGCGTCGAGCGTGGGATAAACTTGACACGAAACGCTTTGGGCTACGCGCGTCGAGCGTGCGATAAACTTGACACGAAACGCTTTTGGCTACGCTCTCTCTGGTACTGCGTGAAGTTCTAACGAAATTATTGTATACGTTACGTGTGTTGGCATTAATTGCTCCAACGTAGCGCAGGTGCAGCGTGGGATAAAATTGACACGAAACGCTTTTGGTTACGCGCGTCGAGCGTGGGATAAACTTGACACGAAACGCTTTGGGCTACGCGCGTCGAGCGTGGGATAAACTTGACACGAAACGCTTTGGGCTACGCTCTCTCTGGTACTGCGTAAAGTTCTAACGAAATTATTGTATACGTTACGTGTGTTGGCATTAATTGCTCCGACGTAGCGCAGGTGCAGCGTGGGATAAACTTGACACGAAACGCTTTGGGCTACGCTCTCTCTGGTACTGCGTGAAGTTCTAACGAAATTATTGTATACGTTACGTGTGTTGGCATTAATTGCTCCAACGTAGCGCAGGTGCAGCGTGGGATAAACTTGACACGAAACGCTTTGGGCTACGCTCTCTCTGGTACTGCGTAAAGTTCTAACGAAATTATTGTATACGTTACGTGTGTTGGCATTAATTGCTCCGACGTAGCGCAAGTGCAGCGTGAGATAAACTTGACACGAAACGCTTTGGGCTACGCGCGTCGAGCGTGCGATAAACTTGACACGAAACGCTTTGGGCTACGCTCTCTCTGGTACTGCGTAAAGTTCTAACGAAATTATTGTATACGTTACGTGTGTTGGCATTAATTGCTCCGACGTAGCGCAGGTGCAGCGTGGGATAAACTTGACACGAAACGCTTTGGGCTACGCGCGTCGAGCGTGGGATAAACTTGACACGAAACGCTTTGGGCTACGCTCTCTCTGGTACTGCGTAAAATTCTAACGAAATTATTGTATACGTTACGTGTGTTGGCATTAATTGCTCCGACGTAGTGCAGGTGCAGCGTGGGATAAACTTGACACGAAACGCTTTGGGCTACGCGCGTCGAGCGTGGGATAAACTTGACACGAAACGCTTTGGGCTACGCTCTCTCTGGTACTGCGTTAAGTTCTTACGAAATTATTGTATACATTACGTGTGTTGGCATTAATTGCTCCAACGTAGCGCAGGTGCAGCGTGGGATAAACTTGACACGAAACGCTTTGGGCTACGCGCGTCGAGCGTGGGATAAACTTGACACGAAACGCTTTGGGCTACGCGCGTCGAGCGTGGGATAAACTTGACACGAAACGCTTTGGGCTACGCTCTCTCTGGTACTGCGTTAAGTTCTTACGAAATTATTGTATACATTACGTGTGTTGGCATTAATTGCTCCAACGTAGCGCAGGTGCAGCGTGGGATAAACTTGACACGAAACGCTTTGGGCTACGCGCGTCGAGCGTGGGATAAACTTGACACGAAACGCTTTGGGCTACGCGCGTCGAGCGTGGGATAAACTTGACACGAAACGCTTTGGGCTACGCGCGTCGAACGTGGGATAAACTTGACACGAAATGCTTTGGGCTACGCGCGTCGAGCGTGCGATAAACTTGACACGAAACGCTTTGGGCTACGTGCGTCGAGCGTGGGATAAACTTCACACGAAACGCTTTGGGCTACGCGCGTCGAGCGTGGGATAAACTTGACACGAAACGCTTTGGGCTACGCTCTCTCTGGTACTGCGTAAAGTTCTAACGAAATTATTGTATACGTTACGTGTGTTGGCATTAATTGCTCCGACGTAGCGCAGGTGCAGCGTGGGATAAACTTGACACGAAACGCTTTGGGCTACGCTCTCTCTGGTGCTGCGTGAAGTTCTAACGAAATTATTGTATACGTTACGTGTGTTGGCATTAATTGCTCCAACGTAGCGCAGGTGCAGCGTGGGATAAACTTGACACGAAACGCTTTGGGCTACGCTCTCTCTGGTACTGCGTAAAGTTCTAACGAAATTATTGTATACGTTACGTGTGTTGGCATTAATTGCTCCGACGTAGCGCAAGTGCAGCGTGAGATAAACTTGACACGAAACGCTTTGGGCTACGCGCGTCGAGCGTGCGATAAACTTGACACGAAACGCTTTGGGCTACGCTCTCTCTGGTACTGCGTAAAGTTCTAACGAAATTATTGTATACGTTACGTGTGTTGGCATTAATTGCTCCGACGTAGCGCAGGTGCAGCGTGGGATAAACTTGACACGAAACGCTTTGGGCTACGCGCGTCGAGCGTGGGATAAACTTGACACGAAACGCTTTGGGCTACGCTCTCTCTGGTACTGCGTAAAATTCTAACGAAATTATTGTATACGTTACGTGTGTTGGCATTAATTGCTCCGACGTAGTGCAGGTGCAGCGTGGGATAAACTTGACACGAAACGCTTTGGGCTACGCGCGTCGAGCGTGGGATAAACTTGACACGAAACGCTTTGGGCTACGCTCTCTCTGGTACTGCGTTAAGTTCTTACGAAATTATTGTATACATTACGTGTGTTGGCATTAATTGCTCCAACGTAGCGCAGGTGCAGCGTGGGATAAACTTGACACGAAACGCTTTGGGCTACGCGCGTCGAGCGTGGGATAAACTTGACACGAAACGCTTTGGGCTACGCGCGTCGAGCGTGCGATAAACTTGACACGAAACGCTTTTGGCTTCGCTCTCTCTGGTACTGCGTGAAGTTCTAACGAAATTATTGTATACGTTACGTGTGTTGGCATTAATTGCTCTGACGTAGCGCAGGTGCAGCGTGGGATAAACTTGACACGAAACGCTTTGGGCTACGCGCGTCGAGCGTGGGATAAACTTGACACGAAACGCTTTGGGCTACGCTCTCTCTGGTACTGCGTTAAGTTCTTACGAAATTATTGTATACATTACGTGTGTTGGCATTAATTGCTCTAACGTAGCGCAGGTGCAGCGTGGGATAAACTTGACACGAAACGCTTTGGGCTACGCGCGTCGAGCGTGGGATAAACTTGACACGAAACGCTTTGGGCTACGCTCTCTCTGGTACTGCGTAAAATTCTAACGAAATTATTGTATACGTTACGTGTGTTGGCATTAATTGCTCCAACGTAGCGCAGGTGCTGCGTGGGATAAACTTGACACGAAACGCTTTGGGCTACGCTCTCTCTGGTACTGCGTAAAGTTCTAACGAAATTATTGTATACGTTACGTGTGTTGGCATTAATTGCTCCAACGTAGCGCAGGTGCAGTGTGGGATAAACTTGACACGAAACGCTTTGGGCTACGCGCGTCGAGCGTGGGATAAACTTGACACGAAACGCTTTGGGCTACGCTCTCTCTGGTACTGCGTAAAATTCTAACGAAATTATTGTATACGTTACGTGTGTTGGCATTAATTGCTCCGACGTAGCGCAGGTGCAGCGTGGGATAAACTTGACACGAAACGCTTTTGGTTACGCGCGTCGAGCGTGGGATAAACTTGACACGAAACGCTTTGGGCTACGCGCGTCGAACGTGGGATAAACTTGACACGAAACGCTTTGGGCTACGCGCGTCGAGCGTGGGATAAACTTGACACGAAACGCTTTAGGCTACGCGCGTCGAGCGTGCGATAAACTTGACACGAAACGCTTTTGGCTACGCTCTCTCTGATACTGCGTGAAGTTCTAACGAAATTATTGTATACGTTACGTGTGTTGGCATTGATTGCTCCAACGTAGCGCAGGTGCAGCGTGGGATAAACTTGACACGAAACGCTTTGGGCTACGCGCGTCGAGCGTGGGATAAACTTGACACGAAACGCTTTGGGCTACGCTCTCTCTGGTACTGCGTAAAATTCTAACGAAATTATTGTATACGTTACGTGTGTTGGCATTAATTGCTCCAACGTAGCGCAGGTGCTGCGTGGGATAAACTTGACACGAAACGCTTTGGGCTACGCTCTCTCTGGTACTGCGTAAAGTTCTAACGAAATTATTGTATACGTTACGTGTGTTGGCATTAATTGCTCCAACGTAGCGCAGGTGCAGTGTGGGATAAACTTGACACGAAACGCTTTGGGCTACGCGCGTCGAGCGTGGGATAAACTTGACACGAAACGCTTTGGGCTACGCTCTCTCTGGTACTGCGTAAAATTCTAACGAAATTATTGTATACGTTACGTGTGTTGGCATTAATTGCTCCGACGTAGCGCAGGTGCAGCGTGGGATAAACTTGACACGAAACGCTTTGGGCTACGCGCGTCGAGCGTGGGATAAACTTGACACGAAACGCTTTGGGCTACGCTCTCTCTGGTACTGTGTAAAATTCTAACGAAATTATTGTATAAGTTACGTGTGTTGGCATTAATTGCTCTGACGTAGCGCAGGTGCAGCGTGGGGTAAACTTGACATGAAATGCTTTGGGCTACGCGCGTCGAGCGTGGGATAAACTTGACACGAAACGCTTTGGGCTACGCTCTCTCTGGTACTGCGTTAAGTTCTTACGAAATTATTGTATACATTACGTGTGTTGGCATTAATTGCTCCAACGTAGCGCAGGTGCAGCGTGGGATAAACTTGACACGAAACGCTTTGGGCTACGCGCGTCGAGCGTGGGATAAACTTGACACGAAACGCTTTGGGCTACGCGCGTCGAGCGTGGGATAAACTTGACACGAAACGCTTTGGGCTACGCTCTCTCTGGTACTGCGTAAAATTCTAACGAAATTATTGTATACTTTACGTGTGTTGGCATTAATTGCTCCGACGTAGCGCAGGTGCAGCTCGGGATAAACTTGACACGAAACGCTTTGGGCTACGCGCGTCGAGCGTGGGATAAACTTGACTCGAAACGCTTTGGGCTACGCTCTCTCTGGTACTGCGTTAAGTTCTTACGAAATTATTGTACACATTACGTGTGTTGGCATTAATTGCTCTAACGTAGCGCAGGTGCAGCGTGGGATAAACTTGACACGAAACGCTTTGGGCTACGTGCGTCGAGCGTGGGATAAACTTGACACGAAACGCTTTGGGCTACGCTCTCTCTGGTACTGCGTAAAATTCTAACGAAATTATTGTATACGTTACGTGTGTTGGCATTAATTGCTCCGACGTAGCGCAGGTGCAGCGTGGGATAAACTTGACACGAAACGCTTTGGGCTACGCGCGTCGAGCGTTGGATAAACTTGACACGAAACGCTTTGGGCTACGCGCGTCGAACGTGGGATAAACTTGACACGAAACGCTTTGGGCTACGCGCGTCGAGCGTGGGATAAACTTGACACGAAACGCTTTAGGCTACGCGCGTCGAGCGTGCGATAAACTTGACACGAAACGCTTTTGGCTACGCTCTCTCTGGTACTGCGTGAAGTTCTAACGAAATTATTGTATACGTTACGTGTGTTGGCATTAATTGCTCCGACGTAGCGCAGGTGCAGCGTGGGATAAACTTGACACGAAACGCTTTGGGCTACGCGCGTCGAGCGTGCGATAAACTTGACACGAAACGCTTTGGGCTACGCTCTCTCTGGTACTGCGTAAAGTTCTAACGAAATTATTGTATACGTTACGTGTGTTGGCATTAATTGCTCCAACGTAGCGCAGGTGCAGCGTGGGATAAACTTGACACGAAACGCTCTTGGCTACGCGCGTCGAGCGTGCGATAAACTTGACACGAAACGCTTTGGGCTACGCTCTCTCTGGTACTGCGTAAAGTTCTAACGAAATTATTGTATACGTTACGTGTGTTGGCATTAATTGCTCCAACGTAGCGCAGGTGCAGCGTGGGATAAAATTGACACGAAACGCTTTTGGTTACGCGCGTCGAGCGTGGGATAAACTTGACATGAAACGCTTTGGGCTACGCGCGTCGAGCGTGGGATAAACTTGACACGAAACGCTTTGGGCTACGCGCGTTGAGCGTGCGATAAACTTGACACGAAACGCTTTGGGCTACGCGCGTCGAGCGTGGGATAAACTTGACACGAAACGCTTTGGGCTACGCTCTTTCTGGTACTGCGTAAAGTTCTAACGAAATTATTGTATACGTTACGTGTGTTGGCATTAATTGCTCCGACGTAGCGCAGGTGCAGCGTGGGATAAACTTGACACGAATCGCTTTGGGCTACGCGCGTCGAGCGTGGGATAAACTTGACACGAAACGCTTTGGGCTACGCTCTCTCTGGTACTGCGTAAAATTCTAACGAAATTATTGTATACGTTACGTGTGTTGGCATTAATTGCTCTGACGTAGCGCAGGTGCAGCGTGGGGTAAACTTGACATGAAATGCTTTGGGCTACGCGCGTCGAGCGTGGGATAAACTTGACACGAAACGCTTTGGGCTACGCTCTCTCTGGTACTGCGTTAAGTTCTTACGAAATTATTGTATACATTACGTGTGTTGGCATTAATTGCTCCAACGTAGCGCAGGTGCAGCGTGGGATAAACTTGACACGAAACGCTTTGGGCTACGCGCGTCGAGCGTGGGATAAACTTGACACGAAACGCTTTGGGCTACGCGCGTCGAGCGTGGGATAAACTTGACACGAAACGCTTTGGGCTACGCTCTCTCTGGTACTGCGTAAAATTCTAACGAAATTATTGTATACGTTACGTGTGTTGGCATTAATTGCTCCGACGTAGCGCAGGTGCAGCGTGGGATAAACTTGACACGAAACGCTTTGGGCTACGCGCGTCGAGCGTGGGATAAACTTGACACGAAACGCTTTGGGCTACGCTCTCTCTGGTACTGCGTAAAATTCTAACGAAATTATTGTATACGTTACGTGTGTTGGCATTTATTGCTCCGACGTAGCGCAGGTGCAGCTCGGGATAAACTTGACACGAAACGCTTTGGGCTACGCGCGTCGAACGTGGGATAAACTTGACACGAAACGCTTTGGGCTACGCGCGTCGAGCGTGGGATAAACTTGACACGAAACGCTTTGGGCTACGCTCTCTCTGGTACTGCGTAAAGTTCTAACGAAATTATTGTATACGTTACGTGTGTTGGCATTAATTGCTCCAACGTAGCGCAGGTGCAGCGTGGGATAAACTTGACACGAAACGCTTTGGGCTACGCTCTCTCTGATACTGCGTGAAGTTCTAACGAAATTATTGTATACGTTACGTGTGTTGGCATTAATTGCTCCGACGTAGCGCAGGTGCAGCGTGGGATAAACTTGACACGAAACGCTTTGGGCTACGCGCGTCGAGCGTGGGATAAACTTGACACGAAACGCTTTGGGCTACGCTCTCTCTGGTACTGCGTAAAATTCTAACGAAATTATTGTATACGTTACGTGTGTTGGCATTAATTGCTCCGACGTAGCGCAGGTGCAGCTCGGGATAAACTTGACACGAAACGCTTTGGGCTACGCGCGTCGAACGTGGGATAAACTTGACACGAAACGCTTTGGGCTACGCGCGTCGAGCGTGGGATAAACTTGACACGAAACGCTTTGGGCTACGCTCTCTCTGGTACTGCGTAAAATTCTAACGAAATTATTGTATACGTTACGTGTGTTGGCATTAATTGCTCCGACGTAGCGCAGGTGCAGCTCGGGATAAACTTGACACGAAATGCTTTGGGCTACGCGCGTCGAGCGTGGGATAAACTTGACACGAAACGCTTTGGGCTACGCTCTCTCTGGTACTGCGTTAAGTTCTTACGAAATTATTGTACACATTACGTGTGTTGGCATTAATTGCTCTAACGTAGCGCAGGTGCAGCGTGGGATAAACTTGACACGAAACGCTTTGGGCTACGTGCGTCGAGCGTGGGATAAACTTGACACGAAACGCTTTGGGCTACGCTCTCTCTGGTACTGCGTAAAATTCTTACGAAATTATTGTATACGTTACGTGTGTTGGCATTAATTGCTCCGACGTAGCGCAGGTGCAGCGTGGGATAAACTTGACACGAAACGCTTTGGGCTACGCGCGTCGAGCGTTGGATAAACTTGACACGAAACGCTTTGGGCTACGCGCGTCGAACGTGGGATAAACTTGACACGAAACGCTTTGGGCTACGCGCGTCGAGCGTGGGATAAACTTGACACGAAACGCTTTAGGCTACGCGCGTCGAGCGTGCGATAAACTTGACACGAAACGCTTTTGGCTACGCTCTCTCTGGTACTGCGTGAAGTTCTAACGAAATTATTGTATACGTTACGTGTGTTGGCATTAATTGCTCCGACGTAGCGCAGGTGCAGCGTGGGATAAACTTGACACGAAACGCTTTGGGCTACGCTCTCTCTGGTACTGCGTAAAATTCTAACGAAATTATTGTATACGTTACGTGTGTTGGCATTAATTGCTCTGACGTAGCGCAGGTGCAGCGTGGGATAAACTTGACACGAAACGCTTTGGGCTACGCGCGTCGAGCGTGGGATAAACTTGACACGAAACGCTTTGGGCTACGCTCTCTCTGGTACTGCGTAAAATTCTAACGAAATTATTGTATACGTTACGTGTGTTGGCATTAATTGCTCCGACGTAGCGCAGGTGCAGCGTGGGATAAACTTGACACGAAACGCTTTGGGCTACGCTCTCTCTGGTACTGCGTAAAGTTCTAACAAATTATTGTATACGTTACGTGTGTTGGCATTAATTGCTCCGACGTAGCGCAGGTGCAGCGTGGGATAAACTAGACACGAAACGCTTTAGGCTACGCGCGTTGAGCGTGCGATAAACTTGACACGAAACGCTTTTGGCTACGCTCTCTCTGGTACTGCGTGAACTTCTAACGAAATTATTGTATACGTTACGTGTGTTGGCATTAATTGCTCCAACGTAGCGCAGGTGCAGTGTGGGATAAACTTGACACGAAACGCTTTGGGCTACGCACGTCGAGCGTGGGATAAACTTGACACGAAACGCTTTGGGCTACGCTCTCTCTGGTACTGCGTAAAATTCTAACGAAATTATTGTATACGTTACGTGTGTTGGCATTAATTGCTCCGACGTAGCGCAGGTGCAGCGTGGGATAAACTTGACACGAAACGCTTTGGGCTACGCGCGTCGAGCGTGCGATAAACTTGACACGAAACGCTTTGGGCTACGCTCTCTCTGGTACTGCGTAAAGTTCTAACGAAATTATTGTATACGTTACGTGTGTTGGCATTAATTGCTCCGACGTAGCGCAGGTGCAGCGTGGGATAAACATGACACGAAACGCTTTGGGCTACGCGCGTCGAGCGTGGGATAAACTTGACACGAAACGCTTTGGGCTACGCGCGTCGAGCGTGCGATAAACTTGACACGAAACGCTTTTGGCTACGCTCTCTCTGGTACTGCGTGAAGTTCTAACGAAATTATTGTATACGTTACGTGTGTTGGCATTCATTGCTCCAACGTAGCGCAGGTGCAGCGTGGGATAAAATTGATACGAAACGCTTTTGGTTACGCGCGTCGAGCGTGGGATAAACTTGACACGAAACGCTTTGGACTACGCGCGTCGAACGTGGGATAAACTTGACACGAAACGCTTTGGGCTACGCGCGTCGAGCGTGGGATAAACTTGACACGAAACGCTTTGGGCTACGCGCGTCGAGCGTGCGATAAACTTGACACGAAACGCTTTTGGCTACGCTCTCTCTGGTACTGCGTGAAGTTCTAACGTAATTATTGTATACGTTACGTGTGTTGGCATTAATTGCTCCGACGTAGCGCAGGTGCAGTGTGGGATAAACTTGACACGAAACGCTTTGGGCTACGCTCTCTCTGGTACTGCGTAAAGTTCTAACGAAATTATTGTATACGTTACGTGTGTTGGCATTAATTGCTCCGACGTAGCGCAGGTGCAGCGTGGGATAAACTTGACACGAAACGCTTTGGGCTACGCGCGTCGAGCGTGGGATAAACTTGACACGAAACGCTTTGGGCTACGCGCGTCGAGCGTGCGATAAACTTGACACGAAACGCTTTTGGCTACGCTCTCTCTGGTACTGCGTGAAGTTCTAACGAAATTATTGTATACGTTACGTGTGTTGGCATTAATTGCTCCAACGTAGCGCAGGTGCAGCGTGGGATAAAATTGACACGAAACGCTTTTGGTTACGCGCGTCGAGCGTGGGATAAACTTGACACGAAACGCTTTGGGCTACGCGCGTCGAGCGTGGGATAAACTTGACACGAAACGCTTTGGGCTACGCTCTCTCTGGTACTGCGTAAAGTTCTAACGAAATTATTGTATACGTTACGTGTGTTGGCATTAATTGCTCCGACGTAGCGCAGGTGCAGCGTGGGATAAACTTGACACGAAACGCTTTGGGCTACGCTCTCTCTGGTACTGCGTGAAGTTCTAACGAAATTATTGTATACGTTACGTGTGTTGGCATTAATTGCTCCAACGTAGCGCAGGTGCAGCGTGGGATAAACTTGACACGAAACGCTTTGGGCTACGCTCTCTCTGGTACTGCGTAAAGTTCTAACGAAATTATTGTATACGTTACGTGTGTTGGCATTAATTGCTCCGACGTAGCGCAAGTGCAGCGTGAGATAAACTTGACACGAAACGCTTTGGGCTACGCGCGTCGAGCGTGCGATAAACTTGACACGAAACGCTTTGGGCTACGCTCTCTCTGGTACTGCGTAAAGTTCTAACGAAATTATTGTATACGTTACGTGTGTTGGCATTAATTGCTCCGACGTAGCGCAGGTGCAGCGTGGGATAAACTTGACACGAAACGCTTTGGGCTACGCGCGTCGAGCGTGGGATAAACTTGACACGAAACGCTTTGGGCTACGCTCTCTCTGGTACTGCGTAAAATTCTAACGAAATTATTGTATACGTTACGTGTGTTGGCATTAATTGCTCCGACGTAGTGCAGGTGCAGCGTGGGATAAACTTGACACGAAACGCTTTGGGCTACGCGCGTCGAGCGTGGGATAAACTTGACACGAAACGCTTTGGGCTACGCTCTCTCTGGTACTGCGTTAAGTTCTTACGAAATTATTGTATACATTACGTGTGTTGGCATTAATTGCTCCAACGTAGCGCAGGTGCAGCGTGGGATAAACTTGACACGAAACGCTTTGGGCTACGCGCGTCGAGCGTGGGATAAACTTGACACGAAACGCTTTGGGCTACGCTCTCTCTGGTACTGCGTTAAGTTCTTACGAAATTATTGTATACATTACGTGTGTTGGCATTAATTGCTCCAACGTAGCGCAGGTGCAGCGTGGGATAAACTTGACACGAAACGCTTTGGGCTACGCGCGTCGAGCGTGGGATAAACTTGACACGAAACGCTTTGGGCTACGCGCGTCGAGCGTGGGATAAACTTGACACGAAACGCTTTGGGCTACGCGCGTCGAACGTGGGATAAACTTGACACGAAATGCTTTGGGCTACGCGCGTCGAGCGTGCGATAAACTTGACACGAAACGCTTTGGGCTACGTGCGTCGAGCGTGGGATAAACTTCACACGAAACGCTTTGGGCTACGCGCGTCGAGCGTGGGATAAACTTGACACGAAACGCTTTGGGCTACGCTCTCTCTGGTACTGCGTAAAGTTCTAACGAAATTATTGTATACGTTACGTGTGTTGGCATTAATTGCTCCGACGTAGCGCAGGTGCAGCGTGGGATAAACTTGACACGAAACGCTTTGGGCTACGCTCTCTCTGGTGCTGCGTGAAGTTCTAACGAAATTATTGTATACGTTACGTGTGTTGGCATTAATTGCTCCAACGTAGCGCAGGTGCAGCGTGGGATAAACTTGACACGAAACGCTTTGGGCTACGCTCTCTCTGGTACTGCGTAAAGTTCTAACGAAATTATTGTATACGTTACGTGTGTTGGCATTAATTGCTCCGACGTAGCGCAAGTGCAGCGTGAGATAAACTTGACACGAAACGCTTTGGGCTACGCGCGTCGAGCGTGCGATAAACTTGACACGAAACGCTTTGGGCTACGCTCTCTCTGGTACTGCGTAAAGTTCTAACGAAATTATTGTATACGTTACGTGTGTTGGCATTAATTGCTCCGACGTAGCGCAGGTGCAGCGTGGGATAAACTTGACACGAAACGCTTTGGGCTACGCGCGTCGAGCGTGGGATAAACTTGACACGAAACGCTTTGGGCTACGCTCTCTCTGGTACTGCGTAAAATTCTAACGAAATTATTGTATACGTTACGTGTGTTGGCATTAATTGCTCCGACGTAGTGCAGGTGCAGCGTGGGATAAACTTGACACGAAACGCTTTGGGCTACGCGCGTCGAGCGTGGGATAAACTTGACACGAAACGCTTTGGGCTACGCTCTCTCTGGTACTGCGTTAAGTTCTTACGAAATTATTGTATACATTACGTGTGTTGGCATTAATTGCTCCAACGTAGCGCAGGTGCAGCGTGGGATAAACTTGACACGAAACGCTTTGGGCTACGCGCGTCGAGCGTGGGATAAACTTGACACGAAACGCTTTGGGCTACGCTCTCTCTGGTACTGCGTAAAATTCTAACGAAATTATTGTATACGTTACGTGTGTTGGCATTAATTGCTCCGACGTAGCGCAGGTGCAGCGTGGGATAAACTTGACACGAAACGCTTTGGGCTACGCGCGTCGAGCGTGGGATAAACTTGACACGAAACGCTTTGGGCTACGCTCTCTCTGGTACTGCGTAAAGTTCTAACGAAATTATTGTATACGTTACGTGTGTTGGCATTAATTGCTCCGACGTAGCGCAGGTGCAGCGTGGGATAAACATGACACGAAACGCTTTGGGCTACGCGCGTCGAGCGTGGGATAAACTTGACACGAAACGCTTTGGGCTACGCGCGTCGAGCGTGCGATAAACTTGACACGAAACGCTTTTGGCTACGCTCTCTCTGGTACTGCGTGAAGTTCTAACGAAATTATTGTATACGTTACGTGTGTTGGCATTCATTGCTCCAACGTAGCGCAGGTGCAGCGTGGGATAAAATTGATACGAAACGCTTTTGGTTACGCGCGTCGAGCGTGGGATAAACTTGACACGAAACGCTTTGGACTACGCGCGTCGAACGTGGGATAAACTTGACACGAAACGCTTTGGGCTACGCGCGTCGAGCGTGGGATAAACTTGACACGAAACGCTTTGGGCTACGCGCGTCGAGCGTGCGATAAACTTGACACGAAACGCTTTTGGCTACGCTCTCTCTGGTACTGCGTGAAGTTCTAACGTAATTATTGTATACGTTACGTGTGTTGGCATTAATTGCTCCGACGTAGCGCAGGTGCAGTGTGGGATAAACTTGACACGAAACGCTTTGGGCTACGCTCTCTCTGGTACTGCGTAAAGTTCTAACGAAATTATTGTATACGTTACGTGTGTTGGCATTAATTGCTCCGACGTAGCGCAGGTGCAGCGTGGGATAAACTTGACACGAAACGCTTTGGGCTACGCGCGTCGAGCGTGGGATAAACTTGACACGAAACGCTTTGGGCTACGCGCGTCGAGCGTGCGATAAACTTGACACGAAACGCTTTTGGCTACGCTCTCTCTGGTACTGCGTGAAGTTCTAACGAAATTATTGTATACGTTACGTGTGTTGGCATTAATTGCTCCAACGTAGCGCAGGTGCAGCGTGGGATAAAATTGACACGAAACGCTTTTGGTTACGCGCGTCGAGCGTGGGATAAACTTGACACGAAACGCTTTGGGCTACGCGCGTCGAGCGTGGGATAAACTTGACACGAAACGCTTTGGGCTACGCTCTCTCTGGTACTGCGTAAAGTTCTAACGAAATTATTGTATACGTTACGTGTGTTGGCATTAATTGCTCCGACGTAGCGCAGGTGCAGCGTGGGATAAACTTGACACGAAACGCTTTGGGCTACGCTCTCTCTGGTACTGCGTGAAGTTCTAACGAAATTATTGTATACGTTACGTGTGTTGGCATTAATTGCTCCAACGTAGCGCAGGTGCAGCGTGGGATAAACTTGACACGAAACGCTTTGGGCTACGCTCTCTCTGGTACTGCGTAAAGTTCTAACGAAATTATTGTATACGTTACGTGTGTTGGCATTAATTGCTCCGACGTAGCGCAAGTGCAGCGTGAGATAAACTTGACACGAAACGCTTTGGGCTACGCGCGTCGAGCGTGCGATAAACTTGACACGAAACGCTTTGGGCTACGCTCTCTCTGGTACTGCGTAAAGTTCTAACGAAATTATTGTATACGTTACGTGTGTTGGCATTAATTGCTCCGACGTAGCGCAGGTGCAGCGTGGGATAAACTTGACACGAAACGCTTTGGGCTACGCGCGTCGAGCGTGGGATAAACTTGACACGAAACGCTTTGGGCTACGCTCTCTCTGGTACTGCGTAAAATTCTAACGAAATTATTGTATACGTTACGTGTGTTGGCATTAATTGCTCCGACGTAGTGCAGGTGCAGCGTGGGATAAACTTGACACGAAACGCTTTGGGCTACGCGCGTCGAGCGTGGGATAAACTTGACACGAAACGCTTTGGGCTACGCTCTCTCTGGTACTGCGTTAAGTTCTTACGAAATTATTGTATACATTACGTGTGTTGGCATTAATTGCTCCAACGTAGCGCAGGTGCAGCGTGGGATAAACTTGACACGAAACGCTTTGGGCTACGCGCGTCGAGCGTGGGATAAACTTGACACGAAACGCTTTGGGCTACGCGCGTCGAGCGTGGGATAAACTTGACACGAAACGCTTTGGGCTACGCTCTCTCTGGTACTGCGTTAAGTTCTTACGAAATTATTGTATACATTACGTGTGTTGGCATTAATTGCTCCAACGTAGCGCAGGTGCAGCGTGGGATAAACTTGACACGAAACGCTTTGGGCTACGCGCGTCGAGCGTGGGATAAACTTGACACGAAACGCTTTGGGCTACGCGCGTCGAGCGTGGGATAAACTTGACACGAAACGCTTTGGGCTACGCGCGTCGAACGTGGGATAAACTTGACACGAAATGCTTTGGGCTACGCGCGTCGAGCGTGCGATAAACTTGACACGAAACGCTTTGGGCTACGTGCGTCGAGCGTGGGATAAACTTCACACGAAACGCTTTGGGCTACGCGCGTCGAGCGTGGGATAAACTTGACACGAAACGCTTTGGGCTACGCTCTCTCTGGTACTGCGTAAAGTTCTAACGAAATTATTGTATACGTTACGTGTGTTGGCATTAATTGCTCCGACGTAGCGCAGGTGCAGCGTGGGATAAACTTGACACGAAACGCTTTGGGCTACGCTCTCTCTGGTGCTGCGTGAAGTTCTAACGAAATTATTGTATACGTTACGTGTGTTGGCATTAATTGCTCCAACGTAGCGCAGGTGCAGCGTGGGATAAACTTGACACGAAACGCTTTGGGCTACGCTCTCTCTGGTACTGCGTAAAGTTCTAACGAAATTATTGTATACGTTACGTGTGTTGGCATTAATTGCTCCGACGTAGCGCAAGTGCAGCGTGAGATAAACTTGACACGAAACGCTTTGGGCTACGCGCGTCGAGCGTGCGATAAACTTGACACGAAACGCTTTGGGCTACGCTCTCTCTGGTACTGCGTAAAGTTCTAACGAAATTATTGTATACGTTACGTGTGTTGGCATTAATTGCTCCGACGTAGCGCAGGTGCAGCGTGGGATAAACTTGACACGAAACGCTTTGGGCTACGCGCGTCGAGCGTGGGATAAACTTGACACGAAACGCTTTGGGCTACGCTCTCTCTGGTACTGCGTAAAATTCTAACGAAATTATTGTATACGTTACGTGTGTTGGCATTAATTGCTCCGACGTAGTGCAGGTGCAGCGTGGGATAAACTTGACACGAAACGCTTTGGGCTACGCGCGTCGAGCGTGGGATAAACTTGACACGAAACGCTTTGGGCTACGCTCTCTCTGGTACTGCGTTAAGTTCTTACGAAATTATTGTATACATTACGTGTGTTGGCATTAATTGCTCCAACGTAGCGCAGGTGCAGCGTGGGATAAACTTGACACGAAACGCTTTGGGCTACGCGCGTCGAGCGTGGGATAAACTTGACACGAAACGCTTTGGGCTACGCGCGTCGAGCGTGCGATAAACTTGACACGAAACGCTTTTGGCTTCGCTCTCTCTGGTACTGCGTGAAGTTCTAACGAAATTATTGTATACGTTACGTGTGTTGGCATTAATTGCTCTGACGTAGCGCAGGTGCAGCGTGGGATAAACTTGACACGAAACGCTTTGGGCTACGCGCGTCGAGCGTGGGATAAACTTGACACGAAACGCTTTGGGCTACGCTCTCTCTGGTACTGCGTTAAGTTCTTACGAAATTATTGTATACATTACGTGTGTTGGCATTAATTGCTCTAACGTAGCGCAGGTGCAGCGTGGGATAAACTTGACACGAAACGCTTTGGGCTACGCGCGTCGAGCGTGCGATAAACTTGACACGAAACGCTTTTGGCTACGCTCTCTCTGGTACTGCGTGAAGTTCCAACGAAATTATTGTATACGTTACGTGTGTTGGCATTAATTGCTCCGACGTAGCGCAGGTGCAGCGTGGGATAAACTTGACACGAAACGCTTTGGGCTACGCGCGTCGAGCGTGGGATAAACTTGACACGAAACGCTTTGGGCTACGCGCGTCGAACGTGGGATAAACTTGACACGAAACGCTTTGGGCTACGCGCGTCGAGCGTGCGATAAACTTGACACGAAACGCTTTGGGCTACGTGCGTCGAGCGTGGGATAAACTTCACACGAAACGCTTTGGGCTACGCGCGTCGAGCGTGGGATAAACTTGACACGAAACGCTTTGGGCTACGCTCTTTCTGGTACTGCGTAAAGTTCTAACGAAATTATTGTATACGTTACGTGTGTTGGCATTAATTGCTCCGACGTAGCGCAGGTGCAGCGTGGGATAAACTTGACACGAATCGCTTTGGGCTACGCGCGTCGAGCGTGGGATAAACTTGACACGAAACGCTTTGGGCTACGCTCTCTCTGGTACTGCGTAAAATTCTAACGAAATTATTGTATACGTTACGTGTGTTGGCATTAATTGCTCTGACGTAGCGCAGGTGCAGCGTGGGGTAAACTTGACATGAAATGCTTTGGGCTACGCGCGTCGAGCGTGGGATAAACTTGACACGAAACGCTTTGGGCTACGCTCTCTCTGGTACTGCGTTAAGTTCTTACGAAATTATTGTATACATTACGTGTGTTGGCATTAATTGCTCCAACGTAGCGCAGGTGCAGCGTGGGATAAACTTGACACGAAACGCTTTGGGCTACGCGCGTCGAGCGTGGGATAAACTTGACACGAAACGCTTTGGGCTACGCTCTCTCTGGTACTGCGTAAAATTCTAACGAAATTATTGTATACGTTACGTGTGTTGGCATTAATTGCTCCGACGTAGCGCAGGTGCAGCGTGGGATAAACTTGACACGAAACGCTTTGGGCTACGCGCGTCGAGCGTGGGATAAACTTGACACGAAACGCTTTGGGCTACGCTCTCTCTGGTACTGCGTAAAATTCTAACGAAATTATTGTATACGTTACGTGTGTTGGCATTAATTGCTCCGACGTAGCGCAGGTGCAGCTCGGGATAAACTTGACACGAAACGCTTTGGGCTACGCGCGTCGAACGTGGGATAAACTTGACACGAAACGCTTTGGGCTACGCGCGTCGAGCGTGGGATAAACTTGACACGAAACGCTTTGGGCTACGCTCTCTCTGGTACTGCGTAAAGTTCTAACGAAATTATTGTATACGTTACGTGTGTTGGCATTAATTGCTCCAACGTAGCGCAGGTGCAGCGTGGGATAAACTTGACACGAAACGCTTTGGGCTACGCTCTCTCTGATACTGCGTGAAGTTCTAACGAAATTATTGTATACGTTACGTGTGTTGGCATTAATTGCTCCGACGTAGCGCAGGTGCAGCGTGGGATAAACTTGACACGAAACGCTTTGGGCTACGCGCGTCGAGCGTGGGATAAACTTGACACGAAACGCTTTGGGCTACGCTCTCTCTGGTACTGCGTAAAATTCTAACGAAATTATTGTATACGTTACGTGTGTTGGCATTAATTGCTCCGACGTAGCGCAGGTGCAGCTCGGGATAAACTTGACACGAAACGCTTTGGGCTACGCGCGTCGAACGTGGGATAAACTTGACACGAAACGCTTTGGGCTACGCGCGTCGAGCGTGGGATAAACTTGACACGAAACGCTTTGGGCTACGCTCTCTCTGGTACTGCGTAAAATTCTAACGAAATTATTGTATACGTTACGTGTGTTGGCATTAATTGCTCCGACGTAGCGCAGGTGCAGCTCGGGATAAACTTGACACGAAATGCTTTGGGCTACGCGCGTCGAGCGTGGGATAAACTTGACACGAAACGCTTTGGGCTACGCTCTCTCTGGTACTGCGTTAAGTTCTTACGAAATTATTGTACACATTACGTGTGTTGGCATTAATTGCTCTAACGTAGCGCAGGTGCAGCGTGGGATAAACTTGACACGAAACGCTTTGGGCTACGTGCGTCGAGCGTGGGATAAACTTGACACGAAACGCTTTGGGCTACGCTCTCTCTGGTACTGCGTAAAATTCTTACGAAATTATTGTATACGTTACGTGTGTTGGCATTAATTGCTCCGACGTAGCGCAGGTGCAGCGTGGGATAAACTTGACACGAAACGCTTTGGGCTACGCGCGTCGAGCGTTGGATAAACTTGACACGAAACGCTTTGGGCTACGCGCGTCGAACGTGGGATAAACTTGACACGAAACGCTTTGGGCTACGCGCGTCGAGCGTGGGATAAACTTGACACGAAACGCTTTAGGCTACGCGCGTCGAGCGTGCGATAAACTTGACACGAAACGCTTTTGGCTACGCTCTCTCTGGTACTGCGTGAAGTTCTAACGAAATTATTGTATACGTTACGTGTGTTGGCATTAATTGCTCCGACGTAGCGCAGGTGCAGCGTGGGATAAACTTGACACGAAACGCTTTGGGCTACGCTCTCTCTGGTACTGCGTAAAATTCTAACGAAATTATTGTATACGTTACGTGTGTTGGCATTAATTGCTCTGACGTAGCGCAGGTGCAGCGTGGGATAAACTTGACACGAAACGCTTTGGGCTACGCGCGTCGAGCGTGGGATAAACTTGACACGAAACGCTTTGGGCTACGCTCTCTCTGGTACTGCGTAAAATTCTAACGAAATTATTGTATACGTTACGTGTGTTGGCATTAATTGCTCCGACGTAGCGCAGGTGCAGCGTGGGATAAACTTGACACGAAACGCTTTGGGCTACGCTCTCTCTGGTACTGCGTAAAGTTCTAACAAATTATTGTATACGTTACGTGTGTTGGCATTAATTGCTCCGACGTAGCGCAGGTGCAGCGTGGGATAAACTAGACACGAAACGCTTTAGGCTACGCGCGTTGAGCGTGCGATAAACTTGACACGAAACGCTTTTGGCTACGCTCTCTCTGGTACTGCGTGAACTTCTAACGAAATTATTGTATACGTTACGTGTGTTGGCATTAATTGCTCCAACGTAGCGCAGGTGCAGTGTGGGATAAACTTGACACGAAACGCTTTGGGCTACGCACGTCGAGCGTGGGATAAACTTGACACGAAACGCTTTGGGCTACGCTCTCTCTGGTACTGCGTAAAATTCTAACGAAATTATTGTATACGTTACGTGTGTTGGCATTAATTGCTCCGACGTAGCGCAGGTGCAGCGTGGGATAAACTTGACACGAAACGCTTTGGGCTACGCGCGTCGAGCGTGGGATAAACTTGACACGAAACGCTTTGGGCTACGCTCTCTCTGGTACTGCGTAAAGTTCTAACGAAATTATTGTATACGTTACGTGTGTTGGCATTAATTGCTCCGACGTAGCGCAGGTGCAGCGTGGGATAAACATGACACGAAACGCTTTGGGCTACGCGCGTCGAGCGTGGGATAAACTTGACACGAAACGCTTTGGGCTACGCGCGTCGAGCGTGCGATAAACTTGACACGAAACGCTTTTGGCTACGCTCTCTCTGGTACTGCGTGAAGTTCTAACGAAATTATTGTATACGTTACGTGTGTTGGCATTCATTGCTCCAACGTAGCGCAGGTGCAGCGTGGGATAAAATTGATACGAAACGCTTTTGGTTACGCGCGTCGAGCGTGGGATAAACTTGACACGAAACGCTTTGGACTACGCGCGTCGAACGTGGGATAAACTTGACACGAAACGCTTTGGGCTACGCGCGTCGAGCGTGGGATAAACTTGACACGAAACGCTTTGGGCTACGCGCGTCGAGCGTGCGATAAACTTGACACGAAACGCTTTTGGCTACGCTCTCTCTGGTACTGCGTGAAGTTCTAACGTAATTATTGTATACGTTACGTGTGTTGGCATTAATTGCTCCGACGTAGCGCAGGTGCAGTGTGGGATAAACTTGACACGAAACGCTTTGGGCTACGCTCTCTCTGGTACTGCGTAAAGTTCTAACGAAATTATTGTATACGTTACGTGTGTTGGCATTAATTGCTCCGACGTAGCGCAGGTGCAGCGTGGGATAAACTTGACACGAAACGCTTTGGGCTACGCGCGTCGAGCGTGGGATAAACTTGACACGAAACGCTTTGGGCTACGCGCGTCGAGCGTGCGATAAACTTGACACGAAACGCTTTTGGCTACGCTCTCTCTGGTACTGCGTGAAGTTCTAACGAAATTATTGTATACGTTACGTGTGTTGGCATTAATTGCTCCAACGTAGCGCAGGTGCAGCGTGGGATAAAATTGACACGAAACGCTTTTGGTTACGCGCGTCGAGCGTGGGATAAACTTGACACGAAACGCTTTGGGCTACGCGCGTCGAGCGTGGGATAAACTTGACACGAAACGCTTTGGGCTACGCTCTCTCTGGTACTGCGTAAAGTTCTAACGAAATTATTGTATACGTTACGTGTGTTGGCATTAATTGCTCCGACGTAGCGCAGGTGCAGCGTGGGATAAACTTGACACGAAACGCTTTGGGCTACGCTCTCTCTGGTACTGCGTGAAGTTCTAACGAAATTATTGTATACGTTACGTGTGTTGGCATTAATTGCTCCAACGTAGCGCAGGTGCAGCGTGGGATAAACTTGACACGAAACGCTTTGGGCTACGCTCTCTCTGGTACTGCGTAAAGTTCTAACGAAATTATTGTATACGTTACGTGTGTTGGCATTAATTGCTCCGACGTAGCGCAAGTGCAGCGTGAGATAAACTTGACACGAAACGCTTTGGGCTACGCGCGTCGAGCGTGCGATAAACTTGACACGAAACGCTTTGGGCTACGCTCTCTCTGGTACTGCGTAAAGTTCTAACGAAATTATTGTATACGTTACGTGTGTTGGCATTAATTGCTCCGACGTAGCGCAGGTGCAGCGTGGGATAAACTTGACACGAAACGCTTTGGGCTACGCGCGTCGAGCGTGGGATAAACTTGACACGAAACGCTTTGGGCTACGCTCTCTCTGGTACTGCGTAAAATTCTAACGAAATTATTGTATACGTTACGTGTGTTGGCATTAATTGCTCCGACGTAGTGCAGGTGCAGCGTGGGATAAACTTGACACGAAACGCTTTGGGCTACGCGCGTCGAGCGTGGGATAAACTTGACACGAAACGCTTTGGGCTACGCTCTCTCTGGTACTGCGTTAAGTTCTTACGAAATTATTGTATACATTACGTGTGTTGGCATTAATTGCTCCAACGTAGCGCAGGTGCAGCGTGGGATAAACTTGACACGAAACGCTTTGGGCTACGCGCGTCGAGCGTGGGATAAACTTGACACGAAACGCTTTGGGCTACGCGCGTCGAGCGTGGGATAAACTTGACACGAAACGCTTTGGGCTACGCTCTCTCTGGTACTGCGTTAAGTTCTTACGAAATTATTGTATACATTACGTGTGTTGGCATTAATTGCTCCAACGTAGCGCAGGTGCAGCGTGGGATAAACTTGACACGAAACGCTTTGGGCTACGCGCGTCGAGCGTGGGATAAACTTGACACGAAACGCTTTGGGCTACGCGCGTCGAGCGTGGGATAAACTTGACACGAAACGCTTTGGGCTACGCGCGTCGAACGTGGGATAAACTTGACACGAAATGCTTTGGGCTACGCGCGTCGAGCGTGCGATAAACTTGACACGAAACGCTTTGGGCTACGTGCGTCGAGCGTGGGATAAACTTCACACGAAACGCTTTGGGCTACGCGCGTCGAGCGTGGGATAAACTTGACACGAAACGCTTTGGGCTACGCTCTCTCTGGTACTGCGTAAAGTTCTAACGAAATTATTGTATACGTTACGTGTGTTGGCATTAATTGCTCCGACGTAGCGCAGGTGCAGCGTGGGATAAACTTGACACGAAACGCTTTGGGCTACGCTCTCTCTGGTGCTGCGTGAAGTTCTAACGAAATTATTGTATACGTTACGTGTGTTGGCATTAATTGCTCCAACGTAGCGCAGGTGCAGCGTGGGATAAACTTGACACGAAACGCTTTGGGCTACGCTCTCTCTGGTACTGCGTAAAGTTCTAACGAAATTATTGTATACGTTACGTGTGTTGGCATTAATTGCTCCGACGTAGCGCAAGTGCAGCGTGAGATAAACTTGACACGAAACGCTTTGGGCTACGCGCGTCGAGCGTGCGATAAACTTGACACGAAACGCTTTGGGCTACGCTCTCTCTGGTACTGCGTAAAGTTCTAACGAAATTATTGTATACGTTACGTGTGTTGGCATTAATTGCTCCGACGTAGCGCAGGTGCAGCGTGGGATAAACTTGACACGAAACGCTTTGGGCTACGCGCGTCGAGCGTGGGATAAACTTGACACGAAACGCTTTGGGCTACGCTCTCTCTGGTACTGCGTAAAATTCTAACGAAATTATTGTATACGTTACGTGTGTTGGCATTAATTGCTCCGACGTAGTGCAGGTGCAGCGTGGGATAAACTTGACACGAAACGCTTTGGGCTACGCGCGTCGAGCGTGGGATAAACTTGACACGAAACGCTTTGGGCTACGCTCTCTCTGGTACTGCGTTAAGTTCTTACGAAATTATTGTATACATTACGTGTGTTGGCATTAATTGCTCCAACGTAGCGCAGGTGCAGCGTGGGATAAACTTGACACGAAACGCTTTGGGCTACGCGCGTCGAGCGTGGGATAAACTTGACACGAAACGCTTTGGGCTACGCTCTCTCTGGTACTGCGTAAAATTCTAACGAAATTATTGTATACGTTACGTGTGTTGGCATTAATTGCTCCGACGTAGCGCAGGTGCAGCGTGGGATAAACTTGACACGAAACGCTTTGGGCTACGCGCGTCGAGCGTGGGATAAACTTGACACGAAACGCTTTGGGCTACGCTCTCTCTGGTACTGCGTAAAGTTCTAACGAAATTATTGTATACGTTACGTGTGTTGGCATTAATTGCTCCGACGTAGCGCAGGTGCAGCGTGGGATAAACATGACACGAAACGCTTTGGGCTACGCGCGTCGAGCGTGGGATAAACTTGACACGAAACGCTTTGGGCTACGCGCGTCGAGCGTGCGATAAACTTGACACGAAACGCTTTTGGCTACGCTCTCTCTGGTACTGCGTGAAGTTCTAACGAAATTATTGTATACGTTACGTGTGTTGGCATTCATTGCTCCAACGTAGCGCAGGTGCAGCGTGGGATAAAATTGATACGAAACGCTTTTGGTTACGCGCGTCGAGCGTGGGATAAACTTGACACGAAACGCTTTGGACTACGCGCGTCGAACGTGGGATAAACTTGACACGAAACGCTTTGGGCTACGCGCGTCGAGCGTGGGATAAACTTGACACGAAACGCTTTGGGCTACGCGCGTCGAGCGTGCGATAAACTTGACACGAAACGCTTTTGGCTACGCTCTCTCTGGTACTGCGTGAAGTTCTAACGTAATTATTGTATACGTTACGTGTGTTGGCATTAATTGCTCCGACGTAGCGCAGGTGCAGTGTGGGATAAACTTGACACGAAACGCTTTGGGCTACGCTCTCTCTGGTACTGCGTAAAGTTCTAACGAAATTATTGTATACGTTACGTGTGTTGGCATTAATTGCTCCGACGTAGCGCAGGTGCAGCGTGGGATAAACTTGACACGAAACGCTTTGGGCTACGCGCGTCGAGCGTGGGATAAACTTGACACGAAACGCTTTGGGCTACGCGCGTCGAGCGTGCGATAAACTTGACACGAAACGCTTTTGGCTACGCTCTCTCTGGTACTGCGTGAAGTTCTAACGAAATTATTGTATACGTTACGTGTGTTGGCATTAATTGCTCCAACGTAGCGCAGGTGCAGCGTGGGATAAAATTGACACGAAACGCTTTTGGTTACGCGCGTCGAGCGTGGGATAAACTTGACACGAAACGCTTTGGGCTACGCGCGTCGAGCGTGGGATAAACTTGACACGAAACGCTTTGGGCTACGCTCTCTCTGGTACTGCGTAAAGTTCTAACGAAATTATTGTATACGTTACGTGTGTTGGCATTAATTGCTCCGACGTAGCGCAGGTGCAGCGTGGGATAAACTTGACACGAAACGCTTTGGGCTACGCTCTCTCTGGTACTGCGTGAAGTTCTAACGAAATTATTGTATACGTTACGTGTGTTGGCATTAATTGCTCCAACGTAGCGCAGGTGCAGCGTGGGATAAACTTGACACGAAACGCTTTGGGCTACGCTCTCTCTGGTACTGCGTAAAGTTCTAACGAAATTATTGTATACGTTACGTGTGTTGGCATTAATTGCTCCGACGTAGCGCAAGTGCAGCGTGAGATAAACTTGACACGAAACGCTTTGGGCTACGCGCGTCGAGCGTGCGATAAACTTGACACGAAACGCTTTGGGCTACGCTCTCTCTGGTACTGCGTAAAGTTCTAACGAAATTATTGTATACGTTACGTGTGTTGGCATTAATTGCTCCGACGTAGCGCAGGTGCAGCGTGGGATAAACTTGACACGAAACGCTTTGGGCTACGCGCGTCGAGCGTGGGATAAACTTGACACGAAACGCTTTGGGCTACGCTCTCTCTGGTACTGCGTAAAATTCTAACGAAATTATTGTATACGTTACGTGTGTTGGCATTAATTGCTCCGACGTAGTGCAGGTGCAGCGTGGGATAAACTTGACACGAAACGCTTTGGGCTACGCGCGTCGAGCGTGGGATAAACTTGACACGAAACGCTTTGGGCTACGCTCTCTCTGGTACTGCGTTAAGTTCTTACGAAATTATTGTATACATTACGTGTGTTGGCATTAATTGCTCCAACGTAGCGCAGGTGCAGCGTGGGATAAACTTGACACGAAACGCTTTGGGCTACGCGCGTCGAGCGTGGGATAAACTTGACACGAAACGCTTTGGGCTACGCGCGTCGAGCGTGGGATAAACTTGACACGAAACGCTTTGGGCTACGCTCTCTCTGGTACTGCGTTAAGTTCTTACGAAATTATTGTATACATTACGTGTGTTGGCATTAATTGCTCCAACGTAGCGCAGGTGCAGCGTGGGATAAACTTGACACGAAACGCTTTGGGCTACGCGCGTCGAGCGTGGGATAAACTTGACACGAAACGCTTTGGGCTACGCGCGTCGAGCGTGGGATAAACTTGACACGAAACGCTTTGGGCTACGCGCGTCGAACGTGGGATAAACTTGACACGAAATGCTTTGGGCTACGCGCGTCGAGCGTGCGATAAACTTGACACGAAACGCTTTGGGCTACGTGCGTCGAGCGTGGGATAAACTTCACACGAAACGCTTTGGGCTACGCGCGTCGAGCGTGGGATAAACTTGACACGAAACGCTTTGGGCTACGCTCTCTCTGGTACTGCGTAAAGTTCTAACGAAATTATTGTATACGTTACGTGTGTTGGCATTAATTGCTCCGACGTAGCGCAGGTGCAGCGTGGGATAAACTTGACACGAAACGCTTTGGGCTACGCTCTCTCTGGTGCTGCGTGAAGTTCTAACGAAATTATTGTATACGTTACGTGTGTTGGCATTAATTGCTCCAACGTAGCGCAGGTGCAGCGTGGGATAAACTTGACACGAAACGCTTTGGGCTACGCTCTCTCTGGTACTGCGTAAAGTTCTAACGAAATTATTGTATACGTTACGTGTGTTGGCATTAATTGCTCCGACGTAGCGCAAGTGCAGCGTGAGATAAACTTGACACGAAACGCTTTGGGCTACGCGCGTCGAGCGTGCGATAAACTTGACACGAAACGCTTTGGGCTACGCTCTCTCTGGTACTGCGTAAAGTTCTAACGAAATTATTGTATACGTTACGTGTGTTGGCATTAATTGCTCCGACGTAGCGCAGGTGCAGCGTGGGATAAACTTGACACGAAACGCTTTGGGCTACGCGCGTCGAGCGTGGGATAAACTTGACACGAAACGCTTTGGGCTACGCTCTCTCTGGTACTGCGTAAAATTCTAACGAAATTATTGTATACGTTACGTGTGTTGGCATTAATTGCTCCGACGTAGTGCAGGTGCAGCGTGGGATAAACTTGACACGAAACGCTTTGGGCTACGCGCGTCGAGCGTGGGATAAACTTGACACGAAACGCTTTGGGCTACGCTCTCTCTGGTACTGCGTTAAGTTCTTACGAAATTATTGTATACATTACGTGTGTTGGCATTAATTGCTCCAACGTAGCGCAGGTGCAGCGTGGGATAAACTTGACACGAAACGCTTTGGGCTACGCGCGTCGAGCGTGGGATAAACTTGACACGAAACGCTTTGGGCTACGCGCGTCGAGCGTGCGATAAACTTGACACGAAACGCTTTTGGCTTCGCTCTCTCTGGTACTGCGTGAAGTTCTAACGAAATTATTGTATACGTTACGTGTGTTGGCATTAATTGCTCTGACGTAGCGCAGGTGCAGCGTGGGATAAACTTGACACGAAACGCTTTGGGCTACGCGCGTCGAGCGTGGGATAAACTTGACACGAAACGCTTTGGGCTACGCTCTCTCTGGTACTGCGTTAAGTTCTTACGAAATTATTGTATACATTACGTGTGTTGGCATTAATTGCTCTAACGTAGCGCAGGTGCAGCGTGGGATAAACTTGACACGAAACGCTTTGGGCTACGCGCGTCGAGCGTGCGATAAACTTGACACGAAACGCTTTTGGCTACGCTCTCTCTGGTACTGCGTGAAGTTCCAACGAAATTATTGTATACGTTACGTGTGTTGGCATTAATTGCTCCGACGTAGCGCAGGTGCAGCGTGGGATAAACTTGACACGAAACGCTTTGGGCTACGCGCGTCGAGCGTGGGATAAACTTGACACGAAACGCTTTGGGCTACGCGCGTCGAACGTGGGATAAACTTGACACGAAACGCTTTGGGCTACGCGCGTCGAGCGTGCGATAAACTTGACACGAAACGCTTTGGGCTACGTGCGTCGAGCGTGGGATAAACTTCACACGAAACGCTTTGGGCTACGCGCGTCGAGCGTGGGATAAACTTGACACGAAACGCTTTGGGCTACGCTCTTTCTGGTACTGCGTAAAGTTCTAACGAAATTATTGTATACGTTACGTGTGTTGGCATTAATTGCTCCGACGTAGCGCAGGTGCAGCGTGGGATAAACTTGACACGAATCGCTTTGGGCTACGCGCGTCGAGCGTGGGATAAACTTGACACGAAACGCTTTGGGCTACGCTCTCTCTGGTACTGCGTAAAATTCTAACGAAATTATTGTATACGTTACGTGTGTTGGCATTAATTGCTCTGACGTAGCGCAGGTGCAGCGTGGGGTAAACTTGACATGAAATGCTTTGGGCTACGCGCGTCGAGCGTGGGATAAACTTGACACGAAACGCTTTGGGCTACGCTCTCTCTGGTACTGCGTTAAGTTCTTACGAAATTATTGTATACATTACGTGTGTTGGCATTAATTGCTCCAACGTAGCGCAGGTGCAGCGTGGGATAAACTTGACACGAAACGCTTTGGGCTACGCGCGTCGAGCGTGGGATAAACTTGACACGAAACGCTTTGGGCTACGCTCTCTCTGGTACTGCGTAAAATTCTAACGAAATTATTGTATACGTTACGTGTGTTGGCATTAATTGCTCCGACGTAGCGCAGGTGCAGCGTGGGATAAACTTGACACGAAACGCTTTGGGCTACGCGCGTCGAGCGTGGGATAAACTTGACACGAAACGCTTTGGGCTACGCTCTCTCTGGTACTGCGTAAAATTCTAACGAAATTATTGTATACGTTACGTGTGTTGGCATTAATTGCTCCGACGTAGCGCAGGTGCAGCTCGGGATAAACTTGACACGAAACGCTTTGGGCTACGCGCGTCGAACGTGGGATAAACTTGACACGAAACGCTTTGGGCTACGCGCGTCGAGCGTGGGATAAACTTGACACGAAACGCTTTGGGCTACGCTCTCTCTGGTACTGCGTAAAGTTCTAACGAAATTATTGTATACGTTACGTGTGTTGGCATTAATTGCTCCAACGTAGCGCAGGTGCAGCGTGGGATAAACTTGACACGAAACGCTTTGGGCTACGCTCTCTCTGATACTGCGTGAAGTTCTAACGAAATTATTGTATACGTTACGTGTGTTGGCATTAATTGCTCCGACGTAGCGCAGGTGCAGCGTGGGATAAACTTGACACGAAACGCTTTGGGCTACGCGCGTCGAGCGTGGGATAAACTTGACACGAAACGCTTTGGGCTACGCTCTCTCTGGTACTGCGTAAAATTCTAACGAAATTATTGTATACGTTACGTGTGTTGGCATTAATTGCTCCGACGTAGCGCAGGTGCAGCTCGGGATAAACTTGACACGAAACGCTTTGGGCTACGCGCGTCGAACGTGGGATAAACTTGACACGAAACGCTTTGGGCTACGCGCGTCGAGCGTGGGATAAACTTGACACGAAACGCTTTGGGCTACGCTCTCTCTGGTACTGCGTAAAATTCTAACGAAATTATTGTATACGTTACGTGTGTTGGCATTAATTGCTCCGACGTAGCGCAGGTGCAGCTCGGGATAAACTTGACACGAAATGCTTTGGGCTACGCGCGTCGAGCGTGGGATAAACTTGACACGAAACGCTTTGGGCTACGCTCTCTCTGGTACTGCGTTAAGTTCTTACGAAATTATTGTACACATTACGTGTGTTGGCATTAATTGCTCTAACGTAGCGCAGGTGCAGCGTGGGATAAACTTGACACGAAACGCTTTGGGCTACGTGCGTCGAGCGTGGGATAAACTTGACACGAAACGCTTTGGGCTACGCTCTCTCTGGTACTGCGTAAAATTCTTACGAAATTATTGTATACGTTACGTGTGTTGGCATTAATTGCTCCGACGTAGCGCAGGTGCAGCGTGGGATAAACTTGACACGAAACGCTTTGGGCTACGCGCGTCGAGCGTTGGATAAACTTGACACGAAACGCTTTGGGCTACGCGCGTCGAACGTGGGATAAACTTGACACGAAACGCTTTGGGCTACGCGCGTCGAGCGTGGGATAAACTTGACACGAAACGCTTTAGGCTACGCGCGTCGAGCGTGCGATAAACTTGACACGAAACGCTTTTGGCTACGCTCTCTCTGGTACTGCGTGAAGTTCTAACGAAATTATTGTATACGTTACGTGTGTTGGCATTAATTGCTCCGACGTAGCGCAGGTGCAGCGTGGGATAAACTTGACACGAAACGCTTTGGGCTACGCTCTCTCTGGTACTGCGTAAAATTCTAACGAAATTATTGTATACGTTACGTGTGTTGGCATTAATTGCTCTGACGTAGCGCAGGTGCAGCGTGGGATAAACTTGACACGAAACGCTTTGGGCTACGCGCGTCGAGCGTGGGATAAACTTGACACGAAACGCTTTGGGCTACGCTCTCTCTGGTACTGCGTAAAATTCTAACGAAATTATTGTATACGTTACGTGTGTTGGCATTAATTGCTCCGACGTAGCGCAGGTGCAGCGTGGGATAAACTTGACACGAAACGCTTTGGGCTACGCTCTCTCTGGTACTGCGTAAAGTTCTAACAAATTATTGTATACGTTACGTGTGTTGGCATTAATTGCTCCGACGTAGCGCAGGTGCAGCGTGGGATAAACTAGACACGAAACGCTTTAGGCTACGCGCGTTGAGCGTGCGATAAACTTGACACGAAACGCTTTTGGCTACGCTCTCTCTGGTACTGCGTGAACTTCTAACGAAATTATTGTATACGTTACGTGTGTTGGCATTAATTGCTCCAACGTAGCGCAGGTGCAGTGTGGGATAAACTTGACACGAAACGCTTTGGGCTACGCACGTCGAGCGTGGGATAAACTTGACACGAAACGCTTTGGGCTACGCTCTCTCTGGTACTGCGTAAAATTCTAACGAAATTATTGTATACGTTACGTGTGTTGGCATTAATTGCTCCGACGTAGCGCAGGTGCAGCGTGGGATAAACTTGACACGAAACGCTTTGGGCTACGCGCGTCGAGCGTGGGATAAACTTGACACGAAACGCTTTGGGCTACGCTCTCTCTGGTACTGCGTAAAGTTCTAACGAAATTATTGTATACGTTACGTGTGTTGGCATTAATTGCTCCGACGTAGCGCAGGTGCAGCGTGGGATAAACATGACACGAAACGCTTTGGGCTACGCGCGTCGAGCGTGGGATAAACTTGACACGAAACGCTTTGGGCTACGCGCGTCGAGCGTGCGATAAACTTGACACGAAACGCTTTTGGCTACGCTCTCTCTGGTACTGCGTGAAGTTCTAACGAAATTATTGTATACGTTACGTGTGTTGGCATTCATTGCTCCAACGTAGCGCAGGTGCAGCGTGGGATAAAATTGATACGAAACGCTTTTGGTTACGCGCGTCGAGCGTGGGATAAACTTGACACGAAACGCTTTGGACTACGCGCGTCGAACGTGGGATAAACTTGACACGAAACGCTTTGGGCTACGCGCGTCGAGCGTGGGATAAACTTGACACGAAACGCTTTGGGCTACGCGCGTCGAGCGTGCGATAAACTTGACACGAAACGCTTTTGGCTACGCTCTCTCTGGTACTGCGTGAAGTTCTAACGAAATTATTGTATACGTTACGTGTGTTGGCATTAATTGCTCCGACGTAGCGCAGGTGCAGTGTGGGATAAACTTGACACGAAACGCTTTGGGCTACGCTCTCTCTGGTACTGCGTAAAGTTCTAACGAAATTATTGTATACGTTACGTGTGTTGGCATTAATTGCTCCGACGTAGCGCAGGTGCAGCGTGGGATAAACTTGACACGAAACGCTTTGGGCTACGCGCGTCGAGCGTGGGATAAACTTGACACGAAACGCTTTGGGCTACGCGCGTCGAGCGTGCGATAAACTTGACACGAAACGCTTTTGGCTACGCTCTCTCTGGTACTGCGTGAAGTTCTAACGAAATTATTGTATACGTTACGTGTGTTGGCATTAATTGCTCCAACGTAGCGCAGGTGCAGCGTGGGATAAAATTGACACGAAACGCTTTTGGTTACGCGCGTCGAGCGTGGGATAAACTTGACACGAAACGCTTTGGGCTACGCGCGTCGAGCGTGGGATAAACTTGACACGAAACGCTTTGGGCTACGCTCTCTCTGGTACTGCGTAAAGTTCTAACGAAATTATTGTATACGTTACGTGTGTTGGCATTAATTGCTCCGACGTAGCGCAGGTGCAGCGTGGGATAAACTTGACACGAAACGCTTTGGGCTACGCTCTCTCTGGTACTGCGTGAAGTTCTAACGAAATTATTGTATACGTTACGTGTGTTGGCATTAATTGCTCCAACGTAGCGCAGGTGCAGCGTGGGATAAACTTGACACGAAACGCTTTGGGCTACGCTCTCTCTGGTACTGCGTAAAGTTCTAACGAAATTATTGTATACGTTACGTGTGTTGGCATTAATTGCTCCGACGTAGCGCAAGTGCAGCGTGAGATAAACTTGACACGAAACGCTTTGGGCTACGCGCGTCGAGCGTGCGATAAACTTGACACGAAACGCTTTGGGCTACGCTCTCTCTGGTACTGCGTAAAGTTCTAACGAAATTATTGTATACGTTACGTGTGTTGGCATTAATTGCTCCGACGTAGCGCAGGTGCAGCGTGGGATAAACTTGACACGAAACGCTTTGGGCTACGCGCGTCGAGCGTGGGATAAACTTGACACGAAACGCTTTGGGCTACGCTCTCTCTGGTACTGCGTAAAATTCTAACGAAATTATTGTATACGTTACGTGTGTTGGCATTAATTGCTCCGACGTAGTGCAGGTGCAGCGTGGGATAAACTTGACACGAAACGCTTTGGGCTACGCGCGTCGAGCGTGGGATAAACTTGACACGAAACGCTTTGGGCTACGCTCTCTCTGGTACTGCGTTAAGTTCTTACGAAATTATTGTATACATTACGTGTGTTGGCATTAATTGCTCCAACGTAGCGCAGGTGCAGCGTGGGATAAACTTGACACGAAACGCTTTGGGCTACGCGCGTCGAGCGTGGGATAAACTTGACACGAAACGCTTTGGGCTACGCGCGTCGAGCGTGGGATAAACTTGACACGAAACGCTTTGGGCTACGCTCTCTCTGGTACTGCGTTAAGTTCTTACGAAATTATTGTATACATTACGTGTGTTGGCATTAATTGCTCCAACGTAGCGCAGGTGCAGCGTGGGATAAACTTGACACGAAACGCTTTGGGCTACGCGCGTCGAGCGTGGGATAAACTTGACACGAAACGCTTTGGGCTACGCGCGTCGAGCGTGGGATAAACTTGACACGAAACGCTTTGGGCTACGCGCGTCGAACGTGGGATAAACTTGACACGAAATGCTTTGGGCTACGCGCGTCGAGCGTGCGATAAACTTGACACGAAACGCTTTGGGCTACGTGCGTCGAGCGTGGGATAAACTTCACACGAAACGCTTTGGGCTACGCGCGTCGAGCGTGGGATAAACTTGACACGAAACGCTTTGGGCTACGCTCTCTCTGGTACTGCGTAAAGTTCTAACGAAATTATTGTATACGTTACGTGTGTTGGCATTAATTGCTCCGACGTAGCGCAGGTGCAGCGTGGGATAAACTTGACACGAAACGCTTTGGGCTACGCTCTCTCTGGTGCTGCGTGAAGTTCTAACGAAATTATTGTATACGTTACGTGTGTTGGCATTAATTGCTCCAACGTAGCGCAGGTGCAGCGTGGGATAAACTTGACACGAAACGCTTTGGGCTACGCTCTCTCTGGTACTGCGTAAAGTTCTAACGAAATTATTGTATACGTTACGTGTGTTGGCATTAATTGCTCCGACGTAGCGCAAGTGCAGCGTGAGATAAACTTGACACAAAACGCTTTGGGCTACGCGCGTCGAGCGTGCGATAAACTTGACACGAAACGCTTTGGGCTACGCTCTCTCTGGTACTGCGTAAAGTTCTAACGAAATTATTGTATACGTTACGTGTGTTGGCATTAATTGCTCCGACGTAGCGCAGGTGCAGCGTGGGATAAACTTGACACGAAACGCTTTGGGCTACGCGCGTCGAGCGTGGGATAAACTTGACACGAAACGCTTTGGGCTACGCTCTCTCTGGTACTGCGTAAAATTCTAACGAAATTATTGTATACGTTACGTGTGTTGGCATTAATTGCTCCGACGTAGTGCAGGTGCAGCGTGGGATAAACTTGACACGAAACGCTTTGGGCTACGCGCGTCGAGCGTGCGATAAACTTGACACGAAACGCTTTTGGCTTCGCTCTCTCTGGTACTGCGTTAAGTTCTTACGAAATTATTGTACACATTACGTGTGTTGGCATTAATTGCTCTAACGTAGCGCAGGTGCAGCGTGGGATAAACTTGACACGAAACGCTTTGGGCTACGTGCGTCGAGCGTGGGATAAACTTGACACGAAACGCTTTGGGCTACGCTCTCTCTGGTACTGCGTAAAATTCTTACGAAATTATTGTATACGTTACGTGTGTTGGCATTAATTGCTCCGACGTAGCGCAGGTGCAGCGTGGGATAAACTTGACACGAAACGCTTTGGGCTACGCGCGTCGAGCGTTGGATAAACTTGACACGAAACGCTTTGGGCTACGCGCGTCGAACGTGGGATAAACTTGACACGAAACGCTTTGGGCTACGCGCGTCGAGCGTGGGATAAACTTGACACGAAACGCTTTAGGCTACGCGCGTCGAGCGTGCGATAAACTTGACACGAAACGCTTTTGGCTACGCTCTCTCTGGTACTGCGTGAAGTTCTAACGAAATTATTGTATACGTTACGTGTGTTGGCATTAATTGCTCCGACGTAGCGCAGGTGCAGCGTGGGATAAACTTGACACGAAACGCTTTGGGCTACGCTCTCTCTGGTACTGCGTAAAATTCTAACGAAATTATTGTATACGTTACGTGTGTTGGCATTAATTGCTCTGACGTAGCGCAGGTGCAGCGTGGGATAAACTTGACACGAAACGCTTTGGGCTACGCGCGTCGAGCGTGGGATAAACTTGACACGAAACGCTTTGGGCTACGCTCTCTCTGGTACTGCGTAAAATTCTAACGAAATTATTGTATACGTTACGTGTGTTGGCATTAATTGCTCCGACGTAGCGCAGGTGCAGCGTGGGATAAACTTGACACGAAACGCTTTGGGCTACGCTCTCTCTGGTACTGCGTAAAGTTCTAACAAATTATTGTATACGTTACGTGTGTTGGCATTAATTGCTCCGACGTAGCGCAGGTGCAGCGTGGGATAAACTAGACACGAAACGCTTTAGGCTACGCGCGTTGAGCGTGCGATAAACTTGACACGAAACGCTTTTGGCTACGCTCTCTCTGGTACTGCGTGAACTTCTAACGAAATTATTGTATACGTTACGTGTGTTGGCATTAATTGCTCCAACGTAGCGCAGGTGCAGTGTGGGATAAACTTGACACGAAACGCTTTGGGCTACGCACGTCGAGCGTGGGATAAACTTGACACGAAACGCTTTGGGCTACGCTCTCTCTGGTACTGCGTAAAATTCTAACGAAATTATTGTATACGTTACGTGTGTTGGCATTAATTGCTCCGACGTAGCGCAGGTGCAGCGTGGGATAAACTTGACACGAAACGCTTTGGGCTACGCGCGTCGAGCGTGGGATAAACTTGACACGAAACGCTTTGGGCTACGCTCTCTCTGGTACTGCGTAAAGTTCTAACGAAATTATTGTATACGTTACGTGTGTTGGCATTAATTGCTCCGACGTAGCGCAGGTGCAGCGTGGGATAAACATGACACGAAACGCTTTGGGCTACGCGCGTCGAGCGTGGGATAAACTTGACACGAAACGCTTTGGGCTACGCGCGTCGAGCGTGCGATAAACTTGACACGAAACGCTTTTGGCTACGCTCTCTCTGGTACTGCGTGAAGTTCTAACGAAATTATTGTATACGTTACGTGTGTTGGCATTCATTGCTCCAACGTAGCGCAGGTGCAGCGTGGGATAAAATTGATACGAAACGCTTTTGGTTACGCGCGTCGAGCGTGGGATAAACTTGACACGAAACGCTTTGGACTACGCGCGTCGAACGTGGGATAAACTTGACACGAAACGCTTTGGGCTACGCGCGTCGAGCGTGGGATAAACTTGACACGAAACGCTTTGGGCTACGCGCGTCGAGCGTGCGATAAACTTGACACGAAACGCTTTTGGCTACGCTCTCTCTGGTACTGCGTGAAGTTCTAACGAAATTATTGTATACGTTACGTGTGTTGGCATTAATTGCTCCGACGTAGCGCAGGTGCAGTGTGGGATAAACTTGACACGAAACGCTTTGGGCTACGCTCTCTCTGGTACTGCGTAAAGTTCTAACGAAATTATTGTATACGTTACGTGTGTTGGCATTAATTGCTCCGACGTAGCGCAGGTGCAGCGTGGGATAAACTTGACACGAAACGCTTTGGGCTACGCGCGTCGAGCGTGGGATAAACTTGACACGAAACGCTTTGGGCTACGCGCGTCGAGCGTGCGATAAACTTGACACGAAACGCTTTTGGCTACGCTCTCTCTGGTACTGCGTGAAGTTCTAACGAAATTATTGTATACGTTACGTGTGTTGGCATTAATTGCTCCAACGTAGCGCAGGTGCAGCGTGGGATAAAATTGACACGAAACGCTTTTGGTTACGCGCGTCGAGCGTGGGATAAACTTGACACGAAACGCTTTGGGCTACGCGCGTCGAGCGTGGGATAAACTTGACACGAAACGCTTTGGGCTACGCTCTCTCTGGTACTGCGTAAAGTTCTAACGAAATTATTGTATACGTTACGTGTGTTGGCATTAATTGCTCCGACGTAGCGCAGGTGCAGCGTGGGATAAACTTGACACGAAACGCTTTGGGCTACGCTCTCTCTGGTACTGCGTGAAGTTCTAACGAAATTATTGTATACGTTACGTGTGTTGGCATTAATTGCTCCAACGTAGCGCAGGTGCAGCGTGGGATAAACTTGACACGAAACGCTTTGGGCTACGCTCTCTCTGGTACTGCGTAAAGTTCTAACGAAATTATTGTATACGTTACGTGTGTTGGCATTAATTGCTCCGACGTAGCGCAAGTGCAGCGTGAGATAAACTTGACACGAAACGCTTTGGGCTACGCGCGTCGAGCGTGCGATAAACTTGACACGAAACGCTTTGGGCTACGCTCTCTCTGGTACTGCGTAAAGTTCTAACGAAATTATTGTATACGTTACGTGTGTTGGCATTAATTGCTCTGACGTAGCGCAGGTGCAGCGTGGGATAAACTTGACACGAAACGCTTTGGGCTACGCGCGTCGAGCGTGGGATAAACTTGACACGAAACGCTTTGGGCTACGCTCTCTCTGGTACTGCGTAAAATTCTAACGAAATTATTGTATACGTTACGTGTGTTGGCATTAATTGCTCCGACGTAGTGCAGGTGCAGCGTGGGATAAACTTGACACGAAACGCTTTGGGCTACGCGCGTCGAGCGTGGGATAAACTTGACACGAAACGCTTTGGGCTACGCTCTCTCTGGTACTGCGTTAAGTTCTTACGAAATTATTGTATACATTACGTGTGTTGGCATTAATTGCTCCAACGTAGCGCAGGTGCAGCGTGGGATAAACTTGACACGAAACGCTTTGGGCTACGCGCGTCGAGCGTGGGATAAACTTGACACGAAACGCTTTGGGCTACGCGCGTCGAGCGTGGGATAAACTTGACACGAAACGCTTTGGGCTACGCTCTCTCTGGTACTGCGTTAAGTTCTTACGAAATTATTGTATACATTACGTGTGTTGGCATTAATTGCTCCAACGTAGCGCAGGTGCAGCGTGGGATAAACTTGACACGAAACGCTTTGGGCTACGCGCGTCGAGCGTGGGATAAACTTGACACGAAACGCTTTGGGCTACGCGCGTCGAGCGTGGGATAAACTTGACACGAAACGCTTTGGGCTACGCGCGTCGAACGTGGGATAAACTTGACACGAAATGCTTTGGGCTACGCGCGTCGAGCGTGCGATAAACTTGACACGAAACGCTTTGGGCTACGTGCGTCGAGCGTGGGATAAACTTCACACGAAACGCTTTGGGCTACGCGCGTCGAGCGTGGGATAAACTTGACACGAAACGCTTTGGGCTACGCTCTCTCTGGTACTGCGTAAAGTTCTAACGAAATTATTGTATACGTTACGTGTGTTGGCATTAATTGCTCCGACGTAGCGCAGGTGCAGCGTGGGATAAACTTGACACGAAACGCTTTGGGCTACGCTCTCTCTGGTGCTGCGTGAAGTTCTAACGAAATTATTGTATACGTTACGTGTGTTGGCATTAATTGCTCCAACGTAGCGCAGGTGCAGCGTGGGATAAACTTGACACGAAACGCTTTGGGCTACGCTCTCTCTGGTACTGCGTAAAGTTCTAACGAAATTATTGTATACGTTACGTGTGTTGGCATTAATTGCTCCGACGTAGCGCAAGTGCAGCGTGAGATAAACTTGACACGAAACGCTTTGGGCTACGCGCGTCGAGCGTGCGATAAACTTGACACGAAACGCTTTGGGCTACGCTCTCTCTGGTACTGCGTAAAGTTCTAACGAAATTATTGTATACGTTACGTGTGTTGGCATTAATTGCTCCGACGTAGCGCAGGTGCAGCGTGGGATAAACTTGACACGAAACGCTTTGGGCTACGCGCGTCGAGCGTGGGATAAACTTGACACGAAACGCTTTGGGCTACGCTCTCTCTGGTACTGCGTAAAATTCTAACGAAATTATTGTATACGTTACGTGTGTTGGCATTAATTGCTCCGACGTAGTGCAGGTGCAGCGTGGGATAAACTTGACACGAAACGCTTTGGGCTACGCGCGTCGAGCGTGGGATAAACTTGACACGAAACGCTTTGGGCTACGCTCTCTCTGGTACTGCGTTAAGTTCTTACGAAATTATTGTATACATTACGTGTGTTGGCATTAATTGCTCCAACGTAGCGCAGGTGCAGCGTGGGATAAACTTGACACGAAACGCTTTGGGCTACGCGCGTCGAGCGTGGGATAAACTTGACACGAAACGCTTTGGGCTACGCGCGTCGAGCGTGCGATAAACTTGACACGAAACGCTTTTGGCTTCGCTCTCTCTGGTACTGCGTGAAGTTCTAACGAAATTATTGTATACGTTACGTGTGTTGGCATTAATTGCTCTGACGTAGCGCAGGTGCAGCGTGGGATAAACTTGACACGAAACGCTTTGGGCTACGCGCGTCGAGCGTGGGATAAACTTGACACGAAACGCTTTGGGCTACGCTCTCTCTGGTACTGCGTTAAGTTCTTACGAAATTATTGTATACATTACGTGTGTTGGCATTAATTGCTCTAACGTAGCGCAGGTGCAGCGTGGGATAAACTTGACACGAAACGCTTTGGGCTACGCGCGTCGAGCGTGGGATAAACTTGACACGAAACGCTTTGGGCTACGCTCTCTCTGGTACTGCGTAAAATTCTAACGAAATTATTGTATACGTTACGTGTGTTGGCATTAATTGCTCCAACGTAGCGCAGGTGCTGCGTGGGATAAACTTGACACGAAACGCTTTGGGCTACGCTCTCTCTGGTACTGCGTAAAGTTCTAACGAAATTATTGTATACGTTACGTGTGTTGGCATTAATTGCTCCAACGTAGCGCAGGTGCAGTGTGGGATAAACTTGACACGAAACGCTTTGGGCTACGCGCGTCGAGCGTGGGATAAACTTGACACGAAACGCTTTGGGCTACGCTCTCTCTGGTACTGCGTAAAATTCTAACGAAATTATTGTATACGTTACGTGTGTTGGCATTAATTGCTCCGACGTAGCGCAGGTGCAGCGTGGGATAAACTTGACACGAAACGCTTTTGGTTACGCGCGTCGAGCGTGGGATAAACTTGACACGAAACGCTTTGGGCTACGCGCGTCGAACGTGGGATAAACTTGACACGAAACGCTTTGGGCTACGCGCGTCGAGCGTGGGATAAACTTGACACGAAACGCTTTAGGCTACGCGCGTCGAGCGTGCGATAAACTTGACACGAAACGCTTTTGGCTACGCTCTCTCTGATACTGCGTGAAGTTCTAACGAAATTATTGTATACGTTACGTGTGTTGGCATTGATTGCTCCAACGTAGCGCAGGTGCAGCGTGGGATAAACTTGACACGAAACGCTTTGGGCTACGCGCGTCGAGCGTGGGATAAACTTGACACGAAACGCTTTGGGCTACGCTCTCTCTGGTACTGCGTAAAATTCTAACGAAATTATTGTATACGTTACGTGTGTTGGCATTAATTGCTCCAACGTAGCGCAGGTGCTGCGTGGGATAAACTTGACACGAAACGCTTTGGGCTACGCTCTCTCTGGTACTGCGTAAAGTTCTAACGAAATTATTGTATACGTTACGTGTGTTGGCATTAATTGCTCCAACGTAGCGCAGGTGCAGTGTGGGATAAACTTGACACGAAACGCTTTGGGCTACGCGCGTCGAGCGTGGGATAAACTTGACACGAAACGCTTTGGGCTACGCTCTCTCTGGTACTGCGTAAAATTCTAACGAAATTATTGTATACGTTACGTGTGTTGGCATTAATTGCTCCGACGTAGCGCAGGTGCAGCGTGGGATAAACTTGACACGAAACGCTTTGGGCTACGCGCGTCGAGCGTGGGATAAACTTGACACGAAACGCTTTGGGCTACGCTCTCTCTGGTACTGTGTAAAATTCTAACGAAATTATTGTATAAGTTACGTGTGTTGGCATTAATTGCTCTGACGTAGCGCAGGTGCAGCGTGGGGTAAACTTGACATGAAATGCTTTGGGCTACGCGCGTCGAGCGTGGGATAAACTTGACACGAAACGCTTTGGGCTACGCTCTCTCTGGTACTGCGTTAAGTTCTTACGAAATTATTGTATACATTACGTGTGTTGGCATTAATTGCTCCAACGTAGCGCAGGTGCAGCGTGGGATAAACTTGACACGAAACGCTTTGGGCTACGCGCGTCGAGCGTGGGATAAACTTGACACGAAACGCTTTGGGCTACGCGCGTCGAGCGTGGGATAAACTTGACACGAAACGCTTTGGGCTACGCTCTCTCTGGTACTGCGTAAAATTCTAACGAAATTATTGTATACTTTACGTGTGTTGGCATTAATTGCTCCGACGTAGCGCAGGTGCAGCTCGGGATAAACTTGACACGAAACGCTTTGGGCTACGCGCGTCGAGCGTGGGATAAACTTGACTCGAAACGCTTTGGGCTACGCTCTCTCTGGTACTGCGTTAAGTTCTTACGAAATTATTGTACACATTACGTGTGTTGGCATTAATTGCTCTAACGTAGCGCAGGTGCAGCGTGGGATAAACTTGACACGAAACGCTTTGGGCTACGTGCGTCGAGCGTGGGATAAACTTGACACGAAACGCTTTGGGCTACGCTCTCTCTGGTACTGCGTAAAATTCTAACGAAATTATTGTATACGTTACGTGTGTTGGCATTAATTGCTCCGACGTAGCGCAGGTGCAGCGTGGGATAAACTTGACACGAAACGCTTTGGGCTACGCGCGTCGAGCGTTGGATAAACTTGACACGAAACGCTTTGGGCTACGCGCGTCGAACGTGGGATAAACTTGACACGAAACGCTTTGGGCTACGCGCGTCGAGCGTGGGATAAACTTGACACGAAACGCTTTAGGCTACGCGCGTCGAGCGTGCGATAAACTTGACACGAAACGCTTTTGGCTACGCTCTCTCTGGTACTGCGTGAAGTTCTAACGAAATTATTGTATACGTTACGTGTGTTGGCATTAATTGCTCCGACGTAGCGCAGGTGCAGCGTGGGATAAACTTGACACGAAACGCTTTGGGCTACGCGCGTCGAGCGTGCGATAAACTTGACACGAAACGCTTTGGGCTACGCTCTCTCTGGTACTGCGTAAAGTTCTAACGAAATTATTGTATACGTTACGTGTGTTGGCATTAATTGCTCCAACGTAGCGCAGGTGCAGCGTGGGATAAACTTGACACGAAACGCTCTTGGCTACGCGCGTCGAGCGTGGGATAAACTTGACACGAAACGCTTTGGGCTACGCTCTCTCTGGTACTGCGTAAAGTTCTAACGAAATTATTGTATACGTTACGTGTGTTGGCATCAATTGCTCCGACGTAGCGCAGGTGCAGCGTGGGATAAACTTGACACGAAACGCTTTGGGCTACGCGCGTCGAGCGTGCGATAAACTTGACACGAAACGCTTTTGGCTACGCTCTCTCTGGTACTGCGTGAAGTTCTTACGAAATTATTGTATACGTTACGTGTGTTGGCATTAATTGCTCCAACGTAGCGCAGGTGCAGCGTGGGATAAAATTGACACGAAACGCTTTTGGTTACGCGCGTCGAGCGTGGGATAAACTTGACATGAAACGCTTTGGGCTACGCGCGTCGAGCGTGGGATAAACTTGACACGAAACGCTTTGGGCTACGCGCGTTGAGCGTGCGATAAACTTGACACGAAACGCTTTGGGCTACGCGCGTCGAGCGTGGGATAAACTTGACACGAAACGCTTTGGGCTACGCTCTTTCTGGTACTGCGTAAAGTTCTAACGAAATTATTGTATACGTTACGTGTGTTGGCATTAATTGCTCCGACGTAGCGCAGGTGCAGCGTGGGATAAACTTGACACGAATCGCTTTGGGCTACGCGCGTCGAGCGTGGGATAAACTTGACACGAAACGCTTTGGGCTACGCTCTCTCTGGTACTGCGTAAAATTCTAACGAAATTATTGTATACGTTACGTGTGTTGGCATTAATTGCTCTGACGTAGCGCAGGTGCAGCGTGGGGTAAACTTGACATGAAATGCTTTGGGCTACGCGCGTCGAGCGTGGGATAAACTTGACACGAAACGCTTTGGGCTACGCTCTCTCTGGTACTGCGTTAAGTTCTTACGAAATTATTGTATACATTACGTGTGTTGGCATTAATTGCTCCAACGTAGCGCAGGTGCAGCGTGGGATAAACTTGACACGAAACGCTTTGGGCTACGCGCGTCGAGCGTGGGATAAACTTGACACGAAACGCTTTGGGCTACGCGCGTCGAGCGTGGGATAAACTTGACACGAAACGCTTTGGGCTACGCTCTCTCTGGTACTGCGTAAAATTCTAACGAAATTATTGTATACGTTACGTGTGTTGGCATTAATTGCTCCGACGTAGCGCAGGTGCAGCGTGGGATAAACTTGACACGAAACGCTTTGGGCTACGCGCGTCGAGCGTGGGATAAACTTGACACGAAACGCTTTGGGCTACGCTCTCTCTGGTACTGCGTAAAATTCTAACGAAATTATTGTATACGTTACGTGTGTTGGCATTAATTGCTCCGACGTAGCGCAGGTGCAGCTCGGGATAAACTTGACACGAAACGCTTTGGGCTACGCGCGTCGAACGTGGGATAAACTTGACACGAAACGCTTTGGGCTACGCGCGTCGAGCGTGGGATAAACTTGACACGAAACGCTTTGGGCTACGCTCTCTCTGGTACTGCGTAAAGTTCTAACGAAATTATTGTATACGTTACGTGTGTTGGCATTAATTGCTCCAACGTAGCGCAGGTGCAGCGTGGGATAAACTTGACACGAAACGCTTTGGGCTACGCTCTCTCTGATACTGCGTGAAGTTCTAACGAAATTATTGTATACGTTACGTGTGTTGGCATTAATTGCTCCGACGTAGCGCAGGTGCAGCGTGGGATAAACTTGACACGAAACGCTTTGGGCTACGCGCGTCGAGCGTGGGATAAACTTGACACGAAACGCTTTGGGCTACGCTCTCTCTGGTACTGCGTAAAATTCTAACGAAATTATTGTATACGTTACGTGTGTTGGCATTAATTGCTCCGACGTAGCGCAGGTGCAGCTCGGGATAAACTTGACACGAAACGCTTTGGGCTACGCGCGTCGAACGTGGGATAAACTTGACACGAAACGCTTTGGGCTACGCGCGTCGAGCGTGGGATAAACTTGACACGAAACGCTTTGGGCTACGCTCTCTCTGGTACTGCGTAAAATTCTAACGAAATTATTGTATACGTTACGTGTGTTGGCATTAATTGCTCCGACGTAGCGCAGGTGCAGCTCGGGATAAACTTGACACGAAATGCTTTGGGCTACGCGCGTCGAGCGTGGGATAAACTTGACACGAAACGCTTTGGGCTACGCTCTCTCTGGTACTGCGTTAAGTTCTTACGAAATTATTGTACACATTACGTGTGTTGGCATTAATTGCTCTAACGTAGCGCAGGTGCAGCGTGGGATAAACTTGACACGAAACGCTTTGGGCTACGTGCGTCGAGCGTGGGATAAACTTGACACGAAACGCTTTGGGCTACGCTCTCTCTGGTACTGCGTAAAATTCTTACGAAATTATTGTATACGTTACGTGTGTTGGCATTAATTGCTCCGACGTAGCGCAGGTGCAGCGTGGGATAAACTTGACACGAAACGCTTTGGGCTACGCGCGTCGAGCGTTGGATAAACTTGACACGAAACGCTTTGGGCTACGCGCGTCGAACGTGGGATAAACTTGACACGAAACGCTTTGGGCTACGCGCGTCGAGCGTGGGATAAACTTGACACGAAACGCTTTAGGCTACGCGCGTCGAGCGTGCGATAAACTTGACACGAAACGCTTTTGGCTACGCTCTCTCTGGTACTGCGTGAAGTTCTAACGAAATTATTGTATACGTTACGTGTGTTGGCATTAATTGCTCCGACGTAGCGCAGGTGCAGCGTGGGATAAACTTGACACGAAACGCTTTGGGCTACGCTCTCTCTGGTACTGCGTAAAATTCTAACGAAATTATTGTATACGTTACGTGTGTTGGCATTAATTGCTCTGACGTAGCGCAGGTGCAGCGTGGGATAAACTTGACACGAAACGCTTTGGGCTACGCGCGTCGAGCGTGGGATAAACTTGACACGAAACGCTTTGGGCTACGCTCTCTCTGGTACTGCGTAAAATTCTAACGAAATTATTGTATACGTTACGTGTGTTGGCATTAATTGCTCCGACGTAGCGCAGGTGCAGCGTGGGATAAACTTGACACGAAACGCTTTGGGCTACGCTCTCTCTGGTACTGCGTAAAGTTCTAACAAATTATTGTATACGTTACGTGTGTTGGCATTAATTGCTCCGACGTAGCGCAGGTGCAGCGTGGGATAAACTAGACACGAAACGCTTTAGGCTACGCGCGTTGAGCGTGCGATAAACTTGACACGAAACGCTTTTGGCTACGCTCTCTCTGGTACTGCGTGAACTTCTAACGAAATTATTGTATACGTTACGTGTGTTGGCATTAATTGCTCCAACGTAGCGCAGGTGCAGTGTGGGATAAACTTGACACGAAACGCTTTGGGCTACGCACGTCGAGCGTGGGATAAACTTGACACGAAACGCTTTGGGCTACGCTCTCTCTGGTACTGCGTAAAATTCTAACGAAATTATTGTATACGTTACGTGTGTTGGCATTAATTGCTCCGACGTAGCGCAGGTGCAGCGTGGGATAAACTTGACACGAAACGCTTTGGGCTACGCGCGTCGAGCGTGGGATAAACTTGACACGAAACGCTTTGGGCTACGCTCTCTCTGGTACTGCGTAAAGTTCTAACGAAATTATTGTATACGTTACGTGTGTTGGCATTAATTGCTCCGACGTAGCGCAGGTGCAGCGTGGGATAAACATGACACGAAACGCTTTGGGCTACGCGCGTCGAGCGTGGGATAAACTTGACACGAAACGCTTTGGGCTACGCGCGTCGAGCGTGCGATAAACTTGACACGAAACGCTTTTGGCTACGCTCTCTCTGGTACTGCGTGAAGTTCTAACGAAATTATTGTATACGTTACGTGTGTTGGCATTCATTGCTCCAACGTAGCGCAGGTGCAGCGTGGGATAAAATTGATACGAAACGCTTTTGGTTACGCGCGTCGAGCGTGGGATAAACTTGACACGAAACGCTTTGGACTACGCGCGTCGAACGTGGGATAAACTTGACACGAAACGCTTTGGGCTACGCGCGTCGAGCGTGGGATAAACTTGACACGAAACGCTTTGGGCTACGCGCGTCGAGCGTGCGATAAACTTGACACGAAACGCTTTTGGCTACGCTCTCTCTGGTACTGCGTGAAGTTCTAACGAAATTATTGTATACGTTACGTGTGTTGGCATTAATTGCTCCGACGTAGCGCAGGTGCAGTGTGGGATAAACTTGACACGAAACGCTTTGGGCTACGCTCTCTCTGGTACTGCGTAAAGTTCTAACGAAATTATTGTATACGTTACGTGTGTTGGCATTAATTGCTCCGACGTAGCGCAGGTGCAGCGTGGGATAAACTTGACACGAAACGCTTTGGGCTACGCGCGTCGAGCGTGGGATAAACTTGACACGAAACGCTTTGGGCTACGCGCGTCGAGCGTGCGATAAACTTGACACGAAACGCTTTTGGCTACGCTCTCTCTGGTACTGCGTGAAGTTCTAACGAAATTATTGTATACGTTACGTGTGTTGGCATTAATTGCTCCAACGTAGCGCAGGTGCAGCGTGGGATAAAATTGACACGAAACGCTTTTGGTTACGCGCGTCGAGCGTGGGATAAACTTGACACGAAACGCTTTGGGCTACGCGCGTCGAGCGTGGGATAAACTTGACACGAAACGCTTTGGGCTACGCTCTCTCTGGTACTGCGTAAAGTTCTAACGAAATTATTGTATACGTTACGTGTGTTGGCATTAATTGCTCCGACGTAGCGCAGGTGCAGCGTGGGATAAACTTGACACGAAACGCTTTGGGCTACGCTCTCTCTGGTACTGCGTGAAGTTCTAACGAAATTATTGTATACGTTACGTGTGTTGGCATTAATTGCTCCAACGTAGCGCAGGTGCAGCGTGGGATAAACTTGACACGAAACGCTTTGGGCTACGCTCTCTCTGGTACTGCGTAAAGTTCTAACGAAATTATTGTATACGTTACGTGTGTTGGCATTAATTGCTCCGACGTAGCGCAAGTGCAGCGTGAGATAAACTTGACACGAAACGCTTTGGGCTACGCGCGTCGAGCGTGCGATAAACTTGACACGAAACGCTTTGGGCTACGCTCTCTCTGGTACTGCGTAAAGTTCTAACGAAATTATTGTATACGTTACGTGTGTTGGCATTAATTGCTCCGACGTAGCGCAGGTGCAGCGTGGGATAAACTTGACACGAAACGCTTTGGGCTACGCGCGTCGAGCGTGGGATAAACTTGACACGAAACGCTTTGGGCTACGCTCTCTCTGGTACTGCGTAAAATTCTAACGAAATTATTGTATACGTTACGTGTGTTGGCATTAATTGCTCCGACGTAGTGCAGGTGCAGCGTGGGATAAACTTGACACGAAACGCTTTGGGCTACGCGCGTCGAGCGTGGGATAAACTTGACACGAAACGCTTTGGGCTACGCTCTCTCTGGTACTGCGTTAAGTTCTTACGAAATTATTGTATACATTACGTGTGTTGGCATTAATTGCTCCAACGTAGCGCAGGTGCAGCGTGGGATAAACTTGACACGAAACGCTTTGGGCTACGCGCGTCGAGCGTGGGATAAACTTGACACGAAACGCTTTGGGCTACGCGCGTCGAGCGTGGGATAAACTTGACACGAAACGCTTTGGGCTACGCTCTCTCTGGTACTGCGTTAAGTTCTTACGAAATTATTGTATACATTACGTGTGTTGGCATTAATTGCTCCAACGTAGCGCAGGTGCAGCGTGGGATAAACTTGACACGAAACGCTTTGGGCTACGCGCGTCGAGCGTGGGATAAACTTGACACGAAACGCTTTGGGCTACGCGCGTCGAGCGTGGGATAAACTTGACACGAAACGCTTTGGGCTACGCGCGTCGAACGTGGGATAAACTTGACACGAAATGCTTTGGGCTACGCGCGTCGAGCGTGCGATAAACTTGACACGAAACGCTTTGGGCTACGTGCGTCGAGCGTGGGATAAACTTCACACGAAACGCTTTGGGCTACGCGCGTCGAGCGTGGGATAAACTTGACACGAAACGCTTTGGGCTACGCTCTCTCTGGTACTGCGTAAAGTTCTAACGAAATTATTGTATACGTTACGTGTGTTGGCATTAATTGCTCCGACGTAGCGCAGGTGCAGCGTGGGATAAACTTGACACGAAACGCTTTGGGCTACGCTCTCTCTGGTGCTGCGTGAAGTTCTAACGAAATTATTGTATACGTTACGTGTGTTGGCATTAATTGCTCCAACGTAGCGCAGGTGCAGCGTGGGATAAACTTGACACGAAACGCTTTGGGCTACGCTCTCTCTGGTACTGCGTAAAGTTCTAACGAAATTATTGTATACGTTACGTGTGTTGGCATTAATTGCTCCGACGTAGCGCAAGTGCAGCGTGAGATAAACTTGACACGAAACGCTTTGGGCTACGCGCGTCGAGCGTGCGATAAACTTGACACGAAACGCTTTGGGCTACGCTCTCTCTGGTACTGCGTAAAGTTCTAACGAAATTATTGTATACGTTACGTGTGTTGGCATTAATTGCTCCGACGTAGCGCAGGTGCAGCGTGGGATAAACTTGACACGAAACGCTTTGGGCTACGCGCGTCGAGCGTGGGATAAACTTGACACGAAACGCTTTGGGCTACGCTCTCTCTGGTACTGCGTAAAATTCTAACGAAATTATTGTATACGTTACGTGTGTTGGCATTAATTGCTCCGACGTAGTGCAGGTGCAGCGTGGGATAAACTTGACACGAAACGCTTTGGGCTACGCGCGTCGAGCGTGGGATAAACTTGACACGAAACGCTTTGGGCTACGCTCTCTCTGGTACTGCGTTAAGTTCTTACGAAATTATTGTATACATTACGTGTGTTGGCATTAATTGCTCCAACGTAGCGCAGGTGCAGCGTGGGATAAACTTGACACGAAACGCTTTGGGCTACGCGCGTCGAGCGTGGGATAAACTTGACACGAAACGCTTTGGGCTACGCGCGTCGAGCGTGCGATAAACTTGACACGAAACGCTTTTGGCTTCGCTCTCTCTGGTACTGCGTGAAGTTCTAACGAAATTATTGTATACGTTACGTGTGTTGGCATTAATTGCTCTGACGTAGCGCAGGTGCAGCGTGGGATAAACTTGACACGAAACGCTTTGGGCTACGCGCGTCGAGCGTGGGATAAACTTGACACGAAACGCTTTGGGCTACGCTCTCTCTGGTACTGCGTTAAGTTCTTACGAAATTATTGTATACATTACGTGTGTTGGCATTAATTGCTCTAACGTAGCGCAGGTGCAGCGTGGGATAAACTTGACACGAAACGCTTTGGGCTACGCGCGTCGAGCGTGGGATAAACTTGACACGAAACGCTTTGGGCTACGCTCTCTCTGGTACTGCGTAAAATTCTAACGAAATTATTGTATACGTTACGTGTGTTGGCATTAATTGCTCCAAGGTAGCGCAGGTGCTGCGTGGGATAAACTTGACACGAAACGCTTTGGGCTACGCTCTCTCTGGTACTGCGTAAAGTTCTAACGAAATTATTGTATACGTTACGTGTGTTGGCATTAATTGCTCCAACGTAGCGCAGGTGCAGTGTGGGATAAACTTGACACGAAACGCTTTGGGCTACGCGCGTCGAGCGTGGGATAAACTTGACACGAAACGCTTTGGGCTACGCTCTCTCTGGTACTGCGTAAAATTCTAACGAAATTATTGTATACGTTACGTGTGTTGGCATTAATTGCTCCGACGTAGCGCAGGTGCAGCGTGGGATAAACTTGACACGAAACGCTTTTGGTTACGCGCGTCGAGCGTGGGATAAACTTGACACGAAACGCTTTGGGCTACGCGCGTCGAACGTGGGATAAACTTGACACGAAACGCTTTGGGCTACGCGCGTCGAGCGTGGGATAAACTTGACACGAAACGCTTTAGGCTACGCGCGTCGAGCGTGCGATAAACTTGACACGAAACGCTTTTGGCTACGCTCTCTCTGATACTGCGTGAAGTTCTAACGAAATTATTGTATACGTTACGTGTGTTGGCATTGATTGCTCCAACGTAGCGCAGGTGCAGCGTGGGATAAACTTGACACGAAACGCTTTGGGCTACGCGCGTCGAGCGTGGGATAAACTTGACACGAAACGCTTTGGGCTACGCTCTCTCTGGTACTGCGTAAAATTCTAACGAAATTATTGTATACGTTACGTGTGTTGGCATTAATTGCTCCAACGTAGCGCAGGTGCTGCGTGGGATAAACTTGACACGAAACGCTTTGGGCTACGCTCTCTCTGGTACTGCGTAAAGTTCTAACGAAATTATTGTATACGTTACGTGTGTTGGCATTAATTGCTCCAACGTAGCGCAGGTGCAGTGTGGGATAAACTTGACACGAAACGCTTTCGGCTACGCGCGTCGAGCGTGGGATAAACTTGACACGAAACGCTTTGGGCTACGCTCTCTCTGGTACTGCGTAAAATTCTAACGAAATTATTGTATACGTTACGTGTGTTGGCATTAATTGCTCCGACGTAGCGCAGGTGCAGCGTGGGATAAACTTGACACGAAACGCTTTGGGCTACGCGCGTCGAGCGTGGGATAAACTTGACACGAAACGCTTTGGGCTACGCTCTCTCTGGTACTGCGTAAAATTCTAACGAAATTATTGTATAAGTTACGTGTGTTGGCATTAATTGCTCTGACGTAGCGCAGGTGCAGCGTGGGGTAAACTTGACATGAAATGCTTTGGGCTACGCGCGTCGAGCGTGGGATAAACTTGACACGAAACGCTTTGGGCTACGCTCTCTCTGGTACTGCGTTAAGTTCTTACGAAATTATTGTATACATTACGTGTGTTGGCATTAATTGCTCCAACGTAGCGCAGGTGCAGCGTGGGATAAACTTGACACGAAACGCTTTGGGCTACGCGCGTCGAGCGTGGGATAAACTTGACACGAAACGCTTTGGGCTACGCGCGTCGAGCGTGGGATAAACTTGACACGAAACGCTTTGGGCTACGCTCTCTCTGGTACTGCGTAAAATTCTAACGAAATTATTGTATACTTTACGTGTGTTGGCATTAATTGCTCCGACGTAGCGCAGGTGCAGCTCGGGATAAACTTGACACGAAACGCTTTGGGCTACGCGCGTCGAGCGTGGGATAAACTTGACTCGAAACGCTTTGGGCTACGCTCTCTCTGGTACTGCGTTAAGTTCTTACGAAATTATTGTACACATTACGTGTGTTGGCATTAATTGCTCTAACGTAGCGCAGGTGCAGCGTGGGATAAACTTGACACGAAACGCTTTGGGCTACGTGCGTCGAGCGTGGGATAAACTTGACACGAAACGCTTTGGGCTACGCTCTCTCTGGTACTGCGTAAAATTCTAACGAAATTATTGTATACGTTACGTGTGTTGGCATTAATTGCTCCGACGTAGCGCAGGTGCAGCGTGGGATAAACTTGACACGAAACGCTTTGGGCTACGCGCGTCGAGCGTTGGATAAACTTGACACGAAACGCTTTGGGCTACGCGCGTCGAACGTGGGATAAACTTGACACGAAACGCTTTGGGCTACGCGCGTCGAGCGTGGGATAAACTTGACACGAAACGCTTTAGGCTACGCGCGTCGAGCGTGCGATAAACTTGACACGAAACGCTTTTGGCTACGCTCTCTCTGGTACTGCGTGAAGTTCTAACGAAATTATTGTATACGTTACGTGTGTTGGCATTAATTGCTCCGACGTAGCGCAGGTGCAGCGTGGGATAAACTTGACACGAAACGCTTTGGGCTACGCGCGTCGAGCGTGCGATAAACTTGACACGAAACGCTTTGGGCTACGCTCTCTCTGGTACTGCGTAAAGTTCTAACGAAATTATTGTATACGTTACGTGTGTTGGCATTAATTGCTCCAACGTAGCGCAGGTGCAGCGTGGGATAAACTTGACACGAAACGCTCTTGGCTACGCGCGTCGAGCGTGGGATAAACTTGACACGAAACGCTTTGGGCTACGCTCTCTCTGGTACTGCGTAAAGTTCTAACGAAATTATTGTATACGTTACGTGTGTTGGCATCAATTGCTCCGACGTAGCGCAGGTGCAGCGTGGGATAAACTTGACACGAAACGCTTTGGGCTACGCGCGTCGAGCGTGCGATAAACTTGACACGAAACGCTTTTGGCTACGCTCTCTCTGGTACTGCGTGAAGTTCTTACGAAATTATTGTATACGTTACGTGTGTTGGCATTAATTGCTCCAACGTAGCGCAGGTGCAGCGTGGGATAAAATTGACACGAAACGCTTTTGGTTACGCGCGTCGAGCGTGGGATAAACTTGACATGAAACGCTTTGGGCTACGCGCGTCGAGCGTGGGATAAACTTGACACGAAACGCTTTGGGCTACGCGCGTTGAGCGTGCGATAAACTTGACACGAAACGCTTTTGGCTACGCGCGTCGAGCGTGGGATAAACTTGACACGAAACGCTTTGGGCTATGCGCGTCGAGCGTGCGATAAACTTTACACGAAACGCTTTTGGCTACTCTCTCTCTGATTCTGCGTGAAGTTCTTACGAAATTATTGTATACGTTACGTGTGTTGGCATTAATTGCTCCAACGTAGCGCAGGTGCAGCGTGGGATAAACTTGACACGAAACGCTTTGGGCTACGCGCGTCGAGCGTGGGATAAACTTGACACGAAACCCTTTTGGCTACGCGCGTCGAGCGTGGGATAAACTTGACACGAAACGCTTTGGGCTACGCGCGTCGAGCGTGGGATAAACATGACACGAAACGCTTTTGGCTACGCTCTCTCTGGTACTGCGTGAAGCTCTAACGAAATTATTGTATACGTTACGTTAGTTAGCATTAATTTCTCCAACGTAGCGCAGGTGCAGCGTGGGATAAACTTGACACGAAACGCTTTTGGCTACGCGCGTCGAGCGTGGGATAAACTTGACACGAAATGCTTTGGGCTACGCGCGTCGAGTGTGGGATAAACTTGACGCGAAACGCTTTTGGCGAGATGGTGGCGCCCACTCTGCCCTCCAATGACGGCGGCGCAGCGCCTTCCTTCATCAGCACATCGAACTGATGCTTAATACACAAAGCACAACCTCTTGCTGACTGCGAACGGTATAAATAACTGTAGGCGCCTAATCTTGACGCTCACTGCGCTCTGTTGGTACGCCCTGGCGTGGCGTTGCAAATAAATTCGCGGCTGGTTGGCGCGAGCGGGGCTCGTCCCACACCGGCGTTAATGTAATCATCGAACTGATCTGATGATGATGATGGAGCTGGAAGGTGGGTACTGGAACTTCGTAACTAATTAATATATCCTAGCCGTGTTTGGGCTTGTTAGAATTGTCATAAGATGCACTTTGGCTGTAAGGTACTATTGAACTGAGGTAATGATGAAGCTGGAAGGTGGAAGGTCGGCATGGGAACTTGAAATAATGGAAAGGGCTCGGAGTTTCCTTGCGTGTTCGAATCAGAAATGAAGAAATCCGCAGGAGAACCAGTGTCACTGACAGCCCGAAAAATTGCCAAACTTGAGTGGCAGTGGGCAGGGCACATTGCTCGTAAAAAAAGCATTTATGCTTAAAATATTTCTAAAAATAACATAAGTTCTATTATTCACTAAAATTGTACTCTTCGTAGTATGCGCATGTTTTCACGCCACCTATGAGGTAGTGTGCTGGGCGCGTTTTTTTTTTAATCTGGTTTCCCCGGTAGGCCTATTCCACAATCTATTTTATTCAAGTTTAAGGATATTTTAAGTCATCATATTGGTCAACTTCGTCTCATCTTCATCTTCCTGAGCCGACGTATATTACCAATAACCAACCACCAAACCAACCAACCAACCACCCACCAAACTAACCAACCAACCAACAACCAACCAATTATCTGTGATACGACTAGAGAGCTATTTAATATTTTAAGGGCATGTTATGTGTTGCCTTGATTATCAGATGGCAGATTCCACAATCTTGTTATCTCTGTCATTGCTCGATTATCATGTGGTCTATTCAATAATTTGTTGGCGTCCAAATCTGATAAAACTATGCCTTCCAAATTTCTGACACGACTTAGCGCGACATACATTTGTCCTTTGGCAAAGTTTTTTTTTACCAAGGTCGATCACAGCTCTGTCTAGGGTGGTTCCTTGTAGTTTATGGACTGTTACCGCACAGCTCGATATTAGAGGCAGCATACGACGCTCTACATCTCCGTAACCCCTTTTTGCCTGAAATGTAGTACTTGATGGAGGTATAGGTATGCAACCGTCTCTATCTTTTAGCCTAACAGCAATTGTATCTTCATCAAATTTGACGTACAGGGCTTCTGATAGCTCCCCTCCTCTTGTTGGTCTCTTCTTAAGGGGGGTTGGATTTTTTTTATTATGCCCATAGCTCCATTCACTAGCCCTTCTGAGACTGCTATATTGCGTCTCAACATCACTCGGAATCCGACGACAATTTTAACTGAAGATATAAAACCACCACAGTTATTGACGTCTTTGGGAATTACGTTGTCTGGTGGTTTCCTGCCATAGGTCGCCACTTCACGAGACTCATCTACTGCGTTGATTTGACAAGTCCGGTGCAACTTTGCATTTTCTGTACTCATGGTATCATTGTAATGGTCAACTTGCCTAACCGTAGGATTCTCTTAGTTAGGAGGAGTAGCAGGCGGTCGTCTCCTTCTGCGATGCCGTCTAATAGAAGACCTTCGTCATCTAGACCGAGTTCAGCCTGGAGCATTGAAACTGGAAAGAAAAATATAGTTTAAACCAATTCGAAACAACTAAATCTCCTCAGTCACTAGACAGATAAAGTTACTTTGAGCTTTTAAATTATCATTGATGCGATACCTCAACTCCTCATTTCCCTCTTCCAAATCTTAGGCGCATTTTTGATGCGTGTGATGGTCGTCACCAAAAGCTCGGCCTGAGGTATCTGTGAATAAATAAAAAAATCATCAGATTTCTTACATAGTACAAACATTAATTAAATTTAAGACTAAACTAATGATAACTTACGTTTTTGGAGCAGCCGACAACATCATACAAATCCGTCGTGGCATCAGCGGTCTGCTATCGCCGTTCCCTTTCGTACTGCGCATTGCGCGCGCGCCACTCTTCCTGTAAATAAACATTAAAATAAACAAAAATGTTCGATAATAAATTTAATAAAATGAAAAATATAAGGTTTCTAATGTTAATAAGAACTAGTGAAAGGGGAACCCGGTTGTGCCCCGCTGGTCGACCACGACGCCTTGGGATCTCGTCTCCAGTGATGGGTTTCTGAAATACCAACACAAAATAAAAATATAAATGTCATACAAAAAGAGTACCCCAATCCAAAATGGATGATTCGATGAATGAGAAAGAATTTGGCAGTTAATTAAAATTTTAATGAGTCTTTAATGCTAAAGTAACAACGAGATGTTTATTTACCACCTTAAGTTTAAATTGTCGAATATACTACAAGATCTCACATAAATTAAAAATTACGATTACATATATTGTTATTCTTCAAAGTTTTTAGTAATATTTACACCATGATTCAAACCGGGAAATTAAAAGTAAACTCGTCAACTTGTATTACATTATAAAGAATATATATTTAACATAAAACTTAATAATTTTATAGATATTATTAATACACTTCTCATCAAAAAAATCGAAACACCTTGCAAGTTTACGTTTTGTCAGGATTATCAGAAAAATGTGTACATTTAGGAATAAATGTTAAATGTCGTTTAATAGTGAGTAATATGAGCTTATCAAATCTTAATGTTAATGTTCTAAATTTAAATGAATTTTTCATAGGTTTCGTATTTTGTTAAATGAGTCATTTTTATTCCGTATGGAGTATAAAGGAAATGGATAAAACAACACACGTAAATGAAAAAAAAAGCTAAAAAACGTTTATTTAATAACTTGTATTCCCTCCCCGAGCTCTAATTACTGCTTCCATACGGTTCTTCATCGATCGGATGAGAGTCACGATCACATGCTGTGGTATATTGTCCCATTCCTCTTGGATTGCATCTTGCAGCTGGCTAAGTGTTTCTGGGGCAGGATCTCTTGCTCGAATTCGTCTCTTTAATTCATCCCATAGATGTTCAATGGGATTCATGTCCGGGCTTCTTGCTGGCCATTCCATAATAGAGATATCGACTTCGTTAAGATAATCTCGTACGACGCCCGCGGTGTGAGCCCTAGCATTGTCGTGCATGAATATGCCGTTGCCAATAAAATGTGCATAGGGCATCACATGAGGCTCGAGACACTCTTCGACGTACCGATGACAGTTTAGTGCAGGCAGACGTGGCCCAGACACGAAAGCAAGCTCTGTCTTACCGTCGGCGCTGATTCCTCCCCAAACCGTCCACGAACCGCCACCATAGCTGACCTTTTCTTCAATGCAGCATTGTGCATAGCGTTCTCCGTCTCTTCTGTAGACCTTGTTCCTTCCGTCGTTACCATACAGCATAATTTTACACTCATCAGAAAAGAGAACTTTGCTCCACTGTAGGTATGACCAATTTAGGTGCTCACGTGCAAAGTTAAGGCGCGCTCTTCGATGGTCTGCAGTTAATTTCGGCCCATTTGCTGGCTTATGCGGTACCAGTCCACGATCCTTCAACCTTCTTCTAATTGTAGAGTCACTTACAGCCACCCTTCGTACAACACGAAGCCGCTGCTGCAGTTGAAAAGCGTTAAGGCGTCGATTTCTTAAAGAAGTTGTTACAATAAATCGATCATCTCGCTCAGAAGTGACCCGATTCCTGCCAGATCCTGAACGGCGCGTGAACAAACCAGTCTCCCGATAACGTTTATAGACTCTATGAACAGATGACAGGCTTAGATGCAGTCTTGCAGCCACAACACGCTGACTAAGGCCAGAATCCAGCAATGCCACAACTTGGGCGGCTTCTGTGGGCGAAGTATCCATACGTTTTAGAAAAAAAACCTTTTTTCAGACGTCCCAAAGTCACAGTATTGAAATAAAAAACGAAAAGTTTAAGGATAGGCGCCAATTTTTAGTTTTTAAACGCTAAATGTACTCCAACCCTAAACACACATTTGTCTCAAAACAGTGATTCATTTCGTTTATAAGATAAACAAATGAAATTCTAATTTTGAATTTAGAATTTTCGCTTATTACTGTAATGGCCAAACTGCCAGCTATAATGTATGTATTTTTTTTCATCGTATGAATTCTTTTTTGTGTTAAATTCGGACAGAAACAATGAAAACGGAAGTGTTTCGATTTTTTTGATGAGAAGTTTATTAATTTTATTATGAAGTTAGATTAATTAATAATGTAGCGAAACAACTGTGTGGTTTAAGAACTTACGAGTACCTAGGCCATCCAAAGTGTGCATCAGTGATGTGCTGGGACGTAAAATGTTCTCTCTGAAAGGCTTCTCTGATTAGCTTGTAGCACTTCTCTTATTTCTATGGTGAGCTGGTTTTTGAGTTTCGCAGAAAATAGAGCACCATAATGTCGAGCTAGCTCCAGGAAGTTTGTTGTGTCGAACGCCGAGGAGGGGCAGGCAACCGACGACTGGTGGACCCCATGGCCCATGTATGATTACATATGTTTCAGGAGTAATAACCGGTACTGTTTATTATTTACCATTAAATTTATTACTCATGTAGCGCCATCTATGGCGTCACATAAGAACTACAAGAATCCTGCATCGCGCAATGAAAGTTCTCCGCGCGATTAGAACATATACGACAGCCCGAAGTCAACTATCGGGCAGTAGCCCACCAGACTATAACACCTGTCTGGTCGGAGGATCCTCCCTTTTCAACGGAGCTATGTGGGACTTTACTCTGTGTTCCGCATACCTCTAAACTGGTGACCCTTGACAAAGAACGTCAGCGCAGCCTTCGTGCAAGTACTTCGTGACGTCATCATCACTTCCTTCAAGCTTTCGAGCAGCGAGCCAACAGCCAGCACCCATGGCTATAAAGGGTATCCTGACCACCAGCATGACCAGGAGGTCAGACCTGGTCATCACTTTCAGCCTCATCAGCGACCTTGGCTAAGCACCTGCACCTTCGGCCAGTCACAAGAAGAGCCTTGAAGAACCTCTCCTGGTTGACGACCGCAGTCAAGCCCTACGTCGCAATCATCCCGACTCACTGAGATAGCACCACCCCGACTCACTGGGGCATCACCGCAGACAGTTCCGACTTACCGAGAACTATGCGGAATCCGGTTCCGACTCACTGGAGCCAGCAGCATTACTCCGACTCACTGGAGCATGCAGCAACCATCCCGACTCACTGGGATAGCACCACCCCGACTCACTGGGGCATCACCGCAGACAGTTCCGACTCACCGAGAACTATGCGGATTCCGGTTCCGACTCACTGGAACCAACCTACCACAGGCCTGGCACGCATCAAGAAGCCTCAAGAACTATCGATCTCCGATCTCCGGAGGGGAGTGATGTAGCGCCATTTATGGCGTCACATAAGAACTACAAGAATCCTGCATCGCGCAATGAAAGTTCTCCGCGCGATTAGAACATATTTATGACAGCCCGAAGTCAACTATCGGGCAGTAGCCCACCAGACTATAACACCTGTCTGGTCGGAGGATCCTCCCTTTTCAACGGAGGTATGTGGGACTTTACTCTCTGTTCCGCATACCTCCAAGCTCACCTAACAGCCACACCGCCTCATTCTATTTGTGCAATGAATGTAGGGAGAACGTTGGGTAAGACGGAGACCTTAAGTTAATTCGTGAATTGCAATTGAATCCCTTTGTGGATGAACCTCGCTGAAGTAGCCACTGCATTAACCTGAATTTAGTCTTTACGAAATCCTGTGATTCAACGACAGAAAAGGCACAAACACTAACCTGGATGCAGTATCAGGAGTTGACGGGAATTTCACCAACGACGGGGCGGAGGCCGGCCGGTCAGCTGTAATTCTCGAACACGCAGAACTTGCACAGGGTACTTCAAAATAAAATAATGTATCCTAGCATTGTTTCAGCTTATTAGAGCTATTATGGGCAATGTTGTCAATGGCAATGGAAAGGGCTATGCTCGGAGTTTCTTTGCGTGTTCGAATCAGAAATGAAGAAATCCGCAGGAGAACCAGGGTCACTGACATAGCCCGAAGAATTGCCAAACTTGAGTGGCAGTGGGCAGGGCACATTGCTCGTAGAACAGATGGCCGAGGGAGCCAAAAGGTTAGAGTTAGAGTTAAAGTGGCGACCAAGCACCGAAAGACGCAGCTTTGGAAGGCCTTCCACAAGGTGGACCGACGACCTGTGAGAATCACGGGAACGCGATGGATGCGAGACGCACAGAATCGGACATTGTGGCGACGCTTGGGGGAGGCCTATGTCCAAGAGTGGACGTCTTCTGGCTGAAATGATGATGATGAGAGCTGTCATGAGATGTACTCTGGCTATAATGTGCCATTGAAAATCTAGTTTTGATGTAAGCATCAATGTGTCCACAAAACAAGTTCCAAAATATTAAAAGCTTTATGCTTGAGTTCAGCCTGGTGCATTGAAACTGGAAAGAAAAATATAGTTTAAACCAATTCGAAACAACTAGATCTTCTCAGTCACTAGACAGATAAACTTACGTTGAGCTTTTAAATTTTTATTAATAGAATAGAATAGAATTATCTTTATTCGAGTACCAAGACTCACAACATTAGTAAGACTTAAAAACTATGATAGTAAAATAAAAATAAAAAACAAAGACAGTAACACAAAACACAAACATACATAACAGTGCGTCACTGCGGTGGCAACCCATGTGAGATGGCACAACAGTGACTCACAAAAACACAGTCTAGGCGACTTGCAATCATGCCTAGGCATTCTATTCTATTAAATAAATTTAAGGCTAAACTAATGATAACTTACGTTTTTGGAGCAGCCGACAACATCATACAAATCCGTCGTGGCATCAGCGGTCTCCCATTGGCGTACCCATTCGTACTGCGTATTGCCCGCGCGTCGCTTTTCCAGTAAAAAACCAACCAATAAAACCAACCAAACCACCAAAACCAACCAACCATCCAACCATTAAAACCAACCACCCAACCAACCATTAAAATAAACAAAGATGTTCACAAAATATTAATAAAATGAGAAATATAGGTGTCTAGTGTTAATACGAACCAGTGAAAGCGGAGCTCTGTTGTGTCCCGCTGCCGCTGAGCAATTATTTCCAAAAATATTTTTATATTATTAAAAAATATTTTACGGGACCGTTAATCATTTTCTCCGAGCGTTTGCGCTTCTTTCCTTTTCCTTTACTCTTTTTTGCCTTTGTATTTCTGCAAGAAATCATACTTTAAGTTAATAAATAAGTAATGGCTTAAATGGACAAAAACTGATAATATCAATAACAACAAAAGCGTACATCTTTTTTGGAAGCCTTTTCTGGACTAGAAACAGAAACATCTTCCAAAAAAGGTTCCGGTGGCGGTGGCCCACCTGTGTCCGCGTCCTGCATGACAACAAAAAACAAAATTATGAGTGATTATAGATTATTTAAATAAACAAAGTAAAAATAAAATATTACAGAAACTTACAGAAGCGTCACCCTCTAATAAAGGCCCTTCATCTTCTAGGTCGAATTCCGCGTTGAGCATTTCAACTGTAAAGAAAAATATAGTTTAAACCAATTCAAAACAACTAGATCTCCTCAGTCACTAGACAAATAAACTTACTTTGAGCTTCCAAATTATTGTTTATGCGCCTGATCTCCTCATTCCGCTCTTCTAGATCCTTTAAAGGCGCAGTCTTGATGCGTGTGATGGTCGCCACCAAAAGCTCGGCCTGAGGTTTCTGTGAACAAATAAAACATTCATCAGGTTTCTTGTTACATTGTACAAACATTAATTAAATTTAAGACTAAACTAATGATAACTTACGTTTTTGGAGCAGCCGACAACAGTTATGATAATTACGATGTGGGAAGTTGTTTTAACCGTAAATCCATGCTGCGTGGTGGTTCCCTAATGTTAATAAAAAAGGGTTTGAAATTTAAACAACGTCATGACATAGTTGGCATGTCTGTTGAACATTGCATTGAACTGTCCTGTGTTGAGCTAGATGAGCATGTTATAGTGTGCGTGTACAGGCCTCCGAACCCTCAAAACTTTGGTCTGTTTGAATCGACAATGGAAGATGTGCTATCAAAATTTGCGGGCTGTAACAAGTCTATAGTTATTTGCGGAGATTTTAATATTAATATTTTGGAAAATAATTCAAATAGCAGTAGATTTTTAAACCTGTTTAAATCGTTTAATTTATCTAATGTTTTTACTGAACCAACCAGAGTAACTCCAACCTCTGCAACTTGTATTGACAACATTTTCTGCAATTGTGATTATTTAGATAAAGCAATAGTAAATTATCTTCCATCTGATCATAGTGGACAAACTGTATTTTTTAACTTTAAAGCAGCCTTGGAAAAAACCCAAATTCAATTTAGGCCAATTACACTTGGAAAATTAACAAAATTTAATAGTAACTTACAGAATAGGTTAGATGTTCTGGGCCATAATATTGAGGATGCTAATAAATTTTATGATAAATTCTTTTCAATAGTACTGAATGAATTTAATACATGTTTTGAAAAGAAGTCGAAAAATATCTTCCCCAAGTTTGTATTTAGTGATTGGGCGACTACAGGTATAAGGATAAGTAGGGAAAGACTATATGAACTCTATGGCCTTAAGCCTTTATTCAACACAGAAACCTTTAATAAATATGTGAATAAATATTCTAAACTTTTTAGAAATATTTGCAAGGTAGCGAAGGCCCTGTATATTAGCAAAAAAATCAAATCGGCTGACAATAAAATAAAGACCGTTTGGAAAATTATTAATAGTGAAACTGGTAGGAATAAAGTACGCAACACAGATTATTTATTGCAGACCTCACATGGTCCTATTAACTCTGATAAAGAAGTAGCTCAAGAATTTGTTAATTTTTTTACCAATATACCCCATAAGATAACGGAAACTTTGAATTCCTCGCCCAAGGCCTCAATTGCTTTATTGAAAGAAAACGTGCCAGGCTGTCCTATTAAATTTGAATTCAAGCATATAAACCCTATGACTGTTATAAAGGTATTCCGGCAAATTAAAATTAAATTAACAGAAGATCTATGGGGACTGTCTGTTAAAGTGTGTGCCTCTATAATTGAGACCGTAGCACCATACCTGGCCCTAATTTTTAATTTGTGTGTGGACCAAGGAGTTTTTCCAGACGTAATGAAATTCAGTAAAGTTATACCTCTTTTCAAATCCGGCGACCATAACGACACAAATAATTATAGACCTATATCCGTTTTGCCAGTTTTTAGTAAAGTATTTGAAAAAGTTATGCTAGATCAGATGCTTATTCATTTTAACATCAATAAAATCTTACACAATCAGCAGTATGGTTTCACCAAAGGACGTTGTACGACTGACGCTGGTGTGACCTTATTAAAACACATATTTGCTGCGTGGGAAGAATCCCAAGATGCGATAGGAATTTTTTGTGACCTCTCAAAGGCTTTTGATTGTGTTAATCACGAAACCTTGCTTTTAAAGCTTGATCATTACGGATTGGGTAAACTTGCACTAAGCTTGGTGAATTCTTATCTGAATGACAGGCAGCAGCAAGTTCAAATAAATGGTGTCAATTCGCCTGGTTTAAAAGTCAAAATGGGTGTACCACAAGGCTCAATATTGGGTCCTTTTCTCTTTTTAGTATATATAAATGATTTACCCTATTTATTAAAGAACCACTCACATATAGTATTGTTTGCTGACGATACATCTTTAATTTTTAAGATCGATAGAAGCTCCACAAATCTTAATTACGTAAATAGTGCTTTACAACAGGTCCAAAACTGGTTCACTATTAATAGTTTAGTATTAAATGGAAAAAAAACGAAATGTATCAGATTTGCCTTACCGAATGTTAAAAGTAACGACTTAGAGATAGTATTGAACGAAGAGAAACTTGAATTCGTCGAAAACACAGTTTTTCTAGGAATCGCGCTCGACTCGAGGCTTCAATGGGGTCCTCATTTAACGTCTCTGGCAGGACGGCTTAGTTCAGCAGCATATGCTGTTAGAAAAATCCGTCAATTTACTGATGTAGATACCGCGAGACTAGTCTATTTTAGCTACTTTCACAGTATCATGTCTTACGGGATCTTGCTATGGGGACGTGCTGCAGACATAGAGTCTATTTTTATTCTTCAGAAAAGAGCAGTTAGAGCCATCTATAATCTTCGCAGGCGCGATTCTCTGAGGGAACTATTTAAGGATATAAATATCTTGACGGTACCTTGTCAATACATCTATGAAAATATCATGTATGTTCGGAAAAATATTCATCTTTTTGCTAAGATAAGTGACAGGCACAATTTTAATACCAGAAATAGGGACAAATTAGATCAACCTCGGTTCAGATTGGCCAAAGTACGTAGTTCGTTTATGGGGTGCTGTATTAAATTTTATAATAAATTACCAAGTGAGATTATTCAATTGAGTGAATCCAAATTTAAAACTTGTATTAAACGCACGCTATGTAGACAAGCATATTATAAACTGGAAGATTACATTCTTGATAATAATGTTTGGTTAAATGCCGTTTCTGCTCCACAGCCACAGTCTACTTTTGCCTTCTAATTTGTTTTTTATTGTTAACATATTTATTGAAAGGATGGAAGTTGTTGCCCTTTTTATATTGGCTTTTCGTAATAGTTTTATATTTTATTTGTTAAATTGAAGCTCATGACCATCTACAATTATTATATTTTTTTGATTTGGATACAATAGCATTGTATAATGTAGAAGCACTTTGTAAATTTTGTAAATGTGAAGTACCATGGAGCATTTTTCGCTAGGTTGCAACTTATTTGACATTCGAGCATGGCAGCTGAGAGTTTGTCATGCTCTCTCAAATGTCTCGCTGATGGTGGCGCGTGTGTTGGGTCATTCTGTTCCCTCTAAAATGGTTGAGCGGAGTGGGGCTGATACATGCGTCATGCTCGTGAACGGGTGCCGTCAGTTGAGACCGGTCATCTCTTGGCTGCTAGGCGCTTATTTGATTTTTTTTATTATTATTATTATTATTTTACTTTTTGTTAAATACCGCTACATCGTGCTCGCATATTAGAATCAACATTTTGTAACCAAGTAATATGTAAATATAAATTTTGATTTAAAAGAGTGCCCATGGAGTTTCTTGCACGTTCTTCTCCATAGGAGTCTACGCCTTGGAACGTGCAAACTAGCTTCAATTTTGACATTTCAAAAGTGCCTGTAAATGGTCTATTTGAAATAAATGAGTTTGACTTTGACTTTGACTTTGACTTTGAACATCATACAAATCCGTCGTGGCATCAGCGGTCTCCTGTCGTCGTTCCCTTTCGTACTGAGCATTGCGCGCGCTCCGCTCTTCCTGTAAATAACCATTAAAATGAACAAAGATGTTCACAAATAATTTATAAGAAGATGACAAATATCAGGTGTCTAATGTTAATACAAACCAGTGAAAGGAGAACCCTATTGTGCCCCGCTGGTCGACCACGACGCCTCGGGATCTCGTCCTCTCCAGTGATGAGTTAAATACCAACATAAAATAAATATAAATGTCAAACGGAAATAGAAATTACAAGAGTTGCGGAATCTACTTTACATTTTGTCTCAGTTGCACACTTACCTTGTTATCCGACATTTTTAGAATTTGGTAAAATCAGAAGAAAAACTGGCCTCGAGCGTGTCGGGCCACACTCACTGTAGGGTTTCCTGTCCGTCACAAATTTCTCATAATGTAACCCTTAAACTACGACTTCAGCGCGGAGTAGCCTATGTGTAAACGTCAAACTTCTTACGTAATAGTAGCTTTTAACAGTTCGTATGTTACGTTAACTGGCTTTTTGAAATAACCCGCCCTTAGTAGGTAACCTAATTTCTCGAGAGTTGGCGCTGAAACCGGTGGTTATTTTAGATTGCGTAAACCGATTCTAATCTTTTTGTATTTTTATTGAAAGAAGATACGCCCAGGATCATGAAAGTTAGAGGGGGGGTTACGCCTTGGTTTTTTTAATTTTGGAGCAATTATTTCCAAAAATATTTTCATTATTAAAAAATATTTTACGGGACCCTTAATCATTTTCAAATACCGATTTAACAACATATAACGTTATGGTAGAAAAAAAAAACATTTCCTTTAACTTTACGTGTAGGGTAGGTACCCTAATAAAAATTTTTTACCGCTTTCGGTTTTGGCACATTGTCGGCGTAGTTTATATACATATTTATAACACAACTATCTAGTGCTTACGGTCGCTGAGATTATCCGCGGACGGACAGACACACAGTCAGACTTGGCGAAACTAAAAGGGTTCGTTGTTGACTACGGAACCCTAAAAAAGAGTACGCTAATCCAAAATGGATGATGCGATGTATGAGAGAGAATTTGGCAATTAATTTAAATTTAAATTTGCAATTAATGCTAAAGTATCATCATCATCATCATCAACCTAGCGTAAGTCCCGGTTGCTACCTTGGCTTTCACCTCGGTGCCCGCGGTCCGCTTTCCTGCCTAGACGCCTCCACTTTGCTCGGTCTTTTAATGCTAAAGTAACAACCAGATGTTTATTTATCTCTTTTAACTTTAAATTATTATATTTTGATTTTATAGATATTATTAATATTAATTTTATTATGAAGTTTATAGATATTATTAATTAATAATGTAGCAAAACAACTGTGTGGTTTAAGAACTTACGAGTACCGAGGCCATTCAAAGTGCATCAGTGATGTGCTGGGGAGTAAAATTTTCTCTCCGAAAGGCTTCTCTGATTAGCTTGTGTCGAACGCCGAGGAAGGGCAGGTAACCGACGACTGGCGGACCCCATGGCCCATTTATGATTTCATATGTTTCAGGAGTAATAACCAGTACTGTGTATTATTTACCATTAAATTTATTACTCACCTAGGAGCCACACCACCTCATTCTATTTGTGCAATGAATATAGGGAGAAGGTGGGGTAAGACGCAGACCTTAAGTTAATTCGTGAATTAAACCCTTTGTGGATGAACCTCGCTGGAGTAGCCACTGCATTGACCTGAATTTAGTCTTTACGAAATCCTGTGACTCATCGGCAGAAAAGGCACAAACACTAACCTGGATGCAGTGTCAGGGGTTGACGGGAATTTCACCAACGACGGGGCGGAGGCCGGCCGGTCAGCTATAATTTTCGAACACACAGAACTTGCACAGGGTGGTTTGTCGTCACTAATTCAGGCAGGAGGAAAGACCAGAAAACAGTCAGTGAACCACTTGCGGAGCGTTTTACATAGAATAGGAATTATTTTCGTGAACACTTCGCGACGACGCTTATATCGCCATATTTTATTTTTCGAATGTTTAGTTCGTTTTTTTGCCACTGCGCGGCGCGTGCATCGACAATATTGTGGCCGCGGTCGCATGAGTTCGTGCCCAGCAATGTTGGCGGTTTTAAATTGGAATGGAAATCTTTTGGATAAATGATTAATTAGTAGGTACAGGATTGGTTTGATGTTTATACACTTTGTTTTTGATTGCTCACTAACAAATATCTACTTGTTAGAAATAGTTGGCATTTGGCTGCGCCAATTGGTACATAATAAAGAGCTATCCAAACAAAATGAAATAGCAATTGAATTTTAAGATAAATAAAAAGTTTACCTGAACATAATCCCACAGAAACAAAAATTCACGAAACTAGTGTACCGTTTTAAAAATAACGAAAACAATAGGAGTTTTGCAAATACAGGATTTTTATTGTTGCGAAAAAGTTTTAGGTATTGTTAAGTCGAGCTTATCTACCTGCGTCGTTGGTGTTTCATTGTTCTTCAGGGGGTTAATGACTATGGCGCGTACGTCCCTTTCTCAAATCGAGACTCACGGTGTAGCGCAGCAGGTAAACGATACTAAGAAATTATTAATTTATTGTGAGATATCTTATTGTCATTAATAATGTAGGTCAATGCTATAAGGAGACTACATAAACCAACCCAGCTACAACGTACACTCTACGGAAGGTAGTATGAGACGGGGCCATGGTACCTACAGACGCTGTCCTCAAAACTAAAGCAGCCTTTCAATTATATAAGATACTAGCTTCTGCTCGCGACTTCGTCCGCGGAAAATTTGTGAGACAAAAATTGTGATAGCTCGGTTAATATCCATGTTATATAAATAATTTATAGCCTATGTCACTCAGGAGTAAAGCAGCTTTCTATTATAGCTTCAATTTTTCCAATCGAACCATTAGTTCCAGAGATTACCTCCTACAAACAAAAACACAAACTTTACCTCTTTATTATATTAGTGTAGATGTAGACGTAGATTCTTATGTTAACCTAACCCAAATGTCTTAAACCTTAAATATATCCATAATAAAGTAGTCTCATTTTTGAATATCAAACTTAAAAAATAATAATTTCGTTGCCAGTTTACAAGTCTGACCTTTATAAATACTACAGTGCCTACAAATACAATTATACAAGTTTCATTTTTGGAAGCCATTTTACACATTACCCTTTGTCAAATATTTTTGTGGAATCGTACAAGACTCGACGAGTCAAATTCGAAAATATATGACAGTACTATATTATGAGTTGGAGGTGCCGATCTATCGAGGTGGGCCATGGTAGAGCCCATTGTCTAAAGCGAGAAGTAGTGGCAGGCGGTCTTCTCTTTCTGCGATGCAATAATGCTAGCAAAAGAGGAGGCCGATCGCATCAGGCAGACGCAACGGTGCTTACGCCGCAGCCGCCGCCGCCATGTCTCCGCTCCCGATTTCCGAGCAACAGGTAGCTCGCATTTCGCCTTCGCCGAACGCGAAACTCTAGGGCCCAGGAAGTAAGGCAAGGGTGGAACGGGGTAAGTCGTTTAGTCAGTAAGTCAGACAATATTTCCCGCTCCACCCAAGGACAGCATAATTATGTCATTAGATGATTTTTCCTACCATTAAAAAACTATGCTTTTTTTAATGGTAGTAGTCATCACCAAGTAGGTACCTACTTGTTCCAAGTTTCGAGAAAAAATTTTAAAGGCCATAACGAATGTTCCTACATAGCCACCAATATTAATAAACTAAACTAAGTTATTTTGATTTAAATGTTTTGGCAAGTTTACGAACTTTTGTATCAAATAATGTCATAGTACAAGTTGTATTTATTCCTGAGTAGATAGAAATTACAATAACTCTGTATGCATCTGACTAGCTGGTCACTGGTTCCTTGCAAGTGTGTAGAGGTAAGGTAACTAATAAAAACATATGAATGAATTTCTATATTTTTATTTAAAAAGAAATGATTACTTTACATCATCAAATGTACAATGAAACTGTTTATAAGTTACAGTTTATGCTGTTGTCTTGCTTCTACAACCGGAATGCGCCCCAGCCTTATCCGCGATTGCTCACAGCGGCGAAAAGCTCGACGTTCGAGATCTGTAAATAAATAAACAGTTAGCCGAGATTGTAGATACATGTGTACATGTAATACATGTGTTTGGAATATACATTCAAATAGTAAAGAATAAAGTACAACGTAACTTACATTGGAGCATCATTAGCAACTCCTAGTAGTTGTGACGTCACGTCTGCGATGCTCCGCGCGCCCCTCCTGTGAACAAAGACATTTGCTTTTACATTTTACTGGAATTTTGATCGAAGTGGTTAACAACTATGTTCCCTGGCTTTACATTCGATAGGATTGCACTGGACTCCCGTGGTCGTCGTTGAGAAGAGATTCAAAGAAATACTCACTCAAAAAGTCAAGCGCCCGCGCTTGATCTTAGTAAAGCTGAAGAAACTCAGTCCTCCGAGCGTTTGCGCTTCTTTCCTTTTCCTTTACCCTTTCCCTTGTATTTCTGTAAGAAATCATACTTTAAGTTAATAAATAAGTAATGGCTAAAATAAACTGAAACTGATAATATCAGTAAAAACAAAAACGTACCTGTTTTTTAGAAGACTTTTCTGGACTAGATCCAGAAAATTCTGCCAAAAAAGGTTCCGGTGGCGGTGGCTCACTTGTGTCCGCGTCCTGCATGACAACAAAAAACAAGATTTTGAAATAATTGATTATTTAAATAAACTAAGTGAAAATGAAAAATGTCACAGAAACTTACAGAAGCGTCACCCTCTAATAGAGGCCCTTCATCTTCATCATCTAGGCCGTATTTAGCCCGGAGCATTGCAACTGGAAAGAAAAATATAGTTTAAACCAATTCGAAACAACTAGATCTCCTCAGTCACTTGACAAATAAACTTACTTTGAGCTTTTAAGTTATCATTAATTCGCACCAACTTTCGCTTCTCCTCATCGGGGTCTTCAGGCGCATTCTTTATGCGTGTTATGGTCGCCACCAAAACCTCGGCCTGAGGGATCTGTGAACAAATAAAACATTCATCAGGTTTCTTGTTACATTGTGCAAACATTAATTACATTTAAGGATAAACTAATGATAACTTACGTCTTTGGAGCAGCCGACCACATCGTAGAGGTTGGACATTGCTGCTGTGGTCTCCTGGCGGCGTTCCCTTTCATATTGCGCATTACGCGCGCGCCGCTCTTCCTGTAAATAAACATTAAAATGAACAAAGATTCACAAATAAATTATAATAAAATGAGAAATATAAGGTGTCTTATGTTAATACGAACCAGTGAAAGGGGAACTCGATTGTGACCCGCTGGTCGGCCACGACGCCTAGGGATCTCCTCTCCAGTGATGGGTTTCTGAAATACCAACACAAATAAATATAAATAAGTAATCTTAAATGTAAAACAGAAATAGAAATTAAAAGAGTTTCGGAACCTACATTTACATTAGTTGCACACTTACCTCGTTGTCCGACATTGTACTAGATCGGTAATTAAAATAAAAGCGAAACGAAATAAACAAACGAAAGACGTTGGAAGTACTTCGCGAGTGCAACTGCACGAGTGAGCTACTAGTGAAGCAATGAGATAAAACTTTTGGGCCCCGAGTTTATATAGGCTACCTGCGTATACGCAGGGATACCGAAGAGTTACCAAACAGCCAATATATTGAAGCTCTGCCATTGGTCGACCGGGAATTATCTATTGTTCTAGGATTCCTATTGTTAGTAAGTTCTGGTTAAATTATAAAGCCACTACTCGGTATTTTGACGATAAAATACAATTCAAAATTATATTCAATAAGTTTTTAAGATTTGTTAAAACAAATAATTGGTATTACTGCTTTCAAACGCTTTGGCTGCATTTGTATTTTAGTTTTGTAACTACATATGTAGAGAGTAGCATCTAAAGGGACTTGTTTGTAATTTCTTTTTTAAAACTCACACAGAAAATATGTTTTACATAAATAAATTGCTGTTCACAACTGTGCGATCAAGTGTTTAGAAATGATTAAGAATTTAATTTAGTCTAAATATAATTGATAATGATTAAATTAGCAAAAATTGTATGAATAAGGTAACTAATCAAACAAGTACCAGTTTGTTATATACGAGTAAGTCTATGTTATAAACTTTAATGGTACTAAAAACATCCGCTTGAAATGACGGTGATTTTTTTAATTAAATTATCTATGTAATATAAATATAGCTATGTATTTTAGCTTGTAACAGTTCTATAAAAATACACCCAATAAATTTCACCTAATCTTAGCCTTTTTGTGTGTGACAAATATAACTTTTAAAATAAATTACTCCAAGTTCATTGTAAAAAATGTAAATATTTGTATATCAAAGGAGAATGCTCAGACCCCATAGAAAAAAACCCAGCTCCGGCAGAAATGAAATGTATATCAAATTATCGATATTAATAAATAAATAAAATAATTATCGGTCATGATCGTCATGCCTACTTGCAATCCTATAAAAATTGCTAGTTTTATTTTTCAGGCTTAGATTTATAAAAAAAAAAATATTTAAATATTTTCAATTCTTCATTAAAGTAATGATATACTTAGCAAAATGTTTAGTTTTCAGGTCTTACAATTTTTATTTATTTAATGTTATTTATTTAATGATTTACTCATTGTTGAAAAGCTTAAACAAAATAATTTATTTCGATAACGTAACACAAAACATTCTGTACGATCAAATGTCATTGAAAATACTACGTAAACAAAACATTATGTTGCAAAGCAACAGACAGTAACACCAGCTTTGCAGTTTGGGAAATTGGGTTGAAATCAAACTAGTATCTTGGTATTTATAAAAGAAAGAAAGAAAAACATTTATTTTGACTCGCACAGGACAAATAAAAAATAACTACTTAATCTATATGTAGCTTACATTTAAACTTACAACAAAACAGAAAACTAAAATATAACAGTATTATATTAAATAAATTAAGTTTTTGTATTTGTCTGCTCCTATAAATTTCGTGCCTAACAAACTGAGTAATCAAGTGCCGCATACTATTTTCTTAGACAGCCTTAAAACTGACGCCCAACGTGGGACTCGCGACAACAGAACTACATCTGGCTATTTTTTATGTTTGCAAGTAAGGAACGCGATAATAATTAGTTATGTCTTATAACTTACTATTATTGATAATTTGAGATACATCTCGGTTTCTGCCGGAGCTGGGTTTTTTATTTTTATCATTCACTTATTATGAAAATAGTCTAGTTTAAAATATATATTTTTTTCATAACATACCGACTAGCCGTTTAGAGTTAATGTTGGATTTAAAATCATCAAAGTCAATAGACTTTACACACATTAACTACTACTAACCAAAACTAGTAATTCGAACAAGGAATGTCTTTGTATAATATTTATATATATAATATATTTATTATTTATGTAATATATTTATAATACATTTATTATACAAAGACATTCCTAGTTCGAATTACTATTTTTGGCAAATATTTAGTTTAACATTCATTATATTGTTAATTATTCAGCAAAAGATATTCTAAAGAAATTAGTTAATGGACTTGGTCAGTTAGTAAAGTTTAATTAGCAACTGCCAGTTCCAGGAATTGACCATTGGACTAATTTAGTCCAAATTATTATAATTTATTTGTGAACATCTTTGTTCATTTCAATGTTTATTTACAGGAAGAGCGGCGCGCGCACAATGCGCAGTATGAAAGGGAACGACGACAGGAGACCGCAGCAGCGACGTCTGATCTATACGATGTTGTCGGCTGCTCCAAAACCGTAAGTTATCATTAGTTTATCCTTAAATTTAATTAATGTTCGTACAATGTAAGAAACCTGATGATTTTTTTATTTGTTCACAGATACCTCAGGCCAAGCTTTTGGTGGCGACCATCACACGCTTCAAGAATGCGCCTAAGGATTTAGAAGAGGGGAATGAGAAGTTGAGGCGCATTAATGATAACTAGGAAGCTCAAAGTAAGTTTATCTGTCTAGTGACTGAAGAGATCTAGTTGTTTCGAATTGGTTTAAACTATATTTTTCTTTCCAGTTGCATTGATCCCGGTGAAACTCGGCATAGAAGAGGAAGGTCATCTATTAGAGGGTGACGCTTCTGTAAGTCTCTGTGACAGTTTTCAAAACATACCGACTAGCCGTTTAGAGTTAATGTTGGATTTAAAATCATCAAAGTCAATATATTATACAAAGAAATTTCTTGTTCAAATTACTATTTTTGGCAAATATTTAGTTTAACATTCATTATATTGTTAATTATTCGCCAAAAGGTATTCCAAAGAAATTAGTTAACGAACTTGGTCAGTTAGTAAAGTTTAATTAGCAACTGCCCGTTCCAGGAATTGACCATTGGACCAATTTAGTCAAAATCATTATATTTTTTATAATAATTTTTTGTTCATTTTAATGTTTATTTACAGGAAGAGCGGCGCGCGCGCAAAGCGCAGTATGAAAGGGAATGACGACAAGAGACCGCAGCAGCGACGTCTGATCTATACGATGTTGTCGGCTGCTCCAAAACCGTAAGTTATCACTAGTTTATCCTTAAATTTAATTAATGTTCGTACAATGTAAGAAACCTGATGACTTTTTTATTTGTTCACAGATACCTCAGGCCGAGCTTTTGGTGGCGACCATTACACGCATAAAGACTGCGCCTTCAAAGGTTCTGGAAGAGGGGAACGAGGAGATCAGACGCATAAATAATAATTTGGAAGCTCAAAGTAAGTTTATTTGTCTAGTGACTGAGGAGATCTAATTGTTTTGAATTGGTTTAAACTATATTTTTCTTTACAGTTGTAATGATCCAGGCGGAACTCGGCCTAGATGAAGGGCCTTTATTAGAGGGTGACGCTTCTGTAAGTTTCTGTGACATTTTATTTTTACTTTGTTTATTTAAATAATCTATAATCACTCATAATTTTGTTTTTTGTTGTCATGCAGGACGCGGACACAGGTGGGCCATCGCCACCGGAACCTTTTTTGGCAGAATTTTCTGGATCTAGTCCAGAAAAGGCTTCCAAAAATCAGGTACATTTTTTTACTGATATTATCTGTTTTAGTTTATTTTAGCCATTACTTATTTATTAACTTAAAGTATGATTTCTTACAGAAATACAAAGGCAAGGGAGGGCAATTATAATAAGTTATAAAACATTACTAATTATTATTGCGTTCTTAAGTAAGGAACGCACATCTGGCTATTTTTATATGTTTGCAATGCAAACATATAAATATAGCCAAATGTAGTTCAGTAGTCGCGAGTCCCACGTTGGGCGCTTACGGCTGTCTACAAAGAAAATAGTACCAATGCTGCACTTGATTACTCAGTTTAGTAGGCACGCAGGTTATAGGAGTAGACAAATACAAAAACTTAATTTATTTTTTATTTAATATAATAATGTTATAAATACCAAGATACTAGTTTGATTTCAACCCTATTCCCAAACTGCAAAGCTGGTGTTACTGTCGGTTGCTATGCAACATAATGTTTTGTTTACATAGTATTTTCAATGACATTTTCTTTCATTACATTATTAATTATTCAACAAAAGGTATTCTAAAGAAATTAGTTAACGAACTTGGTCAGTTAGTAAAGTTTAATTACCAACTACCCGTTCCAGGAATTGACCATTGGACTAAATTAGTCCAATGGTCAATTCCTGGAACGGGTGTGCCTATTTATCATTATTACATATAGTTACCGAATATTCGTCATGTCTGGAAGTTTTGCTAGATATCCCTTCTGATATTACTTTATTCCATAATATATAGTGCCAGTACGAATATAGGTTAATCGTGAAGATCTTATCAAAGTCAAAGACAAAATGGGCACTTGTAAAACGTTATAAAATCATAATCGATCTTACAATAATCATCCCTAGATTACGTCAAGTTAGAATAGTAATTATTAAAACAAGTGTTTACACGGAAATTATCTGTTTTTTTTTTAATTTTGCTAAAGCTTAAAATTTGCTATGCTTGTTACTCTATTATACTCCTAGTTTTAGAATTCGATTGTTGCCCAGCTGTGTACCTGCGCAGACGCAGCGATACCAAGCGGGGATTATCTATTGTTCTACCGTTGTGCTGGATTTTGTATTTTTGCAATGTTTTTGTTCTATTATGATATTATTTTTGTTAAAAAGAAATTAAATAGTATCCTACTAGTCCTTTACAACTTAAGAGTAAGCTACATTACGTCATTTTTATTGTAATACAAGCAAACTAGCTTTTGCCCGCAGCTTCGCCCGCGTACATAAAATATAGCCTATGTCACTCAGGAGTAAAGCAGCGCTTCTATTGTTGGTTAAATTTTTCCAATCGGACCAGTAGTTCCAGAGATTAACCCCTACAAACAAAAAAACAAACTTTACCTCTTTATTATATTAGTGTAGATTACACTAAAAAAAGTCGTTCAAAATGAAAAGATGTTAGGTACTTTTGATTTGGCGTTTCGTTTCGGGCTGCTACGAAAGTACGAGGTGCTACGACGTGCTACGCGATTTGCTACGACGTGCTACGCGAATACCGCAGTAGCAAGGTTCGTAAAGCGTTCACAGTAATTTAATTATTTATTGTTAAAGATATTTATTACTCGTTATGAAATATATATTGCTCCTTAATGATAATATTTTTTTTAAAACAAGGCAAGTGTGAGCCGGATTCATGCATTGGGGGTTCCGTACAAACTTGTTATCTATGAAAACAGTTAATTTCGCGAATTTAGTTTCGAACATTTATCCCAATATTTTTTTTGTGATTTAACGACAAATGTACGGTTTTCAGATTTTTCTACATGTATCTATTCTGTATTATGAAACTTGCTTTGTGCCAAATCTCAGGATTCTAGGTCAACATATAGGCTACTTCCTATGAATTTGATTTGCTTAAGGTGTTGAAATACATATTTTGTAGACACACAGACGGACAAAAAATTGATTCTGTAAGGGTTCCGTTTTTTCTTTTTGAGGTACAGAACCTTAAAAACTGTGTTAAACAGATGTGTTTAGGCGGCAAATTTTGGGTATTTGTGGTGAAAGCTGTTAGATGAGAATTACTACTAATGTCAATGATCAGTCAAGTAAATTGCAAGCCACAGAAGGTGTCACACGTTTCCAATAATCACGGTACTCTTTTTTTTTTCTATGGTGGGCAAAAATCATCCAATAACGAATCCCGCTCTTGGGCGGAGCTGGAAACAGTGTCAGACTCTTACTGACTAAACACCCCACCCCGTTCCTTCTTTGCTCTTTGCACTGGGGCCAAGCCTTCCTTTCAGAAAGAGACCCTAGGCCCCAATAGGCTTCAACCCTTTTAAAGAGTCCCTACGGTTGCTGACAGCTCCTTCAGGATCGTCACAGTACTTGTACTTCTTTCAAGCTATTTACAGATTCAGTGTTTCCATTCACTTGTCGAGAGATTTGATCACATTATTAATCATTCTTTACATATTGTTGGCTGGAAGTAATCCTGTACCTTGAAGCAGTTTCTTTTCACATCGCTGTTAATTTGACAAAGTCAAAATAAACTATAATTAACATTTTGATGGCTTAAGTTTGTTGACCATGGTCCCCATCTCAAGCAGCTTATTTGGTTTTTAACTTATATGGCGCGTATTGTACCTGCCTATGCTTAGGTAGGTATATTATACCTCTTTAGAACACCTACTTAAGCTATAGTGATCATTTATGCGATGTCTTGTGCTACAAAGTATATCTATTTTTGAACAGTGACGAAAAGTAGGTACTCGCCGTAGGTATTATTACCACCCTGAATTACAATGGAATACCAATAAAAATTTGTTGCAATAAAAATTTAATTTCTGGAACAGCTCATATTGTCTTCGTTAGTTTTACGACGGTTTCACAGTAAAAGGTCACAAGAGCCGTCAAACATTGTTTCTGTGAGAGAGTCTTCAGGTAATTCTATGCTGTTTTGTTTGGTTCGCGAATTATTATTATTTTGTACCTACTCAGGAACTGTTTATTTATTTATTGGTTCACCAACAATTGTTTACACTGGTATTATGCTAAAGTTAACATGCAATCAAAATACAGTACAATTGCAAGCATTTTTAGATTGTTGTGCGTGTGTCATGGCATGGTCCACTCCTTGGAGTGGTGTCACTTACATAGTTGCTCACGAACCTCCTACATGATCGAAACCACAACTTCACCATCTGTTACTTTCAACAATACTCCTATGTAAATCATGGCTCGTTGTGATCAACCCTGTTGTTAGGTATATTGTTAGCTGTAAAGCACCCAAAATAAAATAAATATTCTATAAAGAAACAACTTATTAGTACGGTTTACCTGCCGAGCTTGAATGGAAATCTCGATAGGGGCTCAGTCATTAGCACTTTGAAGAACAATGGAAGACCAATTTAAATATATAAGCTCGATTTTAAACCATTTTTGCTTCACCAAACAGGTTTTTCGCAATAATAAAAATCATATTTGTGGAATGGTTTTATTGTTATGGTTATAAGTATTCGCGATTGTTTCACATTAGGTACAAGGTGGCTAGTTCTGTGAAATGAACCCTTATTGAGTGAGTACTCTGGTAGTTAGTTTATCTTTTATTTCAATTATTTTTAATTTCTTAGGAGTCAAGGGTCACTGCCAGATGCCGACCATATTCTGACTAATAGATAATAGTTAGAGAAATGTGAATTGTGTGGATAGTAGTTAGTTTCAGCTCTTGCTGTGTGTATTCTTAAATTCTTTTGTCAATTAAAATGATAAGATAGTGGTAATAAATAATTATTATCTCACTATGTTTAACGAAACCACAAAACCACTTAATGTGAAGGTGGCTTCAGGAAAAAATGTAGTTTATCCTTAATAAGGAACTGTCCCTATCAGATAAGCTCGATCTCATCAGGTAACCTACTTGTTCCAAATTATGAGAAAAACAATATTAATAAACTAAACTAAGTTATTTTGATTTTAATATATTTGAAAGTTTACGAACTTTATTATAAAATAGTTTCATTGATAAGACTATTTGATGTCATAGTATAAGTTGTCTTTATTCCTGAGTAGATAGAAATTACAATAACTCTGTATGAAACTGACTGGATGGTCACTGATTCCTTGCAAGTGAGTAGAGGTAAGGTAACGAATAAAAACATATGTTACGTATGAATTTATATATTTTTATTAAAAAACCAAAACATGATTTTACATAATTAAATGTACAATAAAAATGTTTCTAAAGTTACAGTTTATGCTGTTGTCCTGCTTTTCGAACCGAAATGCGCCCCAGCCTTACCCGCGATTGCTCACAGCGGCGAAAAGCTCGACGGTAGAGATCTGTAAATAAATAAACAGTTAGCTGAGATTGTAAATACATGTGTACATGTAATACATGTGTTTGGAACATACATTGAAGTAGTAAAGAATAAAGTACAACGTAACTTACATTGGAGCATCATTAGCAACTCCTAGTAGTTGTGACGTCACGTCTGCGATGCTCCGCGCGCCCCTCCTGTGAACAAAGACATAGAATAGAATAGAATAATACTTTATTGTACACCAAAAATAGTAACAATTACACAGAAACTTATATGACATTTACTTTACATTTGACTGAAATATTGATAAAAGTGGTTGACAACGAGGTTCTCTGGCTTTACATTCGATAGGATTGCACTGGACTCCCGTGGTCGTCGTTGAGAAGAGATTCAAAGAAATACTCACTCAAAGAGTGAAGCGCCCGCGCTTGATCTTAGTAAAGCTGAAGAAACTCAGTCCTCCGAGCGTTTGCGCTTCTTTCCTTTTCCTTTACCCTTTCCCTTGTATTTCTGTAAGAAATCATACTTTAAGTTAATAAATAAGTAATGGCTAAAATAAACTGAAACTGATAATATCAGTAAAAACAAAAACGTACCTGTTTTTTAGAAGACTTTTCTGGACTAGATCCAGAAAATTCTGCCAAAAAAGGTTCCGGTGGCGGTGGCTCACTTGTGTCCGCGTCCTGCATGACAACAAAAAACAAGATTTTGAAATAATTGATTATTTAAATAAACTAAGTGAAAATGAAAAATGTCACAGAAACTTACAGAAGCGTCACCCTCTAATAGAGGCCCTTCATCTTCATCATCTAGGCCGTATTTAGCCCGGAGCATTGCAACTGGAAAGAAAAATATAGTTTAAACCAATTCGAAACAACTAGATCTCCTCAGTCACTAGACAAATAAACTTACTTTGAGCTTTTAAGTTATCATTAATTCGCACCAACTTTCGCTTCTCCTCATCGGGGTCTTCAGGCGCATTCTTTATGCGTGTTATGGTCGCCACCAAAACCTCGGCCTGAGGGATCTGTGAACAAATAAAACATTCATCAGGTTTCTTGTTACATTGTGCAAACATTAATTACATTTAAGGATAAACTAATGATAACTTACGTCTTTGGAGCAGCCGACCACATCGTAGAGGTCAGACATTGCTGCTGTGGTCTCCTGGCGGCGTTCCCGTTCATATTGCGCATTACGCGCGCGCCGCTCTTCCTGTAAATAAACATTAAAATAAACAAAGATTCACAAATAAATTATAATAAAATGAGAAATATAAGATGTCTAATGTTAATACGAACCAGTGAAAGGGGAACACGATTGTGTCCCGCTGGTCGGCCACGACGCCTCGGGATCTCCTCTCCAGTGATGGGTTTCTGAAATACCAACACAAATAAATATAAATAAGTAATCTTAAATGTAAAACAGAAATAGAAATTAAAAGAGTTTCGGAACCTACATTTACATTAGTTGCACACTTACCTCGTTGTCCGACATTGTACTAGATCGGTAATTAAAATAAAAGCGAAACGAAATAAACAAACGAAAGACGTTGGAAGTACTTCGCGAGTGCAACTGCACGAGTGAGCTACTAGTGAAGCAATGAGATAAAACTTTTGGGCCCCGAGTTTATATAGGCTACCTGCGTATACGCAGGGATACCGAAGAGTTACCAAACAGCCAATATATTGAAGCTCTGCCATTGGTCGACCGGGAATTATCTATTGTTCTAGGACTCCTATTGTTAGTAAGTTCTGGTTAAATTTTAAAGCCATTACTGGGTATTTTGTCGATAAAATACAATTCAAAATTATATTGAGTAAGTTTTTAATATTAGTTAAAACAAATAATTGGTATTGCTTTGGCCGCATTTGTGTTTTAGTTTTTTAAACTACATATGTAGAGAGTAGCATTTTCATGGCCTTGTTTTTTAAGAAAGAAAGAAAGAAAAACATTTATTTTGACTCGCACAGGACAAATAAAAAATAACTACTTAATCTATATGTAACTTACACTTAAACTTACAACAAAACAGAAAACTAAAATATAACATTATTATATTAAATAAATTAAGTTTTTGTGTTTGTCTACTCCTATAACTTTCGTGCCTAATAAACTGAGTAATCAAGTGCCGCATACTATTTTCTTAGACAGCCAGAACAACAGTAAAACTGGCGCCCAACGTGGGACTCGCGACTACAGAACTACATCTCGCTATTTTTTATGTTTGCAAGTAAGGAACGTATACGAACAATAATAATTAGTTATGTATTATAACTTATTATTATTGATAATTTGAGATACATCTCGTTTCTGCCGCAGCTGGGTTTTTTTTTTATCATTCACTTATTATGAAAATAGTCTTGTTTAAGATATATTTTTTTCATAACATACCGACTAGCCGTTTAGAGTTAATGTTGGATTTAAAATCATCAAAGTCAATATATTATACAAAGACATTCCTTGTTCGAATTACTATTTTTGGCAGATATTTAGTTTAACATTCATTATATTGTTAATTATTCACCAAAAGGTATTCTAAAGAAATTAGGTAACGAACTTGGTCAGTTAGTAAAGTGACCATTGGACTAATTTAGTCCAAATTATTTTAATTTATATGTGAACATCTTTATTTATTTTAATGTTTATTTACAGGAATGCGCAGTACGAAAGGGAACTACGACAGGAGACCGCAGCAGCGATGACGGATTTGTATGATGTTGTCGGCTGCTCCAAAGACGTAAGTTATCATTAGTTTATCCTTGAATGGAGTTAATGTTTGTACAATGTAACAAGAAACCTGATGAATGTTTTATTTGTTCACAGATACCTCAGGCCGAGCTTTTGGTGGCGACCATCACACGCATAAAGACTGCGCCTTTAAAGGAGTTAGAAGAGGGGAATGAAGAGATCAGGCGCATAAATAATAATTTGGAAGCTCAAAGTAAGTTTATTTGTCTTATGAATGAGGAGATCTAGTTGTTTTGAATTGGTTTAAACTATATTTTTCTTTACAGTTGAAATGCTCAACGCGGAATTCGGCCTAGAAGATGAAGGGCCTTTATTAGAGGGTGACGCTTCTGTAAGTTTCTGTGACATTTTATTTTTACTTTGTTTATTTAAATAATCTATAATCACTCATAATTTTGTTTTTTGTTGTCATGCAGGACGCGGACACCGGTGGGCCACCGCCACCGGAACCTTTTTTGGAAGACGTTTCTGTTTCTAGTCCCGAAAAGGCCCCCAAAAATCAGGTACATTTTTTGTTTTTACTGATATTATCAGTTTTAGTTTATTTTAGCCATTACTTATTTATTAACTTAAAGTATGATTTCTTACAGAAATACGAAGGCAAGGGAGGGCAATTATAATAAGTTATAAAACATTACTAATTATTATTGCGTTCCTTACTTGCAAACATATAAAAATAGCCAGATGTAGTTCAGTAGTCGCGAGTCCCACGTTGGGCGCCACTTTTACGGCTGTCTACAAAGAAAATAGTACCAATGCTGCACTTGATTACTCAGTTTGTTAGGCACGCAGGTTATAGAAGTAGACAAATATAAAAATTTATTTTTTATTAAATATAATAATGTTATAAATACCAAGATACTAGTTTGATTTCAACCCTATTCCCAAACTGCAAAGCTGGTGTTACTGTCGGTTGCTATGCAACATAATGTTTTGTATTTTCAATGCTATTTTCATTAATTTTATTATTAATTATTCAGCAAAAGGTATTCTAATGAAACTAGTTAACGGACTTGGTCAGTTAGTAAAGTTTAATTAGCAACTACCCGTTCCAGCAATTGACCATTGGACTAATTTAGTCCAAAGGTCAATTCCTGGAACGGGTGTGCCTATTTATCATTATTACATGTAGTTACCGAATATTCGTCATATCTGGGAGTTTTGCTAGATATCCCCTCTGATATAACCTTATTCCATAATATACAGTGCCAGAACGAATATGGGCTCATCGTGAAGATCTTATCAAATTCAAAGTCAAAATCTATTTATTTCACATAGAGCTACATGGGCACTTGAAAAACGTCATAAAATCATCATCGATCTTACAATAATCATCCCTAGATTACATCAAGTCACTCGTAGACTAGTAATTATTATAACAAGTGTTTACACGACACTAATCTGTTTTCTTTTTTTAAATTTTGCTATCGCGCAAAATTTGTTGTGCTCGTTACTCTATTATACTCCTCAAAATCAAAATCTTTTTGTTTTTTAACTACTCTATTATACTCCTAGTTTTAGAATTCGATTGTGTGTGACTCGACAGCTTTGTACCTGCGCAGACGCAGCGATACTATCGGGGGATTATCTATTGTTCTACCGTTGTGCTGGTTATCTTAAATGAAGGATTTTGTTTACAAAGATTTTGTTCCATCTTAATTTAAAAAATAAAAATAATCACGTATTACTAATCGTTTACTAAAAGTAAGCGCTTATTAAATTGTGCTAAATGAGAAGAGTTAGGTACTTTTGATTTGGCGCTTCGCTTCGGGCCGCTACGAGAATCTACGAGGTGCTACGACGTGCTACGCGATGTGCTACGCGAATACCGCAGTTCATAAAGCGTTCATTGTAATTCAATTATTTATTGTTAAAGATATTTATTACTCGTTATGAAATATATATTACTCCTTAATGATAACATTTTCTTAAAAACAGGGCAAGTGTGAGTTGGATTCACGCATTGGGGGTTCCGTACAAACTTGTTATCTATGAAAAGTTAATCTGACGAATTTACTCTCGAACATTTATCCCAATATTTTTTTTGGTGATCTAACGACAAATGTACAGTTTCAGATTTTTTCTATATGTATCTCTTCTGTATTATGACACTTGCTTTGTGCCAAATCTAAGGATTCTGGGTTAACATATAGGGCCATACTTCCCATGAATTTTGATTCGCTTGGGAGAGTTTAAATACATATTTTGTAGACAGACAGACGGACAATAAATTGAACCTTAAAAACTGAGCTAAACAGATGTGTTTAGGCGGCAAATTTTAGGTTTGTATAGTGAAAGCTGCCAGACGAGAATAACTACTAATATCAATGATCATTCAAGTAAATTAGAAGCCACAGAAGGTGTCACACGTTTCCAATCGTCACGGCATTCGTACGTCTTTAAAGCTATTCACGAATTAGTGTTTCCATTCACTTATCGCGAGATTTGATCACATTATTAATCAACCAATTATCAATTCAGCTTAGCATGTTAGCTGGAAGTAATCCTGTACCTTATAAATGATAAATGATATTTATTTTTGTAAATAGGTTTTTCACAACACTTTTACACGTCATTTTTTTTTGTCAGTTTAAACTAGATGAGTCCGGTGTTTCCTAGCTGACTACCCTGAGAAGAAACACCGAAACAAACTCAGGGGTCAAAGTCTCTTTTAAAGTCCATACAGTAATAGTCAAATGTTATGAGAACAATGCAGATTAGAGTCTGAGATGGTCTTTTGAGGAAAGAACCATACAGATTTGAGTGGACCTGTCCAGTCAGTGCAAGCATTTGTCAGTATTCGTATAGCTCAACTTAGGAAAACTAAGGAGCTCAACGATTTGACGATCAATGCCAAAGAAGGGACATTTGGTTAGGCCGCAGAAATACTCAAACTGCCAGACATGCGTCAAAATAATTGAACATACGGAAAAAAAAGAAATATTCCACATAGTCCTCATATTCACAATAAAATACAGAAGTGTAGAAAATTGTAATATTTAACAAAGTAAATATTTTGGTCAAACATAAATTTAAAAAAAACAGTAATAAATACATATTGTAAAATAAAAACAAATATGAAGGTCAAATTGTAAACAATATAAGTAAAAAAGCACAACTGAAATATAAAAAATCAGAAGAGAACAATTGTAGAACATACCGGAGCAGGTCAATCCCAAGCCTTTTTGTCCTCAAGATAGTCTTTTACAATCTTTAAAAGCCTTTAGCAAAAGTTTCCGTTTTACAAATGATTTGAATTTATTAAGGCTTAGTTCCTGAATATGATTAGGAAGCTTATTATAATAATGTATACACTGACATTTGAATGATTCCCCTATTTTTTTGAGCCTGGTAGCAGGCGCCACAAATTTATGTTTATTCCTAGTATTAAAATCATGAATATCACTATATTTCTTAAACGTGTTTTTATTTTTATGGGCATACAAGATATTTTCGTAAATATACTGAGAAGGTACAGTCATTATATTAATCTCTTTAAATTTATCTTTAAGAGAGTGTCTGGGACTTAATTTATAAATAAAACGAATAGCTCTTTTCTGCAGAACGAAAATTATCTGAATATCAGCGGCATTTCCCCACAATAAAATACCGTACGACATGAGACTATGAAAATAACTAAAGTAAACTAAACGTGCTGTCTCTAAGTCAGTTAAGTTTCGTATTTTTCTTACAGCATATGCAGCAGAGCTGAGTTTTTTAGATAATTTGTCTATATTGTCTATATAGCAGTTTCTTTTCACATCGCTGTTGTTTTGACATAGTCAAGGTAAACATTTTGATGGTTTGTTGGCCATGGTCCCCATCTCAAGCAATTTATTTGGTTTTTAACTTATATGGCGCGTATTGTACCTGCCTATGCTTAGGTAGGTATATTATACCTCTTTAGAACACCTACTTAAGCTATAGTGATCATTTATGCGATGTCTTGTGCTACAAAGTATGTCTATTTTTGAACAGTGACGAAAAGTAGGTACTCGCCGTAGGTATTATTACCACCCTGAATTACAATGGAATACCAATAAAAATTTGTTGCAATAAAAATTTAATTTCTGGAACAGCTCATATTGTCTTCGTTAGTTTTACGACGGTTTCACAGTAAAAGGTCACAAGAGCCGTCAAACATTGTTTCTGTGAGAGAGTCTTCAGGTAATTCTATGCTGTTTTGTTTGGTTCGCGAATTATTATTATTTTGTACCTACTCAGGAACTGTTTATTTATTTATTTATTTATTGGTTCACCAACAATTGTTTACACTGGTATTATGCTAAAGTTAACATGCAATCAAAATACAGTACAATTGCAAGCATTTTTAGATTGTTGTGCGTGTGTCATGGCATGGTCCACTCCTTGGAGTGGTGTCACTTACATAGTTGCTCACGAACCTCCTACATGATCGAAACCACAACTTCACCATCTGTAACTTTCAACAATACTCCTATGTAAATCATGGCTCGTTGTGATCAACCCTGTTGTTAGGTATATTGTTAGCTGTAAAGCACCCAAAATAAAATAAATATTCTATAAAGAAACAACTTATTAGTACGGTTTACCTGCCGAGCTTGAATGGAAATCTCGATAGGGGCTCAGTCATTAACACTTTGAAGAACAATGGAAGACCAATTTAAATATATAAGCTCGATTTTAAACCATTTTTGCTTCACCAAACAGGTTTTTCGCAATAATAAAAATCATATTTGTGGAATGGTTTTATTGTTATGGTTATAAGTATTCGCGATTGTTTCACATTAGGTACAAGGTGGCTAGTTCTGTGAAATGAACCCTTATTGAGTGAGTACTCTGGTAGTTAGTTTATCTTTTATTTCAATTATTTTTAATTTCTTAGGAGTCAAGGGTCACTGCCAGATGCCGACCATATTCTGACTAATAGATAATAGTTAGAGAAATGTGAATTGTGTGGATAGTAGTTAGTTTCAGCTCTTGCTGTGTGTATTCTTAAATTCTTTTGTCAATTAAAATGATAAGATAGTGGTAATAAATAATTATTATCTCACTATGTTTAACGAAACCACAAAACCACTTAATGTGAAGGTGGCTTCAGGAAAAAATGTAGTTTATCCTTAATAAGGAACTGTCCCTATCAGATAAGCTCGATCTCATCAGGTAACCTACTCGTTCCAAATTATGAGAAAAACAATATTAATAAACTAAACTAAGTTATTTTGATTTTAATATATTTGAAAGTTTACGAACTTTATTATAAAATAGTTTCATTGATAAGTTTATTTGATGTCATAGTATAAGTTGTTTTTATTCCTGAGTAGATACAAATTACAATAACTCTGTATGAAACTGACTGGATGGTCACTGGTTCCTTGCAAGTGAGTAGAGGTAAGGTAACGAATAAAAACATATGTTACGTATGAATTTATATATTTTTATTAAAAAACCAAAACATGATTTTACATAATTAAATGTACAATAAAAATGTTTCTAAAGTTACAGTTTATGCTGTTGTCCTGCTTTTCGAACCGGAATGCGCCCCAGCCTTACCCGCGATTGCTCACAGCGGCGAAAAGCTCGACGGTAGAGATCTGTAAATAAATAAACAGTTAGCTGAGATTGTAAATACATGTGTACATGTAATACATGTGTTTGGAACATACATTGAAGTAGTAAAGAATAAAGTACAACGTAACTTACATTGGAGCATCATTAGCAACTCCTAGTAGTTGTGACGTCACGTCTGCGATGCTCCGCGCGCCCCTCCTGTGAACAAAGACATAGAATAGAATAGAATAATACTTTATTGTACACCAAAAATAGTAACAATTACACAGAAACTTATATGACATTTACTTTACATTTGACTGAAATATTGATAAAAGTGGTTGACAACGAGGTTCTCTGGCTTTACATTCGATAGGATTGCACTGGACTCCCGTGGTCGTCGTTGAGAAGAGATTCAAAGAAATACTCACTCAAAGAGTGAAGCGCCCGCGCTTGATCTTAGTAAAGCTGAAGAAACTCAGTCCTCCGAGCGTTTGCGCTTCTTTCCTTTTCCTTTACCCTTTCCCTTGCCTTTGTATTTCTGTAAGAAATCATACTTTAAGTTAATAAATAAGTAATGGCTAAAATAAACTGAAACTGATAATATCAATAACAACAAAAACGTACCTGTTTTTTGGAAGCCTTTTCTGGACTCGATCCAGAAACGTCTTCCAAAAAAGGTTCCGGTGGCGGTGGCTCACTTGTGTCCGCGTCCTGCATGACAACAAAAAACAAGATTTTGAAATAATTGATTATTTAAATAAACTAAGTGAAAATGAAAAATGTCACAGAAACTTACAGAAGCGTCACCCTCTAATAGAGGCCCTTCATCTTCATCATCTAGGCCGTATTTAGCCCGGAGCATTGCAACTGGAAAGAAAAATATAGTTTAAACCAATTCGAAACAACTAGATCTCCTCAGTCACTAGACAAATAAACTTACGTTGAGCTTCTAAATTGTTATTGATGCGCCTGATCTCTTCATTCCCCTCTTTTAACTCTTTTAAAGGCGCAGTCTTGATGCGTGTTATGGTCGCCACCAAAAGCTCGGCCTGAGGTTTCTGTGAACAAATAAAACATTCATGAGGTTTCTTGTTACATTGTGCAAACATTAATTACATTTAAGGATAAACTAATGATAACTTACGTCTTTGGAGCAGCCGACCACATCGTAGAGGTTGGACATTGCTGCTGTGGTCTCCTGGCGGCGTTCCCTTTCATATTGCGCATTACGCGCGCGCCGCTCTTCCTGTAAATAAACATTAAAATGAACAAAGATTCACAAATAAATTATAATAAAATGAGAAATATAAGGTGTCTTATGTTAATACGAACCAGTGAAAGGGGAACTCGATTGTGACCCGCTGGTCGGCCACGACGCCTCGGGATCTCCTCTCCAGTGATGGGTTTCTGAAATACCAACACAAATAAATATAAATAAGTAATCTTAAATGTAAAACAGAAATAGAAATTAAAAGAGTTTCGGAACCTACATTTACATTAGTTGCACACTTACCTCGTTGTCCGACATTGTACTAGATCGGTAATTAAAATAAAAGCGAAACGAAATAAACAAACGAAAGACGTTGGAAGTACTTCGCGAGTGCAACTGCACGAGTGAGCTACTAGTGAAGCAATGAGATAAAACTTTTGGGCTCCGAGTTTATATAGGCTACCTGCGCTTACGCAGGGATACCAGAGTTACCAAGCAGCCAGCATGTTGAAGCTCTGCCATTGGTCGACCGGGAATTATCTATTGTTCTAGGACTCCTATTGTTTATAAGTTCTGGTTAAATTATTAAAGCCACTACTCGGTATTTTGACTATAAAATACAATTTAAACAAATAATTGGTATTGCTACTTTTAAACGCTTTGGCCGCATTTGCGTCTTAGTTTTTACCTTCATATGTAGAGAGTAGCAAATTCATGGACTTGTTTGTAATTTCGTTTTTAAAATTCAAATAAAAAATGTTTTATTAAAAAAAATCTGATTAAAAACTGTGAGATAAATAAAATATAATATAGATTTAGAAACGAATAAGATTTTCATTCAATCTTAATACAATTAATAATATTTAAATTAACAAAAATTTGTCGATATGATACTAATCAAACAATTACCAGTACAAACTGGTAATTATTTGGTTAAGTCTATTTCATTTGACACAAGTCTATCATCATAAACTTAAATTGTACTAAAAATATCCATTTGAAATGATGATATTCTTTTTACTACGATTTCACGATATTATAATGTAAACAAATTATTTCTGCCGTGCAGATACTAAAACGCAGTAAAAGTATTGTAAAATACGCTATTTTACTGCGTTTTAGGATCTGCCCGACAGATTTATGTAGTCACAAAATATTGATTTACTAGCTTTTGCCCGCGGCTTCGCCCGCGTACATAAAATATAGCCTATGTCACTCAGGACTAAAGCAGCTTTCTATTGTTGCTCAAATTTTTCCAATCGGACCAGTAGTTCCAGAGATTACCTCCTACAAACAAAAAAACAAACTTTACCTCTTTATTATATTAGTATAGATTATTACAAATCAAGTTGAACAGGACTTGCCTTCTATGCCATCACAAAACTTTATATGATGGAAGAATTGAGTAGAGAGACTTGGTGTTTTTTACATTTAATGTTTTAGTGGGATTCTTTTATTTTTTTAATTTTGGATACAACAACGAAAATTCAAAATTCACATGATAAATACATCTCACAATCCATTGTCAGCAAAAAATGCTAGTACCCTAGTGTTTTGCTGAAAATATCAAGCTTTGCTAATTTGCTAAAAAAATATTCGCAAAACGAAAAAAAATATTTTAAACGTATTTAAAACATTTAGTGCTCTAGCACTAAATGTTTAAAATTGAAAGGTCCGTTTTAACATTTCAGAAAGAATGTACGTAGGTAGCTTGGAACGAAACGGAAAGAAACAATAAAATAATAATAAACTAGCGACCTGCCCCAGCTTCGCACGGGTGACATGCTGATATTAAATATTATTATGCATGTATTATACATATTAACCTTCCTCTTGAGTCACTTTGTCTATTAAAAAATCGAATCAAAATCCATTGCTTTGTAATGATTACGTAAAATGTTTTAAACGACATAATGTAATATATATATTTTTTTACTTTTTTTTACTTTTACTTTAAATTTAACGACATTTCATTAATTACTATTATTAGTTGATATTAAGTTTAACATCCATTATACTGCTAATTATTTAGTAAAAGGTATTCTATTATATCTACGAATTTAGTTAATGAACATTATCAGTAAGTAAAGTTTAATTAGCCGTTCCAGGAATCGACTATTGGACTAATAAGCCAGTTTATCTTTATTCCATTTTTCTTTTCGGATACATGAATATCGGTGATGAAATAAAAATAATCATTTTTATTTTTATTATCGTGACTTGAACAGTTTTTTTATGTTATAATTTTACCATCGCTTAAAATTTGCTTTGCTTATTACTCTATTAAATTTCTACTTTTAGTATTCGATTGTTGCACAGCTGTGTACCTGCGCAGACGCAGTGATACAAAGCGGGGATTATCTATTGTTCTACCGTTGTGCTGTATATCCCAAAAATAAACATTTTGTACTTTAGAAAGATTTTGTGTTTGTTCTATAATTATTAAAAAATAATCGCGGCCTACGTTTACAGGCCATATTACGGTCATTTTTGGTGTAACGTGACCAAACTACACTTAAAATGGCGTTCGAAATGAGATGACGTTAGCTACTTTTGATTTGGCGCTTCGCTTCGGGCCGCTACGAGAGTCTACGAGGTGCTACGACGTGCTACGCGATGTGCTACGCGAATACCGCAGTAGCAACGTTGGTAAATCATTCGATGTAATTAAATTATTTATTGTTTAAGATATGTATTACTTGTTAAAAAATACACATTGCTCCTTAATGATAACAATTTTTAAAAAACGGGGCAAGTGCGAGTCGGTTTCGCGCTCTGAGGGTTCCGTACAAACTTATCTATGAAAACAGTTCATTTCACGAATCGAGACTTGAACATTTATCCTAATAATATATATTTTTTGTTATCTAACAACACTTTTACAGTGTCAATTTGTTTTTCCTATACTTTTGTTATGCGTATACCTACCTGTGCACCGAAGTTCAGGATGCTAGGTCAACAGATAAAGATGAATTCTGTTTCCCTGAAGAGGCTTAAAATATTTATTTTGCAGATAGACAGACGAAAAAAAAAATTGATATTGCAAAGGTTACGTTTTTTACTTTTTACCCTAAAAACTTAGTTAAAAAGATGTGTTTTGGCGCCAAATTTTGGGTATGTGTGGTGGAAGCTGTCAGACTCTTACTGACTGCACAGCCTTCACCGTTCTTTCCATGCTACCAGGGCCCTGGTAATACGCCTTCGCATCAATCCATGGCCTTAAGAGGCTTCGACCCTGCTGGGCTCCTTCAGTTGGCTGACAACTCCTTGAGGCGCGCGGACACAGTGTGCGCCATCGACGACTTAGACTTGGTCCAGACTTTTACCAGTCGATCGGACGGCGGTTTACCCATTGTTCGAAGTCCGCAAGCTCGCACCTACGGTGGCCGCAAATCCAAATCCAAAATTGTTGCTATCATTTGGTTTTTATTTGGTCCTTAACTTATATGGCGCGTATTGTACCTGCCTGTACTTAGGTAGGTATATTATGTCTTTTTACAGCACCTACCTAAACTGTAATGACAATACGATGTCTCACAATAAAAGGAACAATTCAATCAGAAACGTTTAGCTAGATAGATATACTCTTTATTGTAGGTACACCATAAACAACTTGGTACATTAGAACACTTAAAATTACTACGGTTTTACAATGGGCGGTCTTTTACAAAGTATGTTTCTTTTTGAACAAGGAAAGAAAAGTAGGTACTCGCCGTAGGTATTATTACCACCCTAAAATACAATGGAATACCAATGGGGATTATCTCTATTTAAAATTATTTCAACTTTAACAAAATTTATATTGGAGCAATAAAAATTTAATTTCTGGAACAGCTCGTATTGTCTTCGTTAGTTTTACGACCGTTTCACAGTAAAAGGTCACAAGAGCCGTCAAATATTGTTTCTGTGAGAGAGTATTCAGGTAATTCTATGCTGTTTTGTTTGGTTCGGAAAGTACTTTATTTTATACCTACTTTGGAACTCAGTGGTGCTGCCAAAGCTGTTAAAAACCATTTGACTGGTTTTTTTATGGTAAGTAAAAATCATCCAATGACGAATCCCGCCCTTCGGCGGAGTGGGAAACAGTGTCAGTCTCTTACTGACTAAATAACCTACCCCGTTCCTACATTGCCATGCATACTAGAGGCAGAGCCTTCCTTTCAGACACGAACCCTTGGCCCTAGTTTGCTTCAATCCTTCTGCAGGTTCCCTACGATTGCTGACAACTCCTTGAGGCGCGCGGGAACAGTGCGCGCCGTCGACGACTGGGCTTGGTCCGGACGAACCATTTGACTGTGATTATTAGTCAGTCAAAAAGGAATTGTGTAGATAGGAAGTGGTTTCTAATCTTTAAAGTCTTTTAAAATACTTCACTTTTAAATGGTAAGATTGTGGTAATAACCTTTAAGAATCAATATAAAAAATCTAATGAATTCGTTATCTTAGTTTTCTTATAAAAAGAATCAAAAGCTTTAGAGCCTAATTAGTTATTAAAATATGAGTTCGATATTATTTATCAATGCAAATAGGCACCAGTAGATAAAACTTTTATGCTCGTATGTATTTTCATTACAATAACACTCTTTTACAATAATTAGGCATGGTAATTGAAAAAGAACGTCTTATTATTCTTATATTCTTTATTGTAAACAAGTTACATTAATACAAATAAAAAAAAATGGTGATGTACACAAGCGAGCTTGCAGGTTGCATGCATAACCCATGGTTGGGTTTTCTTACAGCAAACCTATACTTAAAAACATAAAGAAATTTTAAACATGAGGACAATCCATCCATGTGCACAACTGAACTTAAACTATTCCAAAACATAAATAAATTGTATTATACTCAAAACTACACTAAATTACACAAATACGAGTAGGTACATAAACATCTTACTAATATTATAAATGCGAAAGTTACGATGTTTGCATGTTTGGATGTTTGTTACTCAATCATGCCAAAACGGCTGGACGGATCTCGATGAAATTTGGCACAAGCATAGGATACACTCCGGAGTAGGACATAGGCTACTTTTTATCACGGAAACCCCAACCCCAATACCAAGCGGGCGAAGCCGCGGGCAAAAACTAGTACTATATACAATAAATATAACGTCCATTGAAGAGATTAAATATGTTATGTACTTTCATAATATAAATGCACAGTACATAATTTCATATATAATCTGGATTCAAACGGAAAGAACGCCCGGGTGTGACGTTTGTGCGAATCACCCGGAGGACGCGGTGGATCATATGGTAGAGGTGTGCCCCGCTTAAGTGGAGTATCGCCGTGTTTTCTTAGAGGCGATCGAGGACTTTTAGTGTCAGACCCTAGTTCAGGCCACAGTTAGCAGAATCCTTAATTGTGTGCTACCTACACACACAATTGAATTTCTTAGAAAAACTTCACAAACGTGATGGGTTTCGATAACAGCATATAATGACGATAGAAAATATGTTCAATAATAATTGATTCGTGGAACAAATAAATGCTATTTATTCAAATTTAATTTCACTAATTGTCTTGTTCTAATGATGTAAGATATTTAACTAAGTATATGCTAATAGCAATAATTAGGGCAAGAAATGTGTTTCGCTAAAGACATAATAAAGATTAACAGATAGATGATTAGGAAATGTGTTTGCCTTCGATTACTCGTGTCAAAACATGTTCGAAGCTGGAGAATTTTGTAATAAAAACACCCATCCATGTATAAAGTAATTAGTGTATCATGGATAGACTGAATCATTCTTTAAATTACTTAACTCCTTTTCGGAACTAGAATGGTCAAATTAACAATAATAATTGACAACGTCAATCGAAATATAGAATCTACAAATGAAAACTGGATCAATAACTAAGTACCTAACATACAGCAACGTAACTTCCTGTGGAATTTATTCAAAGCAGACAAAAGTAATTAGGATATGATAAATAAATTCAATTGAAAGAAACAAAATAGACACTCTCATAAGTCATACAAACAAAATTCCTTATTTACTGAATTTAAACAGTTAATGCATCCAGCATAAAATAAAAAATATTTATTTAAAATAAACCATTGACAGACATTAAATAAACTGGATTGTCAAAATGTCGATTGCACGCGTGATCCAAGCCTCCCGGAGCTGAGGGTTGATGCGAAAGCGTTACACCGGGGCTCTGGGAATAAGGCAAGGAAGGTACGGGGTAGGTTCTTTAGTCAGTAAGAGTCTGACACTGTTTCCCGCTCCGCCCACGAGTGGGATTCGTCATTCGATGATTTTTACCTACCATAGAAAAAAAAACGCGTGATCCAAACCCCCATTTCCAGCCACCCCGTAGGCGCGCGGCTTGCGGACGAAGAACAATGGGCGCGTTCTCGGCGTACGTTCCCACGCGTCTTCCTTGAGGCGTCAAGCAGGTAGTCAGCAAATGTTTAGGCTTAACTGCAGGACCAAATACCTACTGGGGCTCTGGTACGGTTTTTAAAATGAAGGTCCGACCTCGGTTTGAAAGGCTAAGAAGGTGGGTCCTTTAGTATGTAAGAGTCTAACACTGCTTTCCACTCCGCTCAAGGGCGGTATTTCGGTTATTGGATGATTTTATACCACCATCATCATCATCCTACCCTTATCCCATTTTACTTGGGGTCGGTGCAACATGTTTTTTTCTTCCACTCTGTCCTGTCACCCGTCACACTATCACTAACTCCCTTTTCTTTCATATCACTCTTCACACAATCCATCCATCTCTTCTTCGGCCTCCCTCTTCCTCGCCATCCATCCACGTGTAAACTCAGAACTCTTTTTGTGACATGCGTTTCATCTCTCCTCTTCACATGTCCATACCAAGACAAACGATTTCCTTTCAACTTTTCAATCACTGGCGCCACTTTCAGACTTCCTCTAATATACTCATTTCTCATTTTATCCATTCTCGTCACACCACACATCCATCTCAACATTCTCATCTCCGCTACATGCAGTCTTTTTTCATCCGTTTTTTTCACAGCCCAACAGGATTATATACCATCATAAAAGGAATATTCCCTTACTCTATAACTTATCGCTCTTTACTCAAGAATATAGGTAACTTGTACTATGCCATATATTCACTCTAGCCTTGAAGACATCTAAATTATAATCGGACGGAAAGAACGCAGCAATCAAATTATTCTAGACCTTATGTCAGTGCATGTTGAGTCCGAATAGTAGAGGTTTTAACAAAGTAAGGGTTAATATTAGTCGTACGTCAGATTGTCCGATGTTAGAAATCATCGAAACAGATAAGCTGATAAATGTACACTAATATAATAAAGAGGTAAAGTTTGTTTTTTTGTTTGTAGGGGATAATCTCTGGAACTACTGGTTAGATTTGAAAAAAATTAGCAACAATAGAAAACTGCTTTACTCCTGAGTGACATAGACTATATTTTATGTACGCGGGCGAAGCCGCTGACAAAAGCTAGTAATCTATAACCTGATAATATATAAGCTGATCGAAATAGATAACTTCATATCTAGACAATTCGTTTTTTTGTTACTACTACTACTTTAACTTACTTCCCAAGGTAACACAATATGGTTGCCATCTGGGAGCCCCCTTTTAGTCCCTTACTAGGTACGAAACAAAGAACTTCGCAAACCAAAGAAATAGCAATTATAAGATTTAAAATACTTTACCTGAACTCTCACAGAAACAAAATTTCACAGAAATATTGTATTGTAAAGCGATTGTAAAAATAATTTAAACAATAAAAGCAATGCAGAAACAGGATTTTATTTTTGCGAGAAAGATTTTTGGTAATACTACAATGATTTAAAGTCGAGCTTATCTCTACGTTGGTGTTCCATTGTTCTTACGGGGGTTAATGACTTTGGTATGTTCTTCCCTTTCTTTACTCAAACCGAGACTCACGGTCTAGCGCGGCAGGTAAACGATACCAAGAAATTGTAATTTTATTGTAAGTCATCCTAATAAAGTAACAATACTCATAATACCATTATAATATTGTATTTAGTATCTGAGAGCAGTGGTGGCCGAGTGGTATCGACCCCGACTTACGAGTTGTAGGTCGCGGGTTCTAACCCGGCCAGGCGCATTACTTTGTGTAATTTATTTCATCACCACTGCTCTCAAAACGGTGAAGGAAAACATCGTGAGGAAACCGGCATGTCCTAGAACAAAAAAAATCGAAGACATGTGACATCCACTAATACGCACTGGGCCCTTGTGGTGTATTATGGCCCATTCCCTCTCCTAGAGAGAGGAAGCCTGTGTCCCTGCAGTGGGAACATTAAAAGGCTGATGATGATACTAGGAAAATACTCAACTGTATTAGCTTTTGTTACTTCAACCTATGTATACTGGACTAATATAATTTTATTGAAGCTTTTTGCCAAAGCCAATGTAACGGTTAAGGTCTCATCATTACATAGTATAAAACTAAGTTTGCTTTCCCTATGTATGCTTAGATCTTTAAAAATACGCAACGGTACAATGTGTACAATACTTAGTACATTATTTTGATAAAACTCGTAGGGTTCAGCCTGCGTTTGCAATGTAAGCGGAAAAAAAAATAATTATTTACGACATCACATTAGAAACCTTAAAAATAACAGTACTTCTCCACTATTTAATGGATGTTACTATACATATAAACCTTCCTCTTGAATTACTCTATCTATTAAAAAAAACCGCATCAAAATCCGTTGCGTAGTTAAAAAGATTTAAGCATACAAAGGGACATAGGGACAGAGAAAGCGACTTTGTTTTATACTATGTAGTGATTATTTATTGTTTGACATTGAAATTTAATTTATTTTGTAATAATTTGTACCTTTATGACTTGTAAGAATCCCTTACTAATAAACAACTATGACTAAAAAGACATTATATGCATACGTACCTAGCTACAACTTATACTTAGGAGGTTTTTTTTTCTTTTTTATTTTATGGTAGGTGAAAATCATCGAATGACGGGCCCCTACAGTTTGCTGACAACTCCTTGAGGTGCGCGGGAACGGTGCGCGCCGTTGACGACTTGGACTCGGTCTGGACAATTACCAGACGACCGGACGGCGAGCTACCCATTGCTCACTGTCCGTGAGCCAGTGTCTACGGTGGTTAGGAGGTAGTTTCGATACCCCCTGAGTATAATGAATCAACTGACATTATAGCATTTTAAACTCTTGAGCAGTGGTGGCCGAGTGGTAAAGGCCCCGACTTGCGTGTAGTAGGTCGCGGGTTCAAACCCAGCCAGGCGCATTACTTTGTGTAATTTATTTCATCACCACTGCTCTCAAAACGGTGAAGGCAAACATCGTGAGGAAACCGGCATGTCCTAGAACCAAAAATTCGAAGACATGTGACATCCACCAACCCGCACTGGGCCAGCGTGGTGGATTACGGCCCATTCCCTCTCTTAGAGAGGAGGCCTGTGTCCCTGCAGTGGGAACATTAAAAAGGCTGATGATGAAACTCTTGAGACCTAAGCGAAGCGCCGGAGTTCGCACACCTATTGTCTTTCTATCATGTCTCTAATAACGGTATTCAAAAGGTTGTTAGGAGAGCGATTTGAAAGCAAAACAATTTGAATGAAATAGTAAAGCATCAGCCTTATATTGTTCTCACTGCCCCAGCAGTGAGTCCTAACTCAGGCCTCGTCACAAGGAGAGGGAATGAGCCGTAAATCCGTAATCACGCGGGTTCAGTGCGGGTTGAAGGATGTCACATGTGTTCGAATTGTTTTTCCTCGCGATGTTTTCAAAATTAATTTATTAATTTTACAAAAACGGGTAGACTCGAAATACTAAAATGGTCTAACTACCAGTTATAATAAGGTATGTTATACATCAAAATATTAAGAAAACTAGCTGCTGCCCGCGACGTTGTCTGCGTGAAGGCTCTACAGCAGCAAAAAAACCTAAGATGGCAGTGTATGATCAGTGTATATCAGATGGTATAGCATTATAAGTAAACAACTTTTAAAATAGCATTGCATCAGCCTTATAAAGTTCCCGCTGCTGGGACACAGACCTCCTTTCTAGGAAAGGGAATGGGCCATAATCCAACACGCGAGTCCAATACGGTTTGGTGGATGACACAATAATGTCTTCGAATTTTTGGTTCTAAGACATTCACAGTCAAAGTTTCTTCATGATGTTTTCCTTCACCGTTGAGCAGTGGTTATGAAATAAAATACACAAAGTAATGCGCCTGGCTGGGTTTGAACGACAGACCTACAACTTGTAAGTCGGAGCCGTTACTACTTCGCCACCACTGAGTCAGAGCCTTTACCACTCCGCCACCACATTACGATGGTAGTAATGCTTGCAGGAGCCAAAATGTAAAGAGAGTCAGGACTGGTGAAGCGGGAGCAAGCGACATACTGTTGCCCGCGTAAGAGACAACTCGTCCTGAAGTTGACACCCGCTGCACTCAGTGTGTGCCCCTGCGACTTATTGTTGGTCATCGCGATGTAAACACTCACGGGGAACTGTACGCGCTTGAACTGGAACGGAAAGTTATGAGGTATAAATACTGCCTTGCCGAGGCTACAACCTGTAAGAATTTTTGTTAAGAAAATTATCGATCATCATGCTATTGGTTGTTTTCGGGATGTTGGACTTAATAATACAATATTGAAATTACATCGCTTGATTCATAATGCCACCCAGCAAATGCTGAGGTGGTCACCCTTTCGGTTCGGGCACGCTCAGCCAACACTTTATTTTTGTTATTTTTAACGTGTGTTTTGTAACTGCTGTGCTGTGTCTGTATCGAATAAATGTATTTCTATTCTATTCTATTCATTATACTAGGAAAGTTGATAGAGTGATTCAAGAGAAAGGTTTATGTGTATAATACATGCATGATATATTCAATATTAGTACCCTGGCGAAGCTGGAGCGGGTCGCTAGTTACATAGTATAAAACAAAGTTTGCTTTCCACATGTATGCTTAGATCTTTAAAAGTACGCAACGGATTTTGATGCGTTTTTTTTTAATAGATAGAGCAATCCAAGAGGAAGATTTTTGTGTATAATACATGTATAATATATTCAATATTAGTACCCTGGCGAAGCTGGAGCGGGTCGCTAGTTACATAGATAAAACAAAGTTTGCTTTCCCCATGTATGCTTAGATCTTTAAAAGTACGCAACGGATATTGATGCGGTATCTTTAAATTGATAGAGTGATTCAAGAGGAAGGTTTATGTGTATAATACATGCATAATATATTCAATGTCAGTACCCGTGCAAAGCTGGCGGGTCGCTAGAATTAAAATTATAAACAAAATGATTTTTTTTTTAATTTTATTTAAATTATAAATAACGACTAGGAAAAAGAAAAGCTATAAACAAAAGTAACGTTTAAAAAAAAAACAAAAATAATACCTATATATTACCAAAATTTTGCAGCTTTTACTAAGGCTAAATAATGTATAAAAATTGATCCCGACCCCAGTCCCGGTGACTGGGGCGTGAGGATTTCCCACGCGCGTGCGCCCGCTTCCTTTAGTGATAATTACTGCTTCGCAAGGAGGCGGCCTCTTGCCATTCGTCCTCGCTTCAAACCATCGCCTGTACCAGGGCCTGGCGCGAGTGTTAGTTGCCACCACGCGCATGCTCTTCCTTAGTATTGTGTTTACGGAGATACGGCGCGTTGCGCGTTGGTTTTTGTGATACATTGCCATATGTTTGTATTAGCGCATGCGATGACACGGCCCGCTGCTGCAATGATCGGTGAACGCCGAACGTGGCACCCATCCCGCCACGTCTCCGTAAACAAGCACTTATAACCTCCGCAAGTTGATATTGCGATGGAACCTTGTCACAATAACAGCTGCGCGGGCTGACCTTGCGAGCGGCACTGACGGTGCGACGTCGACTACGTCACCAAGATGGCCGCCAATCGCAATATCAACTTGCGAGGCTTGTATGCTTCACCGCGACGAACGCACCGCTGCAACTACAGTGTTCGCGTAGCACCTCGTAGCAATTCGTAGCACCTCGTAGCACTTCGTAGCGACTTGAGCAACAAGCATAGCGCCGATGCGCTGACAATGGTGTGAAATACAATGGTGAGTGTGGTGTTATGCTATTTTTGCGTATTTCACACTATTTTAGTATGATTTGCTTTAATTATGTAAAAGGTTTTGTTCAATCTGTTAAATTTCCTTTTTTTTACAATTCATCTTTACTACACGTTTTCATATGATCACATGGTTTTCATCAGCAATTTAGTATTTTATACACAAGATTTTAATATATCATATTTTTACGAGCTGGCCACTGCCAATGTGTAAACTTGTTAAGTTCTATTTAATCATATATCACATAATCATGATAAAGAAGGCTTTATCATGATAGATTAATATTATCGTCCAAATATTTCTCCCTGTCTGGGCGGAGCAGGAGGGAGTGTCAGATTTTTACTGAATAAAACAATACCTGTTTCTTTTTAAATAAAAATATAGAATTTCATTCGTAACATATGTTTCGATTAGTTAACTAAGGTCTACTCACTTGCAACAAACCAGTAGCAATATATCTATCTAGTCAGATGCATACAGTTATTGTCATCATCGTCACCGGCCTTTTTAATGTTCCCACTGTAGGGACACAGACCTCATCTCTAAGAGAGGGAATGGGCCGTAATCCACCACGCAGGTCCAGTGCGGGTTGGTGGATGTCACATGTCTTCGAATTTTTGGGTCTAGGCCATGCCGGTTTCCTCACGATGTTTTCCTTCACCGTTTTGAGAGCAATGGTGATGAAATAAATTACACAAAGTAATGCGCCTGGCTGGGTTTGAACCCGCGACCTACAACACGTAAGTCGGGGCCGTTATCACTCGGTCACCACTGCTCAGTTTTGTAATTTGTATCAACTCAGGAATAAATACAACTTGTACTATGATATTAAATGCTCGTATCAATAAAACTACATTATACAAAAACTATTTATTATGTTCGTTAACTTAAAAAAATATTAATTTAAAAAAAAACCTCGATAAGTTTATATAGGCTGGTAACTATGTAGGAACGTTAGTTTTGATCTTTACGATCTTTTTTCCTCAAAACATGGAACGAGGAAGTATATAATAATAAACAATAATAATATTCGACAACCATCACACAACGCAGTCTAGTCTCAAGCTAAGCAGAGCTTGTGTTATGAGTACTAGACAACTGATAAACATACATACATACATCTTACATCTATAATAATTATGTATTTAGAAATATATAAGTTATATTTCTAAATACATAATTATTATAGATAAATTACATCCATTATAACATTTGTCCTGGGTGGGAATCGAACCCACGACCTCAGGAATAGCAGTCAGGGTCACTAACTACTAGACTGACAGGCCAGTCTATATAATCCAGTATATAAAGGAACCTACTTGATAATGAGAAGAGAACTTGCCTGATAAGGACCATTCTTTACTAAGGACAAACATTATTTCTTAAAGCCTCATTCACAATAAGTTGTTTTGTGTTTTCGTCTAACATAGTGAGTCAAATCTTTTTACCACCATCATCTGATCATTGAAATTGACGAAAAAACTTTGAAGTGCTTTATGTAAGAGTAGAAACTAACTTCTTAATTAGACAAATCACATTTTCTTTAACTAATTTTTTTTTTTTATTGATTATAGGTTCGCGCTTGACCGCTATCTCACCTGATGGAAAGCGACGATGCAGTCGACGATGGAGCGCGCTTACCTAGAAGTAACCTATTCACTCTTGACTTAAAGATACCCGGATTGTAGCTATCAGGAAACACCGACTCCGGCAAGGAATTCTACTAGAAATAAATACGTTATGGCCTGATCATACAAATTGATCACTTTGTGATATGGCCAAGTAAAACTGGCCAGATCGTTTTAAGTCTTATAGTTTGATGATATTATTTGAACAGGTACTCGTTTGGCCTACTTTCTTTAGACTTTTTAAAACCATACACATTCTACATCAATGATATGACCTAATGATTATTCAAATATCATCTAATGATAGTGTTTCAACGATCTGGCCAATTTTGGTTGGCTATATCATAGAGTGATAAATTTCTGTGATCTGGCCTTGACAAATATACATACACAAAACATACACACAACAATATAATCTGAAATATGGTCGGCATCTGGCAACGCCACTTAGTTCCTAACTAGGTACATAATTAGAGCTTCCCAAAAAATAATAATTAAATAGCAATTGAATTACAAATTATTTATTACTAGCTTTACCTGCGGCTTCGCCCGCGTGAAGTTAGCAATATATAGGCTACACGCGGCTTCACCCGCGTCTGTGGTTACTGCTCCGCCCCCATAGGTCATAGCGTGATGTTATATAGCCTATAACCTTCCTCGAAAAATGGACTATCCAACACAAAAAGAATTTTTGCAATCGGACCAGTAGTTACAGAGATTACCTCCTACAAACAAAAAAACAAAAAAATTAAAAAACATACTTTACCTCTTTATTATATTAGTGTAGATAGATGTAGATTATTATATTAGTGTAGATTTACCGGAATATCTTTTCACAGAAGTTAAAGTCGACGAAACTAGTGTAGGTACTGTGAGACGATCGTAAAATAATGAAAATAATAGAAGCATTTCAAAAATTGATTATTGTTGCGAAAAAGTTTTTTGTAATGCTAAAATGATTTAAACTCTTGAGCCTCGAGTGCTGGCGTTCGCACACCTATTGTCTTTCTATTATGTATTTTATTACGGTATTCGAAAGGAAGTCGCGAACCGTGGATTCGGTGGAAAGGCGTGCAAAGAGGCTGATAAGTGATCCAGATTTGGTTGAGTCCAATCTTCAAAGCCTCGAGCACAGGCGCAGAGTAGCCAGCCTTGCGGTTTTCTACAGGATGCATTTTGGAGAGTGTGCGCAGGAATTACATGATTTGATTCTGCCATCCCAATTTTAACTTCGGACATCCCGGCGTACGGCAAATATCCACCCTTACGTTGTTGAGACACTTGTGGCCCGGACTAAGCGTTTTGCCTCGTCGTTTATACCGCGTACATCGAGGGACTGGAACAGTTTGTCAGCTGCAGTCTTTCCGTCCGATTATAATTTAGGTGTCTTCAAGGCTAGAGTGAATAGGCTCTTAATAAACTAGTGCGCCTTACCATCAACGATTGCATCACTGCTTACCATCAGGTGGGATCGCAGTCAAGCACTAGTTTATTGCAATTAAAAAAAAAAAGTCGCTTTAAAAAGAGCTTATCTACCTACGTCGGTGTTCCATTGTTCTTCAAGGGGTTAATAACTATGGCGCGTGCTTCCGACTCCTTACTCAAGACTCACGGTCTAACGCGGCAGGTAAACGATTCTAAGAATTTGTTACTTTATTGTGAGATATCTTGAAGGAGACATATATCTACCTAGGTACAACCCTTATAAACATATAAATATTAAACATTTTAAACAAGAGATAATTTAATTACTGCGAACGATCTAAGAACGCTACTACTGCGGTGTCCGCGTAGCACGTCGTAGCACTTCGTAGCAGGTCGTAGAATCTCGTAGCGGGTCGAAGCAGTAAGCAAATCGCTACATTAAATCAAATGTAACATTATTTCACGCGGCCATTTTAGTGTATTATTTTTGTGATTTATTTTTATTCTTCAAAAACTAAAAATACATTAATAATACTACTAATTGTTACTTTTTTGGTGTACAATAAAGTATTTAGTATTCTATTCAAATGATTTATTGGCATCAAAAATTCATACACATTGATATCAATGGGAAAAGTGCCTAGAATGTTGGCAGCATTGCCACGCTGGATGGCAATACTGATTTGTTGACAGAAAAGAAGCCCAGCCCTCTGGTCGCGCGAAGAGTCGACCGACTAATTATATCGATAATATTACAAATATATGTAATTTATTACAACTATAACTATGTTACTTATATACTTGATTGTGAAAACGTTTAACAGAGTAGATACCAAGGGACAGAAGAAGAGTAAAGGGGAGACCAAATATATTTTTTTTTATGGTAGGTGAAAATCATCGAATGACGAAACCCGCTCTTGGGCGGAGCGGGAGACCAGTGTCAGACTCTTACTGACTAAAAAACCTACCCCGTACCTTCCTTGCCTTATTCCCCAGAACCGCGGTAACAGTTGCACATAAACCGGCAGCTCCAGAAGGCTTCGACCCTGAAGGGCCCCTACAGTTTGCTGACAACTCCTTGAGGCGCGCGGGAACAGTGCGCGCCGTTGACGACTTGGACTCGGTCTGGACAGTTACCAGACGACCGGACGGCGAGCTACCCATTGCTCACCGTCCGCGAGCCAGTGTCTACGGTGGCCGGATATCGGCAGAATCGCGGCGACGACGGCTACGGCGAGGGCGCTGTTGCCTTTGCCTTATGCGGTCGGCCTCCTCCTTTACAAGCACTGCTTCGCAGAAGGAGGCGACCGCCTGCCATTCCTCTTCGCTGCGGACCATGGCCTGAACCAAGGCCCGGCGCGAGAAAACCAAATAAAAGGTGGAGGGACATCTTCAACCTGAGATGTGGACCCCTATGGATGCGTGAAGCGCGCGAGAGAAATGTGTGGAAAGGTTTAGGCATGTTTAGGCCTACGCTGCAGAGGCGCCTATTACATACGAAAATTAGATGAGTTATAATACATTACTATCCAGGAAAACTTATACGTGCACTTATACCTTATGTAATATGTAACGCTAGAACTGTAGTAAGAAATAAAGGCTATTTTTTTTTATAAATATACTTGATTCATCGCATAGCTTTCATCAGCAATCTAGTATTACGCAAATAATGTAAATCATAACTTTTACTTGTAATAATGTCCCTCAATAAAATGAAACAAAACATTGATGGTGACTTCCAAGTTCTATACTTATCAGATGCGATTTAAGTCCTGCTTTGTGCTCTAGCTTTAATAAATAAAAAATAAATCCTTTTTTTATCTTTACTGTACCCATTACTGGCTCTAACTCTTAACCAAAACTTATTGTTAACAAAAGGAATACTAGAACAATAGATAAAGGCCGGTTGGTACCACTGCGAGTCCTCAGGTACACGCAGCTGGGCAATAATCGAGTGCTTGTATACTGCAAGACATAATACAATATTACACCCATAATGGAAAGTCGGCTTAATGTTGTTATTACTGTAACATATTTGACGGCTCGGCTGGTGCAATAGTCGAGCGATTGACTGCTGCGTTGAGTCGCGGGTTCGATTCCCGCACGGAGCAAATATTTATATGGCCTACAGATGGGTGCTCCGGGTCTGAGTATCTGATTTTACATGTTTGTGAACGCCACAACACAGGAGTAATTCCTAGTGTGGGGCAAAGTTTAAAAAAATATATAGTAATACTATTGTTTATGCAGGGGGTCCATGCTAGTGATTGTACCGACTTCAATTTTTTCGTCCAAATCTTGAGTAGCTAGATTACTTAAGGCTTTTGATATCGTTCAAGTATCGCCAATTTTACTAATAAAAGTCCAATTACCCTCTCACGCTTACTGATCTAGGTTTTCATGTTTGTAAGTTATCAATTATTAGTTGTTAGCAAATGTAGCGGACCAATTAACTGCAGGGCCAACGCCTACTGCGGCCCCAGTCTGATTTCTGAAAGGAGTGTCCGACCCCGGTATGAGGGCTAAGAAGGAATGGGGTGACTCGTTTAGTCAGTAAGAGTCTGACACTGTTTCCCGCTCCGCTAAGGCCGGGATTCGACATTAGATGATTTTTCCCACCATAAAAAAGTTATCAATTGATCCAACACCGATTTTATACTAACGCACCTTAATTAAGGTGCGTTAGTATAAGATCGGCGTTGGGGTAATAACGTATAAATTAAATATCGCACATATTTTTCTGTATTTTTACTAGCGTGCCACATCATTATTTTCTGCCCCGCCCCACAATGTAACTAGCATTAAAAAATCTTGCCAAATAAGTGGGATTATTTGATTTATACGTTCTTACGCTAACCCCGATCTTACATCAGCACACTATATTTGTTAGTCTTCATTTGCCTTCATCTCGTCTGATCGTGTATTGTCTTCTCTCTCTTGTGCGCTGGTGTCTGTAGGAGCGCTGGATTTCAACCTTGTGGGTGGTCTTTGCTATTCGCGCGACCACACAGGTAGCCGTTATCGCGACGCTGACCCTAATCAGCAATGCTATTCTATAAGAAAACATTCTTGAGCACAGCGCTGGTCGCAGCGACGAAATCCGAGTAGGTAAAAACCACAGATATAGATATACCTAGATAACGCAAGCATCACGATCTGTATGGAAACCAAGCGTGCCATTTTTACAAGCTTTTTATTAGCTTGCAATGTAACTATGTATGTTCGGCTCAAATCTTGTAACTCAATTTTGAAACACATATCTTTAACCGAGCTGCAATTTTGCATGCAGGTGGAAATCGCGTGACAATGCATTATTATGATGACATGAAGCTAATCTGATGAGGGAGCTGGAAGATCACCGTAGAAACTCAGTAACAAGGAATGGATTTGATGAGTATTATTTATTTGGTGTACCTACAATAAAGAGTATATATATCTATCTATATAGTAGGTATATACCGTGCTATTAAAGCTTGTGATGAAAAATACATTTTCATTGAATACTTGTTGGACTACCTATTATGGCGTCACAAGCACTATTTGTGATGAGAATATCGAATCGATTCAAAGACGCCGCCGCGTGCGGCGTCCCACTCGCTCCAACCATTTTTATATTCTTAACTGATATCCGACTAGCGCTGTACACCGTTGAGTGACTAACCGTAAGCTAGGCACGCGATGTAGTTGCTCTTGCGTTATCTAGGTATGTCTATATCTGTGGTACAAATCATATATATATATTATATAATATATTCCACAACTATCAAACCACATCGGGACTAGAGTCCTAAGCTAAGCAGACTAGAGCTTGTGATATGGGTACGAGACTACTGATAAACATACTTATATGTTTCTAAATACATACATATTATAGATAAATCACACCCAGACAAAGAAGAAATGATCATATTCATCACACACACATTTGTCTTGAGTGGGAATCGAACCCACGACCTCCGGCATAGCAGTCAATTGAAGAGGAAGGTTTATATGTATAACACATATTTTAATATCACATTGTACCCGTGCGAAGCTGGAGCGGGTCACTAGTATATTATATTGTATTGTCACGCGATTTACACATGCATGCAAAATTTCAGCTCAATCGGTAATCGGAAAGTGGATCAAATTTAATATTTTACATAATTTGACCACAAACATCAGTCAGGTGAAACTAATATTATAAAGATTGTAAATAAATACATACAGCCGAACAATGAACCTCCTCCTTTTTGAAGTCTGTTAAAAGGACTCTGGCAACACTTTAATCTTTCCTCAATAGAGCACCACGGTAAGGGTTGCCATTTACCTACGGGTGACAATAAAAATAAATTACGCTCTATAATAAAGTACCTATTGTACATTATTTCAGGTAACTATACCTACAATAAAGTACTTGAAATTATTTTGTTTCGCGTGAATTGATTTCTTTGGGGTTTAGAAAAATTTTGCCGTAAGTATTTTTTGCTAAACGTTATTTATAGACTGATGCTTATTAAAAAAAAACGGTAAAGTGCGAGTCGGACTCGCGCACTGGTGGTTCCGTACAAAACTTACTTATGAAAACAGAAGTTACGATTTTTTAGAAAATAATAGTTCACGGTTTATGCATAAAGTTTATGTGTATGAAATATTTAAAAAATATATATTTAGGGTTGATTGAAAGAAAGGTTTTCGGTTTACCATTCATGACGTGTAAAGCTACTGTACTTATTAGATCTCATACAAACCAATTTTCGGTGGAAGTATGTACCTATAGTTAGTTTTATTATTCTGTTATTTTAGATGTTACGGGTGAGGGGTCACATTTTACTACTTTGGATGTATATGTAATGCAAACTTATCAATTTAGATAAACATTATAATAGACAAGTATGGTTTTAATTGAAGACAAGTTTTCAAAGAAAATTTTTTTTTTCATAACAAACTTTTATAGCGGTGGTCTATACTTATATAATTAAAAGTCGTCAAGACGATTCACACGAACTCAAACTCGACGTGGTTGTGCCGTTTAATTACAGAGTTTCTATAGCTACCTCACGATTCCATCATCAGATCAGCTCTATGTCATATAATATTACATTGTCATGCGATTTGCACCTGCATGCAAAATTGCAGCTCAATCGGTTGAAGATATATGCTTCAAATTTGAATTGCAAGATTTGAGCCGAACATACATAGTTACATTGCAAGCTAATAAAAAGCTTGTAAAATGCTGAGTTTCAGTCCCAAGTATGGGGAGCCTCAAAATTTTATTGTTTTTTTTTATATATTTTTGTGTGAAAATCTTAATGCTGTTCACAGAATATATCTGCTTACCAAGTTTCAACAGTATAGTTCTTATAGTTTCGGAAATAAGTGGCTGTGACATACGGATGGAAAGACAGACAGGCAGACATAATAAATCAATAAGGGTTCCGTTTTTTGCCATTTCATTATGGAACCCTAAAAACTATTGTCTATTTCCGCCAGGTCATCATTCGCAGAAAGATGTGATAAATAGCAAATTTCAAAACAAAAGAAACAAAGCGTCTCTGAATTTGATAAAAAAAAAATTACTTATTTTACTTATTTTTATGGTGGGTAACAATCATCCAATGACGAATCCTGCCCTTGGGTGGAGCGTGAAACAGTATCAGACCCTCACTTACTAAACAACCCGGGTGGGTTGTTGATTGTTACCCACCATAACCGTTCTTACGTTGCCTTCGGCGACCTCTCGCGCCGGGCCTTGGTTCAGGCCATGGTCCGCAGCGAAGAGGAATGGCAGGCGGTCGCCTCCTTCTGCGAAGCAGTAATGCTCGTAAAGGAGGAGGCCGAAAGCATAAGGCAAAGGCAACGGCGCCCTCGCCGTAGCCGTCGCCGCCGCGATCCTGCCGATATCCGGCCACCGTAGACACTGGCTCGCGGACGGTGAGCAATGGGTAGCTCGCCGTCCGGTCGTCTGGTAACTGTCCAGACCAAGTCCAAGTCGTCAACGGAGCGCACCGTTCCCGCGCGCCTCAAGGAGCTGTCAGCGAACTGTAGGGGCCCTTCAGGGTTGAAGCCTCCTGGAGCCTCGGGTGGTGAAAACTGTTACCGCGACTCTAGGAATAAGGCAAGGAAGGTACGGGGTAGGTTTTTTAGTCAGTAAGAGTCTGACACTGGTCTCTCGCTCCGCCCAAGAGCGGGCTTCGTCATTCGATGATTTTCACCTACCATAAAAAAAAAAAACGTTGCCTTAGATACCAAGCCCAAAACTTTCCTTTCAGACCCAAATCCATGGCACTTCTTCAATTTGACCCTCCTGCAGGGTCTCTACGGTTTACTGACAACACCTTGAGGCGCTCGGGAAAAGTACGCGCCGTCGGTATTTAAACATAGATTGTAAATAGGTATGTTGTGCAAATGTTTATTAGAAATTTTAATTGGACACAAACTGCAAAAGGCAATACATAATAAGTTATTTTGATATTATATTTATTTCTTATATCATTTCTTACGATTTGATATCCTGTAATTTTAAATGTTTTGTTAGGAGTTAACCAGGTTTCTGAAATTATTGCTATATGGATAGTATAAGTATTAAGAAATTGTGATAACTGTAACTTATTACTATTTATGCTCTGAGCATTCCACTGCATTATATTAAGTTCCATTTTTTTTTTATGGTGGGCAAAAATAATCCATTGACAAATCCCGTTCTTGGGTGGAACGGGAAACATTGTCAGACTCTTACTGACTAAACACCCCACCCTTTCCTTCTCTGACCTTCACACTGAGGCCAAGCCTTGCTTTCAGAAAGAGACCCTGGGCCCCAGTAGCCTTCGACTCTTTTGCAAAAAAAAAACCCTTTTGCAGAGTCCCCATAGATTAAACATATTATTACTGAGTTAAATACGCCACTCTATGATTCGAAAATTGAGTTTTGTGACCTCGGCCACCAGGTAGCGCAACAGTAGCTTAATACCGAAAAAATCCGAAAGGTGGCGCCTACCTGATATTTTAATAATTACTTAGTGTATATTTTCAAATATTCTAAAATCGAAGACTTTATCTTTTGTCGGTTCGAGTATTTATTTCAACCAATCTAGTACTTCTCTATAAATTAGATTAAGAGAGTGACAAAAATAAAAAACTGTGAAAATGGATTTAATTATTTTTATTTTTTTACAATATTCAGTTGCCTGCCATTTTATATGGTCATACTTATCGAATTTGGTCATCTTGCCACTTAAAATTCGATTAACCGATTGATAAATTATTAATACATTCAATCAACTCCTCCTTATGTTCAATACAAGTAATTATATTATAATCGCATGCACAATTAAGCAAATACTTGATTTTTTTATTTAATAAAATTGCTTCTGGAAAATCTAGACATGTTATGATTATATGGTAGATTTCATTCATCAAATAGTTAAAATTTTTGCTAGGGTGGAATAATGATTTTTTAGTATAATCAGCTTCATAATTAAAAGATTGCAAATCAGCTTCTGGCCTACATAAATCACGTGCACAATTATCACAATTTTTCAATATCTTCGATTTCATTTTTTTATTATCAAGCATATTTACCATTGATTGAAATGATTTATTACAATCGTTTTCACAATTAGCTCTCATAGTATGCACAGAATTAAAATTATTAATCAACAAAGTTTTATAAGCACTAATAAACTGATTACAATTCGGATTAATATTTCGCACACCATTACTCCTAATACCACAAAAAAAAAAAAATTCTAAAGGATCCTGATTAAAGTTTTTTTTTTTACTTGCTATAAACTATACCTATAACTATATATATATATAATTGCATATTTAATTGATGAATTTAATATTAGTAACTTTAATCTTTTCCTTTCATGTCTACACACGTCTACATCTCTTGTTTTTTCAATTCTCCTTTCGCAGGTATGCTGGAAGAGATTTCTTAAGAAATAAGCATCATCTTTGTACTTCTTCTCCTGTTTTCTGTATTTCTTTCTCCTGCTATCTACTGTGTGTATGTACATAAATTGTTAAATAAATAAATAAAACTAGTGCTTGACTGCGATCCCACCTGATGGTAAGCAGTGATGCAATCGTTGATTTTGCAATGCAAAATTTCTAGTTAATAGATTTTTCACACCATAATTTACATTTAAGTATTTCCATATTTCAATGAAGGTTTTTGTATTATGTATCCAATTTGTTACTGATGGAATTGATTCATACTTAACAGAATCATTTTTGCTAACTACTGATTCAAATTTAATCGAGTCTAAAATTGGCAATAAATCATACCATAGTTGGAAATGGGAAGAGTTATTTTTTAAGCACTGCTTATATACTTTTGATAACCCCTCGTAAGAATGACCATTAAAAGAATCAAACAGCTTATCAAATAGTAGGAGGAAATCTGCGGTTCCTTTGCATTCTTCTGGTAGAATTTTATGCTCCGAAACAAAATATTAATATTTGTTATTTATATTTTACACCGCATTTATTACAAATATACATAGGACAAACATTAATAACACATATAGAAAATTTGCTAGATAAATGATAGAGCTACAAGTTATGTTATATGGAATTATAAATATACTAACTTGATAAGAACCGCAAAGCGCTTGACACCCTCTGGCTAAACACTTGTGCTGCATATTTCACCTTCATTTTAGGGATTTTGTTAATGATGACGTGTTTTTCAGTCAATTTATTTACTAACCGAATTTCGTCATCTCCAGTGTCAACATCTAGTAACATTTTTAAGTGTTCCGATTTGGCCCATTTTGTTGCGCCATTTTGTATATATTTGGCATTTTTTTAAATAAATTATTTCGCACTCCTTTAAGAAGGTGGGGAGTATCAAAAAGGGGAAATATAACTTTAAACCTCAAAAACATTTGAATTGCATTCCATTCCCATCCTCAAATATTTCGCTTTAGTTTCTTTAAGCAACTCCCGCACCACTCTAACATTTGTTGCTGCTTGATCGTATATCGTGGCTACTACCCTCAGGCCCGTTCCATTGACCTGTTTTATCACTTCAGTTAGCAGTTTTTTTAATTCACAACTCTTTGTTGAGGCCTTACAAAATGTGAAACAAATGGGTTGTTTGCATTTGCGTTTTATTCACTTTATCATGAACACAAGTGCATGGTCAGCCAGAATTCTTTTTCTATGGTCTCCAAAATCATCGAATCCAATTATTTTGTCCAATGATTCATATGCAATAGGCCCGTAACGGCGCAGTGGTGGCCGAGTGCTAAAGGCCCCGACTTGTAGCTCGCGGGTTCAGACCCAGCCAGGCGCATTACTTTGTGTAATTTATTGAAGGAAAACATCGTGCGGAAACCGGCATGTCCTAGAATCAAAAATTCGAAGATGTGTGACATCCACGAATCCGCACTGGGCCCGCGTGGTGGATAATGACCCATTCCCTCTCCTAGAGAGGAGGCCTGTACCCCCGCAGTGGGAATATTAAAAAGGCTAATGATGATGTTGATGACCGTAACACAAAATTATGGATTGCATGGGAGATAGCCAGCGTGTCCTTGTCGGTGAAAGGTCTTACAGTTTGGTGAGTGAGGAAAACAATAAACTCTAACTTTTTACTATTTTCTGGGTACTTACCTTCTAGCGTAACCCTGTACCTTAAATATTAGGTAAGTATCTCTCTCTGGTGTCATCTTCGGAGTCTGAGTTTGAATTTGCAGGAGAAGGTAGTTCACCAGGTCCATCCGATTTTTTTCGTTTTTTACTTCCTCCCATCTTCTATTTATAGTGTAAAACCTATCCACTAAATTATATTTACACTTTTAATCTATATTTACAATAAAATCAAAATTATCTACACTAATATAATAAAGAGGTAAAGTTTGTTTTTTTGTTTGTAGGAGGTAATCTCTGGAACTACTGGTCCGATTGGAGAAATTTTAGCAATAATAGAAAGCTGCTTTACTCCTGAGTGACATAGGCTATATTTTATATACGCGGGCGAAGCCGCTGACAAAAGCTAGTACTATATAATTAAAAAAAATATGAAATTTTGGCGCCTTTTTCTTTCAAATGTTCCCGCGCTTTTCTCTATTTTTTCAGTTTGTTTCTGTCTGTCATGTACACTGATCATAATCTGTGGTCATAGAATCAGTGTTGCCAACTTAGCGCTTCCATTGCTACATTTGGTATTATTTTGAATCAGCCAGCACGAGCACTTAACACATGGAATAAAAGTTTATAAAACGCATTAGTACCTATTGTTACTATTATTATTAACAAACGCAAGATTGCAAAAAAAGTTCAAGTTCTAGTTAAGATATCTCTTTCTTGATTTTAGTTAATTTGAAAGGAACAATTCAGTGTTTTAGAAAAACAGAAACTTGACTTCTACTTCTTCTTGAAAAATAGCTTAAATCTGTGCCCGCAAATAATTCGAAATTAACATGTACACATTGTGAAACGGAATTGTACATGAAAATATTTGAAGTTAAGCGGCATTCGAATAAAAAACATAATAATTTAAACTTTTATCGGGTCTGCGAAAATTTTCTTTATAAAAAATTGATACAGTTGTTGAACCTGAAGTTTATTTAAGCGAAGGCTTTGCTCCAAAAAAAGTATTGTTTTCAATGTCGCAGTCTTATCGGTTGATCATCGCCGTAGACTCTAAAGCTTTACAAAAAACAGTGCAAATTGTGTTGAGATTATTAACATTTATTTAGCACCATATTTAGGTAATCCTTAAACATCGAGCACTTTTTGAAATATTTTTAGTGAGGTTTTTAGTGCCCGTCGCCGTTTCGTAGCATAGAGTTGGCAACACAGCATAGGATTGTCATTGTCAATTTGGCTTTGCGGTTGCCAATTCTGGCAGCCGGCGTTTTTAGTCTGTGGTCTGCGTTTGCAAAGAAATATTTTCATTTGGTGCCATATTTGAAAAGTAGAGATATATTTATTTTACTATTATTTCACGCTAATTAATAGTCTCCAGAATTGCTAACAACATGAAGCTTTTTCAAAATAGAAACGAAGAAACTGTGAAGCTTAAAAAAACTCATCACGATTGCACGTGTAACAGAAAATGAAGTATGTATTGATTGAACTCGCACTGGCGAGTCGTCTGGTTTGAGTAGTCAAGTTCCTGAGTGCAGTGGTATGGACAATCCAAAGTAATAATACTAAGATGAAACTGAATACCAGAATGGAACTCTGTGCCATAGTAACTCACAAATACCATGCTGTACAATTTTGCTGACAAGTTTGTTTTATCCAGATAATTTTAACTCTGATAACTGTGGCCCCCATGATTATGAGTTATCCACGAAACACGGTGAACACGCTGGCTTGAACTACGAGGAGAGATAGGTACAGGTGTCCGAAAGATTGGATCGGATTCCGGAAACCTTAATACCGCTTTATTATGTCGCGGATCGCCCGTGAAGAGCCCTGTAAAATAAAATTTGACTTAAGTAGACCACGAAGCAGTCAATAACCCTGAAGAACATGGATTTCTCATAACAGACTTAAAAAAAAGCATACAAACATCCATAGTAAGTACCTCCTCCTTTTTGTGAAGTCTGTAATAAAATGAGACCCTCAGCAAGGATTATGGTATATTGTGTGCTCACTATAATCACCGGGCATTGGTTCTATGAGAGATATGAAAATGTATTTAATAATCATTCAGAATCATAGAAGATATAATTTGTTATTTGTCGACCTCACCCAGTAGAAGGAAAATGGCAGACTAGTTAAGTCAAGAAGAGCCCCAAGCACATTTGCAATCACATTTATCGTCTGCTATGAACCAGGCCTATAGCTGTATGGCCAGAGTGGCACTGCTGGCTGAACAGATAGATCTCCATCCAGAGTGGTTTAGCCATACTGGGGTCCTCTTGGGACTTAATGAATTAACCTGCTGAATACCTGTAAATAGAGACATACTAGAACAAATACAGAAAGACAATAGGTGTTTGAATGCCAGCGTTTGCTTGGGGCTGGAGAGTTTAAGATATATGTACAATAAACTTCAAGTCACATTGGTTTCTTCACAATATCAATGGGCTGAGCAAGAGAGATACCATAATGGCTCTGCTTATAATTTGTTGCCTTATGATTACACTTAGTCTTCAAGGTTTCCCATCCTGATGGAAGCTGGAGCTTGTCTCCTGTGGAAGTTTTACAAAATAATCACTTAGTGAAGGACAGACTGCATTGTCTGATTGAAGAAGGTTCCAGTCATACCTGCAGCTACCAAGATGGTGGACCACTCTCAGTTTGCCATTTTGCGTGTAATGAGCTACTCTGGAAATCTAAGATTCATGAAGAGTACTTCAGTTTTTTTTCTAATGAAAAATGATTATTCTGAGTGTCATTACGTCTGTAGGACATACACTGAAGCAATGTAATGTATATCTGAATCTAAGGAAAGATCTAGTGATGATGTCTCCGAATGTGGTGTGGAACCCCATTGAATAGGCATAAGGTCTGTGCGGAATGCTCATCGGACATCATTTCAAGTACTGGAAGCAGGCTAATGAAGCAGAGGGGCTCATGTATTACCAGTCCAGAACAACTCGTTATCAAGCTCTTATTGTTGGACTATTACCCAATACTATTAAGGTAATATTACTAAATATTTATGATAACATTAAAAATATCTAATAATTAAACATGTAGGAAAATTAAGCATTTTGAGCGCACCAACTTCACCACTGGATTTTTAGAGTAAAAACATAATTCTTAGCTAGTTTTTATTTTATACTAACTTATCTGGTATATCTTTTTACAGGTGATGGCCCTACAACTCTATGGGCGGGAATCCTGAGTGCGAGAGAAGTCTGAAGCCCTTTGTCAAGAAGTCGGCCTAGAAACTGACCACCGTGTGTGTTGTGAGGCGTTATGTGTAGCCCAGTGAAGAGGTGCAACCATTACTTGAATATAAGGTGACTTAATTTACTAAATCATATCACCCAACATCATTCTACACTAGCTTTTGCCCGCAGCTTCGCCCGCGTGGTATTGGGGTTGGGGTTTCCGGGATAAAAAGTAGCCTATGTCCTATTCCGGAATGTATCCTATGCCTGTGCCAAATTTCATCCAGATCCGTAAAGCCATTTTGGCGTGATTGAGTAACAAACATCCAAACATCGTAACTTTCGCATTTATAATATTAGTAAGATTGTACCTGTACTCTTATTGCATTGCAAACTGTGATAGTTTACAAGTTGGATTACAGAAACCAAAATTGACTGGCCTGTGGCTCTAGTAGTTAGTGACCCTGATTGCTATGCAGGAGGTCGTGGGTTCGATTCCCACCTAGGACAAATGTTTTTGTGATAAGTATGATCATTTGTTCTGTGTTTGGGTGTAATTTATCTACAATATTATTATTGTATTGTTACTACTTACGTATATCATTACATAGTATAAAACAAAGTTGCTTACTGCTGTCCCTATGTATCTTTAAAAGTAGTTATCAGCAGTTTAATGCCCTCATTGTTGGGACTTGAACCTCTTCTGTAGGAACTCGAATACTCCTTGCAGTTTCGTAGATGTGTTCTGCACTTTTTAGACTTAAAAATTTTGAATGAGGAGGTGATGAAACATATTACATTGGTCTAAATTGTTAATCACCAATCGGCACATTTGAAATACATTAAATGTGAACAGTAGGGATATTACGGACGTTGTTTTATCGGGAACCAAAGCCGAAACCGGCGATTTGAAATTTGTTTTAACGGAACCAAAATCAGAACCGAAATCGGAGGTGACCCATGAAGTGTTGGGGACAAACGAGAACCTATGTTAAGGTCGGAACACACAAATACACTGATTTGTGACTGTCATCATCAGCCTTTCAATGTTCCCACTGCAGGGACACAGGCCTCCTCTCTAGGAGAGGGAATGGGCCATAATCCACCACGCGGGCCCAGTGCGGATTGGTGGATGTCACATGTCTTCGAATTTTTGGTTCTAGGACATGCCGGTTTCCTCACGATGTTTTCCTTCACCGTTTTGAGAGCAGTGGTGATGAAATAAATTACACAAAGTAATGCGCCTGGCTGGGTTCGAACCCGCGACCTACAACTCGTAAGTCGGGGCCGTTACCACTCGGCCACCACTGCTCCTGCGATTTGTGACTGTGGCACATAAATAAAAAACGGGTGAGCCGGTATAACCTCCGTAATAACCTCCACTTCAAATCAATCGGAACCGAAGCCGAAACCGAAAGTGTAGTGTAAAATCAACCGAATGTTTTGGTATATCGGAACCAAAGCCAGACCTCCGTAACATCATGACAGACATGTGTTCAATGTCACATCAGTATAATATTAACAATATTCAACATTATTTTCAGGTACGAGTATGGGGCAAGACCAGTACATAAGCCGCGTATGACCCAATGACGCCGATGGAGCAGAAACTGGAGGCGTACGTTATGAACCTCACTTCAACAAGCAACTCTTGCAACCTGGGGTGCTCGCTTACTCCAACAGAGTCGACGACAGACTGTCTTCACCGGGCTCATCCGGGCGACTATCACACAGACTGATACGGATACTCTGTAAGATCCTGCCTATAAACAACACGACAAATAGTATTGAAACATAGTGAGGTATCCAGGACCTGTATTTGTATTCAAACTTTCCAAAATATGTGTGAGGAAAGCGATCGCAGGAGTATACATTGTATACCACCAGAAAATGAAAGTGAATCTGTAAAATCATTATAAAAACAAGAAGTACAAGCTCTAGCACTTACGGACCAAGGAGACCTGCGTTATGCGAGAGCAAAAAATGCGTTTATCGTCATACTCTATTCACAAACACTTACACTTTTGCCATAATTATGTAGGTATGTTTGTTCTTTATATGGCGTCGTATGTTTCGGGTACTGTGGACCCTAAGGGGTGATTTTTATTATTAGCAGAGTAGGCCGGGCATATAGACTACCCTTAGTAATATTAATATTATATATTAATGAAATGTCGGGCTGAAACAACAGTAAGTACCGCAAAACATACTTTGATATAATATTTCTCTATTGGCACTTTTCTTTATGTCAAAAACCAGAGCCAAGACGTTTCCAAAGAGTTCGCACCAAAGGCAAGAAAGAGGAGTTGAAGACTGAATTGACCAATCTTCGAGTTGCTAAAGTGACAGCTGTTGTATTCAAACTTTCCAATATATGTGAGGAAAGCGATCGCACGAGTATACATCGTGTACCATCAGAAAATGAAAGTGTATCTGTGAAATCATTATAAAAACAAGAAGTACAAGCCCTTGCATTCGAGGCCCAAGAAGAAAAATAAATATTGTTACGCCGTGAAATTAGAACACGCCGTTTCTTCGACAAAGTTAAGAGTACCATCGAATAATAAAAACGCATTGCTGTCTCCAGGCAGTAAACCGGCATTTGATTACTCACGTTTGTAACAATATGTAAGTTTTATCATATTGGTAAATATGTTTGTTCTTATATGGCGTCGTATGTCTCGGGTACTGCGGACCCTAAGGGGTGATATTTATTTTTTGCAGAGTAGGCCGGGCATACTGACTACCCTTAGTAATATTAATAATTATTATTTATAAGTGTTTGTTTACGGAGACGCGGGGCATTGGACGTTCGTCGTACATTGCAGCAGCGGGCCGCGTTCTCGCACGCGCAAACTCAAATATATGGCAATATATGACAAAAGCCCAACGCGCCACGTCTCCGTGAACAAGCACTTAGGCTTCGTACATATGGCATTAGCCTGCACATTTTTTGTAATAGTTTTTTTAACGTATAATCAACCGGGTGTTCATGTGGTACATTTTCATTCGTGTACAAAGGAATAGCCACAGGTTCCACACAGTTGTCAAAGCTATACCATAATTATGCCACTACGAACCGATTAAATCAAAGTTCATTCGATTTGCTTGACAAGTCCGTTGAATATGCGTTTAAACGTATAAGCAGTACACGTTTTTTTGCAGCACAATCGACGTGTGAATGGATCTATGTACGTAGTATGGTCACTATTTATACGTTAAGACGTATAAGTACTGCAAAAAAACGTGCAGGACAATGCCGTGTGAACGAAGCCTTAGTGTAAAGTCGAGCTGAAGCTTCAGTGCCGCAAAAGATACTTTCAAACTTATAATACTGTACCGTCATACTGAAATATATTAGGGACTAGCGGCCCGCCCCATCTTCGCACGGGTACTGATATTGAATATATTATGCATGTATTATACACATAAACCTTTCTCTTGAATCACTCTATCTATTAAAAAAACCGCATCACAATCCGTTGCGTACTTTTAAAGATCTAAGCATACATATGGAGCAAGCCAATTTGTTTTATACTATGTAATGATAATGATGTTAAGACACCTATGATGATTAATTGATAATTATACATTTTGAGCAATGATTGCTGTGAAAACTAGAGATGCGCCGAATAATAGTTTTATATTCGGTATTCGGCAGAATTTTGAGGTATTCGTATTTGGCGAATCATTCGATTGAAATGCCGGATATATTCGGTTTATTGGATCATTGTAAACCAATCTTCAGGGAATAAAGGACTGGTGTAAAAATATACAAAAACGATTTCTAATATGTAGAAATCGTTTATATTGTAAAATACTCAAAAAAGTTCTATGTTTTCAGATATCCTTGAGTAAGCATCAGTTCTTCATAATCATGAGAAAGCTTAGTTCTAGCAAATTTCCGTTCGGTAAGAACTTAAACGAATATTATTCGCCATTTGGTTATTCGGTGAAACCACTATTCGGCGCATATCTAGTTAAAACTGTTTTCGTATGTACCAATCATGTAAATTACTTATTAACATTTTTGAGTGTCGTAAGGGTGTTTTTAAAACGTGACGCGTTTTTGTTTTGCCTTTTGCAATTTTTGCATATGAATTTGCTCCAATCCGCATGCGTGATGCAATCTACATTATATTAAAAATACCCTACACAACGACACGAGGAAGAGAATGTAATGTACCTATGGAAAAACAATGATGTTGTTATGATCAAAAATAAATAATAGCGAGAACCCATGACATCACATTGTCTATCTTATCACGGCCTGGAACGAGAGAACAATCGTTAGCTTAAGTCAAAGAGAACGACTAGACAAGCGAAAATTACGCACGAACATTGTGCTACCGCGCGATGTTATAGGTTCTCGTTACTTGTAAACCGATAAACTTTCTTTCATTTTAAAAATTGATCCCTTGTAAACTCGCTTCGCGTGCTGTACGCGATAGTCTTTTACAGACTATACAACCCACCCCGTTCCTTATTTGCCTCGGTTCCAGGGCCCTGGTTTTTCGCTTTCGCCTCAACCTAAGGCCCCAGGAGGTTTGAACTCTGCTGGGCCCCTACAGTTTGCCGTCAGCTCCTTGAGGCTCGCGGTAACAGTGTGCGCCGTCGACGACTTGGGCTTGGTCCGGAAGGTTACCGTATGGTCGGACAGCGAGCTACCCTTTGCTCGACGTCCGCACGCCCGCGCCCTCGGTGGCCAGAAATTGGGATTGGAGACACGGCGGCGGTTGTGGCGTGAGCGCCGTTGTCTTTACCTAATGCGGTTGGCCTCCTTTTGCTAGCATTACTACTTCACAAAAAGGAGGCGACTGCCGTCCACGCAGTGAAGACACCAGGGCGTCGCTTCCTCACGCATCCGGTGCAAGTAACTCCCGAACTTACCGTGTCTGGTGAGAACCTATGTCATGCGCAAGGTGAAGACGCCGTGAGGTCTTTCCAGCCATGCCTCAAAGGGGATCTACTGGCGTGCACGTGCCCAGCGTTGGGTTGCGACAGTCGCTGTTGCCATTTCACCTTGAAGGTCCCGCCGGAACTCTGTCCGTCATGTCAAGACTTCCTGCGGCAGCGGAGTTTCGCCCCGGCGGCGATCGTGTATGGTTGCAAGGACTGTTGCCTCCAGATCCCAAGGTGGCAAGCCAGCAAGGAGGCTTGTCGCTTCGTGGAACACAGTGCGGTATCCTCGCACCATCCTTATGGCCATGACCCCTTTGGCAAGCGTTCAGTTGGGTCGTTATCGCAGTGATGCCCGCGTAGATCCTCTGTATGTACGCAAGTTGAATAATTTCAAATTTTCAAGTAATTTGAAAAAATTTGGAACTGAGGCCGAATTCGTACGAGCCGTAGACGAGTGTGGTATGATATGGAGCTCAGGGCTGCAGTGATATCGGTGATGGTATGAGGAAGTAGTAGTTTAGGAAGAAAAGTATTACACGAATTAAAAGCACAACTTTGTAAGTAGTTATTTCACTGTCTCGAGCGGTGCTCAGCGGCTCCTAAGACCCTGCGTAGGTATGTGTGCACCGCACACACTGCACTGTAAGCAAAGCCAGCCCTGTCGCAAACTCGCAACTCTCGTCTCAGTGGTTAAATTATGCGAGTTTTTCAATTGTCCATATCTACAGGATTGAGCAGCGGTTAGCATCAAAAGGCCGTTTTGGTCAAAGGAAGACTAGAAACAACACACAGAACCATAAAATTACCACTATTATCATTATTATTAATTTTTTTTTTTTTGGTGAGTCAGTCGTTGCGGAAGGACCTGTAGTAAAAAAGTTGTTTATTATATTTTATTCAATGACCCATGGCACTTAATATACCTATTTAAAATCTATTAACTACCTACTTCAATTAAAAAAAAAGCCTTATGAAGGTTTTAAAAAAATAAATGAACTATAGACTTGCCAAGATCTGACGGCCGTACTGTACCTACTCATCATCATCAGTCTTTTCAATGTTCCGACTGCTGAGACAGAGGCCTATCTAGGAGAGGGAATGGGCCATAATCCACCACGCAGGCCCAGTGCAGATTGGTGGATAACTGGTACTGTAGGTTCTCAGCAACATGTAAATTCACAATGTCACTTTATGTGGCAATACCATAAATTTATCTTACTAATGTTATAAATGCGAAAGTTACGATGTTTGATGTTTGTTACTCAATCATGCCAAAACGGCTGGACGGATCTGGATGAAATTTGGCACAGGCATAGGATACACTCCGGAATAGGACATAGGCTACTTTATATCCCGGAAACCCCAACCCCAATCCCAATACCTCGCGGGCAAAAGCTAGTAATATGTAGGTACTATGGCAATACCTGCTTTAAATAAATTCATAAAGTTTCTGAGCACTGTGTCTGTTTATTGATTGTGGGTAGATTGGCTCGCGCTCGCCTGCCGACTGCATTGCAAACGCTGCGATTCTTTTGTTCATTTTCGTTATTTCTGTATCACAGACCTAGGAATAACTGCGTCGCGCGTAATCTTATGCTGAGGCCATACTGACGTCTAACGGAATTGCCCAACAGCGCGATATTTACTGCGATAATAGCCTAATAACCTTATTAGCGATAATAACCTAATTTTAACGCGCTAAATTGGGTGGCTACACTTGAAATGAGCTCGAGCTATCTCCTAACGCCAAACGGCAATTTTAATAGCGTTGTCAAATTATCGCGTTAAGTGGTGGCTACACCCACGGTTAACGTCGATTATAGCGATAGTTAACGGCATTTTTTGTTCGTGTAGCTTGGACATCAAAAACAGCTAAAAAAACAAGAAGTGCACAGAATAAAATGTTACCTAAGCTAAGTACTTCAGGGTCGAAGCCTCCCGGAGTCTAGAGGGTGGTGGGAAACTGTTACCTCGACTCCAGGAATAGGGCAAGGAAGGTACGGGGTAGGTTTTTTAGTCAGTAAGAGTCTGACACTAGTCTCCCGCTCCACCCAAGAGCGGGTTTCGTCATTGGATGATTTTCACCTACCATAAAAAAAAAAAAAAACCTAAGCTAAGTAGGTACCTATTGAATACCTACCTAGGTACTTAGTAAAAAAAAACTAATATTTAGGTATACAAACGCATGTTAACTTGTCGGTTTTTTACGGCCCAAATCTCTCACAAAACACTTTGCCTCCGTACTCCAACTACCCAGAGTCTCCAAAGCTACCGGCACAAAATGGTAAAGGAAGCATACTTGAGCCTCTTCTTAGGCAGGCGTCTTCAGCAGTGGCAGAGGCAGTGTGCATGGTGCGACTTAGGTGACTGGCGGCGAAAGTGCTGACACAGGTTGCGTCCCAGATTTAATAAGTTTTGTAGTATTTCTAAGTAGACACCTAGGTACTTCGTACCTATTTCGGGAAAATTAGGAGGCGTTTTTTTAAAATGGACCTATATGAAGGTCGTAAATTCAAACCCTGCCGGGCGCATTACTTTTAATAAAATAAAATAATCGCATTAATTCCAGTAGGTACAGTGTAGAATGGCATAGGTAGTATATTAGATATAGTATAGTAGATACATTTTGTAGTTACGTATATGTACAATGTCTTCACTAATGCTAGGGCCACATTATGGAGATTTGGAGAATAGTTGAGTTATTGCAACAAAATGCGGAGAGAGAGAGGATGAACTTAAATTCTTGTCGTGGTATTGGCGTGCGCCAATGGGTTTTGTCGCGACAACAATTTGTAATTGAGCTACTATAATTCACTGCTTCTGAATCTGTCTTGTTTTCTCTTTTTCATATTCTGCAAATGATACTCCTACAAGTGTAAGGCGGCCCATACATATACAATAATATTGCGCAATATAACTGATTGTACAATATTATTCAACGTTTAGGGATAGTATTAATTTGATTTAACAAAAGTTTAAAGTGAGCTTCAATTTTAATGTGCAATATTATTGATCGTATAATGGCTGCCTTAGGCGTCCCATATACCAACAATAATATTGCACAAAAAAATTAAAGCTCACTTTTTGTTAAATCATTGCGCAAATGTTTTAATGCTATCCGTATCCCTATAAATTAAATAATATTGTAATAGCGCCTAATATTTTTTGACTTACTGAAATGTAATACAAAACAAAACCTCTACTTCCGTCAGTTTACTGCGCTCGAATTATCACCCGCGTCTCCGTAGAAGTCCGCAGGGTTACGATATTTTTATCGCTACAACGCGACACGAACATTCGCGCGACAATGTAGCCCCAGCTTTATGCACGGAGTACAAAATATAAAAAATATGTGGGTAAACTGATACTGTCCTGATATATAAAGGCAGATATTGCGTTCAATTCGTTATTCATATTCCAGTGGTACGCTACTTATTTTTAAAATAATGACTTAGTTTTTTTGGGAGTTTAGTGTTTTTAAATTAAAGTAACGAAGTGAAAATTTTTGAATTAGGAATTAAATGTCGTGCTAAACGTTTAATTCCAAATTCAAAAATTAGCTCTCCTACATAGGTCTCCATCAACCTCGCAGTTTTGTTCCGACGTGGTCAACACCTCAAGGTATTTATAGGTTACTATTACTTACTTAATAGTTTCTGTAATGAACTACAGATAGTTAGGTACTTACTATATATTACGAGAGCAGTAGTCGAGAGCAGTGGTGGCCGAGTGGTAAAGACTTACAAGCTGTAGGTCACAGGTTCAAACCCAGCCAGGCACATTACTTTGTGTAATTTATTTCATCACCATTGCTCTCAAAACGGTGAAGGAAAACATCGTGAGGAAACCGGCATGTCCTAGAACCAAAAATTCGAAGATATGTGACATCCACCAATCCGCACTGGGCCCGCGTGGTGGATCATGGCCCATTCCCTCTCGTAGAGAGAGGAGGCCTGTGTCCCTGCAGTGGGAACATTAAAAAGGCTGATGATGATGATGATGATATATTACGCACATATGAAACCTAAATATTTAACTAAACTAAGTTTTATACTTAACCTAACCTAAATATTTAGGCAAGTCGAAGTACCTACCTACCTATTCTAACACATGTGTCATCCGAAAATGTGTCCAGAAGACTGGCAGCATTGCCACGTTGAATTCAATGGCATTGTTATTTCTTTAGGCAAAGAACGAGCCAGCTTTCGCCCCCTTAGCCAAGTTGATAATCTATAGTAGTTATCGCTAATCAAATGTATGAAAATGGTATCATCTCAACGAAATTCGTAGCCAAGTTCACCTCGTTCAAAATAACAGAATGTAATCGTTTCTACAATGGTCATCGCTACATCCTGCAGTTTTAAAATATTTAGATAGGTAAGTAGGTACTTAATGATAACTAAGCTGAGGCGTTTCAGTAAACTTATGGCAGGGGTTATAGTTACGTAAAAAGTAATCCACGAATCTTTTAAATATTATATAACTAGCGACCCGCCCCAGCTTCGCACGGGTGCATTGGTGATATAAAATATATTATACTTATGTATAAACCTTCCTCTTGAAACACTCAATCTATTAAAAAAACCGCATTAAATTGCGTTGCGTAGTTTTAAAGATTTAAGCATACATAGGGACAGACAGCTCACAGCGATTTTTTTTATACTTTAAAAGTTTAAAATGATACTAGCGGTACCAACAGGCGTTTTCCTGTCCGAATACTTTTAACCAGAAAAAAGTTGAGGCCCCAACTGCGACACCACCTAGTTTTAATTTCATTTTCAAACTATCCAGGGACTTACTCAATATGTACCTACATAGATAGATACATAAAATAATCACTACACAGTATAATATAAAACAAAATCGCTTCCCGCTGTCTAGGTATATGTAAGTATATTAAATGCATAATATATTTAATATAACCATTATATGACTTTTGCCCACCATAAAAAACCTGGTATGAAACGAAAAAATAATAATTGAAAGCTGGTTGTTCTATGGGTATATTGACATTCGCAATCAACACGCTTGGGAAGTGTTCTCAATGCCGTTTCTAGCAGTAGCTGCAGTGGCGACACCGCACGGCAAGCGCACACAACAGTCACTGTGCAACGATTGGGCTCACGCGAGCGTCGCCGCGCTATTGGTTTTATTTCCCTATTGGTTAAGTTTTTAGTTTAAAGCTGTATTAAAATTGTCTTACACGAAATATACACATTCTTTTTTGGAGTCACAACATTACCTACCTACCTACCTACATATATACACATACTTAAATAAAAAAATAAAACTTTAAACTTAGGGGTTTCGACCCAGCTGTTTTTGATAGTGTATATAGGTATGTAGTTTTAAGGTTACTTATTTAATTCTATTTATTTTTCTTTGATTAAATAAAAATTCGACCAAATTTAAAAACATCACGGTTACATAAAATATGAAAATAAAACTTTATACCTACCACTATCCCCAAAATCCGTATCCGGACGATACGCAGAAGCGTCTCTATGGTTGCTAGCTCTGTGGTTCCGCGCCTCACGCTGTTTGAACATCGAACGTTTTCCCGCTGTCTCGATATTTTCGCGCCAGTTTTGCTGTCTTGTTTGCTCAGTCAGCTGTTTCGATAGTTCGTTGATTTACTGCCCTTAATAAGCATGACCTGTTTTTCGATATTTTTGGATATTTTGATGGTAATAATTATTCATACTTCCACTACTACTTTTTTGATGAAGTTTCAGTGCCTATAATTAGTTTTTTTTTTTACTTACCTATAAAAAGAGATACAGTCAGTGCATGTGCAATTAGGTACTGTAATTGTTTGGTGCGCCTCTATCACAACTCTGGAAAGGTTTGTACAGAGGGTACGCACGGCGCACATGCTGTGTGTTTTCAGTTAAACACAAGATGTTTAAAAGGTGGGGGAGACGGTTGCAATCTACCATCGAGTTCAGTGAGCTCACCAAGCACAAACTGAGCTCCAACCAAGGTGACCTTGGTTGGAGCTCAGTTTGTGCTTGGTTTGTGTTGCTACTTGGGTAAAAACTACGAGCTAACACGTTATCACGCGTATTCCTTATTTCCTTAACCACCTACTTACCGTTTTGTTGTTTCAGAAAATGCCCAACTAACCAATTTATAGCGTCTTGGCGAAAATGTTAAACGACAAGGTGAGTGTGGAACTAATGTCTGACTGCCTAGACTGTTAGTCCGGGAGGTACCGTTTTTACGCCGATCAGTTGCCATCCTGTTCAAAAGATCTCGAATCTTACTAATATTATAAATGCGAAAGTTACGATGTTTGGATGTTTGTTACTCAATCACGCCAAAACGGCTGGACGGATCTGGATGAAATTTGGCACAGGCATAGGATATACTCCGGAATAGGACATAGGCTACTTTTTTCCCGGAAACACCAACCCCAACCCCAATACCACGTGGGCGAACCCCCGGGCAAAAGCTAGTAACTGATAAGTGAACAAAGAGTCGGCAAAGAGTGAAAAAAGTAAAAAAATCCATTCTTAGTACGCCGGCTGAAACTTTTTCTATAAATATTTTACATCATACTGAACTAAAAAAAAATCGTCAGCTGTGTGTGTAGCGGTGGAAACACCGTCAGCGGATGCGGTAAAGATACTGATTATTCATGTGTAAAACAAAATCATACTGGTAGCGACATCTATGACGTCACAACGAAACTAAAAGCTATGAACTCCTGCATCGCGCAATCAAAGTTTTCCGCGCGATTTGAACATATAGAACAAAAAAAAAAAAAATTATAAAGATTGAACGAGGATATTCTAATATTTTTGGTGTATTTGCCAGCAAATGTATCGGGTCTGCCTTCTCGGTAAGCTTCGCTGTGGTAGTCTATAGATACTAGAATAATTCTTAGCTATAGTTCGTTTCTTTAATTCTAGACTACGATTTGACAACTCAGAATGTCACACTCTAGAAATATGTTCCCAATTTTCTGGAGTTTGACATTTTAAGTTCTCAAATCGTAGTCTAGAATTAAAAAAACGAACTGTAGCTAGCCAATTTTGACCACCAACTTACCAGACACCTTATGTTTCCTATTTTATTATAATTTATTTGTGAACATTTTTGTTCATTGTAATGTTTATTTACAGGAAGAGCGGCGCACGCGCAATGCGCAGTACGAAAGGGAACGACGACAGGAGACCGCCGCTGATGCCACGACAGATCTGAATGATGCTGTCGGCTGCGTATAGTAGCAAAAACGTAAGTTATCATTAGTTTATTCTTAAATTTAATTAATGTTTGTATAATGTAGGAAACCTGATGCATTTTTTATTTATTCACAGATTACTCAGGCTGAGCTTCTAGCTATGACCATCAGCCGCATTAGGAATGCGCCCGATGATTTGGCTGAGGAGAATCAGGAGTTGAAGCGAATTAATAGGAATTTGGAAGCTCAAAGTAAGTTTATTTGTCTAGTGACTGTGGAGGTCTTGTTGTAAAGTTTTTTTTTTTATGGTGGGTGAAAATCATCGAATGACGAAACCCGCTCTTGGGCGGGGTGGGAGACCAGTGTCAGACTCTTACTGACTAAAAAACCTACCCCGTATCTTCCTTGCCTTATTCCCAGAGCCGCGGTAACAGTTTCACACAAACCGGCAGCTCCAGAAGGCTTCGACCCTGAAGGGCCCCTACAGTTTGCTGACAACTCCTTGAGGCGCGCGGGAACGGTGCGCGCCGTTGACGATTTGGACTCGGTCTGGACAGTTACCAGACGACCGGACGGCGAGCTACCCATTGCTCACCGTCCGCGAGCCTTTATATGGTGGCTGATTATCGGCAGGATCGCGGCGGCGACGGCTACCGCGAGGGCGCTGTTGCCTTTGCCTTATGCGGTCGGCCTCCTTCTTTACGAGCATTGCTGCTTCGCAGAAGGAGGCAACCGCCTGCCATTCCTCTTCGCTGCGGACCATGGCCTGAACCAAGGCCCGGCACGAGAGGTCGCCGCCGCCGATCACCCCCACGAGGACACGGCGATGCTCTTCCCAAGCAGGGCACACCTGCTCGGGGCGCTGTGCGCTGTGAATACTAGTGGCGTCGTTCAAGACTGTCACCCGCGCCATGCGGTCCGCCCGTCGTTGGTTACCTGCCCTTCCTCGGCGTCCGCCACAAGATGTTCAGGAGAAAAGAATTTACCACACGCCCCAGCACCCTACTCATGCACACTGTGGATGGTCTCGGTAAGTTCTTAAACCATGCTGTTGCCCTCTTAATTCTTATTATCAGTGTTAACAATTTTCGAAATTTAATTATTATTTTGTGTTGATATTTCAGAAACTCCCCACTGGAGAGGAGATCCCGAGGCGTCGTGGTCGACCAGCGGGGCACAACAGGGTTCCGCTTTCACTGGTTCGTATTAACATTAGACACCTTATATTTCTCATTTTATGTCTAGTGTCTGTGGAGGTCTTGTTATTAAGTATTGTTTTTTTTTTTTAATTGCAAATTTATTAAATGTTAGTCCCTATGCATACTGATCACTAAGCAACTACACCTAGGTAAGCGGCGCATGCGCGCCTGCCACGAAGTCACCACCTAAAAGCTACCTCAACGCAGGGTCCGTGTTTACGGGCCCCTACCTTGCAACCGCGGGACAAATGCAGAGCCTATACCCGGCCTGCCGCGTCCCCCTACGGGACGTAACAACTTCCCGGTGATGTACTACTTCAGTAGTAGCCCGCTCGTGCAGTTCCTATACAAAAACGCGAAGTACGTCCATCGCCTTTCGTCCGTCTCATTCGTTTCGCTTTTATTTTAATTACCGATCTATTAAATGTCGGACAACAAGGTAAGTGTGCAACTAATGTAAAAGTAGATTCTGCAACTCTTATACTCTCTGTTCACGTTTTAAATTTAAGGTTTGACATTTATATTGAAAGCAGTTGTGGCCGAGTGGTAACGGCCCCGACTTACGAGTTACAGGTCGCGAGTTCAAACCCACCCAGGCATTAGATACTTTGTGTAATTTTATCACCACTTTTTTTTTTTTTTTTTTTTTTTTTTTTTTTTTTTATGGTAGGTAAAAATCATCGAATGACGAATCCCACTCTTGGGCGGAGCGGGAAACAGTGTCAGACTCTTACTGACTAAAGAACCTACCCCGTACTTTCCTTGCCTTATTCCCAGAGCCCCGGTGTAACGCTTTCGCATCAACCCTCAGCTCCGGTAGGCTTCGACCCTGCAGGGTCCCTACGGTTTGCTGACAACTCCTTGAGGCGCGCGGGAACGGAACGCGCCGTCGACGACTTGGGCTCGGTCTGGACTGCTACCAGACGACCGGACGGCGAGCTACCCATTGCTCGCCGTCCGCAAGCCAGTGTCTACGGTGGCCGGATATCGGCAGAATTGCGGCGGCGACGGCTACGGCGAGTGCGCCGTTGCCTTTGCCTTATGCGGTCAGCCTCCTCCTTTTCGAGCATTACTGCCTCGCAAAAGGAGGCGACCGCCTGCCACTCCTCTTCGCTGCGGACCATGGCCTGAACCAAGGCCCGGCGCGAGAGGTCGCCGCCGCCGATCACCCCCACGAGGGCACGGCGTTCCTCTTCCCAAGCGGGGCACACCTCCACCGTGTGCTCCACCGTGTCCTCCGGGCTCGCCTCACAGTGGCGACACCCGGACGTCTCTTCCGCACGAATCCGGTGCAGGAATCTCCCGAACTTCCCATGTCCGGTGAGAACCTGCGTCATGCGGAAAGTGAGGACGCCGTGAGGTCTATCCAGCCACGCCTCAAAGAGGGGCACTACCGCTGAGATTACGGTGTGCCCAGCGCTGGGTTGCGACAGTCGCTGTTTCCACTTCACCATGAGATCTCGCCGGAGCTCCTTCCGCCACGCCTCGACATGTTCGGGCAGCGGATCTTCGCCCCGGCGTTGCATCTCCACGCGCTGGTCGTGCATGCGTGCAAGGACTGTTGCCTCCAAATCCCATGGTGGTAGGCCAGCAAGGAGGCTCGCCGCCTCGCGGGACACCGTGCGGTATCCCCGCACCATCCGGATGGCCATGACCCTCTGGCAGGCGTTCAGCTGGGCCGCCGGGCGTTTACGCAGCGTCGGCGCCCACACTGGTGCCCCATAAAGGGCCATGGACCGAACGATGCCGGCGTAGAGCCTCCGGCAGAAGGCGTCTGGACCCCCAAGGTTCGGCAGGAGCCGCTTGAGAGCAGCCCCCGTCCGATTGAGTTTGGGGGCCAGACGTCGGAAGTGCTCCTCGAAATTCCATCGGCTGTCGAGGACAAGTCCCAGGTACTTCATCGTCGACCCGACGCCGATGTGAACTCCTTCTACCGTTAGTTGGGAACCCGTTGGTGGCGCATTCCGAGGGCCGTGAAAGCACATGGCCTCGGACTTGTGCAGTGCCACCTTGAGTCCCAACTGCTGGATCCTCTCAACGACTGTCGCAACCCCACGTGTCGCTAGTTCGACCGCCGCCTGGTACGACCTTCCCTGCGCTAGGACCAGCGTGTCGTCTGCGTAGCAGACCACGCTGACCCCTACGGGGAGGTCGGCGCGCAGCACGTAGTCGTACCCGATGTTCCACAAGGGCGGTCCTAGTACCGATCCCTGTGGGACACCGCACGACATCTCTCGCCGTTTCCAATCTCCTTGGTGACCGGGGTAGATTATGTACCTGTCGGACAGGTAGGCCTCGATTGTACGACAGAGGTAGTCGGGCACCCGGTGATACCGGAGTGCCGTCCTAATGCAACTCCAGGGCAGGGAATTAAAGGCGTTGGCAATGTCCAACGACACCGCCAAGACACACCTGCCCCGGGATACCGCATCCCCCGTCGTGAGGGCTCGCACGCGCATGATGGCGTCCACCGTGGAGCGCCTCCTGCGAAATCCGAACTGGTCGTCCGCGAGATCGGGCCCCTTCAGTGTTAGGTGCTTGACGAGGCGGTCTGCAATGACTCTTTCAAAGAGCTTGCCCACCTCGTCAAGCAGCACAATGGGCCGATACGCGGACGGAGAGTCCGCAGGGCGCCCCGGCTTCGCGACGAGGACCAGTTTTCCCGTCTTCCAGGGAAGTGGGAACTGGCCCCTCTCCAAACATGCGCTAAAGAGCCCCCCCAATCGGGACCCGAGAGCCTCCATGGCCAGGACCCAGGCCTTCCCAGGCAAGCCGTCCGGTCCTGGGGCGGTATTTTTGGCGCCCATCCGCCGTACCGCCACTCTCATCTCTACCTCGGTCACCTCCGGAGTAACACCGTCGTCGCTGATGTGGTCCGCGTCGGATTCCGCTGGTGGCGGAGCCATGGGCGGGGGGGAGTGGTCCCCTCGCGTAGGGAACAACGTGCTCACCACACCCTCCACGAGCTGTGGCCGGAGACTCTGCGTCAACGGGGGAGCCCATGGGCGGAGTTTCTCCCGCACCATCTTGTATGGGCGTCCCCACGGATCAGCGTTGAGGGTCCCCAGCCACACTTTGCAGGCCTCCTGCTTGGCCCGCTTTATCTCGGATCGGAGGGTGCGCTTTGCCACCCTATATCCCTCGTAAAGCTCCGCCTCCACGGCTTGCGCATCCGGCGGGCGGATGCGGCGCCTGCGGAATCTAGTATGCCGGCGTCGCGCAGCGGTGCATGCGTCACGTAGTGTCGCAAGCTCCGGCGACCACCAGTATACCTGGCGCCGGGCGCATCCTGGGCGGAGTCGAGGCATTGCCACGTCGCAGATTTGCGACATGGCCTCCCGGAACCACTCCGCCTCGACGTTGATGTCGGCAGGCCTGACCGGTGCTTGCACCCAGGCCTGCACCATCGCGGCTTCCCGGAAGAGCTCCCGTTCCAGCAGCCTTAGCGCCCAGCGCGGACCACATGGGGTCTGTCGGACCGGCGCGGTCGAGGTCTGGGCGGAGACGTCAAACCGGATATACCGGTGGTCCGAGTATGTCTCCACCCCCTCCATGACGCGCCAGTCAACTACACGCGGTGTCAGAGCGGGGCTGGCGAACGAAATGTCCACCACAGACTCGCCCTGCACCCGAACACACGTGGGGACAGAACCCCGGTTTAGGACGACCAGGCCTGTTTCCAGAGCCCAGTCCTCCACCATCCGACCCCGCTGGTTCGTGAGCCGAGAACCCCAAGCCAAGTTCCAGGCATTGAAGTCCCCGCAAACGACCACGGGGAGGGAACCATACCCAGCGACGACGGTATTCAACTCCCTGAGGGAGTCGTGTAGATCGGCGAGAGATCTGTTCGGGGACAGGTAGACGCCTACCACTACAATGTCCCCGAACCGTGCTGCCACGCAACCTCGTCCCCTCGTGATGGTCTCGAGGGTCGGGGTACCAGCAGCGGCCGACGAGATAAGGGTCACCGAGCCGTTCAGGTCCTGTACCCAGTCAGCTCTGGGCAGGACAAAGTACGGCTCGGAGACCACGGCGACGTTTATCGACCACTGCGCCATGCTCTGGAGCAACAGATCCTGAGCGGGGGCGCAGTGGTTGACATTCGCCTGGAGGAGACGTAATGGTGCCGTTATTGGCAGTCCATAGCCTCCTCCCGAGCCCTCTGTGAGGGCACTGCCGCGGTGGTTGCGGTGACGACAGCGACAGCGGCGGCGGCAGAAGCTACGGTCGCGGCGGTGGCGGTGGGGGGCCGACGGAGTCTGGCCTTCACGTTGGCCGGGGGGTCACAGGACCTGCCCCCAGCCCGGTGGTCGGCCTGCTTGCCTGCAGCCGCACATGCATAGCAGTGCGGCGCACTCCGGCATTCAGCAGACCTGTGACCAGGCTTGCCACACTGGTAGCAATGGTCGCTGCGATCCACCTCTGCGGCGCAATAGGCCCCCACGTGGTGCCCCACGTGGCAGCGGAAACACCGCAGAGGTCTGGGCTCCAGCAGTTTAACCTGCGCAGAGACCCAGCCCACCAGAAGCCGTCGGCCTTCTCCGGTGATGGCCTTGGCCACAGACACGGGGCAGCTCACCGTTACGGCTCGCATGCCCGTGCTGTCAGCGCGGATGGTGCCCACCCGAACCTGTTCGGGCGTGCAACCGCCCGCCCTGACGATGGCCGCCACCACCTCTTCCACCTCGACGGAGTCGTCCAAGCCCATTATGCGCATGTCAATGCACTTGGTGGGCCTGGACACTCTGGCCTCTTTTGCATCGAGGGCCGCCCTGATCTTATCGGCCAGGATGTCTGCGACACTGGCCGAGCCGGGGACCTCGAGAATTCGGGCCCCCGTGATCGTGCGCCTCATGCAAAAGCCCCCAGAGACCCCGAGTTCGTCGAGGTGGGGTAACACCGCCCGCTTCGCCTTGGCCATGACGGAGTCATAGTCCGCGCCCTTTTTACCCGCTTCAGGCTGTAGTGTGATCACTACAGCCTCGGTTTTCGGGGCGCGAAGCCTGGCCGCCATGGCGCGCTTTTTGCGCTCCCGTCGCTTCGCCTGCTTTTTGGCCACCCTGGCCGCCTTGACCGCCTGCCTCTTAGCGCCAACGACCGTCCATTCGGCCCCAGCTGAGGGTTGTTCAGGCGGGAGAGTCACCCGGCGCGGCCCAGTCGCCGCTGCAGCAGTAGGTGGACCGGCCGCTTTAGGGGCTGCTGATTTACCCCTTGGGGGAGGAGCGGCCTTGTCTTGCCGCTGCCGTTGCTGTGCGGCAGTCGGGGCTTGCCTCGCCACAGCCCCGCGCCCACCTGGCCCCGACGGGCCCGCAATAGGCACCACAGCCGCAGCTGCGGCGGCAGCGGCATACGTCACCGCCTTCCGCTGGCTGGAGGCCGCGAGTGGGGGACGCAACACAATGCCTTCCAGCAAGGAAAGCTGCTGCTGCATCCTGGTTTGGAACTGCTCCTGCTGCTTCTTTTGTTCCAGCCTGAAGGCAGCCAGTTCCTGCCGAACCAGCGTCAGCAGCTGGCTTTCCGGCTCAGGCTGGGGCTGAGGCTGCTTTGGCCCCTGCTCCTGCGTGCGTCCCTCTTTTTCTTTAGCCGCCTGGGGAGGACCAGCTGGAAGGGCACCCATCAGCTCCTTCCGGAGCTTCGCGTCCCTCTCCTCGAAGGAGGCGTCCATCGCCTCCATGATGGTGGCCGCGAAGGCAGCGATACCCTTCGTCTTGGTCCCCTTCTCCCATTTTTTCTTTCGTGATATGGCCGTCAAAACTTCGACGACCACATCACTAAGCCTCTTGCGTGCCTCCGCAGCGGAGTTCTCTCCTGCGTCTGGCTCGCCGCCAGACGGCTGCGGGTTGTCCGCCCCAGCGCTGTTCACTCGGGGGTGGCGTCCCTCCGCCGCAAGCTTGTCGGCTCGCTGAGCGGCCTCCTGGGAAGTGAGCCCTCTCCCCCTACCACCGCCTCGACCCCCGCCGCGACTGCTAGTGGGGATTTTTGGGGCCGAGCCCTTGTCTTCGTCGGAAGACGACCTGTCCCTCGACTTGGACTTGGGGCGTTTCCGGAAGGAACTCGCGTTCCCTCCGGAGACACCCACCACCTCCTCCACGTCCGAGCCCTCCGAGCTCCTTCCGGATGCCTCGTCGGACTCCGACCGCGCATCACTCTCCGTTGGTTTTGTGTAAAATTTGTTCGAATCCATACAGTTCCCACGAGTAATAAACTTCGGGTACTTGCTCAAAAACTGTGGTTCGCACTAGAGACTAATTTAGCTACCCATTAGTCAAGCTAACAACCTCCCTCACGGTGCGCCGCCGCTTAGAGGTTTGGGGTGATTTTTTATAGAGGTTGTCTTCCTCGCGGCCCGGGCGGTTAAGCCAGGACCCTCGACCCCCATCGAAAGTCAGAAACATGACCTTGGACAATCTTTGGGGCTACGAGTCTAACGGTGGCAGAAGGAGGAGGAACTCTTCCTCCTGCCTGCCCGGTGGCAGGGTGAGTGCACACCGAGCCCGCTCTTACTTCGCCACTATGCCCTCTGCTAAGGCAGAGGGTCACGCGTTGAAGTGATCCTCCAGACAGAACATTCGCAGGCAGCCATCAGACCCCTCGGGCCTCAGTGCCCAAGAGGGGCTGTTGGCTGTCTCCCAGGGTGCACCGTCCCGCAGGCTGGCCTTCACTACAGACGTATCCGCAAGTGACCTACAGCCTGCGGGCACTCGTGGAGGTTTTCTGTCGTGGCACCCCAATTTTATCACCACTGCTCTCAAAACGGCGAAGGAAAACATCGTTCGAAGACATGTGACATCTACCAATAGATTATGGCTCATTCCCTCTCCTAGAGAGGAGGCCTGTGTCCCAGCAATGGGAATATTGAAAAGGCTGATGATGATATGACATTTATATTTATTTTGTGTTGATATTTCAGTAACTCCTCACTGGAGAGACCGACATCCCGAGGCGTCGTGGTCGACCAGCGGGGCACAACAGGGTTCCGCTTTCACTGGTTCGTATTAACATTAGACACCTTATATTTCTCATTTTATGTCTAGAGACTGTGAGCAGTGGTGGCCGAGTGGTAACGGCCTCGACTTACGAGTTGTAGGTCGCGAGTTCAAACCCACCCAGGGATTACTTTTTGTAGTTTATTTCATCACCACTGCTCTCAAAACGTGAGGAAACCGGCATGTCCTAAAACCAAAAAATCGAAGACGTGTGACATCTGCCAATTCGCACTGGGCCCGCGTGGTAGTTTATGGCTCATTCCCTCACCTAGAGAGGAGGCCTGTGTCCCAGTAGTGAGAACGCTGATGATGATGATAGATTAAAACTTTATTGTACACCAAAAAGTAACAGAACTTATTCAAAACTTACAACTATGGGTACAATGGCGGTCTTATCGCTGACCAGACAACCATTTTTTTTTTTGGACAACCATCACACAACGCCGTCTAGTCTCAAGCTAAGCAGAGGTTGTGTTATGAGTACTAGACAACTGATAAACATACTTATATATTTCTAAATAAATACATATTATAGATAAATTACACCCAGACACAGAACAAATGATCGTGGTCATCACACAAACATTTGCCCTGGGTGGGAATCGACCCCACGACCTCCGGCATAGCAGTCAGGGTCACTAACTACTATGCTGACAGGCCAGTCGTATATGACATTTACATTTATGTTGTGTTGATATTTCAGTAACACATTCTGTTTTGGAGTCACAACATTATATCTACTTCATACCAGGGCCTCAAGTCTGCTATTACAATAGTGTCATAATATTATGGTTAAGAGTTGAAAATCGTTTACAGAATTTTGACAGTTTGTTGTAGTGCCACTGGAGAGGAGATCCCGAGGCGTCGTGGCCGACTAGCGGGGCACAACCGGGTTCCCCTTTCACTGGTTCGTATTAACATTAGACACCTTATATTTCTCATTTTATGTCTAGTGACTGTGGAGGTCTTGTTGTTTCGTATTGTTTTAAACTATATTTTTCTTTCCAGGTTCAACGCTCGAGGCTCAACTCGGCCTAGATGGTGAAGTTCCTTTATTAGAGGGTGACGCTTCTGTAAGTTTCTGTGACATTTTCTGTTTATCTTTTGCTTTTTTTGAATGAATGAATTATAGTGTCGGACTCTTACTGATTAAACACCCCGCCCCATTCCTTCTTTGCCATTCGCAGTGGGGCCAAGACTTCTTTTCAGAAAGAGACCCTGACGATAAGGAAGGAATAAAAAAGCCCTTGTTGTAATAAACTCAAAAAAGCACTTGGGTGATATTTATGCTATATTAAACCTAATAGGAGTACGATAAGAGGTAGTTTTCGAATAAGTGTATTGAAAACAACTTTTCATTACTCATACTCTGAAAGTAGGTGTAAATTTGCCTGCGGAGAGGGCTGGAAGAAGTACTTTTACTCCCTAGGGAGTTTTACTTTTCAACTGACAGCTGTCTAAATATTAAAAAAAAAACTAGTTCTATTTTGACATTTCTACTGAACCGTGACCCGAATTTCTATACTGCAAGTACAATTGAAATAACATAGAGATAGGAATAATTTAATTATACCTTTTTTAATGACTTTATTTTAATTTAGGTACTTTCAACTATTTCATTAAAACTAATATTATATTTGAGAAAAATTTTGACCTGACCCATTTTTACAATGATAAAATGAAAAATATTGACTGAATAGCCAGCTGACCAAAGAAAAAAAAATGGCGGGTAAATGGTAGTCTCTCTATAATCTGTGGCCGATTTGGTCTTTCTTGATATTTTATTCGAGGTGTTTTTTTTTTTTTTAGGTAGGTAAAAATCATCCAATGACGAGTCCCGCCCTTGGGCGGCGCGGGAAACAAGTGTCAGACTCTTACTGACTAAACAACCTACCCCATTCCAACGTTGCCATATACACCAGGGCCATAGCCTTCCTTTCAGACGTTAACCCATGGCCCCAGTTGGCTTCGACCCTTCTGCAGGGCCCCTACGGTTTGCTGACAACTCCTTGAGGCGCGCGGGAACAGTGCGCGCCGTTGACGACTGGGCTTGGTCCGGACGGTTGGACGGCGAGCTACCCATTGCTCGCCATCCACAAGCCCGCGCCTACGGTGGCCGGAAATCGGGATCGGAATCTCAGCGGCGTCTCGGGCGTGAGCGCCGTTGTCTTAAGCGGTCGGCTTCCTCCTTTGCTAGCATTACTGCTTCGCAAAAGGAGGCGACCGCCTGCCACTCCTCCTCGCTCCGGACCATGGCCTCGACCAAGGCCCGGCGCGAGAGATCGCCGCCGCCGATCGTCCCCACGAGGACACGGCGATGCTCTGCCCAAGCGGGGCACACCTCGACCGTGTGCTCCACCGTGTCCTCCGGGCGGTCCACACAGTGGCGACACCCGGGCGTCTCTTCCGCACGAATCCGATGCAGGTACCTCCCGAACTTACCATGTCAGGTGAGGACCTGCGTGTCCGGTGAGGACCTGCGTTATTCGAGGTGTTGAGTTTTGTTTACATTTTGCTTAATCGCTGTTATGAGAAATTTCTATTAACACGATAAGTTTATCAGCTTCAGTTATATATTTAACGCAAGATTCTTAAGAGGAGAAAACCGCTTACCGCCTAAATCAAAAGAAATATACCTACCTAAAATAATACGAAGACCTTTGACGACGACTCAGGTTTTTATTATTATTTTTATTTTCCTCGTATTCGTAATGAAAAGCACAGTGTTTACCTCGAGTTCAAGAGTTATTAAGTCCCTCGAACTATTAGCGACCTCGCTTTCGCTTGGTCGCCAAGAAATTTCTCGGGACTAAGTAACTAACTTTCATCCCTCTTATAACAATGTACTATTGTTTATTTTCATGTTTATTTACAGGAAGAGTGGCGCGCGTGGAATGCGCAGTATGAAAAAAAACGCCCGCTACCAGGAGACCGCTGATGCCACGACGGATTTGTATGATGTTGTCGGCTGCTCCAGAAACGTAAATTATCATTAGTTTATCCTTAAATGTAATTAATGTTTGTACTATGTAGGAAACCTGATGAATGTTTTTATTTCGAGCTTCTAGCTATAGCCATCAGCTGCAAGAGGAATGCGTCGCATTAAATGTGTGCACTTCAGAAGCGAGAGATAGAACATATTATCAACAATTTGGAAGCTCAAAGTAAGTTCAACTGGTCTACTAGCCTGGAGGTCCTGTTTTTTCTACTTGACTGGACTGTTTGTCTAGTGGTCAGTGGCCCTGACTGCTATGCCGGAGGTCGTGGGTTCGATTCCCACAAACACGGGAAAAAAAATTGTGTGATGAGCAAGATCATTTTTGTTCTGTCTGGGTGTAATTTGTCTATAATATATTTTTACTCATTTAGAAATATATAAGTAGGTTTATCAGTAGTTTAGTACTCATAACACAAGCTCTCAATTTTGGCCTCTCTTCTTTCTGCACTTACCTACAATGCATACGCTTGGGTCTCCTACGGCAATAACTGAAAACTTTTTATTTTTTACAGATCTCACGTGCTGATATCTCGGCGACGTGGTTACATAAATCAAATTCAGAGAGATTACTCCGGTAACATCACCATCACTGGGGGTCAAATTGACCCCAATTTGATGCATGGCGCAACATTATCAAATTGTTCAATAACGGCACTGAAATATTTTTTTTAATCAGGGGGGAGGGGCAAGTCACGGGCCATAGTGCCAAGTATTTTGCGTTGGGTGTTATATGAAGTGACATTTTACCCCCCTAATGTACCTGAGGCCTTAGTGTTTATTTGGAAACTCAAAATAAAACAACCTGTATAATATTATCATGGAAATTGATTTTTTTTTATATTATTTGTTTCATATTTACTTGTGCATCTGTAACTTTTTTTAAATAAAAGTAACTTTGTTCATACGTGTCATTTTTACTTGTGTTGGCTTATGCGGCTAAATTGGCGGCGCCCTTGTCACCCGACTGCTTCCCAGAGCTGCACGACCTACCCGAGTACACCGGAAAGGAACAAATGTTAGAAACAGCTGTAGCGCATCACCACGGCATGGCAGAGACAGTAACTACGTATTAGGGCCGTAACAAAACCGCGTTGTGGAGCCACACCACTAAAATCGACAGTGACGCCCGCCACTACGGTCCGCTAGAGACGAGCAGCACTGCCGATTTTAGCGTCGTGGCGCCGCAACGGCGTTGCGTTCCGGCCCTTACGGTTGTGTGTTTCGGCCCTTACGGTTATGCGTTTCGACCTTCAGGAGCTAATATTGTAAACGAAAGCCACCATCTAGTGCTACAACACAAACGTCATTTCCAACGTCAAAGTGAGCGCAGTCAGCAAAGTTCCATACTATGATTACATAAACACCCTTTTCGATTGAGACCTCAAAGTCGATTATAATCTTCTACACAAAAGTTGAAAAAAATCGTCGTCAATTGGGGCCAAGGGTTCGCTTCCGAAAGGAAACTCGAGGTAACCCGAACGCAACGCAAAAAAGTACACTAACAAAGTAAAGTAAGTAAGTTACTAAATGAAACATCATCATCATCTTCCTGCCCTTATCCCGTTTTATTTGGGGTCGGCGCAATATGTTTTTTTCTTCCATTCTGTCCTGTCACCCGTCACGCTATCATTAACTCCTCTGTCTTCCATATCACTTCTCACACTATCCATCCATATCTTCTTTGGTCTCCCTCTCCCTTTCCATCCATCCACAAGTTACTAAATGAAACATGCGGAAATCAAATCCGCGATACACAGTGTGGTAACCAATATACACACACACGCAATACACACGCGATACATAGTATAGTAACCACTGCGCTAACCGTTTGGAGTTCTCAAGTTTTTGGAGTCGAGTCATTTTCATGTTTATTTTTGTATTGTTGCTACCCGTGGTTGTTAGCATAATTATAATATAACTGTGTTACACAAAATATAATAGAATAAACTTTATTGTACACCAAAAAAGTAACACAACAAATAAAAAAAAAAAAATCCCAATACTTTCTACAATTAAAGATACAAATAATTTATTAAATAAAAAGAGATGCAAATGAAAATTTAATAAAGATGTAAATTAAACAAAATTCGAATGGATAAACAATGAAACATAATTTTGCTGAAAGTTCCATCCCCCGTCTTTGTTTATCCAATACGTTCGTTGGATATCGGGTGCAGTCCTGTGTTTGCAGTATAAATAAGCATCTCAGTATCGAGTTACGTTGCCTGAGGCTGTAAGGAGCTTTTTCTTCGATCGTATATCGGTTCGTTAACGGAGGACGCGAGCTCGCGCCGCCCGCGTATTATGGGTATGGTACAAGAAGTAAGAAGCAAGCGTTTTAAGCACAGAGTTCTGCCACCCTAGCTAAGTTACAATCGTTTTGTTTAAAATTTCGTATGTCGTAATTAGAGACAATTAAAAAACTATTATGTCTCGCGTAGATCTGCGCATCGGCATACGAGAGCTTAAAGTTAGCGTTTGTAGATAACCATGCCAATTCCTTTGTTGAGATGACGTTCGAACAAGACAATTGGGAGCGTGGTCAAACAAGCGCTAACTCCAAACGATACGATTGTAACTTGGCTAGGGGAACTGAGATGTCTCGGCGGCCAGTCACAGCTTTCGTACCAGTATCCCACCGGTATGGGGAACAGGGTCCAAGATACGCCGGTTAGGACTCCAGAGACAAGAACCTCCTTCAACCTACTTTTCAACTTTTTTTAACTTTCACTATTTAACCAAATTAATTAAAAGGTTAATTTGGTTCTGGATAATATTCTACGCATAATGATGAATTAACACATTGTCCTAAAAGCACAAAGCTTTGAGGACTATGTGTTAATTCATTCGTTGAAAATTTCGGTCGAGGATTCACTGGTATTATGTTGCTTATATTGTTTTCACTGTTTATCTACTTTGAATTGTTGAACTAGCTGCTAGAGAAGTTATGAATTGGAGTGGGGATGGCAACTGGAGAATAAATGTCAAACAAAAATCTTATAGTGTAACGCACATGCTTAAAATCGCTATCGCTCATGCCTTGTTCCCGTCTCAGGTGAGCTGGTATCGCTAGGTACGTATTTCTTTGTCGTTACGGCGCTCACTGCAGTTGTCGTATCGCTAACAAGCGTTCCTGCGAGGGCTCTTGTTCCAATAAATACTCTTATGTTGCGTACATTATATACACTGTGTACTGGACCATTTAGAACTAACGTACATTTTTGTAGTCTTGCATGAGTTCATTAAAATGAGTACCGGGTTTGACGGTACGGTACATTTTTTATCGTGCTTTTTTGTAAAAATACTTGGCTTTGCGGTCGGAATAATCATCCAATGACGAATCCCGCTCTTGGGCGGCGCGGGAAACAGTGTCAGACTCTTACTGACTTAATACCTAACACCGTTCCTTCTTTGCCCTTCGCACTGGGGTCAAGCCTTCCTTTCAGAAAGAGACCCTGGGCCCCCAGCCCAGTAGAGCCTTGTAGGGTGTTCTGTTAAGCACAGCGCCGCTGCGGGTACGCTCGGTAGGTACTATTGAGATTGGGTTGTTCAAATAATTTGAAATTAATTTGTATACATGTACGACCATCTTGGCCGTACTTAAAATACTGCTATGTAACTAGCAATAATTACCATGAGAACTGATCAAGTTGGGAAAACGAAACCATAGTGACTTCTAATTTGACACCAACGCTATCTATCGAGCCGTGGGTCAACAATTAGAAGTCACTATATGTTAGTTTGAACTGATGACGGGTAAAAATGGTTTATCTCGATTTCCGGCAAAACTACTGGTTTTCACTCTATCTATTAATTCGATTTCAGATGAAGGTTTATAGGTATAATATATCACCCTTGCACCCGCGCGAAGCTGGAGCGGGTCGCTAATAATGATTAAACAAAAGAAATTTCTGATTCGAGATTTTTTAGTTTTTGCATTTTCTGAAAAAAATTACTGTAGTAATGTATACTTTTTTTAAACCATCAAAAAGTAAAGATTTCAATGAATAAGCCAACAAACTTTTTAAAAAAATCACATATTTTTACGTGAGATTTTTCGATTTAAAAATAGGCTGTTTTTTCGATCAAAGATTCGAGTCAAAATAAAGAGCAAATGTATAAATTAATTATGTAAGAATTTTAAATAAAAAAAAATGTAGTAAGTTTGGGACATGAAAAGGAAACTTTTCACCAAATTTTGTGAAAAAAAAGTAATTTTTAAAGAAGATAAAAATTAAATTAAAAAACTCGGTTTTTTGGACTTTTCACATAGATTTTGAGGCTAGGTATGTGAAAAAGCGTAAATACAAAAGTGATCTTTTTATGACCTACAAGTTTGCCATTAGACTTCTTCCATAGAACCAGTAGTTTTGCAGGAAATTGAGATAAACCATTTTTACCCTTAAAACCGCACACCCATCCACTTCTCGACCTCAGATCGACCGTATTTTTTTTTTTAATTTTTGTTGTTAGTATTATTTTCCTTTTCCAATGAGTTTCATTCTACTACTATTTTGTTCCCTTTCAAAAGCTATCTGCACTGGTCTACTAGTTTTGTTGATAATTTCTTGCTGTAATTCTATAGTCGCCAAGTTGTCGATTTTATCTCACAATGTCACAAAGTACTCTGTGATTAATTAAGCCAGGATTCGTCATTAGATGATTTTTCCAACCATAAAAAAAATACCTATTATGCTGCGCTCCTTCTTTCTTTTTCTCCCCTTTGCAAATCTTGAGTTTCGACTCTTGTTGTTCTGTAAAGTGACCAACTTTGAATCCCTCGCGGTGACTGTGTAGGTATTTTTTTTTTTAACAACTATCACACAACGCTGTCTAGTCTCAAGCTAAGCAGAGCTTGTGTTATAAGTACTAGACAACTGATAAACATACTTATATATTTCTAAATACATACATATTGATAAATTACAAACAATGATCGTGCTCATCACACAAACATTTGTCCTGGGTGGGAATCGAACTCACAACCTTCCGCATAGCAGTCAGGGTCACTAACTACTAGACTGACAGGCCAGTCAATTTGTCCAGACAACCAGGCAACTTCAAGCTTATAAGTTTGTGATTTTTTATGATACAGTTATGAAATGTACGTATTTATAATCTTTATACAAAGTTGAGCCTCGCTAGCGGCGGTCGCTCACCGGCTTAAACAACGCGTCTTAATCGCGACGAGCGACGCTGTCCAGTCGTACGCCTCCCAAATACGCCACAAATACAGTACAGACGCCGTCCTCGGTTATGGTCGTGATGAACCAGGCCCAGAAGTTCTACACGTTGCAATCTTACTAATATTATAAATGCGAAAGTTACGACAGTACGTCGATTCTGTAAAATTCGAACAACAACTCGCATATCACTTCGATACTCACTCTCACTTCGGTTAAGGTTCAAAATGACCTTGATTTTGTATTCTGTAAACATCACGTAGGCACTTGCGAAGTGATGTGAGTTCCGAAGCGACCGATACTGTACTAGTGATTGCCGCACTCAACTAAATGTAAGTTAAGATTTATCGGTTTTTTATTTTACTAGTTTTTGACACAGAATTTTAGCTATTATGATGTTTAAATTAAAATATCTTATTTTATGGAATTGGAGGCAGCTAATAAGTAAAAAATAAAACAGAAAACTCTAAATTCGTGTCGTGAATATAATCTATGCTTACCTTACGAAAAAAAATACTGACAGACAATGGCATTAGTAATCTGTGGACGGACAATACTTTAATTGACTTGACGTTGCATTGTTTTGTTTACGTTTTTTTGTTTTTTGGTCGTTCAGTGCCGATAATAATTGTGAAATAATCATGAAGTTTATATTTCTGGTTGTAAAATTTAAGAATAATGGTAATTAAAGAAGTGTTCCAACAATAATGTTTTAGTCCAAATGAAACACGTTCAGATGGCACATATAAACAGTGGACTAAGGTTAGAAGTGCTTTTTTACATGTTGAACCACTTATCATTCCCCTCTCAAACTCCTAACAAATGCAAGCAAATCACTTAAAATGTGCGACATGTGTGCACCTTGGCCTTGACCTTGGTTTGAAGCGTGTTCCCTGAATTCATATATCTTATTTTAATTTTACGTTAATTTTGCTCAATTTTTGACTATTAATAATAAGAAAATGGAGATTTAAATGTAGTAAACTTTAAAAACTTTATCTAAACACTATTTAACTATGATTTTTTCTATTTTCACTCATAAAATAGATGCTTATAATTTGACATTTTGAATCGAATTCGTGTTCGAAGTGAGCGTCGAAGTGACGGCGGAATTACCTTATAGAATGCCACTTAATATGTCATCTCATACTTTATCTGTCAAAATCTCGCTTTCAATTTAGTTCAACTCGCAAACACACTCGCAAGTGTAGCGCTAGTGTAGATTCGAATTATCAACCGAGTTTTCAGAATGCCAAACAAGAAACTCACGGCGGATTCAGATTCGAAGTTTAGAGTGAAGTCTTACAGAATCACACTGCAGATGGGCTTTTGACATTTTGTCATTGGACATTTTGTCAAGTTATATAAATCTATGAAGTAGCGGGTTTTTTTCTCGTGGTTTTTGGGTTGGTCTCATAGTAAAACTTGTTGATCTTACTATAATAAAGAGGTAAAGTTTGTTTTTTTGTTTGTAGGAGGTAATCTCTGGAACTACTGGTCCAATTGGAAAAAAATTAGCAACAATAGAAAGCTGCTTTACTCCTGAGTGACATAGGCTATATTTTATGTACGCGGGCGAAGCCGCTGACAAAAGCTAGTATTGTATATGTATAAAATGATCCTTTTTAAAGAAAGTCCATAAAATCTGTCGTATCAACTTTGTAAAGAAATACTAGACACATTTTTCAGGTTTCGCTTATACTGATAGTAATGTATATATATAGGTACTTTACGGGTATCTGTAAATTCCTAGTTCAACGAATGCCCGTGTTTACGTTCCCAAGTTTCTTAGTTTATCGCTAAGCTGTTAAAAGGATCAAAGGAAAGGTTTCTTTCGGATTAAAGGAGTGCACTCTACGGCTTCTATACTTAAGTATTTTTATTTACAGCAAGGATTTGAAAATGCGTGAGAAAACTAAGATTTCTTCATTTCATTTATTCAAGAACAATTACAATTGTATGCGAATATTTTTCTTAAAAACTAGGATCAAAAATATATTAAAAAAAAAGTAGGACCGTATTTTATCTAATAATAATTAGTTAAGTTAATTAGGGTTATGTAGTTTTAAGGTTAGATATCCAATTATTTGTACAGTTTACTTAATAAATGTAAATATAATATTAAAAAAAAATATATATAATAATTAAAGAGACTTGACAAAGAGAGAGTTGACAGAATTATCACAGCGCTGTTTTTTTTTTAATAGTGGGCAAAATCATCCAATAACATCTCCCTTCATCCTTGGACGAAGACCTGGGGATCGTTGGGTTGATGCGAAAGCGGAACATCGGTACTCTGGAACTAAGGCAGGAAGGAACGGTGGTTCGTTTAGTCATTAGAAGTCTGACACTGTCTTCTGCTCCATCCATGGGCGGAATTCGTCATTCGATGATTTTTCCTTAAAAAACCCTTGGGCGATGCGAGAGATAATGTCAGACTTATACTAGCTTAATACCCAGTCTGTTCGTTCTTTGTCTTAATTTTGGGGCCTTGCTTTTACCTTTTCACATTTACCCATGGCCCCTGGTGAACACTGATTGGTTGGATTTGTTTATCATAATAATGTTTCTTATTTAAGTGTAGGTATGTGTCTAAAAAAATAGGGTTATGTATCCTGGTGAGGTTGCGGTTATGCGGTGGATACAAGACTCACAGGACCGTTCGTCGTGACGAAACTTGGGGGAGGCCTAAACCCAGCAGTGATCGTCTTTGGCTGAAATGATGATGATGTATCTAAGTATGTATTTACTGTTGTATTTATTTATTTTCTGTTTGTTTATTTATTAAATGAGTGAGCAGTGGTGGCCGAGTGGTAACGGCCCCGACTTACGAGTTGTAGGTTGCATGTTCAAACCTAGTCAGTCGCATTACATGTGACATCTACCAATCCGCACTGGGCCGGCGTGGTGGATTATGGCCCATTCCCTCTTCTAGAGAGGAGGCCTGTGTCCCAGCAGTGGGAACATTATAAGGCTGATGATGATGATGATGATTTATTAAATAGAACCTACTGCGGTTTCTGCACCCTCCAGTTGAACACTGTTAGATGGCGTTTTTATTTTGGTCCTTATCAGACGGCGAGTTTCCCAGCGCACGCCGCTGGCAAGTTCGCTCTTACGATGGCCTAAAATAGCCCTGTAACTCTCGAACCTCAGGACTTGACCTATGACGGTGCTAACCACGGTATATATACCGTATATATACCGCTAACCATGGTATATATACCGTGGTTAGCACCGCTACATCATTTGTTTGTAGCACGCGACGGTTACAAGTCGCTTATTTTATCTCTTTTTTTTATTGATTATAGGTTCGCGCTTGACTGCTATCTCACCTGATGGAAAGCGACGATGCAGTCGACGATGGAGCGCGCTTACCTAGAAGTAACCTATTCACTCTTGACTTAAAGATACCCGGATTGTAGCTATCAGGAAACACCGACTCCGGCAAGGAATTCCACTCCTTGGCACTCCTTTCAAACAATCCTGGCAAGGGGTTTGTTAACAAAATAAAAAACAAAGTTCTAGTTATTGCATCACTATTTATTGCTTGCAAGGTACACTACATCAGCTTGGCGGTTTCAATACCGACACTCTGTAGCCAGGATAGAAACTCATTGTGCTCATCATAGTGAGTCTCGATACAGCGTTCCTCTATACCTCCCAGAATGTTCAGCAGAGATGTAGTGAATACTGAGAGAGCTTCTACTTGGTCAGTGTTCTGGAACAATTTAAACAACAAATCATTAACAACTAGTTGATAACAGCGACTTCGCCCGTGTGACACCTGAAAATATTCCAAGAGAGCGCATTCCTGGAATCCAAAGTATTTTTTTTGTGTTAATCTACAACATGGTCTACCCGTGTGTTTTCATCGATGTCCTTTCAGCCGTTCGAGTGTGAAGAAGTAACAAACATACACACACACACACACATTCACAGACTTTTGCCTTTTTAATATTAGTGTGAAGTGAGATATTGATTTTTTTTTTAAGCGGTTTTGTTTACTGCTAATGAATTACTATTGCGTTGTGGTGACCTCAACTGCGCATTTAACAATTACGCATTTGAACAACTACGCAGTCGAATAACTACGCAGTTTAAAAATTACGCAGTATTTTTCTTTTAGGAATGCTATGTAAACGGCAGCTGTAGTAAATATTAGCCTTTTTCCACTATTTCGGGACGTGTAAATAAATAAAGCGGTATCTGTTTTGAGTCAAATACCTACTGGAATTGAGTACTTGACACAATCTTTGTTTTATTGATTGGACAACAACTAATTTTCTCCAAAATCGTAAATAGAAAGATGTGCAAATTCACTATTAATCAAGTTTTTTTATGGAAATTGTGATTAATCAAGATAGAAAACTTTCAAATCTGGTACAGGGGGAAACTGTCAAATAATATAGACTGTCAAATGTAAAGGGGGCACATAGTGACATGTGACGTCACCGTTATTAGGTTGTGTACTCAAAATCAGGTAAGATTGTGGTCAAACGCAAGCGTATCTTATCTTACTAATATTATAAATGCGAAAGTTACAATTTTTGGATGTTTCAATGTTTGTTACTCAATCACGCCAAAACGGCTAGACGGATCTGGATGAAATTTGGCGCAGGCATAGGATACACTCCGGAATAGGACAGGCTACTTTTTATCCCGGAAATCCGAGCCCCATCCCCAATACCAGGCGGGCGATACCGCGGGCAAAAGCTAGTTTACAATATTAGTAAGATGCGAAAGTTACGATGTTTGGATGTTTGTTACTCAATCACGCCAAAACGGCTGGACGGATCTGGATGAAATTTGGCACAAGCATAGGATACACTCCGGAATAGGACATAGGCTACTTTTTATCCCAGAAATCCCAACCCCAATCACAATACCACGCGGGCGAAGCTAGTCTAGAATAAAAAAAAGCTTGTCCACGGCTTGACCATGTAATGTAGGATTTTTATTCAAGGAGTATGGTTCCTTAGAATGGTTTTCTCCTTGGTGAAATGCCTTGAAGAAACTGGTTATTAAATAGTACTAACAGTATAGGTAACAATAGCACACGCCGCTAGCCGTCGCAGCGCCATAAGCTCGCAGCGCCTAACGTTCGCTCGCACGTCTTCAAGCAGCGCCTCTACGGTGCGCGCCACGCCTGGTGCTATCGGCACGATGGACGACGCCCCGATGGTACACGCCCCTAAGGAGTCACATACTTCTACCCATACGAATGTTCCTCCTTCTGTGGAGTAAAGGTTTCAATTAATTTTAACCTATAAGCTTTTTTTAATTTGTTAAGATTTATACATTTTTGTTTTATAATGCTCCTCATTGTTATGAATCTTTGCTAATTTAAAAGCTGGGTACGACACGCGGCATACAAGTTGAACCAACTGAAGATCGACCTTCAATGCGCAGTTACAGATTTGATTTTCGTATCTCAATTGAAATGCAGCACGGTAACCATAGCAACGGCGGCCATTTTGGTTCAACTAAATTGCCACAAACTATACAGATATGGTTTGTAATGCTTAATCAGCATAAAAATCAGTCGCATAAAGGCAGGCACTTTGGGCATATTTTAATTAATAAATAGTATTCATTATACAGATATGCTATTGCTTAAGGACATAATTTTTATTCAATATTTTTATCGACAGATTCGTAAAAACAATGTTCCACTGGTGAAATATAGATGGATGATAAATACAAAACAACCCTGGCAATACAAAACATGCACTAAAATACAAGTAAAGTATACAGAACTATGCATTTAGGTACTCAAAATAACAAAAAATAAGACCTACTTATTAATACATTAAAGGATGTAAGACGTAACATATAGGATGCAGTATATTTGGGTTATGGTCACTGACAGGCTATTCCGTAAGTTTGACAGCTCATTTTTTATCCCTATTTGAAGCGCCATTCGCGAGCGTCCAGGGAACTAACTCGACTAACATTGTATGCGGCGCAACATACCAGTTTTAGTATCGTAGACACTCGCTACAGTCACCGTGGCCGACAGCGCCAATATGGCGAATATCAAATCGGGACAAAAGTCAGTGTGATATGCTTATATGTACTACGCACTAGATGCCTTTGCTTGAATTAAGTGATCTTCATGCCCTACACTTTTACGTGCAGTATTGAGGTATCAACGCTGTAAGTTATAAAAGTTTTGATAGACGACAATGCCAATGAAGCGCTGCAGCGAACAAGTTCAAAGTTTCTGTGAACGTGCTAGTCTGTCGCTAGGATATACCTAAGTCGATGGATAAATAATAAAGGTAAGTGGTCATGTTAAAAAAGTCTACGAGTACTTACCGATATAAGGCAAAAAAGCCTCCATAGCATTGTGTTCGAGATAAGACCCCAGTAGCAACGTATCATTGTTGTTCAGATTGACGTAGAACGAGTAGCGAAGAGGCCTGCTAGTGTCCACTACTGGACGTGTGCTCAGACGAAATACTGTCTCCATCGCTGTACCAATTTCTGGCATCACCTTTATAAAGAAAAAATAAATTTATAGGAACTCCAGTCCTTGGTGTTATGGACAGTTTGTCGTTTTAACAAGTCATAGGTCCCTCGGTTCACGGCGACTTTTTACAAGCTTTTTATTAGCTTGCAATGTAACTATGTATGTTCGGTTCAAATTTTGCAACTGAATTTTGAAACAGATATCTTCAACCGATTGAGCTGTAATTTTGCATGCAGATGTAAACCTCATGACAATGCAATATTGTGATGACATGGAGCTCATTTGATGATGGATTCGCGAGTTAGCCATAGGAACTCTGTAATTAAACGGCACAACCACGTCGAGTTTGGGCTCGTGAGAATCGTCTTGACGAGTTTTAATTATATAAGTATAGACCACCGCTATAAAAGCTTGTTATGAAAAAAATATTTTCATTGAAAACTTGTTTGCGATGCTGTCGCGCGTTTCATAAGCGTGCGACAGCATCGCTACTCACGCATGTTTGTCGCATTTGCAACGCGCTATATTAAAAGTGTTAACGCGCTACTAACGCGCAACATCATCGCGACTGTATCGATGCGAACGCACTACAGCATCGCTACAATAAACGTCGCCGTGGACGAGGGGCCCTACACTTAACGAAATACCAGAACTATCACACAACGCCATCTAGTCCCAAACTAAGCAGAGCTTGGGCTTTGAGTACTAGACAACAGATAAACCTCCGACAAAAAATAACTTTTGTTGCAGGGAGCCCCTTTTAATATCTATTTTATTCTGTTTTTAGAGTTTGTCATAGCGGCAACAGAAAAAAAAGTTTATTTTTCACCATTAAAATTACATTAAAAATAAAATAAGATTTATAATAATTAACATTTTTCAGTGGTGGTTAAAAAGGGCAAATAAATACAACATGTGTAATAATTTTAACTGTCTTAACTATCACGGTTCCGAAGATACAGCTTGGTGACAGACGGACAGCCAAACAGACAGCTATACAAACAGATGGACGGACAGCAGAGTTTTAGTAATAGGGTCCCATTTTAAATTTCAGGTACGGACACCTAAAAAAGAAAATTTAAAAAACAAAAAAATATCTGTAAAACTTACCAACACATATCCAGCATCGGGTCTATCATTGAGTTGGAAAATAACATCAGCGTACACTTCTCCATCAGAGGTACAGTTTTCCTCCTTCACACAGTGGCACTCCACGACCACCCTCACCCTCCCAGCCCTGGCGTCCATGTGAGCAGACATCGTCTTCGAGGTAGTCTCATTGGTGTAATCTGTCAGCTCGCTCAAAAAGTTCCCTTCCAGGGAATTGAAGTTTACCGGTTCAGAAATACGAGTTCCGTGCTGTTGAGTGGTACGATCGATCAGTTTGACAGACGGACCAATAAACAATATTATTTTACTACTAGTTTTCCCCCGCGGTTTTGCCTGCACTTTTTGCAACTTATTAGTCGTAAGGCGATATTAATTAGCCTATGGCCTTCTTCGACAAATGAGACAATCTAAAACTAATAGTACATTTTGTTACTCTAAGTCGAGAAAGTTTGTCATTGTTACTGGAGCCAAAAGCTACAATGACAAATTTCCATGTGTATCAAAAGACGTTTTTCCATACACTTACAAAGACATAAATAAACCTGGATTAACTCGCGACTCATGGGGGTCGACGTGCATACTACAGCCTGAATCAACGATAAATGAAATAAAATTGTACCTAACGAGCGGCCACGCGCATTTTTCCGCACTATTGCGGATAAATGGCGTGTATTGGATATTGGTCTTTATCAATAGATAAAGAATAAGGGTTTTTTCTTTTCTGATTACGTGACTGATAAATCACGGTTCAGTTCTCTATTATGCGGCTGTGTTATTTTTTCACAGGCAATATTTATGCAAAAGGTAGATATTTACACTACAACCTTAATGCTTAGTAAAATTTAAATAGTATTAAATCGAATATTGAATTTCTCTCTCTCCTCGGTTACAATAACGAAGTTTGTGCACTTGTATCAAAATGAACCATCGTGACAAACAAACTCCTCAGCTTAATAATATTAGTATAGATACACAAGCGGAGTTCGTTGGTCATGTACCTACCTCATTCTCCCAAAGGAGTCCTTGGAAAAAAGGTGCGGGTTTATGCATGAATGTTTGTTTACATTGAATGTTAACGCAGCCTTGGTCTTTAAATATATGATTACGTTTAGTCCCAATTCCCAAAATAAAAATCGTGAAAGAATTTTTATTTTGATACGGAATAATATTTGACAGTTAAACGACAATGCTGTTTGTACGTTGCACTAATAAGACTTGTTTTAAATCTATTTTCCGGCTATGTACCATAACTGTACTTAAGAGGTGCCATCCTCACTCACCTATCGATAACGTCTTGCATCATTTAAAACTTGTTGCTTAGTTTAACGCAATTCGTAGTTATGTCTGATAAAAAGGCAATGGGAAAAAAAGATATATATATCTAAGACGAATCAACTTGTTTCAGGAAATACGTGTTTTTTAAAACCCTTAAAAGTTTTTGAGATGAATTGTTGTGACACAAAATAGCGATTAAAAGTACCAGGCTTCTATAGATGTACTTTTTAATGTATGAAGTACATAATGGAAGGCCTTAGATGACGTAAAATAACAGATTTTCAGAAGTTTCTACTGGATTATTTTTACAAAGTTTATACTTTGAAGCCACAAGATATCTGTGTATCCAAAATATCTAGAGAAAAAGGTTTAATAACATCATAATCACATAAGAGTGGTTGTATGAAAATCTCAGGTTGACCACCTAAATTTTTTACTTTCTTTTTTTTACTTATTTTTTTACTTTCTTTTTTTTCAAACTTGAAATTTTGAAGTGGCGTCAGTGACTGAAAAGATGAAAGGGAATCTTTTGTTCCAGTAAAGTCATGCAAAGATTAGGAATGAAATGCATGTTGTTAAAAGAATTATAAGTATAAATATATCGATGGATGAAGAGGGTAAGAGAGCCAAAGAAAAGATGGATAGATTGTTTGAAGAGTGATATAAAAGAAAAGGTTAGTGATAGTGTGACAGGTGACAGGACAGAATGGATGACAAAAACGTCTTGTAGGACACGGGATAAGGGTAAGATGATGATCATCACTGTCCAATTACTACCTTGTAAGTTATTAGAACTTCGACATCTGACGTACGACCGCTCTAAATATTTGACTTACTATATTTGTTAATTGTAAGTGTGTGTGTGTGCTGACTAACTATTGCATTTTAATAGTAAAATTGTTATTTAAAGGAATACTTTAGGACATGCAGTGTTATAATTACATATGTCTTGTTATGTTGATTTCAAACTGAAATGTACACATGTAAGTCTATTTTTTAGCAATAAAAATGTAAATGTAAAATTGTAGTTTTTCGCCACTTTCCATAAAGCCGTTATCGATCGGCACGTAAACGGAATAAACATGAAAAACACTGACCGACACGTACTTATGGCACGCGAAGTGGCGCCTACTTAGCACTAGACTCACGCCTCGCTAATAAAAATAATATTCACCTAATTCCAGAAATATTTGGATTATGTGTTATTTTTATTATTATTAATTTTATTATGTGTTTTATACATAACAAAATTACAAAACCAATCTAAAACAAGTTTGTAATAAGTATTGTATAAAAAAAAAAAACAAAAAAGCTGTTTATTTCTAGTAAAATACAGATTTATATAATTCTTAACTTAATTTTAAAAATAAAAGTTTTTACCCAGATCAGAATTAACCTTTTAACCTTTGTATACCTATGCACAGGGGCCAAAGTCTGCTATTTTAAAAATATTGTCATTCCAACACGATTCCATTGTCATTTTGTTAAAAGTTCGTAATCTGTTAATTCATAATGACTGATCATTGGGCGGTCAGTGGTGTCGTAATAGAATTGTGGTACGAGTTGTTTTGTAACGAATTAAAAACAATAACTGCACAGTAACATTCGAATCGAAGTCACAGATTAAAGGAACTGTCAAAATTTTATTAATTTACCGCATATGTCAAATATTCACTTGTCATTATGTACAAGATTATCACTATAAAAAAAATCTTTCAATGAAGTCTCACTGGTTGATCATTGGAAAGTCATAATGACGCCATCATATTGGTAAATTACCAAACTAGTCAACAATTTTGAAATCAATGATCGACTATTCTGACACTATTGTAATAGCAGACTTGAGGCCCTGATCTAAGTCAAAGTCAAAGTCAAAACATTTATTGCGAACTAAGTGTACAATGTTGTTGTCGCGAATACAATGGCTATGTCTACGCGAATACAATGGCTTATTAATTAATTTGTGCCTTTAATTACAGCATACAATAAGAGACATATTTTCATACAACCGCTTATTTGTGGTATATGCGTCACATAGTTACCTATAACGTGTGAATATTATCTAGGTTTCTATTTTTATTGAAATCAAAACATAAATTGATGTAAAACTAATCCAGGAAAGAGCTCTGAAAATTTTAGCAGATTTTTACGCTCAGAAATTTAAAACGTTGCACAGTTTAATCGGCATTCTTTATTAAGATTATTTTTTTCCAGTAAGGTTTTAAAAAAGGTATTTCCTGGAACAATTTTTATGAAATATTCGACTCAGTGACGGGATTACAGAATGTTAACAGAGTTTTCAGGCGTTCTCTTTTTTTTCGCGTTGCCTATTAATCAAACATTGTATTGGATGAAACAACAAGCTACCTATTACATTGGCGATAGACTAGTGGGGCAGGGCTGTCTTAATAGCTAGTGCTTTATAAGCATATACTTATATTTGGTTATTTATATCATGCTTGCCATACATATTATTAGTAACTTAGACTGTTCATATAGTCACTAATAAATCCTATATTTAAAAAAGTCGAAAAGCATAAAACATTTAAAACATAAAAATATCATCATTAGGCAAGTCCTAAGTCTAAAATGTCCTTATTGAATGATCATTCAATAAGGACATTTTCATTATGAAATGTCATCGTAATTAAAGGCAAATTAAATTATTGATGTGGTAATAAACAGACAGACAGACAAAAAATTGATCCTGCTACGGTTCCATTTTTTTCTTTATGATATACGGAATCTTAAAAAGCAAGGAAAGGATACTCACCGGATTATCATCGCAGATGTCAGTGGCCGTTGAGAACTCCGACACCAGACAGTGTTGACTCCTGAAGTACCAAATGACAGTACAGCCCGGCATTATGCCGCTAATGTTAGCTTTGATGGTCACCACACTGCCTTCGTTCACCATTCGGGGCATTTGAATCATCTGTAGAATGCTTTTAGTTCATCAGAAAGAAATGGATTTGGTCCCAGCTGGGAGCAGTTGTGGCCGAGCCCCCGAGTCGGCGACTCGCGGGGTTCACGGGTTAAACCCAGCCAGGCGTAAAACATTATCAACCCTGGACATGTATTTAAATTTGCTGGATTCTGCACTGGATGTTTGAAGCGCATAAATAAACTTTGTTTTATATTCACGGGGTTCAATCTCAGATATACCGAGTCTAAGTAAAATTCTGAAAATAATGATTTTCACAGAACAGATCGGACTTACCAGTAAGACCTGAAAAACCTTAGGTTCCAGTAATCCTATGATTTACGCATTTACCGTACTATTATACTATACCTGTATTACAGGTAGTCTGGACTCCTGAGCGCTGACTCGAGCTGTGGTTCGATCTGCTACGGTTTGACCAAGAACAGTCACCGTCAACTGTATCAAGTACCTGTACACATAATAATAATATACAACTTTTTGTAAGTACATGCGAAACCAGAATATGTACAACTAGCTTTTGCCTGCGGCTTCGCTCGCGTGATGTTAGCAATATATAGGCCCCTATAGGTCATAGCGTGATGTTATATAGCGTATAACCTTCCTCGAAAAATGGACTATCCAACATAAAAATAATGTTTCAATTTGATACTGGAGTCCCAGAGATTACCCCCCATATACAAACTTACAAATTTTACCTCTTTATGATATTAGTAAATAGTATAGATGTTGCAAATGACTGAAAAGTTGAAAGTGAACCGTTTGTCTTGGTATGAGGCCATGTAAAGAGGAGTTATGAAACGCATGTTACTAAAAGGGCTATGAGTATGCATGTGAATGGATGGAGAGGGATTTCAAAGAAAAGATGGATGGATTGTGTGAAAAGTTATATGACAGAAAGAGGAGTTAGTGGTAGCGTGACGGGTGACAGGACAGAATGGAAGAAAGTACTGTGTTGCGTCGACCCCAAATAAAACGGGACAAGGGCAGGGGGATGATGACGACGATGATGCAGGACCTGAATGTAGTTTCTTTAGAATCAGTAACTGAATCGATTTCAATAATTTTGTTAAAATTAATTAAAGATAACATTGACTTACTTAATAATTTATTGCTTTATTTTATTTTTGTATTCATTTAATTTGAATCGTATTAACTGTTTGCTATGATAATTGAACTGAATGTTATAGAAATTGTAGTTTTTAATATCTGTCTACATCTATCGCATTGGATTTCTGTAATAGTAGCTGTATGTGTGTGTAATAAATAAATGTTGCATTTTTTCCTAAATAGTGAAAGGTCGCAAGTTGGACACCATTGATATTAAATACAACACAGGTCACACCAGGTCATAGCGGGTATTAGGCGCAAGCGAACAGCTTTTTTTTTAAAAAAAAAAAGCGAACAGCTGGATGCGGTAAAAAAGCAACCTCCCCCAACTGGGCTATACCATGAAGTGACCACTTTCTACGCTCTGGCCACTATGTAATATCCAAATCTTCTGTGAACAAATATATAAATAATGGCGCATCCACACATGCCCGGCGGCCAACTCAGCGGCCAGGCAGCCGGCCATGCCGCCGGCACAAGCATCTTTTCTTCGCGAGATTTCAAAGGCGGGCTGAAAGCCGGCGGCAAACACGGCGGCATGTGTGGATGCGCAATAAAAATGGGTCGATTTGGACACAGTGTCCGAACCACCTGCAACTCCACTTAGTCTACCTAAAGTTAAATATAAGGTAAATTAAAAAAGCAATTACTTAATAAATGAGGTAATAACTTACTCGCCCTCGTAGGCCAACCCCGAAGGGAACGACAATGTCCCTTCGTCATCGGTTTCGTAAAATGTATCGACTGGTTCACCTCTAAACGTACATTCCCAGGCTATCTAAAAATTTATAAGTCTTGTTTAGTAATATTCTATTCGACCTATAGAAAGCGTATGTACAGACTTACGGCACGTAGACGCCGCGTAAATAATTTGTACAAAATGTTACCTTTAAACTGTTCATAACCAAAAAAAAATTTGCAAAATAAAAACAATTTTTACTAGTTTAGTTAATTAAGCCTCAAGAGGACACCGGTGTCCGCATAACTATTGTCTTTTAATTGTGTCAGTAATTATGGTAATGGAAAGTTTAAACCAATCAGTAAACAATCACATTTTTGCTTTACGTTGCTTAATCTTGTTCTAACTGTACGTTTAACCAACTATGGTTACTATATGGTTGGTACTATACAATGTACAAATTTTTTTTTTCACCCAATATATCCTCTATAGCTGAAAAAAAAACATTTACCAAGATATTATAAGTAAATTAAAGGATACTCACTGTCATACCCTCACCCAAGTAGTCCAGTTTGGTGATATCAGTGTACAGTTTGAAAGGTGTCTCAGTAGATACCGCCAATAGATCGACGTTGAAGTTAACACTAAGATTTCTATGTAACACGCGGAATGGTAGACTATTCTGAAAATTTATTAATGTTTAGTATTCAGAGTAATCAAAGTAAGTCACAATAGTGCAGTCAAACCGTTCATCTAAAATATTATACTAAGTTAATACGACAGATGGGCTTTCCTTAAAAAGTATCATTGTACACACCAACTTTTACTATGAGACCAATCCAAAAATCACAAAAAAAAAATACCACTGCTCCAATGATTTTGTCGAATTATGTGAATGTAAATTTATGGAGCAGCGGGTTTTTTTTCGTGGTTTTTGGGTTGGTCTCAAGAAGATGGTATGAAGTTGTTGCCAATGCCAAGCGTTCGACATTAACGAAACGATTGTAACTTGGCTAGGGGGGTTGGAGTGGCGACCGTGTAGCGAGAGACGCAGCGTTAGAAGGCCTTCTCGTGGGAGACCTTCCTCGTAGGTGTGTAGGTAGACTGATGACCTGGTAAGAGTTGAGGGAATTCCAAGAATGCTAGACGCTTAGGACCGTTCATTGTGGCGAAATTTGGAAGAGGTCTATATCCAACAGGGAACGTCTTTCGCCTGAAATGATGATGATGATTAAGGATTATTTATTTATTTATTAAGGTACATCAACAATATACATAACATACATTTCAAATTTTTATGGCAGAGACAGAGATCTTGTATGTATATCTCTAACAGATGTACACAACATTCATTGTATGTAAACATAAACGTGAATAATAAAAAAAGAAGATACAAAATAAGGATACAAAAATGAAAAATAGAAATCAAGAACTAAGGATACAATACAATTCTAGAATTAATCTCTCTAATTTAAATTTTAATTTAATTAAATTATATGGTTAGTATTCTATTAACAATTAAAGTCCAACGTACCTGTGTAATAAAATCCCCGTTAGAATACTTATACACTTGACAGAGAACGTCGTACGACTGGCCAGGAGTCAGGGTGTTGGGGCGGATGACCAGCCGGGCCCCTTTCACATCGGACACGGCTACATTATCTTCAGCGCTGGTCACAGTCCACACAAACTTTAGACAAAGAAGGAAATTTTGTTTTAAGGAAAGAAAAGAAAAGCTGGTTGTGGTCACTTGTGGTCTTTAGTTTTAGTTCAGTTCTCTAGCTCTAGGGTGGAACGGAAGTACGTGTATGACTTTTATTTATTTTTTAGGGAGGAAAATCATCCCATGATATTTCCCGCCGTTGAGCAAAGCGGGGTTAGTGTCAGAAATTTAGCTATTAAAAACCCTTTTCTGTTCCTTCTTTGCCTTTGTTTTAGGGCCTTGGGATGTACTTTCACATTACCCATGACCCCAGTAGGCTTCGACCCTGCAGCTACTGTTTGCTGACATTTCCTTGAGGCGCGTGTCGAACGATACGCGCCGTCAAGGATTTGGATGGTTACCGGACGGGCGGACAGTGAGCTACCCATTACCTGCCATCCATAAATCCGCGCCTTTGCTGGCAGAATTTTACTTACTAAAATTCTGTTATTATTTAACAATTAACTGTTTCAAAGTTATCAGTACCAGCTGCATTTACTTTCGCAAACTGGTTCAAGTTAAGCTAACAGCAACTAAATTTAATTAAATTAAGATAAGAATTCATCATAACCGCCCCGAGGTTAACGGCTACATAAACAAAGTCAGGAAAACCTTGTTTAATGAAGGAATCTCACTGAAATTGAAATTAAAACTAAATTGATTTATTGATGTGGGTTAAGTAAACGGATTACAACGCTACGGTTAAATATAAAGTAAGAGAAATTAAATGTTTCACTTTTAATAGATATTTTCTGAATATTTATAAATACTTATATCGTAAATATCGTAAATGACTGTTTTCCAGCTCTATTGAAAGCGTGAGAGAATGTTTTGACAACCCTTTAATTGTGCGTACAGCCAACGAGTGGAATTCCTTGCCGGAGTCTGTTTCCTGATGGCTACAATCCGGGAATCTTTAAGTCAGAGTGAATAGGTTACTTCTAGGTAAGCGAGCTTCATCGTTGACCGCATCGTCACTTTCCATTAGGTGAGATAGCGGTCAAGCGCGAACCTATAATCTATAAAAAAAAAGTGAGACGTTTACTTTGAACGGAATAACGAATGTGCCAAGAATACCGCTAATCGCCGAAACAAGCTGAATGCCTTTTCGTGCAGCGTCGGGAATCATCACAAAGTTCCGTCAGCCATTCTGACTTTTGACACGTAAAATACCCATTTAGTGCTTGATTCCTTACAGTTAACAAACGATCTGATTACCTTGAACACCTGGATAGATCTACATAAGTTGTAGTTATGAACCAGCTCAAATAAAATCAGGTTTCAAACATAACAATCGCATCATAATCGGTCCATTAGTTTAGAAGCTACGATGCCACGGACAGACACGCACACGAAACGCATACACAGATACCCAGACACTTCAAACGTACTCGTAGCTCTCTTTTCCTTCGGAGATTAAGAAATCAAGTAATAATGTTTGAGATAGAATATGAGGAGTACATTTTTTTTTGTGGGAAATCTTGGTATGACTTTTCCTGGTCTTGCATGGAGCTTGTTAGACCTTTGCTGACTAAAACCCACTCCTATTCCTTCTCTGCTTTCGTTCCAAGGACCCAGGATTCTCATTCATACAGTGAAGGTAATTTAAATACGGAATACCTACTTCCTTCTTTTGTTTTTCGATGTAACGAAACAATGCAATAACAAAAAGCCGATTTAAAAGTTTTAAATCATATTGTCTTTCTTCATATTCTGTCTTTCTATTGTGTCTAATAAAGAGACATAATAGAAAGACAATCGGTAGTAAACAAGCGTCGCAGTATAGAACTGTCGTTGAAAGGTTTTAGAAGTAAAAAAAATCAATGATTGATGATTTTATGTTGAATCAGGCTTTCGTATTGAAGTAGGTATTCCATTTATACTTATTATTTTATTACAACTAAAGAAACCTTAGGATGGTCAACTACGTTAAAAGAAGGACACTTGAGAGGTTTCTGCCAGCTCCGGTGTCACTCACCCGTTAAGTTAAGCTCCGGTCGCCGTACAATAGTATAATGATATAATAATAATAGCCATTTATTTTCTTTTCACAAAGCTGACTTTATAGTTTACTAGTCCCAGCTTCGCACGGGTACTGATATTGAAGATAGTATGCATGTATTATACACAGAAACCATCCTCTTGAATCACTCTATCTATTAAAAAAAAACGCATCAAAATCCGTTGCGTACTTTTAAAGATATAAGCATACGCATAAGCAACTTTGTTTTACACTATGTAATGATGATTTTGACTTGTCAAAATCATCATTATTATCATTACATCCACAATACATACAAACAACAATGTCTTGACAATGTTTCATTTGTATGGATTGTGGATGTAACAGAGGTTGTTTTATCAGAACCGAACAAAGAACCAGAGTTTTTAAGGGATTACGTAGCCAATCATTCCCTTTTTTTAGCAATTGACGAATTACGGCGGCCAATTTGAACAGAGATTAACCAAGCACGCAGAAGACATTATAGTGCACAAGTATGTGCGCAATTACAGGTGTACTGTCTATTTTTTCAGTCCCGTAGTCCGATGGGACAACAATCCGACATGGCCGGACAGAGAACAGGGTTTACGAGTTATCTGAGGCAGGGATATCATACAGCAAATTTCCAAGACTCCGGGCAGCAACAGAGTAATTTAAAATGGAAGAAAGACCCAGGAATCGAACCCAGAACTCCACGGTCAGCAGTCACGCTTGCAACCAATGAGACAGTTAAGTAAAGTGAGGGAGTTATTGAGACAGTTGATTAAACCGAAGCAATACTAACGTAGTAATCGTGGGTTCTGAAACATGTCGTGACTTGAGCTTCCAGTATAAAGTCTATATCAGCGTACGCCAGCTGCCCCCCGAGCAGCTCGATAGCGAACATGTCCGATTGGCCCTCAATGAGCAGCTTCGGGTCTCCCTTGCTGTTATCAATCTCGAAATATTTCTGTGTTCCAATCTCCTCATTGTAGGTTTTGGCCGTTACGTTAAAGAGGTATTTCACTCCGGTTAGTAGCTGTAAAGGAAATGATGTATTATACATTGGGTTTTTGAAGAAAAATAAATTATACAGCAATAAGACTTTATACACTGTAGTGGCGGCATGTTGCCAATGGCAGAGGTAACTGCAGCCGTCGATGGCTACTTGTGGATCTTAACAGCGGCTGTGGACATTTCAACAAATGAAGACCGCAGTCGGCGTGTATGCCGAACGTCACTATTTATGTCTTGGGAGGTATGCGGGACAGAGAGTAGAGTCCCACAAAAATCCGTTGAAAAGGGAGGGTCCTCTGACTAGACAGGTGTAATGTCTGTTGAACAACTGCCCGATAAATGATTTCAGACTGTCGTATATTCAAATCGCGCGAAAAATTTTGATTGCGCGATGCTGGATTTCGTATTTTTCTTCTATTTCTCTTATGTGGCGTTATAGATGTCACTACAGGTCATCGGCTGCTGCTACCACTAACGTCGGCAACATGCAAGTGCTTTAAAAGATCATCAACAGCACTCTAATCTTTCTGATCATCATAAAGACGAGTCTGTGGAAGTCAGTAGTATTATTCAGTATTTATCTAAGCAATAAAATTGGTTTTTACTTCAGTATTATTAATCACGAAGACATTTGTTTCCAATTGGGGATAATTCAGCTTCTGTTCAAGTTCCCTCACGGCATGCCAGAGAGCGAGGGTGAACCGCTGTGAGGGGGCTACCAGCGGCTGCCAGCGCACCACCCAGAGGAACTCCACGGGGATACCGGGCTCGGTCTGCAAACTGGGGGAAGGAATGTACAACACGTTTAGGTAGTATTCTAGCATCAACCTGCAGGCATAGTTGGTAGTAAAATATGCCCTGATAATGGTTTTGTACCGCTGTTTTCTAAATAATATTTTTTTTATACATTTGCTATATTATTAGTCTTCACCCATTTGGTTAACTTTAATTCTGCCTTTGTATGCCAAGTGTATTACTTAGTGAAATTTATTATCACCACTGTTCTTAAAACGGTAAAGGAAACCGGAATATCAAAGATTAAAACATTCAAAAATATGTGACATCTACCAACCTGCATTGGGCCCGTATGTTGAATTATAACAATTTCCCTATCCTAAAGAAGAGGCCTGAGTCCTAGAAGTTGGAACGTTAAATTCTGACTATGTAGTAACAGCCAAAATCTCACATATCGCTTAAATATTGATTTTGAAAGAACACTCTTCAACAAGTATTTAATGAAATTTTTTTTTTCATGACAAGCTTTTATAGCGGTGGTCTATACTTATATATTTATTTAAAACTCGTCAAGACGATTCACACGAGCCCAAACTCGACGTGGTTGTGCCGTTTAATTACAGATTTCCTATGGCTACCTCGCGATTCCATCATCAGATCAGCTCCATGTCATCATAATATTGCATTGTCATGCGATTTACACCTGCATGCAAAATCACAGCTCAATCGGTTGAAGATATCTGCGTCAAAATCGAGTTGCAAGATTTGAGCCGAACATACATAGTTACATTGCAAGCTAATAAAAAGCTTTTAAAAACAACACTAGCCTGACATTACCAAATACCTGCTAATATTGTATTTATAAAGGAAACAACGCAACGCAATTAGCTAAACATCAACAAAGAAGATTCCAATCGCAGAATGTAATAAGCAGAGCTTATTATATCTTGTGTTTGTCAGATTACTCGCTAATAACGCGCTGTCACGCCAACAACCGGCCCTGATATTATTTAGCCAAAGATTTCTGCTATATTTCTGTATGGCTAGCTTAAGTTTGTGACTTTGCCTATTATAAATACAGAGAATATTACGAGTGTATTACATATTATATTATTATTGTTATTTAAAAAAAACTAACAAAATCGTATCGCTATTTTCCATATATAAATGTATATCTACACTTCTACACTAATATAATAAAGAGGTAAAGTTTGTTTTTTTGTTTGTAGGGGGTAATCTCTGGAACTACTGGTCCGATTGGAAAAATTTTAGCAACAACAGAAAGCTGCTTTACTCCTGAGTGACATAGGCTATATTTTATGTACGCGGGCGAAGCCGCTGACAAAAGCTAGTATATTATGTTTTAAAGAAATAGTTGAAAGTGAATTAAAATAAAGTCTACTAAAAAACGTATATTCTAATTAAAACTATCTTTATGTTATTTCAATTGTACGGTTGTACAGAAATTCGGGTCACGGTTCCATAGATATGTCAAAATAGAATTCGTTTGTTTTTTAATAATTTGATATCTGTTAGTTGAAAGTAATTCTTAAGGTCTCTGCACGGCGCGGGCGCGGGCGCGGCGCGGCGGGACCGGGCGGCGACGCGACGACGCCATACAGATCCGAGGTTACCGTCGCGTCGAGCGGGACGGCTCTGTGTGGCGTCGTCCGTACTATCTAGTACATTACAACTGCTCAGCGTCGCGTCGCCGCCCGGTCCCGCCGCGCCGCGCCCGCGCCGTGCAGACACCTTTATTTGGCAACCTGTACAGCGCTGTACTTTACACCACAGAAAAACTTGGAAAATATAGTTATTGTGCAGAATGGGGAGCATAGTAGGTGACACATGTCTTATTGCCTTATAGTTGTCTCACATTCACATTATAAGAAAAGGCTATATACAAAAAAAAAACCTGTCAATACTAAAATTACGGAAGTTAAGGTGTTTATTTTTCTCTCATCTTGTATTTGTTTTGTTATTGTGTTTTTGCTTGAAATAGTTTAATTACTTAAAATACCTACAAGTTTATATCCTAAGGCAGAGAAGAACCGCCCAATACAAGCATTACTACATGCTTACTGGGTAGTTCTGACAACTGAATAGTATTGTACACAAAAAAAGTTAATGCAATAAACTATTTTTATTTTATTTTATTTATTTTTGGTTTAAATGATATATATATAAAACATTGCGTAAAATATTAATATTATAAGCAGTTCCCAACTTATCTGCGCACATAAACACATACATATGTACATATATACATACAATAGCATCTATATTGAAACTAGCTTTTGCCCGCGGCTTCGCCCGCGTGGTATTGGGGTTGGGGTTTCCGGGATAAAAAGTAGCCTATATCCTATTTCGGAGTGTATCCTATGCCTGTGCCAAATTTCATCCAGATCCGTCCAGCCGTTTCGGCGTGATTGAGTAACAAACATCCAAACATCGTAACTCTCACATTTATAATATTAGTAAGATACTCACGTGATAATGGTATTGTCCGGTTTGTCGATGACGGAGTTTTTGTCTTTGGGGCAGACGAATGGAGGTGCTAGAATTCGGAATTTCGGTGGTTCTGCTACCTGCGAATACGAGAAATATTCAAATACTAGTTTCTGATAACAATTTCATCTGCTTGAAAATAGAAAATTTATCCCAACAAAGAATTATCAGTGAATGATAAATATTCCGTGAGTTTGTTTCGGTGTTTCTTCTCAGGGTAGTCAGCTAGGAAACACCGGTCTCATCTAGTTTAAAGTGACGAAAAAAAAAATTGACGTGTAAAAGTGTTTTGGAAACCCTATTTGCAAAAATAAATATCATTTGTCAACATTTTTTTTTAATCTGCTGGTGGGTACATTTATGTTCACCTAACTGGTCAAATTGATCTTGCTGATTTTTTTCATGATTTCAGGTTTGGTTCCGTAGTAAAAGTTGTTTGTTATCATGACTATAATCAGGTGTTTAAAGGTCTCTGCACGGCGCGGGCGCGGCGCGGCGGGACCGGGCGGCGACGCGACGACGCCATACAGATCCGAGGCTACCGTCGCGCCGAGCGGGACGGCTCTGTGTGGCGTCGTCCGTACTATCTAGTACATTACAACTGGTCAGCGTCGCGTCGCCGCCCAGTCCCGCCGCGCCGCGCCCGCTGTGTGCAGACATCTTTAGTATCGGTCACTAATTACTTGTCATCCTATACATGTAGATAATTCATATTATTATTATAATTCATTAATACTTTTTTGGCTAAGCTGTTCTGCCTACCCCATGGGAAGAAGTCTTGACCGTTATGGTGGTTGATCTTGTGTGGTCAGTAACAAATTTTTGGGTTTCAATCGAAGTGGGGTGCTGAGCGTAATCACAGCAACGAGTTCAACTGATTTACCGCGAAATTACCTATACATTTAAAGCAAGAATAGGATAGAATTAACGCCATATTGTGACGTCATAGCTGTCAAATCAAATTAGGTACGGTGAGCAAAACAGGATGTAAGTATTTTAAATTGATGTTATAACGTATCATGAAAAATAAGGCGAATTATTGCCAAAAATAAAAATATGAAAGAGCACAGTTTTTTGTACCAATTATAACTTAAATAACTAATTAGTAAAATTATATTAAAAATGCGTTTTTTAGTACCGGTAAAACCGCTATTGATACGAAAATAAGTTTTCTTTTCATACCGTATTTCTTCAGTAACATTTGACAGATAGAGGTCATTGTATCCTATTTTTATGTGAATCGCATTGACCACTGTATTATTGTGCATACAATAATATTATAGTACACCAAGTATGGCTGTAGTAAAAGTCCATTAAAATTACGTTACAAAATTACTACGAACTTCTAAGAATTTACTATTTCTAACACAAATAGTCACGCAGTTCTTTGACCTTGGGCGTAGCAAACGTAAGTAATGCTACTACGCCGCGCATTTGTATGGAATCTTGTAGAACATCGTAACCACGCGCTACGAGCGTAGCAAAGGTCGTAGACCGTCTACGCGTTGACATGTTGTATAGGAAAGCCGCGTAGATTACAAATGTTCTACAAAGAATTATTCTGCTTTGACATGTCATAACAACATAATATTCTGTTCCGTTAAAGGGAGATCGTGGATTCGATTTGATGTTTGAGTAATGAGTTCGGACATTTGTTCTGTATATGGGTGTCATTTATCTATAGTATGTAATAGGGCGACTGGTAATTAGTAATGGATACTAAAACACGTAATTGTAGTCATGATAACAAACAACTTTTCCTGTAGGACCGAACCAGAAATCGCAGTCAGCATTTTCAATACATTTTGAACAGTTAAACGAACATAAATAGTATCGGTATCTTATTATCAGTCACCCTATATATTTAAAAATAACTAACTATTTAAGCATGTTTTTTTTTATGGTAGGTAAAAATCATCCAATGACGAATCCCGCTCTTGGGCGGAGCGGGATACAGTGTCAGACTCTTACTGACTAAACATCTCACCCTGTTCCTTCTTTGCCCTTCACACTGGGGCCAAGCCTTTCTTTCAGAAAAAGACACTGGGCTTCAGTAAGCTTTGAACCTTTTGCAGAGTCCCTACCCCGTTCCTCCCTTGCCTTATATAAGTATGTAACATATTTTTCTAGCATTCTTAGCACAAGCCCAGCTTTAGGACTAAATATCATTATGCCATAATTGTAGACCATTACTGTTATTATTTCGAGTAGTGTGTGAGTTAACCCAACCAGTGCCCAATTACTGCACAGTAGGCTGAACTTCCAAACGGTAAACAAGATGTTAGCAGATAATCACCACCAATATTCCTCTAGGGGCCAAAACGGGATTAATGCGGATGTATTGGACTAATCTAATACGAACTACCCACAGTTGTGTGTGTCTGTGCGTGCATTATTACCCTGAATTCGTGGAAACCGTGATGTAATATGCAAGTGTAGTTATGTATTCATTAGGTTTTGGTAAATAGAGCTAGTAATTCGACTATAATCATTATGTTGTATCTGAACTTTACTTTTCGAGTACCGTAATTAGAGACATAATAGAAACACAATAAGTGTTCAAACGCCGGCGATCGCTGGGGGGGGGGGGGGGGGGAGAACTACGACTTTTATGATATTAAATTTAACATCACGGCTAAACGGCTAGTTGGTGTGTTAAAAAAAGGTGTTAAAATAGACAATTTTTCTAGTAATTTTGATATACGTTTTTTCATTGAATATGGTGTAATTTATTTTTAAAGTAATGTCTAGTAATTTTCAAAGACAGATAAAAAAGCGAAAATTCAGCAAATACCATTATGTATATTTTTATGAAACATTCACAAAGTAAAAGTTTATTAAATTACCAATCTTTTTACATACGGTTTTTATTCAAATAAATGAAGAACAAATTATTATGCGAGCCATCTTGATGCGTGACCCTAGCTCCACTTTTGTTCACTATAATAAATATAAATAAACTGACGTTCTCCGCAGATGTTTTTTCTGCCCAAAAGCTGGCATTTATTTACTTATTTGGTTAACTAACTAAATGAAATAACAACCGTAAGCTAAGAAACCGATCGCAGCACCATACCGGTTTGAAATATAATTTCAAATCATCCGGGAATCTACTCAAATATACACACAAACTAACATTCGAATCGGCCAAGTCATTTAGTAGGAGCTAAGTGACAAACACACGAACAAAAGAATAATACGTACAAAGATAAAAATAGATACGGGTGCAGGTAAAACATAAAATTCAAAAACTTAACATCATTTTCTAAACAACACAAACGTTTAAACATTCAAATTAGATGCAAACAAAACCAGTACACAAATCATACAGCAAAACTAATTTTAGCACCACCACAATACACACAAATTTAATTAAACCACCAACTTCTGACATTAAGAATTCATATAAAAAACTTACCGAATCCCGAACAAAAACTGCCACCACACAAACAAGCACTATGTTAATTAAAATCATGGTTTTAGTGAACTAATGCAGCCCTTTGACGTTGCCGACTGGAACATCTGAAGTGCAATGGACGGGCCGAGTGAATGCGGCGTGGGCCGCAGCCCGCGGGTCAGGCCGATCGATACACAATAGATAATTGAACGAGCTATTTTCCCAGTCATTATGGGCTATTTAGAATTTTGTTGCAGGGCTATTTAGAATTCTGTTGCAGGGTTTAATATTACGGTGTTACGGTGTTAAAACTTGACGCCAGTGGAAATGTATGTATATACCTTTTACTAAAATATCCCTATCTGTAATATGACAATGAATCGCTGAATGTGTTGCTAAGCGCAAATCTCGAGAATAGCTGAACTAATTCTGCGCGTTTTCTGCTGAATTCTAAAAAGAAATAAGAAAATTAAGGGTAAGTATGGTAGGGTAGAGTTGGATATAGTAGTGTAGGGTATAGTAGAGTAGAGTAGAGTAGAGTAGAGAGTACGGTAGAGTAGAGTAGGGAAAATCAGACTAGATTAGGGTAGAGTTGGGTTGAGTAGGATAGAGTAGTATAGGGTAGGGTAGAGTATGGTAGACTTGGGTAGAGTAGGGTATAGTAGAGTAGGGTAACGGGAGCATAGCCAAAAGGTGCACAAAAAACTGCGGGCAAAAATGGATTACATTTTAAAGCAAAGTGCTTCATCGTGCCTGCCTCCTCCCCTGAACCCTAGAGCGGTAGAATCAGAGAAGAAATCAGTGGTTGATCGTCACCTCAAAAAAACCTAGACATGTTATAACATGGTTAGGTTTTATAAAATGTATAGGTATACCTATTACCCTAAAAATAGGTAGCATCTGGTATTAAACGATAAAATCGTTTTAAAATTATAGTTCAATGAAAAGTAAGTGTAAAAAAGACAAACAAACCCAAACTTCCAAGGTCGGGGTCACCGCTCAGAATTCCCCCTCATTTATATCACCCCGACTTCAACAATGGTTGGTCATTTGTTACCCATAATTAAGTTATTTTGTGTTTTACCAAATACCGCGCTAGTCACGACATTGTAAACGAGAAATACGTACTTAATTTGTTTTAATTGAAATGTTGTACTGAATTTAATTCCGTAAATTACATTTGAATGTGTGACTCACGTAAGTTGGGAATTGAATTGAGCTTTTAATTATATGTGTTTGGCAATAAATAATTATTGTCCTTTTATAGGAATTGTATATAACTGGTAATGTACCTTAAAAGGCTGGCAGCTTTGCCACCCGGTATGGCAATGTTTATTCTCTGCCCAAGGTAAAAGCCAATCCTTGAGTCATCGGTGCCCCAGCTGAATGCCTGCCTGAGGCGAGCGCGATTCCGCCAATATCCGGCCACCGTAGAGGCTGGCTTGCGGACGGCGAGCAATGGGTAGCCCGCCGTCCGGTCGTCTGGTAACAGTCCGGACCGAGCCCAAGTCGTCAACGTCAGCAAACTGTAGTGGCCCTACAGGGTCGAAGGCAAGGCCAAGGGTTGATGCGAAAGCGTAACCTCAGGGCTCTGGGACTAAGGCAAGGAAGGAACGGGCTTGGTTGTTTAGTCAGTAAGAGTCTGACACTGTTTCCCGCTCCGCCCAAGGACGGGACTCGTCATTGGAATATTTTTACCAACCATAAAAAAAAACTACCAACAAATTTTAAGTATTATTCTCCAGTAATTTTTTGACAATCCTGCACCATATATCATGTCTAGTCAATGTACATAATATGCCTGGACATTCTATAAAATGCCAGTTTATACATATTACCGGTATGAAGCTTAGCTTTGAGCAATAATCTAAATAGCAAAACCGTTTCACAATGCTGTTCACATTCCGTCGAAGCTCCGATAGTCATTAAACAGGGTGTCCTATAGCGCAATTAAGCTCGTAAATTGCTTTAAAACCTAATAAACTGGGCGTAAAGTGTACCGAAGTGCTCCCGACTCGCCGGTAAAGGTAATGTTCCATGGCACGTAGATGTGAGGTAGCTAGTTAGCTACACTACAAGGTCTATAGAATAGAATAGAAGAATAAAAATAAAATTATTCGATACAGACACAACACAACAGTTACAAAACACACGTTAAAAAATAACAAAAATAAAATGTACGCTGAGCGTCCCCGAACTGAAAGGGTGACCACCTCAGCATTTGCTGGGTGTCAAACACCTATAGGATGGTGACAGCACTCAGATCTGTTGTCGCGGGCTTACGAACGGCGAGCAATGGCTAGTTAACTGTCTGACTATCCGGTAACCGTACGGTATGAGCTAAGTCGTTGACGACGCGTATTGTTTCATGCGTGCCTTAAAGTTTTGAAAGGCAAACCCGGCTCTGGAATAAAAAGCACCGAAGAAGTTAGAAGTAGGTTTTAGTCAGTAAAAAACTGACACACAACAGACTTACCAGTCACGGGTTTACACCCAGCCAGGCGCATTACTTTATGTAATTTATTACTTCACCACTGTTCTCAAAACGGTGAAGGAAAACATCGCGAGGAAACCGGCACCTTGAACCAAAAATTTGATGTCATATGACATCCACCAATACGCACTGGGCCCGCGTGGTGGATTAGGGCCCATTGTCTTTCCTATAGATGAGGCATGAATTCTAGCAGTGGGATTATTATAAGGTAGATGCTATGCTATGCTATGCTTGCATGTCTATGGTGGACAATCCTAAGGGATTGTCGTTGATATTAGCAATTTAACGGGACATTAGCCCCGTCTAACATATGATTATCTTGTTTTATGTCACCGCCGGCATCATTTGTACAATTTAATTGGATATCATATGTTCTGTAGTGTTTCTATATGGAGATAAGTGTTATCTGTGTAGCTATAAAAAGAATTTATGTGTAGACATCATTTGAAACGATTAATTCGAACCGTGTATTAGCTCAGACATTTCATAAGTGCCCATAAATGTAGATTTATGTGAAATAAACTGAATGGTTTTTTTATCAGACTATCGGATGCAATGAAATGGAATATTTATTTTTAGTTAGTTCAATCGCTTGTGAAGACCGCCCGGATAACATGGTGAAGCATACGATGAACGTGTGGGTGGAGCGCCACCGTGTCATCCTGAGGACGATCCCTAGTACAGGCTATGGCTTCTTGCTGCGAAGCAGTAATTTTAGCGAATAAGATAGCACCCGCGTGAGGCAATAAACTTCTGGTCCGGGTCCTTGGTCCTCCAGCCACCATAGGAGTGGTCTTGCGGACGGCGATCAATAGGTAGCTTGTCATGTCCGGACTGAGTCTGAGTCGTCAACAGCGCTTCAAAGAGATGTCAGCAATTTGCTGATAATAAATGCCATAAGAAGTTATTATTGCTGTTAACAACTGTTATTGGTATTTATTTTTTATTTTTTTTAAGCCCTTCATTATTTTACGAGTGCGTAAGCGCTAAAGTTTGTAGAGCCATATTAGAACAACCGTACTGTAGTTTGGTCTACAGTTGGTCGGGCATGAAGCAGGCATGTCTTTTTCAGTTATATCTAAGTTGACTTTTAAGTCACGCTGGGCATACGTATCAAAAATATCTATCAGACAGATCAAACATTTTATTTCCTCCATTCTTACAATAATAAGTCAAACACCTGAGCTGAATAAAAGAAAACGCTAAGAAAATATTTGGAGGCGTGGAGATAAATTACGAGGTCGATTGATAACGTACGTGAGCCGCCTCCGTACCATCCAGCCTCGAACACTAACGAACTTATTCACACTTTCACAGATTTTGTTTGTGCCAGCATTTATACTGAACAAGACTCATTATTAGATTTCTTTTGGACGTATCTTGAATGAGCAAGCGTAGTGATGCGTAGTTTTTTGGTGACACATTTTGTTTTTGTGTTTATCTTAGAACTAGCGACCCGCCTTAGCTTCGCATGGGTTTTTTTTATGGTTGGAAAAATCATCGAATGACGAATCGCGCCCTTGGGCGGAGCGAGAGACAGTATCAAACTTCTACTGACTGAACGACCCATCGTTCCTGCCTTAGTTCCAGGGCCCCGGTGTTCCGCTTTCGCATCAACCCTTGCCCCAGAAGGCTTCGACCCTGCTGGGCCTCTACAGTTTCCGACAACTCCCTGAGGCGCGCGGGAACAGTGCGCGCCGTCGAAGCTTTGCATTAGCTTGGCTTTTTGCCTTAATTTTTTACGCCATTGCGTTTGTCAAAACATAGTGCACTATTTTTTTTTATAAACTACCTGTTAACCCACCTATGTTTTACAAAATAAATGTTTGATTGATTTGCATGGATGCAATGCTGATATTATATTATAAATGTATTATATATATAACATATATAAGACAGCAGTGGTGGCCGAGTGGTAACGGCCCCGACTTAATAGTTGTAGGTCGCGGGTTCAAACCCAGCCAGGCGCATTACTTTGTGTAATTTATTTCATCACCACTGCTCTCAAAACGGTGAAGGAAAACATCGTGAAGAAACCGGCATGTCCTAGAATCAAAAATTCGAAGACATGTGACATCCACCAATCCGCACTGGGCCCGCGTGGTGGATTATGGCCCATTCCCTCTCCTAGAGGGGAGGCCTGTGTCGCAGCAGTGGGAACATTAAAAAGGCTGATGATGAACATATATAAAACATTTTCTTGGGTCACTCTATCTATTAAAAATACCATATCAAAATCCATTGCTTGGTTTTAATCACCTAATAGATAAATGAATACATAGGGACAGACAGCGGGAAGCGACTATGTTTTATATTACGTAGTGATAATAGATACATAGTCTTTTCTAGATTTAAGTATACAAAGAGTATGTTATAAAGTAAAAGTCTCTATTTATCATCTATCCGACTCTCCCCGGGTCCCACCCCGCCCGAGAGCGCAGAGATGTCAAAGAATGACTTTTCCACCGAAAAAAAATGTTAGAAGCATAAGAAATTGCGATCCGGCGCAGACTAAAGTAGCTCAACCTACTCTAACAAATAATACAAAAGTTCTGAAAACATTTAAAAATAACTAAACGTCAGTATATACTCGTATGAATATCGATCGTGTGAAGCCTGAAAGGTGCCGGTATAAAATTACATCAGCAACCCTTTCGTGGTACTTGCATTAGGTCACACTCATAATTGCCGCTATACGGGACAGCAGGTTGATGACCCGCGCCCCCGTGACGCCGCTAAATATAGTCTGCGGCAGGGGTGCTTACACAATCGATTGCAAGAGCTTTCCAAGTTGATCGCGGAAATTATCATAAAACATAAGTCAGAAAATAAATAAAGGCAAGGTAGTGTGATGATCTAATCACATTCGCGGGACAAAGACCGGAGATCGCCCAAGACAGACAAGTTTGGAAGGAGAAAGGGGAGGCCTTTGCCCAGCAGTGAGACACAAAGTATACTATAAAAAAATACTATTTTTTTGTTATTTTTATTTATTTATATCTTCCTAACAGCTATCTTTACAGGTATTACGTTATGCGATAGTGCAACCTTAAAATTATTAATTTAATATTCATATCATATCGATAGTTTCATTATCGATATTATAATATAACTAGCTTTTATCAGCGGCTTCGCCCGCGTACATAAAAATATAGCCTATGTCACTCAGGAGCTTTGCAGCTTTCTATTGTAAAAAAAAATTTTTACAATCGGACCAGTAGGTAGTTCCAGAGATTACCTCCTACAAACAAAAAAACAAATTTTACCTCTTTATTATATTAGTGTAGATAGTGTAGATAAAACACAATTTAATTGTATGAGAAATTACATACTTGCATAGAAACAATGCTTTAAGTTTGCTTGCGGGTAGAATACAGTGACTTTTAGAAATCTTTCCTTTAATAATAATAATAATAATAATAAAGTTTATTTATTTCTCTCAAAAGGCTTAACATTCATACATATTAATAAATTAATGCAAATAAAGTATCCTTTGTGAGAGCTGGAGTCTATACTGGGTACAAGACCTGTGTGACAGAACTCCAGGCTCGCACCTTCAAAATTACAATTATGAATTGCACGTACGTTTCAAAACATAAAAGGAAGATCAAGGGTTGATTGGAAAAAACATGAATAATTTGAATTTTCAGAATATTGTGTTCACTAGTGCAATATAAATACTCACGCCCCTAGGTCCGCACCGGACAGGGGCTGACATGTACGTATTCGAGAGTAAACATGTATATGTGTGGGTGTATTTTTGTGTGTGGGTGTGTGTGTATGTTTGTGTGTGTGCGTGGGTAAGTGTGTATGAGTAACGGTGTGTGTGCGCATGTGATGTTTGTGTAAATTAAGGGAGACGCTGATGGAGAATATTTAATCAAATTGAGACAGTTAAAATTTTTTCAATATCCGCGTAATCCAATTTAAGAAGCCAGCTCGTAATTGCCTTTTTACAGTTTGATTTCCGCATATGATAAATATTTAATATTTTGTTGACTTGGTTATAGACATGACTGCCAAGGAATAGGAAGCTACGTTGCGATGAGCGACATTGTGTACGAAAGCTGGGACATACAGTGTGTTTTCGTCGCTGGGAACTAAATTTTTCAGGTTCGTAGGGAATTTGAGCGTGTTTAATTAATACAAGGTTAAGAATAAATAATTTGCGTACAGAGAGAACCATGCATTTTTCATATAACTCTGCGGTAGGGAAGCGGTAAGGTAACCGCCAACCAACCTTCAGGAGAGCCCTTTGCGCTCGTTCTAGTTTCAACATGTGAGTCTTTGTCGAGCCTCCCCAAGCAACTATACAGTATTGTATTAGTGATTGGCAGAGAGCCAGATACACTTGTCGAACCACCTTAGTATCAGCAACATGACGAAGAGTCTTGAAAATATAGATCAACCTGCGCAATCGTGTAGTGAGTGCATCAATATGTGTACTAAAAGACAAACAGTCATCAATGTGAACACCCAGATACTTAACGCAACAGATGCGGGAAAGACTGGGGCAACTACAGTTCGTTCGATTATGCAAGGAGCATGAGTGAATTTTTAAAGAATAGGAAGAAGGAGATGGCTTTCCAGCGGCAGACAAAGAGAAGGTCAAGTATTTCGTTTTTTCAACGTTCAGTGTTAGCAGGTTCTGAGATAGCCAGTTAGTGACTAAATCGAGTCCAGACTGGGCACATTGGAATGCCTGCTCCCAGGTTTTTCCGTGAAATAGCAGGGCAGTATCATCGGCGTAAGTGAAAATGGACGTATTAAGAATTTTAAAATTGCAGAGGTCATTGATGTAAATGAGAAAAAGGGTCGGACCAATAATACTGCCCTGAGGGACCCCATAGGATATGGGGAGTTCGTCGCTTGTCCAATCTCCTATCCGAAGACACTGTCGTCTATCAGTGAGGTAACTCTCGAAAAGTGCAAGCTGTATGCCTCTGATTCCGATCTTTTCGAGTTTAGCAATAAGTGTGGGGACAGATATCGTGTCGAAGGCTTTTGCCAGATCTAAGAAGACCCCAATTACCTTCTGCTTAGTATCCAGGTTAGATACAATGTTATTGGTTAGATCTAGCACAGCTCCACTTGTAGAAATACCGGATCGAAAACCATATTGAGATGTAGAAAGAAGATTATTTTGTTCTAAGTACTTAACAAGGCGGTTATTCATGAGTCTCTCCAGTAGTTTCGAGAGTGTAGGAAGTATCGAGATAGGCCTGTAGTTGCTTGCTCGATCTCTGTCCCCACCCTTATGCACTGGATGTACAATGGCAAGCTTAAGTGCATTTGGAAAGATACCAGAGGTAAACGCAAGATTACATATATACGTAAGATGAGGAACGAGATGACTTTTAAATTTCTTTAGAAATGTGCCCGATATACCATCCGAGCCTACAGCACAATCGCATCTAAGGTTCCCAATCAAAGTATCTAATTCAGATTCATCTGTTTCAAGTAAAACAAAAGAGTTATGATATGCTGGGGAGTCTTCTGTTTGGCTAGATATGCAAGAGTGGTCAGTCATGTTCTTAGCCAGTAAACTGCCAATGCTAGCAAAGTAGGAGTTAACCTCGTTTACTGAGCGCTGTGGTTCGGAGCGGAGAAGAAGGGCGTCGGCCTGAGTTTGTGTTTTAGTAGTGTGGGTAATAGATTTTATTACATCCCAGAGCTTTTTATTATTGTTTTGTGCATTATTTATTAGGTCTCTATCATAGTTAGTTTTAATAGTTTTTAGTATCTTTGAACAATAGTTTCTGTACCTTTTAAAAGTAGTTAGTAAAATTTCATTATCGGGATTTTTTTTTAATTTTGTGTGCATGTTGTCCCTGTTGCGTAGGCATCTAAGGAGACCAGGAGTCATCCAAGGTTTACTTAGCTTTCTACGATTGGACACAGTTTTCAGAGTTGAGTTTTGATCGATGATTAAGTTAAGGGTCTCTATAAAAAAATCTGTTGCTTTATTAACATCATTAGTGATATATAAAGGACTAAAATTGGCCTGAAGTAGATCCAATTCAATTTTGCCGAAGTCAGGAACCCGTATCTTTCTAGTTTTTTTTTTTTTAGAACAGTTGAGAGAGTTGTAGTCGTCAAGGAAGAACAAAACGGTATCATGATCAGTGAGCGAGGTATTTGCGACAAAGCAAAAAGCAGGTTTTCTCGTTTTTAAAATTAGATGGTCGAGGCAGGAGCTATTTTGTCTTGTAGGGAGCGAGTGTGCTGGAAGCATTCCGTGATAAGCAAGCATTGTCAAATACTCATTAGCACTTAGGTCGTTGGCATCTAGGATGTTAATATTAATATCACCGATTAAGATAATATTTCTGTAACAGGCGACAGATTTTAATAATTCGTCTAGAGAATTAAGGAAGGCCGAGATATTACGAACAGCAGGAGGGCGATAAACTGCTATCACAGCAGTATCACTGTTAAGTCTTAGCAGTAAGCAATTGGCATCCTGAACGGGGGGTTCCGAAACCGAAATTTGGAGATGAGAGCGAAAGAATACAATTACCCCCTCGTTTTGTGATCTATGTTGTTTGGTAGAGACACAGGTATAGTCATGGATTGCGGGTAAGGGGGGAGAAGCGTAAAGCCAACACTCTGTGAGTACAATCAGATCCCAGGAAGTTTTACTTCTTTCCAAAAGGGCCGACAGTCCATCATAGTTCTTAAATATACTTCGTATATTTTGACAGAGAACTGAGAGTGCGTTTTTATGTAAACCTGCAAACTCCGCACAGTCCTCAATCAAACAGGTTGCGGAGTCTGCCACAGAAATACTGTCTAGATCTGATTGGATGTTATTTAAATTATCGAATGTTCATTAAAGGGATTAAACGTTAAGCTAAAAATGCAGGATTGGAAATTATAATAAAATTGTAATAAAATCGAATAGTGATGTGCATAGGACAGGCACAAATCAGCGATGAATGATGATGGCAAAAATTGGAGAAATTGGAAATCTGCGTATCGCTCAATAAACTTGAGTAAGGTAGCGTCAAACCTTGTGTATGTGTAATGTTGTGTGGAGTGTAACAATATAGGAAACATAGAAATAAAATTAAAACTATAATAAAACAGAATAATAATGTCAGTTTGACCAATATTTAGTCACAGAGTAGCGGGCCCAAACTTTTGAAGGTCACTTTCACAATTTATGCAAGATGGTGTCGATCCTGCAGACTTTTTAATATAAATTTTACCGTGACTCGACCAGCAGCTATGGCATTTTCCGTCCTTTTGGAGACGTCTTCCCAGATAGAAGAGATGTTTACCATAGGAGGTTAGAGAATCTGCAATATATATAGGTTTTGGAGGGCCTGGTAGTTGAATACTGGCTGTTGAAAGTTTATTGTTGCCACTCTGCTTGTTGAAGTTTCTGGAGGCTTTTATAATGTTTTCCTTTATGGTGGATGATTTGAACTCCGCAACAACAGTACCAAAAATGTGAGAGTCCGTTTTTGCCTTTAATCTGTATATTTTACTGACATCAGATGGCCTTATTTCCTCTTTAACTACATCACCAATCTTACAGAGTATTCCCAATAAGGATTCTTTGTTTTCAGAGTCAGTGGCAGGCAGGTTGTTAATCTCGAGCGTAGCAGAGCGTGAACACCGCTCTAGGTAATCAATTTTAGACTCAAGTGAGGAAATCTTTCTATTAAGAGTGGAGTTTTCCCGCTCCGCTGCAGCCAAGCGATCAAGCAATTCATCGTACTTTCCACTGATAAACTCCACCGAAGTCTGAATTCTTGAATTCTGTTCAGCTATGTCGTCCATAGTAGATTTAAGACTATCAAATTTTTGGTTTTGCTTGGACTCAAACTCCGAAAAGAGCCTAGTAATTGCGGAGAGGAGTTGCACATCTTCCGATTCACCATCGTCATAAAATGGATTATCACCCAAGCGACGCTTAGCCCTGCGGTTTGCGTTAACAAAAATGTCTTTAATCCGTTCATGTTGGGTCGAGAACGTACTCAGTTTAGGGTCAGATACTGCCGAGTGGAGATTAGAGAGTGGTGATTTTTTCTCATGCCTGGCTGACTTTAGCTCCGCAGTGGTAGACGGAAGCGCTGGCGATTTCAGTTCAACAGTGCTTGGCGGAGGCGGTGAGCGCTGTACACGGGGCATCGTGAGCGGTAGTATACTATGTCGATTAAATAGTCCAAAGTACTCACAGTTTTTCGAGCGTCTAGTTATTCTTATCAAAACAAACTCATGCGCACACGCAGCGATGAACGTAGGGTCTTGGTGAGAGCGAGACAGCAATTATGGTCACAGCACTGTTTCCGCGGAGGTGAAGGCGGCGCGTGCGGCGTAATATCACACCGCTTGCTTGGGAGCGCAGACTCGTTGCGATTGATAATTACCGTATATGAGTATAGGCACTCTTAGTATGAAACTACGGACTACAGTCGCGTACACATTAATTAAAATTATAATTATATTACAAAATACGTCCACTCTCGAACACGGTATCGGGCGAAGAGGTAAACTGTAAACAATGTATTTCTAGCAAATAAACATTTTGATTTGATTTCTGGGCAAGTGTGAGTTGGACAGGTGCACTGAGAGTTCCGCATAATATTTTAATTTCCGATTAGGCTTGAACATTTTTCCGAACGGCGGTATTCTTTACTGTTCTTAGATTTGTAACTGGGTCTGTGGGTCTGGGTTTGCCTTATGACAAATTTCAAGATTCTGGATGAACAGAAAATAATTTTGATTCCCTTGGGAGTGTTGAAATATATGTTTCTTTGCGACATATATATATTATATATATTTTTTTATATATATCTTTTTTATTGTTAACTTAAAAGTTTGATTTTATCACAGATCCAAGAGACTGCAAATCTGAATATGGCAACCTGAATTTCAACTCGATACCTCCACTAATTCTTGAGACGAGAAAGGGTATTGAGAGAAAGACAGACGCACAACGACTGAGCAGTCGAAATCGTCATTGTAATGTGTTTTTTGTAAATCATTAATTATTTATCGATTATTTCAGACATTAGTGAGTAAATTTTTGAATTACACTACTAAAATTATTTTTATTTAGATAAAAACAAGTTAATTTCGTATTTAGACAAATAAATGATTTTAGTAACTGCTGCCGAACTAGGATTCAGCTTACAGCGCCAATCTCGCGTTACATTTCGTAATTACCTGAAATGCTGTTAGCGCTTGTAGTTGACCACGCCCCTAATTCCCGGACGTCATCTCAACAAAGGAATTGGAAGCGTGTTTATCTATAAGGGCTAACTCTAAACGAAACGATTGTAACTTGGCTAGGGGGGCAGATATGACTCTGCTCTGTTTTTATTTTTGAGGGTTGTGCTAGGAGAATGAGTGAGTGTGTGACACTCATACTCAATTAGACGAGAATGAGTGCGATACGTGAGGGATAAAATTATTAAATTACATTAATAAAATTAACTTACGTAGGATGAGGTATGTACAGTAGAATACTTCAGACACTTTCTGATTATTACAAAGAGTCGAGTCAAGGAAGATGCGTCGAGTCTTCTCAAAGACCCCTAAAAAAAGATTTATTTACTGGGTTTGATGTAAATAAATACTTTTTATTATTGTTTTTCTTTAATATCCAACAGTTGAGCACCCCTGCTCTACGGGGAATTTATAACTAAGGCGGATCTATAACAGAACCATTTAATCATTTCCAAGTAGGTACAATGCACTCTGTATATTAAATATTTACTCGCCCTATACTTGTACGGAGTTGTTTTCGTTTAAAAAATACAAGTGTATGTATTCTACTATCTAAATATGAAGTATCCACGCCAACATTCATGTTTAAAGTTACTTTGTGCAATCTTAAATAAAACTCTAATAATTAAAGCATATGTATAATCAGTCTATTTTTTTTTTCCAGTCACGCCTTAATTAGGGGACTTACCGCCGAGATTATGGTGTACCCAATAATCAGACAATTGGGTTGCCGGCCTCTTCTCTAGGAGAGGAAATAGGCGTAATTCACGTTTTTTTAGTTAGTAAGAGTCTGATACTATCTTCTAGTCCACCCCAACCAAGGCTGGAGTTGTCATTAGATATTTTTTACTAAGTTTTACCCATCAAAAAAACAAAGAATGGGTAATAAAATAAATAGGTAAAACAAATTCATGAAATTAATTCAACGCGTAAGAATTACTTTTATTAATTTGGATAAAATCATCTAAGACTCTATCTGACTAAACGAGCCACCCTATTCCTTCTTAGCCTTCATACCGGGGTCGGACCTTCCTTACAGAAACCGGACCGGGGTCCCAGTAAGCTTTAGCCCTGCAGTTTGGCATTGCATTTGCTGACAACTCTTTGAGGCGTGCGGGAACAGAGCCAGCCCTTGACGACATGGGCTCGGTCCGGATTGTTACCAGACGATTGGATGGCGAGCTACCCATTACTCGCCATACGCAAGCCCACGTCGGTGCGGTGTACGGTGGCCAAAAATCGGGATCGGAATCAAGGCGGTGTCTGGGCCGAAATAAGGAAACGGCGCTGCCTTATGCGGTCGGCCTTCACCTTTGTTAGCATTACTGCTCCGCAGGAGGAGGCGACTGCCTGCCACTCCTCTTCGCCCCGGATCTTAGCTTCTACCAAGACGTGATGTACAAGTGAGAGATGTACACTTCTACCGAATGTCCACATAGTGACGACACCCAGGCATCTCTTCCGTACGAATCCGGTGTAAGAACTTTCCGAACTTGCCATGTCCGGTAAAGACCTGTGTCAAGGCATAAGAATGACGTGAAAAACCAAAAACTCTGTCATAGATCTTTACAATTTTTATTTAATATACTCATTCCGCCGGTCTGCGTAGATGAAAAATATCTTTTACTGTTGGATAGTCTGTTTATTGAGGAAGGAAAAGGAAAAGGAAAATAGATTACATTAATAACCACAGACGCGAGTAGAACCGCAGGGGACAGCTAATAAATAAAAATAAATACCACATTTCGTTGTTATTTTATAATTCAAGAACGGGCTCACCTATCCACACCAAATGGCTAGGCTAGGCTAGTTTTAGGCTTTGTTTTCAGTAGATGGTTTATGTGAAGTTTGCACAAAATCAGTCCGTCAATAATCTGTTGCCGGGAGCGAAGCCGCGGGCCAAACCTAGTACTGTAATAAAAAGTATAGGTAACCAAACTATTATAAATGTGACAACTGTTCATACATGCACAGATAAGCCTTGTATACCTATTGTTTTCTTTTTATGTAAGTGCGTGGCGACACAAATGTCAGTTTGTTATCTGAGAGTGTTTGTCATGAGAGCCGCCCTTTGACAGCAGACAGAACTTCTCTCACTTTTATCTTTTGTATATTGTATATGTTTTTGGTGAACCGGGTTTTTTATCTAAGGTGAGAAATCAACCAACGACTTCTTACGCTCTTTTAGAGCTCAGAGCGTTTCAGATTTTTACTGAGTTGTATTCCAGGTTCTCGAGTTTTTAGGCTTCGACCCTCCGATATGGCTGTGTTGATATTGTAACAAAACATTTATAAATAAGGTTGTATTTATGTTACTGCTAGTGCCATCTGTTGTGATGTATGTGTTAAACTCTACAATAAAGTCAGTCTATTGAAACGTCACTGCGTGTCTTACTTACAGGCTGTTAGATCTTGATATGTCTGAAGTTAGGCTCTGCGATTTTTAGCGCTTGAAAACTCGTACAAAAATAAAAAGCTTGAACAATGATATTTGCAGTTGTTATTGCTGTTGAAAACTATTATTTTTGACACCTTTATTTTTGTACGAGCATAACTTCACTCGCCAAAATCTGACGGCCGTACTGCACGGTTGTTGACATCTCCTTGAAGCGCGCGGAATAATGTTTGAAAAAGATACTATAAGGGCGTTGGGATCCCGAAAAAAAAAATTATAGGCATAAAAATATGGTCGAGCTGTTAGTGAACCTAACTACTACTGGAGGTCTTGGCTTCGATTCCCACCCAGGACAAATATTTGTGTGACACGATGGATCACTCTACTTATTAAAAAAAAAACGGAACGAAATCCGTTGCGTAGTTTTAAAGATCTAAGCATACATAGGGATAGACAGCGGGAAGCGACTTTGTTTTATACTATGTAATAATGATGTGTATGTATTTTGAAATGTATTATGTTTATCAGTAGTCTAATACTTATAACAAAAGCTCTGCTTAGCTTGCGTGGGCAAGTGGTAGGCGAGCAAAGTTTAGCTCGCCGTCCGGTTGTTTAGTAACAAACCGGGCCAAAATCAAGTCGTCGACGGCGCGCTCAGGGAGTTATCAGCAAAACCATAGATTCTCTGTGCAGCCGTGCGCGCCGTCGACGTCTTAGGCTAGGTCCGGCCTGTTACCAGACGACGTCGGCCTCCTCCTTTACAAGCATTACTACTTCGCAGAAAAAGTCTACCGCCTGCCATTCCTCCTCGCTGCGAACCATGGCCTGAACCAAGGACCGGCGCGACAGGTCGCAGCCGGAAATCTCCCCCACGAAGATATGGCGATGCTCTTACCAAGCAGAGCACATCTCTACCGTGTGCTCCACCGTGTCCTCCGGACGGGCCACACGGTGGCGACACCCGGGAGTTGCTTCCTCACGAATCCAGTGCAGGAACCACCTGAACTTACCATGTTCTGTGAGTACCTGCGTCATGCGGAAAGTGAGGACGCCTTGAGGTCTTTCCAGCCATGCCTCAAAGATGGGACTTACCGTCATGATAATGGCGTGCTGAGCATTAGGTTGCGATAGCCGCTGTGCGCCATTTTACCATCACGAGATCCCGCCAGAGCTCTGTCCGTCATACCGCGAGCTGTTCCGGCAGCGGACTTTCACCTGGGGGTGTTTCAGAGGTGGGCCTCTGGCTTGTCCTCTGACCTACCGGTGACCGGAGAGAACCGGTATCATGCGGAAAGTGAGGATGCCGTGACGTCTGGTATAAGTATCTCTCTTTTGTGTTGAAACCGAGCGCTTAATCCATTTTGCTTTCCGAGAAAGTAACAGTGGATTAATCAGTTGAACGATGGCTATCGGCGAGACAGGTAATCGATATAGATATGATTACTACAGACTAGACTATAGGTATATCTCGCGGCATAGGTATTGAAGACAAAGGTTATTGATGTAGGTACTATCGCCGTAGTACATAGAACTTTTTTTAATATCGATAGCTTCGTGCTTGACCGCTGTCTCATCTGATGGAAAACTACGATGTGGTCGATGATGGAGCGCGCTTACCTAGAAATAACCTATTCACTTCCTTATCGGAACGATATGAATGTGTTCCCGAAAGGTATTGTGCGTGTAGATGTGATGTCCATAATTTTTTTCGACAACTTGGCTAGGTCCGGACTGTTATTGAACGAATGGACGGCGAGCTACCCATTGCTCGCCTTCCATAATCCTGCGCATATGGTGGCTGGAAATTGGATCGGAATTCCGACGGCGCGACGGCTGAGGCGTTGTCCACCATGTACCGGTGACGCATTGCTACACGCGTGGTGGTCCGAGGACGGAACGGGCTAGGGGGAAATAGGTTATGAGATTCTAACGCATACTCCCCGAAGTGCAGCCTGTAGAAAACCAACAGGCTAGCAACAGCAACTCGGCATCGATGCTCTAGTCTTTGAAGCTTCGATTCAACGAGTAAACTAAATGATTGATCTCAGATTTCAGCTAAAAAATACTTTATTTAATGAGGGTGTTTAGGAATTTTCACACCACCAGTTAGCGCCACTTAGCCGTCAGGTCTTTTCCTTTGAAAACTTATACATGACGCTGACGTCTAACGTTTGACGTTGACGTTGATGTCTAGCTAATGTCAGTAACATAAGCGTTTTGACAGGTGCCTGGACCTGACGCCTCAGTGCTGCCACCTGGTGAATGACATCTTAGAAAACTCTCATTGTTACAGAGTAACAGTATAGTTAGAAATAACAATAGTATCTAATCGATTAAAACTAGATTTACATAGGTATTTATTCAATAAGTTTATTCAGAGCATTTGGTGGGGACAGATGTGCTAACAAAGCTAATATTGTTGGGTTAAACACACTTAACTAGTGCATCGTCATCAAAAACTTCAAAGTACTAACTCTCAGCGACAAATTTTTCGTGTTATTTTTTTTTTTACTTTGCTTCTATCTTCTCCATTGTATGTGGGTGCGTTCGCAAACATTATATATATATATATATATATTCAGATACGTACAATACGCAGAACCGGAACAACTAGGTGTCTGTATGCCTAACAAATATTTGTTCCGTGTGGGAATGGCACACGCGTAACACAGCCCATCCCTCAACTACTAGTTGGTAGACAATGCTTTTTTGCATTAAGTCCGCTTATGTACTGCTATACTGTACATAAAGTAATAAAATTAAAATTGTTAACTGTAAAAAACCTATTTATTATTCGTATCATAAAAAAATCGTGAGAAACTAAAAGTTTTTATAAACTAAGTTATGTCAGGTAGGTAACCTACCTGATGCGTCGAATATCCATTATCATATTTGGCATTTGGTGTATTATTCAGAATTTTGAGGTAAGTATTTGTATTCGGCCGAACCATTGAAGTACCTACCGATTATATTCCGCAAATGTAATATTTATCTTAAAAAAAACACGAAAGATATTAAAAATAAGAACAAAAAAACAAAGCTAGAAAGTTCCAAACTTACTTTAGCGGGAAAGTTCAAGTTGCCTACATACATTTTAGTTGGTCATCTCTTATAATTTCCCTAATAATTAAAGCAAACAATAAGTTTCTGTTCACTTGGCAAAAAACCTCAAATTCATAATATAGGTACATAATATATTAAAATTGCATTGACCCGTATCCGAAACGTGTCAAGGCCTTCAAATAATAATGTTGTCTTTTAGTAAACAAGTTACATTCGGAGTGATGACTAAATTCCCAACTGGCTGGGTAACTTTACACTCGAATTAATTAAGTTACACGAAGCTCTATTTAAATGATCGATTGTCATAGATGTATAGCTACAATACGCAATCTAATAAACATAAAATAGCCTGGAAAAATTCGATATGAACATTGCGCATGTGCGGCACCCCGGCCCGGAGTGAAGTGAGCGGTAGGCGGCCGAGCAGGTAACAACGAACGCCGACGGAAACACCCGAGCAGTACCGAATCAACCTCGCGCTGGAACTCACGCTCGCCCGGTCAACGCATTATTGACCATTTCCTGCGATAATTCCAACAAAATAACATAGTCTGTTCATTATACTGCCACATAGTTTAAGATTTTAACATAAATAGTGGTTATGCTGTGACTCAGTGACAAAATAAACATTTAGTGAATGTAAGACAGACATTGTGTTAGTTATTAGTATGCACGTAATAAGCACAGGATCGTTAACAGTGACTAATGGAACGCGTTAATTGAAACAAGTGAAGAAGACCTGACAGCTCGATCGACGCCGGCAGGAGGTGAATACGTAACAAGTAAACAAAGAGATTTACGTTGATAAAAGTACTTTTCGATTCAAACAAGATGCCTACACACATCCACGAAAATATTGCTCTACTCAACATGATGTCTTCAGACAATTTCGAAGATGAATTGAAAAGCGTTCAATTACATTTCCCATCAAACAGACGATTGCACAACGACGGCGCATGCGTGGAGGAGCGTGTGAGGACGTCCCGCGGGGACCTGCTGGTGGCCGTGCGCGGCGACCGCAGCAAGCGCGCCATCATCACCTACCACGACCTCGGCCTCAACTATGCCGCCAACTTCCAAGCCTTCTTCAACTTCATCGACATGCGAACGATACTCGACCAGTTCTGCATCTATCACGTAACCGCGCCGGGGCAGGAGGAGGGCGCCCCCACACTCCCCGAAGATTACACTTACCCCAGCATGGATGCATTGGCTTCCCAAATAGATTTTGTTTTGGGACATTTCGGGATACGATCTTTCATTGGATTCGGAGTAGGAGCCGGAGCAAACATATTGGCGCGCTACGCTGTTGTTAGTCCTCAAAAAGTGGATGCGCTGGTCCTCATCAATTGTACGTCGACTCAAGCTGGATGGACCGAATGGTTATACCAGAAAATAAACACAAGACAGTTGCGATCGAGTGGGATGACACAAGGGGCGCTGGATTACCTAATGTGGCATCACTTCGGGCGTAGTACGGACGACCGCAACCATGACTTAGCGCAGGTTTACAAAGAGAGTTTCTCTCACGTCAATCCGATCAATTTAGCGATGTTCATTGACTCATATTTGCGCAGGACGGACCTGAGTATTTCGAGGGACACGCATACTATTAAGGTGCCCGTTTTGAACGTGACGGGAGCTTTGTCCCCGCATGTTGACGACACGGTGACGTTCAATGGTCGCTTGGATCCCTCCAAGACCTCGTGGCTGAGCATCTCAGACTGTGGCATGGTGCTGGAGGAGCAGCCCAGTAAGATAACAGAGGCGTTCAGGTTATTCCTCCAGGGGGAGGGCTACTGCAGATAGTCGCGTTCCGACTCCTGCCTACGAACGCGCTGCTATTTTAGAATGCACTCGATGCTTTCACGCGAGCTTTAAACACTGTTGTAGACACGTTGACAAGTAGACGAAAACAATGTTGTTCCTTGTTTTTAGATGTTTATGGAAATAAATTTATTTTGTGGCTTAACCAGGCTTTTTTTACACCTTTGTAAATAATGAGACAATTCAAAAACAATTATGGTAGCATCTATCTAAGTATTCACTTCGAATAGCTACTACACTTCTCAACACTATAAGCACCAAGTCTTTTATGATTTTTGTCTAAAATATTGGCACTTACATACCTACATCATTCATATTTTAACACTAAAATTATATTATGCCAAATACAATTGTAATTTTAATGACTGATTCAATAAAATTGTCTAATCTACATAAAACTCTTATAACTTCTGCAATTAAGTGTCCAAAAGATTCTTAAAATAAATAAAATTTTAAAGACAGCCACGTAATCCAAACGGAATTAAGAGAGCGTAAAATTATGAGCCGTTTTCAATTAGTGACAATTTGGGGGTTGATAAAATATGATATAAAATATCTTTTCTCCCTTTAGATCGTAATCTTAACTGTGAAAGAGGAACGAGACTTTAAAACCGTAATTTAGTATGGCATTATGAAATGTAACTTAAGGAAGCTTACGTTAGCTGGTAATAAAGATTATTTGGGTTACAATATTTGCCATTTTCATTTCTAAGTACGTACCGTAAAGTATTACTTTGTCATTTGTATATCTTATAAATATATTTAAATATTGTGTTAGTTTGGTATAACTTAACCTTTCGAATACTGTTATTAGAGACATAATAGAAAGACAATAGGTATACGAACGCCGCCGCTTGGAGCTCAAGAGTTTCAATTCACTTTCGCGTAGCTTTATTTAGAGACCAAATGTTTATTTATAAAATAATTTCAGCAGTACTTGGTATGTAATAAAATTTACTAGAGGATTCTTTCAAAAATCCTCACTTAGATGCTTTCACAATATGAACAGGTAGTTGGAATTAATCTTACTAATAAAATGTATAAAACTGACCATATGTAACAATAGTCGAGTTCTATCTTATAGTACATTAAAGTCTAAGTAAAAGTATTAGTAACTTAAAATTTTCAAAATAACTTTAATTTCGGAAGCCGGGGTTTAATAACGAAGTCTAGACCAAACTATTGCAGAAACAATAACAACGCACAAGCATTCATCTATATAGGTATATTAGTGAGATTTAGAGTTACGTACCAAAAAAGAAAAACATGGAACCCTTATGTCACCACTTAATGAGGGTGTTCTAAAATGTCGTTCACCAGGTGGCAATACTGACGCGTCAGGTCCAGGCACCTGTCAAAACACTTATGTTACTGACATTAGCTAGACATCAACGTCAACGTCAAACGTTAGACGTCAGCGTCATGTATAAGTTTTCAAAGGAAAAGACCTGACGGCTAAGTGGCGCTAACTGGTGGTGTGAAAATTCCTAAACACCCTCATTGTTCGTGTGTCTGTCTGTCGGTCAAGACCCTAACTTAGGAATGCGTGTAGGTAACAAGTTCAAATTAAAACTATATACTCAGGCCTGCGGTTCCTTGAAGCTATGGAAAAATTAAACTTCTAAGTTAATGAAAAAAATATATAGATTGACAGTGTAAAACGTATATTTCACACTGTCAAGGAAATAAGAATCCTGAAACTCGACATGAAGCAAGATCTAATAACAAAAAAAATAGGAAAAAAACTGAAAACTGAATTTGTTGTTACGTCACAAAAAAAAAACATGACAATTAGGAAAATCTTCGCAATTCAATTTGAACAATGAACTGTTTTCTTAAGTAAGTTTGTATGGAACCCTCAACTTTCCTGATTTTGTAAAATATCAGTTATATTCCTCAGAGACCTCCCTAAGATCCTCCAAAGTGTTTCCTTAGTTACACAGCTAGAATAAAAATCAATCATCACAAATTTGCATAATGGAACCGAAAAATACTTTTGGAATGAGGACAAAAATAAAGGTTAGCTCATGAATATCCTATAGCATAACAAGGAGGTCCCAATTAAAGGTGCGCCTTCCCGAATCGCCTATCATCTACGTCGAGCATGGTTTAAAAGCGTATTGCTTCACCTAAAGCAATCCAATGTGATGTTTGATGTAAAAGTAATGCTAAAAAAGAGAGAACACCTGAAAACTCTGTTAGCATTCAGTAATTCTACGATTTACTCGAATGTTTCACACATCTTGTTCCAGGAAATTTATTAAACCCTTAATTAAACCCTTAAGGATTTTTGAAAAAAAATTACTACATTTTGAATCTCGATGCGCTAGGCTTTTATAGAAGTACTTTTTTATATTTTTAATATAGGAGTTCATTATGGAGATTCAAAGTTCACGTAAAATAGCAGATTTGCAGAGGTCTTTACTGGATTACTCTTACACAAATTGACGTTTTAGTTTCTATAGAAGCCTAGATAATATCCACAAGATATCTGTGTTTCCACAATATCTGAAGAAAGATGTGTAACAACATCATAATCACGTAAGAGCGGTTGTATGAAAATGTACGTCGGGTTGGCCGCTCTTAATATGAAATGAATTCTATTATTATAAAATGAAAGTTTGTGGTACAGTACGTCGTTACTTATGCAAAGCTTATAAGTTTGAGGACATAGATATGGTCTTTGTCTCTCAAACTGCGTCTTGGGATAATTACTTCTTCCGAGAAACTTTCTCAATTGTGTTCAGTAGTCTCTAGCACCCCTATTGCTGGAGAATACTGAACACAATTGAGAAATGAGAAATTAAAATTTTATGTTTGTCACTGTTTTTTTTTTGTTTTTTATGGTGGGTAAAAATTATCCAATGACGAATCCCGCTCTTGGGCGTAACGGGAAACAGTGTCAAACTGTTACTGACTAAACTGGGGCACTGGGGCCAAGTCTTTCTTTCAGAAAGAGACACTGAGCTCCAGTAAGCTTCGAACCTTTTGCAGAGTCCCTACGGATTTGCTGACAACTTCTTGAGGCGCGCGGGAACGGTGCGCGCCGTCGACGACTTGGACTTGGTTCGGACTGTTACCAGACAACCGGACGGCGAGCTACCCGTTACTCGCCGTCCGCAAGCCCGCGCTTACTGTGGCCGGAAATCGGGGTCGGAATCCTGGCGGCGTTTGGAGCATGCACACCGTTGCTAAGTTTTGCACTGTTGAGCAAGATGGAGTTTTCCAAATTATTATTAACCCCATCTTCGCACAGGTGCAATGGTGATATTAAACACATGCATGCATTGTATAATGTGTGGTTTGTATGTATATACAAACCTTCCTCTTGAATTACTCTATCTATTAAAAAAATCGCAACCGCAAACCGCGGGACAGCAGGAAGCGACTGTTTTTTTATACTATGTAATGATTTATAAGGACAACAATATGGTCCTTTTAAGAAAGAAAGATAAAAATAAAAAGCAAAAAACTAAAACCCCACTACGAAAAAAAATACGACGAAAAATTATGAAACAAGATTTTCAGGATGCTGAAATATAGATACAAGGTTACTTGATAAACAAGAACAAAAAGAAACCGTAGTTACACATTATTAAGGCTATGGTTGGTACCTATATTCTAGCAAAGCCAAAGGAGGTAAAGAATTACCTCCTTTGGCTTTGCCGTAGTCGGTAAAAAGAAAAACCTGCAGAAAAGTGGTTGTCTCTGAAAAGATATGCTGAGAACGATAATTATAAAAAGCAGTAAACTACCTGACCTTTCTTTCCATGTAGTGCCTCAGAATAGGGGAGTATGGACTCTCACCTACTATTACATAACAAAAGTTTTTTTTAATGTCTTATCTTTTTATCTTTTTTAGATGATAATCTTCTTAAATATAAAAATGAATCGCAAAATGTGTTGGTAAGCGCAAAACTCGAGAACGGCTGAACCGATTTCGCTAATTCTTTTTTTGTTGTGTTTGTTATTGTCAGGAGAAGGTTCTTATGAAAAAAAATAGACTATAGTAGAGTAGGGTAGGGTACAATAGAGTATAGTAGGGTAGAGTGGAGTAAAGTCGAATAATCTGTTGACGGGAGCGAAGCCGCGGGCAAAAGTTAGTAATAGATATTTTTAAATACGTAATTGTGCCTTATTAAAGAACATTCTTCACGATTACGTATTTAAAATTTGCAGGACATACAAAATTTTGTCGTACAAACTTCAGTCTGTAAAAAGTTCCACCTTGTATCCACAGGTGGCGTTAGCTACCTGTGTTTTGTAAGTTATTGGGAATTAACATTCAAGTTTCTGTTTAGACGAAACTTTTGTTTTGTTTATTGTTTTAATAGTTACCTTGATAGTTAATTGATAAATTGCTGCCCTAGTTCAATAGTAGTTAGAAGAAGTTATCTTGACCAAAGTAGGTACTGGCTATGTTATGAGTGATTCACAATTTTGTTATTTTTTACTGTCAGTAATTTACCGTCTTGTAGTTAATTGCAATGTGGTTGCTTTGTTAAAACAGTAACTAAGTTTAATGTGATAGAGAGATAGGGAGTAATATATATTTCAATATGAATCAAATATTTTTTAGTAGTAAAATAACCTCAAATTAAACTCAAATTTTAATGTTGTCTTTAAACATGTGTCTAGAACTCTATGTGTAGAAGAATCTTGAACTAGAATTCGGTAAAAATATGTTTATTTTATGGAAGGATGTTATGTTATGAAATTAATTTTGAGGCATAATATTTGAATTGTTAAAGGAGCCTAGACATGACATCATTCTGTGCAATAATTTTAACTGGATATTTCATTAGGAAAATGTACTATAATTAAGAGGATAAGTTAATATTTTGTATTAACTTATCCTCTATAGGTATCCTTGTATCCATTTTTTGAATAGGATGTATGGGATTTTTTTTTAACATGAAACAAAATTTATTTCAATTTGGTGTTTTTTAAGATATCTTAGCGTTGAACTGGGGTATTGAAATAAAATACATTGAAATAGACTTTTTATCAAAATATCACGCGAGAATCCTTGAAGATATAGGCTGCATGCTGAGATTTACGTCGGTGTACCAATTTTTTATTTTTTATTTAAACTACTTCACTGCGATCCCACCCGATGCAGTGATGGAATCTTTTTTCTTCTTTGCCTGTTCAGTCTAGCCTGGAAGATACCTAAATTATTATCGAACGGGAAGACAGCGGCAGGCAAATTGATCCAGTCCTTCGATGTATGAGGAGGTATAACGAAAAGGTAAAATGCTTACCCTGAACCGAAGAGGTTTGGATAAGTTAAGGATGGATTGGTAGGTACTCGCCATACGTAGGGTTGATCGAGATAATACGAATTTTAAACTATTCCCATTTATATCTGATTGTTAAAAGGTATAACAGTGGTGCTGCAACACAAAATAAGGCAACTCAAGGCTTGAAAACACAAAAGCGTCCTATACATTTAGATTATTTACATATTGTTTATTGCTGTGGAAGAGCGGAGCCTCTTAATACAGGCATTACATGCTTAAAAGGAGGCTCCAATCAACTACTAATTTTTAACAATATTTGGTTCAGAATTAAAGATTTTTTATTTGTAGGTACTGAGAAGCCATAAATGGAAATGTCCAATGACAGCTTGAACGACACTTTTATTAGCCTTACACCCCATGATCAATCGTTTTTTACTTTGGGTAAATATCATCCAATGACAACTCCCACCCTTGGGTGGAGCGGGCGTAATGTCAGACATTTACTGACTAAAAATCCACCCCGGTCCCGTTATTATGTTGCCTTTCATACCGGGTCTGAGTCTTCTTTTCAAAAACGAACCCTTAGCCCCAGTAGGCTTCGACCGTTCTGCAGAGTCCCTACGGTTTGCTGACATCTCACTACCAGACCAAGGTAAAGGTAAATATTGAAGACGAAGATATCAGTAATCAATAAAATAGTACCTAATATTTGTTTTATGGAATACGAGGCTTCTAATTACCCATGATAGGTTCGAGCTACTAATACCGTTGACTCGGCAAGGTTATTTCTATAGTTCAGTCGTCTTTTTGATGAAATATTCAGCCAGTGACAACACTGTTTCAAATTGGCTCTATATTAATGATAGTATAGTATAGAATTTCTTTCAAAGTTATTTGTAATTTATAAAAATACAATATGGGAGCAGTGGAGGCCAACTGGTATAGTACTGAACTTGCTGATTATTTTCGCGATTTAATGTTTGATCCCATAGTAAAACTTGTCTATTATCATGAATTTGAGTAAATGAGCAGTGGTGGCCGAGTGGTAACGGCTCCGACTTACGAATTGTAGGTCCCGGATTCAAACCTAACCAGGCGCATTACTTTGTGTAATTTATTTGATCACCACTGCTCTCAAAACTGAAAACGAAAAACATCGGGAGGAAACCGGCACGTCCTATAACCAAAAAATTCAAAGATATGTTATATCCACCAATCCGCACTGGGCCCGTGTGGTGGATTATATCCCATTCCCTCTCCTAGAGAGCAGGCCTGTGTCCCAGCAGTGGGAACATTGAAAAGGTTGATGATGAATATGACTTGCTACGACATTGTTAGATCTTTTTTATAACAAAGAATAGTAACAAAATATCTTAAATTTTCGTAATTATTTTTGGTTTGGGACAAAACTGTATGCTCCATAGATTTGCATGCACATAGGGCAACTGAAAGGTAAAGGTGAGGTTTTTATTCAATAAAAATCTGATATCGCGCTACATCTATATACGGCGACAGATAATTAGTGATCGAAACTTAAACACGTGATTAAATTCATGTTCATCATCAGCCTTTTTAGTGTTCCCACTGCTGGGACACATGCCTCCTCTCTAAGAGAAAGAATGGGCCATAATCCACCACGCGGGTCCAGAGCGGATTGGTGGATGTCGCATATCTTCGAATTTGATCTCACGATGTTTTCCTTCACCGTTTTGAGAGTAGTTTTGATGAAATAAACTACACAAAGTAGTTCGCCTGGCTAAATGAGCTGTGGTGGCCACTCGGCCACCGCTGCTCATTTACTCAAATTTATGATAATAGACAAGTTTTACTATGGGACCAAACCAAAATCGGCTAAATAATCAGCAAGTTCAGTACATTATACCAGTTGAGCGAACATAAATTTAATGTACTAACCAGCTTACTCTCGCTTCTAATATCAATAGCTCCTATTATTATTGTTTATTAGTTTTAAATTTGCGTCATTACGTGTAAATAAACTGTTTTTCTTTCTTTCTAAGAGTGAGACATTTTGCACATAGAGTGTGACATGTTCCTTTTATGACGTAAGTCAGTTCAAGAAGTGAGGGGCTATTTTATGGTGGGCAAAAATTATCCAATGACGAATCCCATTCATAGGCGGAGCGAGAAACAGTGTCAGACTCTTACCTACTAAACACCCCACACCGTACTTTCTTTGCCTTACGCACTGGGGCCAAGCCTTTCTTTCAGAAAGAGACCCTGGGCCCCAGTAGGTTCAACCCTTTTGCAGAGTCCCTACGAAACATTTCAAATATTGGTGCAAATATTTTCAAACCTCAAAGTTGAATTTCAAATTGCTTAATTTCGAATTGTCGAATTAGCGGTTCTTTTTATTTCACATACATGCGATACATTCTGATGTACATTTTTGAACGTTTGCTGATCCCCGTGATTTCATGTTCCTCCCTTGTATTTTGTGAGCTCGACGTTTTCTTTGATGCATACCATAAAATACCTCTTTAGACCTTTTTGGAGTTTGTACAGTTAATAATAAAAAATGGCTTTTAAAGACTTCATATCTAAAGCTTTGTATAACGGAGCCAATACAAAAAACAGTCCGAAGCTGTAATTAATTTTCGATTCGCGCTGAACGCTCCATTCGTGTTTTTGTTTGAGAGCATTTTTCCGTTTTTTTCCTGAACAAACGTGGACGTTGCCCACCCTGTGGGGGGATACTGGGGGGAAGGGGGAGTCAGGCGCTCGGCTAGTTAAATGGACTCGCGGCTGGAGAGAGTGGGGCATTCTCCATTTCCCCCTTTTCACTGACCACTGGATGAACGGATTATGAAATATTTCATCGGAAAATAAAACTGAAAAAATATTACCGCGTCTGAGAGCGGAGCGTATTCTTCAGGGCTGCTAGTTATAACTTGAATTTATCTACTTTGTGGATAACTTGATTAATACCAAAGCTGAACAATGAAGTTCTTATGCTACTCTTGTGCATACTTGGAAACTATTCTTGTTCACAAAGGTGGATTCTTTTGTTTATAGTCTTATAAACAATGTTTAGAGATAACAAAGAATATTGTAGTTTCACGTTAGTAGCTTATTTTTCACTAACTGCAATTTTTCTAAAAGTCAACTTAATAGCCTACCCTCGAGGTAAACATTATATCAAGAGTTATCGCTGTTTGCTGGCAGCTAAACTATAATGTTGAGTCTTAAAATATCAGTATAGTTCAGGGCAAATATGTTGAACCAATGTTTGCGTTACTGCTTACCATCAAGTGGGATTGCAGTATTAGTTTATAGCGAATAAAAAGAGGACCTCCGCCACGGCTACGCGCAGCCTACCTCAACTTAAACCCAAAAGTCGGTTGTAGACAGTTTGACATTCACTTTCCGAGTAATTCTAAAGTTATTTGATGATTTTACGGCTTCACAAAATGGTGAACTACATCAGCGGAGGTGGTTTGTGTTAAAATATGGAAGATTTTTTTTTACTGACAGCTTATTTTTTTTTTGCATAAGAAATTTTAATTCCTGATTTTAAAAGTACCTAGAAAATGAAAAACAGCGTTATACAGAAAAAATACGAACTGTTATTTACGATCTTCTTATAAAGGCTTAGTGACACGAAAACATATTTTGTTTCGATTCCCGGAATACTACATTACAGATGTTACAGGATAGTGAGAGTGACACCTATCGGATTCATATAATGTAGCTTGATTAATACCAAATCTCCTTTTTTCCAAAATTCCTTTTCTCTCATCTTAAAGATCCCTATTTTCGTCCTGATGTCAGGAGTTGTCAGCAAATGAAGAGGTCCAACTGCAGGGCCGAAGCCTTCTGGGGCCCCGGTCCGGTTTCTGAAAGGAAGGTCCGACCCTGGTATGAAGGCTAAGAAGGAAAGGGGTGGGTCTTTTAGTCTGTAAGAGTCTGACACTGTTTCCCGCTCCGCCCAAGGACGGGATTCGTCATTAGATGATATTTCCCACCATAAAAGAAAATCCTACCTTTAACTATATGTAACCAAACTTGGTTTACCAATTCAAAAGCTTGTGTTCAAAGGCCTTGTCACTCTACTGAGAAAATAAACTACATTCCTCTTATTTTCAGCTATATTCATTCGTGTCAATTGTTAAATCTTTTTCCAAAATAAATTGTAAAACAATTCGGAATTTAATGCGCACATTGAGAGTTTAAGCTGCTTATCGAACCTCGTCAGATTTTTTATTGAAAATTAAATGAGGTCGACTTCTGAACTGATGAACAGTAGATAAAATAAATATAGAATGGCTTAATCAGCCTTGTAAATGTTCTCACTGCTGGGACGCATGCCTCCTCCCTCTCTAGAATAAGGAATGGGCCGTAAGCCACCACGCGAGTTCCGTGCAGATTGGTATTTGTCAGATGTTTTTCATCACCGTTTCTTGAACAGTGATGTTCACGAAACGGTGATGAAAAACATGATGATGATGAAATAAATAAAGTTTTACTGGCTGGGTTTTAACCCGCAACCTACGACTCGTAAGCTATTACCTCTAGGCCAAAACTACACGTATTTGTGTATATGGTAATTTTTTGCGAAATGGTAAATCATCTAATATCATAAAAATCTTCCCCTGTTCTAGGGTGGAACTTGACAGCATTTCAGACTTTTACTGACTAAAAACTAACCTATGTTTTTCAATTTCTTATCGCATTTTAGGAGTTTCATTTTCAGAAATTCCCCATTTCATTAGTTATTGTAAAATCCTGAATTCGTTATGAGGTTCGCTGGTTTTTTGGTAATTATCAATTAGTACAATAGGGTAAACGTTCAGTAGCAGTGGTGGCCGAGAGGTAACGGTCAAGACTTACGAGGTTGCGGGTTCAAACCCAGCCAGCATTACTTTGTGTAATTTATTTCATCACCACTGCTCTCAGAACGGTGCTCTCCCAACCCGCAATGGGCCCGCGTGGTGGATTATAGCCCAATCCCTTTCCTATAGAGGAGGCCTGAGTCCCAGTTGTGGGAACATTGTAAGGCTGATGCTATGCTATACTATGCTAACAAGTACTAGATTCTGCCAGCAAATTCGTCGGAACATGCAGCATTGGGTGATCTCCTATAATATGACTGCTGGTCTGTTGTGGGTCGAGGGTATCTAATGGAAGCGCAATATACAGGACCGATTGTTGTGACGACTTTTTGGGGAGGCCTATTTTATTTATTTATGTACACGCAAACACTTAAAAAAAGAAAAGAACAAATTCAGATAGGAGAGTACAAAGGTGTTGTTGATTTCTAACGAAATTTCTTTCAGCATACCTGCCACAGGAGAGTGCAGTTACTTATTTTTCTTTCCTCTGTATTATATTAGGTATAGAAAGCACAGATAAAGCTAAGATACTTTATTTTTAGGAACGAATAAAATTGAAGTAAAAAGCAGAAATAATCTTGGCTTACATGTACTTAGTAATCTCTTGTATACTGGTTGTATCAGCCCTAGCTTTAATATCGAAACGACGGAAAAAAATGCGGGAACAGAGTAAATATCAACCGTGTTTACTCAAGTCTTTAAATATAAAGAATCTTCTAATTCATAAAGGTTTCATGAAGCATTACCCATCCTTTTTTACATTTCCTCCCCTACTTGTTCCTCCGTTACGAGGTCAGATTACCTCCTCGGATATACTTTGATGTATTTAATCCTATTATGTGTTTACTTGTCAAAGGAATCTGGCCACAATATCAAGTGCACCGTATCTTGTAAGTCGGGAGGTAATATTGAAAGAGGACGCCGGGATTCCGAGCCGGGACCGCCTTCCCGGAATGTCTCATATTGGAATCTGTCCGGGACTCCGATGCTACAGTGTTGCGTTTCTCTTTAGAACGCCTTTGTCTAATAATATTAAAGTCTTGCTCAAATAACTTCGATAAACTCCTTAGCAATGAATGTGAGGAATTTAATAAATATCTCTTTACTGATTGGACATTATTGTATCGTTGTGGTATAAAGCGAGGGAGATATTGCAACAACTGTAATTGTGGTTAATTGATAAATAACTCTGCAGTTCCTGAGTGTTTAATAGCAATCGCTTTTACCATTTCTATTATAGAGAGAATGCTTGAGAAATATATGTCATCTAGCCAGTCTTGACTGACCTGTTGATCTAGTGGTTAGTGACTTTGACTGCTATCCCGGAGGTCGTGGGTTCGATGGATCGTGCTCGTCACACAAACATTTGTCCTAGGTGGGTGTCATACTCCGCAGCAGAACCACTTTGACTACATTATATACAAATTACAGGATAAAATGTAGATAATGTGTATATTTTTGTAGCTTAATATCAAAATTTGTATATTGTTAGTTTCTTGGAAAATATCAATTCAAAGTGGTCATGCCACAGAGCATACTCTCCAGCAGGACCACTTTAAAAAAACGCTTATTTCACGCTAGTGATTCACAGGCCATAATATAAACAAATGTATATTTATTGTATATCAAGATAACATCTACAATTTTAGATAAAAACTTGCCGATTTTTAGTAATTTGTAAATGTTTTATCAGAAAGCGCCTGCTATGAATTTCTTAGCAAATAACAGCCAATGACAGAAGGTAGTCGTAAATAAATATATTAATCTTGTTATTTGCTAAGAAATTGATAGCAGGCGCTTTCCGGTAAAATATTTGCATATTACTAAAAATCGGCAAGTATTTATCTGAAATTGTAGATGTTATCTTAATATACAATAAATATACATTTTTTTAAATTATGGCCTGTGCATAATCAGCGTGAAATAAGCGTTATTTTAAAGTGGTCCTGCTGGAGAGTATGCTCTGTGGCATGACCACTTTGAATTGATATTTTCCAAGAAACTAACAATATACAAATTTTGATATTAAGCTACAAAAATATACACATTATCTACATTTTATCCTGTAATTTGTATATAATGTAGTCAAAGTGGTTCTGCTGCGGAGTATGACACCTAGGTGGGAACCCAGGACAAATGTTTGTGTGATGAGCATGATCATTTGTACTGTGTTTGGGTTTTATTTATCTATAACTAGCGACCCGTCCCAGCTTTGCATGGGACCAATGGTGACATTAAATATATTGTGTTATACATATTAACCTTCCTCTTGAATCACTCTATCAACTAAAAAAACCTCATCAAAATCGGTTGCAGTTTTAAAGATTTAAACATACATAGGGAAAGCGGGACTTTGTTTTATACTATGTAATGATATGTAATATTTGTTTTATACTAAATTTACATAGATAATATTTTTTTTAATTTAAAAATATATAAATATGTTCATCAGTTGTCTAGTACCCATAAAACAAGCTACGCTTATCTTCGGACTAGACGACGTTGTGTGACAATTGTAGAATATATTATATTGTTATGTATATGTATATATATATATATTTATTATATAGAATCCTCCCGAACTGGCAAGAAGAAGCGCAGGCCCGCGATGGGTGGAAGAAATGGAAGGAGGCTTTTGCCCAGGAGTGAGACAGAACAGGCTAACAAACAAAATATATATATTATATATATATTTATTATATATATATATATTTCGTTGCTGATGAAGATATTTCAAAAACTTCTTTCTTATTTGTTTATTAAAGCTAAAAAGTGGATGGGAAAAGACCTCGTGCGCCCAGCTCAGTACGTTGGTCCGACCAAATCTGCACCGCTCTCGATTCTACGATATACAATGCCTTTCACACAACTAGAGACGGAAACAGATGGAGGAACATCATTCAGGGAAAGTGATGAAACAGGGTGTCATGATCCTCAGCATTGAGGAATACGACGCAAGGAGAGGAAAGCTAAAAATTTATTGATTACATAAAATAACCCACATCATAACATAGTATAAAACAAAGTTGCTTACCGCTGTCCCTATGTATGCGATTTTTTTTTTAAGTACGCAACGGATTTTTATGCGATTTTTTTAATAGATAGAGTGATTCAAGAGGAAGGTTGATGTATATAATACATGCATAATATATTCAATATCAGTACCTGTGCGAAGCTGGGGCAACTCACTAGTTTATGTATATATTGTAATACAATAAAACAACGGAACGCGATAAATAGATTTATTTTACATTAAACAGATTTTCACATATAGATACTTAAGTATTTCGTTATTTACACAATACAATTATATTGTCATAAAAACATTTAATAAAAATTGACTAGAGTTCGTAATTTATCTACAAAAATGTATTTACAAATGTAAGCTCCGAATTAACGTAGATATTACACATCAGTCTGACTATATTTAAGTATTTACAGTATTACGAGCTAATGTCTTCCACATAGTTTGCTAGCTACTGTTAACAGTTGTCGTGTAGTCAATAGGGGCTAACTGTGCTCGTATTGTAGTCAATAATCGGAACAGGTGAAACAATGCTGTGTGGTCACAACGATTTTTGTTTACACTTCGACGAATGTGTTGTGTGTCGTTGCGGCGTTTTGCGAGTATTGTGCTGTGTGTACGAGTAAATGTCGTATTTTGCGAATATTGTGCTGTGTCGATATGGTATTTAACGAGAATTGTGACTCGCTGTATCGGACTTTCTTAAACTTTCTAACTTTCTTTAATAAAAATTTAAAATTATCCATGGCAAACAAACTTCCAGAACAAATAGAATCTTACAAAAGTGCCATTGTACTAGTATATGTTCTACCCATGAGCTTATTACATCCAAATCGGATCAGCTGTTTTATGCGTGAAGAAATATTAGACTTCTACTTTCATGATATTAGCATCATCACACTAATATCGTAATTAGTTCATCACATCACAATACATCTAGTGTGATGTGATGAGCTGATTACAGAAAGGAACAAAAGTAGACTCCTATTTGTTGCACGGAATTTAATATCTATCGCTCATTTCAAATCTATTCTCCGTTTTTATTAGTGTGCTTTTATGATGTTATGAACGGATTATTTAGCTAAATATTCGACTTGGTCTGAAATCATATAAATGTAAAAATGATTTTAAAATATGAAGTTCTTAATTGCATTTTTCTTGAGAAATTACGAGTAGAAACTGAATGTGCTGCCCTGGTTTTCTTAATGAGTGTACGACTGATTAATTTAGTGAAACGGTGGAAGTAAGGACACGAAAATAAGAAAGAAGAAAACCTTCTTAATTTACAAAGGAACCCCTAATGAATACACGACTTTACAGATGAACCTTATCGATTGAAACGACGAAATATTAACCATTGGTATACATATGTAATATGAACTGTTTATTAATATTAATTAGTTATCAAACATTTGTTATTACGCTTATTCGTATATGTAAAATTATTCCAGTATTATATAAATGTGTAGGGAGGTAAATACTAACTGGGAGTGAGTGAAACTCTCACCTGGGCTTAATAAGTTTCGTAGAATTACAATCATAATCAATCATTCTTTAGCCTGACATACGAAGCCAATATTGAAATAAAAACATTGAGAAAGTTTCGTACGTCGTAAATAAAAAAGTTATAATTCCAAACAGGCCAATTCCGAGTTTTATTGCGTGTAAACTAGGTGAAATAAATCCGAAACCTTTTATGTGAACGTGAAAAGTTAGGTAACGTTATGTGTTCATTCACATAAATAATAATGCTCATTTCACCCTGTTAATAAGTTGAAATTAAAATTAAAAAAAATCCATATACATTGATATTTTAGAGGAGAAAAGGAGAAGGTTTGAGGACAGGCGTTTTTTGCTCATCACACACTCAAATTGCATTTAATTTTTTTCGGTAGCTGAATCTTTCTTTTGAGTGAGTTATGGGCGATGCCTCTTATTAACCCTTTTCCTTTCACACTTCTGTAAAATATCTCATAATCTTTTGGTATAATATGAAAACATCTTGCAGGTCCTTTAAAGGATGTTTTTAATATCGTGCGTATTTCATTACGCATGCGGCATTGTCCCGCACGCGTAGCCTCCGCAGATGTCCTTTTCTTACCAGTATTTATATCTCTTCTAGAGAAGAGGCCTGAGTCCCAGCAATGGGAACTTTATAAGGGTGATGCTATGCTATTTATTATAATGCGTGCAATACGCATGCGGAACGTGGGGCGTGATACAGTAGCCTCGCATGCGAGACAATTCCGTATGCGTGATGAAATCTACACGTTTTTTAAAAACACCTTTAGTGTAAACAATAAAATAGAATGACACATTAGAGGCAACACCTTAAATCTTATAGAAAAAGTTAAAGTTGTTACAAAAAACATTAAGTACAAAATCATTCGTTGTAAAATTAGGCTCACAAATCGATGATATAGTTCCGGCAGTGTTATTTAAGCTTGGCACATGTTTTAGGCATGATCGGTACAATATGAATATTTGAGGATTTTCTAGGGTGCTCTTTTGTCTCAAAACAAAATGTACAGGCCCCCTAGCCAAGTTACTATCGTTTCGTTAACGTCGAACGCTTTGAGTTGGCTACGCTTCCAATTTGTTTATAACGCTCACTCATGTGGTCGGAACAGAGGATTTAGATGTGTGGTCTTATTGCAAGCGTTCGACATTAACGAAGCGATAAAGTTGGCTCGGGGTAAGGTTTGACATTCAACAAATATACAGGCGGCCTACTTTGTAAAGCCTTAATAAAAAGTTTGAAGTGACGTGTTAGGCCTACTTTCCACGGACGCGTAGCTTCATAGACAAGTATTCGTCATTATACGCTTGGTCTACGCCTGCGTGACGCTTACATATTAAACTATGAAACAGTAGGCAATAGTTCTGTATGTAAGCTTCACACAAACGTACACCAAGCATACAATGACAAAAACGCGTTTTTAGAACTACGCGTCCGCCACACATATTTTTTTTTACAGAATAAATCTGCAAGTTAAACCCGCGATGATTTGTGCTGGTATGTATATATAGGTATGTTTACATGATTGTATCAATGTTGTTTTTTAAATCGTTAAAAAAGCAATGCTTAGCGAATTGAACAAAACAAAAAACAAAATTCTCAATCAAAAACAGGGTGTATAGTTGGAAGTTTTAAACAGAACTAAGCCACGCATCAGTTGCTGTGACGTACGATATAGAATGATGGCGTATAGTATACCTATGTATGTTAGCGGCGTACGATATGGTTGGTGTCACAAATTATATAGGTACAGATGTCAATCTACGTACAAAGTGCGCTCAAGCAACGCACACATAGACACCGTTCACCGACGCGAAAACCGGGCTCAACGAGGATCATTACGACCGCGAGGGTGTCACGTTTGAGACACGCGTCTGTGAAATTTTGCAAATACCACGATAATTTGTTGTGAATAATCCAGTTGACATCCCTAGCGTGCGCAACCGCCGTGCGTAGGTATGAAAAGAGAAGTACATACATGAGATTGACTTCTGTACCTTTTTATTTTGTGTTGGTGTGGCCGAGCTTGGAGTGGGGGGCGGCGGGCTAGCTGTGCTCGTGGTGCGTGCGCGGCGACAGCGAGCCGGGCCCGGACTCCGCGCTGGAATCACCGGCGTACACCTCAGAAAGTCCGCCCCCGCTGCCGCAACCGCCCCCGCTCCCGCTCCCGCCTCCGCTGCCGCCCGCACCGAGCATGCTGGCTGAGAGTGCGGCTTTGGCTGCGGATGAAACCATTACGTCATCAAAGCTTATTAAAGAGTTGTAGATTGTGCTGGAGTTCAAATGTTTTTGAAACTTGATGAATGTAAAATACAGTGCTGTATGCTATATTCCCTAAGCTGTGTAATTGAATAAATTGGGTGATTTTGTTTTTTTGAATAAGTCAGGTGAATGTTTATTTATTTTAATTGTTTTATTTATTACAGCTTGGTCGACGTACAACTCATTAAAACAAACTTGTTAAAAAAAAAAAAACAGTCATAGACGTCATGTTAATACTATGCATGCTATTTAGAAATATATAAGTATGTTTCTCACTTGTCTAGTACACATCATACAAGTTCTGCTTAGCTTGGGACTAGACGACGTTGTGTGATAGTTGTGGAATATTAAATTATGAAATATTTTCAATTTTATTAATTTTTGTTAAGATGAATTCGACACCTAAAGTTTGATTTTATGACAAGTTGATCTCGACAACTCTTGCACCAAAAAGTCTAGTTAACAAGCTCGGAAATTTAGAGCAACCAAATATAGAAAGGTAAGGTTCGAAGAGGATAACGGAGGCAGAGAGAAGAAGAAGAAGAGAGAGAACCCATGTCCATCCCCTTTGTGTTAGGTGTATGTACGTAAAATACGTACTTTAGACGTAGTTGTGGATACCAGCCCGATATACTATACTACTAGGTTTTTTTTTTGGTGGGCAAAAAAACTCCAATGACGAATCCCGCTCTTGGGCGGAGCAGGAAACAGTGTCAGACTCTTACTGACTAAACTCCCCACCTTCCTTCTTTGCCCTTCGCACTGGAGCTAAGCCTTCCTTTCAGAAAGAGCCCCTGGACCCTAATAGGCTTCAACCCTTTTGCAGAGTCCCTACGATACTACTAGGTTCGTGTATAGGTAATGTGACCATTTATTTTCTGTGTCTGGCACAGAAAATAAATGGGACAGCGGGACAACTGAGGAATAGTTCTAAAAAAAAAACCTGCGCAATTAAAAAATAAAATAAAGTTTTGGGAGTTTTACAAGTTTATAGAAGACTGAATAACACAAATTAAAGCACTAAACACGAAACAGTTAAGTAGTGGGGTGATTTCTAAGTCGTATTTTTGTATTTTTGTGTCGACCGCCTCACGATTCGCACTGTGTCGCCCGCGCTGTTGTTACATTTAAAAACGATAATAATAATAATATATATTTATGGAAACTAAATAAAGAGAGAATAATAATAATATTAATTGACTTGGCTCGCGAGGTTGTCGACATGTGGGATGTGGATTCGGCAATCATTGTACCGATAGTCGTGTCAGCCAATGGCTTAATAGCCAAGAGTCTCGACCAACACCTTAGGAGGCTCTCGTTAGGCGGCTGGATCAAGGGCTTGATTCAGAAAGCGGTACTCCTGAACACGGCTCGTGTAGTTAGGAGGTTCCTTTCTCTGGAGCCCTGACCGCCGGTAGCTTGGACCCTGTTCCCGATACCGGTGGGACACTATTTTTTATATTTTTAAATGTTTTTTTTTTATAGAAATATTTAAAAATGTAATTTATATGTAGTTTTAAATGAATAAACGGAATAATAATATGTTCACAACTATTATACAACGCCATCTAGTCCCAAGCCAAGCAGAGCTTGTGTTATAGGTACTAGACAACTGATGAACATACTTATATATTTCTAAATACATACATACCTATTATAGGTAAATTACACCGAGACACAGCACAACTGATCGTGCTCATCACACAAACATTTGTCCTGGGTGGGAATCGAACCCACGACCTTCGGCATAGCAGTCAGGTTCACTAACTACTAGACTGACAGGCCAGTCAAGATAGATGCATTCTTAAAGCTAAAGCGGGACATTTTTGCTCTTGCGGGGGACAGCGGGACAGACAGCCTGAAAGCGGGACAGTCCCGCACAAAGTGGGACGTATGGTCACGTTATGTATAGGTTACAAGTACCGTGATGTGCCAGCGGCACACAGTAGGAGGTGGGCGCGCAGTGCCGCGGCCGCACCTTCTCGTAGCGGCTCAGCTGCTGCAGCTCGCACTCCGAGTGGTGCTTCTCCACTGTTACACATACCATACTATTCAACAAACAATATTTATACATTGTCATTTTATTGTCATCTACATCACACTCATGAACAGACACACACACTGATGATGCTGAAGCGTGATCTGGAACAGGCTGTATTATGATAGCATGATGATACATTTTGAATTACCTAAAATTATTATGCCTTAAAATTTTATGCCAAGAGTATGTACCCCTTTTAGCATAGCCTTCTGGAGCCAAGGGTTGATGCGAAAGCGGAACACCGGGGCCCTGAAACTAAGGTAGGAAGGAAAGGTGGGTCGTTTAGTCAGTAGGAGTCTGACACTGTCTCCCGCACCGCCCAAGAGCGAGATTCGTCATTCGATGATTTTTCCCACCATAAAAAAGCCCTCTTGGCATAAAATTGTAAGGCATAATACAGTTTGACATAACGTTTTCACATAAATTTTATTAGCATATTAATACGGCTGCATAATAATACTTTGGCATAATGCAAAGGTTAGCATATTCTATCATTTTGTCTAATATGTTTGGCATAAGTTGGAGTTACTGTATTAAAGGCATTTATTTATTATAATTTGGGACTAAGTCTATTTGAATAGGTTAAAGTGCAGCGAGAGTGGCCGTTGGACCACCCATGTACCGTAAATATGTTTAATTTTGTATAGTTTATAACATTATGCCTCTTTATTATTATGCTAGCTGTATTTATGACAAATAGCATTATGGCAAAACATTTATGCCTGATAATATTATGCATAATGATCATTATGCTGAATTTTATTATGCCAATGTAAATCAAGTCGTATATTTTATGCTTATCATTAGTAAATCTAAATTTTAGATGTCTATAACAAAAGTTGCAAGTTTTGAGACACGCCAAAAAAATTCAAAGCGAAAACGAGTTTTTGCGATTATACTTCGGGGCTGAAAACCGAACACGTTTCTGAATTCTCATTGTTTCAGTTTTGACCTTCAACTCCCATCCCAAATACTCACCCTGTATATTTAAGGGCGAAAAAAAGAAATATTAGAAAGTACGAGTGTATTTACTCAAAGGTCTTTTGTGAATGTTTTATTTGCCACAGGGTTTTACGAATTCTTTCGTTTGTAGATACAAATATTTTGTTTATTGAGAGAAACCCTAAACCCTCGTTAAAATTCTGATACATTTACTGGAGTGAATGTTTACCAGTTTTTTATTTCATTGTTTGGTAAACTATTTTATATTACTGGGGCTCAAGTCTGCTACATTCATAATATCGTCATTTTTAACCGACTTCTAAAAAAGGAGGAGGATATATCAAAATAACAATGGGATTGCCAATTGTTACTTTGATAAAAGTTCGTAATTTGTTCATTCATAATGGCCGACCATTGGTCAGACAGTGGTTTCGTAATAGAGTTGAGAGCTGTTTTGTAATGAATTTAAAACCTCCTCCTTTTTTCAAGTCGGTTAAAAAGCAATGATTGCACAATGACGTTCTATTAGTAAGTCACTGATCAAAGGTACTGTAAAAATTTTTGCAGATTAGCGCATACGGCAGACATTTATTTGTCATTATGTTATTAGCATTTTATTTCATTTCTTTCAATGGAGTGTTAGTGGATAATCATTGGGCAGTAGTAGATTACCAAACTCGTCAAAACCAAAAATTATGAAATCAATGACTGACCATTCTGACATTATTGTATTAGCAGACTTGAAGGCTTCGGTTTAAGTCGGTCCACACTACACGTATTTGTATTCAATGCATGCTCTTCTGGTTCTCATCTCCTCTAGAGTAGTGTATGCATGTATGCAGTGATGACTAATGATGTAAAGATTTATCATTTAGTCTTACCCTCTGCCCTCTCCCGGTGTCGTTGCGGGTGCTTCCTGCAGGGTCGGTGTGGAGGTGCATCGTTGTCCCGATGACCGAAGGTGCGAAACTGGAGAGTGTGGTCTAGGGTAGCAGCAGCCGCCGCTTCACCGCCGACAGCAAACGTCGCGTATGGACTTATCTCGTACACATCTTTGATCATGATATTGGCTTATCATTACATCAAAATAAGGTATTCTAGTATTCTAATATATTCTAATAGATATTCTTTTTATTGATTTCAAGTGGCTCTTAGACTAAGTGTTCCTCAAAGGTTCTGTAATTTTTTTTTTAATTGCAATAAACTAGTGCTTGACTGCGATCCCACCTGATGGTAAGCAGTGACGCAATCGTTGATGGTAAGGCGCACTAGTTTATTAAGAGCCTATTTACTCTAGCCTTGAAGACACCTAAATTATAATCAGACGGAAAGACTGCAGCCGGCAAACTGTTCCAGTCCCTCGATGTACGCGGTCTAAACGACGAGGCAATTCTACTTTAATTCTTTATTGTACACAAAAACTTAACATATATACAATGATTTGACAATTCATGTACAAAGGCGAGCTTAACAATGAGTTTTCTCCCAGCAAACCTTTAAGTAACAGAGAGAGATTACATAAGGTTCTTAAGGAGAAAATTCAACTTCCCTTTGTAACTGCATTTTTTAATGACATAGGTAAGCTAGTGTAATCGTTGATGGCTATGGACTTATCAAGTGAACGAGTTACGTCACGTCCTATATTAGTACGTCAAAATATTCGTCCCAAAATATTTCCAGGATTAAAAGTTCTATCCTACATGCCATATGCTATTCTACGATATGGTCTACCCATATGTCAAATTTCATTCGAATCCAATCAGTCGTTTCAAGAGTAACTACTAAGAATAAAAATTGTAACACATAAGCATTTTGAAGTTGACAATAAGTCATTTTAGGCCAATAAAGTCATTTTTCCTTTAGTTTTTAAATATTCGTAAGTTACTTATTAAATTATTCCTTGGGAACTAGTTAAGATTTACTACATGTGGCAGTTACGTAACTATTTTGTGAAAATAATGAAACAAATAATGATTATTATTATATTATTATTCAGTCATAAAAATGAAGCTAAATTGTACATTCCCAAGAGTAAAAATCAATGGCAAAGAACGTGCAAGAAACTCCAAGGAGGTAGTATATTGAGTTAAAAATAACTCAGTACACAACACTACTGCCGAGCTCCACCCCAGTCAATCCATTCTAGGATATACATATTTGCTTTAAGGGTGCCCTAGTCGGTGATTCTTTCTTAGAAACGCCATATAGCAAATGCTTTTTTGTCGATGTTATTTCAAAACAAAAATTAACATCGATTAGTTTCGTTATTATTAGTCGTGTTTGGAAGCAAAACAATAAAAAACGTACCTATATATTTGGAAGAGTATATTTTAAAACTAAACGATTTGTGTATTTTTAGATGTAAATATATAAATGGATCTTGAAAATTGCAAATAGTTAATGGTAACTATTTGCAATTTTCAAGATCCATACTAAAAATACATACTAGGCATGGGCCTAGTATGTTCATAAATTGAATATTTCATATGTTTGTACAATAAGTTCATGTAAAATAGAGAAAATTAGCGGATTTTTTTATTTCATAACATATGGAAGGCCAAATGTCAGTTCATAACATTTTAGGCGCTCTATTCGTTATAAATCAACGTGCTATGCGTTCCAATTAAGAATAGGATCGATTGACAGGATGTGACGTTACGCCGTACTGTCGAAACGAAGATATTTTTGCAAAACTGAAGAACTCAGAGATGAGTAAAATTGAAAAACTGGATTCGGATTAAACTTTTTTCGTTCACAGTTCATAAATAAATTAATTTTGTCGTAAATAAACTGAATTTTAATATATCTTGCCTCGATTTGGCAGTCGATCGTGACGTCACAACGTGGAATCAATCCTATTCTCATTTGGAACGCATTGTATATATCTTTTGGGAATGTGTGCGTTAGCTAAATAGCTAACGCACACATTGCCAAAAGATATATACAATGCGTGTTACAAAAGTTAAACAAGTACAATGTGTACAGTGTTAAAAAAGTACAATGGGCAAATGCCCATTGTACTTTTTGGGGTTTAACTTTTGTATATAATGACTTTGGATGAGGTAATATGCATTTTAACCACGCCCATTAAAGAGTTCAAACAATTTTTAACTTTAAGCTATAAAAAGCACAACTATTTATAAAATCTTGGTTATTTAATATTACGGTGAACCCGTTCAACTGTAAATGAAAAGGCTCGTGATTCAATGAAGTAGAAGAACCAGTTTGTTGTAGTTTGCTAGATAAACTTGTGCTAAGTAATTCTTTTTCGTTTGAATAAACTTGCACTTAGATATTAAATGGATCAGACAAATCAGATATAAAACTGGAGAAGAAAACTAACTTAGAGCGGTGGTGGGTAGTGATTTTATTAGTCACTAGGAACTCGCCTCAGCTTTGCACGGGTGCAATGCTGATATTAACGTATCGAATACCGTAATTAGAAACAAAATAGACAATAGGTGTGCAAATGCCTTCGCTCGGGACTCAAGAGTTTAATTAAATTAGGCACGTATTATACATATAAACCTTCCTCTTGAATTACTCTATCTGTTAACAAATACTGCATTGAAATCTGTCGCGTAGTTTTAAAGATCTAAGAATCCGTAGGGACAGACATCGAGAAGCGACTTTGTTTTATTTATACTATGTAGTGATGAAGTGTGTGTGTGTGTGTGTCTGTGTAATGTGTGTGTGGTGGTGGTGTGTGTGTGTATCGTACATTCAAAGTCTTCAAACCCAATGGATGCCTTATTTTGGACAGTTAATTTCATCACTACTATTCTCAAAATGTTGACAGAACCTCTTATAAGGATGTTCTAGAATTAAAACATATTGAAGACATAGTGACATCTACCAAATTCACACTGGGCAAGCGTGGTAATAAATATAATCAAGTACTAGACTGCGATACCATCTGATGGTAAGCAGTGATGCAATCCTTTAATGTAAGGCGTACTTATTTATTTAATCGCCTTCTGAGGCCAAGGGTTGATGCAAAAGTAGAACACCTGGGTCCTGGAACTAAGATAACGAGGAACGGTGGGTTGTTTAGTCAGTAGAAGTCTCCCAGTCTGTCCAAGGGCGGGATTTGTCATTCGATGATTTTTTCCACCATAAAAAAAAACTTGTTTATTATATTAGAATAATCAGACGCGGACGAGCTTCAATATACGTGGTATAACCGGCGACACGCATAGTTTGGACCACAGGTGATAAATCTTTAGTTCAGATATGCACATACCTGTATCATTAATTTTATTCATTGTTTTTTGACTGGCCTGTCAGTCTAATAGTTAGTGAACCTGACTGCTATACGAAAGGTCGTGTGTCGAACCCACGACTTCCCATCATTTATTCTCTGTCTGGGTGTAATTTATCTATAATATGCATATATTATTTAGAAATACATCAGTATGTTTATCAGTTGTCTAGTACTCGTAACACAAGCTCTGCTTAGCTTGAGACTAGACGGCGTTTTGTGATAGTTGTCGAATATTATATTACTAACGACCCGTCCGAGCTTCGCACGGGTACTGATATTGAATATATTATGCATGTGTTATGCACATAAACCTTTCTCTTGAATCACTCTATCTATTAAAAAAACCTTTTAAAGATCTAAGCATACATAGGAACAGCGGTAAGCAACTTTGTTTTAGACTATGTAATGATGTTATTATTATGTTATTCCCTCTGTATAAAAGAAGGCCAGTGTCCCAACAATCGAAACATTGTAAGGCTGATTAAGCTATTCATAATGTTCACTCACGAATTATCAAACAGCTGATAGATTTCATCAACAGCCTTTTTAATGTTCCCACTGCTGGGACACAGGCCTCCTCTATAGGAGAGGGAAAGGGCCATAACCCACTACGCGGGCCCAGTGCGGGTTGGTGGATGTCACATGTCTTCGAATTTTTGGTTCTAGGACATGGCCTGTTTCCTCACGATGTTTTCCTTCACCGTTTTGAGAGCAGTGGTGATGAAATAAATTACACAAAGTAATGCGCCTCGCTGGGTTTGAACCCGCGACCTACAACTCGTAAGTCGGGGCCGATACCACTCGGCCACCACTGCTCTTGATTGGCTGATAGATTTATTTGTACAGTTATTCATGCTCTGCATATTAATATTTTAATACACGTAAAGCCATTACTGATTAAAATTACTTTTCCGGCCTGCTGTCAGAATTAATTTCATATTTAATACTTCACGAAGTGTTGTCAAAATAACACTTCCTGAATATACTTTGATCGAAAATCTATAGGAATTATCATTACATAGTATAAACAAAGTTGCTTACCGCTGTCCCTATGTATGCTTAGATCTTTAAAAGTACGCAACGGTTTTTGATGCGGTTTTATTTTAATTTTAGAGTAATTCAACAGGAAGGTTTATGTGTATAATACATGCATAATATATTCAATATCAATACCCGTGCGGAGCTGGTGCGGGTCGCTAGTCTTCATATATATATATAAAAGTGAATAGGTGTTCGTTAGTCTCGCTAAAACTCGAGATCGGCTGGACCGATTTGGCCCATTTTAGTTTTGAAATATTAGTTATATACCAGAAAAGGTTTTAATGATAAAAAAAAATGGATGAAATGAAGTTTGCCGTCCAGATAGTATAAAATAAATAGTAAAACTGACGGCCACATAAAAGGACTTTAGGAAATCCAACTTTTAAAGGAGTGAAAGGGAAGAGCCGTTTAGAGACACTTTGTCAAAAATTAGTTTAAAAAATGACGCTAATTGCACATTTGAAAGCATAGGTCTGTATGGAGAAGAATGTGCAAGAAACTCAATCAATACTCGTTTAACTTATCGAATATCTTAATTAGAGACATAATAGAAAGACAATTGGTGTGCGAACGCCGGAATTTACATGGGGCTCAAGAGTCTAAATCCTTTTACAGGTACGTATATTACTCTTGTCGCGTCTATTATGTGAAAAAAAATATAAATTAACTAGCTTTTGCCCGCAGCTTCGCCCGCGTACATAAAATATAGCCTATGTCACTCAGGAGTAAAGCAGCTTTCTATTGTTGCTTAAATTTTTCCAATCGGACCAGTAGTTCCAGAGATTACCCCCTACAAACAAAAAAACAAACTTTACCTCTTTATTATATTATTATTAGTGTAGATAAAGTAAATACAATTAACAATACAATAATGGAGAAATAGGAATTGAAAACAAAGCTACGAAAATGCTGGCAAGATTATTTTTACAGCTTTCCATTTATTATTATTCAAGTAAATGTAAAGGTCTTAATGGTTGAACGGTAAGCAAAAGAAACGGATTAAAAGTGCTTTGTTTTCATTACTCTTGATTATGCGATACTGAGTACTGTGAACATAAAAAATGGAGGTCCAATAGAAGTTGAAGATCGACGCTACGAATAGCAAGCAATTGCTATAGGATGGACAGCTGCCTCCAGTAACCGCAGGAGAGGACTTGCGGACTGCGAGCATAGGTAGCTCTCTGTTCGACCGTCCGGTAACTATCCCGACTGAGCCTAAGTCATCGATGGCGAGTTCTTTTCACGCGTGAGTTAAGGAGCTAGGCCCAGTAGGGCCGAAACGTACTGGTGGCCATGGACCGTTTCTGAAAAGAAGGTCCGACCCCGGTATGAAGGCTAAGAAAGAACGTCGGTTGTTTAGGCAGTAAGAGTTTGACACTATTTCTCGCTCAGCTCAAGATTGGAATTAGTCATAGGACGACTTTACCAACCATAAAAGAGGTGACAGCTGTCGGTCATAAAATATAGCTACCTAACCTTCTCTCTCATTTTAAAGATATAAATACAAAATGTATGGAGCAGCAGGTTTATTTTTATGATTTTGGGTTGGTCTCGTGGTAAATTTAGTTCATATTGGTGTGTACAATGATCCTTTTTAAGGAAAACTCATCTGCAGTATCAAAATTGTATATTATCGTTCTGTAGTCATCCTATGCTATTAAAAAAAAAAACATTAATATGGTTACTGAAAAAAAAACATGTTAAAACAATATCCAAAGTCAATTTTCCACTCACCAGAAGCAGGCGACAGTTTGTCATGCTTGTAGTCATGCTGACAGTTCCTGATGTTCTGTTGTTCCGGACAGACGGACTTGTCGGTGCTGGCTACTGAGTGACTGCAGCGTCGGGTTTCCTCGTCTACGGCGCCACCGCATGGCCAGAGAGTGCTAAGAAGTTAAACATTTTGATAAGTATAAATGGAAAGAACATAGAAACAATATAAGGCCTACTTCATGCTATTCAGGCCTACTTCATAAGTGTAAGTGGAGAGAACATAAAACAATATAAGACCTAATTATCATCATCAGCCTTTTTAATGTTCTCACTGCTGGGACACAAGCCACCTCTCTGGGAGAGGGAATGGGCCGTAATCCACAACACGGGCCCAGTTCGGGTTGGTGGATGTCACATGTCTTCAAATTTTTGGTTCTAGGACATGCCGGTTTCCTCACGATGTTTTCCTTCACCGTTTCGATAGCAGTGGCGATAAAATAAATTACACAAAGTAATGCGCCAGGCTGGGTTTGAACCCGCGACCTAACCACACGGTAATTTTTCCACCGTTTTGCTTGCGCAGCAGTGCTTATATGAACTGTTTAGGTCAGGTTCTTCTCATTTTGAACCATTTCAAACCTCTTTAAATCCCATCTAGATATATCCTAGCGATAGACAACTCCGTTCATATAAACTATTTGTCAAAATACTATAAATTTAATACAAAAGTTCGCTTCAACGCTGCATTAGCATTGTCGTCTATCAAAACGTTTAAAACTTACAGCGCTAATACGTCAAAACTGCACTAATGTCACCAATGTAAAAGTGCAGCATGCAGATCACTTAAGTGGAGTAAAGTCACTCTACGGCACGCCTTATCTAGTGCGTAGTATATTATAATATGGGAACTAATTTTTTGAGCAGTTATTTAAATATTTGAGATGTTATTATGATCAGTTCAAAAACATATTGAGCAGTTATTTAATTTAATGGCAGTTCATTAATTATTGCGACAGTAAAACATGGACAGTAAAAAAAAACAACTTGTCGGTTATTTTATCATACAATGTCAATATCTAAAAATGATTGAGCTGTCCAATAACTAAATGGGCAGTAAAAATGATGGAATGGGCAGATCGATAAATAGATCGGCAGATCATAGCGAGCGGTGACACCCGAACTCAATTTCATTGAAAAGAGAGGTCAAATGTTCGTTAGTTGGGCGGAGCTTATAGATATCTGAGTATGAAGTTTCGTTCGCCATTCCTGGTCTTCTTCATTAGCTCCACTTCATCAAATGATACTTTTTGACCGTAAATGCTCAAGATCTCGAAGAAAATACCAAAATCACCATATAGTTGCTTATAAAATTTGAGGAGTTCCCTCGATTCTTCATGGATCCTATCATCAGAACTCCATTTTCAAAAAAATGGGACCAATCTGGAAGCATATGATACAAGGTGAAAAAAAATATTTTCAAATCGGTCCATAAACGAAGGAGTTCTGAGGTAAGAAATATAAAAAATAAAAAATAAAAATACAACCGAATTGAGAACCATCTCCTTTTTTTGAAGTCGGTTAAAAAAAGGAACCCTTATGGTGCGACTTCGTCTATCTGTCCCTGCCCGTTCGTCACACCGCTATATTATTATCTCAACACTAATTTACAACCTCATTATTTATAGAATTGCTTAGAATGAGATTTCTTTCCGACAAATTCTGATTTATTACTGCCCACACGTAACTGCCCATTCATTCATTTTTACTGCCCATTTAATTATTTTTCTGCTCAATTTTGTATTCACCGATCAGTTTTTATTATTTTTTATTACTCATTTTTGTTTATTTTACTGCTTAGCTTTAACTGCTGAACTAGTGATTAAACCTCCCATTTATATTTTTTAACTTACCAAAACCGCTATTTACAACTGCTCCTTTAAATCAGTGCCATATTATATCGATGAGAAATCCACAAATATAAAAGAGAACATATTATAGCTACAACCTCGTCTTTAAGTCAATAGTGACCAGGTTACTTCTAGGCAAGTATACGCCATTGTCGCCCACATTTTCGCTTACCACCAAGTGTGATACACCAAGTTGTCAAACGGACACCCTTTTTAAAATAAAAAAAGTCCTGTTTTTTTTTCTTTACATATCTTGGGCTGCCGTTTCACCATTATGGTGGCCTCATCTTATGATCATCAAATAACTTTATTTTTATTTTAGTTGAAGTTCTTAAAATTCAGCGTAAGGTTGTCTGATAGATATTCGCTGTCAGCGATAAGATCGCAATTGTACCCATAGATTTAAGTGTCTGTGATTTTTTAATTATTTTGGTGTTAAGTTTATTCTATTTTATTATTTCTCGCCTTACGAATATCAAGTTGGAGTTGCCCCGCACTTTGCAAAGCATTGAGGCAGGTTTCTGTTCAAAGACAATATGGAATCCTTCAGTGATTGATTGCCATTAGCTATCAGCATTGATTTTTCCATTTACATTATATTCTTTGTCTCACATAATATATATCCCTTTACGGATCAAAGGAAATAAGCCCACAGTAGGGTAATAAATAAAGATTATGCTGAGCGACGTAACAAAAGAAGGTGAGCATTAAGATTTCAGTAGGATAGGTAAGTAACCCCCAAGAAATACCAAAATTATTTTAATAGTCCGTGCCTGTAGTGGCCGAACCGAAGACTCGAATGGTAAAGTAGGTCGCTTCGAGTGATTTACACAGACATCGTGTTCTCAATACGTCTACATTTATCTTATTTATTATTATGTATTTATACAGGCTTCCTCGAGAAATGGGGATTCCAATACAGGCGTTACTTTTGTAAATGGGTATTGAGTATTTTCAATTATTTGGACAAAACAAAGGGAAGACGAACCTGATTTTGACTATAATGGGTTTTTTTGACGTCCTTTTGTAGATAAGAAAGTGTTTGAGACTGAGGTATTTGTATTATATTTAGAAGAAGATATAACATGAAAATAGAAATGTCCTATTATTTAATAATGAATATATTATGTATAATTTAATGGAATAATTTTCACACAACGTTATCTAGTCTCAAACTAAGCAGAGCTTGTGTTACCCGTACTAGACAACTGATAATCACATTTCTATATGCATTCAAATTAAACATGAAGGCAACACCAATGTAATCACAACGATCATGAGCATTGTGAATCATTGATATTTATCGAACAATAAAATTATAGTAAACAGCAGTTACGCTACAGTAAATTTTAACGATTTTGTTCATGTACCAGCTAGTTATGTTTAAAGTACACAACATAACACATAAGGTAGGAAAGAAACAAAACGAAAAAATATAGTTACAAAAAAAACGTCTTAAATGCCCCTGTAGCGAAATTCATGCTGTTGCATAAGAACTACATTACGAAATTGAAAAATAAATCAAAATCTATTTGAATATTAAGTACAACAGCCCAAAATCGAAATCGGACAGTTGCTCGGTTTAGACATAACACCTGTCGAGTCGGAGAAGCCTCCCTTTTCAACGGAGCTTTGCAATAGGTACACACCCTGTCCCATATTCAGACCTCTAAAATCCAAAGTAACATGAAAAATATACATCAAAACACAAATAAGATATGTAAAATCAAGCAATCATAATGTTCGGTAATACAATATTTTCACCGTCACTGAAATACCTCAATTCGTGTAAATCGAACGCTAGAAATTGGATTCAAAAGGTCAAGGGAGCTGAGAGGAGATCACCCATATTGGCATGCGTACATCAAATATATTGACGTCATGACCATTATGTTTCCGATAAAAACCTTTATGGTATTCCTGACATGTCGGTTTTCACAGGTATGAATTTATTTATACACTAGCTTTTACCCACAGCTTTGCCTGCGAGGAGATTTTTTTTATTGAACACGACATGCTAATTTTGGATTTTTTGAAACAAAATAGTATCGCAGATCATTGACGTGGCTCAGATGGCTCTAGAACTAGGCAGGGTGTGTATGCCGCATGCCAATCGAGCAGTGGGCCAGTAAAACACAAAGTTGGTGCTCTAACGTACAACAGGGTTGTGGCAGTCCAAGGAGATGGTGAGACGACTTAGGAATTGGCCAGAAGTGGCTCAAAGCCGAGAATATTGGAAGGAATGGAGGGAGGTCTTTGCCCAGCAGTGGGACAGTACAGGCTAGTTTTTTGTTTAATAATAATAATGTGCATCTAATCAAGTCATGGGCTACCGATATTTCGAGCTTCATTCTGTCATATACGGTGTCAGGTGTTATAATATAATACTGACAGAAAAAATACATATAAGTGATTTTTTTTTAACCTCCGGTCTTTTGGATGGCTAGGTACTTATAAAGTTTTTAAAAAAGGTAGATAGATAGAAATAATAATATATTCTTTAATGCAAACAAAAAATAAAATAAAAATAGGAACTTAATATTAATAGGGTGTCACAATGGGAGGTCTTATCGCTAAAAGCAATTTTTTATAGACAACCTTTGGATGGATTTGACACAGAAGGAAAAAAGATACGTAGGTACATATATATGAAAATAACGCTGGGTAAAATTATGTTTATTCTTACATGTGTGAAAAAATTGTAAAAATAATGCTGCCTTATTATTCTTTGGTTTACTTTGATCTATAAATAAAAATTAAGTAGGGTTCACAGTGAGAATGTTTCAAAGGCGGGCATTTGTGCTACTGAAGAATTATTTTAGCTGTGTTGTCGATATTTCTATTAGTAACTTATTTTATTTCTATTAATAATAAAGTCTAGAATATTATTGTATTTGTATTTTGTGCTGGTATCCGCAACTTTATGACTAATGTGCGTATTTTGTATAGTAGTCTAGAATATAATTATTGTTTTCGCTTTACCATTATTTCGATGATAATTTGGTGAACAATAAAGTTTATTTTATTCTGTTGTGTCTAATTACCTCTTTGAAATATAAACAATTGAGGTAAATTTTGTATTGCAGATGCCAATAGCGCGGTTAGTGCAGTAGTTGAAGCATTAGTAGCTGCGCTGCGTGTCATGGGATCGGTTCCTTTTACGGAATAAATATATGTTATTTGTTTTATTGTCGATACGTTTTTTTTTTTGCTTTGATTTTATAAATATGCACGATTAATTTGAAGGTGCTCGAGTATTTTTAATTAAAACATCTCAATTTCACAAATTCTAAATTATGCCAAATTTAGGCAGGGTTTTCCAGGTTTTTCAACTAAATTTTGAGAAGTCATTTCTCAAAATCTAGTTGAAAAACCTAGAATCATCGTCATCAACTTAGCCGAAAGACGTCCACTGCTGGACATAGGCCTCCCCCAAACGTCGCCACAACGACCGGTCCCGTGCGTCTCGCATCCATCGAATTCCAGCAACCTTGACCAGGTCGTCGGTCCACCTTGTGGGAGGCCTACCAACACTACGTCTTCCGGTACGCGGTCGCCACTCCAGAACTACTTAACTTCAAATGCTATCGGGGGTATATAAGGTGCTTTTAAAATATCTGCCAGGGTTTTAATCTGGGATACTATTGTGTATATAGATTACAATAGTGAAGATAAAATATTGATAATTTGTTTTTTATTTTTTCATACAAAAAATGTTACACGTATAAATTTTGGCTCACTTATTGCATAAAACCATACCGTACACTTGATAAGCTGTTGCCGTACCGCGCCGTAAAACATCGCGCCGTTCATAAACTGTTGCCATTCTTTTCAAACGCATGCCGCCTGCAGCTGCGTACCGGCCATTCGGTAGTCACTGCGCAGCCCCGGCCGCTCCCCCCTCCCCCGCGCGCACTACCCCGTTCACCGCACGCGCCAGCCGAGCCGACCACCCGCTCGCCAGTCGGCCCCCGCCCGCTCGGAAGTTAGTATCAGCGGATAGTGACGAGAATTTCGCGCGCGCTCTTATTAAAAATGCCTCGTAGACGTCGTAGGTATTCCAATCAACAATATCTTGAAATGGTTTTGTGCTACCGCGAGTGTAACTCCATGACGTGTACGTAAGCGTGCTTACATGTGTGTGCAACGCAAAGGGGAACTTGTACAACAGTTTTGTAGATAAGTACCTAGGTAGGGAATGTGAAAATACGGTGAAATTATTGTAAATAAGATGATTAACTTTTAAACACGCCAAGTTACTGTAATTTATCGTTATTTGATATTAATCTAAGTAAGTACCAATTGATTACGATTCTTACACTAACTTGACAGTCCAAAGCCTGTTTTAACGTGTGATGGGAAGTTTATCATCTTATTTGCGTCGGTTTTTTAGAAGAATACAGTAACTGGTAAGTAATTACACCTTTAAAACACTTGTTTGCCTGCGTATTATTGCGTACCTAGTGTATTAGACAGTGACAAGCTAGTCAGCTGATTTTATTTTCATTCATAGAACAGATAGAAAGAGATAGCAGTTGTTTCATTGAAGAAGCTACACTTTGTGAACCACGTTGTGCAGAATAGAGTCAATATTTATTTAACTACTTTATTTTTTCAAATTGGATTAACGGTTCCGGGGTACGAAATCTCTTCACTATTGTAATCTATATACACAATAGTATCCCAGATTAAAACCCTGGCAGATATTTTAAAAGCACCTTATATGTACCAACGTTACACTTCTACGTACCTTCGTTTAGCCAGCAACACAAGCAGCAGGGCAGTCACAGCCAGCGCGGCGAGGGCAGCAAATGCCAGGGAGACTGCTCCGAGCACACGCTCCGTGTCCGCGTTCCCACTCGACGTTACGATGTGACCACCTTCGGATTGGAAGGCCACTGGACGACGTAACCGCTCTGTTGACAACACATGGACACTTTTAACCTCTCGAGTACCGTAATTAGAGACATAATATAAAGATAATGGATGTATGAACGCCGGCGTTTGGCCTTATGGCTCAATAGTTTAAACAGCCTACTGTAATATCGACGGGTGTTTTTCAGGTAAGAAATTATCTAGTAAGAGAGCAGTGGTAGCTGACTGGTGTTTGAACCGACTTACAAGTTATACTTACAGTCAGGCGCATTACTTTGTGTAATTTATTACATCACCACTGCTTTCAAAACGGTGAAGGAAAACTTCGTGAGGAAATCGGCATGTCCTAGAACCAAAAATTTTAGGACATGTGACATTCACCAACACGCATTAGGCTTGCGTGATGGATTATGGCCCATTTCCTCTCCTAGAGAGGAGGCCTGAGTTATAAGGCTGATGCTAATTTTCTAATGACATCGACTTATCCTAGCGATAGACTAGCACCACGTTCATAGAAACTTTGTCAAAATACTGAAAAGTTAGTACAAAACTCCATCAATCAATAAAACAATCTCCATCAAACAATAGTACATCGTTAAATTTTGGTCGTTTTAATCCCTTGGAGGATCGATTCGATACATGAAACACTATAGATTCGTTAGGATAAAATTAGAAATAAAGTACCTTTTATTTTCTATGACAAAAAAAATCGATAAGTACGCTAAAGTCTACACTAATATAATAAAGAGGTAAAGTTTGTTTTTTTGTTTGTAGGGGGTAATCTCTGGAACTACTGGTCCGATTGGAAAAATTTAAGCAACAATAGAAAGCTGCTTTACTCCTGAGTGACATAAGCTATATTTTATGTACGCGGGCGAAGCTGCGGGCAAAAGCTAGTATGTAATATTTTAACATTTTCAACTTATTTAAACACAGTATACCTACATTACTCATGCAACTCTGCAATTCAAATGTAGAAACTTCATTTGAAATAAGCAGCACCTTTGTGCTCCTCTATTTATAAATAAACCTTTGTAGAATGAACTGCACAGTAATTTAATTTAACAGTAATGTCTTAAACTATTTCTAAAGAGTAAATATAATCCCATTTCCGGAAATTGCTCTTTACCTGGTTGTCTTTTTTCTATACACCAAGAAGCCATAATTTGTAAAAAATACTAGCCTCTGTCACCGGTTTTGCCCAAGTGAATGTCTATAGAAACTTCCAAACCCCGTTTTACGCCCTTAGGGTTTTTTTTTGTTATGGTAGGTAAAAATCATCCAATGACGAATCCCACCCTTGGACGGAGCGGGAAACAGTATCAGGCTCTTGCCGAATAAACGACCTACCCCGTTCCTACGTCTCGATAATTATATACCACGGCAAGAGCCTCCCTTTCAGACACCAACCCTTGGCCCCAGGGGTGTGGAGTTTCGTAAAATCTGTTCTTAATAGATGTCTACACCTTATAAGAAATCTACCTGCTAAAATTTAAGTTTGTAGGTGTTATAGTATATGAGATTTTGTGACTAATCAGTGAGTGATATTTTACTTTTATACATAGAAGATCTTAGCTTCAGTCCACAGTTTCGCCCGCATATAATTAATAAATTATGGCATACCATTCAGAATTCACCTATCGAAACATTCATATTGTTCTATTCCAGAACAACATCGCACAACAACATAATGTTCAGTCGTCAAAGCGTGAGGACACTAAAACAACAAACATACATACATATTCACACACAACATACTCACCTTAATGATAATATGTATCTACAATATTAGTGGAATAACTTATATATTTTTATTGTATACTAGTGGCCCGCCCCAGTTACCCACGGGAGCAACGATATTGTTAAATAAACATTACGCATGTATTATACATACACCTTCCTCTTGAATCACTCTATCTATTAAATCAAACCGTATAGAAATCCGTTGCGTGGTTTTAAAGATTTAAGCATACATATATATAGGACAGCGTGAAGCGCCTTTGTGTTATACTATGTAATGATATGATTCATTTATCTATTATATTCACATATTTTTTCTCTCTGTTTATTGCACCTGCCATCATGATTCTCTGCATCACCCAAAGGTTGACTGGTAGAAAATGCCTTAGGCATTAAGTCCGCCTTTGTACCGTTATGTGCATGAAGTGTTAAATCATTACATAGTCTAAAATAAAGTTGCTTAGAACTTATGTATGCTTAGATCTTCAAAACTAAGCAACGGATTTCGATGCGGTTTTTTTAATAGATAGAGTTATTCAAGAGGAAGGTTTATGTGCATAATTTATTTAATGTCAGCATTGCACCCGTGCGAAGCTGAGGCGGGTCGCTAGTAAATAAATAAATAAACTTCCCAACCATCTAAAACAAAAATACCTGTAAATATGTAGAAATGTCATACGAATATCTTCACCGTAACAGAAAGTTGAAGTAATTCTAAGGCAGTTTGTTTCCTTTGTGGCCATAACTTATGAAGGTAATAACATAAAAGATCGCTAATAGTAAACAAGCCGTGATAGATGGCGGGGCCTTTGAAAAGCCGACGCGGCTTCTTGTGTTGGGAAGTACAAATGAAAATCATGTCCGCAAGAATGTTTTTATGGAACGTAGATGAAAAATATGCGTAACAAGGGAGATAAATGATTCAGTTGTCTGTAAATCGGTCTGTCAACTTGTGAAGTTGTAAAATATTTGATGCGGAGATGAGATAGAGAAGATAGTTTTTAGATGTAGGGTATTTTTGCACCCTGAAGATTTAGCCAGACGGTTTCAAACTAGTAACTTAGAGCTTAGTTTGTGTGTTTGGTTTGTGTTGCTGCTACACGGATGTAGACCAAGCGCCAACACGTTTGCGGTCCAACCAAGGTTTGGTTGGACAAAAAAACCCTAGAACCTTGGTTGGTTGAAGGTGACCTCACCTTGGTTAGGTTTGTGTTGCGGCTACACAGATGTAGACCAAGCGCCAACACGTTTGCGGTCCAACCAACCTTGGTTGGACAAAAAAACCTTAGAACCTTGGTTGCTTGAAGGTGACCTCACCTTGGTTAGGTTTGTGTTGCGGCTACACAGATGTAAACCAAGCGCCAACACGTTTGAAATTCAATCCCTATGGCTAACCATACGCGTATGGAAAACTCGCCTTCCAAGCATGTTTTCCCAAGAAGCACGCTTGGGAGGCGCGTTTTCCCAACCTCACTGATCGAAAGGGTGCCAAGGGTGTTGAAGGTCATTGTTTACAAACACTGTCTACACGGATTAAAACTAGCAAGGTCAACTTGGTTGGGACGTTAGTTTACAACCCTTTGCAACTCACTAACTATGACTTCTTACGGTAAGCTGACGATTATTTATGATAATTTTTGCATTTTTTTTTATTTTATTGATTTTAGGTTCGCGCTTGACCGCTATCTCACCTGATGGAAAGCGACGATGCGGTCGACGATGGAGCGCGCTTACCTAGAAGTAAGTAAGAAGTATTTTATGATTTATAAATTGAATTGTAAGAATCTTTAATTATTATTCTGTAAGCTCATAATTATAACACTGTATTAAATTTATTTATATTTGGAATATTGTTACAAATAAAGATGGCATTTTTAAGTACTATTGCAGAGTGATTTGTAATAAATTTTGTAATGGTGCTTGTTTTTATTTTTCCCTAATATCATTCATAATATATCCTCTACAAAACTGCGGCACGGCTAGAATTTTCCAAGGAACCCCGAGGGAGGCGGATCACAAACTGTCCTAATGTAACAAATATCACTTTTATCAGTGTCTCTTGGTTACCATGCTAGAAGTTAAATCGTACATACACATTTTTAATTTTGTTCATGTAATAATGGTCTTAATCTGATATGGTTTTAAGTTTTAATTTTATCTTTAATGTCTTAGTCTCAATAGTGTCAACTACTTCAGGGGAGGAGCGAGACAATCCCGACACAAGTGTTTTTAACCACTTACTGGGGCTGTTTCATTCACATATGTAATGAGAATTCTAAGAGGCTAAATAAACATTTTTAAATTTTTTTTTTACATTTACACTCACAAGAGTTTAAAACTCTTGAGCCCCCACGCGAACGCCGATGTTCGCACACCTATTGTGTTTCTATTATTATTATTTTATTTTTTTTAATATTCGACGACCATCACACAACGCCGTCTAGTCTCAAGCTAAGCAGAGCTTGTGTTATGAGTACTAGACAACTGATAAACATACTTATATATTTCTAAATACATACATATTATAGATAAATTACACCCAGACACAAAACAAATGATCATACTCATCACACAAACATTTGTCCTGGGTGGGAATCGAACCCACGACCTCCAGCATAGCAGTCAGGGTCGCTAACTACTATGCTGACAGGCCAGTCAAATTATGTCTCTAATTACAATAATTGAAAGGTAAGAGTAAATAGAATACCTAAGTTACTTTTAGGCAAGCATGCTCTATCGTTGGCAACATCATCGCTTACCATCAGGTGAGATAGTGGTCAAACGCGATAAATAAAAAAAAAGTTTACATGTTTATGAACGCACCTACGATACAGAAATGATTCCTAAGCTGGAGAAAAAAAGAAAAACTTAACTGGCAAACCTCGATTTACCCCCCCCCCTCCTCGATACGTGTCTAAACATGAACAAGTTTTCAATTAAAATATGATTTTTTATTATAAGCTTTTATAGCGCGGTATGTACCTATATATTTAAAACTAGTCAAGACGAATCACACGAGCCCTAACTCGATGGGGATGATGTCGTTTAATTTTTTTTTTTTTAATGCAATAATGTTAATGCATGCCGCCTCCGCCGGGACCCGGAAAACGAGGAAGGCCTAAGAGGCATTGGATCGACGTCGTAAGGGACGATATGCGTGCCAATGGGCTTACGGCAAAGGACGCGAAAGACCGAGCGAAGTGGAGACGACTAAGCAGGAAAGCGGACCCCGGGCACCGAGGTGAAAGCCAAGGTTGGCAACCGGGACTACCGCTAGGATGATGATGATGATGAAACTAGTGCTTGACTGCGATCCCACCTGATGGTAAGCAGTGATTACAGAGTTTATATTGTAATAATTTTTCATTGTCATCAGATTGACACATGCATGCAAAATATCAGCTCAGTCGGTAACCGGGAACTGGATCAAGTTTAATTTACAAGATTTGATTACAAAAGATCACAAATGCTATATCGGGACAGGTGATACTAAATAAAAGCTTGTAAAGATAGCTTGTGAGCATATTGTCAATTCATCATCATCATCATCAGCCTTTTTAATGTTCCCACTGCAGGGACATAGGCCTCCTCTCTAAGAGAGGGAATGGGCCGTAATCCACCACGCGGGCCCAGTGCGGGTTGGTGGATGTCACATGTCTTCGAATTTTTGGTTCTAGGACATGCCGGTTTCCTCACGATGTTTTCCTTCACCGTTTTGAGAGCAGTGGTGATGAAATAAATTACACAAAGTAATGCGCCTGGCTGGGTTTGAACACGCGACCTACTACACGCAAGTCGGGACCGTTACCACTCGGCCACCACAGCTCTCTATTGTCAATTATAGCTGAAATATATTTGCCTTGCATTTGCGTGTACGAGTCATTATTTTGTAAAAGTAGTTTCATATTTCAATGTCCATTTGACACCAGAAAAAGTTATGCAGTCATTTGTTTGGTTCCATTTTTAAATGTGACTAAATGCATGGCCGTTGTGTAGTGCAGGCATTTTTAAATTCTTTTTGTTCTCAATATGTTGCAGGCAATCGCAACGTTTGTATTCCACTGCTTTTTTTTTTCTTCTCTGTGTTTATTTGCAATCAGTCGTTGACTATAAGCAAATTTGTGAAGTGCGTTGTGTAATGCCGAGTGTGCCTCCCAGTGGAGACAGCTACTCAATATTGACAGCTAGACCTGGTCTGGTCCTAGGATCAAGCGACGTTTCAAGCGGGTTTTATGCCTGGCACGTATTAGCTGGACTGCTAGATCATTAGGATGTTACGCTAGCCTCTTTTTGTAAGTTACTGCATAATTTGACCGGCATTTGGTAACATTCTGTTAAAATTTATAGCAAAAACTGGCAATGATTGATGTATTTGTCGGTTCATAAATCATTTAAACACTGATGCCGTAATAATGTTGGTCAAGTTTCAATACATCCATCATTTAGTTTTAATGTTACATTGACTTTCAGTCAGTAATTCAGTAGACCTAGCAAGATAAATAAGCAAAAGTAGAATAATTAGCATAGAATAGCATCGGCCTAAGAATGTTACCACTGCTGTGACTCAGGCCTCCTCTCTAGGAGAGGGAATGGACCGTATTTCACCACGCGAACCCAGTGTGGGTTAGCGAATGTCACATGCTTTGAAATTTTTGGCTCTAGGACATGCCGGTTTTCCTCACGATGTTTTCTTCACCGTCTTGAGAGCAGGGATGATGAAATAAATTAAAAAGTAATGTGCCTGGCTCTTACTCGTAATTCGGGGCCATTACCACTCGGCCACCACTGTTCTCTGCTAGAACCTTATATTAAATCAAAATAACGGAAGATAGGTGTCTCACCTCTAGTGCGTGGGCCGCTGAAATTGTACCTATAAGATATGATTTCATATTGGTCGCAACAATCACACACATTTGGCGGCTAACGCTACGCGCCGGGTCTTATCTCTGTCCTTGTCTATCAGTGCCTATGATGACACTGATAATAGATGTGTGAGTTTTGAGTCCATGTTTCCTTACTGTTATGTTTGTATGTTAGCGCGTAAAGTAACAACGCGTATAGTAACTATGTGAGGACCATTATTTCTGCCTTGTCTCAGAGTTGTCCCCTATATAATATTGTTCATGAAAATTTATTGCTAACACAATGTGGGCAAGTACAAATGTAGCGTTACCTCCAGAATGCGTGGTGGTTGCAGCATAAATAACGGCCTGATGTCGGGCAGATTCCGTTGCAGTCCACAGGCGCAGCGCATACCAAGCGCCAGCTGACAACCCACCGATCACGACCTGTGTACAAAATACAAACTGTTGAATTTATATCTAAACGTATAAAAGGTGAAACTGACTGACATATAGAAAGAAAGAAAAAGAGTTTTTGTTGTGTAAATATGACGCATATCTTAAAAATAAAACTAATGCAACAACGCCTATATAAGTCGCAGGTTTTTCACAAAATTAGGTTTTTGATGAAAAACCGGAAGATAAAAAATTTTAAACTCAATTTCATCATAAACCTGTTACAGTCCAGGTTTTTTATCAAAAACCTGAACTAGTTTAGGTTTATGTTGAAGTTCTGAAAATCCATTTTAATGAAATAAATAAATCGATTTATTATTATTTGTAACTTAATAGAAAGGTTAAAATGTTCTCGTTCTTCAATCTAGATTGAATTTAAAATTATTCTACCTATAGGTACTTCATTCGAATTAATATAATATACTAGCTTTTGCCCGCGGCTTCGCCCGCGTGGGTTTGGGGTTTCCGGAATAAAAAGTAGCCTATGTGCTATTCCGGAGTGTATCCTATGCCTGTGCCAAATTTCATTCAAATCCATTCAGTAGTTTTTACGTGAAAGAGTAACAAACATCCATACATCCATACTTACAAACTTTCGCCTTTATAATAGTAGTAGGATTTAAACATACATGTGTTACTGTCGGTTCGATAAATAATCACACGTCCATGTAAACGTACCAAAGACGTTATTGAAAAATTCTTTAATTGAAATTCCGATCTAACAAAATATTTTACCGTCCTATTTACTTTTACCCAAACATACGAGCGCTGGTTTTATTGAGTTTTATTTTTAACCGACTTCAAAAAAGGAAGACGTTTCTCAATGCGGCCGTATATATTATGTTTTTATACATTGCTATTTTCCGCCATCGACATTGCTCATGATTAAATGTAAAATTATCTCAAAGGGTAATTAATACTCCCAGGATAAAAGTATGTTATACTCCAGAATACGATCTCCTCCTTAGTCGTTCACTCTTGACAGAGTGGTCGTGGTTGATCATGTAGCGTTTTTGTTGGCTAGTAAGGCTCCCGCGATGCCGCGATGGACCATAGAGGTTTGTGTTGCAGCTCTAATGAGGTCTATGCAACGCGTAGGAGAGCGCCCACGAGACTGCTTCCCCTCTACTTGTCCCCGAACTACGAGTCGCTCCATGGAGTGTTCGTTGCGAACAACTTGGCCGAAATATTTGAAGATTCGTACTTACCGAAATATTCGATTGTGCGAATACGATCTAGCCATGTGCCAAATTTCTTCAAAATCCGTTCAGCCGTTTCAGCGTGAAGGATCAACTACAGATGTACTATAACAAAGTGTGAACATACCTCAGGTATGTGCGTACAGTTGGTCTAGTGTTCTGTGTACAGTTCTGTGGCTAGTAGCCTTGACTGCTATGCTTGAGATCGTGGGTTCAATCCCACCCAGGACAAATCGCATGCTTAATCTTAAAGAGACCTAAGTCAAAGAAGGGTATTCAAATCTCGAAATCCTACGTATAAAAAAATAAGGTTAAATTTTCAACTGCCTTGTATTTTGTGTTACGTCTTTCTTTGATTAAACATGCGAAATGTTTGTGTGCTAAGCACGATCATTTGAATTTACCTATAACTAGCGACCCGCCCCAGCTTCGCACGGGTACTCATATTAAATATATTATGCATGTATTATACACATAAACCTTCTTCTTGAATCACTGTACCTATTAAAAAAACCGCATCAAAATCCGTTGCGTACTTTTAAAGATCTAAGCATACATAGAGATAAGCAACTTTGTTTTATACTATGTAACGATATTTATATGCTTAGCTTGGGACTGGACGGCGTTGTGTGATAGTTGTGGAATATTATTATTATATCATTTATTATTATTATTAACTACACCTAAACTTCTTTAGTATTTATATTATTAGTGTAATGGCAGTTTTCTCAAGCCATTGTTATAAAAAATATTTTAAATATTTAAAATAAGTAGAAACCAATTTAAAATAAGATAAGATTTCAACGTTACTGAAGCTTTAAGCTGAGTAACTGCTAAAGGAAGAGAAATTTAAAAGGCAGCAGCTTCATTAAACTTTCACAAGTGGCTACATAAAATGATGTCACGGTTATTTTCCAAGTTTTTAGGGTTCCGTAGATACGGACAACAAAGTCATCCTATAGTGGATTCGCTTTTCTTTTTGAGATCAAAAAAAGGGAGCAGTGGTGGCCGAGTGGTAACGAAAACATCGTAAGGAAAACATCGTGAGGAAACCGGCATGTCCTAGAACCAAAAATTCGAAGACATGTGACATCCACCAATCCACACTGGGCCCGTGTGGTGGATTATGGCCCATTCCCTCTCCTAGAGAGAGGAGGCCTGTGTCCCTGTAGTGGGAACATTAAAAGGCTGATGATGATGATGTTGTCCGTCTGTCTGTCTGTCACTCAAGACTGTTTACCTCGAGAAAACGTGGAGGTGTTGAGGTGAAATTAAAATCCTATACTCTTGTAGTCAGGACTAACGTCCTTTGAAGCTGTGAAAAAAATACAGCCGTTTATGTCGCAAAAAACGTTTTACATTTGGACATACCTACTCACGGGAATTAAAATTATTTTTCATTACTCATACTCTGAAAGTAGGTGTAAAGTTGCCTGCGGACAGGGTTGGAAGAAGTACTTTTACTCCCTAGGGAGTTTTACTTTACAACTGACAGTTGTTTTTTTAATATTTAGACAGCAAATATTTAAAAAAAAAACTAGTTCTATTTTGACATTTCTATTGAACCGTGATCCGAGTTTTTATACTGCCTTTACAATTAAAATAACATAGAGATAGAAATAGTTTAAGAATACTTTTTTTTTAATGACTTTATTTTAATTTACTTTCAACTATTTCATTAAAACTAATATTATATTTGAGAAAAATTTTGACCTGACCCATTTTTACAATGATAAAATCTATACTAATATTATAAAGCTGAAGAGTTTGTTTGTTTGTTTGTTTGAACGCGCTAATCTCAGGAACTACTGGTTCGATTTGAAAAATTCTTTTTGTGTTGAATAGATCATTTATCGAGAAAGGCTAGGCTATATAGACTAGACTAGGCTATATAACATCACGCTGTGACTTATAGGACCGAAGAAACAATGGAAAATGTGGAAAAAACGGGGGAAAATATTCATCTTTGAGGGCTCCCGTTGCGTGCGCTGCGAAAACGGTAGAAGATGTCAAAAATATGTAGGAAAGAATTATTCCTCTTAAAATGATCTAAAACAATGTCCGCGACAGTATATGTCTATCTTTTAAGGTTAACTCACTAGAACCGTTTTTATGGGTATAAAATTTGGCCGAAATTAATGCATTATTACCAATTATTTGTTAGGGTTGTATCAACATAGTAATATTAAACTTTATCCAAATAAATGTGTTGTTGATTAAGAGTATGTAATTGTGAACAAAATTGTCTTTGATATCACTTATTTTCAATGAACATCTTAGAAGATATTACAATTTTAAAATAACTCCGATATAAAATTCACACGCGTCGCATGATGTGCAAAATATGACGCTGCGTCTGGCCGGCGGGCGAGGAGAGGGGTTGCTAGCGGGCGGCGCGGAGGGTTTTTTTTATGGTAGGTAAAAATCATCCAATGACGAATCCCGCTCTTGGGCGGAGCGGGAAACAGCGTCAGACTCTTACTGACTAAACAACCTATCCCGTTTCTCCCTTGCCTTATTCCCAGAGCCCCGGTATAACGCTTTCGCACCAACCCTCGGCTGCAGGAGGTTTCGACCCTGAAGAGCCCTACAGTTTGCTGACAACACCTTGAGGCGCGCGGGAGCAGTGCACGCCGTCGACGACTTGGTCTCGGTTTGGACTGTTACCAGACAACCGGACGGCGAGCTACCCATTGCTCACCGTCCGCAAGCCAGCGTCTACGGTGGCCGGATATCGGCAGGATCGCGGCGGCGACGGCTACGGCGAGGGCGCTTTTGCCCTTGCCTTATGCGGTCGGCCTCCTCCTTTACAAGCATTACTGTTTCGCAGAAGGAGGCGACCGCTTGCCATTCTTCTTCGCTGCGGACCATGGCCTGAACCAAGGCCCGGCGCGAGAGGTCGCCGCCGCCAATCACCCCCACGAGGACACGGCGATGCTCTTCCCAAGCAGTGCACACCTCCACCGTGTGCTCCACCGTGTCCTCCGTGCTGGCCACCCAGTGGCGACACCCGGGCGTCTCTTCCGCACGAATCCGGCGCAGGAATCTCCTGAACTTCCCATATCCGGTGAGAACCTGCGTCATGTCCTGCGTGATGTCTATCCACCACGCCTCAAAGAGGGGACTTACCGCCGAGATTATGGCATGCCCAAGTGTAGCTCTATGAAGTTTTTAGATAATTATGTTCTTTTAAAAACTAAATTGTTTAAATTAATAACAGAAATTGACACGGGCAAAGTCGTGGGTAACAGCTATAATTTATAAAGCTGAGGTTGTTTGCAAAAATAAATATGATGCCCAAAGTAACTATTCCACGCGGACGAAGTTGCGGGCACAGCTAGTAAAAAATATTGACTGAATAGCCAGACGACGACTAAAAAAAAATGGCGCGTAAAGTCTCTCTATAATCTGTGGCCGATTTGTTCTTTCTTGATTTTTTTTTTTCGAGGTGTAGAGTTTTGTTTACATTTTGCTAAATCTCTGTTATAAGAAATTTGTATTAACACGATAAGTTCATCAGCTTCAGTTATAAATTTAACGCAAGATTTTTTGAGGAGAAAACGACGACACAGGTTTTTATAATTATATTTTTATTTTCCTCGTATTCGTAATGAAAAGCACAGTGTTTACTTCGGGTTAAAGAGTTATTTAGTCCCTCGAACTATTAGCGACCTCGCTGTCGCTCGGTTGCCAAGAAATTTCTCGGGACTAAATAACTAACTTTCATCCCTCGTATAACAATGTACTATACTTAAATTGTTAACTTAGAACCCTGAAATCTATCATGAAGCAAGGTCTCATAGCATAAGTATAGGAAAAAATCTAAAAACTGTAAAGTAGTTGCGTCACAAAAAAAAAAAAAAACTATTTTTGCCGTTCGAAAAAATCTTCGTAACTCAATTCGATAATTTCTTTTTTTCTGTTTTCATATAAGTAAGTTTGTACGGAACCCTTAATCCACGGGCTAGACTCACACTTGCCCGTTTCTTTTAATAACGGCCACGTTTATACGAACAAAGTGCTCAGACTCTGTTCACACAATCTCAGACGCTGTAGTATCATCCTTTAATCTTCGTACACCCATTTTCTAAACTTATTCCCTCACAAATGCGAGTGAATAGCTCGTAATTCCGCGCCTGTTTCCCTCACCCCTTAATCAAGGCGTACCTGAAGGAAAATTTCCTCGTACGCACAATAAAGTTATTGATATTTGCACAAAAAAGGTATTTTATCCCTCCCGACGGATCATAACCTACGAATTTGTATGAAACCCCGAGTCTCAATTTGCCCGGTTTCAATTGGCTCTTGTTTCCGCGGAACACAAAAAGGCCTAAATTACGGATCCGTCTGATCTTTTACCGGATATATTTTGTGAAAACTCATTTCAATTATAAAAACCTACAAAGTTCTCATTGTCTGTCGATACAGCGAACAACCCAAATCAATCAATTCAATTTAGGCTACACACAAGTCGAACGTGTTATTTGTAATTTTAATATCGCGTCAAATTGTTTCTCTCATTACATTAATTAGGAATATAAACAACATCGATCCACTTCAAAGTAAACATTTAATTAGGATTCCAATAATTGTAAGAGAAATTGTTCAGGAAACCCGGCTGTTAGCAATTGCAGTTTAGATCGAGCTATATTTCCAGGAATCGTTTGTGACGTAACAGAGACCGTAATCACAGTTAATTTCCGAAGTATTTTATACGAGAGCGTTTAACAAACAATGCGAAGCACTAAAAGTGAAATGCTTAACTTGATTCTCTACCCTGTTAGTGCACTCCACTTTCGGAGATGATATAATAAGTTATGATTGGAGTTTCTCCAGGTGGCAGTAGCAGAGGTATCATCTGTTCTACTGTGCGTGCAAAGGAGTCCTCTACAGCGCATAATATTGTTCTAGCGTCAAATACAGTAGCCGTATTTTCGGCCCTATTACAGTACTCACCTCTCTATGATGATGCAGAGAATTAAAGTCGGCTTCTCACCGAGCGGCTGTACCGGCGGCGTCAATTTTTCGCCACTGCAACTGCACAAGCCAGGCTTCGCAGTGTATAACCGTTCTAGCGTCAAATACAGCAGCCTAATTTTCTATCCTGTCACAGCACTCACCTCTTGAAAGGTCGCCGTCCCACTAAGTAGCTGTTAGTGACGTCAGCTCTTCGCCACTGCAATCTCACAAACCTAGCTTAACAACTCTTAACTCTTCTTGCGACTAACGCTAAAGCGCTGCTAACCATGACTCCACAACGCACAAACACACTTTCTGCCCTGTTACAGTACTCACCTCTCGATGATGATGCAGTGAAGTAAGGTCGGCGTCTCTCCAAGCAGCTGCACCGGCGGCGTCAGCTCTTCGCCACTGCAGCCGCACGAGCCTGGCTCCACAGCGCACTGCTCTTCTTGCGTCTAACGCTAGAGCGCTGCTGTTGCTCCAGACAGCTGCTTCTGCTCCCTCTTCTAGTCTGTCTTCCCCTCCTCCTTCCCATACTAGCACTGGTAGAGGAGAAATAAAATAAGGCTTTAATATACATCGACATGACTACTCGTATCAGCTGATTCACTGACCTTTAAGAAGAATGTAGTAACTTTGCTCTGTGACAAAATTTGTTAAAGTTTTTTTGGTAAGAAGTTCAAACAGAAATATCTAAATAATTACCTATTTGAGAATGAGCAATATTAACCACTGGCAGAAGCTAGTAGATTATATGCACAGATTCGTAAGGCACTCACAAGCTGTGAGCAATTACAAATCATATTTTTTGTTCATCATTATCATCACTAGCCTTTTAAATGTTCCCACTGCTGGGACATAGGCCCAGTGGATGTCACATGACTTCGAGTTTTTGGTTCTAGGACATGCATGTTTCCTCACGATGATTTCCCTTCACCGTTTTGAGAGAGTAGTGATGAAATAAATTACACAAAGTTATGCACCTGGCTGGGTTTAAACCCGCGACCTACAACTACAACAGTTTTTTGTTCAGTTTAAACTAAATAATTCAATTTATTAATTACCGATTTCATTTCAAAAACTAATAGGTTACAAATACGCGGGTAGCTAAATTATCGAAGCTAAATGTAGGTTTAGGTAGCTGCTACGCTGCCGAAGGTCTAAACGGGACTCTTTGATCCTTTAACAAGGTTCATCAAGCTGTAAAATTGCCTCCGGGGTTATTTCAAAGAACCGGTTAAGTTAATGCATGTGACCTCACTAAAATGGTATTTGCTAATCTAATAGAAACGTTAGGAAAACATCCTGTTTTGTACCGGCACCCGGAAATTAAACAGTGAAAGGAAAACATTCGTTTGATTTGTAGATCGTCATACTACTTGCTTTTATGCTAAACGAGTTTACTCCAACGGCTTCATCTATACGAAAGTAGAATCTAAAGAACATATTATCATTATTTACAGGAAATGGTGTACCCATAGCCAAATTTCATTCAAGTTCATTAAGCCGTTTCATCGTACAGGAGAAACATACACAAAGTTCGTGTATGTTTCTTATGCCTTTATTATGGTGGGCAAAAATCATCTAATGACGAATCCAACTCTTGGGCGGAGCTGAAAACATTGTCCGACTCTCATCGACTAAACACCACAACCCGATTCTTCTTTGCCTTTCGCACTGGGGCCAAAGCTTCCTTTCAGAAAGATACCCTAGGCCCAAGTAGGCTTCCACCCTTTTGTAGAGTCCCTACGGTTTCTTACGCCTAGATAATATTAGTAGTTAAAATTTGTTTAATGAATTGTATTTGACTCCCTGTTGCTGTTAGTGGCTTCTTCCGCTCGATATTATATTATCAAAAGGCAAAATGCTTACAAGATAAAAAGTATCGTATATACTATGTCAGAACAAGAGCAGGAAGATAATGAAGATGTTACTATTCCTAAACACTATCTTTATAGAATGACTGGAAATTTGAGACCTTAATACAAATATAAGAAAACATTTATTTTCAAGCATCTTGGCCCATAGACCTTACAGACTAACATATATATGTAGTAAATACAGTTCATTTTTGGTAAATAAAATGTATGACTATGTTAGTAGCACATTCACTGTATAATTCATTCAGTCCCAAGTGAACGCCGGCGTCCGCACACCTATTATTCTATTAATACACAATCGAAAGGCTAAATCACTTTGTGTATTTAAACACGAGATTGAAGTCATGATAACAAACAAATTTTACTATGGGTCTAAACCTGAAATCGCGAAAATAGTCTGCTGGTCAGTACATTTATGTTTGCCTAACTGGCCAAAATGTAATGAACTTGGACGTACTGTTATAAATACATATATTATATTGGCACTCACTTAGACGTGTTCTGCTTTAATTGAACGCTGGTTCAATGACTGACAGATTTCAAATATATCATGTTAGTTCAATTAACCTTTCGAATACCCTAACGTACCTACACATAAAAGAAAGACAATAGGTGTATGTGAACGCCGGTGTTCGCATCGGGCTCAAGATTTTAAGCCTCTAAAGGACACCGGTGCCCGCACACATATTTTCTTTTAATCGTGTCTGTATTTACGGTATTTGAAAGATTAGTAGCGCTAGACACATCAACAAATCAACTCTCCAAAGATGCTTTTAATCTGGCAGAACGATTCCATATTATCGACTTTTGTACCAGCAAAAGTCTTATTCATTCTTTTTTTTTCGTTAAAACCAATAGTTCTAAACCGTTAGATCACTTTTAAATGACCTACATTGTAAATATAGAGACCGGTTCCGGCTTTTCAACTTTTTCATTTCCCGACGTTTCGGACTCAATTTCCAGAACTATTCGCGAGGGACCTTCACAACTAGTTTCATTTCAATGTAAAAAAATATTTCCGTGCACAACAAAAATCATTTTTATAAAGCACTAGTTTTTACAAAACGTTATGGGAACACATTTATTGTAAATTCAGCTAAGGAATGGAATTCTATGCCGGACTCTGTGTTTCCTTATAGCTAAAATAAAGCAGTCTTTAGTTCATTAAGCCCCAAGAGGATACCGGTGTCCACACACCTATTATCTTTTGATTGTGTCTGTAATTACGGTAGTCGAAAGGTTAAGTCAAGCTAGGTGCGCGTTCCATCGTAGTCAGCGTGTTCCATCGTAGATCACATCACCGCTTACTATCAGGTAAGATGGTGGTTAAACGCGAACCTATTGCTAACAAAAAAGCCTGCCAGTGGCTTCGCCCCTCAAAAACTCTTTAAAAATTAGACATAGTGCAGATATACATTCATTATCATCATTTCAGCCGAAAAACGTCCACTGCTCGACATAGGCCTCCCCAAGCGCCGCCACAAATACCGGTCATGTGCGTCTTGCATCTATCGGATTCCAGCAACCCTGACCAAGTCATTAGTCCACCTTGTGAGAAGTACATATTAGTAAAAGAATTTTCAGAATCAGTTCAGTTGTTTCAGAAATTACCGACTACATACATTTTTATAAAATTTAACTCATATTAGTATAGATAAAATGGTAAACGTAACAGGAGGAATCAGAACTATTCTTTGGTGTATCTAGTATTCATAAACAATGTCACAGTGTCCGAGAGATTGCTCAGACGAGTTACCGTGGCCTTGCCAGGGTAAAATCGTCTCGTGTCGAGTCCTACAATCGAAACGCCTCAGTAAAACTATCATTTATACCGTACAACTACAGGATGTAGCGATGATCATTGTTGGAACGATTATATTATACTGGCGATTCGCCCCAACTTCGCACGGGTATTGAATATATTATGCATGTTTTATGCACATAAACTTTCCTCTTGAATCATTCAATCTTTTAAAAAAAACCGCATTTAAATCCGTTGCGTACTTTTAAAGATCATACATACATGGGGACAGCGGTAAGCAACTTTGTTTTATACTATGTAATAATGCTATAACTTTGACTTGGCTACAAAGTTTTGTTGAAAGGATGTAATTCCTATACATTTGATTAATGGTTTTGATCGATGGTAGATCGTCAATTTGACCAAACCTACAATGGGTAACGGAAGTAAAAAGTTTAAGTTAGTACTGATTTTTATGCTCCTTCTCACTTCAATTAGAGTGCGAGTAGTCTTGTTATGATATAATACGTCAAAAAAAAAATAGTTACAATAAAAAAAATGAGTAAGTTTTACAATACCACCACACATCCATGTACTATAAATGCTGGAACTAACTACCAGTGTTAACAGTTTAAAATTGTACCAGGTAACTTTAATTTTTCTTACAAACTTCTGTAAACTTCAAGCACCTGCTGTAAGATTTTACTTTAATCCAAGAACGAAAAACTTTCGGTATAACAAGTCCAAGTAGTGTTCCGCCAATCAGAGGCTCGCTGACTCGATCCGTGAAACCTAGCATTTACAGCTAGTCACAAACTTAACGTTACTTATTCCATCCACAGAATATTAACTTTCAGTATTTAAATAGCCTGTTGGTCTAGTGGTTAGTGGCCTTAACTGCTATGCCGGAGGACCTCGGGTTCGATGCCAACCCAGGACAAATGTTTGTGTGATGAGCACAATCATTTGTTCTGTTTCTAGGTGCAATTTATCTATAATATGTATGTATTTAGAAATATATAAGTATGTTTGCCAGTTGTCTAGTACTCAGAACACAAGCTCTGCTTAGCTTGAGATTAGACGGCGTTATGTGATGGTTGTCGAATATTAAAAAAAAAAATGTTTGTGTGATGAGCACGATCATTTGTTCTGTGTCTGGGTGTAATTTATCTATAACTAGCTTTTGTCAGCGGCTTCGCCCGCGTACATAAAATATAGCCTATGTCACTCAGGAGTAAAGCAGCATTCTATTGTTGCTATTTTTTTTTCAATCGAACTATTAGTTCCAGAGATTACAAACAAACTAGATTCCTACAAACAAAAAAAAACAAAAAATCAAACTTAACCTTTTTATTATATTAGTGTAGATGTAGATATGTATGTATTTAGAAATAAGTAAGTAGGTTAATCAGTTGTCTAGTACCCATAGTATAAGCTCTGCTTAGATTGGGACTAGACGGCATTGTGTGATAGATGTGGACTATATTATTATTATACCTATATTATTTTATCCTCAACTTTGTATTAATTGTGCTCTATAAACTAAAGATTTTGTTGTGGTCTTTCGACTTCAAAAGATTCGATTAGAATCTGAGTATTTTTCAATGTTTTCAATTATGTAAATTGAAGTAACCCAGTTATTTGAATCTGCATAAAATAAATGGTCTGAGTGGTGCACAAACTCGGCAAACAGGAACTTTGCCACTTTCGAATATTATTAAGAAAGTGTTTCCGACTACAGAATTTCAGGGTTCATAATCATTTTAATTTTCAATATCAATTACTTCGATCTTGTGTATTTCATGCAGCTTAAGCTAATGGAGAAATGCCCTGGTTTAAAAAATATATAATTGTGCTAAATTAAAAGAACAACCCAATTGCAAATACCAACATAATTATCAGCATGTTATTGTCAGCGATGCCGAACCAGCTTTCTATGCCCTATGAACGCTTCCCACCATTTTCTTGTACATCTTAATTGTACACGATACTTCTCAGGTTTTTTGTATCTATAGATTTGTAGACACGAAATATGAGAAAAAAAATTAAACGACCAATAAACATTTCGACAAACGTCATTGAGAGTCTAAAAAATGGTGTAAAAGTGAAAGTGATATATTCTTTAGTTTTGTTAAGATTAACTTTTTCAACTTGAACATTATGGTTTTTACGCCATAAAGTGCAATAGTACATTTTGATACAAGTGGCGAAAGATTGTCATTGCGACCGAGGAGGAATGTTATGGAGCCGAGGGCTGCAGTGACAAATTCGCACGTGTATCAAACGATGTTTTTCAATACACTTACGAACACATTACACTTATAATACACTTACTTTCTTTGAAAATTACGACGCATTTTTGTTAATTTCTTACTGAAGAAAAAATACCAAAGTTGCCGTACATTTTAGATTTAGATTGCAGCAAACTATAGTAAAGCACAATACCTGACGGCAGCGGCTTAATGTCTAAAGAAATCTCTTATAACTTACATTCAACATATTTTTCACAACTACCAATAAATAAGTTACCTAATAAGACTACTATTTAATACGCTTTTTCCCGCGCTTATCTTTTGCAGGATAAAAAAGAAGCAAAGACATCAAACCGTTATACATCCTACTAACTATTAAGAATAGAAATTCAAATATTTTTGAATTTAGAACACAGATAAATATTAATTTGTTGTTAATAACAAATTATTGCATAAATAATCATGTTTATTTATTATATTCTGTTAAAAACACGATTTAAATTTTAATTAAATATTAAAACCTCAAAAATCTGCACCTCTTTGCTTTAAAAAAAATAATAATTACGCTTGACCGTTACGATAAGGAGGAAAAAAAAAGCCCTTGGTATGATAAATGAAACAAAAACACGCGGGTGATATACATGTTATGTCGAACCTAATTATAGTGCGATAAGTGGCAGTTTTCGAGTAAGTGTATTGAAAAAAGTTTTTTATTCAAACGAAATTCAAAGAAATAGATCCATATATTTAAAACTGTGTTACCGTATTAACCACGCAATTAACATTATGTACATAATTTACCAGTAATTAGATACGCAACTAAAACAAGTAAATAGATAGACCTCTGTCGAAACATCATCGATTAGATACTACAATATTTGTTTAGTTTGAATTAATTATCATTAATGTAACACATGCTTACAAATTGAAGCAGCAAGAAAAATACAGAAATCACAATATATATATATATATATTTAATTCTTTGAACACCGACATTGGAGACACAAAATAAAGTCAATAAGTGTGCGAACGTCAGTGTTCGCTTGGGGCATAAGTTTTTTTTTATAACAATAATGTATTGTGTCAAAAAAATAAATAAGTTCCTTATAATACTTAGGCTCAACACACACCGAAAGAGCGGCGAAGGGCAACGAAGCGGAACGCAGTTTCAGTGTCATATGATTTTTAACTTTATTTCCATTACCATAATACTTATTATCGCATGAAAAACTCGACGAGTCGTGCGGATGCCCGCGGCGCCGCAGGAATTCCGGGGAATTCCATAAACAAGCCATGCGACTGCGTGGGAATTCGCGGGAATTCCCGAGAAAGTTCGAGCATTCGCGAGCGGCCGCTGACAATATGCCGCCCCTCGCGTCCGCTCCCCGCGCGCGTCTGTTGCACGCTGAGCATTTGTTGCAGGCGAGCATTCGCATTCATTACTTTCAGTGCAACGAACACAGAAGTGATGGAGGGCGAAGAAAAACTTATTTATTTGGTGCAAATGTACGACTGCCTATACAATACCAAATCAAGGCATTACAGCAATAAACACATGAAAAATAAGTTTTGTTGAAACTGAACTGCGCATAGGAGAGCGACCCATGAATTCGCGGGTGGGCTCAGGAAGGCGCGCGCATTCCTGCGACTGCTCGAGAAGTCGCTGGAATGCTCGAGAAGTCGCGGGACTTCGTGGCTCTGCGCTTCGCCGCCCTTCGCCGCTCTTTCGGTGTGTGTTGAGCCTTAAACCCTAGACCCCAAACTAGGATTCTTTGTGTCGTGGTATCTAGTCCCCTTCCTTCAATCCGAGAACATAATTTTTTGAGCAATGTATAAGTTATAAATATTATTTGTAAGTTGTAGTTTGTAAGTTATAAGTATTATTATTACCTGGAGGTTTCGTCTTCACCATGAGGGGCACCGAAGGTGGTGAGGAACCCGCTCTTGAATGCGCCACAGCCCTTACAGAGTATGTGGCCCCACAAGACAGAGCCCTTAGCACCACACTCGCTGCCTCTCCTCCTGTTTCTATCCTCCGCTCTTCCTCTGAACGAGTGCTGATTTGCTCCAGACCATCGCCCGTGTCATCACGGATTCGAACCCACAGGATTGTAAAACCTGTTCAAAGAAAAATCCAGGTCAATACGGAAATCTGTAAGGGTTGTGGAAACGTTTGAAAGTAATCGTGGCCCTAGAATGTTAAAGAACTTAGGGATAGCTCGCCGTCCAGCCGTCCGGTAACCTTTCGGTCCGAGCCCAAGTCGTGGACGGTGCATATAGTTTTAAGCGCGCCTCAAGCAGTCAGCAAACTGTAGTGGCCCAGTAGGGTTGAAGCCTATTGGTAGAGAACCTTGCACACTTTTTTAGTGGGAAACCATCAAACAACTCCAGCCACCTTAGGTACGGCGAGAGGAAGTGCCAGATTTATATTAACTAAACATACTCCATTGTTTATTTTTTGCCTTATGGTATCAAGGGCCTTGGTACCTAACTTTTTCGAACGATCTCGTAGCCCTGGTAGTCATGGTGCATATTATTCAATGTGTGTGTCAAGGAGATGTCCAATTGGCCCAGTAGAGATGAAGCCCCAATCCGTAGGGGCCTAACAGGTCCAAAGCCTACTGGGGCCACGGATTGACTTCTAATAGGGAAACTGGACACTGTACACAGAATAAACATCTTCACACAATAGGCAGACAATTGCGCACGTGCTCCTGGACTGCACAGGTGTTACTGCACACGAACCATAGGCACACCGAACTCCCTTATTGACGCCCTCAAAAACCTGAAAGGCCTAATTAGCTTCTGGAGAGAAGTGGGCTGGTTGGAATAAGCCCACAAAGTTTATGGCCGCTATGGCTCACGTACAATGGTCTACACAAGACTAAGTGCGGAAACCATACTCAGACATAACATAACATAGGGAAACTGGATAAAAAGCCATGGTAGGCAGTGGCCCTAGTACGTCCAGTCAAAATCATAGTACTCTGACATAAACATAACAATTTTAAGATAGATAATGCTGATAGATGCTCTACAAAGTTGTACTTACTTTTTATAAAGCCGTATTTTTGGTTGATTTATTCATTACTCAACATGAACGAAAAACTTGTGCTGTGGTAATTTTTAACTTAATATTTACGAAGATAAAAACACTCATGATTATAATAAGTTTGATCTTCAGGGAAAAGTCAAACAATTTATTCAAATTAGTATTTTCTGGCTATGAATAAAATTGACTTCATTGAATTCGAAATACATAATAATGAAGGTAAGAATTTTATTTCTTATATTAAATTAATGTCCTTTAACCTCATAAACGATGCGAGAAATAAGTAGAAAGCGGGCCATTTTGTAACATTTTCCCGCCAGAGTACTCTATTAAATTGTTTTCGTTTTCACAAAGTTACGAACTTTGCAGATTGTTTTCTATGTTCACAAATCGGGATCACACAGTAAATACAAATATCTCTTGTCATTGTTATAAAAACTTCTTCACATTCGTTGCTATTTCAGAGATAAAACAATGACAAATACTTAAGGAGTCTTGATTATTCTTAAATACCTATTCTTTTTATCGAATGAAAGCCACAATCAGAGTAATTTAAACGAACAAACTTTGATTTGCAGGACATTGTCTTTTGATTTCAATAAAAAACTTAATTATTCATATCCAGGGTACAGACTTTACCCCAGATGTCGGGAGTGCCAAAAGAACTACCGGCCACCATTGGCGTGGGCTTTCAGATGGCAACCCATGGGTAGCTCACCGTCCGGCGGTCTAGTAAGGGTCGAAGGAACATTCTGTGCCATAATTTCAACAGAAAGACGGCCACTAGTGTACATAGACCTCGTGTCGTTACAATGAACGATTGCCTTTGCGTCTCGCATACATCGGACTTAAACCCAATTAAATGTTAATGTTAACTAATAAAGTAACTTCCCATTTTTAGTCCAGTGCAAATAGCATCGTTAACGATAAAAAGTGGACTTAAATAGTAGTAGAATGAAACCCATTGGAAAAGGAAGAAAATATGGCAAAAATTTAAGGAAAAATAAATTACGGTCGATCTGAGGTCGGGAAGTGGATGGGTGTGCGCTTTTAAGGGTAAAAAATGGTTTATCTCTAATTCCGGCAAAACTACCGGTTCTATGGAAACAAGTCTAATGGCAAACTTGTAGGTTATAAAAAGATCTACGACTTTTATATTTTAACTTTTATACATAACCTCAAAATCTATGTGAAAAGTCCAAAAAACCGAGTTTTTGAATTTAATTTTTATCTCCTTTAAAAATTACTTTTTTTTCACAAAATTTGGTGAAAAGTTTCCTTTTCATGTCCCAAACTTACTATAATTTTTTTGATTTAAAATATTTACAGTTACTCTTTATTTCGACTTAATATCGAAAAAACAGCCTCTTTTTCAATCGAAAAATCTCACGTAAAAATATGTGATTTTTTTAAAACGTTTGTTGGCTTCTTATTCGTCGAAATTTTTACTTTTTGATGGTGTAAAAAAATATATACATTACTATAGTAAATTTTCTCAGAAAATGCGAAAAACTAAAAAAACTCGAATTAGAAATTTCTTTTGTTTAATCATTATTAGCGACCCGCTCCAGCTTCGCGCGGGTGCAAAAGTGATATATTATAGCTATAAACCTTCCTCTGAAATCATTCTATCTATTTAAAAAAACCGCATCAAAATCCGTTGCGAACTTTTAAAGATCTAAGCATACACAGGGATAAGCAACTTTGTTTTATACTATGTAATAATGTACTGAGGTGTTTATTAATTTTTTTATAAGATTTAAAGGGGATTTCATGTTGGAAATGTGGCTGCTGCAATTGCGTATGCTTACATAATGCTCCAATGTGGAAGAACAAACCTACGAGGAAGTTAATGATTCAGATGATGAATTTCATCATCTGAATCATAAGTAAGTAAGTTTTTCGAATTTAACCATGAAGAAATGCTATCAAAGAGACAGAAACTAATGGTAAAAACTAATAAATGATTAGAAAGTAAGATAAAATATATGAGGCAAGATTATATTATTTAAACATATGTAATGAATATAAATAATGTTGACTGATTAAACGAAGCTAAAATTTAATAAGACAACGTTTTTACTGCATAAAATTGCAGCAATCACATTTCCTACATGAAATCCCCTTTAAATCTTTTATAAAAAATTTAATAAATACCTCAGTACATCATTGCATAGTATAAAACAAAGTTGCTTATCCATGTGTATGCTTAGATCTTTAAAAGCAAAAAAATTCGCAACGGATTTTGATGCGGTTTTTTTTAATAGATAGAATGATTTCAGAGGAAGGTTTATAGGTATAATATATCACCTTTGCACCCACGCGAAGCTGGAGCGGGTCGCTAATAATGATTAAACAAAAGTAATTTCTGATTCGAGATTTTTTAGTTTTTTGCATTTTCTGAAAAAACTTACTATGTTTAATGTATACTTTTTTTACACCATCAAAAAGTAAAGATTCCAATTAATAAGAAGCCAATAAAGTTTTTTAGAAAATCACATATTTTTACGTGAGATTTTTCGATTGAAAAATAGGCTGTTTTTTCGATGTTAAGTCAAAATAAAGAGCAACTGTGAATATTTTTAATCAAAAAAATTATAGCAAGTTTGGGACATGAAAAGGAAACGTCTCACCAAAGTTTGTGAAAAAAAAGTAATTTTTAAAGGAGATAAAAATTTAATTCAAAAACTCGGTTTTCTGGACTTTTCACATAGATTTTGAGGCTATGTGAAAAAGTGTAAATACAAAAGTGGTAGATCTTTCTATGACCTACAAGTTTGCTATTAGACATTTTTCCATAAAACCAGTAGTTTTGCCGGAATTAGACATAAACCATTTTTTCCCCTTAAAAGCGCACACCCATCCACTTCCCGACCTCAGATCGACCGTAATTTATTTTTCCTTAAATTTTTGCTATATTATCTTCCTTTTCCAATGGGTTTCATTCTACTACTATTTAAGTCCCTTTCAAAAGCTATTTGCACTGGTCTATTTAACCTATATCCGTTTATTATAAATCCCCATAATATATAAAGAAACAGTGGGATGATGCGTGGTCTGTCATGTCAGCTTCGCGTCAGTGTACGCGGCGTGGTCCAAGCTAAGAGTGGGGGCGGCTGGAGGCGCTCGCATTTCACGCGATATATTTTTTTTACACAATATCTGTAACTTTCTGTTATAGACTCACCATGTGGTGGAGCGGCGGGATGATGCGTGGTCCGCCACGTCAGCCTCGCGTCAGTGTGCGCGGCGTGGTCTAAGCTAAGAGTGGGGGCGGCGGGAGGCGCCGCGCATTCCACGCGATATGTCACTTCTTCTGATCCGAAGGTATTGCGCGCTGAACATGTGTAGTTCCCGCTTGTTGATCCGTCCACTTCTGTTTGGAAAAGTAAGTACTTTGAGTAAATTTATTTGACAGCTGGAGAATGTAAATCTAGTGTATTACTTTGTTTGTTGGTGTACATTCTCTCACGTAAGTACATAAGGTATGTGTAGGTATATATCATTTAATATCATGGTCATTTCTATCAGATCAATTTAATCGCTTAAATCCTGCTTCTAAGCGCCAAAGCAAACCTTTGATGTTTTCGTTTCGAGTGCAAGCAAAAATGAACTTAGTGGTGGTCAGGCGGATGTGTCTTCGATGGTACGTGCATAATCATAGATATGCCAACAATCATGTGGTTCATACCATGTATAGCCAGATGTCCATGCGGCGTGAGATGCGTCCTCGGGTCGTGCGTGACGGGGCGGTCGCCACGTAACCAGCGTGCGCGCGGCGCCGGCTCGCCACGCCACGCGCACGCCAGGCGTAACGAGTGACCGCACTGAACGCGCGCCCACACGCCGAACGAGAGGAGACGCGCTCGAGCTAGTACGAACGAATAGAGAAACATATATAGATAGATATACTGTTTATTGTAGGTACACCATAAACAAAACTTGGTACATAAGGACACTTAAAAATTACTACGGTGTTTCAATGGGCGGTCTTATCGCTAAAAGCGATTTTTTAAAGACAACCTTTGGATGGATTTGACAGAGGAGAAACATACACGGATAGTTCATGGCGAAACATAGTGTAATAAAAGGCAATTAACTCTTCTTCTTTTCGAATCGATGATAAACTCGTTAAACTGTTGTGGGCCAGTAGGTGGCTACGTTAACTGCAGCATCGGTGGCACTAATTAAATCCTCCATAGTGCAGGTGTATGGGCACTTAGGGCACTCCAGCAAAACCGCACTCACATAGAGTATCCTCATCAATCAAGTTGAACTATCATGACGGGCGACGTTAAATATCGCAACTTATTTACTATACACTGACGGATTTAGTCAGTAAAACTCTGACACTCCTCGCTCCAATTGTAGATTTATTTGATTATTTCCTATCCTAACAAAGGGCGATTGTGACCTGTATGGTAACAAAAAAAAGTTAAAGAGTCAGCAGTTTGGCAGCGGTAGGCGCACTTAGAAGTCGTATACTATGTATATTGGGGATTGATTTTTTTTATCACCAACTTACAGGAAGTTACCTGATAGACTGAAATTCTAAAATGGACACTTTCATCTACTTTCATTATAGCATCTTTCAGTCCACCTACCTCTTGAAGTAGTAGTAGCGGGTTGTGGTGGAGAAGGTTCACCCTCACCAGCCACTGAATGCGCGGCCACCCACGCCTCGTACGTGGCTCCTTCAGACAACGACCTCAGTTCCGTGGACCCTCCCAGGCCTACAAACGGGTCACCCTCCTCTACTTGAACTGTCGTTGTTATTGGTGGTCTGTCCCTAAATAATTACCATAAATTAGTATTCAGCAAAAAGGAACCAACTTTAAGAACCATCGCGGTCATTTCTGCCTGATGACAAAAAAAAATAGCTTGAATCCTGCGGCGCGGTGCCGTACCAAATCTTTGAAGTTTTCGTATCGAATGCAAGCAAAAATGAACAGGATGGTCAGCGGTGGTCAAGTGGAAGTGTTTTCGATGATATCAAACAATTTCTTTTTTACTCTAAGTACAATCCCATTTTGTGCCCTAGCAATTTCTATCTATTTCAGGTTGCCTGGAAGAAGTCGCCAAGTGCGACTTCTTTATATTTTATGGTTACAAGAAAAAAGAAAAATAAAATTGTAAGGTTAATAAAAAGAGAAAATTATGGGAAAGAAAAACAATCGCTAACACGAAGTAACGTAGCAACAAGGGGATAACATATCTTGAGATGCTTTGAGAAGTGGAGAGGTAATATTATTATTACAGTTGCCAAAGTCCAAATTTCTTCAGTATTGTTTTACTTACCTGCCAAGTTCTCGATAAAATACGGTGTAGTATAGTATAGGTCCATTAGGTCGACTTGGAGGAAGCCAACTGACAGCTAGGGATGTTACTGAAGTTGCCACCACCTTCACTGCTGCTGGTGATCCCGGAACTATGAAGAAAAAACTTGAGAATGAAGTTGCTACGGCGTAGGCGTAGCTGCTACGCTTTTCGTAGCAAACGTGTTTATTTCGTAGCACTTGGTTTACGTCTAGACATGAACTGCTTAGAACAATAGGATTTTTGGGAGTTTCTTTTAATTTTTATCGACTTATGCTTGTCTCTTAAAATATAACGTAAATATACAACGTGTAACTGGAATAAAGCCCACTCTTATATACCCTAATTAGAAAATTAAGTTACAATAATAATTTAAGCACTGAAATTACTTAAATCGACTTAGGTAGTGAAGTGAAGTTATTATAGGTAAATTTTATGGGAATTGACGCACTATACTGTGTTAGTAGCGTATCGGAATTGGTGTCTTCGCTGGGATGATAATATATTATTTTATTTATTTAGCAGACTGATTGACGTATACTTTTGACATACTTTTTCACAATTTTTTCTTCTTTAGAAAAGAAGAAAGACTACAGAAAAATGAAACAACAAAAGAGACTACATAAAAATGATTATAAATTACTAATTTCACAAAATAAGCATATAACTTTCTGTGCCGCACCTAATCAAAAATAAATTAAGGCTTGTTTAAAAAATAAGGACCAATAGCTGTACAAAAAATAATGTAACTTACCATCTTGCTGTGTGGTACAATGTATAGGATGAGCGGGCACGCCGTCACCCGCCGCAGTATATGCTAATGCTTGAACCGTATAGTTAGTATGCGGCTTCAACGCAAGCAGAAGCGTTTCAACACCCGCCACGCGCTTCACCTCCGCCCCCGCCCCTGCATTGGACCCTCCGTTCCCTCGCACCTCCCACTCCAACCACTCAGTCGCTGGCAACAAACAACTGCCATCACTCAGCTTGGATTTAAAACAAAATCAGATTATTGGGCGTTTCAGCGTTGTAATTAAATTGGTCATTGTCAATGTTTACTCACTATGTTCCGGGCGGTAAAGTAATTTGTAGCCTAGCAGGGCGCCATGATGAGCGTGCGCTGGTGGGGGGGACCATTCCACTTTTATACTTTGTGGAGATACTGCTCTACATCGGACAGCGCGCGGGCCCTCTGATGGCACTGTTGAAAATTATTTTGGTTACCGACTATTTAAACTTTCTTTATTATTTTATCATATTAATTTCTTATTAGATAATATAATTAATCAAAATAATCATCATCATCAATTCAGACGAAAGACATCTACTGTTGAACATAGGCCTCCCCCAAACGTCGCCACAACGACCGGTCCCGTGCGTCTTGCATCCTTCGAATTCCAGCAACCCTGACCAGATCGTCAACCCTTCCATCGCTATACCTGGTGGGAGGCCAATGCAGCGTCTTTCGGTACGGGTTTGGCGATTCTTTTCGCTACGTCAGCAAACTTGGTTCTCTTGCGGATATCTTCATTTCTGATTCGATCACGCAAGGAAACTCCGATCATAGCTCCGATTATTATTTATTCAAAAGAAAAGGTACCAAAAATACTTGCCGCTTTCTTGTGTCAAAGTATTAACCGGGGCAGTAGCTGGTCCCGCACCAGCGCTGTTGAAGGCTCTAACGCTGACAGAATATCTGCGAATAAAATTCGGTTAGTCCTCATCGCTCAGAGCTAATGCCTCCCATGATGTGCCAATCTCTCACCGTGTGTAATGTTCCAGACCTTCGATTATGTACTTAGTGATTTGTCCTCTGACTGTGGCGAACTCCATGCCTATGTTTGCTCCTCCTGCTAAACTCCCATCAGCGGATGGCCACCACCACACTGTGTAACCTAGTAGTTCCCCGTTCCAGGTCGATGATGGTGGTGCCTTAAGGAGAACAGGTTTTTATTTTAATTGATGCAGAATTAACTAACTCAATCGGTGTTAGATGTTTTACTAAGTTAAAACTACTTCGTACTAACAAACAGTTTAGATTTTTAAGCATAATAAAATTGGAAATATTATACTCTACTAATCAATCAATGTCTAAAACTTCACAAAGATTCGAAGGCCAATTAAAAACCTTCTTACTTTAAACTGTCAGCAACATTTAAAAAAATACGTTATTCTCTATAACTTTTGACATTGAGACAAGATTGCAAATACTAACACCCGTATTTATAAACAAGTAAAACTAATTACTTGAATAAAGTGACTGTTTAAGTAACAATTGTAAATTTTGATTAAGATTTCTAACCTCAAACAGATAGACAGATGGATAGAGATCTTTATTGTAGATACACCATAAGCACAACTTGGTACATTAGGAGCTTAAAATAGATGTTACAATGGGCGGTCTTATTGCTTAAAGCGATTTTTAAAGACAACCTTTGGATGGATTTGACAGAGGAGAAAGATATACGGGTAGTTTGTGGCTATTTACATTATAACTAATGTAATTAATGACTTAATAGAAAATTATTTAGCAATAAGTAATTACTTCTTTATAAATACGGGTGAAAGATTATAAGACAAAATTCTTCATACCTGCCAAACCAGTTCAATAGTCGAGGACCTGGGAGCCGAAGCCCTCAAGCTGATCGGAGCCCTGGAAGGTGGCTCGTGCAGTGTGAGCGCCAGCAACGCCCTCGTGTGAGCTGACGCGAACTGCGCCGTCACCGTCCGAGCCCGCACTAAGTACGCGGTCGCCGGCTCTAATCCCGTTATTGTCGCGCTTTCTGTCCTGTTGTTGAATGGAAACTACTGTGGGAACTTGGTTTTATGGCAGTTAAACTTGTAATTCTCACCTCAGTAAGACATTTTATGACATCAAGTTATTTAAGACTGCAATCGTGCTAAATAAACCTTCACTACACAATTGACACAACATTTTTGACTTTCCTTTAGGGTTAGTTTTGTTTTTAGGTACTTACCCTTATTTTCAAAATTTCACACATTCAAAATTTTATAACTTCGTTGTTTAACATTAGATGGACTCATCTTTAATAACTTGATGTCATAAAAGATATTCTATAGTAATAAATATTTTAGCGAAGACGGTTACGCCATTTATTAGATATTCGAAAAAAAATTACTAAACTGGAAATTATTAACAACAAAACTGACCAAAAAATATTTAAAAACGTTAAAATTTCGGGAAGGCAAAAATAGAAATGTAAAAATCATCGTTGAGCTGTTTCTACTTTCTGAGAATCGGGCAGAATTTAAAATAAGTAAAAAACAAAGGAAAGAAAAAACGTTTATCTCACACAATCGTATAAACTAAAAATACACTTAAAAAAAATAATTTATAATCTGTATAAGGTCAAAAAGGAACCTAACTCAGCGTACGCCAAGTCTACCAAACTTTACTCTATTCTACATATATACGAGTATCTAGTGTTAAGATTCAACAATTGAAGAAACATTTTTTACTGTCTTTTCAACCGATTGTAATTTCTAATCCGTAGGCATAAGGATGGTATCAATAGCTAAAAAAGTCTTTAAAAACTAATTATTTATCGCAGTCGTCATTTGTCATTCCATTAACGTCAAAATCGGTTGTATGGACTGTGAAAAATGTTTTCTTAAACGAGTAAGTTTATTTTGAACAAAGTATAACAAAAAGTGAACATCTAAATAAAAAACTTACTCAGAATATGAGTCCGGGGCATGCGCAGACACCGTAACATTATGAGTATCCGCATCCCTCCAGGAATCAGAATTGGTGGAGTCGTGCTTACGGTACTGCACCACATAACCCAGGACTGGGGAGTTACCATCGTACGGTCTTCGCCATTGAAGGCGAACTGACCGGGATGTGGCCTCTAAGACCCTGAAGTTTGCTGGTGGTTCTGGAGGCTCTAAAAGTTAAAGAGAGAGCAAGAGATAGCAGGATATATTTTTAGTCACTAAAGATGGTCTTTGGGTGCTGTTTAATCAAAAATTTTCGAGGTTCTGTGGTAATGCTTTAGGAAAAGATCAATCTCATTCGATCTCTTGATTTTAAAGATCTAGGTTAAAAACAACATTGTAAGATCTATATGTTGGTCGAAATAAATTATTATTCCATTTATGTACATCTAATAGACGCTTTATACATTTTTATATATTTTCCTTTAAAAACTATACAGGTTTAAACTATACACAACTATCAGCCTATACAGGTTGCTTCACCTTTTTAATTCTAGATAGGCTAGCGTTTAACCACAACCTCACCTGATGGTAAGCGATGATGTGGTCGACGATGGAGCACGCTTGCCTAGAAGTAACTTATTGACTCTTGACTTAAAGACCCCTAGGTTGTAGCTTAAGAGGTTACACATTTTTAAAAAGCGCCATTAATGTGGTGAAATGATTATAGGTACCTTGGACAGCCAAATGCACGAAGTGATCCGATCTTCCATAAGGGTTGGAAGCTTGACAGCGGTAAACTCCTGAGTCTCTTCTATCAGCTCGTTCTACTACTAACTCACTTCTTAATCCTTCTGCACTTCTTGTTTCTGATATGCTCATTCTGTAAACAAATCACATGAAAGCATTCTGCTGAAGAATCTGACACGATCTTAAACTACGTATGGTTCGTTTTTTAATCCTAGACTACGATTTGATAACTTAAAATGTCAAACTCCAGAAAATTGGGAACATATTCCTAGAGTGTAAAGTAAGTAGTAAAGAAGTAGAAATTATTGTGATTACATAAGTGTCATATAACTATTGTTAATCATTTAAAAAGTGTAAGTGATTTAATAAAGCATAATGAGCAATGAAGATGCTTTAATTCATGAAGACACCCCTTCTCTTATAGACTTCCATAAAATTAAAAATTGTATTCCAAGTAAATGTAAAAAATCAATTTGTTTTTACATTTTCAAGCTCATTTATTGTTCATGTAATATTCACATGAAGAATAAATGAAAGAGCATCAATGACATTTCACGTTATTTTAAACAAGAAACTCTTATTGACTGCCAGCAATCAGTTATATACAAAAAGTTTGCAATCAAACACATACCTAAGTAAGTTACCATAGTTAACTTAATTAGGGTTATGTAGTTTTAAAGTTAAAGATATCTAATTAATTATTATTAAAGAATAAAGAAAAGTTGTCAGTGAAAAAAAATAAAACACATACCTATAATCAGAGTTAGGTAGAGCTCGTCCCGAGTGGCTCCAAGCGGTGGCTAGCGGGGCGTCGCCGCGAGCAACACAGGCCAATCTCACGGTATCCCCCAGCTTAGCAGTCACGTTCGCTGATTGCGTCTCAAACCGTGCTGGCTCTAAACAAATACAGTTCTAAAATAAAAATATATTTCTTACACTATTTCAGGAAATTTTAAAAATATACCATTTTTATCATTTAAATTTATTGGCCTTTTGCCATTTACTTTATTGTTTTCTCCATTGACTACGTTTTTATTTCTTTTAATTTTTGAGTTAATTTTATTTTTAATGTGGGAATACTGATTTTGGGGGTTCCGTTTTTAAAGGGTAAAACGGCTCCGCTGTCCGTCCCTCTGTTTCTCCATCTGTCACCAGGCTCATAAACTGAGATAAGAATTTGAAACTTTGACAGATTATGAATTTCTGTGGTCACCATAACAACAGAAGCTACCCATACAACAATCGTAACTGTTAACCATTATTTTGTTACCGACGGCCCTTTGTACGTGAGTCCGAATTGCAATTGCCCGGATTATTATAATATACAATTACAATTATTTTTTATTATACTTCAGTACCTACTAACACATAAATAAGTTTAATTACTAACAAAAATTGCATTCCAAGTGTTTTTTTTTTTTAATTGCAATAAACTAGTGCTTGACTGCGATCCCACCTGATGGTAAGCAGTGATGCAGTCGTTGATGGTAAGGCGCACTAGTTTATTAAGAGCCTATTCACTCTAGCCTATTTCTTACTTATTTACCTATGATGACGTACAAGGGACCAACACTCACTCAAAGAAGGCTTTTATACCCTTTGTATGGAACATAGTACCAACCGACGATTACCCCTGCATGCGATATGCAAGTGCACCGAACAACTGTCTTCTGTTTTTTTTTTATTATTGCAAAAAACTAGTGCTTGACTGCGATCCCACCTGATGGTAAGTAGTGATGCAATCGTTGATGGTAAGGCGCACTAGTTTATTAAGAGCCTATACACTCTAGCCTTGACGACACCTAAATTATATTCAGACGGAAAGACTGCAGCCGGCAAACTGTTCCAGTCCCTCGATGTACGCGTTATAAATGACGAGGCAAAACGCTTAGTCCGGGCCGGAGGTGTCTCAACAACGTAATTGGGATGGCGGAATCAAATCATGCAATTCCTGCACACACTCTGAATCCAAAGGCAAACTATTGTGACATTGAAGATGAGAAACTATTGTGACATAAAGAAAATTTCTATAATCAAGATTACGTACCATTGATATGTATAGTGAGTGTCTTAGATAAAGGTGGAGACACCCCGTTGTCCGCTCTGCATCGATATTTTCCTGAATGTTCGGCTCGTGCTGATTCCAGTCTTAGCGAACCATTTGTAAGAACTACTGGATCTGATACTCCACCAAGGGTCGTTTCTGTACTGCCTTTAAAGTAAATAATCATAGGTTTAATCTCAATTAAATGTTTTTCTATGAAACCTTAAATATGATCTCAATTCATTGCTCTACTATGAAACTTTAAAAATAATATGTCTGATGGAAATGTCTGGAAGAAGAAAGTGGTAAACTTATATTAGAATATGAATATACACTTGGTTCGATCAGGTACATGAAACTATCGATTTGTAAAGATAAAATTGGGACACAGATCTCTCTCTAGGAGAGGGAAGGGGCCGTAACCCACCACTCAAATTCAAATTCAAAGCATTTATTTCAAATAAACCTTTACAGGCACTTTTGAAAAGTCATAAAGTCGGTCTGTCAGGAAAAAAATTGACGCTAATTGCACATTTCAAAAAGTAGGTCTCAATGGAGAAGAATGTGCAAGAAACTCCATGGACACTCTTTTTAATCATGTTGTGTTTTACAAATGTATATATTACATATTTTTGTCGCTGCTATGATGCGAGAACAACGTAATTAAAATAATAAAAAAGTACATGTTCTAAACAAATTAAAATAAACCACTGGCAGCTAAGAGATGACCAGTCCCAACTGACAGCGCCCGTTCACGGACATGACGCGTATATCAGCACCACTCAGCTCAACCATTATGAAGGGAACCGAATGATCCAACACACGCGCCACCATCAGCGAAACATTTGAGTGAGCATGACAAACTCTCAACTGCCATGGCCATTTACGTCAAACAACTCTAAACCATAAATTACTCCATGGTACTCACATTTACAAACATTGAAAAGGTCCAGTACGGATTGAAAATTAAAAAATAAAGTACTTTTTTAAAACTTGCTACGTACTAACTACCTACATGTCATTGACTCGCTCAGCTGAGGTTTAATTAAAAAAAAAAATTTTATTTGTAAATTAATTCGAGTTTAAAAAAGTACTTCATTTTATGATATTATCTCTACAAATGGATAGTATTTTATGTATCGGATATACCCTCCACGGGACTAAAATGATCAAAAGTAAAAATATATATATATATATATATATAAATCCAAACATATAACCTCCTCCTTATTGAAGTTGTGAAAAAGACAAGCTGCCAATGGCAAGTAAATTATAATAAAGTCTGCATGTATGCCAAAAGTGGTTCGAGTTACTGCATCGAAAAAGTTTCTGAGAAAACTTGGAGGCTATGACAATGTATTAGATTAAAGTAATATAAATAATAGAGCTCATGACGTTGATTAACACTTTTTCAAATATACTTAATTCTCCACATTATACTTCATTTAGTCCCAAACTAAGCAAAGCAACCAGAAAACCTGATAAACATACATAAATATTTCTTAATATAGATAAATTACACCTGGACACAGAACAAATGACCGTGAATATCACAAAAACATTAGTCTTGGATGGGAATTGAACCCACGACCTGTGACTTAGCAATCAGGGCCAAGAAAATCAGAGCAGTCATAATTCCTCAAAACTTATACTTACCAGAAAACTTGGTCCAATATATTGAAGGTGGAGGATGGCCTCTTGCTTCACAACTCACTGTGAGGGATCCATTCAGAAGTACAGCCGTATCTGAGGGCTCGATTTGCCAATAAGGTGGTACTGTAAGAGAAATCTTGATTATCTTCTCTGCGATTTGCTTTCATGAATACGGCCGGTAACAGACAAAGATCAAGGTGTTGGAAGGCCTCCCTCGAGGTGGACCGATGACCTGGTGAGAGTCGCGGGAATGCGGCGGATGCGTGACGCATAGGATCGTTCATTGTGGTGATACTTGAGAGAGCCCTTTGTCCAACAGAGAATACTAAAGCCTTTCGGAACTTTGTTCGATATACTTTTTCTCTTTGGAAAGGCTAAACTATTTGCAGATTCAATTGCTGTTAGAAACTAGTCTCTCATAAAACATATTTTGTCTTTTTATGAGAGTCGATAAAAATCTGTAACAAGCTTTGTTATTATAAAGACATACAGGTATCGGATCTTGTGCGTTGACTTTTTACTTCAAGGCTGATTTTCACTTGCGCAGAAGACACACATTTACATATTTACACACACACACACATACACATACACACCCACACATTTTACAGTTGACATTTTATAGTTGTCGGGTCTCTTTAGTACTTAATATGAAATGAGACGCGGGAGCGGGGAGTGCAATCTTTGTACTAGTGATTGGCTTGCCGATGTGTAACACAAAGCGATCTTCGCTCTTTCACCGAGCGCTCAAGATACGTGCCGTTATCTGTATCAAGCAAAGACAAAGATGTCGTTTACCTTTAATAGCTAGTTCTGCAGACATATTCGCTTTCCCAGCAGTATTGGTGACCACACATGTATAAATACCACTATGTGCTGCAGTCAAACTCTTGAACAAGAGCATACTGTAAAACTCTGCTCCTCTTTCATCGACCTGTAATTTCAAGAATCTTTAGCCACTGTACAAGTACGGCCTTCGGATCTTGGGGAGTCTGAAGTCAGGCCCTGCGAATTTCACCGCTTGAAAACTCGTAAAAAAACAAATAAATGGAATTTGCAGTTGTTATTGCCGTTAAATACTGTTATTTGCATTTTTTTTTAATCTATGTTTTTGTACGAGTTTTCAAGCGGTGAAATTCGCAGGGCCTGACTTCAGACTCCCCAAGATCCGAAGGCCGTACTGTAATTGTAATTTAATGATAACAATAAACACAGTATCAAGTAATGGACAAGCATAATCAAAACCGTGAAACCGTGGGTGTCTGTCAGTGAAAGTCTGACACTCCATCTTTACTCAGATTGAGTAACTTATATGACGATGATCCACAATAAAAAAAAGTTGCGGTAGTTAGGACTTTATTCAGTTTAGAATAAAAGTTCATTTATTTTTAAATTTTCTAATAAATATTAGGGAAATAAAAGAAGAAAGTATAAATGGAATCTAAAAAAAATTGAGAGTGCGAAGAAAGGAAGTGTAAGGAAGATATAGTGTATAAATGGCGAATATTGAACATGCGTGACACAAAGAGGGAGTAATTATGAAGTTTGAAAATTATTAAACAGTTGCAAAGAAGTGAAAATACCAAAAAATCAAGCTACACAGGTTTGGTATATTCACTTTCTATACGGATGTAATCTACAAATATACGGCCTTATCTTGATTCGGATTGACCTCATGAGGCCATGTTAAACAGTTGGATGATACAATCTTACAGTAAACAGTAACATTTTCATAAAAAATAGACATACCTGAAGAACACTGGAGATGGGCATCTGGTCCTTAAGCCATGAGAAGTATACAGGCATATCTCCTGATGTCACCGTGCAGGTCAGTTGTGAACGGTCACCAGCCCTCAGTCCAGGTGGGAATACGATCGGTGATAGGACTGGTGGTGATACTACTGTCATTTGTACCTGTGATAGAAGTTCAAGATTTTGTAATGAGTCTTATCAACAATTATAAATTATCATCTACTTATATTCTAGCGATATTATAGCGTCGTAAGGGACGATATGCGTGCCAATGGGCTTACGGCAAAGGACGCGAAAGACCGAGCGAAGTGGAAGCGTCTTAGTAGGAAAGCGGACCCCGGGCACCGAGGTGAAAGCCAAGGTTGGCAACCGGGACTACCACTAGGATGATGATGATATATTCTAGCGATAGACAAGAACTTTCATGTACAATTCTGAAAAGTTAATAAAAAAGTCCGCTGCAACCCTTCAAAATAAAATGGTTTTGATTTTACATAGCACTACATGGGCCTTTATAAAACGTCAGAAGCTAGTGCACGGTTCCAAATTGGTCGTTTTCTATGGAGAAAAACCAGCAAGAAACTCCATGGTTACTCTTTCAAACTATTTTACTCTTTCTTTGTTTCTTCATTGGCATTATGCCGTCTAACAAAACTTTTAAAACCAACAGCGCTCTCACACTGGGTAACCGTCAAAACTGTACTAATGTCATCAATATAAAGATGTGTGGCCTGCAGATCACCAAGCATAGTTACGGTACGCCTAATCTAGTGCGTAGTGCATATATATCGTAGCAAATTCTACTTTCGTGATCAGCAGTTGAGTAGCCACGTGAAAATGCCACGAAAATATTTAATTATGCGATATTTCATTTCATATTTTAGAGCATTTATAATTAGGATACATTGTATTTTGTATTTTACTTATTGTTATTTTAATAAGGAGAAAAGTACAGTTGATTCCACATATATCAAAATTCTAAGGCCGCTACAAACTAAATATAGTCATTTAGTTTGTAGTTTGAGAGATATATTTGTATATGTATATTTCATTTCATTTGCATAAATGTAGAGAAGCTCCAAAAAGTGAATTCGCGGATTTCATCGAAATTATTGTCTTACATAAATTGATAAGTAAAAATCTTTGGAAGTAACTATTCTCCAAAATTCTATAAGTCAAAGTTGTCATATTCATTCAGTTTCTCCGAATAAATTAGCCAAAGTCGGCTATTAAGGTCACCAAAGTTGCAAAAATCACGGTTGAAATGTCACGGGACTCTTAATACGCAGAGGATGTGGCTACTCGCAAAGGCTCCCATACCCATAAGTACAATTAGATGAGAGAAATGTCACATTACAAGTCTGAGGAAACCGTTTGCAGTTACATTATTTGGCTAGAGACATAATTACTATCTGTCAAGACGGATAATTTCCGTCTAGCGAGTTCTTGGCCGATTTCTGACGCAGTAAAAATCAGCACGAAATAAATATAATGAAAAATTGTCATCATGCCTTTTCTCACTTTGCTCAAAGTAGGGTTATGTTTTTCGATTTTATGTACAGTACAGCTGTAACCTAACTTAGCGAGCATGAAGTTAAGCTCTGCGAACTTTAGCGCTTGTTTTCTCATACAAAAATAAAGATTATATTTTTATTTGCTATAAACTAATGCTGGACTGCGATCCTACCCGATAAAAAGCAGTGATGAAATCGTAGATGGTGAGGCGCATTAGTTTATTAAAAGCTTATTTACTCTAGTTTAGAACACACCCAAATTATAATTGGATGGGAAGATCGCAGCAGGCAATTACTTAATTAAAAATGTCAATGACGCCAAGTGAGAACGACCGCGGCCGAACTGTACATATGAATGTTTGTACGTGAGTTACACTGAAAGTTTTAGAACAGGTTAGTAAGAAAAGCAGCCGAATTTTAATCCAAATCTATGATGGAACTAAAATAAATTGAACCAATTGCACCAGACTGCTTCAAGGATTTTTTATTGGAATCCTTTAAAAAAAATTGCTGTCGAGTTTTTGATTTATTGAGTTCTTTATTTTATTATAACTGTAACATTAAGTGAGCTCGCTCTCAATGACAAAGCAAGTCAAGCGTGAAATGAAGCGTAGTTCGTTCATCCTCCTATCTACCGGATAAGTGGGTCGTGTCTTAAACAAAGTAAGCGGAAGTGATTGGGAGAGAAAAATGAATATTTTATGATACAGCATACTTTAGTAGACAATTTACATAAAATACGTTTAGTGCTATAAAATACGCCAGCACTATGTTCGGAGGATAGTGGGATGGGTAGTTTTATAGCATCTTACATCCTTTATAGTTTTGCTTTCAGTGCGTAAACTTTATAGAAAAGAAAGCAAAATTCCCCTATATTTACGACTAACTAAGAGCACTTTTGAATTAGGCTTACGAATAATTGTAAACTATCCATCATTCCCTATTCATCATCAGATCAAGATACAATCAGGGGGTCTTTGAGTCAGGTTACTTCTAGGCAAGAGTGCTCCACTGTTGACCACATTTTCGCTTGCCATCAGGTGAGATAGTGGTCAAACGCTAAATACTACTTTAAAAAAATCATTCCTTTTTAATTTAAATTGTATAAAATCCTTATTCCATAGAACTAACTTTAATAATGTTTTCAGAAGAAAAAAAATATTTTGTATTTAAAATTAATTATTTAAAAAGTTTTAGCGGTTGATATAATTGTTATTCTAATCACCCCGACAGCGTTTTTAAGTTTAGAACTAATTCATTCCTTTTTTTTTCACAAAAATATATTAAAATAACGATTTTTTACAATTTAAATTTAAAAAAAAACGTGTTGAGAAATAATTGATGAAAAATTCCACCAATGGAGGTCCAGAAAAATGTACACGATCCATCGTATTCATTTGTGCGACGATGTCAGATGTATCCTGTATAGCTCCACCTCTTTAACCTTTTAGTTTAATTACACAACTGGATCGCGTCAAGGGCATTAAAAAAACAAGTTTATAAAAAATTACCTCTTTGTAGAGGTTTATCTTTAGAACTTCCGAACATGTAAAAATCTCTTTCTTATCCAAAGTTGATACGACAGACACTTTTCTTAAAAAGGATCATTGTACACATCAATATGAACAACTTTTACTATGAGATCAACCAAAAATCACGAAAAAAGACCCGCTGCGATTTTGACAAAATCTACGGAGCAGCGTGTATATTTTTCTTGATTTTTGGGTTGGTCTCATAGTAAAAGTAGTTCTAATTGGTGTTGATTTTCAAGCACAGCCCATCGTTATCAACTTTGTATATTCTAAATTCTATTTTACCTCTCTTCTGGCCAGTTCTCCTCCAGGAGTAAGAACGGAACAAGTCCATCCTCCTTTGTCCCGGTTCCGATCGACGTTCGTGATGGTGAGCTGACCATCCATCTGATGGTATCGAGGATCCGTGCCAGTACCGCCTTCCCATTTCACCGAACTGACAAAAAAGAAATAAACTGTAGTAAAATTGACATAAAATTTGTTTATCCCAATATTGTCTATTTTATTCCATATCACCAAAACGGTCAGGAAACCAGCAAAAAATTAACAACAAGTGTCGTCCACTAAACCGCACTGGGCCGTCGTAGTGGATTACGGTCCTTACTCTAGAAAGAAGGCGTGAGTCCTAGCAATGGGAAAATTATAAGTCTAATAATAATAGCAAGAGAGAAATGAGTGTATATATATTTCTTTTATTCAATACTTAAAGAGAAAAGTTATTGAAAAACCAGTCAAGAATTACTCTGCTTTTGATTATAATTTTAAGCTATTGGAAATCTTTCAGAGAGTGAAAAATAGTTTATTTATGTATCCGCAATGTACGAAAAGCTGATTTATTTAGGGTTTTCTGCTGTAGTCATCGCTATAATGTACTACGCTTTAGATTAGGCTTACCGTTTAGTCAATTGGCTTAATTGATCTGCAAACACGTGTAGTTAATAAGTATGTATTAAAAATACATAAGTATGTTTATCAGTTGTCTAGTACTCATAACATAAGCTCTGCTTAGCTTCGAACTAGACAACGTTATGTGATAGTTGCGGACAAAAAATAATATATACGCACATTAAATATAAAATAGTGAGTGAGTTGAAGAAGGTCGGAGTAAAAACTTCTTATTTATTTTCCTCTTACAGTCTTTAAGCTTTAAACTTTAATAAGGCTCCAAGTAGGCTCTTGAGACCTTTCAGTAAGTAAAACTAAAGCCATGTCTAGAATTCCTGTGAAAAGAATTACGTATTCGTAGGTATATCTTGGAAAAAAGTATTATTAAAAGGTTATATGTATTTAAATTGATGTTACTAAGTATTTGAAAAACTTTTTGATATGTTCTTAAGTGTTTGAACACTCATTATACTAGACTATTAGTCTTATAAAAGCAAAGGCAGCAATATCTATTTGGTCGCAAAAACAGCATAATTATGTTTTTTTGGGAAATGTGCTGCTTTATAGCGAAATTCTATTGTACTTTTCATATTTTTGAGATTATTCTTCAACTGTACATTACAAGCAAAAAAAACTTCAACACATTATACAAAATAACAACAATAAGAAATGACCTGAAAAAACCCGTTTTTCGCATTTCAATTATACTGGATCTCGCTTTTGATTTATATGAATCTTATACTAAAATGATTTTAATGTGCATGGCTTGATTATGGGTAGTATTTTTAAACTGTTCCTCAATTTTATTAAACTGTTCCTCAATTTTATTAAATTATTTCTCAATTTATTATTATTGCTTTCTCTTACAAACTATGCCTTTATTTCATTTGAATTTACAATTGTGTACTAAAATATGATTTTCACCCTAGTGCGTTTCAAAACAAAATAACTACGGTAAGGCGTAAGGCGGGGGCTGTGTCTTCGACGTCCCCTTTTTGCGTGACTGAGTGGAGGCACCCCAATTCCTTTACCTAATAGTAATAAAAAGTTCATTGATTGAGTTTTTTGATTTTGAGTTTAAATTATCTCATCAATTAAAATGGTCACCAAAAAACGATTTCTTTTTTCTGTTTACCAAAAAACAGTTTATTTTTTCTGGTTACCAAAAAACAGTTTCTTTTTTCTTATCAAACAAATAATTGTACACCAGGAAAATTGGCAAGCTTCATCATGCAGGCATATCCAAACACGCATTTCTTGAAGCAGCACTTTTTATATGAAGATGAAGTATATTCCGTCCTAAGCCAGTATTGCCAATAAAATCAAGACTATAAAACAATAATACAGCTATCCCGAAGTTCTGTAGGTAATCATAATAATATCGCAGCGACCCAAGTGATTCGCCCGATGTTATTCCGTGCTTGGCTTCCCAATGTTGCCATACATATTGTACGAATATACTGGGAGTGAATTTTTACGGTTTCGAAATATAAAATACTTTTACTGGCGATTGGAGCTTTAGGTTGACTGTATTTCTTCTGTGGTGGACAGTTATGCTTTCTGATTTTTAATAATGTATTTTATATATAAGGCTACAGACATAGACTAATACTCTAGCTATAGAAAAGCACTTCTGGAGCCAAGGGTTGATGCGAAAGCGGAACACTGGGACTCTGGAACTAAGGCAAGAAGGAGGGTAGGGCGGGATTGGACATTCGATGATTTTTTCCACAATAAAAAAAGCTATAGACAAGCACGTTCATAAAAACGAATACTACAAATTTTGTCAAATACTGAAAAGTAAATACAAAAGTCCGCTGCAACGTTTCGTTGGCATTATGTCGTCTAACAAAACTTTTTAAACTTACAGCGCTCTCACACTGCGCGAACGTCAAAACTGCACTAATGTGCATGTAGATCACCTAAGCCAAGTGACTGTACTGTACGCCTAATATAGCTACAGCAGGAAACCCTATAAAATCAGCTTTTCGTACATTGCGGATATAAATAAACTAACCATTTTTCACTCTCTGAAAGACTTTCAATAGATTAAAAATATTTCACAACTTTCACACAACGCTATCTAGTCCCAAACTAAATAAAACTTGTGGTATGCATCATCAGCCTTATAATAATGTTCCCGCTGATTGGAATCAGGCCACTCCTAGGAGACGGTATGGCCGTAATCAACCACGCAGACCCAGTGCAGGTTGATGGTTATCTCATGTCTTCGCATTGTCGGATCTAGGGCATACCGGTTTCCTCACGACGTTTTCCTTCACCGTTTTGAGAGCAGTGGTGATAACTATTTACACAAAGTAATGCACCAGCCTGGGTTTGAACCTACATCATGTAAGTCAGGGGCCCTTAGCACTCGGCCACCACTGCGCATATGAGTACTAGATAATTTATAAACATACTTAAATATTTAAATACATAGGTACTTGCTGTAGATAACACCTGGACATAGAACAAATGTAATAACATGATCATGAACATGATCATGCTCATCACAGAAACGTTTGTCCTGGGTGGGAATTGAAATCAGAACCTCCGGCATAGCAGTCACAGCCACTGACAACTAGACTGATAGGGCAGTCGAAGTCGACATTAACCGAATAATATATATACTTATTTTGAAACAATATTATATTTACAAAAGTCTTTATAAACGCATAAGTTTGCCTTACTTACGTGACCAGAAAACTAATACTCTATACAACCATTTCTAGAAACAATAAAGCCGAAATTATGATAACAGAGCCTAAATCATTGAAAAGCAATTATCCTAAGTTGTAACTTAATTTATTTGTTACTAACTTCGCTCCGTTATATTATAAATACATGTTATTCTGATATAGGTATAGGCTAAAGGTTATAATACCGTAAAGTTTTATTAAAATCCGTTTTGCCCCCCTAGCCAAGTTTAAGTTTAAGCCTAGTCGAATGCTTTGAGTTGGCCAAGTTTACAATTCCTTTGTTCTGATGTCATCTCAACGCTCAGTCTCTAAGCCAGAACAAAGGAATTCCTGGAATTGGAAATCTAAAAAGGCTTCGCATTTTAGTTAAGCACAAAACAGCAGAAAATCTTGGTTTGCAATTAAATAACTATTCAACTGAATTTAATTAAATCTAATGCTACTTCAAAAATTTAAGGCTTGCTATCCAAACTATCACATTTATATACAACTAGCTTTTGTCAGCGGCTTCGCCCGTGTACATAAAATATAGCCTATGTCACTCAGGAGTAAAGCAGCTTTCTATTGTTGCTAATTTTTTTCCAATCGGACCAGTAGTACCTCCTACAAACAAAAAAACAAAGAAACAAATAAACAAACTTTACCTCTTTATTATATCAGTGTAGATGTAGATAAAATTGTTACTTACTCAATAGGGAATCCGTAGTAAGGACACCAAATCGTCACTTCAGAGCCGGCGACAGCTTTCACAGGGCTCATAGCCCTGATATACGGCGGACCTATGTAAATTCGATAACAATATTTGCTCAGCAATTCGTAAACGTAACGCTAAAATAATACTTATCTTTATTTATTTAGGATGGCAACACAAACATGAAATGTGTAAGTAACAACATGGCGGAAAGCAAAAATTACAATTTGTGGCAGAGAGCTGAATGTAATAAGATTTCAGTGTTATTTTGTTTGTGTATTTCTTTATTATACTATAGGCATTTCTACGTTGTAGAAATTATGGTGAATAAAAGAAAAACAAAGGCGTAAGGTCTTATATAACATATTTTATTGCCACACTAAAATAAATTGATATGGGGACATTTATAACTGATAGGCTGACAATCTGTCAGCATTTGTACTGTGGTAAGCCAAGCATTTACATTTGTCGCTAAATCTTGAGATTGGTAGTAAATTTGATGAATCTGATCATGCATTTTAGTATTTTTTCCCTTGATATCTTATTGTTTATGATTTTTTGTACGACACAATATTAATGTTTGTTCAAAGTATATAGGTACTAAAAAAAATCTAATATTAAAAAAAATGCTTTCATAACCACATATTAACAAAACTGAAATGGTAATAATTATAACTTTTTATTTATTACCGTCAACTAATGTAAGTTGTGGTCCTGATTTCTTTTATAAACATTTCAATTAGGGAATATGCATACATTTGTGATTTATTTTATTTTTTAAAGTAAATGTTAGTTCTAGTAAAGAAATATGAAAGAGTTTTTATCAAAAAACGCTGCTAATAAGACGACAAAGCCCGACATGGCTATTGAAATCAAAGTACGTCATGCTAGACACGGATATATTTATTTAAAATTTATGTACGTTGATTACTTTTACAAAATTTTGATTATGTTTTCATATTTAGTATTCTATTTTTCATATATTTCATAAACTCGTTACTCAATATGAATTTTTCAATTCACTTTTTTTTTACTGACACCCCATGTCTTCTTAAGTGCTTAGAGCCGTTCTTCTCAGTTATCACTCGTAGATCATTGACATTTTGTTTCAGATAGTCAGAGGCCAGAAAGTTTGACCATCAGTATATAAAAGGGGTATCATGTGGCCCAATAACAGCCGCATCTGCCAACCCAACCTCAAGCTACTTAGAGATGAGGATTGATATACCGATTAGATAGCTAACAACTACTTCTCTTCAGAGAATTAGCATTACCATTCGACGTGGCAATGCTACTAGCCTTTTGGGCACATTTCCGGATGACAGCGACGCAGAGGAGTACTTTGACGCCTAAAAGTGTTTTTGTATTATATGTAGGTACATAGTTATTATATGTAGTATAAAATTTTGAAATAATCTTAACAGAATATCATCTATATTTTAATTTTATTGAATGAAACACTTTTCTTTTCATGCATATTCCCTATTGCATTACCATTTACAAAAAGAAGTAACTAAATAGCATTATAGTTACCGTAAACGTTGAGTCTCGCAGCATGCGCCACGCTGCCGTGTGTGTTGGTAGCCCTGCACTCATACCGGCCACCATGCTCAACTCTAGCACTGCTCAGCGACAGCGTCGACAACACATAGTTACTGCCGGAACCCAGCCCCGCGGGACCGTTCTCCCTCCCTTCCGTTATTATAGCCCTGTGATACAAAAACCCTAAACATGAACCCAAAGTAAAGAGGCGTTAGATATCAGATTTTAGTTTGTCATAAAATATAATGATGCTGATAACGTACATAAGAGCTTCTGTTTTTTCTTTTCATGTAACGTATCAAGGAAAGTTTTATGATAGTTGTAATAGTTGCTGTGGATCAAGATATTCTATCAACGATAAGGATTGTTAGAAATCCAAAAAGTAAAGGTTGCCAATTGAAAGCGTATGTCGAGCACATTGATTTTAGTCTTTTTGACTGCCTGTCCGTGATATAATGTGACCTTTTCTAGGCTTCCTCATCTAAACTTACGTACGGTGAGGCGAAATCGTAACGGTGGCCCGTTACGATTTCGAAACCTTTACGTTTCAGACTAAGCGTTTCATCTCGTGTACACCGCGTACAATATGCCTGCTGCGGTTTTCCCGTTCGATTACAATTGAAAAGTCTGCAAGGCTAAAATGAATAGGCTCTTAATAAACTAGCGCGCTTCACCATCAACGATTGCTCAACTCGGGTGTTTAACTAGTTTATATCATGTCATTATGGCAACTTATTAAGGAGGACTATGTCCAACAGTGGATGTCCTTTAACTGATGATGAAGATATCATTAGAAAAAAAAAACTTACCCATGATGTGTGGGAATAGGCTGCCCATCTATCGACCACCTGAACCGAGGAGGTGGTTCTCCAACCGCTGAGCATTTCAGTGCAACTTGAGCTCCCGGCTGCACAGCTTGCTCAATAAACGTATAAACCAGCTCGGGCCGTGAATCTGCATAAATTGTTCGAATGAGAAAAAGTCACGGTGAACAAATACAAAAAAGCGTATGGGACGTACCTGGAGAGCGTTTTAACCGTTTTCGTTTGAACGAACGTACCGTGCCTGCTTCGTGCACTAACGAGCATCGTGTAACTGAAAATACATAACTAGATGAATGCAAAAAACACATTGGCTTACGTCGAGCAAGGGAGCTTTGATGTTGCTACTATGTCTGCGTAAATTGGGTTTTGCATACATCGTGTTGAATTGCCATTACGAAGCGTGATTGTGAAGAAACTAAAAATAAAATTCGTTACTTTGATTTTATTTTTACTATTCACATTTCAACAACCCAAATGAATATGACAAAGCTGTGTGTCAGTTGAATGACAATTTGATTGGGATTTCAGAAACTCGGTGTTAGTATTTTTATTTTCCCATTGTTGGGACTCAGATTCCTTCTATAAAGAGAATGGGCCGTAATCCACCACGCGGGCCCAATGTCGATTAGCACGATTTGCATGTCTTCTTAGTTCCAAGACATGCTGGTACATGGCCTGGAACTAAGAATTCCCCCTCACAATGTTTTTCTTCACCGATAAGAGCAGTGATGATGAAATAAATTACTTACACAAAGTAAAGCCAAAGCATAAAGCCCGCCTTTGTACCTTGTGTTGCATGAAGAATAAATAAATAAAGCATCTGACTAATAATATATTTGAACCCGCAGTCTACACCTCGTCGGTCGGGCTCGTTACCACTGGGCCACCACTATATTTCCTGTTATTAATTCCATATTGTTTTAATTGCCAGTTCAATTCGTAATACTGGCAACATTGGTACAAAAGCGTGCAAATAATAGCATAATTGCACAGACAGTGCTTTGTTAGTCCCCTGAGGTTTGTGGTCTTGCGGCTGTGGAGCCCGTATGCTGCCCTGGATCGTCACGCCTGTTCCCTCTACGGAGTGAGCAGATGTACTACTAGATTTAATGTAATAATTGCCTTGTTAATCTTATGCTATGTTTTAACAGCCTGACGTTAATTGAGTAGAGTAGACGTATTATATTATGTATGTATATTACGTGCACTAATATTTCGTATATTTATGCTTACATAGGATGGCGGTTAATTAGTGACAGATACTTAAACACGTATAGTCACCATAACAAACAGCTTTTACTATGAGACTAAACCTGAAATCGCAAAAAAATATCTGCTTGTTCACCTAATTGGTCAAATTAGGCGAAAATTTTGTTTATTTTTTGTGAATCTTGAGGTTTGGTCTCATAGTAAAGTTTGTTTGTTTTCATGACTTCAACAAAGTTATTAAGTATCAGTCACTCAGTCACTAGTCACTGTAGATGTACATAAGTATTTAATGTATATTAATGTCGTGGCCGGATAATAGAATTTAATTACTTCATGGTATGGTCAAGTAAAACTGGCCAGATCGTTTTTAAACGTTAAAGTTTGATGCTATTTAAATCCTCGTTTAGCCTATTTTCTTTAGACCTTTTAATACTATAGAAATGCTACATCAATGATATGATCGAACGTTTATTCAAATATCGTCAAATGTTAGCTTTCCAACGATCTGGACAATTTTATTTGGCCATACCATGAAGTGATCAATTTTTATAATCTAAACACGACATATACATTACGTTTGATAAACTATTTGAAATCAAAATAGATAAAATTGAAGCACATTCTTGGACAAATGGCAGGGTTAGTGATAAAAGTTGAAATGTATTGACGTATTTTTTATTTTACCCTCAACCTGATGCTAATGGTTTTACGCGCATGATAGTAGATCATCTCAAGGCAATATACACCTGGTAAAAAAAAGACCGCTGTGCTATTCCAGGATATCGTCTACCCTTGGGACAATCCAAATTCGTTCAGCATTTCACCGTGAACAAAGTAACATTAGATATTTTCTACCACTGAACTTATCACACTAATATTATAAGGCGGTAAGGTTTTGTATGTATGTTACATACAAAACCTTACCGCGGTTTTGTATGTATGTTACATACAAAACTTTACCGCGGTTTTTTATGTATGTTACATACAAAACCTTACCGCTTTATAATATTAGTGTGATAAGTTCAGTTGTAGAAAATGTCTAATGTTACTTTGTGCGACATTTCGTGCACATGAATAGTGCATAGATTAGAACATCTTTCATGTCATTCAAATCCCTTCAGCAGTTTCAATGTAAAAACGTAACATGCGCATGTGTATTTCACAAAATGTATCATTTATCCTATACTAACTAGTTGACCCAACTTTTTTCCGCCGTTGTATAAGATTTTTTTTCGTGATTTTTTCATATTTTACCATTTAAACCTTTTCTGGAGTATCACAAATATTTCCAGACAAAAATTGGCGAAATTGGTTTAGCAGATCTCTAGTTTTAATGACATATAAAAATGATATGTCTCAAAAAAAAAAAAACAAAATTCGTATACAACCATACATATAAGGCGGTACGAAGTTCGCTGGGTCACCTAGTTCATAATATTGGTGTGATTTTTATCCATTTTGGTTCAATTACGTATCTTCTAGTGTTAGTGCCCCTCTCCTATACAAGAGGCCTGAGTCCCAGCGGTTGGAAAATTAAAAAGCTGATAATACTAATTCTTGTGTTAGTGAAAATGCGTTATTATTTATTTTCAAAATAATTTTATTTTTATTACCTTCCAGAATCACCTAACCATACTCGTGGCCCGACCCTGGTACACTTTAATATGGTATATTTGTAAAACTTTTCGAAGAAAATTGTACTCTTAATATTAGAATCATGTAGGAGAAAATGTAAGTAGGTTACACGCTTTTCTATTTTTTATAGTTAGCTATTCATTTCAGTAATGGAATTTCCCAGCCTTTGTAGGCGACAATATATGTATATTCTCGATAAACAAGATCAAAATAGAATCACGTATTTTATGAGGGCATACATGATTTCGCAGGCATATGAGATAGTGCTAACAGTAGCCAAAGTCAAAGCGGCACACACTACGCCTTGTTGAAAAATTCACTCAGCTCCACGTTTTACTGTCTATGTACATTCGTTCAGAATTTATAACACCGTAAATCGTAAAAGAGGGCAAAAAATTTACAGCCGTGTAGAATACTGAATTACTGAGATAAACCGAAGCTCGATGCCTCCCGCTTATCTCTCTACGCATAAATAGTCAACAAACTCTAGGCATGGTCTGATAACGGTTCTAAGCGCACGTATAATTAGAATTCAAGTAATTTATGTTTCACTTTTTGGACAGTTAAACTAGAGCTTCGCGCGCATGTAACGTAATAATCTTGTGACATTCGCTGCTGAAATTACCTCGTTGCATAACAACATGCAATGGATAGTCAGGCACACTTTAGTTAAAATGGTTCTTTACATTGTTCCCTAGTCGACGAAAAATTCAAAAAAAAGTGAAGCTGAGCGCATTGGTTGAGTGCCTAAACACCTGCTTGTGCTGGGTATCGTGGGGTTCGATCCCTGCGTGAAGCAAATATTTGTATGGCCTTCAGATAGTTGTTTCGCATCTGGGTGTCTTGTGCGTTTATATGATGCACGACACAGATTCCTAGTTTGCAGCATCAATACTTTTTTTACACAATTCCTTTTTAAAATGTTGTTAGCGTGTGGAAATATATCTATAACATTCGATCAAAGCTTAAATACAAATAGGTTATTCACAAAGCGAACGGGTATTGGCGAAAAAACCAACTAGCCTCATAGTTGCCCTCCCCTCACACCACTGGCCAGTGACACCCACCCCCACAAAGATGGATGCCAACGCGGGAAATATCCGGCGAACTATTCCAATTTGAAAAGTTTCCTTTTGGTAAAGCAACCGCACTTGGATGGCGCGAAATGAACACGAAAAAATTGGGCCCACGAAAGGCCTTAGTACTTGAACACTGTGCAAATTGTGCGACCAACTAATCATCCTCCTTGTAAAGAGTAGGGCTTCTTTGTCTGTGAAGTTTTGCTTATTACTTTTCTGATCACACTGAAACTTTAGCAATGAAATCTGTAACCCGTTGTTATACGAATATGGAACGTATCTCATCCCTTACATATTGCTATACCGATAAAACCTACATAAAACAAAATAGAGCATAAAATAACATGACTGTATTGGCTGCGTAAAATATTTTTTCAAAGAGTTTTGCCAACTACAGGAATATTTGAATATGTCTCGTGTAAACATTTCTCCGAGTCTTTACATATAAATTCGTCGACGTATACAGATGCAGGCAAGCGTAAAATATTTATGACGGCGCAATACGTTTGAATCGATCGGGACATAAGAGCGACAACTTTTACCAAACCCCACATAACTCATATTTCTTTTTGCTTAGAAAATGGTTGATTTACATGTACAACTCTTTACTACCTCGTGAAACAAATCGCTGATAATTTTAAAACTCTCGTCTCCAGCGAGAGTTATCGGGAAAATGTTGCTAAAACTATTTGCTAGAGTAATAAAATTCAAATAAAATAGACAATTTAGATCACATATCGTAAAGTATAACACCGGCTAAATGAAGGGGCATTATTAAAGTTTATAGGTAGGGTGCCTGAATCCAATTGGCATAAAAGTCATATAAGTCGGGTGCAGGCTCAAACGAATGTCGAGCACATACGACAGTCTGTCTGCCTGCATATAAAAAATTCCGCGCCCACGCCTCTGTTTGTAGGTCACAGAACGGGAGCGCCTACACAAGTACACAAATCACACGAATTTCGGCAGCCTTGGATCCCTGATATTTGTATTTGTATTGATCTGCCATATGCCACCGTCACTGCTGTCCGTACATCTCTATGTAAATGTCACAAAACTAGATGTGTCCAGCGATACATCGACCCGATAAATCGTATAAGCTATTCCTATTAACCATTTGTTTGACGTAGCACTGCGCACCAACCATTTTATCGCTGTCCAATCTAGCTATTTTATATCTTTGCAATCAATCTGCGCTTTGCATCCATACTCCGGTCCAATATGTGATATCAGATTTTATAATAAAAACGTTTTTTGAACCAATTACACGATTGTAACAAAACCTTTTAGTAAATTGTTTTGCATTGTTTTATTTCGTGTAACAGTTATAACAATCGTTTGGTGGAAAAGGCTCGTACATCACATGAAACTATAATTTGGTGGAATGTTAATGAAAATAATATAAAGGCATTCAAACTGGATCGTATTTAACTGTGAATGTATTGCTCGTCCGAATATTGGCTCTATATTCAGAATTCCAATCGCCTAATGCTGTTTATATATATGCCTAGGTCAGGGATGGTGAACCTTTATTCATAACCGTGCCATTAACTGGTAAAATGAATAAACCAAAGCGTGGCATCAAATATTTTGTTGGTGATATATTAAAAAAAAAAAACAAACTAATTATACAACTATTTAACTTTGTCAAAATTAGTAAAACATATTGTCAGTAGCAAAAAAATATAAAAGTATTTTATTTATACAAGCAAAAGTCAGTATGATTTCTGTTATTGTAAATTATCTCAATGTTAAGCCACATGCCATTAATGGTGCGCCTACCATAGGTTCACTACCCCTGTCTCAGATACAGAGATACATAATAGCACGTGTATATTCGGCCAGCAGAGCCTATTTGTGGAGCTAGACATCGGAGGTTTTAATTAGAATTGCCGTTTCATTTCAAAAGTTTGTCGGGGGCGACCCGTCGTGCCACCCTCCTGGGTATTCACTTGAAGTCAATTTGATTACTTATATTTAGGAATTCCGCTATCTTAGGAACGCTTTTAAGTACTATTCTTAAACTCTTGAGCTCCAAGCGCCGGCGTTCGTACATTTATTGTCTTTCTATTGTGTCTGAAATTACGGTACTCGAAAGGTTAATCTGAGATGGGCGTTGTATTGTATATGTTATATGTATTTTAGTTTGTAAGTTTCTTGTGCAGCGCCTTGGATAATCTCTTTTATTTTGCACAACTTCTACATAAATACATAATACAGTTTTTAGTGTGGTTCCGTACCTACGCCAACAAAAATAAAACACTTATAGGATCACTTGCTTCTTTGTCTGAAAATGAACATTATTAGTCAATTTAGTTAAGGCCATTTCTATTCCTTTTAGGTTTATTTTGACACTCGATAGGAAATAAAAGCAGGGTACTTCTCGTTGGCTGAAATTTGGCATGAAACAAGGCTTCAAAGCAGCAGTAAAACTATAAAGCAGGTATGTCACAAAAAAAGAGTATTTTGTGATTGGATAAATCTTCCAGGCTCGATTGGGGAATTAAACTATTTACATTATGTAAGTTAGTACGGCAACCACAGTTCGCCAGTTCGACTCACGCTTGCCCACTTTTCATGTTATCCTTTCACACTGACTGAAACTTATTTTTGATACGATAGTGTCAGACCTTTTTTCATTCCGCCTCTTCAGTCACACTTTTTTACCAACATTTTCCTTATAAAACTAATGCGTATAAGAATTTCGTACCTTCATAGTGTAATGTTAGTATTTTTTAAATAAAAAACTAGTTTCTGACAGCGGCTTTGCTCGCATAAAAGTAGGGTTATCGTACAAAAGAGAATGCCCATACCTCGTGCAATATTATGTCACAAGTATAAAATATTAACACCTAAAATAATGTATTAATTTTTTTTACCACATTAAAAAATATAGGTAAATAAATGGTTTAACAATTCCTACTTATGCAAAAAGTAACATTCTCACTTTTGGATTTCTTTTTGTTCCCTTAATTTGACTTGACACAAGTTGCTACAGAGCCAAATACAAATATGGGCAAGGGATGAATGTTCTGGAAAATACTTACTGCTACCGTAAGTCATAATAGGAAACCTTGTGCAACATTTCACGCTCATAGTCCCAGTAGTTTCGGCTGTGCGTTGATATGTCAGTCAGTCAGATTCTTCCTTCATATGTAAGAAGAGATTTCTATCCAAAAATAATATACTTTTATAAGCAGTAACAAGTCAAAATGACCCATCGGCTTATGTAATAAAAATAAACTAATAAGAAATTTTCGCACCAATTTCTTCTGAGCCTCGGTTAGACCTTATTTTTCTCCGTGAGTGACTGCGAAATTTATGAGCTTGCCCAACGCAATAAAATACCTTGCGAGAAAATGAAGGAGCAAATCGCAATATATTTGTTTCTTGGTGGCTGGAGGGAGACCGTTTTAGCCATCTGCGGGGGAAATATATTTTATGGGAATGTTCTACAGCTTATGAAGTCCATTCGTTTCTTTTTATCAAACAGATACTTTTGAAATGAGTTATTCTTTGTATATCGCCTTTAAAGCTTAAATAAAATGGACTTGATGGTCAAATTAATCTAATTATATGTTAAATTTTCAGTATATTCAATTACATTATAATAGTAATTTTTATTGCCAACCTTTTTTAAAAAAATCGTTTGGGAACTTTACTTCTTATCCTTGCCTCTCAAGGAGTTTTTTTCATTTGATAGGCTCGCGTTTGACCCTTGGGCACGCTATAATTATGGCGGTAAGTCCCCTCTTTGATGCATGGCTGGAAAGACCTCAGGATGTTCTCAACATGTATGTATTTTTTAATATATTAAACCTACACATACCATCAAAATTAATGATTTTTTAAAACAATTATTTTATGTTTCGTATAACACTTTGTTTTTTCCAGATAACCATAAAATACTCTAAATAAATTATCTTCGTCGGACTTACAGAAAAAACACAGAGCTTCATTAAACCTACTTGTAATTCAACAGAAAGTCACCCCAAACCTATCGGGACTACCTTTCTTCCTCGGATAATAAGAGAAAGCTCATTAGTTCCGTTTCGAGGGAATAGATATCATTAGTAACTAACAATTGTATAAAATAAATTACCTTGTTATTGGAACAACGTCATCGTTAAGGATTTGATAAGGCGTATTATTTATTCAAGCAGTAAATATAGTTTATTTTTCCTCACAAGTCTCATTTAGTAAACAAATAACGATGCCTACAGAAATGGAAATTATGAGTTTCCCCAACATCATATATTATGGAAATCATGTCAGAATGTATAATTATTTGTTTTATAATTTATATTACACATATACATGAAAAAAAGATACGATTATACAGAAAAACAAAACTGTACAAATGCTCTGTTTATTTCTAAAAGGAATTTCTTCCAGTAGATCTGCGAAAGAAGAGACTAGAAGAAAAGTAGGCAATAGTGTGTAGATACGAGAAAATAAGAGTTTGTAAAATCTTAAATTTAAGCAATAAATGCCTTACACTATAGTAAAACCCGCAAAAAATGCTGTTCAATACAATTTGTCGAGTTATGTGAATATAAATCTATGGATCAGCGGGTTTTTTTTATGTGATTTTTGAGTTGATCTCATAGTAAAAGTTGTTTAGAGTGGTGTTTACAATAATCTTTTTTAAAGGAAGCCCATTTGTCGTATCAACTTTGTATAATGTTACATGTATGTGTTTGTGTGTGTATTTTTCGAAAATGTTGCTACGTCATATTATTCAACCGTGTCTGACAAAAAAAAACACTTAACGTTATTGTATACAGATATGTAAGTAGGTATATAAACCTGTATATAGGTACAGTAAATAGATCCTATACCTTGAATGTTTTATCACGGCAGGCAAGCTTGCCTTGCCTTTAAGACTTGATAAATTATTTGTCTACTTTGAACCCACGATTGTATTTGTACCTCTGTTTATTGTTTTGCTTAATAAACAGCTTCTTTATTTATACATTTATTATTCTATTTACACAGGATTGTCAGGATTATCAAATAATGATTGTCTTTTTTTCCGGTGGGTAAAAGTCATGGACATATCTATGGTAGAAATCATCCATTGGCAATTCCCGCCCTTGGGTGGAGCGAAATAAAGTGATCACGTATCTACTAATTAGGTGTGACGAAATTATGTAATCATTTCATGATAGTTTCTCGTCTCTAGATATTAAATAGTATTTAAAATTATCTGGTCGATAAGGCAACGTTTATTGTGGTTGTTATTCACTTACATTTTTAAGTACTATTTGTAAGTACTTAATATTAAAAAAAAACTGTGCAAGTGCGAGTCGGACTCATCAAAGGTTTTCGTACAATCTAACTTAGGGAAGTTCAATTCCTGAATCTAGCCTCGAAGATGTTTTCGAATCGCATTTTCTTTTGTAATGTAACTATAAATTCACAGTTTTGAGATTTACTTCTATACTTGTCCTATAACACCTTGCTTCAGAGTTTTAGGTTAACAGGGCTTATGAATTTTGTTTTCCTTGATGGTCGAAATGAACGTTTTTTGCGACATAAACGGCCACACCTATCTTTTTTTGTCGATAATTGAGAAGTTAGATTTTGTCACAACTTTAAGGACCTCAGACTTTAGTATATTGTTTAAATTTCAACTCGATGCCTTGATACCTCCACACGTTTCTGAAATAAAGGGTCTAGGTAGACAGACGAACAACAAAGTGATCCTATAAGATTTCCGGTTTTTTTCTTTTGCGGTAGGTACGAAACCCGAAAAGTATCAAGAATAGTTCATACTATTGTAAGAAGCAAGGTGATTATGGGCCTGCCTTGAACAGGAGACAATTTTAATTTTAGAGTTAATCCAATTATTTTATCCGGAAACAGTAAACAACAGCAATCAAATTAAAACAATTTAGATGGTAGCTGATTCTCTGCATAAACACTACATACACAGTGGGAGTTAATTGTCTGACCATAATTGTATAATTTGCATAAATTAAGCTACATTTAGCCGCCCATAATATTTTAGTTGTGCTAGTGTCCTATTTATTTATGATGGCAATCACATATATTGTGAAAACAATTGTGTTACTGAGGGTTAATTTAGTAGCAAGTATATAACAATATTGTTCAATAATTGAATAGATTTCAATAATTATTACACATGTTAGATTTTTTTTTCTGAAAAGTTTTTTTTTTTTTTTGGTACGAACCACACATGTCACGGCAGGACAAAGAAGACCTCACACAGTCTCTCGAAAGACCCAGTGACCATTTATATATATAGACCATTATTGTGATTTTTATGATAGGTTAAATGATACATTAGGCACGTGTTTCGGATTTTGCTATGTCAAAAAGTGTAACGCTAATAGATTATTAAAAATAAATTTATACAATCACATTTTAATTTAAATAAAATTTAAGATGTAAAGAACAGTTTAGTGTACCAGTGACCATTCTCACTATATTTTTAGACATTATGTAAGGTAGCAAAATAAACGGTTCAAAAACGTGCATCACAAAACTGCAAGATCAAAAAATAATTGTACCCTTTAAAAAAACTTACCGTTAAGATAAAAATTTGCCATTTATTATAGTTTAATCGTAGTTTTGAAGCCACCAACTGCGTCAGATTTTTTGGAAAGTTATTTGAAACTCTTTAGTTTTTCTTGTAGTCAGTTTTTTACAAACTTTCAACTTTTTATGACTTTATTTTAATATTTACTTCACCACTGCTCTTAAAACGGAAAACAATATAAAGAAGTCGATTCGTCCGAAAACTAAAAACTTGAAGACCAGAATCATTTACTAATCGAAAACAAAAGAAAGAGTATGCCTGTAAAATATGCGCGGTATGATTGGAAGTTGGACGGCTGAAGTATTAACTTTTTATTTTATTAAATATCATAAATGCATGCAAATTATTGTTTTAATTAGGTGTTAATGTATTTCCACATAAAAGCCGGGCTTATTTTATTCTATTGCGCGCTCGCCCCTGCTGTATACCAGAGGTAGAAAAATCACAGACAGGCTGCACGATGTTCGGAACAGTTACCGTGGCTATAGACCACCTAGAGTTACACGATATAGATAGATACTTTTTGACTTGTAACCTCAAAGAAAATTATCAGCTGACTACATGTAGTCCGGGTGACAACACCCATTTTGTTAAATGGCAAATACATACTTGAAACTTCATGATGACGTCCTTTTGGCGATTTTATCAAAATTTATATCGAACAGCTTTTTAAATTGCACTATACTAAATTGATTAATATTGGCCAAAGTTATCGAGGGGACGTGGTGTCTTTTTAGTTCCTTGCTATATTGTTTCAAACCGATAGCTTTACAGGTTTTTATCGCGAGATTATTAAGTACGTATGAAGTCTCAAGTATGTATTTATCATTCAACAAAATGGGTGCCGTCATGTGAACTAGTACATGTAAGGATTGCGTTATGTATAAAATAACCACCCTTCATAAATCATAATAAAATAGGTATAATATAGGTATAATAGATATCGAGTCAAAGACCAGACCATTGATTTATTTGTCTCTTATGAAAGGACATGGTACATAAATATATTCTGAGACTACCAATCCAATCAGAGAAGTGTTTTAGTCCAGTAATAGTGACATGGGTCCTTTTATTTTTTCCAGGGTTCAACCTCAATAACTGTTAATTTATTAGTAGCGATCTGATATAGAACCTGATTTTTTTAATGTAATATTTTCTATATATACTCGTTGGTTGATTTACTAATTATGTGTTGACTATTTCAGACAAGCAAGTCAAAGTTACCATAAAGTGTCTTTACTTTTTTTTATATCTAATGCTAATGCTTGACTTTGATGATTGATGCTTGAGTTCACTCAAAATTATTTGAATTTTCATTATCTACACTAATATAATAAAGAGGTAAAGTTTGTTTTTTGTTTCTTTGTTTTTTTGCTTGTAGGAGGTAATCTCTGGAACTACTGGTCCGATTGGAAAAAATTTAACAACAATAGAAAGCTGCTTTTTATTATAATGCAAATATTATAATCTATAAATAATACTTATAAATGAGGGCACTACTGGGGCCTTACAATGACGTGTCAAAATCTCAGGTGTGCGAGCTAACCCTGAAAAACTGAAGTCGTGAAAAAAATCAACTTCAATCAACTTCAGTACATTTTGGCAAAGTTAGGCGAACAAATGTCCTTACTGACCAGCGACCGAGACCTTATTTTTAGCGTTTTAAGGTTTGGTCCCATAGTAAAAGTTTTTTGTTATTATGACTACAATCACGTGTTCAAATATCGGTCACTAATTACCAGTCACCTTATATGAATTTATTTTGAAAACATCAAAACAGTTTTATCAACAAAAAATGTTCAGCTTCAATAGAACTTTAGTTTTGACTAGACAAGCCTTATTTTCATTCCACAATCTTTCTTCATTTGAAAAGTCTAAAGAACCAACTATATCTTGTGATAAAACGAGACAGTGGGGAAACAAATGCACTAAGTCTGCTACCCCGGCCCTGTTATCATCTGCGGTTGGACTCGCCCCTCTTCCCGCGGCTAACATTATATTTATGAGCTGTCTTATTATGAGACCACAGCTATATTTCCCGGCTGTCGGCTTGCGGTTCGCTTCATAATAGTTTTTAGTGACTGTCTAGCATTTTTATGTTGGTGTTGCTACATTGTGCAACTGATTTGACTTGATTTTTTTTGGACTGAGTTTAGATTGTTTTTTTTTTTTATTTTATGGTAGGTGAAAATCATCCAATGACGAAACCCGCTCTTGGGCGGAGCGGGAGACCATTGTCAGACTCTTACTGACTAAAAAACCTACCCCGTACCTTCCTTGCCTTATTCCTGGAGTCGAGGTAACAGTGCACCACCCTCTAGGCTCCAGGAGACTTCGACCCTGAAGGGCCTCTGCAGTTGAGTTTAGATTGTTGTTGTTGTTATTTTTACGGATTATATCCTGTAGAGGTGTTTTTAACCTTTCGACTTTATTAATTACAGACACAATTAAAGAACAATAGCCCCAGCGAATTCCGTATATTGCCTTTCTATTGTCTTTAACTACGGTACTCGAAAGGTTAATAAATTTTATTTTGGAAATTGTAGTATTCCAAATTAAATTAATTAACCTCTTGTGACATTTTTCATTAGTTTTGTTATTTTTTGGTGTACACTAAAGTTTAATCTATCTATTTAAAGCATAAGATAAAAGTTGTGTGTATTTGCTCTTTTGTGTTCAATTGGTTGAACGGATATGGATCCTCTGTCCTGAATTTTTTTCCCCAAAAGTATACATTTCTTTGGGATAATTTCCTGCTAACACTCGGACGAAGCTGTTGTTAAAAACTGGTTTCTAAAAAACATGTTTCACTTTAAAAAATAATCAACTTTTCTATACATATATTAAGAAACGTGAACTGAGTGTATTGATCAAACTCAATGTATTTTGGAATCAGAAAAAACTATGTTTCTTTGACTTAGGTATACAATTTATACATTATAACTTGTATAATGATAACTTAAGTCCAAGTACCTCATCACTTACAGAAAAATACACTACACAAAATTATGCGCCGATAATAATATAACTATTTTGTTAGGATAGCAACAAGTATGTAGTACCTACATTAAAAGTTTGAAAAAAAATCTCTTTCAAACAACCCGCAGTACCATTACATCCACCCTAGCTGGATAATCTTTTCCCCAGTAAGTTATTCCCGTGCCAACACGACTCAACATAAATGAACAAATCTACAGAATAATTTTCCTTTTAAAGTTTGATTTTATTTTATACCCTAGTTTCTTTATATCTCTCGTTAATGCGTAGCGCTCAAATTGAATTTTATTACATAGGGATTTATGTTTGTTTTATAGCGCGCCATAAAAGCTGGTCGAAATGGTTTTTATTAAAATAATCTGGGTCTTCTCATTGCTGGGATAGTACAGATACACGTACTGTATCTGTTTTACTTTAATGTGGTTTAAAGGTCCTCACTAAGTAATAGTTTAGGGAAGAATTTTCTATCAAACACAACCCATTTCGCTGACCCGCGAGATTAATCTGTCCCGTCTCTGGACTATTTCAGCCTCAATCATTACCCGTCTCTCATGATCCCGGCCTATTACGACCCAAATCATAACTATGAATGATAATACCGCTATATATGATTCAAGGTACCAGGTGAGCCAAATTAGGGCTACTACACAACGAAAGTATATAAATTATGAGTATATTCCTTTGAGATGAAAGCAAAAATGATTCGAGAAATATTAAAGGTGCTCTCGTAAACGTAAATAACTTCTTTTGTGTGAGGCCACCTTTATCTCAGTCGAGCTCGCACTCTGCTTTTTATATGTAGATGTATCACCTTCATTTATGTGGAGTCTAACATAAAATATATTTAAGTATTCAGCCGACACTTACGTATGTTGAGGAAAATATATTTTTGTAAGGAAACTTTATTTTTGTTTAGTGTGTAAGGGTCGGATAGTGAGACGTTGAGTCATATTGTAATGGGGTTTTCTTAGAAATGGAAAATCATCAAATGATTTCTACCACTCTGGCTGCAGCGGGAGGGTGGGTTTTACTGAGTGAAACTTTTGTATCTAAGTTATGTTAGAGAGCTCTTTCATACAATTTCGCTCCGTTATAATGATGAAATATATATTTTTTTACTTTTAATTTTATTTAGTATCACTACATCGTGCTTACATAATAAAAACAACAAAAAATATGTACCGTAAAACGGGGTGAACAGAAACAACATATTGTTGTTTTTTCACGTTATTTATAAATTGTTTGCAGCATTTATGTTGAAAATAAAAATGCTTTTAGGGTATCTTGTGTATGTGACTTTATATGTTTGTGAACGCCCCCATGACACAGGATTAATTACTAGTATGGGACAACCTGTTTTTTTTTATGTTGAAAACAAAAATGTTTTATTAAAACAAATAATATGAAATAAAAGTAATGATCCTAATAATATTTTTGTTTCTATTCATCCCATTTTACCCGGTAACCTTTAAATGACTTAAAAAACTGTCCAAGGAGTTTTTTTTTGACTGACTGACATTTGACAATTCAAATGTGCCTGTACCTAACTGATCCCTTTGATGTAAACATTTCAGATTCTGACAAATATTTGTTTTGTGTAGTGTAGAGGTTAATCAATTAACACGTGTAGCAGTTAGTCTCTCAACCACTACGCCAACAGTGCCGTGTCGTCGTTGTTATAATACCGGTATAATACGCTCGAAATAAATTAAAACAATATGGCCATCATTGATATTGTTACGCGCAGAGCCCCGCTTTGATTGAGACCCAAAAATTTGTTACTGCGTATAAGTCAATCATCATTTTGGTTCAACTTGTATGCCACATATTGTACTCTACCCCCTACACATTTGGAAAAACGGCTGTGCAGGTTGAAAGGGCAGGCAGGTCCCTAAAATATTCCAATATTAATTTCATTCATTCATTCATGTTACCATTGTATAAGTACGTAGTTATAAATAAGTTTCCCCAAAAAATATTTATATTATATAAAAATTTTAATAATCCTACATGTCTATAAATAAGACTACAGAAACTTATACGACATAATTCGGTATAAATTATGTTTCTATTGTATAAGTGCGTGGTTATAAATATATGGTTTAATAAATGAAGTGGACAAATCTGCTCACTCCGTAAAAATGTAAAAGCATAAATTGTGCGATTTAACCCTTGGAATCATTTAGGCAATAAATGTAAAGAATTGCTCAAGAGAGACGCGAAGGATAATTTCTAGTTTGTAATACGATCAAGAAAATATATTTTTCCCTAAAGTAATAGAAGATAATAATAAAAGTACCTTTTGAATAATGGCGATTTATGTATGTACTATTCGCCCAAAAGTATTTTTTTTTTTGCGTTGAGTTGTAATTTCTGTCAAACCACTGTTAAACTCGCGATGGTTTGTGGTGGTTCATTATTACGTTAACTACATGATTGTAAAAATGTTGTTGTATAATAAACGTTAAAAAAATCTAAGACTTAGGGCTAGGTCACACGATGCGTTGCGGCACCGCACCGTAAATATTTCGACCAATCGGGGGGCTGTGCGAGCGGGGTGGCGTCGCGTGTGTGCCCGCCGATTCGTCGAAATATTTGTGATGCGGCGCCGCAACGCATCGTGTGACCTGGCTCTTACAGTACGACCTGCTGTATTCTTTACAACTTTTATTGGTTATTTATTAATATTCATGTACACTAGTTGTACATAGGAGGACTTAATACAACAAGGAATTTTCTACCATTCAACCTTTGGGTTAAAAAAAAAACAACGCTGTTGTAGATGTGCAAAATAAATAAATAACAGATATTCCAAATGGTATGCTTTCACATCAGTAATAATTCATCATCATCATCAGCCTAGCGTTAGTCCCGGTTGCTACCTTGGCTTTCACCTCGGTGCCCGGGGTCCGCTTTCCTGCCTAGTCGTCTCCACTTCGCTCGGTCTTTTGCGTCCTCTGCCTTAAGCCCATTAGCACGCATATCGTCCCTTACGACGTCGATCCATCGCCTCTTAGGCCTACCTCGTTTTCCGGGTCCCGGCGGAGGCGGCATGGCGAGGCATCTGTTACCCACGTAGTCTGCCGGTTTTCGTAAAACGTGGCCACATCAGTAATAATTATTATGAGAAATTAAAATATGACAATTATGACGAAGACCGAACTAAGGTTGAGAGTACTTCCAAGTTACGTGGGCCGTCTTACTAACATACAAGTTCCATTAAAACCGACCATACGATTTTGATGCTACACCTTTTCAGAACACAACTACAAAATTGATCCGCAAAATATGAAAAAACCTTGTCATATAGACACATCGATCCTATATTTAGGAGCTTGAAGTTAAAACTATTACAATTACAGTAGGTCACATACCAGTGCCTTGAAGGACGCCAGCCGGGCGCAACTTCAGCAAATCACAAGCCAGCTTGACGCGGCTTGATTTACTAATGTACTTCCAAAACTATGAAAAAACCTTGTCACATAGACATATCGATCCTATATTTAGGAGCTTGAAGTTAAAACTATTACAATTACAGTAGGTCACATACCAGTGCCTTGAAGGACGCCAGCCGGGCGCAACTTCAGCAAATCACAAGTCAGCTTGACGCGGCTTGATTTACTAATGTACTTCTTGATAGAGCTGCTTTTCCTGTAACAAAACAGTGTGACTTTAAATTAGTTTTAAATACAGTTTCTAATTGTGTAATTAACTTTGTAATGTAATTCATTCTTAGAGAAGGAATGAATGTGAAAGTTTTAATGATGGATTCTTTTACAAGGTTATAAATAGGTCTTAAAGTTGTTCTTGGGATTTGGCTTAAGTGGCTTAGAGCTAAGAATTACGGAAGGAATGGAGGGAGACTTTTGCCCAGCATTGGGACAGTGTAGGCAAGGTATAATAATAAAAAAATCATATAGGTCTTAAACACCCTTGAGGCCAACAGCACTTTAATAGGATTTTTCTTCACATAACGATGATTTTAGTAAATGATATTTGTTTAATAGGTTTTAAGATAACACTTTTACTAGTATTTTTTTTCTTTTCGTCAGTTTAAGCTAGATGAGCCCGGTGTTTCCTAGCTGACTGCTCTGAGAAGACACACCGAAACAAACTTAGGAGTAAAACGATACGAAACGATACGTTAAAACGAATACCTATGTATATATATTTAAAGCGTTTGTGAAGAATCATATTAAATTAAGAGGTTATTTTTTTTAAATAAAGATAGTTAATTAATTTATAATTAACTATCTTTATTTAAAAAAAATAAAATAGTAGTACAGAGGTACTGTTTATTTCTTTCAGTAAACCTTCGAAAGAAGAGATGAGCGAACTGTAAAAACAAAAAGTCAACATGACATATATATGCAGCCCAACCCTCGAAACGAATAAAAAAATCAACGAGTCCCTAAATAATCAGAACAATAAAATATAATAAGTGTCACACACATACAGAAAACATCCCAAGGCTACGAGACCTTTTGAACAATCAGAGTACCAAGCATATGTCTACAACGGTACAAATTGTTTCCCCCAGCTCACAAAGAAAAGCCATTCAATTTATTAATTGTCGAAAATTAAAAGGCTGTAATTTAGACCGTTTTGTTTGATGTACAACCACATCGCCCCACCGGGGCACAAGAGCCTACCAATTACACCCAGTGGGGACTGAATAACGAACTGAAATTATTTTCCTCCGGTTCGCCTTTTGCTCGAAACCTCTACTAATTGCTTACCTACATACATATGTAGGTATGGTAAAGTGTATGGAAAAATGTTCGCACGGTCTTAATTAATTTCTGTAAGTCTGAGATGAGTATTTATAAAAATATATTCTTTTTAGTAAAAGATGTTAGTGTTTTTAAGATTTTACGTGAGATTTGTTTTTTTTTTCGTTGATGTTCTAATTTTTTGAAAGGATATAATTTTTAGTGGATAAAGTTCAATGAACGTTTTCTAATTACAAAAAAATCGACGCTTTAAGTTGTAACAAAATAGTTCACAATTAACGTCCTGTTTTCATATAGACCTGAAGATATGCAATCATTGAGCCATCCATACATGTAAATATTTATGTAAATAGAACACTAAAATGATGAACATTTGCATGTAAAGTGAGTACCTATCCTACGAAAAAAAAACTACGCAAATGGTGAAAATAACGGGTAATTTCCAAACACGAGGGCAGTTTTTCATCCGGCTTTTCCATCAATTCCACCGGTAAATGCATATATATCACATCACACGCAGGTATAACGCTACGTAAATCAAAATGTAATTTCGATTCGATCAAATTTTTAGAGAATGGAATGACGTTGCAATCTGTTCGCTGAACCCAATTCGTTTGGTATGCTTTGTAATATTAAATTCTGCTTTTAATAAAGGATTTATTGGAAAGACACTTGATATTTTAATTGCTTTTTTTAAAATTAAATACCATACCCAAGCAAATGGAATATTTTTTTTTTTTACTTGAATTCTGAGATTTTTAATGTACAAATTTCAATAAAGTTAATGGACAATGATGATGATTAATCTGGCTAAATAGGGCTTCATCATCCCATATCTTAAACAGTGCCAGTGTAGTGTAGCTGCCCGGGCTATTCGTCAACTGCTGTGCTGCCCATCTTGCACAAACACCACCACTTTTCAGAATATTTATGAGACAAATATAAGAGCTGCACAAATTGCCAAATACTGGTCACAATAAAAAAAAAAATTCATTAACAGGAAAAGAAGAAAAAAAATTGAAACATTTTGTTTAATCCAAAACCAAATATATATATATTGATTACGAACATTCTCTGCACCATTTCCCTGAACTCTGAGAGTTTACAATTTAAAAATACTACGTTCCAAATAACAACAAAATACCATACGATTCTACATAAAAGAAAAAAAAACCTGTCAACAGGAAGTAAGAACTTTGTTTACTTTTAATAGCTTGTTGTGAGTGTGAATATGTAAATAAAGCAAGTTGCAGACGAACATTTGAATATGACAAAGTTGGAAGGCGAGGGGCCGCGGACTCGACGATCAACTTTTATTGTGATTTTATTCCAAACAATGAAGAGCTATAGGAAATCCGTGTTTTACACCAACTTAGAAGCCAAGTTAAAGTGTCTTGTTGTATTTGTTTTGAGTTGTTCTATTTTGTTGTTGGTTGTTTTATAGGCTGTTATGTTCTTCTGTAGATATAGCATAGCTTAAATCTTATAATATTCCCACTGCTGGGACTCAGGCCTCCTCTCTAGGAGAAGGAATTGGCCGTAATGCACATTGTCTACAAATTTTTGATTTCAAGACTGTGCCGGTTTCGTTCACCGTTTTAAGAGCAGTGGTGATGAAACAAATTACACAAAGTAATGCGCGCCTAACAGGGAAGTCGTCTTTACCAATCGGCCACCACTGCTCTGGATGTAACAACCTCTAAATCAAAGTATTTTACAATACAGATACCTATAGAAACTGTGAGAGGGTTCAGCGAGAGAGTAACTTTATTTTTGAGTAAATACCTGCATAAATACAACGAGAATTTTATTTTATAGACGGATAAGCATAAAATAACTTCTCCCGACCTACATCCACAGCAGCATTTTACTAGAGCTCACATCCTCATAAAGTTGTAACAAGTCTAGAATGAAAAATTTAGAAGCAGAACATTACTCGTCCGCGTAATATGCTAATAAGTACGCATAATATTAGCCCCTGAGTAAACACAAGTGCCTAACAAACAAAGTAAAATCAAATATTTACTGTCTGCCTACTTAAAAGATAAAACGAAACGATCCGTTTTAAAGAAAATATGAAAATAGAACCTTTTCCACGGACACGTAATGTTGTTTTATTCAGCCCTCCTGGAAAACCTACAGAATCATTGGTAATGGAAAGAAAACATTACATTGGATGTAAACTTTTAGTACAGTCTGATGTTGGCAAAATATTTGTGAAGGATGTGGGTCCTGTAGTCGCACAAAGTGGGGGCGCGTGTCGATACATTTTAAATTAACCAGAGTGACATAAAGGTACAAGAATAAAATTATTTCACGTATTAAAGCGCGCCGTTTTCAGAATATTAATTTATCCTCCCCTCCAAGCGCGGCTTCCGAGTAGTTATCACAAGTTATAGAGATATAGATAAAGTTGTCTACGGGGTTGAGACGCGAAAATTAGAGTAAGAAGTGGGTCAAAGTCGAGTCGGGGTCGACGTCCCGCGCCGGCGGCGTCGGGCGTCTAATAATTACGTAACAACGACGTCGCGAGACTCCACTCTGTGGTCTATATCACACAGAATTAGGTTCAAACTTACCCGCCACGTGGCTCCGACGTCTTGATAAATTTCGCATTATTACTGGCTGCAAGTTTTCCTCGTAATGTAAAGCTGCGACGGAAGGATAAACTTTATCCTTTCGCAAACAGAAATATCTGACAGTTGGCAGTTTTATGGGCGAGCACTTAATAAATATTATATCCTTTAGTATTTGTGATTGACTTACGGCTTATTGGAGTCAATGAGTCTGCACTTCAGCAAAGTTTCGCATTCGAAGCCTTTCTTCGTCTCGATCAACTCTACGAAATCTGTGAAAAGGGGTTTTTTAATTAATCGACAGCCGTTGAATCGTGAAGCAATTACATTTAAACATAAAACATGAGTGAGTAGACACATGTCGGGTATTTCATCAAGTTAATTAAATTTGGCGAGGGCGCATTACACGCGTCAGATTACTTTGGTCCAGTGTACCTACACAGGATAGTTGCACCTCGTCTAAATAATTGATGTGCAGTTGTAGATACGTGTCCGCGCCGTACCTATTTCCGACTATTAAATCAATGGCCAGTTCCGTACGCCACCAGATTCCATTTATATTTTCGGGCGTGCGCAATAAAATCAATACTGTGAACTTTCAAGAGTACAGTGACCTAGTCATGCGCTCACTCTGAATAAGGCCACATAAAGGTTGCATAAAGTATTTGTGACGTAAAATAATATACGAGCGTGTCATGTGAGTATCGCCCAATTAGTGGTTGTGAGCGTTTGTCGAGTACGTTTAAGCTTGTCTCATTTGAATATCACAGGTACGAGTATAGACTCGGTAAATACTCCCCTTCTCTCCTCCGTCTCGACTGTAATTACTCTAAACAAGTCCCTGTCTTACAAGGTTTTGGAGCACTTACACATCTACATAAAGTGTGTCGTCCTAAGCTAACAACAGAGGGATCAGGTATGGAGTAACTGACCAGCGCAGTTCGGCAGGAGCCAGCCATATTATTTGGGAACTTTACGAGTTGTTCCCTGCGAACTCAGCTAATTAAACCTTTGAGTTAAGGTAAGGTATCGTCGAAGTTTTCAGGTCAGGATTTGCTTACCTAATGAGTTTTATACTGATTATTATAGGTTATTTAATGGCTAATAAATTAGTTGTTTTAACCATTTTATTTACAGTTAAATACTATGTACACATAATACGAAAATACTGTACAACTCAGACATCGAAGTACTCCTCCACTTCTCAAATTAATGGTTAATATTTATCTGTGAGACTTATAGAAAACTGCCTCAGTTAGTATGAATATGTTAGTAAAAAAAACAAGGACCATGGCGTAAAAAAATTTCTTAATCAACACACAAAGATCACCCACCACAGACCTGATGGTCAGTAATGAAGAGGGATCGCAAGTTAGTCTATTTGCTAGAGCCGACAATCCAGGATAGTATATTATGGTGCAGATTAATGAAGATACCCGATCTCTAATAATGGGAACAGGTGAGGACAAAGTAGAGAGAAATTCTAAACCGTCCGTTTTAAACTTTGAAACTATGACTTTTGTTTCAACATTTTAACCAGTCATACAAATATGTACGTCAGTTTATAAACAAATACGACACATTTCCGGGACCAAAACAATTGTATAGATCGTTAAAGTATTCAGAACAGACTACACCGCTAAAGCCTACCACTTGAAAAGCGATAAAAATCCATTTTGAATGCGCATATTTTCCTGCAAGCCGACGGCCCGTGCGGGCTCGAGACAAAGGCCTGTGAAATTACAGTCTTGCTTTTAAATGCGAGAATGAATCGCAATGTCTCATCCCCTCAAAGCTTTACGAGCTTGTGGAAAACGGCATATCTCTGAATACACAAGCTGTGACTGTGCCTATTAAATAGAGCCTGTTTACGATACGAAATAATTACCCTTCGCAACTTTTTGGTACAATACTTCCAAACTTCTTGTATTCTTTACACAAATATTTGCGGTTTCTTACACTAAACCTTATCAGGTGGTAACCTTATGAGGGTATAAGGATAAATACACAACAGAACTATATTTAAATAAACTTAATCTTGATTAAAATTATTAAATATGTATACAACACGCAATAAAGGCTTTCGGAGAACGGAGAAAACTCATTCATCCAACAATATACACACACAATATATTAACTTACTATAAATAAAAACCTATTCATTAATATATATATAGTTCATATTAACAACGAATGTTTCTTAATTCTTGTCCTGAAATCCTCCGACAAAATTCATTCAGTATTGAACTCTCAAACAAAGCGTTCGGAACGAGAAACGAGATATTATACACTCTTTGAAGTCCGAGTAATGCAATAAGTACATACCATTTTAAAACACGCTTCGCTGCAGTAAACTTTAGCAATAAATCTCAAGAGAACAACGAGTCAGTCGAGCACAGAATAGTTCCAGTGTCCCGGGAGCGAAATTAAAACTAATCGTAACTGAATCTACTTGAAGCAACACTGTGTAAGTAGCCCGGCGTGATAAGAATACACAGACGCCCCTCAGTTTCAATGTAAATACAAGAACCAATGGAAGAAACGAAACACGTTTAAAAAGTCCATTAGTTGCGAACCACACGAGTTTTTGCCCCGAACCGGCCACAGTGAGAATTTAAAAATGCACCAGCTCGCTTTGAATGTCGGCATCTTTTCATTTGTAGGATGTGTTGCCGCAAGACAAAACCTCGGGGAATTACACTCTTGTTCCTCAAATACGAGCACGGAGCGCAATATCTTTTCCCTTTGAAAACTAGAGAAACTCATAAACATACGGCTTGAATGTTGCGTTCGCGTTTCTCTTTTTGCGTGCCATGTGATTTTTTACGATCTCTTTAATTATGAATAAGCAGCCTGGAATCACGGCATAATTATAGCTTCCTACTTTTAATTAAAACCTTATCAAAGACATCTTGTAATGGACTTTTTATTCGATCTAAGCAGAAATAACTCGTTTAATCAACGATTGCGGTCTCCTATAAGGATTCCCCTTCCAAAGCCTGTTGTATCGTGTAACTAATGATACTGGCGACCGTCCTAAGTCTGAAAAGAAACGTCGCCGTACCGTTTTCATCTCTCATTTGTTCCGTGACCGTGGAGACAGCAAGCAATGGAGACAAAGTAGAGCGAAATTGTGGGGACGTCGCTAATGCCACGGGCGGGTCGGGACTACCCTCTATTGTAGTTTATGTCGCACAAACAAGATGTTTGATGAACCCACATTACGAGCAGCGGATCGAATTAGGCCGGTAATTTATCGTATTGTGCTTGTGACCGCATTGAAAAAGCTGCCGACTCAGACGGAGCTTATTACTTCACCGGTCGACCGTAATTGAAATTTATTCTACATAAAAACTAAACCACCCTGTAAATAAATTGCTAGTCAATATTTGCGAGTTTCGGTAATTTATCGTATTGTGCTTGTGACCGCATTGAAAAAGCTGCCGACTCAGACGGAGCTTATTACTTCACCGGTCGACCGTAATTGAAATTTATTCTACATAAAAACTAAACCACCCTGTAAATAAATTGCTAGTCAATATTTGCGAGTTTCGAACGAAAACGCAGACTGAGCTGATAAACGGTAAATCAGATTTTGAACTTGCCGAAAGTTGGAGGAAATAAAATTAAAAGATGTTTCCGAAATAGCTAAAGCGGCTCGACGATGATATAGCGATATTTCAGAAGTTTGTATCAAAACGTTCACTTACCAATATTTTGAGTCTCTGCTGATAGGCTCCTCGTGACGTTAATGGCCAAAGTTGGGCTGTGAATGACAAAGTTCGTCTTAATAAAATAGGCTTTCAAGTAAAATATTGACAAGAAAATATTTTAGCTGCGTTGTTCGAGAAAGGTTTTAATAAACTATAAATTGGTCGCCCCATTTCATTCAAATAAAAGATGTCGGTGTAGGTTCTCTTCTATTTATTGTCTGCCTACGTTATTTATTGGTAGTAAAGTGAATTGAGATTTGGTCAATATTTTATTTTGATGAGAAAGGCAATCTTACATAGGTTTCATTTCAATTTCTTAGATATCTAACTAATGGTTTTTTTATACCTATTGAAAATCAAAAATAAATGTACAATGTGTAAAATCCAATGAATTAAAATGAAAATACATAATTATATTATATATTAACTAAATATATAAATAACTATGTTTTTTTTTTTAATATTTTTACTATTATATCTTTACTCATATTACAAAGAGGAAACATTTTTGTTTTTGTTTTGAATAACCGCAAAAGTTACTGGAACAATTTCCAAAATTCTTTAACTTACAGAATGCTACTTGTGATCATTGAGTGACCTCACAAATATAATTTGTTTGTGAGTGTGTGTACCTGTACCTATGTTTGTTACTTGTTCATGTTGAACTGCTGAAGGGATATGAATGAAACTCGGCACACGGTTAGACAGTAGACTATATCCTAATACTAGCACATAAGATACTTTTATCACGTGAGAATGTTCCCTTGGGACATTTGTCTACTTGGGCAAAGTCGCTGGCAAAACTACAGTAGTTATATTTTGGTAATTCTAAAAATAAATTCATCAAAAAATGTTAAACATTAAACGGCATCTGCTACATTAAAAACAAAGTTTGTCAAGTAACAAGAAACATACCTGTTAAGATCTTTTGTTCGCGTGTTGTCGCGCCGTAAACATCGGATGTAAAGGTTTTTGTCACCACGTAACATCAGCCATATGTTGGTGTCGCCTTTGTTCATGAGACCTGGATGAAACATAAAAAATATGTTACTAGAGTACCTACATGGCACTTAAAATGTCACATCGTAAGATTTGCTTTTTTTCGGTGGTTTGAACTCTTCCAATGACGTAACTATGACGTCTTCGGACTGAGCAGAAGATAGTGACTTTTACTGTCTTAAAAATCCACCCGATTCCTTCTTAGCTCTTCATACCGGGGCGGAACCTTTATTTCAGAGACCTAGATATCTTTAAATCAAGATTAAGTACCTTCTAAGTAAGGGCGCTTCATCATCGACCATATCACCGCTTTTCATTAGGCGAGATAGTGGTCAAGCGAGAGCCTATCAACAATGAAAAAAGCACACCGGAGTGCAGATTTGTGTCCGGCAAACAATAGGATTTTTAGCGTTAGAAATCATCAAGTCTTATCCCCCGCTGGGCGGAGTGACACAGTGTCAAACTTTTATTTACTAAAGTTGCATGTAGACTACGGCGCCTTATACGGTTCCCTCTGTGTATACATCGAGTGCCTCTGTTTAAACATAAGTGTCTCTAATTGCATACTCGTATTCATACAGAGACACTCGATGTATATTTTATTTTATTTATAAGGCATACCAAAAACTCGTTCATAAAAAAATTAAATTATTACATGTTCAAAGGATGGTTTCGTGTAAACAACAAGGTTCCACGTGTATATAAATCAACAAGCCTTCTGACAGTGGCTTCGCCCGCGTGAAAATAGGGTTCTCCGTACAAACTTTAGACCCCTATTGCATCCCTTTAAGGGCTGAATCTTGAAAAACCCTTTCTTAGTGTTCGCCTACGTCATAAAAGGAAGCGCTTGTGCAAAATTTCACGCTCCTAGTCTCAGTAGTTTCGGCTGTGCGTTGATATGTCAGTCAGTCAGTTTCTCCTTTTATATATATAGATTAAAGGCATGCACTTCATTCACTTTGGTTGTTTAAAATTAAAATGAGTGTATATATATATACACTGAGGGTACCGTATACCGTATAAAGTGTCGTAGTTTAAACGTGCCTTAAGAAACACTTATGTTCGTTCAGTTACTTTTATATTTCAGTTCTTAACGTTCCAGAGATTAAAACACATCAGGATTTATATGGATGTACTGTAACCACACATCTACTCAACCCTTCAGAAAATACACTCGTTATGTCAGTTGTGATATTACATGATTATGTTCAATATTTAGTACATCGGTCAAAATACCTACGCGATATCCTTTTTCTTAAACACTTTGTGTTATTTTTAATTATGTTCAATATCTAGTACATCGATCACAAATACCTGTCCAATGTCCTCTTTCTTAAATACTTTGTGTCATTTTTAATTATGTTCAATATCTAGTACATCGATCACAAATACCTGTGCGATGTCCTCTTTCCTAAACACTGAGCCATTTTTACTCCCGGGCACTGCATACGTACAGGACATGGTTACTGTATTTCCCAAAGGGTTAAACAGAGTTTGACGGCAGTACCTACTTGGCGGGTGATTGGCTAGTCGAGTTTAAAGAGCCATATAAAGAGATACTTTTGGAAATACAGACTACGGATACTTAAGGGATTGCTCGAAAGTGTTGGCAAAGGTTTTAGTCTGTAAAAGATTGACGTTCGTTTTCGCTTTGCCTAGGGAAATTAATACGTAAAAATAAAGACTTCAGGATATTCCACTGGTAGTTTTTTTTTAGAAAGGTCTACTTGAATGGGAGGTGAGAACCATTCGTCAAGCTTGCAACCATAGGTGAGGTTAATCCTCTTTTTGACGTTAATAATAATCATCAAATTACATTTTCTACTCCAGGTGGAACGAAATATTAGGTGACTAAAATCCATCTGTGTTTCATAGATCTACTGGCCTGTTGGTCTAGTGGATAGATTCGATTCGCACCCAGGATAAAGATTTGTGTGGTGAGCACGATCGTTTGTTCTGTGTCTGGGTGTAACTAAAATTTATCAATAACTAGCTTTTGTCAGCGGCTTCGCCCGCGTACATAAAATATAGCCTATGTCACTCAGGAGTAAAGCGGCTTTCTATTGTTTCTAAAATTTTTCCAATCAGACCAGTAGTTCCAGAGATTATCTCCTACAAACAAAAAAAAACAAAGAAACAAAAAAACAAACTTTACCTCTTTATTATATTAGTGTAGATGTAGATTATATTAGTGTAGATATGTATATATTTAGAAATATTTAAGTACCTATGTTTATCAGTTGTCTTGTACTCACAACACAGGCTTTGCTTCGCTTGGGACTAGACGGCATTGTGTGACAGTTGTGGAATATTATTATTCTGTTAACATATTATATTACACTTTAAAAAATACAGAAATATAAATAGTAGCCCACCGGCATCGAGACAGGGTCCATTGTATTGTATAGGTATATAATTATTATTATTAGTGGCCCTTTGCGATACAAGGTCAAGATAACTTGACTGACCTAACTTTCGCTGTCAACTCGACCGAATAGAATGAAGTCAGGTACCATCTACAAAACGAGGGTGCGTGCGTAAGAATTGTGCAAAAAGGTTTTATGTCTTCCTTTTTGGCTTCCCATTCTGTATGAGCCTTGATGTGAGGTACGTGTAACGATTTTTCATGAATACCCTACGCTTTCTATACATGTTAAGTATTTATCTTCATATGTTATTTTTATTTCTATTGTATAAATTTTCTCTTCTGATAAATAATGTATGTAATTTCTAGTCTTGGGACTTCGAATTTACGGTGTATATTATATTTTTAAATTGACTTGGAATTTAAAGTGTCACACAGCAAACCTGCCCCCCTAGCCAAGTTACAATGGTATCGTTTACGTCGAACGCTTGGAGTAAGCCACGTCTCAAATTCCGTTGTTCTGACAAAATTATATGTCAAAACAGAATAACAATTAATTAGAAAAAAAATCAAAATATAATAAAAAAATTAATAAAAACATATTTGATAAAAGTCTAACGAATCTATCGTCATTACATAGTATAAAACAAAGTGGTTTCCCGTTGTCCCTATGTATGCTTAAATCTTTAAAACTTCGCAATGGATTTTGATAGGGTATTTTTAATAGATAGAGTTATTCAAGAAGTAGGTTTATATGTATAATACATGTGCACCCATGCGAAGCTGGTGTGGGTCGCTAGTTAGTAATAACAACATTTAAAAAAGTGAAATCGTTTTGATTTTAAAATTATAACAAAACGCAAAAAAAAAGAGTTAGGCATCAAATCAACCTTCAATAATAAAAAGACCTCTGGATTTCCGCAGTTCAAATACAGAAACCAAATAAAAAGAGACTTTGACATTCGATTTTCAAATCTAATTCAGTCCGTTGACATAAATGGTGTAACCCTCTGAGGACGGTCTCCACAATGTCTGCGGTAATACAACGCTCAACTTTGACCTATTAACGGACCGTATAGAACTCCCTTCCAATATTCGGTGCACCTTCGTCAGGATTGACAGTAGCTGTCATTATACCACAGAATATTTGTGACATAAATGTCGAACGAATTTTGACCTCGCCTCCTGATCCGTCAGTTGACACCTTAAATTATTTTGATAATGGGCTTACGTATTTTGATGTACAATGTCATTGCTATGTATTTTGGTATTCTGAGGCTTATACATTGATTTAAGTCTCCAAAAGTTTGTGCCAGAATAAACGTCGTAGAGAGACGGTTTCATTAGAGTGGATTTTAGTGGGTATGTGTCCCGCTTGGGCAGATCACTGCCATTTCCTAGTCTAGGTGATATGCCTCCTAATGCTAGTGAAGGAGGCGGCAACAGTAGCGAGGGATCGTACATCCTCATGCCCAAGCCATCACGAGAGAAGACGCTCCGGGCGTCGGAAATCCTAAAGCGGCTACCGTAGGCGGGACTTGCGGACGGTGAGAATTGTGTAGCTCGCCATCCGCTAGTCACATAAAGATTAAATTTGTATCGAAAGAACTTTAATGTATGCGCGCCTCGAAGACGTGTTAGAAAATTTTAGGGTTCAGCAGAGCTGATGTGTGCTAAAGCCAAGAGATTGATTCTGAAAAGTACATATCATACTCCAGATACCCAAAAGGCAACTGAAGGAACATAGAGTATAGTTTTAGTTAGTAAAAGTCTGACATACCCTCCAGCTCCATAATAGAGCTGAAGAAATATTAAGACGATTTCCCCCTGATCCTAAAGCATGAAATAAGCGTACTGATGAAATATGAATTAAAAAAAAAAAACAATCTGAATTTTTTATTATAAATAAACTTTTTAGCACCTAGATAACGGATATTGCAATGCTATATTATATTAATACATAAAATTATTACTATACTCAGCATATCTATATATTATATATAAAAGGAGAAACTGACTGACATATCAACGCACAGCTGAAACTAATGGGACTAGGAGCGAGAAATTTTGCACAAGGCTTCCTTTTGTGACGCAAGCGAACACTAAGAAAGGGTTTTTCAAAATTAACCCCCTAGAGGGGTGAAATTTTTTTATTTTCACGCGGGCGATGCCACTGGCAGAAGGCTAGTTACTACATAAAATTATTACTATACTCAACATATCGTATATAAAATGAGGCAACTTTACTGCATCCTTTCAAAGATAAATATAATGGCTAGTGCACCATAACTTTTCATTTCCACACAGCTAGCTATATTTATGAAGCTACTGTGAATATATTATATCAAGAGTTGTGCAGCATATGGAACAAATGTCTAACACTGTGTTAAGATTATGAAAACTTTTAGCATACGATTTTTATACTTTAACAATAATACGGTGTATAAAAGTTAAATACCTCTCTTAATCCCGAAACCTCAGAAACTATGACACCTATAAACTTCGTAGGAGCGGGCTTGCGGACAGCAAGCAATGGGTAGCTCGCTGTCCGATCATCTGGTAATAGTCCGGACCTAGCTTGGTCGTCGACGGCGAGCTCTGTTCCCGCGCGCCTCAAGTAGTTGTCAGCAAACCATAGAGGCCCTGCAGGAGGGTCGAAGCCAACTGAGGCCAAGGGTTCGCGTCTGAAAGGAAGGCTCTGGCCCTGGCATATATAGCAACATAGGAATGGGGTAAGTTGTTTAGTCAATAAGAGTTTGACACTGTTTCCCGCTCCGCCCATGGGCGAGATTCGTCATTAGATGATTTTTACCAACCACCCCTTGACACCCAAGCGAGAGCCGGCGCTCGCGCTCATGATTTCGCGAAACGCGCCGTTGTCAAATTTTCAAAATTAAAAGAATCCATAAGGGGTAAACCGACTTTCACGCGGGCGAAGTCGCTGGAAGAAGCTAGTGCACAATAAATCATTCCAATAGACTGACATATAGATTATTATATGAAGAAGTATTTATGACGTAGGCAAGCACTAATAGATGATTTTCCAAGCCCAAATATTAATAATTTGTTTAACCTGTAAATACAGGCACTTTTGAAAGGTCAAAGTCTGTCTGAAAAAATGATGCTAATTGCATATTCAAAGCGTAGATCTCTATGAAGAAGAATGTGCAAGAAATTCTACGGACACACTTCGATGAAACGAGAGCTTAAAACTTGTCTGGCGAAACCTACTTTCATTTGAACGAAGTCACTTAAATTAATGATAAAGAGACACCTTAGAACAAATTACTACGTTGAAAATAAAGCTTCAAGTTATAATAAAGTGCTAGTAAATTCTAAAGCATTAATCTGATATCAAAGTCCCCATTACCCAAAAACTACTCATAATAATCACAAAATAAAATAAACCCTAACATTTTCAGCTACTTTAAAGCTTTAAACACTTATTAAAATTAATTACCTGACCTTTTTCATTGCTAGCAACACATAAAGGATAATCTCCACGAGAGGATTTCGTTTCACTCAACCATTTCAATTGCAATTAAATTTGGGGCAAATTGAATCGAAGCGGATCGGGAACGGCAACCAAGTGTTCGACAAATAGTCTGTTCCAATTTATTTCCATCGCACATAATGAGATAACGTTTCCCAACGAATACGGTTCAAATAAAACACTCTTTAATTTTCGTGTTGTTACGTAATACAGATCGTCGAGGAGGACACTCCACTATAACGCTTCGCCTCTAGAAACAAATTCACAATTTGCGCGAGAAAATTACTTTTCACGTATTTTTTTTTTATTTTCCCGCCTTTTACCCTCTGTCAACTGTCAATCCCGCATTACGGTTCTTTTTGAGGTAAGCGTTGAATTTTGTTTCCTTAATGTTATTTCAAGAATTGCCTTTGAAATGTTTGCTGTACTTTACATGTTAATATTGGAACATTTCAAAATAAAAGTAGATTTACAAGTGAAAAGTAATAGCGCATGGTTCCCAGAATGTAATTAAATAATAATATTTTGTAGCGCCCATTGAAAAAACCCAATCAATTTTTTTTGTTATTTTTTTTTTTGGATTGGGTACCACGTCCTTTGAGCCATGTCTGCTTATGAATAATTAATTTGTTTGTTATTAGAATATATACAGGTGTACATATTCTAATAGTTTTTGTACTATTTGGTAGCAAAATGTAGTCAAAATTCTCGGCAAATTTCACTGAGTTTACTAGTCAACAGTACAATAAAATTTTCAGCTCCATTCTCCCTCTCCATTTCCCGATATCACATGCTGTCTTCAAACACTTGTCATACAAAACCACACTAATTTTACATCACAATATCCACTAGAAATCAATTTACGAATATTAAAACGGCCATTGAACCTCACTCGAAGAAATCCCGCCAAAAACCAACCTAATCAGTAAAAATCCTATCCACGCAGAAAAAAAAGTATTTTTTTTTTGCCACAGATAATTTATACTCATTCCATAAAGCTATTTTCTATTTTTCTTAGCAATGTCATAATAAATCACGGAATACTCACGTAACTTGCTGGCTTCGTGGAAGTTTTCCTTAGTTTCATTCACTGGAAGACGCCGACATCTGCGGAAAATAATAAGTATGAATCCTCACCACTATCTTAAACAGTACAAGGACGGCTTAACCTAGAAATCGAAAAACAAATTTCGACTATCTGACACGCTTTGTCATTGAATTTAATTTCAAAGAGCTTTGATTTCTTAATGAAGTCGCGAAGAATATATTTCTCTCTGAAATTGGACTTTTTTCGATTATGGATGATCATTGTAGCTTATAAATAAAAAACAACTTTGAAGTGCTAGTTTATAGATTGGGTGTCTATTTCAGGATTCCAATATTGAAAAGATATAAAATATCAGCTATAATATATGTGGGGTTTTAGGAATAAAACACATTACATTTATTTATTACGATGCCGATGTCTAGAGCTTTTTTTTATGGTAGGTGAAAATCATCGAATGACGAAACCCGCTCTTGGGCGGAGCGGGAGACCAGTGTCAGACGCTTACTGACTAAAAAACCTACCCAGTACCTTCCTTGCCTTATTCCTAGAGTCGAGATAATAGTTTGACACCACCCTAGGCTCCAGGACATTTACAGGACATTTTCAGGACATTCTAGACATTGTAGGGGCCCTTCAGGGTCGAAGGACCCTGAAGGGCCCTAAGGGGCTACAATGTCTAGAGCTAGATGCTGACACGTCCGATTCGCTCGGTGGCAAACTTACAGCTGAGGCAGACTAACCTGGCCACCAACCAATAACTGCATATAACCCTCTCAACACACAAGTTGACCCACCACGGCGGTCCACTATTGAAATGAAAGGATACATTTAACCACAGCAACGGGTTCAACTTATTCGCCGCGCACTATACTCTTTGTTTTGCCATCACAATATACATACTTAACTGTTCCTATGTAAGCCTTTAGTAGCATTTACAACACAGCTAAATATACTATAAATTTGTTTTTTTGTGAAGTAAAAATCATCCAATACCGAATCCCGCTCTTGTGTGGAGCGGGAAACAGTGTCAGTATCTTACTGACTAAACAACCTCACCCATTCCTACATTGGCATATATACCAGGGCCAGAGGCTTCCTTTGAGACACGAACCCTTGGCCCCAGTTGACTTTGACCCTTCTGCAGGAGCCTTACGGACTACTTATATGGTAGGTTTTGAAAAGATACGCCTTGAGATGTCTATTGCATTTACAACACAGCCAAAATGCTACTAATGTGGTAGTTTTTTGACTTAAATATCGTAATTAGAGACATACATAATAGGAATACAGCATAGGTGTGCGAACACCGGCATTTGATTGAAGCTCAAGAGTTTAAGATACCTATTGCATTTACAACACAGCATACTACTAATGTGGCAGTTTTTGAAAGGAGACGCCTTCAGATTTTTACGCAGTAAGTCCTCAATAACTTTACATTTCAACTTCACCAACATGAAATGAAAACAAACCAGAGAAGCTTTCACAGAACTATCCTATTACAAATACAACTAATATAAGTACATCATTACGGTGTACATGTATCCAGATATTCTCGGGAAGCGTCTTTTCGAACACAATAGGCACGGTGTCACCTCGTCACACAATGAAGGTACTTTAACATGCTCTCACATCAAGCTCGAGTACCTTCGTGTAACTTACTGTTCGTTATAAAAAGACATTGTTGTCCTGAGGACTTTCGAAATTCTTGTCACTCTTTTGGTGTCATGGTGTAAGTAGAAGGAAACTGGCCGCTTGGAAATTTTAAAGGCTTGAGTGTTCCAGGTCTTTGGCTGGATAGGACCGCCTTTGTAGTTATAGACATTTTTTTTAAACTCTTGAACCCCAAGCGAAAGCAGCATTCACACACCTATTATTATGTCTATAATTACGAAATTCAAAAAGTTAATTCATACACCGTTAAATTGAGTTTTTTTTTTTTTTTTAACTTGCAATAAACTAGTGCTTGACTGCGATCCTACCTGATGGTAAGCAGTGATACAATCGTTGATGGTAAGGCGCACTAGTTTATTAAGAGCCTATTCACTCTAGCCTTGAAGACACCCAAATTATATTCGGACGGAAAGACTGCAGTCGGCAAACTGTTCCAATCCCTCGATGTACGCAGTATAAATGATGAGGCAAAACGCTTAGTCCGGGTCGTAGGTGTCTCAACAACGTAAGGGTGGATACTTGCCGTACGCCGGGATGTCCGAAGGTGAAATTGGGATGGCGGAAACAAATCATGCAATTCCTGCGCACACTCTCCAAAATGCATCCTGTAGAAAACCGCAAGGCTGGCTACTCTGCGCCTGTGCTCGAGACTTTGAAGACTGGATTCAACCAAATCTGGATCACCAATCAGCCTCTTTGCACGCCTTCCTTTTTTAATCCCCTAGAGGATTTTTTTATGGTGGGAAAAATCATCTAACGACGAATCTCGCCCTTGGGCGTAGCGGGAAACAGTGTCAGACTCTTACTGACTAAACGATCTCCTGGAGGGTCGATTTGATACAAGAAAAACGATCAAATTCTAAAGATAAACATACCGTACTTTTTTAAATTCGAATTAATTTTCGCACGCACGAAATTAATTTCTTTAAGTATACGTCAGCTTGGCTGTTCAATAACCTGTAGGTAGTGAGTACGCAATGACCGACACGTATTTACAAGGTCATTGACTCGTGTACTTTAAGAAATGAATTTCGCAAATGCGTCTATCAATACGAGATTTAGGAAAAACTACCTTAGGTTTTGTCTTCACAAATCGAGAGTGTTTTATGTACCGAATCGAACCTCCAAGAGATTAAAACGATCAAAATTTAACGGTGTATATACTTTATTGTACAACAATATGATCATCGTTATAATTATGTGTACTACGCACTAGATTTAGGCATACCGTCCAGTCACTTTACTTGACTTATGTGATCCGTAGGCCGTACACCTTTACTTTGATAACATTAGTGCAGTTTTGACGTTCACGCAGTGTGAGTGCTGCTAGTTTTTTTTTTTTTTTTTTGAGCGACATGATGCTAATGAAGCATGGCAGCGGACTTTAGTATTTTTTTTTGACGTGACAACGTCTTAAATTAGGTTGCGGCTGGGAGTCACTTATGAAAAAGTGTAACGCTCGGTAACGTTACGATGAGTCACCGAACGAGAGAGAGGCCCGCCGAATGCCTTGCGTCTCTCTCCCACTCAACTATGATCGGTCTGCCGCGCGCGCAGCACTAGAGAATTAGGACGTTGTCACGTAAAATCTTCGCCCGTAAAACCGACTTTACAGGCAACCATTTTTTTTTTGACAAATAGTTTTTATGAACGTGCTTGTCTATCGGTAGGATATAAGTCGATGAATAAAATACATAGTACAGTTTGAGAAATAAATGACCGAGGTTTTTCCGGCGACTTGTAGGGTGCTACCCAGATTAATACAGTGGCGCACTTTTCAGCACTAATGCGGAAAACAGTAAACGTGTAAGCTGTAAGGTTTTCGAGTGGGTGTATTGAAAAAACATATTCATGAATACCTACAGTCAAACAACTAACTCTACAGTGAAAAGAAAAGCAGGGGTGAATAGATACAAAACATGTGAGGGAATTTCCGCGTTATTTAACCATTTTCCCCATCATTTACGTACTCTTATTCATTCATTAATTGTTACTGAAGATGATTTTTCTTTGTTTCTATTCACCCCTACGTTCCAACACACCCTATTTGTCGGTACTTCAATCTTTGAAAAATTTCCATTGAATCAAAATTACCTAAAGGATACTCATCAATATTATCCATATCTTCATTTTCACAGTGCTTTACCTACTGAGTGATGCTTGAATCCTCGATGCTACACATCGTACAATTTGGCCCTGGCATCTGCGCCCACCAATCAGATATACCGTGGCAAAGTGTCAACGTCTGTCTGACTCGACTTACACTTACGGACTCGGTATAGACATCTACGAATCGGCCAGACAGTGTATTAATAAAGACGATTTTCGTGTTACAGTAAGGCCGTTCGATTTTCGCGAGTCTAAAGTTAAACTCTACGCATTTTAAAAACTCGGATAGAAATAAAATTTAAAAAAAAAATCCAATAACAATTTTTAACAGCATAACAACAATAAATTTACTTTAAATATGATTTTTATGCAAAAACAAAAGTTAAAAAGGTTTACAATAAATAGTGGCAATTGTTCATAGAGGGTTAATGTTTTTTCATAGCTTAATTCCTTAAGATGAGTCCTCGTAATTAAACAATTTTTTTACGTTAATTTTAATTTAAGAATACTTGTTTGAATAATTATTTTTTTTATATGTGTTTGTTGACTATATTACCTCCATTAATCCGAAGACAAAAACATAAAACAAGTAACTTTCCTCTATAGAAAAAAAATCCGAACTTACCTCTAAAAATAACATTTTATGAATTTTATGCCGTAGTCATGTACTTTCTGTCACATTAAAATAATGAAAAATGTAGATAATATCTTATTAAACATTAATCAGAAATCAGTTTTTAAAGAAACATGAAACTGAATTTTTAATACATTTTTATTTAGTTATAGCGCTTACGTTATTTTTTTCGAGCAGGTTGCATGTTTCTTCTCTCTATCTATTTACGTTGCTATCGCATAGTTCTATCACTTTCACACTTTTTGTCATTTTCGCAACAAGGTATCGTCTTAAGCAATAGTTTATAACCCTAATTACTAAACCCGTTTAAACCGTTGTGTAGTTAACCCTAAATATACACGATATTGTTAAGGCCACGTCACACGTATCGACGGTTATGATGGATGATCTCATGGGAGTTGCCATGAAATGCCTGAATATCTAATGGCGACGACACACCAATTTATCATACGCTGATTATTCGCGATTTCAATCCCACGAAATTGTACGGTTAACTGTTTACGCAGCCATGATATGTTGGAGTATTTATCATCCAAATAATGGGTAGGACATTGATATAATGTTGCCAATTTGTTATAATCCTGTTTTGACGCCGAACAGCTAACTGTTGTTTAATGTTAGTGCATTGTGGAACTAGCTAAGCGTACATAACAAAAACGGTGGCCAATATAGAGTAATGCGTTCTGAAGTCAAAAAATGAAATGTGTGAAAGACACGTGGGTCATCAGTGTACTTTCGTTTAAAAAAAAAAAAAAACAAATTCATCTTTCAACGAACGAGAATATCATTCATCAGTTTAGATCTTTTCATAACACACTGGTGGGATTCGTCATTGGATGACGTTTACCTTCCATTAAAAAAAAAACTTTTAAAAAGTTGCACTCAAATTTTCAAATATCGAATAAACACAAACAACTGACGTAAGTGTCAAAATTCTCCGCCAGTAAGCTAGTTTAGTTTTCAATCAACTTGAGTGCCTGTTATCCAGTGTGTAGTGTGATTTGATGGTTCATGAAAATTATTTTTGCTTTTCTGTACGTTGCGGTTCGCCCTTACCTTCGTCAGACTTTAAAATACGCTATTGTTTCTAATACATTAGGACGTTAACGCTGGTTTTTCTAAGTGGTTGAACTCAAGAGCCATTTCTCTATGACTCGTGCACACAATGGCCGATGATTGATGAAACTTTTGCACGTGAATGGGAATCATAGAGTTGGACACTGCAGTGCGACGACGGATATCATTGTGACTGGATGACACAAAGTTAAATCTTTTGAATTTCCCAAGAGCAGAAGCCAATTTCTGGAATTAGTTTATAGTAGATGTACTATTGAGAGCAGTGGTGGCCGAGTGGTAACGGCCCCGATTTACGAGTCGTAGGTCGCGGGTTCAAACCCAGCCAGGCGCATTACTTTGTGTAATTTATTTCATCACCACTTTTTTTTTTATGGTAGGTGAAAATCATCCAATGACGAAACCCGCTCTTGGGCGGAGCGGGAGACCAGTGTCAGACTCTTACTGACTAAAAAACCTACCCCGTACCTTCCTTGCCTTATTTCTGGAGTCGAGGTAACAGTTTGCACATACCCTCTAGGCTCCAGGAGGCTTCGACCCTGAAGGGCCCCTGCAGGCCTGAAGGGCCCCTGCAGCCCTGAAGGGCCCCTGCAGTATTTCATCACCACTGCTCTTAAATCGGTGAAGGAAAACATCGTGAGGAAACCGGCATGTTCTAGAACCAAAAATTCGAAGACATGTGACATCCACCAATCCGCACTGGGCCCGCGTGGTGGATTATGGCCCATTCCCTCTCCTAGAGAGAGGAGGCCTGTGTCCCTGCAGTGGGAACATTAAAAAAAGGCTGATGATGATGAGATGTACTATAGAGAGTCCTAAAGTAATATTTTAAGATATTCTAGAATGACTCGGGCTCGGTCCGGGTGGCCGGACGGCGAACTACGCGCCAACGCAAGGGTAGCTGAAAATAGTAGTTGAGATCTTAGCTTCTGGGGCATGAGCGCCGTCTTTGCTAGCATTACTGCTTAGCAGAACTGACTGATGTCCCAATGCATAGCCGAAACTAGTGAGAATAATATAGTCCAGTCAAAATAGACTAAATTATGATTTCAGTTTGCATTAATTCCCAACAAGCTGAATTTTTGTGCAGACCTTGAATACGTCATTACAAATGATATGTCAAAAGTCCCCATCGATCCCGATTGTGCGTTGTTTTTTATTCGAGGTCAAAGGTCACGAATTTGCGTTTTTTGCGTATATCTCTGAAACAACAAGAGCTATCGAAAAATGGTTTAGACAAAGTTTGTAGATCGTAAAATTGTCTACAAAAAAGATCTCAACACTTTTCTTCTACAAAGCATCGTTTTTGAGATATCGTGACTGTAGACCGCAGGAAAGTCGTATTTTCGAGTATATGCACACAACTTGCGACCCGCCCCAGCTTCGCACGACATATTGAATATATTATGCATGTATTATACACATAAACCTTTCTCTTCAATCACTCTATCTATTAAAAAAAACCGCATCAAAATCCGTGGCGTACTTTTAAAGATCTAAGCATACATAGGGACGAAGCAACTTTGTTTTATACTATGTAATGATTTCCGCACCACCTCTGAGGTAGTGTTCACGGCGCTTTTTATTTAACGTGGTTTTCGCAGTAGAAACACTCCATAATATATTTTGATCGAGAGAATGTATGATTTTTTTTTAAATTTAAATTTAATGAAAATTTTAACAGCAAGAAAATTACATCATCATTCATCATTAAATTCTTCATAGTCACTCGTTTCTTCCTCTTCTTGCTCGATTTGTGTAGACTGCTCCAAGAAGAGAGATATATCAGTTATATCCTCATCAATTTCAAAACAATCTTCATCTGTTGCATTTGATTCAATGTTGGTGCAAGATTGGCCTTGACAATTGGTACATACCGATGAACTTTAATTTTTCTGGAGCAGGTGGCAGTAAAGTATGGATTGGCTCAAAACTATTATATATCAACTTCCAACCCCAATCTTCAGGATTTAGTTGCCTTGCCGTTAAATAAAAAGCGCCGTGTACACTACCTCAGAGGTGGTTTTTTTTATGGTAGGTAAAAATCATCCAGTGACGAGTCCCGCTCTTGGGCGGAGCGGGAAACAGTGTCAGGCTCTTACTGACTAAACAACCTACCCCGTTCCTCTCTTGCCTTATACCCAGAGCCCCGGTAACACTTTCGCACCAACCCTCGGCTCCAGAAGGCTTCGACACTGAAGGGCCCCTACAGTTTGCTGACAACTCCTTGAGGCGCGCGGGAACAGTGCGCGCCGTTGACGACTTCGATTCTGTCTGAACTGTTACCAGACGACCGGACGGCAAGCTACCCATTGCTCACCGTCCGCGAGCCAGTGTTTACGGTGGCCGGATATCGGCGGGATCAAGGCGGCGATGGCTACGGCGAGGGCGCTGTTGCCTTTGCCTTATGCGGTCGGCCTCCTCCTTTACGAGCATTACTGCTTCGCAGAAGGAGGCGACCGCCTGCCATTCCTCTTCGCTGCGGACCATGGCCTGAACCAAGGCCTGGCGCTAGAGGTCGCCGACCTCAGAGGTGGTGCGAAATGTGTGCATATACTCGAAAATACGACTTTCCTGCGGTCTAAAGTCACGATATCTCGAAAACGATGTTTTGTAGAAGGGAAGTGTCGAGATCTTTTTTGTAGACAATTTTACGATCTACAAACTTTGTCTAAACCATTTTTCAATAGCTCTCGTTGTTTCAGAGATATACGCAAAAAACGCAAATTCGTGACCTTTGACCTCGAATAAAAAACAACGCACAATCGGGATTGATGGGGACTTTCGACACATCATTTGAAATGACGTATTCAAGGTCTGCACAAAAATCCAGCTTGTTGGGAATTAATGCAAACTGGAATGTCTATTTTCACTGGATTAATAGTCTGAAATTTTGCTTTACACTTCCTTTTATCGAATTTTCGAAGTTCTGTTTGATAACAGTGGCTTACAGTTTGTATGAAAAAACCTACTTCCAAGCGGGCTGAGCCGCTGGTCGAAGCTAATATACCACGCAAATGATGTGTTAATTTTTTTCTATCCCACATTTTTTAGTGTATTTAAATTTTTAAATATGCGGTCAAGCATCCCATTCGCGACGGCTCAAACTCGGTCCTTACCACGCGGCCGGATGGGGAGCTACCTATTGTTCGTCGTCCACAAACCTGAGGTATCTTTGACTATGTGACATTTTCAACCATTCTTATAGTACGGCTGTTTTTTTTATTGATTATAAGTACGCGCTTGACCGCTATCTGACCTGATGGAAAGCGACGATGCGGTTGACGATACCCGATGGAGCGCGCTTACCTAGAAGTAGCTTATTCACTCTTGAATTTTATTTTAACTTGACGAGCCTGAAGTAAGGCTCTAAGAACTTTAGCACTTGTGCACTCGTAAAAAAATATTTTTTTAAATGCCATTAGCAGTTTTTATTGCTATTAACAACTATAATTAGCATTTCTTTTTTTGAACCTTTATTATTATAGGAATAAAAAATCTTTAATACTTAGATACTAAAAGAAAAAACTTTAGTACTTGTGCACACAAGTAGGTACTAAAGTTCTCAGAGCATGGGAGAGCGAGAGAGTTCGAACTTCAGGCTCGCCAAATTAAAACAGCCGTACTGTATAATAGGAAGCTACAAATTTCCTGAATCCACAAACGTAGCAACCTATAGACTGATAATCTAACAGAAAAACGCAATAAACATCATGATTTATTGAACTCATCGCAACCTCATAGGCCCAGAATTTTAATTGATTTCCTTTGTATACGTGAGATTTACCGTGATGTATGGTAAAAAATGTGTGTTGCTGGCTATTGTATCGCCCCGACAGCTATGATAGATGGATGCGGCGGAATAATGGCCAACTTAACACAATTTATCTTAAACCGACACTGCAGATACACGTTTTGATGCATATCCTCAAAATACTGTTTTTGACACTTTAGATACGTGCATACTAACTTTTTGTTACTGAGTAAACCTATTTAAACACTTGGAAATTAGTGCCACTATGCTTATGTTACAGAGTCCCAGTATGGTTATGTTAAATTAGTCCCAGTACGCTTATGTTAAATTAGTCCCAGTATGCTTATATTAAAGTAATCCCACTAAGCGTATGTTAAATTAGTCCCACTATGCTTATGTTAAATTAGTCTCAGTATCTTTATGTTAACAGTCTCATTATTTTTTTTTTATGGCTCATTGTATGTCCCTCTGCTGGGAAATGGTCTCTTTTTTTCCTTCTAAACTTGTCTGTCTGGGGCGGTCTCAGGCCAACTTTGCCCGACGAACATACTCAGATTCGTTACACCACCTTCGCCGACCTGAGGGAGGTCGATGTCTACGACGTCGATCTACCTCCAGTGTCCAGTGACTGACAATCTTTGCCCATAAAACAAAACTCTTATTTGCTTATCGTTATCAAGTCAACATCATTTCAGCTGAAATGTTCGCTGTTGAACATAGGCCTACCCCAAGCAATGACCGATCTTGTGCGTGACGCATGACCCGCATCAGGCCAAAGATCCACTAAGGGGAGACCTTCAAAACCTTGGAAGGTGTATTACATCTTCCCCAATGTGCCAAAAAACCTCACGACAACTCGTCGAACTTCGTTCGCCGCGCATTCGCTTGGGGATGCGAATGCGCGGCGAACGAAGTTCACGCGTGGTTTCGCGCCATTCGGTTACACCAAGCGAACTTCGGCGTTCACGTAGATTATAAAATAATGAGTGTTTTTTTTTCTTATTGAGTATTTAAAAAAAACCTTTTTAATTTTTACTGTATGCTTCGAAAGTACTCCTTATGGCAAGTCATTCTGCCGCGGGAAAACAACCATTTAAATTTCACGGTGTATGTATTTATTTATTTATTTAATCCTCATGTACAGTAGTGGTACATAGGCAAACTTAATGCAATGAGACATTCTCTACCACTCAACTTTTGTATTAAAAAATTGAATCATTATGGTGATTCGCATCTCATCAAACAATGTACTATCGAACACATAAGATAAAAACTTTTTTATTAGTATACCCTTTGGTCAATTATCTTCACGTCTTATATTTCCACAACTGCTCTAAACGGATCTCATTTTCACCCTTAGACAATCAACAGCACAACCCTAACACTTATTGAATGCCCCATAGATACCGCTATGGGTTCTGTCTACACCATAAATCGTAGATAAGTAGTGGCAGATTGCTCGCCTATGGCCCCGGGCAATAGCCCCCGTATTCATTTCGCCAGCTTCTTCTCCGAATCTGTAGGCACTTATAAACAGATGGTGTATTTCACACACATATTTATTTTCTATAGGAGGATAATTGTATCATCCTATAGAAAATAAATATGTGTGGTGATTGCACCATCAAAAGTTAATAATGACCATTTTCGAAATGAGTTCTTATAAGTAACTAGCAAATACTATATTTTTTCGTTCATATTGTCAGGTGTGAAATTATTTAGATATATGTATTTTTATAAACCACTGACCGTGCTGTAAAATTCATAAACAGAGCGTGTGAAAATCACAATAGTTAGTACTCTTTAATTCTTTATTGTACACAACAACTTAACGTAAATACAATAATTTGACAGTTCATGTACAAAGGCGAGCTTAACTCAACAATGAGTTTTCTCCCAGCAAACCTTAAAGTAACAGAGAGAGATTACATAAGAGGGACGTCTAATATATACATACATACATAAATATGTAGATATAATATACATACTAATACATACATACTAATATTATGTCAATAGTACATTTTGATACAAGTGCAGAAAGTTTGTCATCGCGACCGAGGCGGTTTTATAGAGCCGAGGGCTCACTCGCACTCAGCCTGATAGGATAAATAATTTTATTAAATAATATTGTGGCGAGGGACACGCGATTTTTCCCGCACTAGTGTAGAAAGTAGTTAATTACATGAGCTGTAAACGGTATAAGAGCGGGTTCGAAAAGAACATAAAACTACCTAGTTAATGCACTAATAATAAGTAGGTAACGGTAAAAGAAAACATCGTGAGAAAACCGGCAAGACCCAAAACCAAAAATTCGAAGACATGTGACAACCACCAAACCGCACTGGCCCACTGTAGTGGGTTACGGCCCATTCCGTCTCCTAGAGACAAGGGGAATGGAGACAATGGGAACATTATATGGCTGATGCAATGCCATGCTAATAAGTAGTTAGGTACTTTTTAGAATCAATTATATCAGACCGCGTCTAGCCAGTATAATAGAAGAATATGGGTTTAAAGAATATGAATAATTACAACTGACGAATTGAAAGAGAAAGTATAAAAAAAATCACAGAAAGTGCAGGCAAACAGCTAATGGGGGAAGAAATATAATCAACTATTTTCTCGTCGGAGTCGAGAGTCTATTTTTGTTACGGCAGCATATGTGAGCACTCTCTTGAATGACCATTGAAAAAAAGTATGTGTATGAGTTAAGTAGGCACTAAACATTTTCCTTTTAATTTTGATTTCCTAAATCATCCAATGACTTCTTGCGCCCTAGGTTGGAGCGAATGACCGTGTCAGACTTACTAATTAAAACACACCTGAGTTCTAATTTTTTTTTTTTAATGGTTGGTAAAAGTAGTAATAATGACGAATTCCGCCCTTGTGCGGAGTGGAAAACAGTGTCAGACTCTTACGACCACTGGGCTTGTTCCGGACGGTTACCAGACGATTGGATGGCGAGCTAGCTAATGCTCGCTGTCTGCAAGGCCGCATCTACGATGGTCGGAAATTGCGATCGGAATTCCGGCGGCGTCTGGAGCGCGAGCGCCGTTACCGTATGCGATCGACCTCCTCCTTTGCTAGCATGACTGCTTCGCAGAAGATGGGGGGGATGGGAAGGTGATCGTCTGCCTCTCCTCCTCTCTCCGGATCATGGCTTCTACAAAGGCCCGGCGCGAAAGATGTAAATAATTCAATTCCCGAATCTAGTTTTAAAGATTTTTCCGAATCGAAAATTGTTTTTTTTTTTGTGACATAATCACAAATAGTCAGTTTTCAGATTCATTTCTATACATGTTCTATAAAACCTTGCTTAATGCACAATTTCAGGGTTAACACAAGTCAACAGAAATATAGAAATACCCGTGAAATTTGTGTTTTATTCCTATAAACACTTTTAGAAGAAACTTCCAGGTACTACTTATACGAATACTCGTAATAAATAATATATGTATCTACCTAATGTTACACATTATTGAACATAATTTTAGTAAAGCTATTTCACAATCGACTGGCTTCCAAGACCTCTGTGATGAAGTTCCTTTGAAGCATCCCTAAACGTTTCGTCCCAGCACACTGTGTGATCCCAAAACTATCAAATTATTGAGCCCAAACTGTGCCCATGACCGGCGCACCTGTCGTTCACTTGATATTGGTCAAGGTTGCTCTTCCTAGAAAATATATTATCTTTATTGCTTTGAGTCTCATCCCATAGGAATCAAATAGAACTGAGGCGTTTTTTTAAGGTGGAAAAAATCATCTTATGACGAATCCCGACCTTGGGCGGGGCGACTAAACAGTGTCAGTCTCTCACTGACTAAACAACCCACCCCATTCATTCTTAGTCCTCATACCAGGGTCGGACCTTTCTTTCAGAAACCGGACCGGGGCCCCAGTATGCTTCGGCCCTGCAGTTGGGCCTCTACATTGACTGAAAACTCCTTGAGGCGGAACAGAACGCGCCGTCGACGACCTGGCTTGGTCTGGACTATTACCAGGCGATGGGACGTTGAGCTACCCATTGTTCGCCGACAGTAAGCCCACGCCTACGGCAAGCAACAACTTTTGCCAACCTGAAATCGAGGAAAAAATCTGGCTGTCAGTAAATTTATGTTTGCCTAACTCTACAAAATATACTGAACTGGCCGATTTCAGGTCTGGTCACTGGAACTGATTAAAATTATCACCTGCGGGAGGTGTTTCAGCTGGTGCTGAAAATAAGCACTATGGCTCTGTAAAATACATGCGCCCCAGCTTTGGCTGAGCGCTGGCCGTTTTGCGCGGATATTTTGCATAACGTGCATGTGCAGAATTGTTTTTGTCATTATTATTTTTTTACAGTATGAGAAAAAAAGAAAAAAAAAAGAGTTTATTTACACCGAATGTGGCATTCGGTATAAATAAACTCTTTTTCTTTCAGTTTCAAAGATTTCATAAGTAGATAACTATGACTTCTTGAAGAAAGTTAGTCTTTTCTTTGTTCAGAAACAGTAACCAAAATATAATAACCCGTTTCTATTATACCTTGTATAGTACCTATTTCCAGTTTCTGGTCATGATTTCCTGAATCCTCAATTTACTCAACAAGTTATACTTATTCCACTACGAAGCACAAAAAAAACATAGTTGTATTTACCTGTCCATAGAACCATTCAGTGAAGGTAGGTACTTCAACAGGTACCTACATTGCATTAACAGAAACTCTTTTACAAATGGAAACTTTCGCTCCAGTGCTCACCCCTCGGGCTTTGCCTACCCCACAATGCAGTGGAATGGCTGAATGAACGTTACCAGTACACGTACACACTGCAATAATACCTGGGGAACGAGAATGTTGTAAATCCCATGTGACAAAGAAAATAAATGTAAACGAAAACACAAGAATGTACCCAAAAATGACGTGCTCAAACGCTCTGAAGTTGTCTGCACAAATTCGCTTTTAGCGATACGACCGCTATTGTGACGCCCTATTAATTAAACACATACACACAGATTTTCATACCTTTTATAGTGCGATTATTACAACATTGTACAAATTGTTTAAAGATCTATCGAAACGTCTAGTTGACACTTCGCGTGACTCAAGGGCTGGCTTTTATTTAGGACCGAGGATAAGCATTGACATTGCTATGACAATGCCGCCAGCACATTACCAGTCGGCAGCGATGTGAAAGTGTTTTTTGACGCTAGTATAGTATATCTACCTCCTGGAGCCTAGAGGGTGGTGCAAACTGTTACCTCGACTCCAGGAATAAGGCAAGGAAGGTACGGGGTAGGTTTTTTAGTCAGTAAGAGTCTGACACTGGTCTCCCACTCCGCCTAAGAGCGGGTTTCGTCATTGGATGATTTTCACCTTACATAAAAAAAAAAAACCAGTCGGCAGCGATGTGAAAGTGTTTTTTGACGCTAGTATAGTATATCTAGTATTGTGGGCTGGTATCCGCAACTCCACGTCTAAAGCGCGTGTTTTTTGACGCTATTACATCAAAAAACCAAAATATTTTTTGGTTAAGTTTTGGTTAGTCATAGTTAGGGCAGGGTTTTAATTTTACTGTAACATAGAGTTAGCTTCCTACAGACATTATCGTCATTACATTGTATAAAACCTTAGATCCTATGTATGCTTAGATCTTTAAAAGTACTCAACGGATTTTGATGCGGTTTTTTTAATAGATAGAGTGATTTAAGAGGCAGGTTTATAGCTATAATATGTCACCTTTGCTCCAGTGCGAAGCTGGGACAGATCGCTAGTTACATAGTATAAAACAAAGTTACTTATCCCTATGTATGCTTAGATCTTTAAAAGTGCACAACGGATTTTAATGCGGTTTTTTTAATAGATAGAGTGATTCAAGAGGAAGGTTTATGTGCATAATACATGTATAATATATTCAATATCAGTACCCGTGTGAAGCTGGGGGGGGGTCGCTAGTTTTATTTATAATTTACCGTAAAGAGTATATCTATCAAACGCTAAATCTACGTGCGCTGCAACGTTGCTCAGTCAGTAGTACACAACGTACACAGATCATTATTATGCCAAGGTTCTATCTTGATGGCATGGTTAGCGCAATGGCTGAGAGATTGGCTGCCTCACTGCGTGTCGCTTTTTCGATACCCGCGGATGTCATTGGCGCATAATTTGGTGGGAATTTAAGTTTTGAGTAGATAAAAGTTTACACGTTTGTAAAATCTTTCAAGATACGATATTTTGTTACTTAATTAAATACTTTAGAACTTAATTTCTTTTGAAATAATTATTTACGTACATTTTAATTTTTTTTTTTTGGAAATTAAATCTACTTTAGATTTGCATTGAACTATTTTATTAAAATCATTTAAATAAATAAAAAATAGATATTGTTTCTTTTTACGTTTACTATTGTAATAAATAATAATACCGTACGATGGGGCCATTTGGTACATTTTTTATGAAAAATTACGTTTTTCACAAAAACTACTTAGGTTATGAATATAGACAATTTTTTTTACGACTAACCTTATCAATACCTTCTAGAAAAATGCGCTTGTATTTATGTATTGAATATAGATACAGAGATATCTTTTTTCAAAAAAGCAATTCCAAATATCACCGGTTTGGGGCTTTTTGTAATCGACATATTCTAATTTTGTTTTTCATCGACCATTGGAGCTGTATCAATTTAAACAGGTTTTGCGACATTTAGACCAACAGAAGGATAAACGGCCTTTCATGGTATCATAGTTTTGTGGTTTAATTTTAAATAAAAAGCCAAATATTTAGCATCGTAACATTTATTATAAAAACGCGATTCGCAACTTTTGGGCTATTTGGAATCTGTAGTAAAATCTTATACTTACAATTGTTTATGAATTAAGGCAATATTTGGAACATTTAAGAGGAAGCTAAAAATATACTTAAACATTGAGATCTTTATAAACCGTGAAATAGGTACCTACCTACCTAAGTAAGAAGGTACCTACCCACTTAAAATAAAATGTGAAATAGATAAAAAATAAATATTTGGCAAGGAATTAACCACAATTAAAATCTGGGTAACGTTACTAGTTTATACTTATGATAAACAATACAGGATGGAGGGGCCGCATCGACGCACAATCGATTAGTTACCACGTAGGTATTCAGTAGGTACCTTCATGATTCTGAACGCCTAACACAGCAATTATTCTTCATAGCGTACTCTTAGGTATGTCATAAGTATCGGCAGCATCAGTTAGCTAAAGTTTTCCAGACTTAAACGCCCCACTTTACGGTAGGTACATGGAACGAAAAAAAAGGAAACTAAATAATAACTATTGATCATTCAGGTATGACAATCAAACATGCAGGAAAAGTTCTCTATTTTATACAGCAGGTAATTAAAAAAAAAATTTTGTGAGTACCTAAGCCGAAAAATATGTTGCCCTTAACATGCTCAAAATACGCAATTGGGACTATTTGGAACTATGATAAAATTCCTTGGCAATGTATAACACATTTTAGAGGGGCTATTTGAAACTACGTTCCAATTAACCCCAAAACAGAAACCAAATAGCCCCATTTAGAAAAATCGAAATATACGCCAGCTCGTAAAAGGTAGAAACGAGCAAATAGAAGCACTGAAAAGCGCATTAAACAAACTATAACTTTGTTTATTCTATTTTTTACAAACCTGTCTAGATTTTGTGTGGCAGACGAAAGTTATCAAGGCACAAAATGAACAAAAAATACAACCTTTTTTAAAATTACGTTTTAACCCTCTTAGAAAGCCGTTATGTGTCAAAATTCCTTTGTGACATTGACATTAGATGTCACTGTATTGCCAAATGGTAAAATATAATTCGTACTGTTCTTAGATTTAAAGATACACACGATCAAAACTTTTTTTTAGGAAATTCCAAATAGCCTCGTGGTTTGCAAATAGCCCCATCGTACAATAAATAAATAAAAAAATATTTTTATTTCAGACTACAAAAAATCCATATAATGTCAGTACAGTAAAGAACTTATAAACTAGTGTTAGTATAAAGAAGATGGTGACATATTTTAATTTCTAACGTGGGTGTTAACAGTAGTATTACCATAATTATTTAAGCCTAAATTATTGACGTTGAACCAATAATAAGATACAAAATTATCAGAACAAGAAAATTCCCTGAAGTTGCTTGGATAACATAATTATAAGCAATGGAGAAACATTTTTTGTCTACTGTATAATATTTAATAAAAATATATATGTATCTGTGTATTTGTTTGTAACTCCACGTGCAAATACTAAACGAATTTGGAAAAAATTTGGAGCATAAGTATTTCATGTCCTTGAATAGCACGTGGGACACTTTTTATCCATAATAAATATTCCTTTGAGATTATTTTCTACTTTTATGCGGACGAAGCCGCTAACAGAATCTAGTATATTATAAATGTGAAAGTAAATTCGTCTGTATGTTAATTTTTCATGCAAAAACCGCTGACCCAATTTCGATGATTTTTGACAGTTTTTATCCAGAAATATACGTTACTCCAGCATTTGACTTCCATGGTTGAAGTGGGTTGCAAGAACTAGTCTAGTATAACTCACTAATGCAAGGTTCAAAGTTAGTGTGTCTGTATGTCACTTCTTCATGCACAAAAGGCACACGAGGGTACCAGATCTTGAGGATATAAGATACTTTTTTATCTAAGGAGTATGTTCCCTTGGGACAGCTTTCTACCTTCACGTGAGCGAAGTCGCTAACAGGATCTAGTTCAATAATACCTAATCAAAACCAAAGAAGCCATATTAATGTACTTCATAATTGCCATCATCACTTGCCTTTGTTCTCAGTATTTCAACCGGTAGCTTTGCGAGCGCTACCGAATCGTCGGCTTCCATTAATCTTTAAAAAGCAAGCCCCAAATTCGGCCAATATGCAAAACGAGCAAGCTAACACGTTCAGTGAGCCTTGCACTGTTTGCATAGTCTGATGAACCGCTGCGGCTCGGTCCCCGATACACGGGCCGCGTAATAACAAGCCGTTCACCAACTCGTCTAAATAATGTGATGTTATAGCTACCTATTTCATTAACTTGCATATAAACTATAACTGGCGACCCGCCCCAGCTTCGCACGAGTAATGATATTGAATATATTATGCATGTGTTATACACATAAACCTTCCTCATGAATCACTCTACATACGAAAAAAAACCGCATCAAAATCCGTTGCGTACTTTTAAAGATCTAAGCATACATAGGGACAGCGGTAAGCAATTTTGTTTTATACTATGTAATGATAAAACTGATTAAACTGGTAAACAGATTTTTTATTGGTTTTAATACGGTTTACTACTAATTAGATATCGCTGTTTTCAAATCTACTCCCATCACCGTAGGCGCGGGCTTGTGGATGGCAAGCAATGAGTAGCTCGCCGTTCAATCAACTGGTAACCGTCCGCACCAAGCCCAGTCGTCGACGACGCGCACTGTTCCCACGCACCTCAAAGAGTTGCCAGCAACCCGTAGGGACCGTGTAGAAGGTTCGACGCCAACTGGGGTCAAGGGTTTCTGTCTGATAGGAAGGCCTGGTATATATGACGAAGTAGAAACGGGGTTGGTGGTTTACTCAAAAGAGTCTGACACTGTTTCCCGTCTATTTTGTTGACGCTTTATTCTGATCAGATAAAATTAAACAATAATAAGAAATTTTCTAAAATTAATTGAGATGACTACATCAAAATGAGCCTCATAATATTTTTATTATTTGTGATAAGTGCATTTCTTTGTTTCACGCGTGCCTCAAGAAGATGACAGCTAAACCGTAGGGGCTTAGCAGGGTCAACCCTGCTGACTAGGCTTCAAAACCTACTGCGGCCATTTTCACTTTTTAAAAGAAAACCGGTTTCCTGGAATACAACGCTCCGAAGGAACACAGGGGTAGGTTTTAGTCAGTAAAAGTTTGATACACCCTTATACTCCGCCTTCCCTAAAAAAAAAGCATTTAAATTTTAATTTGTTTCTTAACCCATTTGGTTTTTGGAGGATGACTCATAAACTATTGTACGGCTCTAAAAGAAAAACAAAAGCAATCGCTTTCAAAGCCAAGAGTATAATGCAACTATTAGAAACTTGGTAACTTATATAGTTGGTTTAATCCAACTATTTCCTGGACTATTGCCAGTGGTTTACTTTGGTCTCAGCAACTTAATTTTGAAGATTTCTATAAATTATATAAAAAGGATAATTTTATTTAGCCTTCTTGTGTGCTTTGTTTTATTTAGTATCTATTGATTAATTATTAATCTGATCTAAACAATTATACATAAGAAGAAACTGACTGACATATTAACGCACAACCGAAACTATTGGAACTAAGAACATGAAATTTTGCACAAGGCTTTCTTTAATGACGTAGGCGATATCTGATTCTAAACCGCAGACTTCCACCGCAAGGATCATCTTATCCTCCGGGTAACCCACACAGTGTATTCTGGACGTATTTTTATGGCCGCATTCAAAACATAAATATATGTGTTCCGAAATACAAATTTTCGGTGAGGACCTGCGCCAAGAGAGAAATGAGGACGCCATGACACTTCTGGAAATTTACCGTAGTAATAATTATTTACTAATTTACTGATTAACTGCTGTGTTTTACTAACTTAACCTCTCGTATGGCCGTAATTAGAGACACAGTTAAAAAGTTATTATGTCTCGCGTAGATCTGAGTACCGAACACGACAGGTTTACACGAACGAAGTCACAGGCAACAGCTAGTGCGTATATAAACATACATGTACATGTAAAGGCTTTCGCCTTAAATAATTTAAGCATGATTTCGTAGAATATGTTTCAATTTATTTTCAGTTAAAGGTTGGTATTTCTAGGTAAAGATACTTTACAAGGAAAACCATACCCTTTGGAGATAAGCTTTTTTCCCATTTTTTTTGCTGTTGACGAATTTATTGACCCACCCGAAGGTGCCCGAAGGTGCTTTAAGCCGTCCACCTGCCTAATACGACGTGTGGCTTATCCCTAAGTGCACTCTAAGTTATTTTATAGATTTTAGCTTTAGTGTCGAGGATTAACGTCAGCAGTCATTACGGATGACAGGTCGGTTAGTAGATATTTACTTCCGTTTTATTTTATTTTTAGTTTTCGTTTCTTTTTTTTACTATTACCTGTATAAACGTGCGTAATTTTTCTTTTAAAATGTGTCGGTTTAAGTCAATGTAGGAGCCAATTTTTTTTCTATACTTTAACAACCATAATATTGATGTCAAAATGAGATTCAAGCGATACCTTTGTACTTATTTTGCTGTTTCTTTCTTCTTTACTTTTTATTTGGATAGGCTCGCGTTTGACTACTGTCTCACTTGACGGTAAACGATGATGTGGTCGACGATAGTAATCTATTCACTCTTGACTTAAAGACCCCTAGGATTACCTAGCTTTATAGCTAGGTTTCCTGATATCTGAATCCGGGTATCTTTAAGTCAAGAGTGAATAGGTTACTTCTAGGTAAGCGCGCTCCATCGTCGACCGCATCGTCGCTTTCCATCAGGTGAGATAGCGGGCAAGCGCAAACCTATAACCAATAAAAAAAAATAGAAATATCGACTCCAGGCAGGGAATTCGACTCTTTAGCAGTACGCACAATGGATGTATTTCTAAAACGCTTTGTACGTATGGATGGGATCTCCATCATGTAATTATTAGACTTCGGCGTAAGTCACTAAGTAGGTATACAAGTTACTTCAAATACCAGATAGTCTATTAATATTTCTCTTTCATTACCAAACCGTCATGGCATCAGGCAAATACGTTCTTTCCCACGGTAATGTTTGAGTTGTCATGTATATCTGTATATAACGTAGGTAGCTAGCAGTACAAGAGTAGATAGTGTACAGAGACCGAACTTCATATGGTCACGCGTAAAAAGAGATTAGTCAAAAAAAGCATACATCTGAACTCGAGACTTTAAAAAAACTGTTAAGTTCAGAGTTTAAACTTTTAATTTAAAAAAAAGTTATTTTGAAAATGTAAATCAATTGTTTGCCAATAACATACACGGATGACAATTAATATATGTTCTAGAATTAAGTCACATGCAGAAATTAATATTGCATATTTTTTCTTTCACACAAAAACAAAATGTAGCCCGCAATAGTTTCATTTCTAATATAGTAAGAAACTGTGGCACCTATTTTTGTTACATATATGTAGTATCTCAACTACATATATATAATAAAAATAGGTGTGTTTTAATGTTATAGTTAGGCGGTCTTATGATATAGCACTGTATATATCGTTACGCGATCGTATAAACCTCAGACTCTGGTTAACTATCTACTCCGTTACGCCCGTCAGCACGGGTACACGGCGGTAACTCGCGCTCACTCTAAAAGCCACCCCGCTCAAACATGTGTATTTGTAGTTCGTAATGGCTCCGCAATTGAAATACAATTCCACTTTCCACTTTAATTTTGATTACACTTTATAGCAATCGACGTGTTTGTGAATATATAAAGGTTTACAATTTATTTATTATGCCACTCTTTTTTGAGGTAGAAAGCCAAGTCAATCAAATGAAATGTATTTGTTGGAATTTAGCAAGCGGATAGACCATATCCTTTCCACTTTTTATCTCGGGACATCGGGGCGAAGCCACTCTCAGCAGCTAGTATTAATATTACCTAAGCACTTAGTTTCCTTTACTCCTTCACAACATGCACTCTAAAAGGGTGCATGATATTTTTCTACCGTTCTCTAGCAAGATAGATTGTTTGTATTCCTAACACACTACTCTCGGTAACTACGAAATCTACGAAACTTATTTACCCGCGCAAATAGCTTCTATGTAAGACGTGCGATCCTTCCAGCAATGAATCCCACGGATCTCATTGCTATGCGGCGTACAGATTGGAGGGAAACCCAACTATATTTTACTTTTATCCTGAAGAAAATTGGGAATTTTAAAAATGTGGCAATCTGCTACGCGTCTCGGGTTCGCTGAGACCTATATTTTTTTAGAAAGTAGAAATTTTTAGTACTATTTTTTACGTGAAGCAAACGCAGACAGGAAAGATCTCAAGAAAGATGGGTCGACGAGGTAATTAAAATAGCAGGGAAGAAATGGCTGACAGTGGCAAAGGACTGAGAAAATTGGCATAAGCTAGAGGAGGCCTTTACCCAAAGAGGGATCTTTAGTTACATAAAAATAAAAATTAGATGTGAAGCAAACGCTACATTTGTATTTATTCTTCATGCAACACAAAGTTCAAAATATTCTCTACCAGTCAACCTAAGGTGGTGAAGAGACAATACGGTAGGTGCATAAAAAAGAGAATGTTATTAAAGAAAAAATAGACCCTTTTTTATTACTTTACGTATGTATAGATGCGATTTATCAGTAACTAGCTTTCAGCATCAGCCTTATCAATGTTCCCACTGTTGAAACACAGACGCCTCCTCTCTAGGAGTGGGCCATAAACCACGCGGGCCCAGTGCGAATTCGTGGATGTCACATGTCTTCGAATTTTTGGTTCTACATGTCGGTTTCCCGACATGTCCATCTGTTTTTGAGTTTCTGCGAAGATTAGGAAAAGGGCAATGACCGTCACAGCCATGATAAAATGAAGCAACTATAACTAAGAGTAGAATATGTTAAACAAAACAATCGCATACACACGGCTACAGGGTGCTCTCATGCTCATCAAGTCGTAAGCATCGGCCCGATCGCGCGTGGAACTGTATCGGATGCGAGATAAGCTGGACATGTGCCGGACGCGTTCGGACACGTGCCGGACACATGTGGCTGTCCGGAATATGAATGTACGCCGCTTTGTGAATCACTGGATTAGCTTCGGTATTACGTGTGTTAGATGTTTGCAAGTACACGTAGTGAGAAAAAGGGTTTTGTTTTAATAATGTTCGATTCTGAGCTTTTTTTTTAAACGGATTATCAGACTACAGACAGAGATAACTAAAAGTCTCGCATGTTCTTTCGCTTGCCGTTTGCATTCTAAGACCACAGGTTACTCTTTTCAAAAATTGTCTGTGTCCTTAGCAGGCAAGGGTTCATATCCTGGGCCCCTTCGGTATTGCTTGTATCTTTTTGAGGCGAAGGTAATAGGAGACTTTGGTTCGGCCCTTACCGGATGAGAGTGTGGGTACCTTGTCTCATTAAATTGATGCAGTCATCTTTATTTTTATACTAGCTTTTGTCAGCGGCTTCGCCCGCGTACATAAAATATAGCCTATGTCACTCAGGAGTGAAGCAGCTTTCTATTGTTGCTAAAATTTTTCCAATCGGACCAGTAGTTCCAGAGATTACCCCCTACAAACAAAAAAACATAAAAACAAAAAAACAAACTTTACCTCTTTATTATATTAGTGTAGATGTAGATGTAGATAAAGCGGTATATACCTATATACCGCCTTATAAAAGCTTGCTATGAAAAAATATTTTAGTTGAAAACTGGTTTTAAGTTCAAATCATCGATTGGACCTCCACTTTGGGTGGAGCTGGAGGGCGTTTCAGACATTAACCACAACTGACACACATTCTGACTATAACTACAATTGGGTCCTTCAGTACCCTTGTGCATTCTAAGATCACAGATTTTCTTTTCAGAAAAGCCTCGCGGACCTAGTGAGCGTTAGTAGCTACAGTATGACGATATCTGTTTGAGGAACGTGTAGAACGCTACGAACAAAAAAACATAAAAACAAAAAAACAAACTTTACCTCTTTATTATATTAGTGTAGATAAGCCGCCTAATTATAATTTAGGTATCTTCAAGGCCATATAAGGTATAGCAAGGGTAAATAGTCTCTTAATAGACTAGTGCATTTCACCATCTAAGATTTCATCACTGCTTACCATGAAATGGTTTCATTCGTATATTTAACTAGGTATAGCTTTTGTCAGCGGCTTCGCCCGCGCACATAAAATATAGCTTATGTCACTCAGGAGTAAAGCAGCTTTCTATTGTTGCTAATTATTTTCCAATCAGACCAGTAGTTCCATAGATTACCTCCTACAAACAAAAAAACAGACTTTACCTCTTTATTATATTAGTGTAGATTTTAAAAAATATATGTTACAGTCAAAACCATTTTAGACTGCAAAAAATAGGCAAAAGTACTTTTGACCGATGCTCTTAGTTAAAAACATTTTTGACTAATTTTCGCAGTCAAAACACTTAGTACTTAAGACCAACGCCCTTAGTTAAAACCATTTAACTAAGGGCGTCGGTCTAAAGTACTAAGTAGTAACTGCAAAAACAGTTAAAAGTTAAAATTTTAATTGTCCATCAAAACTCATAAAAATTTAAGGTGGGGTTGGACAATATTTTGCAGTTAAAAGTACTTTCGACTGAAGCCCTTGGTTAAAACCAGTTTTTACTGCTAAAATCAGTCAAAAATGTTTTATTCTAAGGGCATGGGTCAAAAGTACTTTTAACTAAATAGAAAGAGCATGTTTTTTTTATTTAAAAACCTGATTTATACTAAAAAAATAAATATTCCATATCCGAATAAATATACCATATTCCATATGCTAACAGTCACAAAACCGTGACACCAATATTAATTCACTCACTAAGACAAAACATAAATTTTTCCACGTCTCCCCTCAGTTTTCCTGAATTTTTCTCAACCCTAAAGAAGGGGTTCAAAATCCACCCCAAACAAAACGAATGGTACAGCGATACCCTTTTGTTTTTTTTTTAATAAAAACATTTTAATGGCGTTTTGAAAGGGTTGAGGTTTTCAAAGCCATTAAGTTAATCCAATTAAAAACAAACGGTTGTGTTGATGTTTTTAAACGAGATGATTTATTTTAACACCATTATATATTATTGTGATATTAATCTTAAGAGCGTTTATACGGCAAGATATTTCAAACCGACCCGCAAGTTAAGTTAGATGTTTTTAGGATTCCGTACGATAAAAGGGAAAAAACAGAATACTTTGTCACTTTGTCTGTGCGTCTGTCTGTCTAACTATTTGTCTGTTAAGACCCTATGTCTCGTGATAACGCGGAGATATTGATTTCAAAATTAAACCATATACTCAGGTCTTTTTTTTTGTCCGGTGGGAAAAATCATCGAATGACGAAACCCGCCTCTGGGGCGGAGCGGGAGACAGTGTCAGACTTTTACTGACTAAACGACCCACCGGACCTTCCTGCCTTAGTTCCGGGGCCTTAGTTTCAGATTTTTAACGACTAAGACCCTAAATCTAAAATCTCTATTCTTGCAGTTATTGAAACAGCAAAAAAGTTGAGCTTATATGACCGTCGTTGGTCGATTACGAGCTCACCGCTGTGCTGCACTTTGATTAAGATCCAAAAATCTGTTACTGTGCATTGAAGGTCGATCGCCGTTTTGTTTCAATTTATATACCACGTTGAAGGAATTGCGATTCACTAGTCACTAGTGAATCTTCCGAAAAATCCTACTTAAGTAAGTTCTACTTCTCGCTCGCTCTAAACAGAGTAATTCGACAATCAGTCAAAAAAAAGTACAGTAACGGTCAAAGTCCAGTCCAGTTATAGTTCCAGATACAATTACTGAAAATTCCTTATAGCATAAATAGTTTAATATTTTTTTATGGTTATGTACATAGTATTTTAAGAAGTATGATTAAAATCTTCAGAACCTATTATTGTTTGTTAACTGTTGCATTCGACATCACACCGTTCAACCGTACACTAGCCTTCTTATTTTAAATAATAGTTTATGTACATACATAAAGGATAATATTAAAAATATAGGTATTATTCATCGTCACAGTCACTGTTTGAAATGAACTCCAATATTCATAGCACTGTATGTTTTAAAATCTGTTTATTCAATAACTAGGTCAGCACAATGAATATTGTAGAGTTGTCAAAATTTAAGCTATTGCAGTGTCCGTGATTAATTCCCAATACTAGCTACAGATTTCATTAATCCAAATAGGATTATGAAACGTTGTGTTTATGTTTTTTAAATTAATCCAAAATATGTTTTAACGAAGGCTGAAATAGGTAAAGTATGTTGTGAAAAGTGCCGCTTTTAGGTACTTAATCCAGTGTTTTTCTACACTAGTGCGGAAAAGTGCGTGCATTGCCTTTGCCACTATTTATTGTATGTGTCAGGTTATTAACAAAAATCTGATCATGTTCCCGGGACAATTGGCCAGAGGTAGCCCAAGACAGAGAAGTTTTGAAGGAAAAGGGGAGGCCTTTGCCCAGCTGTGGGATACAAAGTAAACTACAAAAATGGTTGAAATATGTAAACTATGTTGTGCAAAGTGCCGCTTTTAGGTACTCAATCCAGTATTTTTCTACACTAGTACGGTAAAGTGAGCAACATTACCTTTGCCACTATTTATTTTATGTGTCAGACTGTGCGCCATGCAGCCCCCTCTAGTGGCTGGTCAGTAATATTAATTTAGTTGAAATGCTTAAAACCCGGGAATTATTCGTCATGGTTATGATTTCGGGGTTTTAGAATAGGTATTATCAACTCTTATATTCACACTGCCTGGAACTTTAGTTGAATATACGCTTGCTCATTTTACCCGTTTAATCTTTATTTTATAAGTTTAGAGTTTCAAGTTTAGTACTTGTCAAACTTCAGCAAACATTCAATCACTTTGCGCTATCATCATCATCAGCCTAGCGTAAGTCCCGGTTGCTACCTTGGCTTTCACCTCGGTGCCCGGGGTCCGCTTTCCTGACTAGTCGTCTCCACTTCGCTCGGTCTTTTGCGTCCTCTGCCTTAAGCCCATTAGCACGCATATCGTCCCTTACGACGTCGATCCAACGCCTCTTAGGCCTACCTCGTTTTCCGGGTCCCGGCGGAGGCGGCATGGCGAGGCATCTGTTACCCACGTAGTCTGCCGGTTTTCGTAAAACGTGGCCATACCAGCGTAAGCGACCCTCCTGCAGTTTATCTGCTATGTCACGGACCTGAAGGCTGCCCCGGATGCGGGAGTTTCTAATGCGGTCTTTCTGCGAAACTCCAGACATCCAGCGCAGCATATTCATTTCCGTGACACGCAGGCTTTGCTTATGTCGCTCAAGTACAGGCCACGCTTCACTGCCATACAAAAGGACAGGCCTAATGATGGTCTTATAGACCTGTCCTTTGAGCCTAACCGGCATTTTGGGGTCACAGATAACCCCCGCCACCTCACGCCATTTCGCCCAGGCCGCCGAGATACGTGACTCGACGTCGCAATCGACGTCCCCGGACTCGTGGAGCACCGATCCCAAGTACCTGACCTGTTCCGTGCGCTCAACTGTGTCTTCGCCAATGCGAACAGGAGCAGCGTTAATTGTGTTACAGGCCAAGTACTCGGTCTTCGCCGCATTAATTTTCAGACCGCCGTTTTCCAGCGATTCCTTCCACGCTGCCACACGTCGAACCAAGCGCCCACTGTCCGAGTCCGCCAGCGCGATGTCGTCTGCATACATGAGCAGCCATGGCGGCTGCTCATGTAAGTCCCTGATGGTGGAGGACAGCACGTCCAGCACCACGCTGAACAGAAACGGACTAAGGACAGAGCCCTGGTGAACTCCGACGGTGATGGGGAAGGGTTTCGTATCGCCAACAGCGGTCCGAAGCACAGAACCGGAGTCTCGGTACATATCTCGGATGATGTCAACATAGGTCTCGGGCACTCGTTTGGATCTCAGCGCCCACCAGATCACATCACGGGGGACACAGTCGAAGGCCTTCTGCATGTCTAGGAACAAGAGGTGCAGAGGCGTATTCTTCGATCTGTATCCCTCCATGGTAACCCTTAGGGCAAAGATGGGATCCATGGCGCCATGGCCTGGTCGAAACCCATATTGACATCCCGAGACGGTGCACTCCTGTCGGATCCGAGAGTCAATCACCCGCTCGAAGAGCTTCATGGTGTGGGACATAACCTTAATCCCCCGGTAGTCGCCACACTCCTGCACCGATCCCTTGCCTTTGAAGACTGGAGTGATAATACTCAGTCTCCATTGACTAGGGATCTTTCCGGTGAGGAGCATGCGGTTAAATAGGTGGGTTAAGATGCCCACACCATGAGGACCCATCGCCTTCCAGGCTTCAATGGGGACTCCATCGGCACCGACAGCACTTATGAGACGACAATCACTTTGCGCTATGATAATTTGAATTGTAAGTTTAAACAAACCAAAGTTTAAGGCAAGTTACTTTTTCGAGACAGTTATTCATTTTGTTACTTTGGTTATTTATCTCAGTATTTATGTAGTCCATATACAAAAGTCCATAACCCCATTTTAAAACTATTGAACATTTTTTTAAAAGCATGATTGCAGTTGAACTTTTCCTAACAAAAAAAAAAAAAACAATACGTCATTTCCTTTAACCCCGACTATGAACTCTATCGCAGAGCCATTAAATAGTGACAAAAACAGAACATCACCCGTGAGCATTTATCTTCTACGGAGAGTTATAAAGGGCATAAATAAAGCAAAACCTATAAGGCTTTAAAGCAACAATGAAAAATACGAACCGTTTTACGCTGGGCGGGGTGGTGGGGCCCGGCGGGATCGCGGGGGCCCGGGGCCCGGTGGCCGCGCTCGAACAATGGGGGCCCGGCCAGACCACGGCTGCACAAATAAAAAAAAACACATGAACAACCGCTCCAATTATTGACGTGGGCATAGGATGGGAATCCCTAGCTCCCAGCTACACGCCTCGCTTCTAACTTTTACATGTTCTGTTTATTGTTACGCCGCGGAAGTTGCGCAACTGTGGGACGACTGTTGCTGGTAATAAATGTGGAAGTTTGAGAACAATTGAATGTGTTTAAATAAGTGACTATTTTAGCTGATGCTTTTTTTAAAGCGGTCTGGAGTTTACATCCGCTACTCTGATGGAAAAGTTTGTTGTAACAAACAGTTTTTTTTTTATTAACAAAACAATTTTGCTGTGTGTTAAAGGTTTTTATGCGGTGCATGCCCTCTGCCCTGTGTATGAAAAACAAAACTTTTTGTTGTCGCTTTTGTAAAGTTAACGGCACACAGTAGTGGGCATTTTCCTATTTGAACAAAACTTGATTTAGTAATGTTAGCTTGAAAAACTGAGCAAATGCGAGCCTGACTCGCACGCTGAGAGTTCCGTACCAATGAAGTTATGATAAACAATAAAAATAAATTACCTAATTAAAAAGCGTTTTTTTTTTTTTAGCGCTTAGAAGTTTGATTTTTCGAAGGTCAAAGGGACCGCGTATGGATTAAATTTCAACTCGATATCTTTACGCATTCCCGAGATAAAGCATCTTGACAGGCAGGCAGACAGAAGGCCAACAAAGTGATCTAATAAGGGTTCCGTTTTTTTCTTTTTAGGCCGCACCGAAAGAGAAAAATACGGAACCCTTATTAGAACCTTAAGAACTACTAAACTGCGACACTGGATTGGGCGCGCTGCTCACTGAACATATAGTTGATGGGGTTCAAAGTTTCAGAAGTGGTGACTTAGTAGGTTTTTTGTATTTGGAGAGTGTGCGCAGGTATTGCACGATTTGATTCCGCCATCCCAATTTTACCTTCGGACATCCCGGCGTACGGCAAATATCCACCCTTACGTTATTGAGACACCTGCGGCCCGGACTAAGCGTTTTGCCTCTTCGTTTATACCGCGTACATCGAGGGACTGGAACAGTTTGCCGGCTGCAGTCTTTCCGTCCGATTATAATTTAGGTGTCTTCAAGGCTAGAGTGAATAGGCTCTTAATAAACTAGTGCGCCTTACCATCAACGATTGCATCACTGCTTACCATCAGGTGGGATCGCAGTCAAGCACTAGTTTATAGCAATAAAAATTTAAAAAAAAACGACGTAGGCATCCGATAAGAAAGGGTTTTAGGAACGGGTGTTCCAAGTTTAAATGGTTTTTTTAGAGCGCGAGCAAAGCCGCTAGGAGAAGCTAGTCTTTCTAATAACAAAACCAACCGCAATAAGTACGCCAGATCTATACCAACCGAATACCAATAAACGTTGAACCCATTTGAACAGCCACTAAAATAATTTCTGCAGATGAATGTAACTAACCACGCAGGGTGGCCAACATTCCATTACTAGCGCAGTTGGCCAGCGTTCATGCCAAATAGGTGGAGGCCAAAACATTACGCCATTAGCCATGGGAGCACAGCCAACGTAAACAAGTGAAAATAATGGAAAACTCATGGCTTTTAACTTATGTGGCTAGTTTTTTTTTTCGAGATATATAGTGGCAACTTTAATTTTATATTCAGCGTGTAAGTCAAGTCAAAGTCAAGTCAAAATCTTTTTATTTCACATAGGCCTACATGAGCACTTGTAAAACGTCAGAAGTAAGAGAAGCCATATACTATTATGCTATGAAATTTAAATGTTTTACGAGTACATTTGAAAGTTACCGTGGCCCTGGAATGCAAAGGGCAAAACAGACAGGTAAAAAACAAAACATTACAAAAAAGGGTAAAGCAGGGTAAGTACTCGGAAAAACTCACTTGATGTTTTCTATTACAAAAAAAAAAAAACAGTATTTAGATTTATAAAAAACATGATTAATTGAATTATGTTTTAATAAGCATTATTATCATATATCACTAATTTTTCATGAATTTTACACGTACTATGAAAGTAGCAGTACAAGTACTATGAAAGTACTACAGAGTGATTTTAAATCGAAGAAAAGTATTTTCAACCCTTGAATGGTTGATAATACACGCGTAATAAAAATTTTCAGCACTTTTTAAAAAGTAAATAACCGATTTTTTCTTGATTTCAGAGTAAAGTTATCCGTACAAGTATACTATATTTGAGTATCAAAAACTTAACGCACACAAAAGTAAATACGCTAACAATTAAAAAGTATTTCTCAAACGAAAGAATTCAGGAAAAAAAAATCCGAATAAAATTGTGTACGTACGGTCGTGCACCTAAATTGAGCAAGCGATTTTGTATACCCAGCACTTTGTTGAAACTATTGCTACGGCGTAGGCCGTAGCTGGCTACGCCGTAGCAACTATTCCAACAAAGTGTATTTCAAAAGGGTAAAACGCTTTCTTTATTGCTACTTTGTTTACGACCAAATCTAAAAAACAGTATTTTTCCCGGAACTTACAGGTGTTCCACCCTGCACAAACGTATTTTATTTACACAACAAAAACCTACAGAATAATTCTCAGACAAAGAATTCAGACGAACACTCAAATAAAATGCGCTTAAGCGAGCCTAACGTAACATTGTGTAGCGAATATCTGCTAGCCAACTACAACTCATGTTGTATGAAAATTTTCTGTTTTTGTTTGTATTTTAATACGATTAAACATTTTCTTCATATTGTTGTGGTTACCTTGTGTACGACAAAATTTTAATACACTTAACAACCAATTTTTTTCCTGAATATAAGGGTTTGTTCACCCTGCACAGGCGTAATTTTATTCACATAATAATAATATAATCCCTAATAATAATTAAATAGAATAATTTCCAAACAAACAAATCGCCTAATAAAATGAATTTACGTGAACCTGGCGTAGCAGTGCGCGTAGCGATACCAGTGTCTGCTACGACGTAGCCAGCTACGAACTCCGTCGTAGCAATAGTTGTTTTTCTACAAAGTGTATTTTAAAAGGGTAAACTTTTTCTTTATTGTTACCTTATCTAATTTTTCAACGTATAATGGATTTTATACTGTTTTCTTAGTAGATAACTGATAAAACTACATTATTATGTCTAGCTTTGCGAACAAAGTACAAACGGAAGTAAGCAGTGTCTTAATTAGTACTGAAACGAAGGATTCTTAGTTTCTTTTTTTATTATTGTTTTTCATTCCATATTACTAGAAGTACTCGTTTGTTTTTAGTGAAAATACTTAAAGTGAACTGTACTTGGCTCGTGTTTTTGTTAAGTTTTTCAACACAATTACATAAATATTGGGTAGGTGCGGGTCGGATATTTTCGTACAAACTTATGTAAATATTTCAATTTCCCAATAGAGTTTCGAAAATTCTTCCAATTCCAAATGAATAAAGATATCTACTTTAATACTATATATCTTTAATATTATATATATTTATCAGTTTATTGTACTTACCTGCATTCTGAGCAAATATATCAATATTCTATTATATTCAATTTTGAACTTTATTCCTATACCTATGTTATAAAACCTTGCAATATACCAAATTTTAGATTTTTGTAGCACCCCATGAATTTAAAACATGCGATTTTTTTTTCGATGTCCGTATCTTTTTAACTTTAACTTAGAAGTTTTAATTTTCTTCATAGCTTCAAGGGACCGCAGACTTGAGTGTATAGTTTTAATTTTAATTCGATTACCCCCACGCGTTTCGTTTTCCATTTAGAGGTATGGGAACCTAAAAATTTAGCTCAAAAAAGAGGATTTACGCTAGAGGTGCGCCGAATAGTGGTTTCGTCGAAAAACCGAATACCGAATAATATCCGGTTAAGTTCTTACCGAACCGATTACACTGCCGAATAATTAGATTTCTTAATCTATTGTTCCATAGACGCGCAAATTGGTTTGCACTAAGTTTCCAAAGTACCGCGCTCCAACAGAGTGAATCGATTCCTGAGCCGTCATTAATTTCAACTGAGTAACAAACATCGCAGAATTCATTTTTCGCAAATTGTGGTATTTCATTACATAGTATAAAACAAAGTCGCTATCGGTCCCTATGTATGCTTAAATCTTTAAAACTACTCAACGGACGAGCATTGCACCCGTGCGAAGCTGGGGCGGGTCACTAGTATTTTATATAAGACCCGAAAGCAAAACAAATACATAGAACTGTCGCTGAAATGATTGCCATCGATAATAATCAACCTATATCAGTTTTGACCGATGATGGATTTGACAAATTGTTGCATTTATTTTAGGCAAAAAATTTTACCGAATAAATTCGGCATTTCGACCGAATCATTCGGCCTAATACAAATGTTTTGCCGAATACACCGAACATAAAAACGAATATTCAGCGCATCTCTAATTTAGAGACATTGTTGTTATGACATTTTTATTTATTTTTATGAAGGAAGTAAAAAACTGCAATTACGATATACACTACCTTTCAGATTAAAGACTATAATAATTGTAGGAGAGAATAATCACGTGACAAGGGTTAATGAGTATCATACTTAGATATACTCGTATTTGTAGTATGATATCAATAGAACATATTGGGATCAGGACGATCCTAATATATTTGAAGTAAGTACAACATTTCCTATTTAGTACTTCACTATCCGTATCAGTGAAAATAATATAAAACTAGTATAGATGCGGAAAATAAGTTGAACCATTAAACTCGCAACCCTTACTGCGATTGAGACCCGAAAATTGATTATAATCCTCGTCACAGAAGTTGAAGAACCATCACGATAGTCGACCTTGAATGCGCAGTAACTGATTTTGGAGTCTCAATCGAAGTGAGGGATCCGTGTAAACATAGCAAATGGTTCAAATTATTTGCCGCGTACGATAACTTCCTCCCGCTCTGCAAAACAAGTATGAAGGAGGACGGGACAGCAGCTTATCTGCTTAAAATCTTCCCAGTGGTCGCTGAATATAGGGCAAAGTCCCTTCCATTATTGGACGACCAGACGTACGCGTTACGCCACTGGTACGTGGTGGAGATCATTTTGGGAACACATTCATTATGCGCACAGCTAAGAAGTGGAATTACCTGGCGGAGTCTGTGTTTCTTGATAGCTATAACCTAGGGGTCTTTAAGTCAAGAGTGAGTAGGTTACTTCTAAACAAGCGTGCTCCATCGTCGACCACATCATCGCTTACCATCAGATGTGATTGTGGTTAAAAGCGAGACCATCTAGAATTTAAATCATCGAATTACCGCGATCCTTTCCAAGTCTCTACACTTTTTTCGTCTTATACAATCTAAACACACGATCTCCCTAAATAATTCAATATCAAAAACTAAAACGGCAAAGATGTGAATATTAGGCAATCTTCATATCTTTGCCAAATTATTTTTTGACAAAATATTTTCACACACGTCGAACCTAGGCAACAGGTTATTCAGCACGAATCCTTCATAATAGATCATAATGTACGGAAGGAACTTCGCAAATCGATTTCCGTCGGAAATGCAAAGACTCGGTACGATATTGCTCATCAATTATTACCATAAAGTATTGCGAGAAGGTTTGTACGTTATGTGAGATTTAAAAAAAAGATTTGTTTTCTCTGGCGGCGGAGTAAGGGTGGCGCGGAAGGGTGCGAGTACCGTAATTAGAGACATATTACGTAGAAAGACAATTATAGATATGCGAACGCCGGCATTCGCTCGTTTTTCAAAGGTACACTTTCAAAGATACATATATGCAAACGGGATTTCAAGCGCAACCCATGGGGGTTGCTCAGCGCCCAGCTTATACGATAAATGCAATAATTTGAGGTAAGGGCGAGCTCACGCACATTTCTGCACTAGTGCGATTAAACTGTTAGCAGAAGCCAGTTTAAATATTCATGCAACTAACTATTTGCTAGAAAACGAGTAGGATTTTTTTAGATTATTGACCAAATAAGACAAGAAGCTAAGCCTAAATTAGCCCAAATCGTTACTGAAATCTAGGGAAGTTTTACGGAAACCGTTCGTATATCTGATTGTACCCGAAATAATAAAAAAGACGACTTAATCGAGCCTTGTCTTCGCGTTAAGAGGCTTTTCCAGGGGTTGCGCACATGTTATTCAATTACGAGTTATCCTTCAACGATCTCGCGCTTTGATACCCCTGCGACTAAATATATTATGATGGCGTATTATTTCTGAAAGGTAAAATCTTTGAGAGCTATAACTTAATATTTTAAGCAGGAAAAATTATCAAAAATAAGCACAAGCGAGGGTTGAGCTGAGTATTTTAGGATGCTATGCTTTTTTTCCTTTATTGGTTAACCAACAATTATTTATTATTTACACCGTAAATTTTATATTTAAATCACTTCTCGCATAAATATCTAATTAACTTAAACTATTTATTATGGTTTACTGGAGGTGTAGCAGTAATCGCATTCTTATTTTTTTTTCTTAAAATATGCAGCTTTCGGGCAGAACAATATGTGCTGAAATTGCTAGTCAATATGTATATATTTGAATATTGTAAACATATTCTATTATTTTTTATTTAGTGCTCACTACCTACTAAGTATAACTTTTTTATCGTAAATGCGTTCACAAGTTAAATATTTAAACTCACATACACAAGGGATCCAGACGCGGAAAAGCTACTATACGCCTTACAAATACTTGTGCCGTGCGGATATCGAGCCCACGACTCGCGCGCAGCAGCCATTGACTCAACCACGGCGCCAACTGTGTCATCAAAATAATATTCCATGAAACCCAAACCTAGACCCATTAAAGTACTGTCAATATTTAATGTTAGCTTCTAATAAATACTCTCTGCATTTATAAGAGACTTCGTCAAATATTTATACTAGCTAAATATTCCTTTTAAATATTCAAAGCATAAGCTATCCAAAATAATTTATCGAACCTGATTTCTAAATTGGTAAATAAACTTCAGTTTAACGCTCATCAGTAAATTAAATAAAGTATTACATCAAAATCAACGTTCACAAATTAATTATTTGCCAATTTATAAGCCCAATGATCTGAAAACGTATTTATAAAATAAATTGTATAATAAGTACGTACTCGTTTATAATGTGTTCCGCGTGAGTGAGGACAAGAGGCAAAAAACGACCGACGAGATCCATTGGAAATCACGGGGAGAGTGGGGAGGTGGGTGGAGTGGGGTGCTCCGGAAATACAGTCCGCCCGGTATATGCCAGCCACTAAACACATTTCATACTAGTAAAGTAAAGATGCCTCGTATGAAATGTTGATTTTTCGATATTTCCTATAACGTACGGAATAGGTTTCTCATTTATTCTTATTTGGTCGTTTTTATCGGTAATTCTTTTTCAATACATTTACTCAAAAATGCGCCCTTAACTTACCTCTTATAGGCACGCATTTTTATTAACCCGTATATTTATTTCTTCGTATGTTTATTGAAACAGGTCATTTGATATACATACGTGAAAAGACGCTGTAGCACTTGGCTCCGAGCCGCAGGCGAGGGTGTAATACCCTCGCCTGCGGCTCGGGCAAATTCTGCCTCAATTGCAAACCCAAACTTTGTCCACTTGTATCAAAACGTACTATTTCGTTCCGGCTTTCAATTTGTAAGTTTTTAAATTGCACTGAAAAAATATTGTCCTGTAAAAATGATGATACTGGAAAGCTACATTACAGTAGTTATTAACGATACTGTTTTAGAGTTAAAATGACTATAAGAAAATCTCATTTTCGTACGTTCACACGACAACTGAGCGTGCAATTTCGCCTCATGCAAGTTCCCTGTACACCGATTAAAGTCTCGTTTTGCAGCGAACGTGTTAAACAAGCGAGCTAAAAATGCTTTTACGAAGCTATATGTGGGTCGACGCCGACGGTAATTTTAATTTCCGACTGTCCGAATTGTAAAAAGAATGCTTTAATATTGCCACGTAGTAACTGGGAAATGCGAGAATTTTTACTAACATTTTACTATTCTAGAATTTTTTAACGTAATGTTTGTGGATGGTCGGCGGGAGGTATTCGCCCTGTAACGAGACTACGAGGCACGGCAGACTAATAAGAGTATAATATCGACGACGAAGTCCCATTAACTTCTAATTAGTGAAACTAAAAATTCCCAGAAACTGCAAATGAATAACCTAAGAAGAAAATAATCAATTCATTGAGAACATTGATAAATTCTATATTGATTATTATGCAGCATTAATATATTATAAACTCTTGAGCACCAAGCAAACGCCGGCGTTCGCACACCTATTGTCTTTTTATGGTGAAAAAAAAACATCCAATGACGAATCCCACTCTTGGGCGGAGCAGGAAATAGTGTCAGACTCTTACTGACTAAACACCCCCTTCCTTCTTTGCCCTTCGAATTGGGACCAAGCCTTCCTTTCAGAAAGAGACCATGGGCTCCAGTAGGCTTCGACCCTTTTGCAGAGTCCTTACGATTGTCTTTATATTATTATTTATTTATCTACACTAATATAATAAAGAGGTAAAGTTTGTTTCTTTGTTTTTTTGTTTGTAGGAGGTAATCTCTGGAACTACTGGTCCGAGTGGAAAAAATTTAGTAACAATAGAAAGCTGCTTTACTCCTGAGTGACATAGGCTATATTTTATGTACGCGGGCGAAGCCGCTGACAAAAGCTAGTTTATTATAAGCTTTATTATGTCTCTAATTACGGTATTCAAAAGGTTTAAGATAGTGTGGTAGTGTCCCAAAAAAAGTTTGCAAGTAAATCTAAGGCCTTTGTTTTCCCGGGTCACAGTAACTCTTTCGAATAATCTCGCATCATGAAGTGATGTCTACAATGGCTTCTATAGGTACCTATTGCAGCTTTTATCATTCGGAAATTAAACCAACGACCCGTAGCGTAGCCGTGTCAGGAATCTTACAACTACATTCCTGAGAGCATAAACAAGTTTACTGTAGAAGCACTTCTCAAGTCTAATTTCATTTTATAAAAAACTAGCTTTTGTCAGCGGCTTCGCCCGCGTACATAAAATATAGCCTATGTCACTCAGGAGTAAAGTAGCTTTCTATTGTTGCTAATTTTTTTCCAATCGGACCAGTAGTTCCAGAGATTACCCCCTACAAACAAAAAAACATGAAAATAAAAAAACAAACTTTACCTTTTTATTATATTAGTGTAGACTAGCGACCCGCCCCAACTTCACACGGTTACCGATATTGAAGATATTATGCATGTATTATACACATAAACCATCCTCTTGAATCACTCTATCTATTAAAACAGCATCAAAATCCGTTGCGTATTTTTAAAGATATAAGCATACATAGGGACGCGCAACTTTGTTTTATACTATGTTATGATATCGTACAAAATATACAATGTATCAGAGTGACAACGAATATAAAGAAAATGCGCGGCTGGTAGTCGCCTCCTTTTGAACAGTAATGCTAGGAGATAGCCGCATGCGTGAGAAGATGGACTTCCTCATGCCCCAACCGCCCCAACCGCCGACGGCTCGACTCCATTTACCAGCCGACATAGGCGTGAGTGACAAACCCGAGTCATCGACAGGTGTTCCACCTATTGACTGGCCTATAGTAGTTAGTGACCCTGACTGCTACGCTGGAGGTCGTGGGTTCGAGTCCCACCCAGGACAAATGTTTGTGTGATGAGCACGATCATTTGTTCTGTGTGGGTGTAATTTATCTACAATATGTATGTATTTAGAAATATATAAGTATGTTTATCAGTTGTCTAGTACTCATAACACAAGCTCTGCTTAGCTTGAGACTAGACGGCGTTGTGTGATGGTCGTCGAATATTATATTATTATATTATATTATTATATTATATTATTATATGCCTCAAAAAGGTTACCAGTGGTCCTAAAATGCAAAAGTAACTAAAATAACGAAAGAAAGATCGACGAAGGACAGTTACAAATAGCCTGCTGCGGTCTTCCTATCCCATTATCATTTGGGTCTCTTCAAGGCTAGAGGGAGGCTTTTAATAAACTAATGCGACTGACCATCAACGACTGCATCGCTGCTTAACATCAGGTGGAATCGCAGTCAAGCATTAGTTTATAGTAAAAAAAAGTGTTCAGTGTGTCAGTAAAAGTCTGAAATGCTCTTTCGCTCCGTTCTAGAGAGGAGGAAGGAATTAGGTAATTTCGAAAAAAAAAAGAGCGTAGGAAGGAATTAGATAATTTCAAAAAAAAAGAGCGGAGGAAGGAATTAGATAATTTCGAAAAAAAACGTTCATCGAATCGAATTCACATCGACAAAATGTTGTTCGATCGCTACCCCTCTCTCTTTGAACCAATAAACCGTGCTATGCGTACCTTTTTTTACTCTGCGAGAATACAAATACATTTTCGCCTCCATTGTTTATTACTTCTGTTTCGTAAATATCAAAACGTAGCTCGCAGTTCGGACTGATACTCGTAAATCTTCGATTTAGCGGAACGAACCAATCGAAGCCCGCTAACTCGGTTACGTTTTTCCATTGTTCACAATTTTGCGCTTGCCTGTCGCGTTTGACATCCAAATCTGATAATATCCGTCCATGATTTGAGTTTCGTGCCAAAAATATTAAGTATACAACCTTACGTTGCAATTTTCTTGTATCTTTACTTTCCATCGTCTGTTTTCTTCGAATAATTTAGTTGTGTACTAGCGAGCCGTCCTGGCTTCACACAGGTGCAAATTATATACATCAACCTTATTCGTTTATTGCTCTTTCTATAAATGAAAGTCGCAATAAAATCTGTTGCTTAGTTTAGGAGATATATGTATAAAAAGACAGGCGCCTAAAGCTACATGCTATATTCCTTTTTACATAATCACACTAAGGCTATACGGGCGAAAGTTTGTGAACGTGTGTGTGTTTGTTACCACTACACGCCCGAACTACTGAAAAAATTTGGATGAAATTGAGCACACGGGTAGACTCCCCAGGAATATATTTCATTGAGACAATTTAAAACACGCGGGCGAAGTCGTTGGCAGCACCCAACACTTATATAAAACTATCATTTAACCTTTTGAAAACCGTAATTAGAGACATAATAGAAAGACAATAGATGTGCGAACGCCGGCGTTCGCTTCGGGCTCAAGAATTTTATTTTATAAAAATAGTTACGGACTGTAAATACATGATACCTGTGCACATTAAACACAAAAGAAAGTCTGTCTGTCTGTGGTTTACAAGTTGAAGTGTAGCTGAAAGGAAATCCTGAAGATTTCCTCCGCTACATTTCTCTAGCACCCGACACAAGCAATACTTACACGTCGATACAATTTTAAAGCTAGTGCGCTGGATCTTACACTCGTATTGGTGTCACATCTTCTAGCTTTTTCTCGAATATAAAAGATCTATGTTTTTTTTTCCTGATAATAGTGATTCAAGTTACCAGTTGCATTTGAAATACCGATACATTTTTAGGAAAAAAATTGAACATTTATAGAATCATTTGGTTGTCTGTCTGTTAAGACACTTTATCTCGGGAAAGCGTTGAGGTCATCATCATCATCATCATCAGCCTTTTAATGTTCCCACTGCTGGGATACCGGCCTCCTCTCTAAGAAAGGGAATGGACCATAATCCACCACGCGGGCCCAGTGCGGATTGGTGATTGAGCGTTGAGGTATCAAGTTAAAATTAAACTCTTGAGCTCCTAGTGAATCGCATATCTATTGCCTTTCTATTATGTCTTTCATTACGGTAAACGAAAGGATTAAAACCATATACTCAGGTCTGCGATCCCTTGAAACTGTGAAAAATTAATTTCTAAGTTAACGAAAAAAACTACATCACAAAAATCAAACTTTTAGGGTACTCGCCGTTGGCTAGGAATCCTGAAATTTGTAGTTACGTCACAAAAAAAAATTTTGATTTGGAAAAAGATTTGTAACCTCGATTTAGGAATTTAACTGTTTTGTTGATAGGTTTTTGTACATAACCCTCAGTGTACCTGTTAAATTCTAACCATGAAATTTCATTTTTCACTAATATTGTTATTTTTATTTTATACATTGGTTACAATATATAGGTAATATAGGTAGATATAAATGTATATCCATTTAGTTACCGCCTTATTTCTAATACGAGTGTCTGATTCACATTTGGTGATCTTTTTTAAATGTCCAGTCACTAGTTTTTCTAAATAAATATTTATCAACTTCCCGATGTGGGTCAGCGTCACTTTGTTGAGAATTCCTCTGAAAGCAATTACAAAGAAAAAACTGTGTTTAATGCCGCTAGAGTAAATATTATTACGGTCTGTTTATTTATTTGGGTATTTTGATATTTATCCAAGAACGTAAAAAAAAAGTTTTTATAGACAAATAACTTTCCGTTAATACCCGCGAACGCCGGCGTTCGCTATAGTACCCGCGTTCGCTGTAGTACCCGCGTTCGCTTGAGGGCTGAGAGGTTAAATGTAGAAATGTTATTAACTTTATGTGAGTTCATTACAACTCACTAATACTTATGTATTACTAACTGTTCGATCATAAAAATAATTCGAATTTATTACGCACAGTTTCACACACATTGCTCGCAGAATAGATGGCTAATTGGGACGAAAGGAGTGTCTAGAGTGGCGATCACGTTTTGGAAGATATAGCGTTGGAAGGCCTTCTACATGGTGGACCGATGATCTGTTTTGAGTCGCAGGAATCCGATGAATACGAATCACTCAGGAGCGGTTTTTATGGCAACACTTAGGGAGACCTCTGTCCAAAAGTAGACGTCTTTCGGTTGAAATAATGATGATTATGATTTAGGATTTATTTCGTTTAATAGTATTATATTATATTATAACAATTTGAAATCATTATGTCTAAATTAAAAAATAATAATAATAGAAACATAATTAATAATTCGCTAAAATATTTCACATAATATCAACATTATGGTATACAACTAAATTAGGACAAAAGGAATAATACTACAGCTTCATTATATCTACTGGCAGTCACTTAAAAAATAATAACAAAGATTAATAATAATAATTCTTGAAAAAGAAAAATAATAGTAGTAAAGTTTAAAATTCATTGGTTATGTTGAGTCAGATATTTCTATATTTTTCTTGTGCAATTTGCGTTTACTTTGAAGGTAAAGGGGCGTCATTGCCAGCAAATACTCATTGAACGATGCCGACACCATTATGAAGGAAAAAAGGGGGTACTTGTGAGCATTCCGCAGTAGGTGAGTTCTGAAACAATGGCGGGTCGGGACGGCGGGCGAGCTCTACGCCACGCTCTCAAGTGGCGCATTTTTGTCGCTCAGATGTCAAGCTGCAGCACATTTGCACACTCCCGGAATATTGAAATTGTTTCTCCTACCATTCCGTACTGCAATAATCCAGCACTATACTTTTTGCTTTCGAAGTGCTGATGTAAGTAAAATAGTTGTTATTTGAATTTCGATTCTACAAAAGAAAATGTTTTCGCCCCAGGCGTATAATTTTATTTATCCTTGAATTGACGTCTCATTTGTCGAACGACTTAATTCAATTTTTTGGAGTTCCTTAGTTTCATCGATAAAACCGAAATCACATCTAGGTTGAAAATTCCTCATAAAAACTGACACTACCAAGTACAACCAACTAACTAGGACAAAAACTGTATTTTTCATTACTCACACTCTGAAAGTAGGCGTGAAGTTACCTGCGGAGCAGGTTAAAAGTTGTTAGTACTTTTTATCCCTAAGGAGAGTTACTTTCAACTGACAGCTGTCAAATTATTAAAAAAAACTAGTTCTATTTTGACATTTCTATTGTACCGTAACCCGAATTTTTATACAGCCAGTTTCAGAACACTTTGGTTATTTCAAGGCAAGCGTGCTCCGTTGTCGTTCACATTAACATTTATCATTGGGTCAAACGGGGGCATAATTATCAATCATAATTATTGTTATTACTAGCCCGTATTGCACCACAGCCTCAAACAAGGACTAAAGCCTCCCTCCGTTTTTTCCAACAATCACCTTTTGTTGCTTGTTTTCCAATTCTAAAAATAATACCACAAGTGTTCCTTATTCAAATAAACTGTCACATCTGAAGCTCCAAGTTTAGCAGAGAGAATGAAGTGTTCTTTACTTTTAATGAAAAAGCCAAAAGAAAATAGTTTTTTCATACATATTGACGGCAGAACCCTCGTCAAACTCACACTTGTCTGATGTTTTGATAACTCCTATATTGAAAAAGGCGACCCTGATTATCGGTTCATTGAAAGAAACTCCGACTTTTTCAACTTTTTATATTCCATCTGTAGATTGAAATGGCTTCCACAAAGTGCGCGCTACTTACCGCTTAAACAGCGAAAACGGTAAGCGGTTCTCAATAATTTTCGAAGAAAAAGCAAGTTAGCTTTTATAATCAGCGTAATTTCTAATTTAAACTGAAGTGTAAATTTTATTCTGTTTCAAATAACCCAACCGTTTTTGTAATGCTTAAAATAAAACCGTATCGTTTTAATCTTTTTAAAGGTAAGTAGAGACTGGCTGACCGACATATCAAAGCACAACTGAAAGTACTGGGACAAAGAGTGTGAAATTTGAACAAGGTTTCCTTTTATGACGTAGGCTAGCACTAAGGGAGGATTTTCCAAACTTTTAACCCCTAATAGGATGAAAAGGGTGTCCAAAGTTTGTATAGTGAAGTATAGTTCCGTAGTCAACAAGGAAAACCTAAAAATAGTTTCGCCAAATCTGTCTGCCTGTCCGTCCGCGGATAATCTCAGCGACCGATAGCTATTAGTTAGTTATTAGAAAGCTGAAATTTGGTATTAATTTAACAAAGTGCAAAAAGAAAAAGTGAAAAAAAATGTTTTTTTAGGGTAGTGATTTTTTTTTTCATTTCTCCCCTTACGTGTGATATATTGTTGGATAGGACAAAATTGTGACAGCCGGGCAACTACGGAATCCTACACTGAGCGTGGCCCTACACGCTTTCGGCCGGTTTTTTTATACTACCATAAACTCATCGAGAAGACAAAGACATATACTGAATACAATCGTGACAGGTCCCAGGAAGTCAATTTCCATCAAAACTCAAGAATCGCTAAGTTTCAGATCGTCTTGTAAAATGCTAAGTTTGTGTTTTAGTTCCGCACAAACTGATATCGATATGGTTGAGCTCGCTCACACGTCACAGATTTATCGTTTTATTTTACGGTCAAATGATCTCTCGGGATTGGCGTTCAACAAAGTTATATATTACAGGAAAACCTAGCATACATCAAGGCGGAGACGAAGCCAAGTCATTCGTCTATGAAACGATTACAGAATATTACCAATTTTATATTCAGCCAGGCCCGCAGCGACGGATGGCCGCAGCGACGGAACCATATCAAATCGCACTTTTATGAAAGTCCCTAATGACACGTGAAATCCGAAATTGCCAAGATGGAATGGAGTTCCCAAACAAACTCAATCCGGCTCACATCCTACGTACAAGTAAGGATAAAATTGTACCTCAATTTTACCAACAAGATCCTCGGTAATGTGTTGCGAATGGTACGGGTTGATAAGGAAAAACGGGTAAATAAGGAATCGTGAGAGGCCACCAGGACCGGAAAGGGTCGGGCGGGGGGGGGACTCATCCGGCGGATACGCCGCAACCGGCCGCCGTCCACCGGACAGCCGATGTATTTCATAGCCAGAGGGTCGTTGCGAGCACTTTTATAAAACATTGAAGTTGAACTGTGGCCAATTACTAGTTTATAGAGCACTCACATGAATGTATTTTTTTTTTGCAATAAGAAGTCCGGTTGTTCAAAAAGTTTTTACGCGTTTCGAGAATTGTGGCGATTCCTGCAGAATTCATACAGTTTCAATGAAAGTGCAAACTTTCTTGCAGACTCAATTCTCTTCAAACTTGTAAAAGAATTTAATTCAGAGCAAACTGGCTACATTTGTACGTATTCAATTTTGTGTAGAAACATTTTTGTGAAATAAAATATGAGAGCAAAGCTTATTTAAAACAAAGCACTTAAGCTTTCTAGACAAAAAGATCCTTCTTTCACGACTGTAATTATTCCTGAAATTTTCTTTTTGATCCACAGATAGACGTACTACATATATATATATATACATAATAATGAAATTTTGATATCAATTCGCAACCAACGAAATCCCACGAGATAGTGCTTTCAAAACAACTTTGATTTCCTCCCGGCATAGTCAAAGGAGCTTACCGAGAAAAAGCGACGAAATAAAGAAAGAAATAAAAAATGCACAGAAACACGGAGGTCGGAGTTTTTCCTGTCACCGGGCACAAACAATGGCTCCATTGTAGGGCTGGGGCCCCCGCGCCCCGCACCCCCGCCGCGGTCCCGCCGAGGAAACGAGCATCTTTTGTTTCCAAGCCCGAGTCCCGCACGGAAACGAGAGCTTTGAACCCGCGGTCATCTGTTTACATCACGCCAACTAGAAAAAAAGACATCCGATTATTTGTTCTGCCGACTGTACTCGAATACATGTACCCATACGTAGGCAACGGAAGCTCCGTCGATTGCTCGCGCGTAGTGCTCTCAGATATGATATTACACTCAGGTTTTCTGCGTAAAAACACTTTATATAAATAGGTGCAGCAAAACTGTAAATACGAATAATTGCTTTCGAAGTAACTATCTGATTTACGTTAGTAGGTACAAAATTTAATTTAATTTTACACTATTTTTAAAACTAAAGATTAATCCGTCTAAAATGTTGCACTGCTTTTATCAAAATACCTACACATGCTAGGTTCAAGCATTACACTGGCGGGACAAAAAAATTGACACAGTTTTAAACCTACCCAATTGAATTAATAAAATAATAATAGGAACTGCGCAGCCTCGCTATGTAACAATTCGAAATGAATAAAGGTTGGTTTCCGGAACGTAATGTACTTACAACTCGCTCTGGGAGGACGAATAATAAATTATATTCTTTCCTCGGTCCACTCATTTAGATATGAAAAAATAACGCGTTGGAACCTGAGGAGCGCTTCTAAGAGGCTTATTTATTCATATAGCTCGATGTTACGCGGGCTTTAGAATCAAAGAAATGACTGTTACTATTATAACAAGCTTTTAAACTGATCTAAATATGAAGTTCATCATCATCAGCCTTTTTAATGTTCCCACTTCTGGAACACAGGCCTCTTCTCTAGGAGATGGCATGGGCCATAATCCACCACGCGGGCCCAGTGCGGATTGGTGGATGTCATATGTTTTAGAATTTTTGGTTTTATGACATGTCGGTTTCCCCACGATGTTTTCCTTTACCGTTTTGAGAGCAGATTACACAAAGTAATGCGCCTGGCTGGGTTTGAATCCGCGACCTACAACTCGTGAGTCGGGGGGGGGGTTCGAAAAAAGGTCGACACCTCTAAAGGAATTAGTCATATTTTTTTTAATTCTTGAACGTATTATACATATAATCCACCATGTTCAGGTGGCGCAAAGCCGTACGTCTTGGAACGGGTTTGGCGGGATTCAATTTTGCAATTCTAATGCACACGCCCCGAAATTTAAACGGTAGAAAATCGACAAGCAGTCAACTCGGTGTTGATGCTTAACGCTTAGGAGTTTTTTTACTCAAAGAATGCATCTTTTCGAAACCGATAATTCATAATATCGAAATGGTAGATACCAAACAACTTACTTTGCTTTCATTCTACTGCCAGCATTCTGGGCACTTTTCCCATTGGTATCGATGTGGATGAATTTTTTAAATGCCCAAAAAATCATTTGTAAATATTAATATATTTAAATTTTATTATTTTATTTATGTGTATATATGTATTTTTAGTTTTTAAATAATAATAACTTAAAATAAATAATAATAACTTACTTATTATTGGAATAATAATTAAATGTACATAAATTAAATTAAGTAAAAAAAAATTGTACTGGACTATATTTATTTCAATAAATACAACGAAGACATAAGACATCACGTACCACTATTTTTTTTTTGTGACACTGTTCAAAAACACTCCACTTCCAAAACAAATATCTTCAGATATTCGCGCCTAAACGAACATGTCACAAGTCTCCCCACCTAGAAGCTCTGATGTGGTAGATCAAATTGTTTCGGCGGGAAATGATGTGGTGTAGCTCCACCCAGTATAAACGACGCGAATTTCCCCTGCAGCCCGTTCTTTTATTGCACACCTAAATTGGATTTTCGCTGCGCCATACATATTCCGGCCACCAAGTGTATTTCATATTTCACTCAATTTTGTTAAGCTGAATTTTGTCGGCGTAATTTTTGAAGGCTTAAATTCATGTCGTTAACTGATTTGGAGTTGATATTACTTATTTTATTACTCTTGTGGTTAATGAAGATTTAAATTTCTGTCAAGCGATGTTTTATAAAAATCTTTAGGCTTTTTAATGGAAATCAATTGTGCTTTAAATACCTAAACCTTTTCTGGCTCTTCGAGATCCGGCCGCACTTGATTGATATGAGAACAATAATACTGTTACAATCTGCTAAACATGATACTAGCTGCTGACAGCGGCTTCACCCGCATGATAATAAAAAAATAACCCTAGTGAACTTCATACCGGCATAAAAACATGGATTTCCCGTGTAGGTACTAAAATCGTAAACCATCGCGTATTAAATCCATTCGGGTGTTCGAGTGTGGAGAAGTATCAAAATACACACTCTCACTAACCTCCGCTGTTATAATATTATATAATTTATTAACATAGCATAGCTTTATTTTATGTAATTTAATGATGTTGCTATGGTTTGTAATACCCGAAATAAACGATAAAGAAATAAATAGAATAGCTTCAGAATTATAATATTCCCACTACTGGGACTAAGGCCTCCTCTCTATGAAAGGGACAATCAACGAAATCGACAAATAGTCCGCAATCCACCACGGGGGTCCAGTCCGGATTGGATGATGTCACATGTCTTCTAATAGTTGGTTTTAGGACATGTCAGTTTCCTCACGATGTTTTCCTTCACCGTTTTCAAAGCAGTGGTTCATCACCACTGATTTGATGAAATAAATTAAACAAAGTAATGTGCCGTGCACACTACTGCTCTCAAAACGGTGAAGGAAAACATCGTGAGGAAACCGGCATGTCCTAGAACCAAAAATTCGAAGACATGTGACATCCACCAACCCGCACTGGGCCCGCGTGGTGGATTATGGCCCATTCCCTCTCTTAGAGAGGAGGCCTGTGTCCATGCAGTGGAAACATTAAAAAGGCTGATGATGATGATGAATGTGCCGTGCTGGGTTTGAATCCACGACCTACCTCACTCGTAAGTCGGAGCCTTTACCACTCGGCCACAACTGCTCTCTATAATATTATTAAAGTAATAAATCGTTTTATATTGGTTTTATTTCTCATTTATATTTATTAGCAAAACAAATCTTGACTTTTAGTAACATTAACAATATTAAAGTTAGCAAATAAATACTCGTAAGAAACTACGAAAGAGCGAAACAATGTTTTCAAGAAAGTGCTAAAGTCTTGGTGTATCAAAGTTACTCCAGTTCTCCAGTGTATGAAATGAACTGAGAACTGAATTCAGGGTTGACTGTCACATTTATGACTATTACCAAGTATGCCCTTAATAGGAAGCCCTTGTACTGAGGTACTGAACTTCATGCCCAAGTATAAACTATTTTTAGGTAAATGATAAATGATCTTTATTTTGCAAGTAGGTTTTTTAAAAACACTTTTACACATCAATTTGTTTTTTTTTTTTATGCTAGACGAGTCCGGTGTTTCCTAGCGGACTACCCTGAGAAGAAACACCGAAACAAACTCTGGGGTCAAAGTCTCTTTTAAAGTCCATACAGAAAATACGTATTGGTCCAATCACATAAGAACCATGCAGATTTGTCTGAGATGATCTTTTGAAGAAAGATCCATACAAATTTGAGTAGACCTGTCCAGTCAGTGCAAGCATTTGTCAGTATTCGCAAAGCTCAACTCAGGACTACTAAGGAGCTCAACACGACCCGACGAACAATACCAAGGAAAGGACATTTGAGTAGGTCGTTAAATAGGTAGTAGGTCGGAAATCATACAATCAATCCTACCAAGAATACAAAAAAAGATACGGCGTAAATAGGTATGTTTTGATACTTTCAAGGAAATTCAAATTAATAAGGTACTTCCTGTTGACCTGGAAATTTGGCACAAAACAAAGTTTTACCACACAATGCACAAGTATATGTAAAAATAATTATGAAAAAGGTAGATTCATTATCTTACTAATATTATAAATGTGAAAGTTACGATGTTTGGATGTTTGTTACTTAATCACGCCAAAACAGCTGGACGGATCTGGATAAAATTTGGCACAGGCATAGAATACACTCCGGAATAGGACATAGGCTACTTTTTATTCCGGAAACCCCAACCCCAACCCCAATACCACGCGGGCGAAGCCGCGGGGAAAAGCTAGTGTTATTTATACTTTATTGTACAACGTACGTTAATATATTGTTACGTATAAAAAAAAATTGCGACTTAGAGTAATCTCCATTCAGGAATATATACCTATACATATATAGATACATTTTTAAAAATTTGCACTAGCCGAGTTTTTTAACGTCTTGTGTCGGTTACACCGAACAGAGTATATTATTTATCTGAAATATAATTCTATCTTAGCAAGAAAATGGACTAACGCGATTTGCGCCATCTGCATGCTCATTTTGAAACTAATCATAATATACCTCACATAAATGATATTTATTTTGTAAATAGGTTTTAAAAGGCTTTTACACGTCATTTTTTTTTTCTTTTCGTCAGTTTAAACTAGACGAGTCCGGTGTTTCCTAGCTGACTTCCCTGAGAAGAAACACCGAAACAAACTCTGGGGTAATTGAGACACGACAAGAGTCATTGTATGACATCCCAATGAAACACAACCTTTAAGGGTTTATGATTGTTTTCCATCGGAAACCTTGCTTCATCATCAAATCCAAGAGCTGCATCATCACGCAATAACCAAAGCACACACATCACACTACAGCCGCCCCTTCATGAAACAGGCGTGATGTTATATTTACGTTGTACCACTGGGCATTCACTAAACAGTTATTATCTTTCCATTAGGGAGCCGCTCTGAGCTGGCTATCCACCCAAATGAGATGAATTCGCGTACTACACGGCCGCACGGATGTTGCATTACTGGAAACGGTATAAGGGATGATTCTCATTAGAGCGGGCCGTGCCAGGGCCGGGGCGTGGACGAGCCGGGGCCCGTCCGTGCTATGCAATTTATTTTCGGACGCAGCACGAAAAATGTTCTGATTACGATGGGACGTGGAGGGAACGGGGCGGGACCGTGCAACAAACGTGGTATTGAAGTGCGTCGAGCGGGCCCGGACGGGACACGGATAATTTAATAATAATTTATTTAATATATAATAATTTATATTCTTATAATAATTTATAAATTAAATAATTTATAAATTAAATTCAATAAATAATAATTTAATAATAATTTATTTATAAAAAAAGACAACATTTGGTCCACAATAAATGTTAGTAGGTAGTACTTATTTCTATATTAGTAAAGAGATTTCAAATTGGTATTACAAGATTAGGCAAAAACACTAAATTATTACAGAGTACTGAATTATTAATAAATTTTAAAAATACAAAAATTAAAAAAGAAAATGTCATAAAAATAAATAAAATGGACAATAAATTAAAATGTCAGAAATTAAAAATAAATGTCAATAAAAAAATCTGTCACAGACTTTGAAACCAGCCAGGTGATGTTCCTCGAACCGATTTACGCACCATTAAAAGCTTTTAAAAAAAGCAAAAAGACTGTTTTTCCCACGAAAAAAAATATGTATTTCTTATTTATTTTTAAAATTATATCAAACTAGCTTTTGCCCGCGACTACCGGGAGCGAAGCTGTGGGCAAAACCTAGTAGCTCATAATAAAAATTAACTTATGAAAATCATAGAAGCTACTAGTTCAAATCGAAAACTTATTTTAGTGTTTGGTAGCTCTTTTATCATGGAACCCTATTAATCTTACTAATATTATAAATGCGAAAGTTACGATGTTTGGATGTTTGTTCAATCACGCCAAAACGGCTGGACGGATCAGAAACATAAGTTGTCACGCAGGCGAAGCCGCGGGCAAAAGCTAGTAGGTTACATACATCACGCTACATCTCACAGGAGCGGAGCAGAAACATACGTTGCCGGTGGAACAGCTAGGAATAGCTAGTCAAATAAAAAAGGAAATCTCAGAGATAGTTTTGGCTGCTATCAAATGCCTACAATAAAGTAATCACAATTGATAACTTTAATTCCGTGAAACAGAAACACAATATCCGACCTTCTCCTTTCCATTGTATAGGATTCAATTATTTAAGTTGGGGGCAAACGTCAAATATGATTATATTTCTGCCCGCCCATATCGAGTGTATTGGATCTTTGAATAACTTCAACTAGTCGAAATGTATGTAAGATTTTGATATTGCGAGGTATTTATAGTATATATATGAAACATTACGTTAAATACGTAAAATCTACATCTACACTAATATAATAAAGAGGTAAAGTTTGTTTTTTTGTTTTTTTGTTTGTAGGGGGTAATCTCTGGAACTACTGGTCCGATTGGAAAAATTTAAGCAACAATAGAAAGCTGCTTTACTCCTGAGTGACATAGGCTATATTTTATGTACGCGGGCGAAGCTGCGGGCAAAAGCTAGTGTTTCATATTTTAATCGACTTAAGACAAAAACTTTCCTAGTTTACAAGAACCTTATTGTAATATAATTTGTATATAGTAAAATAAAAATAAAATCATTAAACTGTGTTTTTTTTTTTATTTATTTATTTATTTTATACTAATTATATAAAATATTTGACTAACTGGCCTGTCAGCCTAGTAGTTAGTGACCCTGACTGCTACGCCGGAGGTCGTGGGTTCGATTCCCACCCTGGACAAATATTTGTGTGATGAGCAAGATCATTTATTCAGTGTCTGGGTGTTATTTATCTATAATATGTATGTATATAGAAATATATAAGTATGTTTATCAGTTGCCTAGTACTCATAACACAAGCTCTGCTTAGCTTGAGACTAGATGGCGTTGTGTGATGATAAAAGAAAAAAATAGACTAGCTTCAGCATGAAAATCGGTTTCTCCATAAAAACTTCCACCCATCTTTTTCAACCTTATGGTTGAAGTTTCATATAATCCGGAAATCTATACCCTTTAAGGACCCTACCTAGCAAATTTTAGGTTTCAAGGTGTTATAGTTTGTGAAATTTTGTGATTAGTCAGTGAGTGGTATTTCGCTTTTATATCACTATCACTCCATATATGCAGCAGTATAAAACAAAGTCACTTCCCTTTGTCTATCCCTATAGTTTAGATCTTTAAAACTACGCAACGGATTTCGATGCGGTTATTTAGTAGATAGAGTGATTCAAGAAGAAGGTGCATAATATGTATAATACAGGTATAATGTATTTCATAACACCATTGTAACCGTGTGAAACTGGGGCGAGTTGCTAGTATATAGATTAATAAATTGACACAAAGACAATAACAAAAATTCATAACTAACTAAAGCTTACTAAAATAATATCAATTCATTTCATCGCAATTCATACCTCTGTACAAGATAAAAGCCAGCTCTTGCGCCGGGCAAAATTGATGTAGTTGCCAGTAATGCTAAATATATGTGCCTAAACAGGAAAACTGCATTCAATCATTAAGTCTATTCAGTAATTAGTAACGTAATCAAGCCATCATGAGCAAAATTGCAAAGCTTCGGTTCTGTGCAGTTCAATTCGCGACGTCCCGCAACAATGCAATCTGGCCTTGTTCATGGTCTCTATTGAATTACTGGTTTTTGCAGTGGCTTCAGTCGCGTGGATGTGTTGAATTCATCCTCGGTGATGTATGCACGACTAAAAAAAAAAGACACCTAAGCGAGTCAATGACCTATAGGTAGGAAGTACGCCACAACCGATCACTACCTACAGGTCATTGAATCGATCAGCTGGCGTTTATTTAAAGAAACTAATTTGTAGATTCTGTCGAGTTCATCATCATCATCCTACCCTTATCCCATATTACTTGGGGTCGGCGCAACATGTTTTTTTCTTCCACTCTGTCCTGTCACCCGTCGCACTATCTCCTCTTTAAATGGTCATACCAAGACAAACGATTTCCTTTCAACTTCTTTTAGATTCTGTCGAGTTATGTGAATATAAGTAGCAGCAGGTTTTTTTTTCGTGATTTTTGGAAATGAATTATTTTTTAAGAAAAGCTCATCTGTCGTATCAGTATATGTAGATTCTTTGTTTTGCGAGTACAGTTAGTGTTGTTTTACTACTAAATCAAATAATCAATCTACGAAACCTTTTCCGAACAACATTGGAGTTGTTACCAATCAAATCAGATGCAGCTTGATATCGGTATTTTACATGAAGCCATAGCTTTAGATCTGACCTCCACAAGCCAATAATTGGATAACACGCTAGCCCTAGGCAAGATTGGGGCGACCGTTTAAAAAAAAAGTGATCAACTATAATTGACAATATTTTTGGTACTAAATTTTTTAAAGTAAATGAATTCAATGTTAAATGGCCCAGTGCGTCTCGCATCCGTAGGATTACCGCGACCCTCACCGAGTCGTTGGTCAACCTTGTAGGAGATCTTTTAACGCTACGTTTTCCAGTACGCACGCGGTCATTCCACCTACTCCACACACACACTCCAGAACATTTCGACCTCAACGGCCATTTATTCTGCGAACAATGCCCTGCCCATTATTAACACTTAAGTTTAGCGACTCTTCGTGCTATTTCAGTAGCCTTGGTTTTCCTGTCGATATCCTCATTCCTGATACGATCACGTCTGGAAACTCTAATCATAACTATATGAGTGATTTTAAACCTTGTGATAAAGGCCATAGCAACCACATTTTGGAGTCATATGTCATCCCTGGCTACACTCACTGATCTTATACTTTCGTCTAGAAACACTGTGATATGTTAGGCGAGAAGGTATGATCACTCTTGATAATGTCAATTCGTTTCATATAATGTCAATAAATAACACTGTTACATTAATCTTTATGAAAGAACATAGCGTTAGATCTTTTCCTTATTTTTCAGGTGAGAATAAGATACATATTTCTTGCCCTTTTCCCCCTGTTAGGGAACGATTTCGTTTATATTCATTACAAAGTGCTTCAACAAAATATCCGCCATTATTATAATAGCTTCGTCGGTTTCAAACGAAGCTGTCTCCTTATTCATCCTCCTTTAAGAATATCACTTGAAAATTCATATTGTAGGATAGGCAGGATTATCATAAACAATGCCTTGTGCATGGTAATCATTTTATACAAATACTACAAAGAATTTTAAACTTTTGTTTACGTTGTTAGAGAATATAATAGTATATTTACATTCAATATACAAATTTTCCATTACACACGGTGTCTACTATTCTATTTTTCTAACTCTCTTTCCAGGTATGCTTGAACAGATTTTTTTTACAAATAAGCATCACTGCAACACTCGTTTTTTCTAAGGTTATCTGGTAGATATCGCTGCCAGCGATAAGAATGTACCCGTTAATATAAGTTTCTGTGAAATTGTTACTATTTTGGTGTATAATAAAGTTTTATTATATTCTATTATTAATTTAAATAACAATTTAAGTACCCACTGACGTGTATTTTCCTTCTCTTATATTTTATTTATCAAAATACAAGAGAAAAAAAAAGGTTACAGAAAAATTGAGACAGAATCTTCAGTCAATTTTTAACAAACAACCTTTGGACGGATTTGACACAGAAGGAATCTGAAGAGACACGCAGAGGTAAGAAAAAATAAAAATACTAATAACAACAACCCGCAGTTTGTTGTAAGTATTTTAATATTTTTTCTTAGAAATGGCGGATATATTTGTAAATTTAGTTCATAACCAAATTTTATATATAAGAAATAAAAAAGTATATAACTGTATATTTCTTTTATTACCTTAGACCACGAACTTACCAGCCGACCTTCGAAGTCATCATTCGAGCTAAAACACCGACAATACAACAAACAAATCAAAATAATATTCCTCGGAAAGCGTAGTGACGAGTGTACGAACAAGGAAGCCTGTTTAATAAAACAGACAGATGACAGGCGACAATCCGACAATCCGACAATTTTGTAAGTTTCTTTCATACATTTTCTGCTTTATTAAACAGCACCTGTCGCGAAAGCGTGACAATCCATGTTATAACATTTATGTCGCATTTTACATCCACATTCTTTACAGAAAAATACATAACAACAATTTAGTTTAAACTATTATAAAAACAAGTTTTCAATGAAAATATTTTTTTCAAAGCAAACTTTTATAGCGTGGTATATACTCATACCTATATAATTAAAACTTGTCAAGACAAATCACATGAATCCAGACTTGATGGGGTTGAGTCGTTTAATTACAGAGTTCCTGTGGCTACCTTCCGGTTGTATCATCAGGTCAACTCCACGGCATCAGAATTTTGCAAAACCATCTATTATTGTCGAAGTCAATCGGTCACATTGATATTTGATATTTTAAATAAGTATGATCTGATTGACACATGCATGTCTCTCAATCGGTAAATGGGAAGTGGATCAAAATTAATTTACAAGATTTGATCACAAACATCGGGACAGGGTAAACAAAATAATAACTTGTAAAAACTAGGTATAGCCAGGGCAGTACTTATACAGGGTGTAATTATAGTATAATATAATAATAATACACCGTGAAATTTAAATGGTTGTTTTCCCACAGCGAAATGGTTGTGTCTTGGACAAACGTTTGATAAAAAAATAAAATATTAAAAACAAAAAATATATTCCACAACTTTCACACAACATCGTCTAGTCCCAAGCTAAACAGAGCTTGTGTTTGGGTACTAGACAACTGATAAACATACTTATATATTTCTAAGTACATACATATTATAGATAAATTACACCCAGACACAGAACAAATGATCGTGCTCATCACACAAACATTTGTCCTGGGTGGGAATCGAACCCACGACCTCCGGCTTAGTAGTCTGGGTCACTAACCACTAGACCAAAGGGCCAGTCAGAATTGAAGTCGTGGACAATATTCTTACTCAACGCTCTATTCTTCTATTACGCAAATTAAAAATGTATCACCTCAAGTATGAAAGCTTAAAAAAATATAAAAGTTTTAGTATTGCAAATAAACACTATTACCTACTTCACGATTTTGGGTTGAAGTATTTAAAAATGCGTCTCAAACTCCTAAAGTCGTAAAGTATCAAAATCTTAAAGCGCAGTACAGCGCGGCACTAATAATAATAATCAAACAGCAAATAATACTAATTAGTTCTTGCTAATAGTATCGTGAGTAGCACCTTGGATAAGAATAATGCCCACGTCTTCAATTTCACCCTGTATTTGTTAGGGCTTTTAATAAGCTGAAGACTAATTTTTACCCTCCTATCCCATTCCTCAATTTTTTTTTGATAATTTATATGGCACTAGCTTTTGCCAGCGGCTTCGCCCGCGTACATAAAATATAGCCTATGTCACTCAGGAGTAAAGCAGCTTTCTATTGTTGCTTAAATTTTTCCAATCGGACCAGTAGTTCCAGAGATTACCCCCTACAAACAAAAAAACAAAAAAACAAATTTTACCTCTTTATTATATTAGTGTAGATTACATATTGGAGAGCAGTGATGGCCAAGTGGTAACGGCCCCGACTTACGAGTTGTAGGTCGCGGGCTCAAGCCCAAACAGGCGCATTACTTTGTGTAATTTATTTCATCACCACTGTTCTAGAAACGGTGAAGGAAAACATCGTGAGGAAACCGGCATGTCCTAAAACCAAAAATTCGAAGACATGTGACATCCACGAACCCGCACTGGGTAGGATTATGGCCCATTCCCTCTCCTAGAGAAGAGTGCTGTGCCCCAACAATGGGAACATTAAAAAGGCTGATGATGACGATGGCATTACAATGATTTCCAAGGCAGCTAGTAAGACACCTACGAGTATATATTTGGGCACCCAGATCATTTTTCATTCAACACTCCATAAGCCATTTCAATAACAAAATGGCTGACGCGCGTGATACATTAAGCGCCCTAATTAAATATAACTAGCACTCACGCTCATTCGAAAAGGTGCCAAGATTCTTGACAAACTGAAGCATGTAACATAATCTTAGCTATTAAGTAGGTACACTACACAAAAGAGATTAGTGTGCGAGCATTATTTATATTATTACTAGCTGCCCCGACAAATTTCGTCTATAGCCACAGCTATAGACGTCCACCTCCTAAATAGCTAATTTAGTCAACAACGAATTTAAAAAAATAAATAGAGATTGCCTGGACATAACGCGGGGTTGCACTTGGTGCATAATAAAACATGTTAACAAAGTGGTGAAAAATCTTAGAACATACAGTTTAACACTAGATAGTAGACTAGATAAATACATCCATACTAAAATATAGGCAAGAAAATAAGTGACACTTTAATAACAAGGACAAGTAATATTCCTTCACAAGTGTTTTGAAAAGCTGAAGACACGTGATTGCACGCGTTTGATTGACACCGGCAATGCATTCCATAGATGAGCGGTCGGAATGCATCGGCATTTTCTATCAAGTTATCTGATGACTTAAGAATTTTCGTGTGTGAGTCACAAAGAAATTCAAACCATTTCTTGAGATAAAGGGGGTGAAAGGGGAAAATAGCGCATTTACACAAGAGGGACAGAATATGAGCATTCCGACGAAGGTGAATTGGCAACCACTTGAGTTTGAAACGGGACTCTTAAACATGGTGTAGGTCACTCATATTTGCGCAAGCTAAATCGAAACGCCTCCAAAATTTTTGTATAAGATTCACATCTTATACTAAAATCGGTCGGAATCGGTCAAGTTTATCTAGTTGTACTTCAATGAGATCAAGATAGCTAGCATCAGCATAATCAAGGATGGATAGAAGAAGAGATTGAGCAAGCGCAATCTTGGTCGCAGTCGTCGTAATGATGAAGCAAATGCGAATAACTTGACAATGACTTGATTACATTTCTCTTATATTATTAGGTACCTCAACCGAAGTCGATAGTGCCTGTGTATTCTAAAGGTAATATAAACGACCTATATCGACCTTAAATATTACTTCTAATAGTCCTTTTACACGTATGGCAAACCTAAAGTTTTGCGTCTACGTATTACGCCTTGTATCATACGTGTAATAGGACTATTACGTGTTGTAATTCATTATAAAACTAATGAAAGGTCCAACTTGATAGATTACCTTATCGATGTCATTTCTATGAGTTTTGCTTGATACAGGCGATGCCTATATAATCAGTGTGAATAATGTGTGTCTTTGCAGTTTATGTGTTTTTGTCCTTGTAGTGTTACTGGACACACTTGTTAATTCCTCTTTTTGTTACTAATTTTCATTTTTGTTCAATGTCATGCATACCTGTTATTTGCATGGTTACTGAAATTATAGGTGACTATGCTGTTGGTGTGTTTATTATAAGTAAATAAGTATTGGCGAAGTAGAACGGATATTGTCTACAAAGTACACAAACCCAACTGCCTAAACACCAAACTGTTTTGCCGAGTGTACTTACTCGGAAACTCGTTACAATCTAGTGAAGCCAGCCGTCTCCCCAACACAACAAATGAACAAGTAACGGCTGAACATTTTTGTGGAATGTGGCTGAGAGGAGACGGGGCTAATTTGTCATCGGCGGCGACCACGCCAAGACAGATCGCTGTGTAAGTTGATAGGTGACTTATTATCGTTGGTAACTCAGAGGAAACTTTACTGTTCTGTTTTTGAAACGTATAATTGAATTGGTGTTTGTTTTTATTGCAATGTAGCTGTGAATTGACACTACAACAGAAAGATCGTCGGTAGAAGTCAAGGTGTCTTCTCTAGCAAAAGAGAAGAGCTTTCCTAGAGAGGAGGCTTGACTCTCAGTAGTGGAAACATTACAAAGCTGAAAATATATCGGTACCTCTTGATCCCCAAGCGAACGACGGCCGGTCACATCTTATTAATATTATACATGCGAATGTTTGATACTCAATCACGCCAAAACGGCTGGACGGATCTGAATGAAATTTGGCACAGGCATAGGATGCACTCCGGAATAGGACATAGGCTACTTTTTATCCCGGAAACCCCAACCCCAATACCACGCGGGCGAAGCCGCGGGCAAAAGCTAGTGGATTATCTACACTAATATAATAAAGAGGTAAAGTTTGTTTTTTTGTTGCTTTGTTTTTTTGTTTGTAGGAGGTAATCTCTGGAACTACTGGTCCGATTGGAAAAATTTTAACAACAATAGAATGCTGCTTTACTCCTGAGTGACATAAGCTATATTTTATGTAGGTACCCGGGCGAAGCCGCTGACAAAAGCTAGTAAAATATATATCTTTTTTTTAATAGGCTTTTTATACAAGAACGTAAACAAAAAGTTTTTCATAGACAAATAAACTTTAAAATGGAAAATAAGCAAACCTTTTCGTTAATCCCCGCGCGAACGCCGGCGTTCGCGAAGGGACTGAAAGGTTAAATCTAGATTCCTTAGTAAAAATTATCCAGTCCGTTAAAAAAAAATTGATAACAGTAAATCTTTTTTACCTAATCATTACTTTTTTTATTACATACATTTTATTAAGAAAGATAATTTATGAGTTGGCAAACACGCTTCACAAAGAAATAAAACGTGCTGAACAGAGAAAATATTACGAGTATCGCAGTAAATACATTCTTTGATATCCATTACATTATAGACAGACGGAATGTAATGTAATCTAGTAGCTTGAGGCAAAGTTGTACTAGTTTTGAACTTTTTAAACCTCTGCTAATCTACAAATATAAAAGAGGACACGTGGGCAAACCCCCTACAAGGTCTGATCTGGTGAAGGTTGCGGGAAGCCGCTGGATGCGGACAGCACAGGACCGATCGTTGTGGAGATCCTTCGGGGAGACCTATGCCCACCAGTGGGCGTCGTTCGGCTGACATGATGAAAAGAGGACACCGCGGAAAATTATTTTATTAAAATTGACCACATGACCAACTAGTAGATAAAAACTGTTACGACTGTCAAACATCCACAAATGATTTTTAATTAGTTTTAAACAATAAAAAAAACGTGCTTTTCGAGGTACTTTGAGATATTTTTGATACCTTCAAAAGTATCTCAAAATTAAATTAATGAAATAAAATTAGGAATGTGAATTACTTTAGATAAGATAATTTACATTGTTTTTTTATGATGGAAAAAAATATCCAATGACGAATCCCGCCCTTGGGCGGAGCGGGAGACAGTGAAAGACTTCTACTGACTAAACGACCCACTGTTCCTTCCTGCCTTAGTTCCAGCGCCTCGGTGTTGCGCTTTCGCGTCAACCCTTGACCCCAGAAGGCTTCGCCCCTACAGTTGCCAATAACTCCTTGAGGCACGCGGGAACAATGCTCGCCATCGACGACTTGGGCTCGGTACGGACGGTTACCGGATGGGCGGACAGCGAGCTACCCATTGCTCGCCATTCGCAAGTCCGCGATAATTCACATTGGTATGTGTCCAGTTGTCTTACCGCTAGGCCATCAAAAAAATACGCAATCTATACTATCTATACTAATATAATAAAGAGGTAAAGTTTGTTTTTTTATTTTTCTGTTATTTTGTTTGTAGGAGGTAATCACTGTAACTACTGGTCCGATTGCAAAAAATATTTTTGTGTTGGATAGTCCATTTTTTGAGGAAGGTTATAGGCTATATAACATCACGCTATGACCTACGGGGGCGGAGCAGTAACCACAGACGCGGGTGAAGCCTCGTGTAGCGTGTAACTTCACGCGGGCGAAGCCGCAGGCAAAAGCTAGTAAAAAATAAAAACAGATAGGTAAACTCAGATATCAATGTTCTTTCAATACCGTTAGCAAATTGTAACACGAGTTTCCTCAAAAGACTACTGTGTATTTTGCTAACAAAAAGAATAAAAACACATTCCTCGCAGCGCTACGTGGAAATGATAAAAACTTTTGATGTAGACGAATCGTAAATATGTTCCCTCTACCACATTTTATATTCTTTGGGACAAAAAATATTGCCTTAGGTTAGGGCAGTTTTATTTAAAACTAGCTTTTGTCCGCGGCTTCGCCCACGTACCTTCATAAAATATAGCCTATGTCACTCAGGAAAAAAGCAGCTTTCTATTGTTGCTAAAATTTTTCCAATCGGACCAGTAGTTCCAGAGATTACCTCCTACAAACAAAAAAATAAAAAAAAACAAACTTTACCTCTTTATTATATTAGTGTAGATAGTGTAGATGATGAATCCCGCTCTTGGGCTTAGCGGGACACAGTGTCAGACTCTTACTGACTAAGTACCCCACCCCGTTCTTTGTCTGTTCTTCGCACTAGGGCCAAACCTTCCTTTCAGAGAGAGACCCTGGGCCCCAGTAGGCCTCGACCCTTTTGCAGAGTCCATACAAAGTTAGGGCATTTTAACCTGCTTGATCCTACCTAACTTATGATGTCATCGTTAAGATTGGCAGACACTTTACGAAATGGTAATGACTATGTCGGGAATCGAACCCTATCATCTTTTTTTATGGTGGGAAAAATCATGAAATGACTAGTCCCGCTCTTGGGCGGAGTGGGAAACAGTGTCAGACTCTTACTGACTAAACGACCCACCCCACTCCTTCTTAGCCCTCATACCGGGGTTGGGCCTCTACTTAACCTTAGCATCTTGTCAGTGGCACAGTTAAGTTAAAGTTGGTATTAACCTTAACTTAACTTTAACAACTTTTCAGTCTATTAAAACTATGTGTGTGACAATGGCTAGCTCGCCGTCTGGCATCCGATAAGTAATCGACTAGAACACGAATAAACCGTCGAAAACGCGTAGCGTTCTACGCGTTCCTCAAACAGATGTCATCAAACTGTAGCTACTAACGCTCACTAGGTCCGCGAGGCTTTTCTGAAAAGAAAATCTGTGATCTTAGAATGCACAAGGGTACTGAAGGACCCAGTTGTAGTTATAGTCAGAATGTGTGTCAGTTGTGGTTAATGTCTGAAACGCCCTCCAGCTCCACCCAAAGTTGAGGTCCAATCGATGATTTGAACTTAAAACCAGTTTTCAACTAAAATATTTTTTCATAGCAAGCTTTTATAAGGCGGTATATAGGTATATACCGCTTTATCTACACTAATATAATAAAGAGGTAAAGTTAGTTTTTTTGTTTTTATGTTTTTTTGTTTGTAGGGGGTAATCTCTGGAACTACTGGTCCGATTGGAAAAATTTTAGCAACAATAGAAAGCTACTTTACTCCTGAGTGACATAGGCTATATTTTATGTACGCGGGCGAAGCCGCTGACAAAAGCTAGTTAGGTAATAAAGACTCATCAAGACATATCACACGAGGCCAAACTCGATGGGGTTGTGTAGTTTAATTACAGAGTTCTTATGGCCGCCTCCCGGTTTTATCATCAGATCAACTCCACGACATAACAATTTTGCATTGTCATGTGATTGATACATGCAATAAAAAATTGCAGCTGAATCAGTAACTGAGATCAGTTTACAAAATTTGATCACAAACATCGGAACAGGTTTTTTTTTTTATGGTAGGTAAAAATCATCGAATGACGAATCCCACCCTTGGGCGGAGCGGGAAACAGTGTCAGACTCTTACTGACTAAAGAACCTACCCCGTGCCTTCCTTGCCTTATTCCCAGAGCCCCGGTGTAACGCTTTCGCATCAACCCTCAGCTCCGGGAAAACATCGGAACAGGTGGAACTTATAAAAAGCTTGTAAAAATGTCCTTTATATTATCACTTTCAATGTGAAAACTAGCAGAAATAGCTTATACCACTATTACACTATAAACCGAATTATCAAAATAGTTAATAATAATGATAAGTTAGTTGATAATAATGTAATATATACGTGACTCAACTTTGGTATTATTTAACTGAATATTAATTCTCTGAGTCGCTGCCTCATCACTCAGGATCGTGCTTCCTAATCGAGCTGATTATTTATTTATGAACCGAATTGAACTCTCATGTGAAAAGGTTTTCCTTGTAATGCCTACTCAAGATATACGAGTGAATATTTATTTATCCTCGCATTACTCACACATACGTAGGTATTATGAAACAAAGTCCATCACGGTGGCTGCCAGTGCATTTGTGATAAACTCAAAAAGTACTGAACCCTATTGACGGAGCAGCATTAGCTATAATTTCTCCACTGCTGGGACTTAGGCCTCCACTCTAGGAGAGGGAATGGGTCATAATGCATCACGAGGGCCCCAATGCGGATTGATGAATGTCACAAATCTTCAAATTATTGATTTTAGGACATGCCGGTTTCCTCAAGATCTTTTTCTTCACACAGTTTGTTTTTCGCTTTAAATAATCGCGATTAGTTTTATTCACTCAAGAAAACTCCAAGCATAGTTAAAAACCTTTATTTATAAAGACTGAAGTTAAATAAAATCAAAGTTCAACACGCCTATTCAAAAACAAATCTGTATTTGGACTCAAACAATCACCCAAACATTGCAACAATGCGTAGGTATGTCAAATTAATTTAGATTACCAAGAATTTTCAGCAAAACTAGCTATGTAACGAAAAGGGTTAGGGTAGGACCAAATCCCTACGACGTTTAAAGATATAACTGCAATATTTGGTACCAACTTATTCTGGGAACGAATACATGCGTTTATTTTGTTTCATCATCAATATCATCATCATTACAACTAAAAGATGACCACAGTTGTTCAATTGTCATAGTTACACACACACACAGTTATATATATATATATTCCACGACTTTGTTAGTTTTGCGACAGTGTTGCCACAGTTTTGTCTCCGGATTATGATGACTGTGGCGTGATTGACGATGTTTTCCATATCTTGATGGAGTGTGTCCGGAATAAAAGTAAAAATATTGGACATTTTTGGACGCTCTGTAAAACTTATTTATTTATTTATTAAAACTTTATGCACATAACACTGTACAAAGACGGGCTTAATGCCTTAGGCATTTTCTACCAGTCGACCTTAGGGTAATGCAGAAACATAACATGATGCAACTAAAAAGATATAATAACTTATGGTATTGGTCCAAAAATTCGAAGACATTTAACATCCAACCCGCAAAAGAACCGCGTGGTGGATTACGGCCCAGTCCCGTAAGGAAAGTTTATAGGGTACTACTTAAATAATAACAAGCCCTTTACTAAATATGTGTACTAATTAAAAATTAGTGGTGTACGAGTATAAACTAATAATTGAAGAACACAGAAGCTTTTCATTATTTTCAGCTGTCACAGAACGCTCACAGACATTCCTACGCGCCGAATTAATTAACACAAAATACGAAGCTATTACCCAACCTTATATATAAAGAAAAAAACCTTGTATATAAAGGGTGGTTCCAACTGGACGGTAATTACAAAATGCCTCGTGCTATTTTCCCTGTTTCTTTTTACTCACTTTTCTTTTCCGTCGTACGCGACCGTTTTTTGCAAGGTAATAAAAATATGTTTTGTGAGTTTGCCTGTCCTATTTCACACGGGTGGATTTTTTTTTCAAAAAGTACCTTGGTTCGCGGCATATAAGTTGAACCTATTTTTTATGGTATGGTAGGAAAAATCATCGAATGATAAATCACGCCCTTGGGACGGAGAGGGAGACAGTGTCAGACTCGTACTGACTAAATAAACCACCGTTCCTTCTTGCCTTAGTTCCAGGGCCTCGGTGTTCCGCTTTCGCACCAACCCTCAACTCCAGGAGGCTTCGACCCTGTAGGGCCCTTACAGTCTGACACTGTTTCCCGCTCCGCCCAAAAGCGGGATTCTTAATTGGATGATTTTTACCGACCATAAAAAAAACCTTTCGGAGTACCGTAATTAGAGACATAATAAAAAGACAGTAAGTATGCGAACGCCAGCGTTCGCTTGGGGCTCACGAGTTTTACTGGACCGCAGATTTGATAAACGGTCTTGACAGACAGTTGAACCGCAAAGTCATCCTGTTTTCCTTTTGAGGTAAGGACCTCTAAAAAGGCGAAAATTTAAAAGATTTATAACACCCGTACGAAGCTGGGGCAGTCTCTCAGTCTCTTGTATAAAATGCGCATAACAAAAGTTTAATAAACCGCTTCATAAACCGACATTGTTTTCACCAAAAGCTAAGGTCAAATCCCGACTTTTTTTCGCTTGTCAATTTCCATTATTATTCCGCTCATCCTCAGGCGAAATATAAAAAATCGACACGAAAACGTTCTCGTCGCTAAATTGTTTCCTTGTTCAGAAATATGAAACGGCGCTCGGTAGAGAGGCAATTTGTCGCCAGCGATCGTTCGTACTTACCCCTGCTTCACTCGACTGCCGGCAGAAGAGCCTAGCGTTTCAATTAATCCTTTGATTGCATTAAAACTACCGTTCAACTGATATGTGTATAGGATTTTAACAAAAAATGCCGAGGAATTTGTATTGCATGCACGCACTTCCACTGAGTGTTTCCGGCATCCGAAAAGGGTCCATCGCTCCCCAAGGGTGCCTTAAGATGTGAATAAGGATGTCAAGAGTCTGGAGTAGTACCTTCTTCCTATCTCTATAACAACATGGCAACCTATTCGTCTACCAAGTTGATACAATATTTATTTCAATCCCCACTGAGACTGTTATTTCAACCCCAAACAGCTAAAGCAACTACGAATCGATATCTTGTATTCAGCGTTTTTTTTTTGTTGTATAATTTAGCAACTGAAATAAATAAACCGAATCGAATCCTAAAATAACTACGTACTTTTTCGAAACAACTTTTACCAAAGAAACACACTGTTGAAAATATAGTGGGTGGATTAAGTCGTCTGTACTGTACCCGTATTTATAAAGAAGTGATTGTTGCTAAGTAATTTCTTATTAAGTCTGCCTACTTGAGGTTAGAACTCTCATTAAAAATTTAAATGTCTTTAACTATAGAATACAAATTGTAACTTAAGTAGTTACTTTTACTCAAGAAAGTTTTACTTGTTTATAAATACGGGTGTAAATGAAATAGAATTACAAAATTCGTGTCCAGTATCCTAATTTTCAGCAGACACTTTAGTTGTTTCGGGGCTGCCATTTTGGCTATCACCCATACCTTCAACTGTAGGGATACAGTTGTAAAATTATACTAAAACAGTAGCAAATTAATTCCGGTCCACTTTAAATGTAGCAGGAACGTTTTCTAATTTAAATTTCGTCATTGAAACGCAATTTGCACCTGGAGGGAGGGATCAGATTTTTTCTTTTTTTTAGTAATTCCATTAACACGCTAGAGGGCGTTAACATGTCCACGAGCTTTAAAAAAAACGGTACTTGCGTCCGTGAAGGCTTTGATTGAATCGTACGAAGCGTTCAACCTCCGCTGTTGGTGTTTACTTAGAGTCTCGTTAAGCTAACTAAAGAACCAGTACGGAAGGTTTTTATTAAGCTGGTTTACCGTCAGCCTTGGTTGGAAGGTTAACAAGTGTGTAGATGACTTAAAAAACGCCTTTTCATATTTTTATGCTTACTCTTTTCATAAATTTCCGCCAAGCTAAGTTTTTTTTTTAATATAATACACGGCTGATATTGTAAATGGTATGTTTTGCTAACCGAGTCTCACTATTCACACTAGTGTTAGAAAGACGAAAGTTTGTAAGTATATGTGTGTTCAGTACTTTACAGGTTGCATTTTAGAGAGTTTTTTTTCTTATACCCGTAGACCGAGGTTATTGTCGTTTGTACAAGTACGAATCCTCAAATATCAAAGTCAAAATATTTTATTTTACATAGGCCTACAGAGGCACTTGTAAAACGTCAGAAACAAGCGCACGGTTCCAAATTGGTCGTTTCCTTTAATATATAATATAATATTCGACGACCATCACACAACGCCGTCTAGTCTCAAGTTAAGCAGAGCTTGTGTTATGAGTACTAGACAACTGATAAACATACTTATATATTTCTAAATTCATACATATCATTACATAGTATAAAACAAAGTCGCTCTGTCCCTATGTATGCTTAGATCTTTAAAACTTCGCAACAGATTTTGGTGCGGTTTTTTTTAATACATAGAGTGATTCAATAGGAAGGTTTATGTGTAGGTATAATACATGCATAATATATTCAATATCAGTACCCGTGCAAAGCTGGGGCGGAAAGCTAGTTATAGATAAATTACACCCAGACACAAAACAAATGATCCTGCTCATCACACAAACATTTGTCCTGGGTGGGAATTGAACCCACGACCTCCGACATAGCAGTCAGGGTCACTAACTACTTTGCTGACAGGCCAGTCCAGTCCAGTTATCAACCACGACCACTCTGTCGAGAGTGTAAGACTAAGGTGTCTCATAGACTTTATCCTTAAATATCACATAATTATGATACTTTTTAAATCGGATGTATGTTTACTTGGAAGAACATTCTACAAGCTCACGAGTGAAGCCGCTGACAGCAGATAGTATTGTATATTCGACACTTAAGTTTTGTGAAAGCTAACGTAAGGTAATCGTGGACGTGCCTGCGCATCGGTTGCTGGAAATTCGGTTCATGCATCGTTTTCATATTATGCTTTACATGCTTGTTAATATTTATTTGATAGTGAACTGTTCCTAATATTTGTGAAGTTAGTTAAGTGATCGGCTGCGGCGCTGCAGGATACGGGTTCGATAATCGCACAAAACAAATATTTATGTAGTCTATATTTATTCCTATCATCATTTCAGCCGAAAGAGGTCTACTGTAGGACATAGTCCTCCCCCAAGCATCACCGCAGCGACAGGTCCTGTGGATCTCGCATCCATTGGATTCCAGCAACCTTAACCAGGACAACAGTCCACCTTGTAGGACGCGCTCCAGGCTACTACAGAACAATTCCTAATGAAAAAAAACAATAGCAGTGTCGCTCAACCCGAGCATTAGACCCTAGGGTTCGTTGTTGCACTTGTGATCGTAATATCAACCTAGCAATATTACGGTTGTACTATTATTATGTTTGCATTACACACGTAACTAAAACTAATATTACTTTTATCTAATAAAGGTGCTGAAAGTAGACGGTAGTCACACAACAAAATTAGGTGCGCTCGGCTGCAAAAGGGGCTCTTTCAATATTACCCTTGCAAAACCGATGAAGGATCAATATTTTTTTCCTTTATTGCAACATCCATGTGTAAATTTTTATTTTAAAAGAGTACCTAACCATGGAGTTTCTTGCCAGTACTTCTCCATAGAAAACGACCAATTTGGAGCCATGCACTAGCTTCTGACGTTATACAAGTGCCCATGTAGGCCTATGTGAAATAAAATATTTTGACTTTGACTTTATAGTCCGTTGCGACAGAAAAGTCAAAGTGCAACTTTATAAAATTCTACTTTTGAGATTTTTTTCATATTTTCTAAATTCATGTTTCAAAAGTTAGAGGACATTATTTTTTACTTTTCGAGCGTTTATATCCAAAAATATGAATGTTATCAAAAAATTATTTCAGTAAACCCCTATTCTTTTTTAAATACCTATTGAACAATAACACACGTTAGTGTTGAAATAAAAAAAAAACAATTCCCACTTTATGTGTAAGGTTTAAGTTCCCTTATTTTTTTTCCACTTCTTATTTTACCAGTTTGTTGGCGTGATTGATATACATATTTATTTTAAACTAGCTTTTGCCCGCGGCTTCGCCCGCGTACATAAAATATAGTCTATGTCACTCAGGAGTAAAGCAGCTTTCTATTGTTGCTAATTTTTTCCAATCGGACCAGTAGTTCCAGAGATTACCTCCTACAAACAAAAAATCAAAAAAATAAAAAAACAAAAAAACAAACTTTCCCTCTTTATTATATTAGTGTAGATGTAGATTTCAGCTTTCTAGTACTAACGGCGAATGAGATTATCCGCAGACAGACAGACAGCAAACTTCGCGAAACTTTAAAGGCTCCTAGCTGACTACGGAACTCTAAAAAAACACTACAAATAATTCCCATATCGCGGATACCTCCATAAACCTGTCAGTTCACATACCCATCTGAAACAGGAAGATGTATCTGTAGACCGTAAAAAAATCTTTGAAATATTGACTGGCCTGTCAGTCTAGTAGTTAGTGACCCTGACTGCTATGCGGCAGGTTGTGGGTTCGATTCCCACCCAGGACAAATGTTTGTGTGATGAGCACGATGATTTGTTCTGTGTCTGGGTGTAATTTATCTATAATATAATATTTAGAAATATATGTTTATCAGTTGTCTAGTACCCATAATACAATGCAGGGGCCCTTCAGGGTCGAAGCCTCCTGGAGCCTAGAGGGTATGTGCAAACTGTCACCTCGACTCCAGAAATAAGGCAAGGAAGGTTCGGGGTAGGTTTTTTAGTCAGTAAGAGTCTGACACTGGTCTCCCGCTCCGCCCAAGAGCGGGTTTCGTCATTGGATGATTTTCACCTACCATAAAAAAAAAAACCCATAACACAAGCTCTGCTTAGCTTGGGACTAGATGGCGTTGTGGACATATTATTATATTTCAGTACTATTCGATGCCAATTAATCAACTTGCTTACTGCGGTGTTCTCACCCGATTATAATTTAAGTGTCTTCGAGATTAGAGCGGATGGGCTCCTAATAAAACAGTACGCTTCATCATTAACTATTGTATCACTGCTTACAGTCAAGCACTAGTTTATATTATTTAAAAAAAATAGTCGAGAAGCTGTTTTCGTTAAAGATTGACTGCAACAGACTGGGACAGTTTGCCCGCTGCAGTCTTTCCGTCCGATTATAATTTCGGTGTCTTCAAGGCTAGAGTGAATAGGCTCTTAATAAACTAGTGCGCCTCACCATCAACGATTGCATCACTGGGATGCTTACCATCAGCTGGGATCGCAGACAAGCACTAGTTTATTGCAATTAAAAAAAATAAAATTAAGTAAAAATTTCCGATTTAAAGCAAATAAATTGATTCTTGTAAAATTTATGGTTTGGTAAACTCATAAAACCGTTCATTATGTTAACTTAATAATTCTATACTTAACGATATTTTATGGGCTATTAAACACTAAAGATATACGGCCTTCCACATTATGCTACAAACAAAATTCATAAATCTCAATGTTTGCTCCGCCAAAGTTTCGCTACGTATCTATTAAAGAAACCGAAACTGGTAAGTGGGGACCTATACGAAAACATCTTTCTACATATTTACTTGAGAAAATATTTAGAGTGTGCCCACGCTTGGTGGATGATGAGGGTGCCATCTTATGGGGAAGTAACCCAAATACTCTTTCTCTGTTTACCTACATAATGTGGATACAAATCAATATATATAAAAATCAATGTTACTTTACGTTGTAATTTAAAACTCAAGAACGGGCTCATCTATTCAAATTTAGTAGATAACTAGCTTTTGCCCGCAGTTTCGCCCGCGTAGTATTGGGGTTGGGGTTTCCGGAATAAAAAGTAGCCTATGTCCTATTCCGGAGTGTATCCTATGCCTTTGCATTGCATTTATTGCATTGTTTTTAGACTTTTGTCTTTAATTAGTTTAAAAAATATGTCCTATTGTGGAGTGTATCCTATGCCTGTGCCAAATTGACTGTGACTAGCCTGTCAGTCTAATAGTTAGTGACCCTGACTGCTATGCGGGAGGTTGTGGGTTTGATTCCCACCCAGGACAAATGTTTGTGTGATGAGCACGATCATTTGTTCTGTGTCTGGGTGTAATTTATCTATAATATGTATATATTTAGAAATATATAAGTATGTTTATCAGTTGTCTCGTAGGTACCCATAACACAAGCTCTGCTTAGCTTGGGACTAGATGGCGTTGTGTGATAGTTGGGGGAAAAAAAATCATCTAGATCCGTCCAGCCGTTTTGGCGTGATTGAGTAACAAACATCCAAACATCGTAACTTTCGCATTTATAATATTAGTAAGATTAATGTGAAGTTTGCACAAAATTGGTCGAGCGGTTCTTCATTTATCACACTGAAAAGATTATATTGATGTGAAAAACCAGAAAAAAATAAAAAGCAATGTTGTCAGAGTTACACCGTAACAGTTGTTCCAATAAAAATAAACGCATCGATTTCATATTAATATAACATCTTTTGATGGAAAAATATTGGTATGGCTTCCGGGCTTTTTGTTTCTGAAATTCGAATTAATTGAATGTTTCATGTTAATTTAATGTCTTTAAGGTTCCGTACATCAGTAAGGTTCTTAAATCGCGACCGCGTACCGGACGACGCTCCGTGGGCAGGCTCCCTACATGGTGGATCGACGATCTGGTGAAGGTCGCGGGAAGCCGCTGGATGCAGAAAGCTCAGGACCGATCGTTGTGGAGATCTTTGGGGGACCCATATGCCCAGCAGTGGGCGTCGCTCGGCTGACATGATAACTTCAGTTGGCAATACAGAACCCTTATAGCATCACTTTGTTGTCCGTATCATCATCATCATCATTTCAGCCGAAAAACGTCCACTGCTGGACATAGGCCTCCCCCAAGCGCCGCCACAAAGACCGGTCCTGTGCGTCTTGCATTCATCGGCTTCCAGCAACCCTGACCAGGTCATCGGTCCACCTTGTGGGAGGCCATATGTCCATCTGTAAAGTCATTTTTTCTCATGAATGTGTGACGGCAATAAGCGGAATTAGTATCGACCACTCAAAATTAACCCTTAAAGCAATGACATAATCAAACTTCTTAGTCAACGCAATCTAAAGATAAGATAATTTTTGCCAAGTTTATGACGTATATTTTGACACTCACAAGGAAATCGAAATCTCCATTCTCCACGTGTTATTCTTGTTGACCTAGAGTCCTAAAGTTTGGCAAAAAGCAATCTCATGGCATATATAAAGAAAATAATTAAGGTACTTATGCCATAAAAAAATATATTTGCGATTTGGAAAATTTCAATCTTGGGAGTAGACTCGTATGGAATCAAACAAATCCAACTCGCACTTGACCAGTTGTTTTTTTTTAAATCACAGCAGCAGTCTAATACAGCCAACGACGTAGGTAATAACCAAAACCAATTGAAGTAACTGATGTAAGATTTCTCAATCAATTAATTTCAACAATATACGAACCTGGGTGTTAATGAAGCTGTTAGAACTTTGAAATTGATTTTCAATATAAACCTATTTTTTGTACCGTTAACGATGAAGAAATATTCAAACACCTTGAACAGGAAAGTCTGTTTTTCACCAACCGTTGGTGTGAAGTTGAAGTAAAGTGAAGGAAAATTTACAAGTTTAAAAAACATCACTCTTATACCCAAAAAGTACGAGTATTGCATTGTTTTCAGACTTGTCTTTAATTAGTTAAAAAAATTGAATTTGGAAAAGTTTAAATATTTATAATTTTTTTTTGTTGTCATATTCTTATTGGTTAGCTTAACGTCGTGTAAAATGTTGTTAGTTAAAAACTCCTATTGTTTAATGCACGCCATAACAGCCTTTGAATAAGGCTATAAATGTAAGAATTATCTTTGGGTTCTTTTATTTCTATATAATCAGACAAAACACTACTTTATCTTTAGTACTTTGACGCCTAAGTGTGTTGTGTATATAGTTTATTTTAATCTTAATTAAGTGAATTATCTTGTATACTTAGCGTGTATAATGATGTATACTTTGTTGGTTGTCCTTAAATAAAATAAAAATTTTTTTTTACTCACCAAGCATCACTATTAGACGTAAATGCATCATTGATTTTGAATCTGAAAACAAAAAACAGAATTCATTATTCAGTTCACTCATTTGAATGAAAACATGCAGTTTGGTAATAGTAAACCTGGTCTTTTATAATATCATTTACAAAATAACAACGTTGGTCTAACAAATCATATCGAAATAAAACATATTTTAACATCCCTTTTTTATCATCTATGTAGAATTTTAGAACTGAATAAACTTGATTGTACACCAAATATTATTAAAAATAATTACTTTATTAAGAAAAAAACTTTTTGTCCAATGGACAACACTTATCAACTAAAGTATGCTCTTTAGAGCAACAAAAATGGCGGTATCATAACCCTTCGTATAACCTAATAAAACGTCTTCACCCTCATCTAAAAACGACTTTTGCTAGACACTTCTTCAGACATTTGGGTAGTCATCTTTATAATAAAATTTACAAGCTGCTAAACATTTATAATTTTAACAATTTTCAATATCAAAAGAAGTAGTTTTTAAGTTGCACCTACCATGTTACGTTTCTGCACCACCCTAAGGTCGACTGGTAGAAAATGCCTGTTTTGTGCATAAAGTTTTCTTAATTAAATAAAAGAAGTTAACTGAATGGTTAATTAAACCCAAACTATGATGATAACTCTCCAACACGGTGGACGGACCTCATCAAATCCGTGATGAATTGCAGCGTTAATGAAAACTCCCAAGCCGCTAAACACAGAACTGCATGGCGTCGTATCGCGAGAGGCGGTGGCGCATGACTCGACCGGCACATGACCACGACCACTCTGTTAAGAGTGCACGACTAAGAAGAAAATTTACATTTATTTTTAATTAAAATTTAATTATTTATGTTCTGTTTTGCATGTATAATACTTTGTCTTCATGCAAAACGTTTGTCACACTCTTCTTTGATGTAAAAAATACTCGAACGTGAGCTAACCTCTCTTATGTACCGCTGCCCTAATTAAAACTGTATTTCAGTTCTACACTTCAATATTACAAAAAGACAAAATCTGTAAAATTTCCCGTTTGTTTTTAAGAATTTATTTCTGGAACTTGTAAGCCGATTTTCACCAGGAGAAAGCTACAGTACTTCCCTAAGTAAAGAAAAAAATAAACAAAAAAACCCTTTTACTCGCAACACATCCATACATGAATATGTTTTTCTACATTGTATGAGTATAAAATATACAAAAACATTTATGAACATGAGACTCAAAAAAATCATAATTAATAAAAATTTCTGACGTAACCATATTTTAAATGTCGAAAACTGTTTGACAAAAGGAAACAAGAAGTAAGCACCGGGACCATATCATGACATGTTTTAATACCATGCTTACGAGCTAGAAAGAGGGCTGGAATTTTACAATAGATAATAGACTAATGAGTCCATCCTTTTAATAGTTCAGTCAGTATAGGTCGAACAATGGACCGGGTTAAGGGCTCATAGTAAGTAGTATGGCGAGTCAGCTAACGGACAGAAAGACCAGCACAGCATTCTGAAATACGTATACCTATGCAAATATTTGCGAAGATACAATCGTTACCCAGTCCACACTTTCCCAAGATACATGTAATATTATTATGTAAATCACTGAAGCTCCATCTCGCCCCGACAGGGTTTCTCAATATCCAATAAGTAGGTATCCACAGAGCCAGGATCTACGATACTTTAGTTCTAAGTACCCCTTAGGACCCTCCAAGTGTACCGAGAAAACTAGCTGTGTTGTTTTAGTACTACTCAATAGATAATATCGAAAACTGTGTTTTTAATCATCATGTTATGGGCCCGACTACAGGCAGCTTATAAGCTCGATTGAAAAATTGGCTTATCAAGCAAGCTATTTATTCTTTTGACGAATTCAAGATAAAAATTTATTTATTTATTTAAACTTCATGTACAGCAGTGGTACATAGGCGTACTTAATGCTACTAGGCATTCTCTACCAGTCAACCTTTGGGTTAAAAAAGACAACACTGTGGCAGGTGTGCAGAATAAATAAATAACAGATATTTTAAATAGAAATGAGATTTATTATTATTGTTTTATTTTATAATTTAATATAACTTTGATATTAATTTGGAATCAAAACTTGAGACAATTTTCTTATTTTTTTTTTAAATTTAATTTATGATTTGATTTTTTTTTTGTATTTGTATTCTGTTTATTTGAAATTTTGTCTTGTTTTGGCATCATTTTACATTGTAATATCATATTCGTAATAATTCGTTGACTATTATGTAACATCCTGTAAACCTATAACTTATAAGAATCCCTTACCACTAAATAACTATGACTATGACTAATTTATTTAGGGTAATGTCTTGCCCATGGGTTATGTGTTAGTGAACCCCTGGGATTCAGTGACCTGGAACGAAGGTGAAGAAGAAATAGAAGTGGGTTTTTAGTCAGTAAAAGTTGGACATTATCTCCCATTCCATCCTGAAGCTAGAGACGTCATTAGATGATTTTCTCATCAAAAAAACCTCACAGAAATTGCAGTCTTATTGAGCATTGGTGGTCAAGTGGTAATGGCTTCGACTTACGATTTGTAGAAACCCAACCAGGCATATGTGTTTCTATCCATTGGGTATCTAGGAAACCGCCACGTCCTAGAACCAAAAATTTGAAGTCATATATGACATTCACCAGCCGCATTTTATCCCTTCTCTTTACGTATGATTCCCACGACCCTCTAAATTAAAATAAAAACATTTCATATCACAACAAAAATGAGTAGGTAATTGAACATTATTTATTTATTCACAGATATTTCATGCACAAAAATGTCCCAAAGGCGGACATTACATCCGCCTTAGTGAACTTTTTTAACCGTAAGCATTTTCTACCAGTCAACCTAACATTACAACTTTTTGAGGATAATTTATCACGTTGTCACTACTGCTGGAAATACATAATTATGTTGAGCAGTAGTAACGCAATACTCAGAAATGTAGAAATTGAAATAACTTTGCCGAGATGTGAACATTTTTGAGGTCAGATAGGCAGTGGCTTTATGCAAAATACTGGTATCTGGCTGCCAAATGATCGGATCTGATCAAATATCAAACCGAATGCCTCGAACCCCAATAATTTTGTAGAACTCTGAGCACTGTGGAAGCTAGTTAGGCGATCGTTCTATGTAAAATACACATTTCTAGGTATATGATATCCAAAAGTCTAAAATTATACCCGATATAGTTACCCGGAGGATACAGTAGAGCACACGGTAGAGGCTTACCCAGCTTGGGCAGAGCATCGCCGTGTATCTGCAGAAGGATCAGCAGCGGCGATCTCTCGCGCCAGGCTTTGGTGTAGCCCATGGTTCGAAGCAAGGAGGAGTGTCAGTCAGTTGCTTCCTTCCGCAAAACACTAATGCTAAAGAAGAGGGCCGACCGCATAAGGCAGCGGTGGTAACGCCCCAGACGCAGCCTGGATTCCGGTCCCGATTTTCGTCAGTCAGCACAAGCTTCCGATGGTGCGACGGTTCCCGCGTGCTACAAGGAGTTGTCAGCAAAACCATTGGGGCGCAGCCCGCTAGCAAATAGTGTGGAAGCCTACTGGAGCCAAAGGTTTACTTCTAAAAGGAAGAATCGGCCCTGATAAGATAGGGAAATAGGAAATGGGGTGGGGAGTTTAGTCAGTAAAAGTCCGATAATATCTCCCACTCCACCCGAAGGCAGGAGCTGTCATTGGATGTACAATCAAGTTTAGTAATTCTAGGAAATGTCTCCCAAGTCAAAGACATTACATGTTTATAAAATATTATACCAATTTTAACTGTCCATAAATTGTCGTTGGATGATTTTTTTCACGGAAAAAAAATAAAAACACTAAACGATCACAATTAAGATCAACAATTTTTGAATATACTTTGTGAATATTAATCACAAATAAACTTTGCCCTCTAAAACGTAAGAAAGGTGGCTGTCGCGCTATCTTTCCAAGGAAAAAACCCGTGTACTCAGATATTTTTATTTCAGATATAGATCAGTTCAGCGAAACAAAGAAATCATGCTTGAAATACTTTCCAAGAATCTCGCTTTACATTTGATTGGATTTAATCCGATATAATCTGAGATAAAACGCTTCACTGTTTCACATCAATCCAGTCTGATTCGATTCGTAGGTACCTTAATTACATCATATTTATTTTAAACAATCTGAAATCAAGAAAAATGATTGTCAAATAAACTTATTTTTTCTTTTTTATTGTTGATAGGCTCGTGCTTGACCACTATCTTACCTGGCGGTGGTAAGAAACAATTTGGTCGACGATAGAGCAAGTTTGCCTCGAAGTAAACTTTTTGACTTTTGAATTAAAAACTCTTTATTACATTTATGTACCTATTTATATAATAATATAATTTTCTCATTTGTTAAGTTCTAATTTTGACTCAAATAATATTGTAGGTCTAACAATAATTATAAAAATAGTTGATACGACAGATCGGCTTTCCTTAAAAAAGATTATTGTACACACCAATATGAACAACTTTTACTGGGCTGGGCTGGGCTTGCGGACGGCGAGCAATAGGTAGCCCGCCGACCGGTCGTCTGGTAACAGTCCGGACCGAGTCCAAGTCGTCAACGGTGCACACTGTTCCCGTGCACCTCAAGGAGTTGTCAGCAAACTGAAGGGTCGAAGCCTTCTGAGGCCAAGTATTAATGCGAAAGCGTAACATCAGGGGGCTTAGACAAAGTCACATTCTCACTAACGATAACGAAATTCGAAACTCCGAAATGTATGGAACTGACATATGCCTTCGAAAAGTCACGTGGTCAAACGTTTTCGATTCGCTAATTGTTATTAGTTGTTTATACGTCAAATTGGACGTTTTAATTCGATAACCATAGCCAAGAAGTTGTTATTTTATCGAACCAACACTTCGACTGATCGATATGTTAGTCGATGTCATTTTGTCTTCCATTTTGTGGTCGACATCGTTAAGGCGAAATCGAACTTAGAAATGGATTCGACACGGAGCGATTGCCACTTGTCTAGGGCCCAAGGGTTCTGGGACTAAGGCAAGGAAGGAACGGGGAAGGTTGTTTACTCAGTAAGAGTCTGACACTGTTTCCCGCTTCGCCCAAGGGCGGGATTCGTTATTGGATGATTTTTACCTACCATAAAAAAACTACTACTAAGCTGCATGCAAGATGAACATGTTTCCAAAACATTTTGTGCGTATATTTGGGACTAGTAGCCTTCTGCCAGCGGCTTCGCCGGCGTAAAAGAAGGGCTTTCCATACAAACTTTAGACTCCCGTTACCCCCTTTCTTAGTGTTCGCCTACGTCATAAAAGTTACTACTAGTTCCAGTAGTTTTGGCTCCTCCTGGAGCCTAGGGTGGTGCAAACTGTTACCTCGACTCCAGGAATAAGGCAAGGAAGGTACGGGGTAGGTTTTTTAGTCAGTATAAGTCTGACACTGGTCTCCCGCTCCGCCCAAGAGCGGTTTTCGTCATTGGATAATTTTCACCTACCATAAAAAAAAGTAGTTTTGGCTGTGCGTTGATACGTCAGTCAAGTTTCTCCTTTTATATATATAGATAACTAGCTTTCTTCCAGCAGCTTCACATGCCTGTTAATATATAATAAATTTTGACATTCGTTTCATCCCATTAGGAACTGAACTTTGAAAAACCCTTTCTTAGTGTTCGCCTACGTCATAAAAGGAAGCCTTGTGCGGAATTTCACGCTACTAGTCCCTGAAGTTTTGACTGTGCGTTGATATGTCAGTTAGTCAGTTCTCCTTTTATACACCCCGTGAAATTTTAATGGTTGTTTCCCTCAGCTCAATGGTTTTGTCTTGGTAATACAAACGTTTCATACAAAAATAAAATATTAAAAACAAAAAATGGAATTGTTGAGTGCAAGCTATTTATGACGTATCACAACGTGCGAGAGCTTATTTTGGTTTTAACATTTAATTAATCTTCTTTAATGAGACTTTAGTAGTATCTACAAATTACGTCGAGTGTTACTATTGCTTTTCGGTTTTTTTTGGGTTGATGAATATTTTTTATTTTATAAAAAAAAAATCTTTATTTTTTTTTTACTGTATGCTTCAAAAGTACTCCTTATGGCAAGTCGCTCTGCCGCGGGAAAACAACCATTAAAATTTCACGGTATATATAGATAGAAGATAGATAATAATGGTGGCCCAACGCCGTACGTCACGTGATCCGATGATGAAACAAGTTTGACGGAACAACTTTTTGTTTTTGAGAGCTGAATATAAACCTTTTTCACTCAGCCGTTAGTTATTATTCCAGCGACCCTAAACATTTTAGGGACCGTGTTCAGATTGACCCAAATATTTCGCTGAAAACTACCATTTGTAAGCGAGCGACGCAACTCAGTTGATTCCATCTTGTACATTACTACTAATGGTAGTCGTACATTTTTAACTATATAATTAAATTTAACTAGTTCTAAAATGGAAAGTTCGTCTGCGCCTTAAATTGAGCCTAGAAGTGGGTAGTTTACACGTTTGTAAATAGTTTGCGATTTGACTCAAAAAGACTGAAAAAGTAGGTCATTCCAGCTAACTTAGGTGTGGGCTTGCTGATAGTGAGCAATGAGTTGCTCGCCGTTCGTTCGTCCGTTTTGAGTTACCATACTATTAAATAAAGATAATAAAATTATGAATTAAGAAATTTTGTGTTACTGTTTGTTTTCCCAAAGAATTAAATAAATAACACCCACCTGTCACGGGTTTTGTTTCCAGTTTCAAGGTATGATACGCGAAATATAAGTTGAACCTAAACGGCGATCGACTTTCAATGTGCAGTAACAGACTATCGGGTCTCAATCGAGGAGGTCTATTCGTAACCCTAGCAACCTGTGGGTTCAACTCATTCGCTGTATACTATAACTCTTTTGAACATTCCTGCAACCATCATCATTTAAAATACATACCTGTTAAAATAGTCTATTTTTAAAACAGTGATAGTTAACGCGCTCATAATGAAATAATTCAATTTGAGCACGTAATTACATAAATGATGATTTTTAACACAATTATACGTATAATTCCTATAACGACGTTATTCTACAAATAGCTATCGGCAATTTGAATATCATTCATTCGCGAAAATTGAATATCCAATACCGAATATTTTATCGTAATTCAACGACATCGAATATTTTCGTTGAGAAATCTTTTGAATATGTGTATATACCTACCTTCTACTTACTGCTTATATATCTATTTTCAATATACTAGATACAACTAGTATTATCACTATTGTATAAAGCATACTAACTTGTACCTATGGCTTTGCTATCGTGGCTGGAATTGCTATTATTATTGTACAGAAGCTATGCTTTTTTTTCCAAGATTAAAAGTAACCTTTTACAAACGCAAATCATTAATTTTACTAATGAAAAATTTAACTACTTTACCAATAAACAATTTGACCAAGGAATATTTTCAATGAAGTCACTAAATGACTGCCCAGCTAAAAAAAACTATGAACAATTTGCCAATAAACAATATTAAATTGTTTAATCAATGAACCACCTAGCGATGTCACCAAGGAACGATTAAGTTAAAAGTAATTTAACCGTTCATTGGTAAATAAAAAGTAATTTAATCGTTCATTGGTAAAATGGCATAAGCAAAAGCCTATGAACAATTGTGCCAACTTTATCAATAAGCAATTTTAATTATTTAACAATGAACAATATGACCATTTTAACAAAGAACAATTTGGCCGCTGTAAGAAAGAATAATTTGACCGTATTAATTTAGATAGACTGTGGGTATATTAAACTTTTCAGTTGCTGAATCTTGACTGGGGTGAGAGATTTAAAATTCCCTGGAATTATACAGTGAAATAGAAATTCATTTCATTCATTCAGCGACGTTGGAAGTGGGACGAGTGACGGGGAAGGGTCCTTAGTAGGCAGTAGGCATCTTAAAAGAGCTATAATGGCTTTTGTCATTATAGCCGTATCTCAAAGCTATTAGTTCTCTTTCATTTATTAAATGAGATACAAGTATGTCACTGTCAAGTGGAATGATTCTAGCAAATGACAAGTCATGGACATTAATACATGTTTAGACAATATTCCAATTTAGACTGTCCATTTTTTTTTATTAGTTTACCTAAACTAGTGCTTGACTGCGAACCCACCTGATAAAGGACTGATGCAATCATTGATAGTGAGGCCCACTAGTTTCATGAGCTATTCACTGTAGCCTTGCTTAAATTATAATCGAACGGGAAGACCGCAGCAGGTAAGCTGTTCCAATACTTCGATTACGCGGCATAAACGTACATATTTGTTCCATTCCTTCGATGTAAGTACACGGTTTAAGCGACTAGGCGAAACGATTAGTCTGCACCGTAGAAGTCTCAACAACGAAGGGTTACTACGTCACGGCGTACGTCGAATTGTCCGATGGTAGACAGGAATGACACAGGTTTATGCAATTAATACAAGATTTAATATTAACTGTGATTTGACAGACAATTACTGCCTGACGCATAAATTAATTTTCTTGGCTGTAACCAAAATTGTTTCATAAAATGTATTTAACTATGAAGTGAGGTTTTGGCGGAATTTAGAGTAGAGTTTAGCAGCCATTTTAGTTATTCGCAAACATTATTTTAGTGGATATTGTTATTTAAATGTCAAATCATTGAAACAAGTCGCGATTTCGGCAAAATGGAGCTGGAAATTGTACTTTATTTTTACTACCTCAGCAAAGCTTGCTGATAAGACTGACTCGATATAACTGCTGTCAAATACTAGAAAACGTATTATACACTTCCGCATTGGTTTCATAGAAATTTTTGATGTGATTATTAAACTTAGAAGATATTGAATGGAATTCCTCATCAAATTCATAGCACCCCGTGTGCCAAGACTATATGATCTGCCCCGAAGACACAGTGGGGCACATGGTGGAGATGTACTTCGCTTGACCCAGGGATCCACCGTTTCCTCACCAGCCGACCCTCTGGAAACCGTCCAAACGGAACCCAAGTCGTCTACAGCGCTTATCGTTCCACGCGCACCTCAAGGAATTGTCAGCCAACCGTTGAAGGCCAACAGGGTCGAAGCTTACTGGGGCCAAGGATCGTTTTCCTAAGAATGTTTGGACCAGGGTCTGGAGCGGAGGTTTTAGTCAGTAAAAGTCAGACACTATCTTTTACCCCGCCCAAGATCATAGCAATGAAATTGGATGGTTATAAATCAAAAAAAAAATTATCCCAGACACTGAAAAAAATGCAGTCAATTTTACAGGTTCCCAGCAAGATGTAGAGTATCTGTCCAACCTGGTTATATCGTAAATATTCTGGGATTTTTCGGTAAATATTGGGTAAGGCCCAAACGACACATCTTAGACAGTAATTGTTATTGATGAGGCGCCAACTCGCGCGGCCCGAAGATTATGATGAAAATATTCCAATAAAAATTGAGCCACATGAAAATGTCTAAAAATAAACTTGGTTACAGTTGAAATCAAATTTCCGTTCTAAAATCTTTATTGTACCTACACGAAAGTTAACGCTAATATGTTTTTTTTAAGGTAAGTATAATACTTGGCAAAAAACTGACTCATTTGGTACGGTTAACGCAGCCCCACTTCGATCAAGGGTTGATGCGAAAACGAAACACCGGGGCCCTGGAATTAGGGCAGGAAGGAACGGTGAGTCGTTTAGTCACACTGTGGCGACAGTGTCAGATTTCTACTGACTAACTGCTCCGCCCAAGGGCGGGAATCGTCATTCGATGATTTTTCACACCATAAAAAAGCCCCACTTCGATTGAGTCCCGAAAATCGGTTTCTGCACATTCAAGGTCTACGGTCGTGATGATTCAACTTATGTGACGAGAATAATAATCGAGTTGCGGATCTAAATCGAAGAGTAAGTAAAAACAACACCTATGTGTAATCCTTCATTTACCTTTGCGTTCTGGGATCAAGAACATCCTTTTTTCATGGCCGTAGCAGGCATCGGCCCTACTGGGGACTACTTGAGTCTTGAGTCTGGGGTCTTTTTGAGGGGTGAGTGGAACGCTACGGGTCGTCGACAACTCGAGCTCGGTCTTTGTAGGACAAGTGGACGGTGAGCTACCCGTCGCTCAACATTAACAGTGCTTTGACTATTCATATACCTATAAAAGCGAGTTTAACTCAACAATGAATTTTCTTCCAGAGAAAAATCCCATTTGAGGATAATATGCATAAAATTATTCAATTTAATGTACTCTGTTAAACTTCATAAAGTGAAAAATAGTCAGCTTATTTAAACACCCAGTTTTTAGAAAAGCACTGAGAAAAGATTTTCTGTCAAATACCTACGTTAATTAAAGGTAAGTAATTAAGTTAGATGTAAGAAGATAGTGCACGCGGGAAATTGGATCGAAAGTTTAGCAATCAAACGGAATTCCAATCATTACTTACGTGATAACATAAACTTATCATCCCTCTAGCCTTATCCCAGCTGCTATAAATGTGGCAACCTACTGGGCCCAAAAACTTTGAGAGAAGCGGAATCCATCAATTCGAGAAGAAGAAGCCTTATCCCAACCTTATCTCTATTCGTGTTAATATTATATCATTTAAAGAATTCTTGTTTTACTGTCTTTTCAATCGATTTTAACTTCTTTTCCATAGGCATAAAGACGAGTGTTAAAAGCAAAAAAGTTGTTAAAAAACTATTTGCTGCAGTCGCCATTTGTCATACCAAACAACAAAATCGGTTAAACGGACTGTACAATAGGTTTTCTTAAATGTCTAATGATATTTTAAACGGCTTAGGATTTTTTATGGTAGGTAAAAATCATCCAATGACGAGACCCACTCGTGGGCGAAGCAGGAAACAGTGTCAGACTCTTACTGACTAAAGAACCTACCCCGTTCCTCCCTTGCCTCATTCCCAGAGCCCCGGTATAACGCTTTCGCACCAACCCTCGGCTCCAGGCTTCGACCCTGAAGGGCCCCTACAGTTTTTTTTTTTTTTTTTTTAATACAACCACCACACAACGCCGTCTAGTCTCAAGCTAAGCAAAGCTTGTGTTATGAGTACTAGGCAACTGATAAACATACTTATATATTTCTAAATACATACATATTATAGATAAGTAACACCCAGACACAGAACAAATGATTGTGCTCATCACACAAACATTTGGCCAGGGTGGGAATCGAACCCACGACCTCCGGCATAGCTGTCAACTCCTTGATGTGCGCGGATAGCTTAGGGTGGGATCTCAGTCTAGCCGGATGCGGCTGAATAACTGTGTTTTACGTGCGTTGGCAGGGCAACAGGAATACTACTTAGATCATAGTTAGATAGATCGAATGAGACTGATGGTTAGACATTCTGGTGTCTGAATTCTTGACGAATGTCAAAAATCTACGAATGACAATCGGGACTAACGGTTTTACGTGCTTTTCGAGGCACGGGGTGTCGGTAAAGTCCTAGATAGACTTGAAATAAAACACATTAAATACCTCTTCATCATCATCATTTCAACCCAAAGACATCCATGTTGGAGGACTATTTGGGAAACCTATTTCCAACAGTGGGCGTCATTGGGCTGAAATACCTGATGTAAGTAAATTAAATTCATTTAATCATCATCAGCTTAAAGTTCCCACGGCTGGGACACAGGCCTCCTCTCTAGGAAAGGCAAAAAATTCATTTAATATTTCCAACTAAAGATACATTTTAAACGTGCCGTTTTTAAAATAATATCTGTGGCAGCTAGCGCTCTCCACAGTTGAGTACATACCTAGGTATCTACTTATACAAGTCATTTTTAAAATAATAAGAATTCCTGTTCCTACAGTAAAACCAAGTTTCACCAGCACCCCGGAATTTCCACACAGCTCGCAATTTCACAAAATTGTACCTACAAAACGGCTTAATTTAAAAAAATGTACCGACAGCTAGCCATAGAGAATATTCCCAAGTTTCTCTTAGTTGTGTTATTAAAAATACAAATGGACATTTCTTAAAACATTTTGTCGGAATTCTGAAGGCGGTAGAACTCCCTTCGTTATAAAGTTTATTCAATCTGTGTTTAATGATGCAAAAGGAAATTAATATAGTCAATTTTGGAGGCTTATTAGAGTAAGAAAGGATAGGTCGTGTATCCCACAAAGTTCATTTTTACTTGTTCTATTTGCTGTTATTTATAGGTTACTAGCGACCCGCCCCAATTTCACACGGGTATTGATATTAAATATATTATGCATGTATTATACACATAAACCTTCCTCTTAAATCACTCTATCTATTTAAAAAAAAACCGAACAAAATCCATTGCGTACTTTTAAAGATCTAAGCATATATTGGATCAACTTTGTTTTATACTATGTAATGATTATAGAAAACTACCATTAGATTCGCCACTATGAAGAATATATCTTTATACAGTTTAAACTTTTGAGGCCTAAGCGAACGCCGGCCGTTCGCACACCTATTGTCTTTCTATAATATACTAGTTTTTGTCAGCGGCTACGCCCGCGTACATAAAATATATTTTATGTACGCGGGCGTAGCCGCTGACAAAAACTATAGACTATAGTCTATGTCACTCAGGAGTAAAGCAACTTTCTATTGTTGCTAAAATTTTTCCAATCGGACCAGTAGTTCCAGAGATTACTTCCTACAAACAAAAAAACAAAAAACAAACATTACTTCTTTATTATGTTAGTGTAGATGTAATTACTGTAAGTATTCGAAAGGTTAAACTCTTGAGCCCCTATTGTATTCTATTATGTCTCTAATTATGGTATCCAAAAGGTTCAGGCATATGAACCTTACAGATGACCTTTGAAACAGAAAGGTTCTCTAGTCGCGACCGCAAACCGAAAAACGCAGCGTACGAAGACCTTCTACAAGCTAGACCAATCATCATCAACCTAGCGCCCGTCCCGGTTGATACCTTGGCTTTCACCTCGGTGCCCGGGGTCCGCTAAGAGCTTCTACAAGCTAGACCGATAGAATAAAATAGAATGCATTTATTTTTTTATAATATTCTACAATGATAAACGGGACTAAAGAAAAGGGAGTTAGTGATAGTGTGACGGGTGACAGGACAGAGTGAAGAAAAAAACATGTTGCACCGACCCCAAGTAACATGGGATAAGGGTAGGATGATGATGATTCTACAATGATGTGTTGTTTTATATATTATAGTATAGTATCCACAACTATCACACAACGCCATCAAGACCCAAGCTAAGCAGAGCTTGTGTTATGGGTACTAGACAACTGATAAACATACTTATATATTTCTAATTACATACATATTATAAATTACACCCAGACACAGAACAAATGATCGTGCTCATCACACAAACATTTGTCCTGGGTGGGAATCGAACCCACGACCTCCCGCATAGCAGTCAGGGTCACTAACTACTAGACTGACAGGCCAGTCCATTATGACCATGATCATATTATTCTGCAGTTTCCGGCGTACAAATATGGTTTGATAAGTTGTTAAGAGGCATTCCGATGGTTGCGTGACGCATGACACCGTTAATTATGGCAAAACTTGGGGGAGGCCAAGTCCAACAGTGGGCGTCTTTCAGCTGGAATGACGATGATGACAGTTTATTTACTCGTCAAAACATTTGGGTATTTGCCTGTTATACATTGTATTTGCAAATTTTTTGCATTATTTCATACCAAACAACCAATAATATTAAAAACTACAAACACAGGTGCAGTCTCAGCCTTTACTCTCATAGTCCGACGAGACAGCCATCCGAGTCCAATACGGAAGGATCAGGTTCTGGCTTTACGTGCTTTCCGAAACACACGACCGTGCTTTCGACCCAACACCAGTATACACACTTTGAACCATTGGGTTTACACCAATAAACCCAACTCCGGGCAGCTACAGATAATGGAAAAATTCTAGCGAAAATTTTTGGCTAACTTAAAAATAGAACCCAGAACTCTTCTTTCAATAGCCGCGATGGCGATCACAAGACCAATAAGGTAGTTGCCGTAATAATTATTCATTACGGCAGCGAATAACTTTTTAATAACACAAACTAATACAGAGCTGTAAAAGTTGAATTTGGAGGGCTTCCACGGTGATTTTGCTTTAAGGTGGCCCTTCCCCACATTCGTCATCGATGTGCATGGTTTAAAAGCTTGTAGCTTGATCTAAAACAATCCAACGCGATGTTTGACAGAGAGGCAACGTGAACAAGGAAAGATAACTCCTGAAAACTCTGTTGGTATTTGATAATTAACTGGAATTGGTAACTAATTGGTAGTTAACTAAAATTATTTAAAATTAAAAAAATAATTATTAATTAAAATTGGTAATTAACTGGAATTGGTAATTAATGGAAACACAACATTTGTTCCAGAAATACGTGTATTTTATAAGCTTTATATTAGTTTCACCTTTCCGATGTTTGTAATCAAATCTTGAAAATTTAATATTATTCACTTCTCGTTTACCGATTGAAATGTTGAATGCATGTATCAATCTGATGACAATGCAAAAATATTGTGTCATGGAGTTGATCCGGTGATGGAACCGGGAGGTGGCCAAAGGAATTCTGTAATTAAACGTCACAACCTCATCGAGTTTGGGCTCGTGTGAATCGTCTTGACGAGTTTTAATTATATACGAGTAGGTAGGTCTAGACGACCGCTATAAAAACTTGTTATGAAAAAATATTTAAATTGAAAACAAAAAAAAATTGTCATTATTGAGAATCTCGATTAAATGCGCAAGGACGTATAGACGTATTTTTTTATATAATTTCGTAAATGTTTAATACATGAGTACATTATGGAGAGATAATGCTAATATAAAATAGCAGATTTCCGGAGGTCTTTGCTGGATTCATCATCATCATCATCAGCCTTTTAATGTTCCCACTGCAGGGACACAGGCCTCCTCTCTCTAGGAGAGGGAATGGGCCATAATCCACCGCGCGGGCCCAGTGCGGATTGGTGGATGTCACATGTCTTCGAATTTTTGGTTCTAGGACATGCCGGTTTCCTCACGATGTTTTCCTTCACCGTTTTGAGAGCAGTGGTGATCAAATAAATTACACAAAGTAATGCGCCTGACTGGGTTTGAACCCGCGACCTACAACTCGTAAGTCGGGGCGTTTACTACTCGGCCACCACTGCTCTCCTTACTTACTGGATTAGTTCTATACAAACTTTACGTTTTGGAAAACACAGTAAATTACATGTAAAAGATATCGTTTTAGTCCTTTATAAATTATGCGGTAGTATAGAAACCTATAAATTACAATACAAGATATCTGTGTATCCAAAATATCTGAAGAAATATGTGTAATAACACCATTAACACGTAAGAGCGGTTATATGAAAATGTACGTCGGGTTGGTCGCTCTTAATAAGCGTGTGTTTAGGCACATCGTCGACGTTCATTAGAGACGGACTAATTTAATTGTCAGATGTTTCTCGTTTACGTCAATTATAGAACAAAGAACGTCGTACTGGCAACACAATACACGCCTCGACGAAGAAAGAAAGAAAGGAAAGAAAGAAGAAAGGAAGAAAAACATTTGTTTGGACTCGCACAGGACAAATAAAAATAAAAAATAACTACTTAATCTATATCTAACTTACATTTTAACTTAAAACAAAACAAAAATCAAAATAGGAAAAAAAAACAACTGTGCTCTATGCCAGGCCAAAAAGGCTCCTATCTAAGCATATGAAAGCAAGCAATTGCGAATCTGACTCACGGGCTGAGGATTTCATACAAACATACTGCTTACAATCAGGTGGGATCGCAGTCAAACACTAGTATAAACTACATGCATACAAAACACACACACACACACACAATACACATACACACACATACATGCTTATAAAAGCAATAAAAAAAAACTTACCTATAAAAACGGTTCGATTTACGAATCGAGTTTCAAAGATTTTTACAAATTGCAAAATGTTTTTTTTTTTCAGAGACGTAATTACAAATTAATAGCTTTCAGACTTTTTTCAATTCCTACTTGTGCTATGAGACCTTGCTTCGTGCTAATAGGATTCCAGGACAACAGGAAGGACCCTATGCATTTTTATTCTCTTGGGAGTTTCGAAATATACTTTGTACGAAACAAGTTGGATTTTTTTCACAGCTTCAAGGGACCGCAGACCAGAGTACTTATATGGTATTTAATTTGTTGTACCTAATAGTTAGTAATTTCGACTCGATACTTCCATGCGTTCTTGAAAAAAAAGGCCTTGACAAACAGACAGACAACAAGGTGATTCTATAAGGGATCCGATTTTTCTTTTTTGGGTACGGAACTCTAAAAAAGTTAAGGATCAGACTGAGTAACAGTCTGAATAAAACCTGTCTTGTGATCTTTCAGCTGCCTTTTGCATTCTAGAACCACGGTTCAAAGTCATAGCCCTTAGAGGCATCTGCTCTAACGGACTCCGTCAACAATACTGACACATCTTCGAGCCGCACATGGCATACAACGCGCCTTAACCTGGTTTTGGTGCATATCAAACAGCAGACTTTCACACATGGTAAAAAACTAGATGATATAGAGATATGTATAAGGATAAATACAAGTTGAACAAAAATGGTGATCGACCTTAAATAAGAACTAACAAATTTTCGGGCCTCATTCGAGGCGGGGCTGCGCGTAGCCTTAGCAACGGGCTCAACTTATTTGCCGCGTACTTTAATAATATTCGTAGCCTCGCAAATACATTGAGCACATAATTCGGTTGTTATAACTGTAGACAAAGTTATCAGAAAAATTGTTTTCGAGTGGGTCTCAGATGAATAAAAAAAGTTTACATTTGGATAAGGAATCAGTGAACATACATTTATAAAAACAAACAGCCGAACATATAACCTCTTTCTTTTAAGAAACCATTAAAAGAATTAGAAAGAAGTAAAATAGACATTACTCAGCGAACAAATTCAAAATTGGAACAGAATTAGTTTGAAATTTCATCTGTCTATAAACTTAATGGTCGATGCTTGCTATGGCTGCAGAATTGTTCGAAAGACTTAACCTGGACTATCGGTTTATTTCCCAGCGATAGACAAGAACCTTCATAGAAACTTTCTGTCAAAATACTGAAAAGTTAATACAGAACTTTTAAAACTTACAGTACTCTCATTTCAAACGTCAAAACTGCACTAATGTCAAAAAAAAAATCTAATGTCATCAATGTAAAGGTGTATGACATGCAGATGATCTAAGTAAAGTGACTGTACGGTATGCCTAATCTAGTGCGTAGAACCTAAATTTATCGATATCGCCCTGGACCTTAAATGGCGTAGACCGTAAGAAACATAGACTGCTTTTAATCAGTAAGAGTGACTGCTTTTAGTTAGTAAGAGTGACTGCTTTTAGTCAGTAAGAGTCTTTTTTTATGGTGGAAAAATCATCTAAAGACAAAATCCCGCCCTTGGGCGGAGCGGGAAACAGTGTCAGACTCTCACTAACCAAAAGACCCACCCCATACCTTCTTAGCCATCATACCAGGGTCGGACCTTCCTTTCAGAAACCGGTCCGGCGCCCCAGTAGGCTTCGGCCCTGCAGTTGGGCCTCTTCATTTGCTGACAACTCCTTGTTGCGCGCGGGAAGTCAGTAAGAGTCTGACACTTGCTTACTCCACCTATAGAGGTATCTGTAGGGGCCCTTCAGGGTCGAAGCCTTCTAGAGCCGACGGTCGGTGTGAAAGTGTTACCGCGGCTCTAGGAATAAGGCAAGGAAGGAATGGGATAGGTCTTTTAGTCAGTAAGAGTGTGACACTGTCTCCCGCTCCGCTCAAGAGCGGGTTTCGTCATTGGATGATTTTCACCTACCATAAAAAAAAACCTATAGAGGTATACCCTTTTTATAAATAAAGAGGTAAAGTTTGTTTTTTCGTTTTTTTTTTTGTTTGTAGGAGGTAATCTCTGGAACTACTGGTCCGATTGGAAAAAAAATAGCAACAATAGAAAGCTGCTTTACTCTTGAGTGACATAGGCTATATTTTATGTACGCGGGCGAAGCCAGTGACAAAAGCTAGTTTTCGATAATTTCTCACGTAAAAAAGGTGGTAATACTGATTTTCTTAGTTTGTCTTGACAATACAAACTTTGGTGGCCGACTACCCGTTCGCTGCTCTATGGCGTCGGCAAAACAAATTGTTACCATGGTTGCGCTATTAATATGCGTCGCTACTGATTGTTTTACGAAAGTATGAGAAATATTTCTTTTGTTATTCAATTCCTGTGATGGATGTGTTTTTCTTGACTTTGAGTAAATCATTTTTAATTAAATATTTTGTTTTTTTTTCTTTGTTTGTGGATTTATGTTATTTAGCTTGCATTTAGTTTAAAAAAAAGAACGTTGTTTAGTTTTTTTAGTATATTTGGTTTTCAAGTTAGCTTTTTACTTGTCTTTCCTTTATTAAAGAATTTGCTTACCATTATATTAGTGGTTAATTAAGTGCAAGACTAACAAGAATAAAAATCTACTAAAGGTTTGCTAAACCGCCATTTTACCCATATGTGTATTAAGTTTTGTTAACAATTTTTAATATTTTCATCATCATCATTCTACTCTTATCCCATGTTACTTGGGGTCGGTGCAACATATTTTTTTCTTCCACTCTGTCCTGTCACCAGTCATACTTTTGCAACATGACAAATATGTTTTTTTTTTTAATATTTTGGTGTACAATAAAGTTTATTCAATTCTGTCAAAGTTATTATACGTTGTAAACTATCAAATCATAGACAATTTCAAGTTGACTAAAGTGCAATTTTCTCCTAAGAAAAAAAACTTAACTAAAGTGTAAAATAAAATTGAGATGAGATTGATAATTGAGGAAAATTAATCAATCATTTTTTTTTTTAATTCATAATAAATATTGCAAAGTTCTCATACAGAAATAACGCAGTAACTGCAATTTACTTATGTAATGAATATAATCTACAGTCTTTTTATTCAAACCACCCGAAAGTGTAAAAAAAACTTCACTACTACTAACTTTCCAATAAATAAACTCAGTATAAAGCATTTCAAACAATTAGCAATCAACTCACTATTGCTTGAAACGTAATTTAAAACTCTAAGGATGTACAGCACAAGTGCCTTATTATTCATACTTAGGAAGGAAACTTGCGGAAACTTTTACAAACACTTACCGGGTTCGGAAAACTTCGCCGGCCGACCACGACAAGTTGGAAAAACTTAAGTCATAACACAAAAACACTGTCCTACCCGCAAATTAGTCATGGAAATACTTTTTGCATCATTAAAAGTTGGTTTTGCATTGTTTATGGAACGGAGGAAACTGGCGCGAAAACGAAGTGCGGAGTGTCGGGAGAGCAACCGGAGATGACGCGCCGAGCGGCTGAGGGTCCGCGCGCGACTGAGCCGAGCGCAGCGCAGCCCGCACGCTCCCATCTATTTTATATAAACGCCTTTATATACCGATTTATATATTTACCCGCACTCATACATATTTAACTTTTTTCCCATTTCACGTCGTTTATTCCCCGTATGTAAGGCTCGCTGCCGGCGTAGGTGGCGCGCGTGTGTGCGCCGCCGAAGCTGAACCGAACGAACGCCCCGCGCTCCTATTTACGTGTTTTTAGAAAGGGTAAAGCTTTTATACCTTTCCTTTCTACTATTTCGTTCTGTAGTTGAGCGCAATGCTCTGAATGCCGACCCACGAAATATTTCGTTTCGATTTATGAGTTTCATTTTTGTGAGTTATATTTTTTGCGCTTGAAATGTTTTATCAATTTCTATCTGTTGCGATTTCGTCTGGGGTATAGCTGGAGGTAAAATACTTTCGTTATTTTCTTTTTCATAACTTACATTTACAAATAGGATAAGTCATGGTGACTTGCAAAATCATTTGCTACTTAGAGTTGATTAGGCGTACGAAAACTTAAGTCAACCATCTCGTAAGTTCCGCACTCTTGGATTTATTTGAACGAATTCAACGTTACATCGCATAAATTACTTGTAATACTAATTGCAAAACTATATGAGCAGCTGATATAGAGACATCAGATAAAGAAATTTATGTTTTGCGTCCGCAACCCACGCTGTCGGCGTCATTTCAAATTTACGACAGTTGTGGTGCACTGGTACTGCGTGGCGGGTGCGGGGCGGTTGCGGGGCGGCTGCGGGGTAAGTGCGGGGCTAGTGCGGGGATAGTGCGGGTGAGCATGGGACGCGGCGAAACGCATCGATCACTCTTTATTACTATCCACCGACGCTCTCCAACATACTGCCGGTAATCGATCGCTTGCTGGGCTTTTTTATTAATTTTACATTTCCTATTTATTGGCTGGAACTTTATTTTGTTCGTTCTGTTTTGTTTCGTTTATCTGGTTGGGACATTGCACCACATTTCATGGAATATTTTTTATGCATTCTTTCGCAATGCCAATTCTGCTGGAAATATGTTTGTTCAGGCAGTTGTACTGACGTTCTGAAAATATAAAAGCGAGTTTCTATACAATTTATAATACGGTGATGGTGATGGTACGGTTGACGCCGTAGTTTAGATTTGCGCTGCATGTCGTGGGTTTGATTCCGGCACGGAGCAAATGAATAAATATTTATATGGCCGAGAATGGGTGTTTTGTATATGTAAGTTTATGTTTGTATTCACACCCTTGATACAATAATAATTCCAAGTGTGAGGCAAGTTTTTTTAAACATATAAAACTATGTCATCAGTCACAAAAACGTATACATACATATATACATATGTATAAATACATTTTAATTTTTTTTTAATATTTCACAACTATCACACAACGTCGTCTAGCCTCAAGGTAAGCAGAGCTTGTGTTATGAGTACTAGACAACTGATAAACATACTTATATATTTCTAAATACATATCTACATCTACACTAATATAATAAAGAGGTAAAGTTTGTTTTTTTTTTGTAGGAGGTAATCTCTAGAACTACTGGTTCGATTGGAAAATTTTAACAACAATAGAAAGCTGCTTCATTCCTGAGTGACATAAGCTGTATTTTATGTACGCAGGCGAAGCCGCTGACAAAAGCTAGTATATTATACATAGATAAACATACTCTATATACATACATAGCCTGTCAAAATCATAACATTCCTTTAACTTTGCCGCAGTTGGGTAAAAAAAACATGCTCCATCCCCATGACATTCCTCTCAAAAGAAACAACGACACTGCAATTTATGTATCAGTAACTAATTCCTTCCGCCCAATATTTGCGAACTCATAATTACCTCTAGCTTCATCATAAATATAATATTTTGTTGACTCTGCGTGGGAACGCTCTTTGGCAAACGCAGGTAAGGTATCTGCCCCGAATCTTGCGGGCAGCGGCGCGGAAGCGGGCGAGTCTGAATGGAGTACACTTCTCATTACCCGCCCCCTCGCCGCTGTATTCCAGGGAAAAGAAAAAAAAGCATCTTAAGCGTAAAATCGAATGTACCGGCCTTTTGATTTTATGCTTAAGATGTTTATTTTTATGGTGGGAAAAATCATCGAATGACGAATCCCGCCCTTAGGCGGAGTGGGAGACTTCTACTGACTAAACGACCCACCGTTTCTTCCTGCCTTAGTTCCTGGGCCCCGGTGTTCCGTTTTGGCATCAACCCTTGGCCCCAGAAGGCTACGACCTTGCTGGGCGCCTACAGTTACTGACAACTCCTTGAGGCGCGCGAGAACAGTGTCAATGACTTGGGCTCGGCCCGGATGCTTACCGGATAGGTGGACAGCGAGCTACCCATTGCTCGCCATCCGCCCCGCTGCGCCCAAGATTCGAAGCAGAGGCCTTACAGTCATTCGTATTACGGATCGCGTTTAACCGCTTTTGATGTTCCGCTAGTTTTCATTACAGGCCCAATTTGCACAGATTAATTTGGAATCAATTAACGATCCTTTTTAGGTGGTCCCAAAAGGCAGTAGTAACCACAGTTGGTGGTAAGAAAATACGGACAAGTTTGTCGAGTAAATATAGGGTTGGTATCATGTTTTCTTTTGGTGTTTACTTTGTTTTTTAGGGTTTCGTACCTCTAAAGGAAAAACGGATCACTTTATTGTCTGTCTAACTGCCTGTCTAGTCTTATCTCAGGAACGCGTGTCGGTATTGAGTTGAAATTTTAACCATATCATCAGGTCTACCAGCCCTTAAAGCTATGAAAAAGTGAAAAAAAATGATACGGCCGTTTATATCCAAAAAAACGTATGTGCTAACACTCTCGAGAGAATCAATATTGGGTACTACTACCCGTTGACCTAGAATTCCGAAATTTGGCATGATGCAAGGCCTCAAAGGTCTTAAAGCACAAAAAAGGAAATAATGAAAAGTGTAAATTTGTAGTTACGTCACAAAAAAAAAATAAAAGTAAAAAAGTGCGATTCGTAAAAATTTCGAGATTCGATTCGGGACTTCAACTATTTACATAAGTTAGTTTGTACGGAATCCTGAGTGTGTGAGTCTGATTCACACTTGCCCAGTTTTTTTAGCTTAAGCTTATTGACACAGTCTTATGTGTCTGCCTTTGCCATTTAATGAGACCACATAGCTTTTGTTTTACGTAAAGATTCAAGGAATTACTTCTCCAACTCCAGGTAAAACCAGAGAAAAGCAAGCTTAAACAAGTGATTGTAGTCATGATAGAAAAAACCGAAATCACCAAAAATATTCAGGTCAGTTCATTATTTTATGTTCACCCAAATGGTCAAAATGAACCGAACTTGCTGATTTTTTCGTAATTTCACATTTGATCTATAGTAATAAAAGTCGTTTGTTATCATGACTAATGACTACAATCACATATTTAAGTATTGGTGACTAATTTACCAATCACCCTTTCTTTCTATTCTATGTATATCTAGGCTATCAGAGAAAGACTCATTATCATCAGCCTTTTTTTTAATTTTTCCATTGCTGAGACACAGGCCTCCTCTCTAGGAGAGGTAATGGTCCATAATCTACCACGCGAGCCCAGTGCGAATTGGTGGATGTCACATGTCTTCGAATTTTTGGTTCTGGGACATTTTTGGTTTCCTCACGGTGTTTTCCTTAAACGTTTTGAGAGCAGAGGTGACGAAATAAAATACACAAAGTAATGCGCCTGGCTAGGTTTGAACTCGCGACCTACAACTCGTAAGTAGGGGCCGATAACACTCGGCCACCACTGCTCCCACCCAGAATCCGACAGAGATTGTACTCCTTAGCTATAGAATAGAATAATACTTTTTTTACCTTTCTTATTCTTACTATAATACTATAAATGCGAAAGTTACGATGTTTTGATGTTTGTTACTCAATCACGCCAAGACGGCTGGATGGATCTGAATGAAATTTGGCACAGGCATAGGATATACTTCGGAATAGGACATAAGCTACTTTTTTCCCGGAAACCCCAACCCCAACCCCAATACCACGCGGGCGAAGCCGCGGGCAAAAGCTAGTTTTTTAATACTATTTTTTTTCTTTTCTTTTCTTTTTTTTTCTATACTGATACAGTCCATAACAGCATTTTAACACATCACTTGTGCGCAGACTCCCAACATCTCTTTCATCATAACACAATTCCCAAGTTTCAATTATTTTTTAAATCGGCACTTCGGAGGGTCCTCTCAAACGACCGCCGTTTATTTATATGGAGCGTGTAATGACAAGCGACGAACTCTCATCTTTTAACCTTCTGAAAACAACTTATGTACTATAGCAAGCGGCAAATAAGTTGAACCCATTGCTAAGGTCGTAGGGACTCTGCAAAAGTGTTGAAGCCTACTGGGGTCTAGGTTCTCTTTCTGAAAGGAAGGCTTGGTCCCAGTCATCATCATCATCATCAGCCTTTTTAATGTTCCCACTGCAGGGACACAGACCTCCTCTCTAAGAGAGGGCAATGGGCCGTAATCCACCACGCGGGCCCAGTGCGTGTTGGCGGATGTCACATGTCTTCGAATTTTTGGTTCTAGGACATGCCGGTTTCCTCACGATGTTTTCCTTCACCGTTTGGAGAGCAGTGGTGATGAAATAAATTACACAAAGTAATGCGCCTGGCTGGGTTTGAACCCGCGACCTACAACACGTAAGTCAGGGCCGTTACCACTCGGCCACCACTGCTTGGTCCCAGTGTGAAGGGCATATAAGGAACTGGGTGCGGTGTTTATTCAATAAGAGTCTGACACTGGTTACCGCACCGCCCTAGAGCGGGATTCGTCATTGGATGATTTTTACCTACCATAAAAAAGTATATTTATGTTCGGCTAGCTTGCTGATTTCCGCGATTTCAGGTTTAGTCCTATAATAAAAGTTTTTTGTTATCATGACTACAATCACATGTTTAAGTATCGTTGACTAATTACCAGTAACTCTTTATAAGTATTAATGAAGCACTTCAAATAAAACCAACAAAAAATTATTATTTAACATCTTTTTTTCTAGCCCAAACTGTCCCACAGCTGGGCAAAGACCTCTCTTCATTCCTTCCAGTGTTCTCGGTTCTGAATCAATTCTTGCCGATTCCCAAGGAAAGCATCCAAGTCGTCCCGCCATCTCCTTGGTCTACCGCGGCCCCTTTGTACGATTTCAGAGCACCAATTTAACATCTAAGCAAAATATATACTTCATTATCATTACATAGTATAAAACAAAGTTGCTTATCCCTATGTATGCTTAGATCTTTAAAAGTACGCAACGGATTTTGATGCATTTTTTTTAGTAGATAGAGTGATTCCAGAGGAAGGTTTATAGGTACCTATAATATAATATACTAGCTTTTGTCAGCGGCTTCGCCCGCGTACATAAAATATAGCCTATGTCACTCAGGAGCAAAGCAGCTTTCTATTGTTGCTAAAATTTTTCCAATCGGACCAGTAGTTCCAGAGATTACCTCCTACAAACAAAAAAATAAAAAAACAAACATTACCTCTTTATTATATTAGTGTAGATCATCATTGCACCCGCGCGAAGCTGGGGCGGGTCGCTAGTACGTTTATAAGTTTTCTTAACGGTACGAGAATAAGTTTAAGATATAGGTACGTAAGTAGGAAACTATAACTAAAACTATTTTCCACCACACGGTAATAAAGTTCGGTCTAAGCGCACACCACACTTTGTGAGCCCGTTTCGTATTACAGTTAGTACGCGATATAATTACATAAATAGGTTAGGGTTAAATTACTTATCAGTCTTTTAGACTAGATTGTAATCATCATCATCATCAGCCTATGTTCCCACTACAGGGACACAGGCCTCCTCTCTAAGAGAGGGAATGCCGGAAAGGCCGTAATCCACCACGCGGGCCCAGTACGGCTTGGTGGATGTCACATGTCTTCGAATTTGTGGTTCTAGGACATGCCGGTTTCCTCACGATGTTTTCCTTCACCGTTATGAGAGCAGTGGTGATGAAATAAATTACACAAAGTATTGCGCCTGGCTGGGTTTGAACCCGCGACCTACAACATGTAAGTCGGGGCCGTTACCACTCGGCCACCACTGCCTCAATTAGATTGTAATCAATTTCCTTAATATTAAGAACAGCTTAAAAATAAGGAAAAAAATACTATTAATTTAATAAAAATGCTTACAGTTTTATTTTTGTACATACATATTATTTACATAGATTATAACTATAACTAAAATTATCGTAGTCAAAAATTTTCTTTAACTAGACTTAGGAATTCAACTATTTGCATAAATTACGTATGGAATCCTCTGTGTGCGAGTCGGACGCGCACTTGACCCGTTTTTTTTGTTTTTTATTGCAATAAACTAGTGAGGCGCACTAGTTTATTAAGAGCCTATTCACTCTAGCCTTGAAGACATTTAAATTATAATCGAAAGAAATAAATTGAAGATAAAGAAAATTTTTTTTTGGAAAGTGTTTTCTCTCAACTCCTTCCATTCTGAGTGAGTGTAGAGTGGAGTGAGTGATGTGTGATGTGTCAGACTTACTATTTAACATCGTGTACCAATAATAATAATAAAAAAAAAACCACCCCAACACCAAGAGTCCCGACAGATGACAACAGAAAAGCTACCGTCTCAAAATGTTTAATCCTAGACACAGCGGTTGTGCGCGATCTTGGCAACCGTCTCTCCTTACCACTCGCTAACTTACTCGTAGGGTTGATTCAGACAAGAAAACTTACTATACCAAAAAATATTTAATTAATTAAACAATCCGGGTATCTTTAAGTCAAGAGTGAATAGGTTACTTCTAGGTAAGCGCGCTCCATCGTCGACCGCATCGTCGCTTTCCATCAGGTGAGATAGCGGTCAAGCGCGAACCTATAATCAATAAAAAATAAAACCTCAGAACACAAGTATCCGCACACCATTGTCTTTTAATTATTAAACTCTTGAGCTCCGAGCAAACGCCGGCGTTCGCATGCCTATTTTCGTTCTAATTACGTTATTTAAAAGTTTAATTGTGGCTGTAATTACGGTAGTCGAAAGGTTAAATGGTCACTTTTTCGAAGTGGGAAATCATCAAATAAATCCTCCCGCTGTGGGTACCCACATGGGTCTCGACCGAGCCCAAGTCGTCAACGGCGCGTACTGTTCCTCCGCGGGGTGGAAGGGGCGAAGTCTACTGGGACCAAGGGTTCCCTTTTGAAAGGAAGGTTTGGCCCTGGTACGAAAGGTGACTGAAGAACCGGGTGGGATTTTAGTCAGTAAAGGTGTGACTCAGATAATTTTTACCAACCGAAAAAGAAAACCACACGGGTCAGTATTTTTCTCTACCATAATACGCTATCAGTGCTGTATCAATAAACTTTGCACCCAATTAAAAAAAAAAGTAAAAATTCAGATTTTTTTCCAAATTAATATTGCGTACTCGTACTGTAATAAATGGAATGGAATGGAGCCTGAACTAGGACAGCCCTGTATTTCAGTACTCCAGGTCTTCCTCCCACGGCGAGTGAGTTCGTCATAAATTCAACAACTAACCACGCAAAGTGGTCAACATTCCATTGTTGACGCAGTGGGCAGCTTGGTAGATCTTCACCATAACCTCCATCGGATCCTCTAGATGATTCGCACTAGAGTGGCAGCTAAGTACTGCTTCCAGACGAAGTGTGTGGCCCATGGTTTACATCCAAGCCGCAACGCAAACCAAGGTGACTTTTATTGGATTGCAGCCATGTCATCATCATCATCATCTTCAGCCTTATTAATGTTCCCACTGCTGGGACACAGGCCTCCTCTCTAGAAGAGGGAATGGGCCATAATCGCACACACGGGCCCAGTGCGAATTAGTGGATGTCACATGCTTTCGAATTTTTGGTTCTAGGACATGCCGGTTTCCTCACGATGTTTTCCTTCACCGTTTTGAGAGCAATGGTGATAAAATAAATTACACAAAGTAATGCGCCTGGTTGGGTTTGAACCCGCGACCAACAACTCGTAAGTCGGGGCCTTTACCACTCGGCCACCACTGCTCTACAACCATGTCCCCTTTAACTTTCCTATAGTTCACTATCTACATTTACCGTTTTGTCAACCCTAGACTCACGCATAAAACCTACTTATTCCAGCCTCTTACAGCTTAAGTTCGTATCACTTTGTTATTTATTATATAACCTTACTTAAGTGTGTGTTTTGGTGAACTTCTATCATATGGACAAGATAACTGCTTCAACTACGGACTTACGGATAAATGTAGTATTGGATTTTCGTTTTTTTTTTTTAACTCGCCGGATAATTGCAAGCACAGTTCAGAATCAGCATATAAAAAACTAGCTTTTGCCCGCGGTTTCGCCCGCGTGGTATTGGGGTTGGGGTTTCCAGGATAAAAAGTAGCCTATGTGTTCCGGAGTGTATCTTATGCCTGTGCCAAATTTCATCCAGATCCTTCCAGCCGTTTTGGCGTGATTGAGTAACAAACATCCAAACATCGTAACTTTCGCATTTATATTTAATATTAGTAAGATCAAGTCATATCGTAAACTATTTAATTAGCATCGACTTAATAATGTTCCCACTGCTGGGACTAAGGCCTTCTCTCTAGGAGAGGCAATGGACCGTAATCCACTACACGGGCCCTGTGTGTGATTTTTTGGTTCTAGGACATGCCGGTTTCCTCACTATATTTTCCTTCACCGGTTTGAGAGCAGCGGTGATGAAATAAATTACACCAAGTAAAATGACTAAATGGGTTTGAACCCGCGACCTACAACTCATAAGTCGTTACCACTCGGCTACCATACTCAATTACTTAACTTTTGTAAATAAAAATAATTGCAATTAAATGATGACTTATTATTTTTTTATTTTGGTTTAGCGGTTTTCTATAAAATAATAATGATTGTCTTAATATGGTTAAATATAGTGTCTTAAGGTTGCGTCATTTTCCGTGAAATTAACTGTTTTTCTTTCTTTCTTTTGGTACTCCCGCCTTAACCTTCATAGTTATTTATTTATTATTTATAACCAGATAGAAATGCTATTAATAATATTTCAAACATTACATACACGTTTTCGATATTCTATACATTGCCTTATTATTGTATAGACTACCGGTTTATACAGAACATCGCTAACATATAGTTACATGTACTATGTTCAAAAAACATCAATCTCTTTCTGGGCCAGTTAAACAAAAAAATAGGACCAATGTTCAGAGCTGCTGGAACAACAAATTACTAAATACATTTAGACTCAAACATTAATCAAATTCAAAAACAATACATCATTCTGTGTCTGTTAGTTTCAAACGATATTGGCAGAAATAGAACAATTTCAGTGAACCAATTCGTTTAGTGTTCTGTGTATTTAGTGAGATCCAAGCTGACCTGAATCTTTGACGAAATGATATACATTAATGTAATGAAGGTAACTATCCTGAGATAGAATCTGGAGGTTCAAACGATAATGGTGTATGGCATCCAACCCGTATATTATATAATTTTGTTTTCAACTCGTGGCCCCTGAGCGAACGCCTCCGTTCGCGCGGGTAATCGGAAAGTTACTAATTTTCCAAATTTAAATTTATTTGTCCATAAAAACTTTTTATTTACCTTCTTGGACAAATATCAAAAAACCCTATAAAAAAATGCTCAAATATTTTATATCCTATTTTTGAAAATTTGACATCCGGATGGCGTGAAATCATGCGCAAACGCATTCGCTTGGGTATTTACGAGTTAAAATACAGACTGGACACACATTAGTGAAGATAGTGAAGGTATTCGTAGTAAAAACAAGGTTATAGACGAAAAATTGCTAAACTAAAGTGGTAATGGGCAGGACACATTGCTCGCAGAACAGATGTCTGTTGGGGATGAAAGATTATGGAGTTACCTGAAGACGCGCGTTGGAAGGCGTCCTACAAATGGACCAATATTTATATATAATAATAATAACATGTTCCACAACTATCACACAGCGCCATCTAGTCCTAAGCTAAGCAAAGCTTGTGTTATGAGTACTAGACAACTGATAAACATATTATATATTTCTATATACATACATATTATAGATAAATTACACCCGGACACAGAACAAATGATCGTGCTCATCACCAATGACCTGGTAAATGTTTTGGGAATCTAATAAATGCGAGACGCACAAGATCGTTCATTGTGGCGACACTTGGAGGAGACCTCTGTCCAGCAGTGGTCGTCTTTTGACTGAAATAATGATGATGAAATACATTTTTAAATGTAATTTATTAAATATCTGTAATTTATTTATTGTGCACACCTACCACAGTGTTTTCTTTTTTATTTATTTATTCTTAGGAAAGCTTACAGACTAATGATAATAATAATAACTTAATATATGTCTAATTTGCTAACAACAAGCTTCCGCCGTTAAGTGACTACATAAAATTATATTACTATCGTAGGCTGACCCAAAAACCTCACTGGGGCCTACAGAAAAGGTAAACATAGATAATATCTCAAATATTACACATATTAAATCTATACTAAACTAGTAATTATATTATTAACACATGAAAAATAAAAAATAAAAATAAAGGAACTACTTTTGAACAAAGATTGTTTATCCCTTCGGAGAGTTCCAATGAGACTGTACACAAAAACACTATATATAAATTATGTTTATAAATTAAAAGGATATGCAATTTTAGGCAAAGTATTATAACAAAGTACGACATTTACATCTGGGAATCATCTTCAAAGAATTTAGTTGCTAATAAGCGTTTTACTGTGATAGCTTTAGAACAAAAAAGATCTACATCTAAGTCATCAGGAATATTATTGAATGCTTGTGCTGCACGCAAGAGAAAGGTATTTTTTCTATAATTGGTTGAACCAGAAGCAATCTGCATAAGTGGTCTACGCCTGAGCCCTAGAAGATTAGTACGTAAGTGTAACTTAGATAATAGTTCAGGGCAATCGATCGACCCATTCGCAATATTAATGAAAAATGAAATGTCATTAATGTGTTTTTAACCCAAAGGTTGACTGGTAGAGAATGCCTTGTACATTAAGTCCGCCTATGTACCACTACTGTACATGAAGTTTAAATAAATAATAAATCTATATGTTGCATATGGTGAACTTAATTACGTGAACAAGTCCTTAGTTTAACCAGTCGTACTGTATAAATAGCGTTACGTACAGTACACTTGGCAACAACTCGCGATTCTTTCAAGTTGTGTCGTTACTGATGTCAATTTTAATGTCTTTTTAACATACATAGTTATATATTTGGTGTTATTTAGAAGACTCATTATATCAAAGAGTTTCTTTTTCTTTCTGAAAATGTGTTATTAATTTAAGTGTTGATATACACTGCTAAGGCACTATTGCAGTCGGCGGTTCAGAGAAATCGTGCAAACTGCACACCAACTGTAATCGAACTGCACGGTTGGTTTGCAGTTCTATTGCAGTCGTGTCAACTGCATTCAAACTGCACCCGAACTGCAATTTGCGGTCGATTACAGTTGAAATGCAGTTATCCTCAATTTTAATCTTGAGGGGTCCACAAAACACTATCGATTTGTAAAGATACATTTAAAATTAATGTTTTTTTATCTCTAATAAATTTACGCATGTACGAAATATGTAAATATGTAATTAGTCTCTTTAAGTAAATATCAGCTGAGCGGGTCAATGACCTGCAGGTAGCACGGTAGCACGCAGTAACCGAAAACTACCTATAGGTCATTGACTTGCTATAATGAATATTTCAACTGTCCAAGTATTACGGGTTCATGAGATACAAACTGGTGATGCCAAGTAAATATCGATGCAGGTGATACACAGACAGACAGACGAACCTTCTTAGTTTCGTTTTTACCCTTTGAGTACTCTCCCGTGCAGATACTAAAACGCAGTAAAAGCATTGTAAAATACGCTATTTTACCGCGTTTTAGTGTCTGCACGGCAGTACTGAACTCTAAAAAAGAGTAACAGAGGAAGTAGGTTCATATTTGTTTTCTCAGTGCAGACAAAAATCTATACTAATATTATAAAGCTGAAGAGTTTGTTTGTTTGTTTGTTTGTTTGTTTGTTTGTTTGTTTGAACGCGCTAATCTCAGGAACTACTGGTTCGAATTGAAAAATTCTTTTTGTGTTGAATGGATCATTTATCGAGGAAGGCTTTAGGCTATATAACATCACGCTGTGACTTATAGGAGCGAAGAAACAATGGAAAATGTGGAAAAAACGGGGGAAAATATTCATCTTTGAGGGCTTCCGTTGCGTGCGCTGCGAAAACGGTAGAAGATACCAAAAAAATATGTAGGAAAGAATTATTCCTCTTGAAATGATCTAAAAAAATGTCCGCGACAGTATATGTCTATCTTTTAAGATTAACTTACTAGAACCGTTTTTATGCGAATCAAATTTAGCCAATTTTTACCGATTATTTGTTAGAGATGTATCAACATAATAATATAATCTTTATCCAAATAAATGTGTTGTTGATTAAGAGTATGTAATTGTGAACAAAATTGTCTTTGACATCATTTAATTTCAATGAACATCTTAGAAGATATTACAATTTTAAAATAACTCCGATATAAAATTCACACGCGATGCATGATGTGCAAAACTTGACGCTGCGCCTGGCCGGCGGGCGAGGAAAGGGGTTGCTTGCGGGCGGCGCGGATGGGTTTTCTTATGGTAGGTAAAAATCATCCAATGACGAATCCCGCTCTTGGGCGGAGCGGGAAACAGTGTCAGACTCTTACTGACTAAACAACCTACCCCGTTCCTCCCTTGCCTTATTCCCAGAGCCCCGGTATAACGCTTTCGCACCAACCCTCAGTTGCAGGAGGCTTCGCCCCTGAAGGGCCCCACAGTTTGCTGACAACACCTTGAGGTGCGCGGGAGCAGTGCACGCCGTCGACGACTTGGTCTCGGTCTGGACTGTTACCAGACAACCGGACGGCGAGCTACCCATTGCTCACCGTCCACAAGCCAGCGTCTACGGAGACCGGATATCGGCGGGATCGCGGCGGTGACGGCTACGGCGAGGGCGCTGTTGCCTTTGCCTTATGCGGTCGGCCTCCTCCTTTACGAGCATTACTGCCTTGCAGAAGGAGGCGACCGCTTGCCATTCTTCTTCGCTGCGAACTATGGCCTGAACCAAGGCCCGGCGCAAGAGGTCGCCGCCGCTGATCATCCCCACGAGGACACGGCGATGCTCTTCTCAAGCGGGGCACACCTCCACCGTGTGCTCCACCGTATCCTCCAGGCTGACCATACAGTGGCGACACCCGGGCGTCTCTTCCGCACGAATCCGGCGCGCAGGAATCTCCTGAACTTCCCATGTCCGGTGAGAACCTACGTCATGCGGAAGGTGAGGATGCCGTGATCAACATCACGCCTCAAAGAGGGGACTTACCGCCGAGATTATGGCGTGCCCAAGTTGGGGTGTAGCTCTATGAAGTACTTTAAGATAATTATGTTCTTTTAAAAACTAAATTGTCAAGTCGTAGGTAACAGCTATAATTTATAAAGCTGAGGAGGTTGTTTGCAAAAATAAATATGATGCCCAAAATACCTATTCCACGCGGACGAAGTCGCGGGCACAGCTAGTATTTAATATAATAAAAGAAAACTGGAAAAAACTAAGTTCAAGCGAAAGAAAAAACAAAGTTCACACGTAAGCCAACAAACACAATAATCATTTGGGACTCGCTCCAAGTTATTTGTAAAAGCTAAAATATGTTAAAAATATGATAAGAGAAGCGACTCACGCCTGATTTGTTTTTCGTGAAGTTCAAACATTGCGTGAAAAGTTCTTTCGAGTCTGCACAAAATCTTATTTTTTCCACTTTTCCACGATTTTATTATGTAAATTTTTCTTAACTTGTACTTTTGTTGCGTTCAAACAAGTGTTTCTCGTCTTAGTAAGCTAATATTTGTTTCATGAAATGCATAAGAAGATACAATTTTTATTATTTTTAATTTTTATACACTAGCTATTTACATTAATCCGTATAGATAGGCTTATAGAAATGAATGATCAAATGAGAAATGGCTCGACTAATTTAACTTTTTTTTCCGTTATAATAATCAGTTTTTTTTTAAAAAAAACCTTAAATTATACCCGCGATGCACGGTGTAGCGATTCATGTACACAATTCTGTTTACTTGTTTATTTCTGTTTGAAAATCAAAGTTTATTTATTTATTTTTTAGGACGAAAATATGGATATATGCCTGGATACATTTCTATTGGTTATTTTTCGTCACTAGTAAAAGTTTGACCACGTATTAAACTTAGCAAATGCTACGCTGCTACGGCGCTACGGCGTAGCACTGCAACAACAGCTACGTAGCTACGACACGCTACGGCTGAGCGAACGATGCTACATAATTATTTTATGTACATACGTCTGCCGACAGACATAAAATATTCCTTATGCTCTGTTTACAATGGTTGTTGGTAAACACACTAGTGCTGTAATGAAGCCCGCATTGACTTTGTTTACTTTTGTCTTTGTCTTTGTTATCGCGTTTACGTAACAAGATATTAAGCGAAATTATTTCGACTTCATACAATGGCTCTTCTTTGCAAATGTGGAATGGGTTGTGATATTTGGAATTGAAACGTTTAATATAAAGCAATATATTTTTTATCGAAAAATAAAAAGGTTCATGAAAACCAATTTTACAAGCTTTTATTTGACTTTCAATGTTTGTTTGTATGTATGTTTATTGAAAGTAAATCTTGCTAATGAATTTTGAATCAGTTTCTCTTTGCTGATTGAACTAAACTTTTGTTCGTAGTTTGAATAACAAATTGACAATCCATTAATATGATATTATGAAGGTGATCTAATGATGTTTCTTTTTAAATCAAAGGAATGTCTCCTTTAAATAAAATGAGCCAACTTAAGCATTTAAGGTAGTTTTCCTTCAAGGCCTGATTTATTTGTCCATACAGAATATACAATCATTAATTCCTATTTCCCTTGGTCACGCCATTTCCAAATTCGTTTATTCATATGAAAGAAAAAATTAAGAAAATTAGGGTAGGATAGATAGGAAGATTTTTTTATGGTAGCTAAAAATTATCTAATGACGAATCCCGCCCTCGGGCGGAGCAGGAAACATTGTCAGACTCTTATTGACTAAACAACCTACCCCGTTTCTTCCTTGCCTTAATACCAGAGCCCTGGTGTTACGCTTGCAAAAGCTAGTAATAATTCTTTGTTGTACTTTATAGTGGTTTTATTAATAAATAAAATAAAGTTACATGCTGTACACAACACTATTAAACCGACATCGAACATACAAAAAAGCATTTTTATTTCATTCTGTTAGAGAACATTGAATTTCCGTAAGTTGTTTCTTTTCGAACTAAACGAGCGAATACTTCCTCGTTCGAACGATACTAAGCTTTTTACAGTAGTCTATGAAAAGATGCAATAAAATGAAATGCTTTTGAAACATAGACTAGTAACTACTTTTTAATGCCCCGGGATTAGTTACTATGTAAACTGTGTGAAAATGCACTACTCTTTTTTATAAGTATATATAGTATAGTATATCGGGCTGGTATCCGTAACTCCACGTCTAAAGCGCGTATTTTGCGTACGGGTGGGACAAATGCGTCATTCGATCCACCCCAACTCCTCGAACTCAGCTATACTAAGTATATATTGTTTAATAAAATTTGGAATTATATACTGACCTATAGTTTTGCTCTATTTCTATTTTATGTGGAAACAGTAAAATAAAATATCTTGGAAATTGTGAATTTCTGCCACTTGATAATTTGTAAAACACTTTCTATTTTCAAATCCATAGTGGAAAGTTTATCCCATTGCTGGTACGCCAGGAGGTAATCTATACAATCCCCAGACATTGTATATTGTAAAGTATGTAAATGACCATAATATGTCATACATTGCCTGAACGCAATGGCTATTTTATAAATTGCCTAGGTATTGTATAGAATATTTAAATTATACAGATTGCCGGTACCATTTATACCCATTAAGCTATAAAACTTATTATTTTAGGTTTTTTTAAGTAGTCAATACACTTTATCAATTAAAAATTTAAAGAACATCGATTGATATGTATGTACAATACATTAGATTAAGCGTACCGTACAGCCACATTACTTAAACACACATACACCTTTACATTGATGACATTAGTGCAGATTTTTGCAGTTTCACGTTCACGCAGTGTAAGAGCGCTGTTGGTATTAAAAGTTTTGCTAAACGACATAATGCCAATGAAGTGCTGCAGCGGACTTTTGCATTAACTTTGTAAGGCCTGTTGGTCTAGTAGTTAGCGGCCCTGACTGCTACGCCAGAGGTCGTGGGTTCGATTCCCACCCAGGACAAATGTTTGTGTGATGAGCACGATCATTTGTTCTGTGTCTGGGTGTAATTTATCTATAATATGTATGTATTTAGAAATATATAAGTATGTTTATCAGTTGTCTAGTACCCATAACACAAGCTCTGCTTAGCTTGGGACTAGACGGCGTTGTGTGATAGTAGTGGAATATAAAAAAAAAAAAAAAACTTTTCTGTATTTTGACAAAGAGTTTCTATGAACGTGCTTGTCTATCGCTAGGATATATCCTAAACTGTAGATTTTTCCATTTCTTTCACGTTGACTTATAAGTCAATGAGAAAGAAATAGAAATAGAAAAATCTACAGTTTCGACATCACGTTCACGCGCCACAAAACCTTGATAAAATATAAAGCTCGAAACCCGTCGATATCTTAAGGCCGAGTCCATCAGTCGATCAGGCTCCCCCAACTAACACGTTTTCGTGTAATGGTTTCAATTTGACCTAAAGTGCTCTCCGAATAAAATCAGCCGCGGAAAGAGGCCGTCCTTCTGTAATGATATTTTTAGACTAAAATAAATGGAGACGGGATTTTTTGTTAGTGGAGATAAGTGTGTTTCGTTTGTGTAGTTAAATATAGTGGGTTTTGAACGAAATAAAGTATTACTCTAATATTATATAGAATGAAATCACTCAAAAAATTTGCCCTTCGATTTATGACAGTTATGTTCGTCGAACTCGGCAAAATGTAGACTATGAAATTATTAGATACTTTCGGAGGAATATCTTTTTAAAATTTTTTTTTTTAAGAGTAATCATGGAGTTTCTTACCGGTTCTTCTCCATAGGAAACAACCAACCGGAACGATTCACTCGCTTCTAACGTTTTATTAGCCTATTATTGATGGGGCTGAAAGGTTTTACAGTGGTGATTGCGAAATGAAAGATGCAGCATAGTAAGGCGTCCTATAAGATGATATATAGCTTTGAATCCACCGACAGATTGATGATGTCTTCCGGCTAAAGTAACGATGGTGAGGATGATGAACATGAGATACAAGCTCAACGCCTTAACACAGATCTTACGTGAAATTGTATCCAGTAACGGCCAAGTCACACGATGCGTTGCGGCGCCGCACCGCAAATATTTCAACCAATCGGGGGGCGCGCAAGCGACACCACCCCGCTTTTTTTTATGGTGGCTAAAAATCACTCTTGGGCGGAGCGGAAAACAAGTGTCAGACTCTTACTGACTAAACAACCTACCCCGTTCCTATATCACCAAACATACCAGGGCCAGAGCCTTCCTTTTGAGACGCAAACCCGTGGCCCTAATTGGCTTCGACCCTTCTGCAGGGTCCCTACGGTTGCTGACAACTCTTTGAGGCGCGCGGGAACAAAGCGCGCCGTCGACGACTGGGCTAGCGACACCACCCCGCTCGTACAGCGCCCCGATTGGGCGAAATATTTGCGGTGCGGCACCGCATCGCATCATGTGCCTTAAGTGTTTTTCATTTGTTTCATAATTACAGCAGCCCAGAGGTGAGAACTGCGCTCTGTAAACGACCCGTATTAAAGGACTTAACACCGCCAGCAGCGAATTGTAGAAAGGAGGGGTTAACTTAATGTGGTTAAATAATTATTGATTTTTTGTTTCATTAAATAGCAGTACTTTTATCGAATGTTTCCTCTTGGACCGGTATTTATTTAATTATTTTAAATGAAAGGTAACTTTCCGAACTAAGCCTTAACCGTCGACGGAGAGACGTCAGCAAAATCGTAGGGACACAAACACAACATTGATGACTGAAAGTCTACTATGGGGCTATGGAAAGTCCGAAAGGAAACCCCGAAGTCCTGGAACTAAAGGCAAAGAAGAAACACTGGTCATGGTTTAAGCAGTACAAGTCTGACACGCGCACCTACTCTAGAGACGGAGATTATATCATTAGACTAGCTCTCTGCCAGCGGCTTCACCTACCAGTAAGAAGGTTTTTCCATACAAACTTTTGACCCCCATTTGATCCCCCTAGAGGGTGTATTTTGGGAAATCATTTCTTTCATTTGCCTATGTCCAGTTGTGGACGTCTATTAATTGTCTGAAATATGAAAACAGAAAATACATTTTTGTATAATTAATTTATTTCAAATAAAAACCACTCATTTTGGATACTGCATCTCATTATTAATCATAAATAATTATAAAATGGCTTATTAAACCCCTTAAACCTCCATTACGCAAAGTAGCTTATCTCAAATTTCCATATGTTGGTTAGGTCAGAAATAAAATAAGATTTACGGCGATCCCTGCAGAGCGGCAGATATTTATTAGGTCGGCAAACAAGACCGGAGGAGTAAACTTTATCACTGCTGTAAAAACTGGCAAGTAACCTGGGTTTATAGCCCCTGGAGTGAGCGCCTGTAACTCTGGGGCCTGAGCATCTTGTCTCTCTAGAGGTTCTGTTAGAGTAAATAAGTTTTGGAACGAAATTACGTGTTAATTTATTAATGAAGCGTTTGTTTTTAGTGTTGCTTAACAAAAAATAGTAGTATACCTAATTTATTTACACCCGTATTCACAAACGTTACTATGCAGTCTCACAGTGCTCGCGAGCGCACAGGGCAAGGTTTGTGAACTACGCAACACAAACGAACCAATCACAGAGCCTCTATTCAACGCTGTGCGTTTGCTTAGTCAAGGGTCGTTTGAGTATTGTTTGTGAATACGGGTGTTAGACTATTAAGCCCCAAGCGAGCGCCGGCGCTCAGAAACCTATTGTTTTTTAATTGTGTCTGTAATTAAGGTTGTCAAAAGGCTAAACTACTAGTTTTATCTGCACTAAACTAAATACAAGAGGCATATATAATATGTGTTTATTTAGAAATATATAAGTATGTTTATCAGTTGTCTAGTACTCTCTACTTAGTTTGGGACTAGACGACGTTGTGTGACATTTGTGGAATATATTATACTAGCTTTTGTCAGCGGCTTCGCCCGCGTACATAAAATATAGCCTATGTCACTCAGGAGTGAAGCAGCTTTCTATTGTTGCTAAATTTTTTCCAATCGGACCAGTAGTTCCAGAGATTACCTCTTACAAACAAAAAAATAAAAAAAAAAAAAAACTTTACCTCTTTATTATATTAGTGTAGATAGTGTAAATCTAGATGTAGATTATAGATAAATGACACCCAGACATAGAACAAATGATCGTGCTCATCACCCAAACATTGTCCTGAGTAAGGATCGAACCCACGACCTTCGACATACCGATCAGAGCTACTAACCACTAGACCAACAGGCCAGTCATTGAAGTCTCATCCATCAGCCGTTCGAGCGTCAAGAAATAACTAACTTACAAATTCTCACATTTAAAATATGTAAGTTCGCAACGGTAAAGTTTACTTAAGTTTTTAATTTATGCGTTGTCGTGGTAATACTAAAGTACGCTAAAAAGTATTATATTTAAAAAAAAACCAGGCAAAGTGCGAGTCGGACTCGCACACTGAAGGTTCCGTACCAATAAACTTTTGTAAATAATTCTATTCCCGAATCGAATCTCGGAAGATTTGACCGAATCGAGATAAATGTTTTTTGTGACGTTATCACACGTTTTCAGATTTATTCCTATACTTGTACGCCTTGTAAAGCCTTCCTTCAAGCCAAATTTCAAGATTCTAGGTCAATGGGAAGTACCCTATGAATTTTTATTTCTTTAAGGGGTCGAAATATAGGGTTTTTTTGCGACATAAGCGGCCGTAACTTTTTTTTGTTAACTTAAAGTTTGAATTTACACAGCTTAAAGGAACCGCAGATTTGAGCATCAATATTTATAAAAATCAATGTCACTTTTCATTGTAATTTTATTACTCAAGAATGGGCTCAAACCAAATGTTTGATCGGACTATTTAATAGATGGTTTATGTGAAGCTTCTGGTTCTTCATTTATCATATTTTTTAAAGCTAGGAGCGAAACTGCGGGGTCAGTCTACACTTAATATAATAAAGAGGTAAAGTTTGTTTTTTTGTTTGTAGGAAGTAATCTCTGGAATTACTGGTCCGATTGGAAAAAAATTAGCAACAATGACATAGGCTATATTTTATGTACGCGGGCGAAGCCGCTGACAAAAGCTAGTATGGTATAAATTTCAACACAATACCTCCACGCGTTGCAAAGATAAAGTATCATGACAGACAAACGCACAACAAGGTGATCCTATAAGAGTTTTGGTTTTTCCCTTTCATTTACGGAATCCTAAAAATATGGTAGTTTATTTACAGACTTATACATGCGGCTTTTTAGGCTACATATTTGAAGTTTTTGTAAAAATATCCTATTCTTGAAGTATTGCATCTTGAGACCTATTAAACCTACAGAGTTAGGTTGTCTCAAACAATAATAAACTTTGTCTTCTTTAAAAGTAAATGAATTGACTTTTCCGACATTTTGAAGTCATAAACCAAAACTTTTAAAAAGCGCAAACTTTTTAGGTTTTCTGAATGATCTTTCTAAACTGCAACTACTAGTTTTATACTGTAAGAACACCATAGCTATACTTTACAATTACTTGCCACCTAATGTGTTTAATGTGTCTGTAGTATACGGCGTACGGCAAATATCAACCCTTACGTTGTTGAGACATCTACGGTCCGGTCTATGTGATTTGCCTCATCGTTTATATCTGGACGGGAAAAAGCTAGAGTGAATAGGCTTGTAAAAAATAGTGCTTCACTGTCAACGGATTGCATCACTACTTACCATCAGGTGGTCAGGTCATCAGGTCAATAAATATCAATTAAAAAAAAAAGATAATGTCTCAACTTATGTGTATATTATTTCAAGCCAACTATATTTACTTTTTTTAAGAAAAAAGAAAAAGAAAACATTATTACTGCTAGGCAAGAGCGCTAGAAGGTCCGCCATATCATCGCTTACCAGCAGGTGAGGTTTCATTTTTTCCCACTTATTACTGTCCTACTAAATATATACTCATAAAATTAATTATTATAAGTATTAGTACTTACCCTTTTCATTACAAAAATTAAATACCCTTTCAGTTCCAGTGCAAACTAAAAACGTATTAAATTGAAAGATGGCCGAAGGGTGCAAGTAGTGGGTATCATAGCTATAGTGACGCACCGCTAGCTCATCTCTCACCGTGAGCCAGACAACTTACTTCCCTCCAATTGATTCCTACAACTTGTGGAAGAAAGAACGACTATACACTCTTTATTTTTCCTTTACTTTGTAGACTATAGACATCCGATACACCACGTTTTTTCCGTTGATGCAAATGGCTTTGAAATTGCAACGTGATTTTCTGGTTGTTTGAATAACGTTCAGGGGTGAATATTAAATGACCTACTTTCCACAGGAAACTGATTTTACTTATAAGAATGGAAAATGTTTCCTTTAATACATATTCCTGTATTTGTATAAGCTTGTTCACTTCGAATGGGAATAATTATGTTGTTGTTAAAAGTTGTAAGCGCAGTGGTGGCTGAGTGGTAAATGCTTCGATTTGCGAGTTGTAGGTCGCAGGTTAAAATCCAGCCAGGCTCTGTCCAATTTCATCACTACTGTTCTCAAAATGGTGAAGGAAAACATCGTCAGGAAAATGACATGTCCTAGAACCAAAAAATTTAAAACATGTGATATCCGACTCGCACTAGGCCCGCGTGGTAGATTACTGCCCATTCCGTCCCCTAGAGAGGAGGCCTATGTCCCAGTACATTCATCCCAGCAATCGAGTATTAAAAAACTGATGCTAGTAACAATTGTAATATAAAAGTAAATGTCAACAAAAATGATTAATTATTATCAGATGTAATATTGTTATATTAAATAAAAGGCCTGGCTCACTCACTTTTTGACTCATAAAATCTTACATATAAAAGTGAAATACGACTCATTGATTAATCTCGAAATCTCAGAAATTTTAACATATACAAAGTTAAAATTTGACAGGTTTTGGTGGAGCGGGAGACAGTGTCAGACTTCTACTAACTAAACGACCCACCGTTCCTTATTGCCTTAGTTCCAGGGCCCCGGTGTTACGCTTTCATATCAACTTATGGCCCGAAGAGGCTTCGACCCTGCTGAGCCCCTACAGTTAGCTGACAACTCCTTGAAGTGCGCGGGAACAGTGCGACCGGTCATTAAGGCGACGCTTGGAGGAGGCCGACGTCCAACAGCGGACGTATTTCGGCTGAAATGATGATGATGATAATGATCCACTAAGGACGGATTTAACGAAACTCCATACCTAAAGGGGTAAAAGAGATTTAGAAGATTGCATTGGGAAACCGTTTTTCAGTTTTGCTTTTCTCATGAGAATGCTGACGTCAGAAGCAGACCAATAAAAACAATTAATCCCAATGCACTTTATAGATGACAGGGGTCAAGCTCACACCTGCACCACACAATAAACATAGGATATAAAATTCAATGGAGCGTAAAGAAACTACTTCTTTTACTTCATTCTCAGAGCTTCGTACGAACCGTAAAACTAAAGCTAAATTGAAATTGAGGAGACTGTCGGCCACAGAGTAAAGCAATGCATCGCTTGGTCACTACTACTCGTAGACCGCCATCATCACCCTCAATTTTACCTATTGATGTATTGTATGCTATGGGCCTTAGTTGCCTGATAATAAAGGATTATATTATTATAAAAAACTTTTTGGATCCTCATCGGAAGGCTTAAAATCACACGAAAGGTATTCGTGATCATATCACGTCGTGGTCGTTGGTGGTGGTTGTGGCTGGTGATTGTGGGTGGTGGTCTTGGGTAGTGGTTGCGGGTGGTGGTCGTTCGAGACAGACACAGAACTTAATAATAAAATTCTGACAACCGTCGGAGTAGGTCATGGGTTAAGTGAAAGTGAACCCCAGTGCCCTAAGAGATAGGCAAAGAAGGAAAAGGATTGGGTTTTTAGTCAGTAAAAGTATGACACTATCTCCCGCTCCGCTCAAGGCCGGGGGATGTCACTAGATGATTGCCCATGTAAAATAAAAAACACTTAGAGGGCAAAAATAAATAATAGTGACTGCCAGGAGGATGATTTCAATCTCTGTGTAGTCTACAAACCGAGGCATTACCACGTCAACGGGACATAAGGCGCTGCAGAAAAAAAATAGCCGCTTTGAAAATGTTATCATCATCAGGCTAGCAGTAAGTCCTTAGAAGATATATATACTTATAACATCCTTGGGGAGTACTGGGGCCAAGGGTTGATGCGAAAGCGGAACACCGGGGCCTAAGGCAGCATGGAACGAAGGATCGTTTAGTCAGGAGAAGTCTGACTGTCTCTCGCTCCGCTCAAGGGCGATGATTTATCTCACCATAAAAAAAAAAATTCTTGGGTAGTAACTAAAATCTTGAATCGTCAACTGCATTAATGACTGTTTTTCGCCCCATTTTTAGTATTCTTACATATCACGCTATACTTAATATGAAGGCGAAGATTTATACGTATGTTAGTTATTCCGTCACGCTCAAATAACTGAATGGATGAATCATGTCCTGGAATAGTTTATCTTTTGTCTTCCTCCTTATAGTGTTCAAGCCAACAAGTGAATAAAGCAAAGATATTTACTAAGAATAAAGATAGATTTATGATGAAAGTAGAATATTATCCCAACAAAATAATACTTCGGACCGATCCGGACTAAGCGTTTTACTTTGACGTTCATACCACGTACATCGAAATTCTGGGTATCATTACATAGTACAAAACAAAATTACTAACCTCTGTCCATATGTATGCTTAGATCTTTAAAAGTATGCAACGGATTTTGATACAGTTTTTTTAATAGATAGATTAATGGCTGGGGCGGATCGCTAGTTCTATATATATGTCGCAGTCATCTAGTTGCCAGCCATACAATTGGATACCTAGGGCGTTAGTTAAACGTCGGTATCTAACTGGCCGCTAGGGCCGAAAGGTTCTGGAGTGGCAACCACGTACCGGAAGACGTAGCGTTGGAAGGCCTCCCACAAGGTGGACCGATGACCTGGTCAGGGTTGCTGGAAGCCGATGGATGCCAGACGCACAGGACCGGTCTTTGTGGTGGCGCTTGGGGGAGGCCTATGTCCAGCAGTGGACGTCTTTCGGCTGATATGATGATGATAATGATCTAACTGGATGCCTTGGCCGATAGTTGTTAGAACAAAAATCACTCAACGTTTAACAGCTTGAATATAAGTTTATATGTTATTTTTAACTATTTTAAGTACGCAACAAATCGAAATATCTATACTAAACTTAACTATGTACTCATACATAATACAAAATACTCTCAGACATCGAAGTACTCCTCCTCATCGCTGTCAGTCGGAAATGTGGCCAATTTTTTGGACAAAGCATAAAAAATAGTCAAAATACAAGCAAGAAAGTAAAGTAACAAAGGCATACAAACGATGCCAGGCAAAAGCAGCTCCTCTCACGAACGGATGCCATTTTAATGCAACCCATTGTGTACTTAATAAAAGGAAAACTCATCGCTCAGTTAATTAAAACATCAAGTACTGAAGCACTTGATAAAACCATGCCGATATCGATCAGTCCATCAATTCAGACAACACTCGTACCGACGGGTTCCGTACACGTAATTAAAAACAAAATGAGTGTCCCCATACCTGTACACTGTACAGCTATAGGTAAACGTACGTACGTCCCTTTTAAAGGGTCAGGTATTAAACAGTAATGAAGTGAATAATCCAGACGAAGCGCCGCGGAAAATTAAACGAAATTTCATTTCTAACAAAAATGTTGGAATGGAGACGATTCGATGATCGTACCCGTAATTAATCTGCATTTCGATTTCTGAGAAAAAGGTCGGAACAATGGTTGGGTCGCTTGAAAGATTTTTTTTTTTTTATCCCGCCTTTGGAACCGAAAGAGAGAAAACCCACCCCGTTTTTTTTTCGTAGGAACCCTGCAGAAGGGTCGAAGTCAACTGAAGCCTAAGGTCTTTTTCAATACACTTACTCGAAAACTGCCTCTTATCGCACTCCTATTAGGTTCAATATAGCACGTATATCACCCAAGTGCTTTTTTGAGTTTATCACAACAAGGGCTTTTTTATTCCTTCCTTATCGTCACGGTCAAGGGGGATTATTTTGTTTTACTTAGTTTATCGAATCAGGCGCGAGGCGTCCCCCAGAGTCGCTGGACGACCCCACGAAATTAGAAATAGACCAGAGCAGATTTGAATGCTATACTTATATATTTCTTATATTTCTACTGTATGATTGAGATACGATTATTTTTTTTTACTTTCTTTCTTTATTTCACAAGTCGTAAGTGTATTGAAAAACGTCGTTTGACACACGTGCAGATTTGTCATTGCAGCCCTCGGCTCCATAACACACTCGCCTACGGCTCGTGCGAATTTCGGCTCGGTCGCAATGACAAACTTCCTGCACTTGTATCAAAATGTACTATTTCTGAATGGAAGGCTTAGCCAAGTGCGAAAAGCAAGTACGGGACAGGGTGGGCTATTTAATCAGTAGAGTCTGACACTGTTTCCCGCTCCGCCCAAGGGCGGGATCCGTTAATGCGAAACCGGAACACCGAGGCCCTGAAACTAAGGCAAGACGGAACGAATGGGTCGTTTAATCAGTAGAAGTCTGACACTGTCTTCCGCTTCGCCCAAGGGCGGATTCGTCATTCGATGATTTTTCCTACTATAAAAAAAGTCTGAAAAGCTGAAACTTGAAAAAGGAGATAACATATCCTTGGAACTGTGTCCTGTTCATGAAATCGTTTTATTACTTACAAAAGCTTCCTTGAAAACAGTAATACTTTCTTTGTGGGGGGAAGTGCTGCCTTTACCTACATATTTTGTAGAATGCATTAATATGGAAAAAGTAAATAAGCAGCTTATTTTACAATTATGGGTGCAGTACACAGTACTACAACAGAAAAAAGAAAAGAAAATGCCTTGTTGCATTAAGTCCGCCTATCTACCACTACTGTACATGAAGATTAAACCTTTAAATATTGTCATTAGAGACACAGTAGAAAGACAATAAGTGTGCAATGTGCCGGCGTTCGCTTAGGGCTTGAGATATAGATAGATATACTCTTTATTGTAGGTACACCATAAATACAATTTGGTACATTTTTTAAAATTACTAAGGTGTTACAATGGCCGGTCCTATCGTTAAAATCGATTTTATAAATCATTACATAGTATAAAACAAAGTTGCGCGTCCCTATGTATGCTTATATCTTTAAAAGTACGCAACGGATTTTGATACGTTTTTTTTTAATAGATAGTGTGATTCAAGAGAAGGGGTTAATGTCTATAATACATACACATACATACATCCAGTATCAGTACCAGTGCGAAGCTGGGGCGTGTCGCTAGTAAATAATAATAGCAAGAGTCTAATAAACAAATAAAAACCAAGTGCAAGGCAAGTGCGAGTCGGCCTCACGCAGGAAAGATTCTATACCATAGATTGTACCCCTGCAGCCCTGCTGTCGAAGCCAATTAGGGCCACGAATTTGCGTCTGAAAAGGAAAGCTCTGGCCCTGGTATGTATGGCGATGTAGGAACGGGGTAGGTTGTTTAGTCAGTAAGAGTCTGACGCTTGTTTTCCGCTCCGCCCAAGAGCGGGACTCGTCATTCGATGATTTTTACCTACCATAAAAAACCATAGATGGTACAGAATCTTTGTTTCAACTACCTCCACTTAAAAAATCACATCAATACTAATATTGTAAATGGGAAAGTAACTGTGTCTGTTTGTTTGTTCGTCTTTCATGGCAAAATCGAGCGATGAATTGATGTGATTTTTTAAGTAGAGATAGTTAAAAGGATGGAGAGTTACATAGGCTACTTTTTATCTCTGTCTAACCCCCCACTACCCTACAATGGGGGGTGGAAGTTTGTATGGAGCATTCCGCAATGTTCAAGGCAGAAAGCTGAAATTTGATAGGTATGCGGACTATTTATGACTAACAGAAAAATCGTGCATTATTTTTTATGTAAATCTTTTCGCAACTCCTTAAAAGAGGGGGGTGAAACTTTTATTTGGAACTTTCCGCAGTTTCCAAGGTGGAACGGATTTAACTTGAGCAATACCGAGGGCAAAAGCTAGTAATCTATAATAACGGCAAAATAATTACATTTGTTAAACGGAAACCCCACTCAAATCGTCACACAACATTATCAATTATAGCATTTCAGATTACAGTTCCACAAAATTAACCAACACCAACTTCAGAACTCTAGAACATTCAATCAACGCAATCAAAATGTTATCGTATTATTCAACGTAACTCGATATTTGCCGATACACGAACTGAATCGAATCGAACAGAAGGCTGCTAAACTTTGAGCAACACATACAGTTTGCAGGCTAGAGAGAGCACTCACTTGTTTGACGTTACAAACACTCGCCAAGCTTTTGAAGACAATGCTTCTGATTTTATTGTTTTATTTTATTTATTTGGCTCTCCAACAATTGACAATATTTAATTTACACTGAGCAAGAGCAGTGGTCCGGTCTTTGTGGCGGCGCTTGGGAGAGGCCTATGTCCAGCAGTGGACGTCTTTCGGCTGAAATTATGATGATGATGAAGAGCAGTGGTGACCCAGTGGTAACACCAGGGCTCTGGGATCAAGGCAAGGAAGGAACGGGGTAGGTTGTTTAGTCAGTAAGAGTCTGACACTGTTTCCCGCTCCACCCAAGGGCGGGATTCGTCATTGGATGATTTTTACATACCATAAAAAATAAAATAAAAATCATACTATTTGTAGGTCGCGGATTCAAACTCAATCAGGCGTATTACTTTGTGTAATTTATGTCATCACCGTTTCTGCTCTCAAAACGGTGAAGGAAAATATCGTGAGGAAACCGGTATGTCCTTGAACCAAAAATTCGCAGACATGTGACATCCACCAATCCGCTCTGGGCCTGCGTGGTGGATTGTGGCCCATTCTCTCTACTAGAGCGGAGCCCTGTGTCCCAGTAGTGGGAAGATTAAAAAGGCTGATGATGATGATAAATTTACACTTGTTTATATAATTGCATGCGAGTTGCAAAAATATGCACTTGGCCGAGCACTCAGCGCTATGTTTTTGAGCATTCGGCCGAGAGCACTGTCCGCTCGTTTTCTTGATACGTGTGATCAAACCTCGTCTTTACAAATTTTAATACTTATAAGTTATTTGAAATTAAAACTAAGTTACCATGCCAGCCATATGCCGCCAACATCAGAATAATTTTAATTGTTTAACGATTTTTGGTGGCAACGGAAAAAAACTGCCGGTTATTTATGATTGTATGGTTTGAAGTTCTTCTTAGTAGTCCCATAAATATTTCAGAGGTTGTGCGGGAAGGTACGTGCCCGCACAGGAGCACAAACATGTCCATTAGTCGCGAGTTGAGCACATTTTTCGCAATTTCCTGAGCGCGGTGGTAGCGAGACGCTCGTCGGGGACTCAATTTTTCAATGCGCGTGCTCTAATCTAGTGTGTTTTCACTGCCCTGCAGTGACGAACTTTTAAGTTTTACTCGTTTACGCATCTGTAGTTTTCCTGTATTTACAGTTGTAAATAAATTATGAGCATTGAACATATTTTATATATATATATATTACATTGTCACAATTGACCTTAAAAAAACCTTATGAAATAAAAGTACTTAATCTAATAAGGCGTCAAAAAACTCTTCCGCATCGCTGTCGACTGGTAAAGTGCCCAAAAGGCTGGCAGCATTTCCGCGCTATATGGCAATGATAATTATTGTTTTTTTTTACTTGTGTATATGTAGTTTTTAGTATGTATTGAATAACCTTATACTTTAATTATACAATTTACAGGCAATTTGGAATAGAATTTTGATGAAGCCGCTATCCCCGCTGTCCCACACCCGGATTATATAATTGAGTGTTTAGGGTTAATGCTGCTAAAAAAAACCAAAAAACCTGAAATAACAAAAACACGCCAACAAAAACGAACAACGTAACAAATAACTTATAAACCGGTCCCTCAACATGGATACCCTCTTAAACCTCCTCCGTCTTCGACCTCTCGCAAACGAACGCGCATGAAGGCGCATTAGAACGCGAGCTAGACAAATTAACTGAAGGTGATAAGTTGCCAACTGCGGGCAAGAAACACAGGGCAATAAAAACCTTGCCCCGCTTCTTATGTGCTGGCCATAAAAGTTGAGAGAACGGAACGAAGAAACCGTACCCTTCTCCCCCCCCCCACCGTACCCGTACCCGCACCCGTTCCCGTACCCGTTCACGAACCTTAGAACGAGATGCTGGAATAGTATGAACTGTAATGTATAATATATAGTGCTAAATAGGTAATGTTCCAAAGTTTTAGGTCAGTTCTAGAAGGCTTTTAGTGTATTGATTCGTTGAACCTTTAAAGGTAACTGACTCACAGTGATTGAGCGATTGGTTGCTGCGCTTCGAGTCACGGGTTCGAGTTCGGGTCTGGGTCCCTTGTGTGTGTGTGTGAACGCACCCACGGTACAGGAGTTATTCCTAGGGTAATGATAATTTGTAACAATAATTTACAAAAAACAAATTAAAAAAGCATAAACGTATTTTGTATTCGTATGACCGATATCCAAATTTAGAATTTTAATAAATATTTGTCTGGTTCTAGTTTGGCCGCCAAATTTGTCAAAATTTCGAATAAAAGTAAAGTTTGGTAGGTCGCTGCAGTATTGTAAAACAGTTATCGTTAAACATTTTTAATGATTTTTAAACTCTTGAGCCCAATAAGTGTGCGAACGCGTTCGCTTTTGGGTCTTTTTTATTTAATTACGGTATCCGAAAGATTAATATCATTACATAGTATAAAACAACGCTACTTAGTCCCTATGTATGCTTAGATCTTTAAAAGTACGCACCGGATTTTGATGCGGTTTTTTTTTAATAGATAGAGTGATTGAAGAGGAAGTTTTATGTGCATAATACATGCCTAATATATTCGATATTAGTACCCGTGAGAAGCTGGGGCGGGTCGCTAGTAAGAAATAATTCAATGACTTCTTTCTCTAGTGGAGGGGCTTGTCAGACTTTTTCTAAATAAACCGTGGGGTTTGGACCAGGAGTGGTCCTGTTCAAAATAAACATTAACTATTTTAATCTTGACCAATACCAACTAAAGAGCATATACTTTTATTTATAAACAACATATAGCACTAACATAAATACTTCGTTGTTGTTGACTAAAACCAAAGTCCAGCCGTAGAATATTAAGCAGCAGGACTCAGTCTGCGCTGAGTAAATAAACAGTCGCCTCGAAAAACAACGTTAAACCCTAGACTGACCTAATATTACCCAGTAGTACTCTTCCTTAGTTTCCTTTAGCAAAATAACAAACAAGCAATTTTTCGAAATTATTTTTCGTTAGTTGTCCCTTATTTACTTGTATGTAATTAGTAGGTGAAAGATATTTTCGCTTGTTAGTAAAGGGTAGTATGTATTTCCTTCGCCAATTTATGTAGTCTATGTCAAATTAATTATAAAATCGCAGCAGAATATTTCGACTGAAGGTGGGTACATAAACTCTCGAATCTGTTCATCATCATCGCCTATTGACACTCTTTTAATTTTAAGTTCCTGTTGTTCATTTTTAATTTTGGTGTGCAATAAATAATATATCTATCTATCATCAACCTTTTCTTTTAATGGTCCCACTCTATGATCCCACTGCTGGGACACAGGCCTCCTCTCTAGGAGAGGGAAAGAGCCGTAATTTACCACGCGGTGTCACGCCAGTGTGGATTGCTGGAAGTCACATGTTTTCGAATTTTTGGGTGTAGAACATGCCGGTTTCCTCACGACGTTTTCCTTCACCGTTTTGAGAGCAGTGGCGAAGAAATAGATTACACAAACACATTCAAGGTCGATCATTATGATGGTTCAAGAGAAAATTTAACCAATTTTCGGGGCTCGATCTCAGTAACCCTAACCATAGCAACAGTTTCAACATATTTACTGCTTACTATACTATCAGGATGTATGTTTAGTATGTTACATGTCGTATATGGGTCACAAAATCCACTAAAAGCTTTCCACTCATGCACACCTCCAGCAACTAGCTATCAATCAACGATCCCTAGCCACATGTAACAGAAAACTTACTGCAGTTTCAAACGGTTTAGAATTTTCTAAACATAGCTGGGGAAGCAGACGAAGTCATTAACGTAAATACTGAGCTAGCACTTGTTGTAACGAGCCAGGAGGCAGGCCTTGCATAGTATGTCTGTAGTCTTGGCCTAGCTCCGACTCGGAATGTTTTTGAATAAATCGTTTGCGCTATGTGTTTCTGTGTCATTCAATGTTTAATTATGTTTAGTAGTGAAGAAAATAAAACTAGGAAATATATAAAACTACTAGCTTTTGCCTGCTTCGCAACCGGCTACAGAAAAATGTGATAAATGAAGAACCAATTCTGTGCAAACATTAGTGACCACGTCTTGTGACCAGCCAAATGAAACCACATGAACCACCTACGACTACATATCTTTCATTCGTGTAATGTTTTTTTACTCGTACGTGGTTTTAGTTATTCAATTTGACGGCATGGTTCGGGCAGTGGTTTGAGCAATTGGCTACTGCACTATATCTTACAGATTCTGTTCTAGCACGAAACAATAGAGTAATTAATAATAATAATATAATAATAATATGTCCATAACTATCACACAACGCCATCTAGTCCCAAGCTAAGCAAAGCTTGTGTTATGGGTACTAGACAACTGATAAACTTACTTATATATTTCTAAATACATACATATTATAGATAAATTACACCCAGACACAGAACAAATGATCGTGCTCATCACACAAACATTTGTCCTGGGTGGGAATCGAACCCACGACCGTCGGCATAGCAGTCAGGTTCACTAACTACTAGACTAGTAGAGCAAAGACAGAATGTTTACTATACAACATAGGTGCTAACTTTAAGGTGCGATTAAAATACAAAGAAACAATAGCGTCATTGTTCTAAAATAAAACAGAGAAAGAATATCCGTACTTAAGAGCAGTAGTTAAAGTATCGGGTAAGGCTCGGCGCAAATGGGCCACCGACCACAGCCACCGGTGGCCAGCGATGGCGACTTAACACACTTTCACTTCCAACTCCATCCTGAAAACCATTGCAGGGATGTACGATTCACCTATGTTGTATGACATTATGCGAACAATAGACTTGTAACTATTTAAAATACTAACATAGTTTTAAGATATCTCTTTTTTACTAACCCCTATGGATGTACTTGTCCGAAATAAAGACTATTTTATTTTATTTTTATTTTTTTAATATATTTTGCAGCGGTAGCGTCTGGCCGCCACCGGATACACGTGTGCGGCGCGTCTATACATATGCTGCTGATTCAGTATTACAGATTTTTTTTTTAGTAGGTAAAATTATCTAATGACGAATCCCGCTCTTGGGCAGATCTCGAAACAGTGTCAGACTCTTAATGACTAAACGACCCACCCCGTTCCTTCTTAGACCTCATACGGGGTCGGACATTCGTTTTAGAAACCGGACCGAGGCCGCAGTAGGCTTCGGTCCCTGCAGTCAGGCCTCTCCATTTGCTGACAACTCCTTGAGGCGCGCGGGAACAGAGAGCGCCGTCGACGACTGGTTTGACCCATTACTCGCCGTCCGCAAGCCAGCACTGAAGTTCGCAAGCCAGCGCCTAGTCGTTTCACAGAGAAACAAATCAAAAAAATCAAAAGAATTGCATGATTTGATTTCACCTACTCATTTCTATCATCGGACAACCCGACACACGGCGAGTACGTTACTGAAACATCACTAATGCTACACCACTAGGGCCACACTAACGTCTGACGGTAATGTCATTAGCGCGATATTTATCGCGATAATTTTAAAGCGCTAAAGTGGGTGGCTAGACTTATATGTAAGCTTAACACAACAATGAGTTTTATCTTAGAAAGCCTTTGGGAAACAGAGAGACTAGGATCCTGTCTACATAAACCTACATAAAAAACTCAAATGTATAAAATATCACACTCTAATTTTGGCATCTAAATTCGTGGTTAAATTACATGTAGATACGGGGTTTACCCTAGATTCAATTTGATCAAGAAACAAACTGTTATACTATCGGACTACCTCGATAAAAGAACCTGAGCCGCAATGGATTTATTCAGAAAATAAATCAAGGCTTTACTCCCATTTTTCCTCGTTCCCATTATAGGGGTGTGAACGCTACAGGGTGGAGTACCGTGGGCCATTTGTACCATAATTTCATGCGACGGTTACAGCAATGGCGGCAGCCAACCTTTTGTTCCAAGCTTCAAATACAGTTTTTGTTCGAAAACAATGCTTGTGTTTAAAAACATAGTTGCTTTCAAATAGTTCCTTGTTTTATACTTACTAAGTTTTAAAACATCGTGGCGTTGTTTTCTTTTGTGCTGCAGTTTAAATGAAGGTTCTATTGGCTGGGCGGTTCTTTATGAAACTGTTGAGGATATAAAAACAAGAATATTTTTAAAAGCTTAGATTCTTATCGGTTCTCCTGTAAGAGGCGTAACGGAAATGGGTGTTCATATTTTAAACTAGCGAGCGATATGCCCCATCTTTGCAATGGTCTCTGGTCTTACAAATCTTTGAACTTCTCGGTTTTTCTCCATTATAATACGTATGTATTATAAGTATGTTTAATCATCATTATCATCAGCCTTTTTAATGACTCTTAATTTAACAGGCCTCCTCTCTAAGAATGGGACATAATCCACCACACGGGCCCAGTGCGGATTGGTGGATGTCACATGTCTTCGAATGTTTGGTTCTAGGACATGCATGTTTCCACACGATGTTTTCCTTCACCGTTTTGATAGGAATGGTGATAAAATAAATTTCACGACTAGCTGGTTTTGAATCCGGGACCTACAACTCGTAAGTCTCTACACCTAATACCACTTAAAAATCCGTTCAAAAAACTGCGATGCAATCGTAAATGTGTTATCGATTTCATCGTTACTGCTCTCAAAACGGTGAAGGAAACATCTTGAGGAAACCGGAATTTTCTAGATACAAAAATTCAAAGACGTTAAAGAGTTCGCATGAGTCCCAGCTAAGTACATTACAAGACTTATTTTATGGGTTAACCACTCGAACGACGAGGGGCATTTACCCCCTTTCTCGAAATAAACAAAAAAATAAGTTAAAAAAAAAACTTTCACTTAATACTTCTACGAAAACAATAAAATATAAAAACCAATAACGGTAGAAATACAGTTTGTAAAAATGTGTAAAAAAAACGAAAATAATGAATTTTTGAAGGTCAGCCAGTTGTACAGATGTATGTACAATCGACTAAGTGGTATATGCACGGACATGTAATAATAAATTCTAAGACAGATCTAAAACAATAAAATAACTGGCCCGATTTAGAATGCCTGGAACAATTTAATCTAATGTTCACAAAGCATACCCAAGCTCACAATAGTTTGGTTCCGCACACCAGCGAAAACGGAATCACGAACCGTTAAAGAGGTCACTTCAAATGTGTGGAAAATCGATCAATGTTGACACTGCCGAAAGAGTTACTGTCTCACAGGAATGTAAACGGCAACTGAAGGAACACAGTTGGGATTGTTTATTTAATTATAAAAACTTTATGCACATGAGCGTTATAATTGCGTGGATAATCGATCGATAGATGCACATAGTAAAAAGGCAGACTTAATGCCTTAGGCTTTTTCTACCAGTCGACCTTGGGTGGTTTTATTCGGTAAAATTTAATACTCCCCTCGTGCCACTCAGAGTGGGAGTCTTTTGATGATGACTTACACCTATAACAGTAATTTTATGGTAATGATACGACAGCATGTCCTAAAGTATTCTCTATATTTAGTTATAGTATAACCAAGCAAGATGTTTATATATTTTTAAACGCAGGTATTTAACCTGCGGTTAAAAATTAATAAGTAAAACCCGACTACGCAAAAAACTCATTGTTGAGTTAAGCTCGCCTTTGTACATGAATTGTCTAACTACTGTGTACTATTCCATGTTTTGTGTACAATAAATAATAAAAAAAACGACGTTGAAAAAGAAAAAAGGTTCTGGAGTGGCGACCGCGTACCGGAAGAAGAAACAACAACAAGGTGGACCGATGACCTGGTCAGGGTTACTGGAATCCAATGGATGCGAGACGGAGTCAAGTATCAAAGTCGAAACGACCGACGCGTTGTATTTACACGTGCACCTTAAAGAAATGTCAGCATAAGTGTTGAGATCTGCTAGCGTCGATACCCGGCAACTAAAAAAATTACACAAATGGATTATTTTTTTGTTAGTTTATTCTGTCCCACTCTTGGGAAAAAGCCTCCCTCCACTCCTTCCAGTCCAAATGAATTTAATTCATTAAGGCCCAAGCGAGCGCCGGCGCTCCAGACCTATTGTCCTTTAATTGTGTCTGTAATTAAGATAGTCAATAGGTTAAGTCAGTAAAAATCTGAATGAATGATACGAGTACTTCAAAGTAAAAGTCAAAGTCAAAGTCAAATTTTTTTATTTCACATGGGCCTACATGGGTACTTATAAAAAGTCAGAAGCTAGTGCACGGTTCCAAATTGGTCGTTTCCTATGGAGAAGAACCGGCAAGAAACTCCATGGTTACTCTTTTAAAAAAATTGTTATCTTTACAATATTTCCATATTACAGCACATAAATTATGTAAGGACAGTGCAGACAAGTCAATATTGAACTCCTACCGTTAAAATGGTAGGAGGTAATCTAAAATTTGCGTCTACAATGTTCTCACATTCACATTATTGAAAGATGCTATATAAAAGCAAGAAAAATAATCACAAGTCTCAGCAAGACAATTACATTATATGATGGATCTATATCGCTTCTACTACTATCCCTTCACCCAGAGTTACGGTTTCCTTCAAAATAAGGCTATATGAAACAGTACAACATAACATCAGATGTCACAAAACCAGATACCTAGACATGTACCGCCTTATTCCAAAACGCGATGTAAAATAGTTTAACAAACCTAGTAAAACAAAAACAACTTGCAAAAAAAAAATAAAGATAAAGTCCTTGAAACACATTAAGATCGCGTTTAATTGGTATAAAACGACATTCAGATCTCGTTAAATACGTACCTATTAAACCTAGTCTCGGAACTTTTTAGATCGCTTTTTAAAATAAGGTGGGTTTTTTTTATGGTAGGTGAAAATCATCCAATGACGAAACCCGCTCTTGGGCGGAGCGGGAGACCAGTGTCAGACCCTTACTGACTAAAAAACCTACCCCGTAACTTCCTTGCCTTATTCCTGGAGTCGAGGTAACAGTTTTCCACCACCCTCTAGGCTCCAGGAGTTTCCACCACCCTCACCACCTCACCCCCAGGCTAGAATAAGGTGGGTTACGATTACGATTAGTCGTTTATTAGCTGCTTATTGACACAACTGCGGAATACACATCCGAACCTCCAACCGACCTTCCGATCCGATCGACCTTCCGATCTTGTAATTACAGACACAATTAAAGAAAAATAGGTCGCTTGGGGTTTAATGAATTAAATGACTGACCTGTCAGTCTTGTAGTTAGTGACCTTGACTGTTATGCCGGAGGTCGTGGGTTCGATTTCCACTCTGGACAAATGTTTGTGTGATGAGCATGATCATTTGTTCTGTGGCTGAGTGTAATTTTTCTATCATATATATGTATGTATTTAGAAATGAATAAGTATGTTTATCATGACACAAGCTCAGCTTAGCTTCAGACTAGACGGCATTGTGTGATAGTTGTCGAATATTATACAAAAGTGGCTGGAAGGTATACACAGTCTTGAGCCCACCAACTAAAGAAACATTCAGTTCCCGGCTCCTTTAACCGCCTCCATGTACTTTAGTATGCTGCACTTTCCCGGCTTTAATTAAACTTCAGCCAGTTCAAGTATATTTTTACTGCATCAAGGGTCTGCTATAACTTTGAAACTTCTTATAATCCTGCGCTTTACAAGTCTTTTTCATTTTTTTCAATGGAATAATTTATATGGCAGGTGGTTATGAAAATATTTTATTTAAACTTAATTAATAATATTGTGAAAGCATTGAAAAGGCTGTGTGTATAGTGTAATTTAATTACCATTATGTCTCTTAGAAACAACAAAGAAAAATTCACCTGTTCCAACCAGATTTCTTGTAATTTATCTGTACACTGGTAAATTTTGATCGTTTTAATCCCGTGGACGATCGATTCGGCACATGAAACATTAATGATTTGTTAAAAATAAAGTACTTCATTTCTTGCGTTAATTTTTTCTAATGCGTAATATACGCATGTACTGTCGTCAATTACGCATATTGGTGACGAATATCTAAATCTAAAATACCTGGTCTTGATTAGCCTGGGTAGGATATGATTGTAATCTAACTACCGCTGTATTTACGTAAACTGATTGTCAATAAATATCCGTTACTGATTTATCATCGCAATGATATCTGGGGGATTACCCCTTTAATGTGGCCTCCAACCTCCCCTTATAGCCACCCCAAACCTCACATGAGAACACTGGTCTAATTTGGTATCACTGCTAAATCTAATCACTGTTAAAACTGTATACACACGCCGAGATCATTGAAAAGTAATATACACTGAATATTATACAGACAATTGCAATAGGTACACACATGCACAACTGAATAAGTAATCCACTCACCGAGATACTGCTCGCTCCGACCCTCAGGTCCAAAGTGAGTCAGGTAAGCGCGTGCGCTATCCAACATGGCGCGCTATCCCCTCTCCTCGTCCGTTACGTCACATTTTTACCAAATATATATTATTTATGGATTACCCGCATAGACTATATCATGACTTCGCATTCGCGACACTCCCGCACAAGGAAAGAGATAAAGATAAAGTATTGTTTGTTTTATGAATGATTGTTACTGGTTATAACCGAGTTCTAATTACCAGGAATAACTACACATCAACTGCTCTAATGAGTCATCTGCTGGTGTCTGGTACTGACTGAACTATTAACTGGTGTACTGATAGAAGAGACATCGTTTTGAACACTTCGTAACTTCGTTTTTCAACTCTTTTGTTAAATATACTTTCTTTGCTTAATTTGAAACTGACTGACTGTTTGACTGACTGTTTGACTGTTTGAACTTAAAACAACTGACTTCTGAACTGAAACAACTGACTTCTGAACTGAAACAACTGACTTCTGAACTGAAACAATTGACTTCTGAACTGAAACAATTGACTTCTGAACTGAAACGAATGTCTTCTGAACTGAAACGAATGTCTTCTGAACTGAAACGAATGTCTTCTGAACTGAAACGAATGTCTTCTGAACTGAAACGAATGTCTTCTGAACTGAAACGAATGTCTTCTGAACTGAAACGAATGTCTTCTGAACTGAAACGAATGTCTTCTGAACTGAAACGAATGTCTTCTGAACTGAAACGAATGTCTTCTGAACTGAAACGAATGTCTTCTGAACTGAAACGAATGTCTTCTGAACTGAAACGAATGTCTTCTGAACTGAAACGAATGTCTTCTGAACTGAAACGAATGTCTTCTGAACTGAAACGAATGTCTTCTGAACTGAAACGAATGTCTTCTGAACTGAAACGAATGTCTTCTGAACTGAAACGAATGTCTTCTGAACTGAAACGAATGTCTTCTGAACTGAAACGAATGTCTTCTGAACTGAAACGAATGTCTTCTGAACTGAAACGAATGTCTTCTGAACTGAAACGAATGTCTTCTGAACTGAAACGAATGTCTTCTGAACTGAAACGAATGTCTTCTGAACTGAAACGAATGTCTTCTGAACTGAAACGAATGTCTTCTGAACTGAAACGAATGTCTTCTGAACTGAAACGAATGTCTTCTGAACTGAAACGAATGTCTTCTGAACTGAAACGAATGTCTTCTGAACTGAAACGAATGTCTTCTGAACTGAAACGAATGTCTTCTGAACTGAAACGAATGTCTTCTGAACTGAAACGAATGTCTTCTGAACTGAAACGAATGTCTTCTGAACTGAAACGAATGTCTTCTGAACTGAAACGAATGTCTTCTGAACTGAAACGAATGTCTTCTGAACTGAAACGAATGTCTTCTGAACTGAAACGAATGTCTTCTGAACTGAAACGAATGTCTTCTGAACTGAAACGAATGTCTTCTGAACTGAAACGAATGTCTTCTGAACTGAAACGAATGTCTTCTGAAACGAATGTCTTCTGAAACGAATGTCTTCTGAAACGAATGTCTTCTGAAACGAATGTCTTCTGAAACGAATGTCTTCTGAAACGAATGTCTTCTGAAACGAATGTCTTCTGAAACGAATGTCTTCTGAAACGAATGTCTTCTGAAACGAATGTCTTCTGAAACGAATGTCTTCTGAAACGAATGTCTTCTGAAACGAATGTCTTCTGAAACGAATGTCTTCTGAAACGAATGTCTTCTGAAACGAATGTCTTCTGAAACGAATGTCTTCTGAAACGAATGTCTTCTGAAACGAATGTCTTCTGAAACGAATGTCTTCTGAAACGAATGTCTTCTGAAACGAATGTCTTCTGAAACGAATGTCTTCTGAAACGAATGTCTTCTGAAACGAATGTCTTCTGAAACGAATGTCTTCTGAAACGAATGTCTTCTGAAACGAATGTCTTCTGAAACGAATGTCTTCTGAAACGAATGTCTTCTGAAACGAATGTCTTCTGAAACGAATGTCTTCTGAAACGAATGTCTTCTGAAACGAATGTCTTCTGAAACGAATGTCTTCTGAAACGAATGTCTTCTGAAACGAATGTCTTCTGAAACGAAGGTCTTCTGAAACGAATGTCTTCTGAAACGAATGTCTTCTGAAACGAATGTCTTCTGAAACGAATGTCTTCTGAAACGAATGTCTTCTGAAACGAATGTCTTCTGAAACGAATGTAAGGCGCGACAATCTCTAATTATGACAGACTGAGTTGACTTTGATCTGCCCAACTGGTGTGCAAACCATCCGATGTGTATTACAATACTTATAACTAAATTTGAACTGTATATGCTGGACTTAAACTAGTAATATCTCTAAAATGTTTATACTAATAAAGTTTTACCGCAGTCAGTGACTTGGTGTTATTTAAAGCCACAAGTTATTTCATTACTCTACATAACTGGCTATAGTTTATAAAACGTCTTTCTATAGTTCCTTTCATTATGTTTGACTAAGCCTATATGTCGATTATAAATTCTTCCGAACTACGTAGTAGGATAAAAACCACAACTAATTCTGATTGCAAATAATCAAAAATTATTTTTACTGTTAAGTCTTTGACGACCTCCACATTCTATTGCTCATTATTATTTGAATGCTACTTGTTCATGTAAATAGGTTCACACAACGTTTCTCTTTACAATACTCATCTACAAGCAGTGAACGAAAGTACGAGGAATTCTGGCTTGTGAAGACTTAGGGTAAACTAGTTAACTATTTCTGCGTCAGACATGATGATGGTGTGTAAACTCTGAAAGTTTGGAACATTTTTACTAATGAATAACTTAGTTATAAGCTCTTTAATTACTTTCTAGTCTTTAGTAGTCTTGATAGGTTCGTTGTGATAACTCCTCAACTTATTTAAATATGTCTTGCTTTACATTTTTTTTTTTAGTCTGAATCATCTATTGGTTAAGAGTCTCTAGACCTGGTCTGTTATCATCTAAAGTGGTGTATTCGAAAGACCCTCCCCATCAAAAGAGATTTGAGTGTCTATATTATTATGAACCACTGATTTGAGTAACTCGTTAAAAAGTCAGTTCCTATGGGCCATCAATTATAAAAGTCTACCTGTAATTTATCTGATTTAACTAGTTTATAACTATAACATTTATGCGTTGATTTTTAATCATTAAATGTTAATATGCCTTCTGTCAACAATTCTAAAACTTAGAATCTGTAGGTCATTTTGGTTCTTTAACGAAAATTCAAATAACCAAACTGGCAATATTATTTTACTCACTAGGTGCTGCATAAATATGTATAGACAAATCTGTACAACAATTTAGTTCGTACTCAATTTGCACCATAGCTTGGCTTTTATTTAGATGTTCCGCTAAATAACAATTAACTTGAATATTCTTTGGCACCGACATATTTATTTGTACCGACATCTATGACCTACGGGACTCGTACATTTATTTATTTATTTATTTATTTATTTTTATTTAGGTTAACCAACAACTGTTTACACCAGTACACTAACAACTAACATTTACAGTTGGATACAATTGCGGGTGCAACAATTAATTATAGGTTAACACCGCTAGCACAGAAAACAGTGGTAAAATCATTAAATTATTAAAATTTAAAATATTCTTAACGCATTATGTGTCTATGAAAATTAAATTAATATTAAATTAAATTACTTGATAAATTATTAAACAATGTACAAATTAAATTAAATAATAAATGAAATGGAAATAGCTTGCAAATCACATTTAAAATAAAATAACAATTTATACAGAAACTAATAACAACAGCAATATAAAAACATCTACATTTTTTTATATAAAATATAACAATAATACTGAACTGTGGCAATAAATAAAGAATTGAAATATCCAAATGCATCAACAAGTACATGATAGGTATAATCACAAAAAAAAAATAGAATTTATAAAAATATAACATAAATAAACAGTCGGCCTACAAAATTAATCTATCCAATTACACAATTAATAAAATTAACTAATTATAGATTTTAAAGTAGATTACAATTTTCACAATGGTTTTTTAAAAAAAAAAAAAAATTGTGTACAGCAAAAAAAATTAAGTAAAAATAAAAAATAAAAAGCATCGAAGTGTAAACAGCAATATCTCTACAAGTGTGTCGTATGATTGCTCAATAAGATGACTCTATGAACTGCAGTTACATGGGCGTGGTGTATATCTAATAAGTCTTTATAGCCATTTAGGATTTTGCATAACCTAGGTATTGGTGAGTTTGCACCAAGTACAGACCTTCGATAAATACATACATCGCGCAATTAATTCTCTAGGTGATTTGAATTTAAACTATGGCCCCGAAATCATCAACTGGGCAGTTAGCCGGATTAGACACCACTTCAGTCTGGTCTGAAGATTTTTCCTAAGGGTCCCCCTTTAAACTGAGTCATGTGGGATTAATACCGTTTCGCATATCCCTAAATATTCTCTAGACTCTAGTTTGAAGTCATTTTTTCTGTTCTATAAGTAGACTATCATACAATTTGACATCTCATTTAACCTTTTTTCCAAAGTTAAAAAAATGGTTTTACTGAAAAACTGAAACAACAAGACCATGCGGAATATAAATTGAAACAATTATTAAATTGATGAATTATACCTGATTCTGTAAGATTTCAAATATGACTGATCTTATTGTGTGTTCCATTTTAAAAGCCTTCCGAACTCTTATGTGTTCACGGTCTTCTACTCTACATATGTATTGCCATTGAATTCCATTATGCTAATTCATAACCAATCTATTAACTGATTCAAAATATTTTGTTTATTGATATAATTATCTGATTATTGCATTCAGAATAAACGGACTTTATATGCTTTCGAATGGGATACCCAGAATCGTGCGTGCACCACATTGTCCGAATGTGCCATACTGTTTACACCTTTTAACTAAAGACATCGTGTTACGTCCGTATCTAAATCTTTTAAACTTATCTGTAGACCTTTCTCGACATTTGCAACTGTTGCTATATCTGGTTTTCTCTAAACTTAATTAGCAATCCTATAAGATCTATATAAACGTTCCATCGCTAGTATTTTTTATTTAGAAACACGTGATACCTGCTGATCTTAGGTCCCGTAACTGTTTATAAGTTACCTGAATTTAGTATGAGACTGAATTTGTTTAATATCATGTCACTGGTCAGAACTATCAATGCTTACTAATCCTTCAAGATCATAACCAACCAACTGGATTAACTGAGAACTGGGTGTCCGACATCTTATAAGATGACTTGAACGAGTGACAAAAATTATTTCTGATTAAATTAATCTATTTTGTTGCGACAAGACCCTTTATCAGCTATCACTGGATTTGAATTTTGATTTTGTCTGATATGTTTTTATACTCTGGAATAATACGAGGTGCTTCGCTTATTTGCATAAGACAAGTAAATCCCTTTCGAGTTGTTATACTAATTTGTAGGTTCTATAGAACTCTCAATAAGATGTAGTTATTTGTTGTATATGTAAATATGGATAAATACATTTGGTTCAATAATTGATAGTTAAGTAACTTAGTAGGTACTTAACATATTCCTTTATATGTAATATATAATAGGCGCTGGTTACCACTATCGAACAACACTGTACATGTGTCTTTAGTTTCTAAATTTTCTATAATTACTAGAGCCGTCTGCAACAGCATAGTACTAATTTTGAATTGTTATTATGCTACATAATCAGTTGATACGGACTTCACTGGTTCTATTAGCTTATTTTAACATAATATTCAATTTGTAATTACTGAATTTATCACCGAGTCGCTGATTCCAACACGGCAATTGATAATCCTACGGCCTTCATTGTTCGATTACTCGTAACAACTGTTCCTTAAATGAGCCTTTCTTTACTTTGAGATGAACAAACTACACATTATGAAAATGATTCTGCTTATAGAAAGAATACGCCTGAATAAGCCAGTCATAAGACTGGATTCCCTTTTGGTTTCATTGTATTTGACATTGCTGGTTATTGTTTATTATGCTGTCTAATCTTCGTACCTATACTATTCCTCTGTTTGATGTAAATTTACGCTTTCTATTGTCATTAGTTTCTTACGCTCTAACGTAACATGTACTGATCCTACTGTATCACTATCAGACACCTATGTGACTTCTATGACTTTCTGTTACGCTGTATTTACATTGCTCTGAATTGGCGGTACGGCGGGCGCCTTCGTTGCGCAACCTACTGTTGTATTTTATTTATAGTTACGATTTACTAATTTAGTACAGTACTGGTAAATACTCTCTTCGAAAACGGATATAAAAACGGTTATCTTATTTCTGTGAACTTTCCGTCTTTGTTGACAACACACTACACAAAAAACATATCTCAAGTGTAAGGGCAAACAGCTCGTACAAATAGACTCATCTTCATCTGTTACATTCATACTTAATTCGTAAATAGGGTACTCAGGGAACTCTAAGATGATTGTAATTTACGCCACCCGCCAAAATCTTCAAACTAAGATATCTTGCTTGAACGTGCTACTATCTGACCTGACTAAAATTCTACTGATTTGATTCTATAAAGTGCTTCATAATGAGCATCATACTGATACTAGGCTTGCCTTAGCATTTCTTTAGTCCAGCCCATCAATTGCCGGTTTTGCCTCACTCTCAAAACAAATTGAAGTTCAAACAGTTATCGACATCGTTAATAATTTTCTTAACGTTCGCTAAAAAATGATCTCAAAACTGGCCTCGCTTTAGAGCATCACTATAAAACTAGTATAACTTTATTTCTAGTAACTTACTGATTGCGGTTGTATTACTACGCAAGTAAACAAGTGTGATGTTTCGATTACTCTGTTTAATATTCACATCTGTTTCTGTTAATAATTCTGCGGCTTAAATCCGAGTGGTAGTATACTAACTTATTTCCTCAACGTTATTTTCCTTTTCCAATAAAAAAAAAATATATAAATTTTCCAATGCCTCATTTATTATCCACATTACCTACTTCAAATCGAGTTTCTTACGATTATTCTATTAGATTACGCCCAGCAGGGCTACTTATCTCCCCCCCCTTTTTTTTTTAGACTGATAGTCGTATTGACCACTCAATATCTGATTGAAATAAGGTATCTGATTTCTAATTGTTCAATTGGAGGGATTCGTAAATAATATTTAAACAAGGTTTTCATTATGAATAGGTATGTACCAGCTAACTAATATCAAAGTCATGGATCGTTCTCGTAGTGAATGAATATCTCGAAACTGGTATCTTTCTAAAACATTATAAATCGGCCAATATCCCAACAAACTGGGCACATCAAGCAAAGATGTACATCAAATCAATCGATTGTCAGTTTATGTTCAATGAAAAACTATTAAACTAACTCTAGAATAATTTTGATTATTTCACTTAAGTCTATTTACTACGTAAGAACATTCTCTTGACTACTAATATTTCACAACAAACGTATGATATAATTAACTAATGAGCCTTTACTAATATTGCTGGTCACTATCACGATTTACGCTTCAAATTTTTGTTGTAGTCGCGCATCACTGAATACTAATTATTTCTCGGAATTGACTTGACGCAGGGTAAGCCGGTATCACAGTGCAGACTGTGTCACCTGACCTCCGGCAAACTCCGGTAAATGTGAGTAATGTTGGCCCTCACTCATGGCCTCGCACCTAAAAGGGCCTCGAGCAAACCCTTGCTTCTTTAAGAACTGTGGTTTTGTTTTGATAATAGTTACTGTTTTGACTACTTTTGTCCTTTACGACTCGCCGATGGTACGCAACGGAATAGAACTTTTTGACACTCAAAGTTGGCTATCACGTTTCCGAATTTATAAACAAGAGCCTCGCGAATGAGCCTTCGCTTAAATCTGAACTAGTCCACGCTACGCTTCTGAATAAACTTTACTCTATTACGAATCTTACTCTAAAACACTACATTCCAGTCCAACATAATTTTAAAGTGATTTAGCTCAAACCCATAGCGTACATATGTAAGAAAACTGTCATAAACTTATTATATACAGAACTAAATTACTCACAACAGCTTGGGACATCATGGCATTGTTTTATTGCAAATGATTTTATGAAAATATTATTCCGTTCTATTTTTGATTTATTTGATGAGTATAGCCACTATTCGAACACTTATGAATCTGACTGACCTAGTTTTTTGAAGTATATGACACAATTTAGATCTACCCGCAATGATTTTATAAATACTGGACGAAGAATATTTAAACCTTCGACTAAATGAGAACGGCGGATAACTACACAAATTAACGTGATCCCAGCATCTCCACCATGTCGTCAATTACGCATATTGGTGACGAATATCTAAATCTAAAATACCTGGTCTTGATTAGCCTGGGTAGGATATGATTGTAATCTAACTACCGCTGTATTTACGTAAACTGATTGTCAATAAATATCCGTTACTGATTTATCATCGCAATGATATCTGGGGGATTACCCCTTTAATGTGGCCTCCAACCTCCCCTTATAGCCACCCCAAACCTCACATGAGAACACTGGTCTAATTTGGTATCACTGCTAAATCTAATCACTGTTAAAACTGTATACACACGCCGAGATCATTGAAAAGTAATATACACTGAATATTATACAGACAATTGCAATAGGTACACACATGCACAACTGAATAAGTAATCCACTCACCGAGATACTGCTCGCTCCGACCCTCAGGTCCAAAGTGAGTCAGGTAAGCGCGTGCGCTATCCAACATGGCGCGCTATCCCCTCTCCTCGTCCGTTACGTCACATTTTTACCAAATATATATTATTTATGGATTACCCGCATAGACTATATCATGACTTCGCATTCGCGACATGTACTTAGTTAAATTCTTTGAATAAACGAGTCTTCAACTATCTACAGAGTCATCTCTGTAGATAGTTGTCGGTCGTTGCGTTAACTACCTACACGTCATTGAAGTCGCCGAGCTGACGTTTAATAATACGAGTTTAATAAAAAAGTATTTACTTTATTTTTTTATTTAATTTAATCGACCCTCCACGTAGTTACAACGACCAAAAAACGGTGTATAATAAACCTTATGAGTAATTGTAACAAAAAGAAAACCAGAATAACCACACGAACGTAAGAAAAGCAAAATAGATAGGACAAAGTGACGCGTGTTACTAAAAGCTACGATTATCTGTGTCCGGTAATGGGGATCGTCCATTAGCCACAGGGAAATGCCTCTTACAGTCATACAACGTCACAAGGCAGGAAAATGATACATTACGTGCTATGATGGACTCTGTATCTTGTGGCTTTCTTCTTTATTTGTAAAATATTTACATAGAACAGAATAGTACATTGTTATACGAGGGATGAAAGAAAGTTATTTAGTCCCGAGAAATTTCTTGGCGACCGAGCGACTGCGAGGTCGCTAATAGTTCGAGGGACTAAATAACTTTTGAACCCGAGGTAAACACTGTGCTTTTCATTACGAATACGAGGAAAATAAAAATAATAAAAACCTGAGTCGTCGTCAAAGGCCTGAGTCGTCGTCAAAGGTATGTTTTTAGGTAGGTATATTTCTTTTGATTTAGGCGGTAAGCGGTTTTCTCCTCTTAAGAATCTTGCGTTAAATTTATAACTGAAGCTAATGAACTTATCGTGTTAATAAAAATTTCTTGTAACAGAGATTTAGCAAAATGTAAACAAAACTATACACCTCGAAAAAAAAGGAAGATCAAATCGGCCACAGATTATAGAGAGTCTACCATTTACCCGCCAATTCTTTTTTTCAGTGTTCGGCTCCCTGGCTTTTCAGTCGATATTTTTCATTTTGTCATTGTAAAAATGGGTCTAGTCAAATTTTGTCTCAAATATATATTAGTTTTAATGAAATAATTGAAAGTAAATTAAAATAAAGTCATTAAAAAAAGTATTCTTAAATTATTTCTATCTCTATGTCATTTTAATTCGGTATAAAGTTTCGGGTCACGGTTCGATAGAAATGTCAAAATAGAATTAGTTTTTTTTTTTAATATTTGCTGTCTAAATATTAAAAAAACAACTGTCAGTTGTAAAGTAAAACTCCCTAGGGAGTAAAAGTACTTCTTCCAACCCTGTCCGCAGGCAACTTTACACCTACTTTCAGAGTATGAGTAATGAAAAAGAATTTAATAAACTTTGTTAGTATAAAATAAAGGATTTATAACAACACGGCCATTGAAACGATTACTAAATTCGATTTTTAAAATAGATCAAATATTATTTATTTTGATAATTTCTAAATAAATCGTGATATACAATTAAGATTTACTACTTTTTTTTTATGGTAGGTAAAAGCCATCCAATTACGAATCCTGCCCTTGGGCGGGGCGAGAAACAGTGTTAAACTTTTACTGACTAAATAACCTACCCCGTTCCTTACTTTAATATCAGGGCCCCGGTGATATGTTTTCGCATCAACGCTTGGTCCCAGGAGGCTTCGCCCTTGCTGGGTTCCTATGGTTTGCTGACAACTCCTTGAGGCGCGTGGGAACAGTGCGCGTCGTCGACGACGTTGGGCTCGGTCTGGACTGTTACCAGACGAACGGACGGCGGGTACTACCAGTGTAATAAATTGAACTAGTTTACATAACAAAAGGTATAAAATGTCTAAAGCATTAAGTCCGCCTCTGTACTTTTATGTGCATAAAGTATTTAAATTAATAATTAGATCTTGCCTAATAAAGTAACGTTTTTTAAAACGAGTGGCTTTGAAGTGTTATATCTTTAAATTGACTCGAAAATAATTCAATTTAAATATACCTTTAACAAAGTAAGTGTGTAAGTTTAAGTTGAAGTCAACTGTACATTAAAGACATGTTTTTTTTCTGTATTATCGCTGTATTTATAACCATTTTTTTACGTATACCCATAATTAATTTAAACTCGCTCGGGGCTCAACGAACGCCGGGGTTCGCATAACTATGCGAACCCCGTCTCTCTGTTATGTCTCTAATTGACTGGCCTATCAGCCTAGTAGTTAGTGACCCTGACTGCTATGCCGGAGGTCGTGGGTTCGATTCCCACCCAGGACAAATGTTTGTGTGATGAGCACTATCACTTGTTCTGTGTCTGGGTGTAATTTATTTATAATATGTATTTATTTAGAAATATATAAGTATGTTTATCAGTTGTCTAGTACTCATAACACAAGCTCTGCTTAGCTTGAGACTAGACGGCGTTGTGTGATGGTAAAAAAAAAAAATACGGGATTCGAAAGGTTAAGGCTCAAATTGTATCATCATCATCATTATCATCATTTCAGCCGAAAAACGTCCACTGCTGGACATAGGCCTCCCCCAAGCGCCGCCACAAAGTCCGGTCCTGTTAAATTGTATAATTTATTCTATTAGTGGCAAAACTGCAGGCAAAAGCCAGTAGAACTATTTGCCTCATAGAATGTTCCCTGCTCTAGGCCGTCGACACTTCTAACTTATCTTAGCTCCTAATTTATTACAGCCGTTATTTCAACCAACTTAATTTACTTAATTTTGGCTCAGTGTAATTAAAACCACACAGTTTCAAAATGTTTTAGTTAACTATTTTCACAATTTATAAAGTAACTTTAAACAGGAAACTTATTGCAGCAGTGTATTTAAAGAAGATAGACTTAGTAAATATTCTGTATATTTCACACAGCGCCATCTAGACTCAAACTAAGCTGAGCTTGTATTATGAGTAGGTACTAGCCAACTGATAAATATCTGTATAAGTTCTGTAACTTTTTGGTGTACATTTATTGTACACCAAAAAGTTACAGAACAGTTTAATCTATCTATCTATCTTATCTATCTATACTATAGCTATATACAAACAACAAAGATAGCATAATCAGCCTTTTAATGCTTCCATTGCTGGGACTCAGGCCTCCACTCTAGAAGAGGGGAGAAGCCTTAATCAACCACGCAGGCCCAGTGTGGAATGGATGTCACACGTCTTCGAATTTTTCGGGCTGGGGTGTTTAGTCAGTAAGAGTCTGATACGGTTTTCCGCTTCGCCCAAGAGCGGGATTCGTCATAGGATGATTTTTACCAACCATAAAAAAATAACAGATAAGATTTTAGTCAGTAAAAATCTGTCACGAGAGATGTCACTGGATGATTTTCCCGCCTCAAAATAAAGGCGAGTGCACATTTCACTAACAAATAGCCTCCACATAACTTGGTTGCATAATTTAAAGGTCACATCTAAAAACGTTCACCCATTTTATATGGAGATTGGCTCTCGAACGAACACCGTGTAGTACTCGTGTCGAGCCAGCGGCCAGAGCTGTGCCAAACCAAACAACCACGGAGAACTGTATATTTTAAAATAGGTATATTTTTAGACAGGCTTAGGCTTATTTCTGTTAGATAACCAAATATTTTGTCGGACTATTTTAGGACCCTTTTTTTATGGTGAGAAAAATCATCAATTGACGAATCCCGAACGAGAGACATTGTCAGACTTCTACTTATTAAACGACCCACCGTTCCCTCTTGCCTTAGTTCCAGGGCCCCGGTGTTCCGCTTTCGCATCAACCGTTGGCCTCAGAAGGCTTCGACCAGCTTCGACCCTGCTGGGCCCCTAAAGTTGATGACAACTCCTCAAGGCGCGCGGGAATAGTGAGCGCCGTCGATTTTAGGACCCCTGTCTTGCTAAATTAGGTAACCTAATAACCATATCATCATTTCAGCCGAAGGACGTCCACTGATGGACATAGGCCTCCCCCAAGCACCGACACAACGAACGGTTATGTGCGCCTCACATTCACCGCATTTCTGCGACTCTCACCAGGTCATCAGTCCACCTTCTGAAAGGTCTTCCAGTGCGCAGTCACCACTCTAAAAGCAAGCGGCCCCATGGACCATCATCTTATCGCTGCCATCGACATCAGATATCTACCAGACAACCTTAGGATGGATCCTAAGAACTGAACTAACTATATCTACCTACAAACTTGTTGATTAAAATAACCACATAGGTTTTACAAAAAAATTAGTTTATATCTTTATTGACGGAAAGATTTTATTTAAAGCGATCTCATTTCTATTGGTGGAAGAGCCCACGCTCCATATATTTTCGCCTATGGATCTTTAGGTATCGAAACCGAAGTCGGAATAACATTTTTAATGCGTATTCCCAATTAGGTAACACTGGTCAACAAAATTTCAACTTTGTCGTGCCACACGGACTTTTTTGATATTTTTTACTTTAATTGGTGTTTGTAATAAAAAATAAACAGTTAAAAAAAATTTGCTAGACAAAGATTTTATTCTATTGAGTAATTTAAAATATTAAGAAAAAATACGGATCTCGTAAATCAAAAGTTTATTTTTTTATAAATGACTTAGAAAATCTAAGATTTTCTTGAATATTTAGCTTCTGGTTGGTCCCTTTTAATTGTCCAGCAGTAATCTGCTAACATATTTGGGCTCCATTTGCCCTGGTACCGCTTTTCCATATCAGAAATATCCTTATGGAACTTCTCGCCGTGCTCGTCACTGTCAGCCCCTAAATTGTCAGGAAAAAAAATCCAGGTGCGAGTCTAAAATATGGATTTTAAGTGACATGTTGCAACCTAATGCTTGATATGACAATAACAGCTCGCTAACCAACTCTCTGTAGCTGTTTTGGAAATAGCTAACTTTTGTATTATGATGTAGCAAATTCCATTCTTTTAGACGAGATCCTAATAGTTCTGACTGTTTTTTTGACAAATTTAAATCTCGAACCAAATCATTTAGGTCTCCTTGAGTTATCAAATGTGGTTCCTTTGCAATTTCTTCAAACTCAAAGTCATCGTCCTCGTCAATACATACACTTGAAATAGACGGTTGTGAATTGTCGTTCTCAACAGATGTAGTTGCAACTGGTATTAGTTCTGGCAATTTTTTACAATGAGAGACTGGTCTAATAGCCGAAGATAAGTTAGGGTAAATAACTGTGTTTTTTTTCTTGTAATTTATACCTTTTACGTCAGTGAGACAAAAATAGCAATCTGAAACGTGATCTCGCTGTTCAGTCCATATCATGGGTACAGCAAACGGCATAGGTCGTGCACCTTTTTTCCAGTCAGTTAAATTTTTCACACACGTTATGCAACAGACATGAGGGGCCCAGGATTTGTCTTGATGGGCGACAGAAAAACCAAAACATTGGTGATGACACTCCATCACAAGATTTGTAAAATTTCAACGTTGTTTTTTGAATGTAAGTTCTCCGCAGACATAACAAAAAGAGTTAGGATCATTAATACACTTCCTTGACATGCTCACAGGGTTAATAAATCCCAAAAAAGTGTTCAAATTCAACGATAAATATTTTTATAACGATTTACTTGTAAGCGTTTCTGTTAATTTACTGCCGTAGTACTAGTTATGAGTATTACCGTATCACAGCAAATAGGAGGCTAATTGACATATGGAAACTGTGATTTAATAATGAGGGTAAATTGATAAAACAAAATTAGCTATCAAAGTTCGTGTGGCAAAACCAGTGTTGACCAGTGTAATTAAACTTTTTAATATATTCCACAACTATCACACATCGTCGTCCAGTCCCAAGCTAAGCAGAGCTGGTTTTATGAGTATTAGACAACTTATAAACATACTCGTAGGTACATTATATATTTCTAATACATATTATAGTTAAATTACACCCAGACACAGAACAAATGATCTTGCTCATCACACAAATATTTGTTCTGGGTGGGAATTGAACCCACGACCTCCGGAATAGCAGTCAGTACCCCTAACCACTAGACCAACCCTCAAGGAGCTGTCAGCAAATGGAGAGGCCCAACTGCAGGGTCGAAGCCTACTGGGGCCCCGGTATGGTTTCTGAAAGGAAGGTCCGACCCTGGTATGAAGGCTGAGAAGGAATGGGGTGGGTCGTTTAGTCAGTAAGAGTCTGATACTGTTTCCCGCTCCGCCCAAGGGCGGGATTCGTCATTAGATGATTTTTCCCACCATAAAAAAGCGGCTAAAGCTTTCTCAAGTCGTTTCCACATTGATCTTTCTCGGGCCACTGAGTTCCATTAAAAAAAAAACCACTGGACCAACAGGCTTGTCAAAAAACAACAGGATTATCTGTGGAAAACGTCCCAACATACACGTAACAGCAAGTTCAGTAACGTAATTAAGTCCGTAGCACACAGTCCGGGCGTATTCAAACTGCCTGCTGACAGGCTATTGAGCGCGTTGTTTATCCGCACACGTGTGCATTTGTACGATTGTCTTGCAGTCATCCCGTGCGCGATGGCATTGCATTCATGGCGGCGATTGTAATCCGCAAAGTGAAACTGAGCTGGTTGTGTTGCAGTACGGAAATGAAAGAGGGCTTATGTGTTTTGATGTTGATTATGTTTTTTGTTTTGGAAACTGCATTTGATTGGTTTGGTTTGTGTTTTTTGTTGGTACTTTTTGCTTTTCTATTGCTGAAATGGTTTTGAGGTTGTGTTGAGGTGGACTTTCATCGTTCGCCTATTGTCAACGTCGCGCATGGTTTAAAAGCTTGTTGTTTCATGTAACGTAATTCAAAGTGATGTTTGATGCAAATGTGATGTGAGAAAACGAGATAACACCTGAAGTTTGTTGGCATTCGATAATTATACGATATACTCAATGTTTAAAAAAAAAAAAACGTGTTTTTATTAAACACGTATCTCCTGGAACACGTGAAAAAAGCGCAAGTCGCAAGACTTCTATAGAAATACTTTTTTAATATTTTTAATATAGGAGTACATTATGGAGAGTCAAAGTTCACGTAAAATAGCAGAATTTCGAAGGTCTTTACTGGTTTACTCTTACATAAATTTGATTTAGTAGAAGCCTAGATAATATCCACAAGATATCTGTGTATCTAAAATATCTGAATAAAGATTTGTAATAACATCACAATCACGTAGGACTAGTTGTATGAAAATGTATATATATGTATTAAAAACCGCCGTAGACTGAGTGCCTAGTGAGAGTTTGTTTAACGTTGATACGATAGTTACATTTGTGACTTTCGGCGCTCTGATTAGTCCGCTCTAAGCTCTTATCCAGAGAGCCAAAAGCGGTGGAAGTTTCTATAGCAGTGGCTGATGATGATGATGAGTGCCATTAGGTACTTTTGCCTCCATCTCCGCCTCCGATTCCAGTTAAATTATCAATAAAACAAATTAAAAAATTCCGCTTGTAAAATTTATTCCGATATACCACTTACATACGAGAGTCTACGTTTGGCGAATACGGCACGATTGCACCACGACTGCTCAGCTAGCGACACGCACGCGTGCCGCAAGCGTGGCCTTCAAAGAGCGTGTATATCAAGTTCACGCGCCGTTTCTGCGCCTTTCACGCTCCCTTTGCGTATTAGCTTTCAGCTGTGCTGGGTCGAAGCCTCCTGGGACCAAGGGTTGATGCGAAAGCATATTACCAGGGCCTTGGGATCAAGGCAAGGAAAGAACGGGGTAGGTTATTTAGTTAGTAAAAGTCTGACACTGTTTTCCGCTCCGCCCATGGATAGGATTCATCATTTTAACGTACCACAAAAAGCTGTGCTTAAATAGAACGCCAGAAGGTACAAGAACTAGTTTGGACACACTGTAATGATCACACGTACCGACTAAAATAACGAGACTGTAATTTTTTTTCGGCCGAGACAATAATGCAAACAAGTTGTCAAGCAGTTCATACGTACCGAGTATTCGGCCAAGAGCACTGTCTCGCCCGTTTGCTACGTGTAATCAAGGCTTGACACACTCCCTAGTCCACATTCACACATTTTAAAAAGCCCACACTCTATTAAGATAGCTCTGACTTCATAATCAAACAATCCCACGCTACACTGGCTGCCAATAAGTGATCCCAATCAACAAAGGCCCCGATATCTAATGTCAATGAACTCGACTGCTGCAGACCAGTGCCATCAAATTTTTACATCAATACACAACTTTTGTTTTGTTTTGTATCGGCCAACGGACGGTTGATTAAACAGGCTTACACTGATCCTACACCAATAGAACGATAAACAACACGATTTTAGCCTTTATGTTGAAGGAATAAGACTTTGGGAACTGCAATGAAAAGGTGGTATCCCTGCTAGTATCCGCTTTGGAAGCTCCATGAGTTCTACTTACTGACAGGTCGATAATCCCAGCTCGTCGGGACAATCATGGTATGTGCTTTCTGTACACATACATTCGACATTTTAGTATTTTGCCGATAATACACTTTTTATTTTTCATAGAGAATTTTTGTATGGAAGCAGGAAAAATATGCATTTAACTAACTAGCTTGTGTCTGCGGCTTCGCTTATATGAAAATAAGGCATATAAGACTGCCTATTGTACACTTATTTTTATTAATGTTTATCCTGTGTTAAGCTAAGGTGTGCAATAAAGTTATAAATAAATAAATCATACAAGGGAAAAAAAATAATTAAAAACTTACTTCAGGAACATACTAATTACCTATACAACTGAGATATTTTTTTCCCTTTTAAGATATACTTAGTCTACTTTACCAGTGTGACATTTTAACTGAAATCACATTATTCCCATTTCAATTATTTCCATTTTGACTTACCCTATGTGTCTGGCTTTCTTGTACTTTAATCCGTGTTGCCGTTGCCATCTATTCTGGCAACAAAAATATAAAAATAATGTTTATTGAAAATATATATTATACACTACTCTTTTTTTATGGTAAATAATAATCATCCAATGAGAGATTCTTACTGACTAAACAATTTACCCCATTCCTATGTTGCCATATATACCAGGGCCAGAGCCTTCCATTCAGACACGAACCCTTGGCCCCAGTTGACTTCGACGCTTCTGCAGGGTCCCTACGGTTTGCAAGCAACTCCTTGAAGCGCGCGGGAACAGTGCGTGCCGTCGACGACTGGGCTTGGTCCGGACGGTTACCAGACAGTGTCCTCCGGGCGGTCCACACAGTGGCGACACCAGGGCGTCTCTTCCGCACGAATGCGATGCAGGTACCTCCCGAACTTACCATGTCCGGTGAGGACCTGCGTCATGCGGAAAGTGAGAACGCCGTGACGATACCCTGTACACTTCGATTCCTTTAAATAGTTATTATTATGAACAAACAATTCACCTTCTGCCTTTTTTTCCTCTTCCATCTTCTATAACACCACAATTCACTTCACCACAACTCACTAACACTCTAAAGAAAAACTCACGCAATACTTTATCTACTGTGTATTTATTTTTTCAAAGTACCCGAAGTTAACAATAAGTCTTTTTATTTACTTTCAATACTTTGCGCAATTTGAAATTTGTTCATAACGTTTACCTACCCTAGGCATAGCGTGTATCTTTTTTTTTATAAATATACTTAACATTTAGCGCACTACCAAATAATCATATCTTAATCATCATTACATAGTATAAAACAATGTTGCTTGCTCCCTATGTATGCTTAGATCTTGAAAAGTACGCAACGGATTTTGATGCGGTTTTTTTAATAGATAGAGTGATTCATGAGGAAGGTTTATGTGTATAATACATGCATAATATATTCAATATCAGTACCCGTGCGAAGCTGGGGCGGGTCGCTAGTAATATAATATAGTATACTAGCGACCCGCTCCAGCTTCGCACGGGTGCAATTGTGATATCAAATATATTATGTTTGTATTATACCTGTAAACCTTCCTCTTGAATCACTCTATCTATTAAAAAAGCCGCATCAAAATCCATTGCGTACTTTTAAAGATTTTAGCATACATAGGAAGAAAAGCAACTTTGTTTTATACTATGTAATGATTTCACAACTATCACACAACGTCGTTTAGTCCCAAGCTAACCAGAGCTTGTGTTATGGGTACTAAACAACTGATAAACATGCTTATATATTTCTAAATACATACATATTATTATAGATAAACTAGCGACCCGTCCCAGATTCGCACGGGGGCACTGGCAACTATATTGTATTATACACATAAACTTTCCTCTTGAGTCACTCTATCTATTAAAAAAAACTGCATCAAAATCTGTTGCGTAGTGTTAAAGATTTAAGCATACATAGGGAAAGAGCGACTTTGTTTTATACTATGTAATGATTACAATCAGACACAACAAATGATCGTGCTCATCACACAAACATTTGTGGGTGGGAATCAAGCCCACGACCTCCGGGATAGTAGTCAGAGTCTCTAAGCACTAGACTAACAGGCCAATCAGCCATCATTGAGCTGCGTGTAGGTAATTTTTGACGTGACAACGTCTTAAATTAGGTTGCGGCTGGGAGTCACTTATGAAAAAGTGTAACGCTCGGTAACGTTACGATGAGTCACCGAACGAGAGAGAGGCCCGCCGAATGCCTTGCGTCTCTCTCCCACTCAACTATGATCGGTCTGCCGCGCGCGCAGCACTAGAGAATTAGGACGTTGTCACGTAAAATCTTCGCCCGTAAAACCGACTTTACAGGCAACCATTTTTTTTTTGCAGAGGTTGGAGTCACTTCGGGACTGGTTATTGTACGTATGGAATGGCGCATGTAATCATGGATCATTCCATTTAGATTGACTTGACTGTTTATTTTTTGTTGCACTTGATACGTTTTGTAAACTATAAACCTTTTTTTTAGTTGTTGCTTTATTATTTATTATCGTGAATAACTCTCGTCTTGGGGGGGGGGGGGTTTATGGGGTTCTAAACTCAAAACTTGGTTGAGCTTTACTTAAGGTCCAAACCCTGACCTCAAGTGATTTAATTCGTAGATATACTGCTAACACCACATAAGTCATAATACAAACTATTTAATTTAATGGTTCTATAATAGTTTTATGGTTGACAAAAAAATTCTACTTCAACAGAAAAATCTTAACACCGCGATTCAGGAATCGGAGGTGAACTAACAAAGCTATCTATCGACAAAAATAAGACACAAATAAGACAAAAATAACTAATTATTTTGTGTGACTAAACACTCATATATAAATATTAATCTACCATATTATTATACCCTATCTATACCTTACACTAAAACTGTGTAACTAAACAATTTTCAAACATACACTCGCAAAAGGTTCAGTTGAAAACCACCGTCAGACAACTACCACATAGCTGTCTGAACCTATTTGGTGCAGCAACCGTTAAACACTCATTTTTAGTTTTCTTATTGTCTTATATTTTGTTTAATCTTCAGTGTCTACTTGTTGTTTCTATAGTTTGTGGATGATATGTGCCAAATAAAATATATTCCTTTTTTTCTTTCTGTCATAGGTACTTCAAGTTAATGTCTTTTACTTTTTAATAAAAAAAAATATTGCCCAACACTAGGAATTACTCGTATCATGGATCGTATAAACTCGCATGCACAAGTCACCTAGACCCTGAATTAACAATCGGTTGCTCATATTTTTTCCATTCGGAAGTCCAACCTACGACACGAAGTTGGCAGTCAATCACTCAACAATTGCTATACCTATTTCGATGCTAATAACTATAAAAATAATAACATTCAACACGTATACAGAACGAAAGCCACATCATATTACGAAATACAAAATCCTTCCTGTCTCTATAACAATAAATTTAAAAATCCCAGGAAAAATTGCGATAGCAATCATCGATACTTTTCCCCAATTACTGGGAGCGTAGCAATACCTCCACCTATCTTCGGCGTCGGAAGGCGCCACCTAGCGGAAATTACCCAGCCACCGCCAGTCTCGCCTCATTTTGCACTGACAGCGCTCATCGGCTGCAGGCAACCATTCCTAGTTTCCTTCGCACGTAACTACCGTAATTACTCTATCAGACTTTCGTTGATTTGAAGAGAGAGTGTTGAATACCATCCTACTATCACAAAATGGTATAATAATAATATGTCCACAACTATCACACAACGCCATCTAGTCCCAAGCTAAGCAGAGCTTGTATTATGGGTACTAGACAACTGATAAACATACTTATATATTTCTTAAATACATACATATTATAGATTAATTACACCCAGATACAGAAAAAATGATCGTGCTCATCACGCCAACATTTGTCCTGGGTGGGAATCGAACCCACGACCTCCGTCATAGCAGTCAAGGTCACTAACTACTAGACTGATAGGCCAATCAAAGTATTGGTCCTAGGCCAAAGTCTGTTTGACTACAAGGATAATATCTAGTCCTAAAAATTCTTAAAAGAATCTGTACACTGAAACTAAATTAAATACTTCCTATTTAGAAATCAAAAACTAGCTGTTCTTCGCGGTTTTACCCGCAGGCTTGGTTACTGTTCCACTCTTTTTGGTTGTAATGTGATGTTATAATGCTTATAGTTTTCCTCGAAAAACGGGCTATCATATACAATTTTTCTCTCAATTTGTTTCAGTGGTTACTGAGAGGCTACCAGGATTCCAGCTGCTCTTGAAATCCTCGTGGGGGTGATAGGCGGCGGCGATCTCTCGCGCCGGGCCTTGGTTCAGGCCATGGTGCGCAGCGAAGAGGAATGGCAGGCAGTCGCCTCCTTCTGCGAAGCAGTTATGCTCATAAAGGAGGAGGCCGACTGTATAAGGCAAAGGCAACAGCGCCCTCGTCGTAGCCGTCGCCGCCGCAATCCTGCCGATATCCGGCCACCATAGACACTGGCTCGCGGACGGTGAGCAATGGGTAGCTCGCCGTCCGGTCGTCTGGTAAATGTCCAGACCGAGACCTAGTCGTCAACGACGCGCACCGTTCCCGCGCGCCTCAAGGAGTTGTCAGCAAACTGTAGGGGCCCTTCAGGGTCGAAGCCTCCTGGAGCTGCCGGTTTGAGTGAAATTGTTACCGCTCTGGGAATAAGGCAAGGAAGGTACGGGGTAGGTTTTTTAGTCAGTAAGAGTCTGACACTGGTCTCTCGCTCCGCCCAAGAGCGGGTTTCGTCATTCGATGATTTTCACCTATCATAAAAAAAGCTGGTCTTGAAAATTCTTAAAAGAATCTGATATAAGCATACCTAAAGTGACCATACATGCTGTTTTGAAGGGGACTGTCTCTTTCCTCACTTGTATCGACGCAATATAATCCGTTTTCCAAATCCGCGCTTTTTTCTAATTAGTAAATTGTGGACTTCTGGAACAAATCTCATATTTAAAAATTTTTAATATGAGATTTGAAAGATGACGAGAATTTTATTTATTTAAAAACTTTATCTTTATTTTTTTCATTGGCAAATAATAAAAATAACAAAAAAATGGTTTGCATATCTTACTTAATATTATAAATGCGAAAGTTATGATGTTTGGATGTTTGTTACTCAATCACGCCAAAACTGCTGGACGGATCTGGATGAAATTTGGCACAGGCATAGGATACACTCCGAAATAGGACATAGGCTACTTTTTATCCCGGAAACCCCAACCCCAATACCACGCGGGCGAAGCCGCGGGCAAAAGCTAGTAATTTAATAACTTTCAGAGGTACTTTCAAGAGTGTACGACTAAACGCCGACAGACATTACGCCGACAGACTGAACGCCGACAAGACTTTACTTCGACGGGACTCTTCGCCGACAGGACACTTCGCCGACAGGACTCTTCTCCGACAGGGCTCATCAGCGACGCAATTTATCTCCGATAATCAGATACTTACTTTGGAAATCGATTACCTATGCTTTTCTTGTATCAATTCATAAAAAATAAATATTTTGCATTGGTTATTAGTGTAGGTACATCTCTTCTAATACATAATCGTATATACAAATCTCGTATTCTCGTAATTTTTGTATATATATTTACGTATACGTTTTGTTTACGTTTTATCTTTAATTTGTATATATATCTATTAATTTATTAATATTTAATTCTCGTATCACAATGTTAGTTCCTCCTTATCATACTCCTCCGAAACGGCCGATTTTTATGAAATTTGCATTCAGTAGGTCTGCGAATCGGCTTCGGTAGGGTAGGGTAGGTAGGTAGGGTAGGGTAAAAAAAAGGTGCATTGCAACGCATGCCAGGCACAACTAGTATATGTATAATATCATTATGTAAAGATACCCATAAAAATGCATAGAAAAAAAAAAACAAACAAAAATATATTTTTTAAACAAACCTCTTAGTAACAATAAACCTATCACAAAAATCACAAATCATTCTAATAACAAGTCTTTTTTAATTAAATATTACTTTATGTTTTAAAATGAATAATATAGGATAAACCTTTTAAAAATTCGATCACACCTAAATTTTTTTTATTATTCAAATGTACCATCAATCTTTCGTTGATTTTATTAATTTTATTCTTCCGTGGTTTTATTATGCCCGCTGATAGTCTCTCAATTTCACATTTTGTATGTTTTTGTTCCTTTTTAATTTCATCTATAGTTTTAAATATATTCCATTTTTTTTCTATTTAGCAATGTGTTCCACCTATTGTGCCAACTTTCGACAGCATTTTGTGTTGTTGGTGTGCCTGCTCAATAGAATCCGATATTGACCATGTCTCTGGAGGGAACGTGGGTGGCACTTTTGTAATAAATAATTTTAATGTACTCGTATTGATTAGAGTATTTTTGGTTTTGTAAACATTGCTGTCGATATAATAGTTTTTAAACCATTCTATTACTTGGTGCGCTTCTGGTGGTAAAACTTTTTCAACAATTTCTTTAAAAGCTGATGGAATTTCTACTGCAGGTAAAAATGCTAGTGCAGCCAAATGTCTCATTTTGAACGCAAAATCGCAGTTTTCGCCATACAACTTTGCCAATCCTGCTTGTTGTATGTGCCTCCATATACTTTGTCTTAAATGAAAATAGCAACATTTATTCCTGCTTTCTGGGAATGCGCGTTTACAAGCATTAATTGCTGCTTTTTCAAAGTCAGTTATAATCGTTTTTGGATTTAGTCGCAAATTCAATTTATTCAAAGAGCGCATTTTTATTATTTCTAACATAATGTAGTAGCAGTTCTCCGATTTATGAGAAAGGAATGCGTAAACTAAAGGAAAAATCGTCTTCTTATCGCTGCTAACATTTCCATGAATAGTGTACGTTTGGCATAACGGCAGCGGACAGGATTTGAAAGTTCCATCTTGAATCCAGAAATCAGCTTTAAATAATAATCGTAGATTTTGCTCAGTTGCAAATATAATAACAGTTTCACCATGGTAATCGTAATGACCCACTAAAAACTGTTCCTTTTCAAAGTTTTGGTAATTATCTGGTATACTTATATCACTTAGTTTCTTATAAATACAAGGTTTATTGTTATTTCTCGTCCGATTTATCATTTTAGTCATTGCTTGCTTATTAGGCATACTTGGAGAACTTACATTAGGGACATCCTTCATACAACTTTGTATTATTTGTATAGGTGAATCCATACTGGAATGAGCTTTGTCTTTTATTTTAGCCTGGAATTTACGAACAACCAGTGTTTCGGGATTCGGCATGTGACAATGCTGCCTGATAGTTTTACGTACCAATTCATGTTTCCCGTAAGTAATTTTGGTTTTCACAAAAACGTTACAATTTTTTATTTTATTTTCGACACAACTCCAATAAAACACATCTCCACGAACTTTATTTCGGCAATACAAATATCCTTCAATCACTAATTGTAAGTTACCGGTTTTTGATTTTATAAATTCACATGAACTCATTATAAAATAAACAATAAAGTGGTAATTATAAGCGTGCTGTGTTCGTGCTGAACTGTAATGCAAAAGTGTTCATAAGAATAACATTTCAACTAGTGAACTTAATTTTTTATAAATACCTTCAAATCCGCATAGGTTAGGTAGGTACCATATTATACGTTACAATGTTGTAACGTCATTTATTTTGTATGAATTGTATAATTACAAGAAAAGCATAGGTAATCGATTTCCAAAGTAAGTATCTGATTATCGGAGATAAATTGCGTCGCTGATGAGCCCTGTCGGAGAAGAGTCCTGTCGGCGAAGTGTCCTGTCGGCGAAGAGTCCCGTCGAAGTAAAGTCTTGTCGGCGTTCAGTCTGTCGGCGTAATGTCTGTCGGCGTTTAGTCGTACACTCCAAGCTAACAACCTCCCTCACGGTGCACCGCCGCTTTAATGTTTGGGGTATTTTTTTTATAGAGGTTGTCTTCCTTGCGGCTCGGACGGTTAAGCCAAGTTCCTCAACTCTCATTAAAAGTCAGAAACATAACCTTGTACAAACGATTAGTCTCCGTGACAGAAAGAGAAGCAAGTAGTCCTCCTGCCTGCCTGGTGGCAGGGTGGGCTCACACAGCAGACACTACAGGGCCTGGGAGCGTGAAATTTTGTACATGGCTTCCTTTTATGACGTACACGAGCATTGCAAAGGGGGTTCAAAACAATTGTATGTAGAAACCCACCTTTACTAATAATAATAATATAAACTAAATATAAAAAAATCTAAACAAACCATAAACTACTCCTTAACAAAAACATAAAATAGAGGCAAACATTGCAGGCATTGCATTGTTTTCCTTAGCTTTTATAGGGTTTTTCTGAAGCCGAGTTTGCAATTACTTGAACAGAGCCAGTGATTTCATGAAACTTATAAATAAACCAAGCAAAGCGTAAATTAATAGAGAACACGTTCCACTTTATAATGGAAAGCAAACAATGTGTAATATTGTAAAGGGTTTTAGATAGATGTATTGTAAAACAAACACGCCTCAACGAAGGTCCTAACCTAGATTAGAACATACCGTAGGGAACCTGCAGAATGGTCAAAGCCAACGGGGGCCAAACGTTGATGTCTAAAGGAAGACTCTGGCCCTGGTATAGGGATGACATAGGAACACAGAAAGTTGTTTAGTCAGTAAGAGTCTGAAACTATTTCCCGTTCTGCCCAAGGGATTTGTTATTTTATGATTTTTACCCACAATAAAGAAAAACCTAGATTAGGTCATACTTATCTTGACTACCGACATAGCCCGAAGAATCAGTGGGTAAGGTACTCGCAGAAAAGATGAGCGATGGTGCCGAAAGGTTTTGACGGATGTCTTTTAGCTGAAATGAAGACAATTCTCTATATACAGGGTGTCATTGACATGTTAACGCAAACGAATACCATAAATCCAGTACATGATTCTGGACCCCTCGGTGATGGAATCTTTCGTCGGTCTTTTTTCAAATTTTTGAAAAAAGAGTTTTGTTTTTTTTATTTTTTACCTGTATAAAATTGCTATTCTACCCAGTCCCAATGACAGTTTTAGAAAAAAAAATCCAAAACAAAAAAAAAAATCATCGAGGCAATTATAGTCGTTATTCTAATCAAACCCGATAACATTTTTAATTTGGAATGTAATTCACTCATTTTTTTTCGCAAAAAAAAATAAAATGACGTTTTTATACAGTTTAATTTAAAAAACGTAAAAAAATCATAAAAACAAAATAAGAAAAAACCGACAAAAAATTCCACCACGGGGGGGTCCAAAATCATGTACTGGATCTATGGTATTCGTTTGCGTTAATATGTCAATGACACCCTGTATAATAAGTTGAAAAGATGAGAATGTTGAGATGGATGTGTGGTGTGACAAGAATGGATAAAGTGAGAAATTAGTATATTAGAGGAAGTCTGAAAGTGGCGCCAGTGACTGAAAAGTTGAAAGGAAATCGTTTGTCTTGGTATGGTCATGTGAAGAGGAGAGATGAAACGCATGTCACAAAAAGAGTTTTGAGTTTACACGTAGATGGATGGAGAGGAAGGGGAAGACCAAAGAAGAGATGGATGGATTGTGTGAGGACTGATATGAAAGAAAAGGGAGTTACTGATAGTGTGACGGGTGACAGGACAGAGTGGAAGAAAAAAACATGTTGCACCGACCCCAAATAAAATGGGATAAGGGTAGGATGATGATGACCCTGTATAATAAGTTCTCATCGTTTAATTCAAGACCCTCACACAAGCACAGCCGGTAGCAAAGAAGTTATTTAATAAACAAAAGAAGTAAAGAAAATTTACTGCCATTTTCTTTACTTCTTTCAACAAACAAACAAAAGTGAACAGCGATAAATAGCATTTATTTTAATAGTACGCAAACTAAATACATAATTCGTGGTAGTGCTAAGGCGGCCAAGTTAAAGGTTGTAATACGTGAAATAGGTACAAAGTTAGTGTACTTCCAGAACAAAGTAGTGAGCCACTCTCTCCCGTCTTGTGCCACAGAGGATTTAGTGAATGGAGTGGTTAAAATGAAATTTTATGTATATGTTTTTGTGGCAGAACCTTAATCTTCATCAATGATCAATTATTTGACACGAAAATTAACATAGTACACAGTAATTTGATACTTCGTAATACAAAGGTAAGCAAGATTCAAAACACTGATTGTAAACAGTTCTTTTTTTTCTTTTCGTGTTGATCTGATTCAGATTTTGTCCGACCAATAATTTAGCCACCTGGACCACTCGGTTTACATTTCGTTGGTCTCGTACAAGTCATTAAAGTTGCAGGTGTAGAAGTAAACCGTTTACACTTTTAATTCTCAAGAAATCAGTCATGCTAATTGCATATCCCATAGCGTAGAACTCTGTGGAGAAAATTGTGCTAGAAACTGCGTGTACACTTAAGAGTGTGATAACTCATTCTTGGAGATGAACAGGAATGATAAGTCATTTCTGTTTTGTATAAGAAACGTCTAGCTTACTCTTTTATCATGGCTAATAATATCTAAGAAATTTGTAAATAAAGAATATATTTATATATCTTTAAATATAGAAATTAAGATATGCCATTAAAAGCTAAAAGGTGAGCATTCTCAACTCACGCCTGTTCAAGAACACGACGCGTTTAGGACCAGTTAGGTCAACCATTTTGAAGAGAACTTAATGATATAACTAACACACGTGCCATCATCAGTGCGACATTTGAGTTTTCATTTATATTAAACGAGTCTAAAACCAAACAAAGAGTGAATAGGTTACTTATAGGCAATCGTGCTCCATCGTCAGCCACATCATCGCTTACCATCAGGTGAGGTAGTGGTCAACGCGAGCCTATCTAGATTTTTTTTAAATGTGTTTTCTCCCTTCATAACGGCATTAGTACCGTGAAGCTCCATAAACAGGCGTCAACGTGATTAAGAATAGTTTTATAAATGATAAATTATATTTATTTTGTAAATAGGTTTTAAAATAAAACTTTCACACGTCAATGTTTTTTTCTTTTCGTCAGTTTAAGCTAGATGAGTCCGGTGTTTTCTAGCTAACTACCCTGAGAAGAAACACCGAAACAAACTCAGGGGTTTTAATAGGGTACGACTTGTGCAGTTTATTCATGGCGTGGATTAAGGGCTTTAATATGGAGCCGCCATCAAATGACAGAAAGAGATCAGATCCGAGGTTCCCCCTAACCTAACAATTTTTTTTTGCGTTTATCAGCGCGTCGGTATAATACCTATCGAAATAATGCAGGTCAAATGCGGTTTACATACGTTGTCTTGTTAGTATAATTGACACTAGTGTCTGTAATTTTAAGACTTGGCTTAGGCTGCACTGTAAAAACTGAAATGGAAAGTGAGCATGGTGACAACATGGCATTATAGTAATATAAAGAAGATACTCACCTTTTCTTATAGGTATAAGTACAAAAGCAATAATTTAAGCTGGTGATGACATCGCAGGGAGTCTGCAAAAGGGTCGAAGCCTACTGGGGCCGAGGATCTCTTTCGGAAAGGAAGGTCGCAGTGCGAAGGGCAAAGAAGTAACGGGGTGGAGTGTTTAGTCAGTAGGAGTCTGACACTGTTTCCCACACCACCCGAGTGCGGAATTCGTCATTGGATGATTTTTGCCCACCATAAAAAAGGTAGCAACGACGTACTATCGTTTCTATGCCTCTGAATAGTTTGCCTCTTAGTACTCCATCTATTATTTATTCCTAGTTTTGACGCCAATTTATGATCCCTGTTTTTCCCGCAAACATTCAACTGCACATTTTATGTAGCACCTCTGGCGAAGTTTATAAAACCGTAAGAGAATCATGGAATATTTACAAGCATACGTCAACTGAAGAATACGAGATATTTATGCACCAATGCAATGTTTTACATAGACTGTGTACCTCCAGCTGTATTTATTCTGTAAATAAAATAGCGCCCGGCCACCGGCTTCGTTTCCGCACAAATAGTGAACAAAAACTACGACCACGGTAAAAAAGCGCACTGGAATGTACAAAGCAGTTTTTGAGATTAGTGTGTACTCACAAATAGACGGGTTTGTTAATGACTTATTGGTAAACAACAACAATGACTTATTTGTTTTTGCTGCACTAATAACTTCAAAATATTAATAATTGCATTTTTGCTGTACAAATTCGTGTCTAAAACTAATAAATGTCTTTTTTTTTATAAATTTCGTTGTTTTTAACTGTAATGCTCTAGGCATCATATTCTTTCTAATGAGGCTTTCAGTCTGTCAGGACTGTATATCCTTCTACTAGGCAAAGTCCACCAGGCAAAATTTCTTGGTATTCATATCTCGAGCTACATCGAACTAGCTCTTGCGATTGGCATCTACCTCATCAATTCACCATCTCTTTTCCAAGGTCGGCCGGGGTGACATCGTCAATCCTCAGGCACCCACTCTTGCCCAGCCTTCAGTACATTGTCAGCAAACTAAAGATGCCCTGCAGGGTCTAAGCCATCTAGGGCTAAGGATTGATGAGAAAACGTAACACCAGGGCTCTGGGATTAAGGCAAGGAAGCAATGCGGTAGTTTGTTTTGTCAGTAAGAGTCTGACACTATTTCCCGCTCCGCCCAAGGCCGGGATTCGTCATTGGTTGATTTTTACCTACCATAAAAAGCAGTCAGTAAATGCGACTGATCAGACCCGCTTAATCTTTTTAGCCTGGCAGTGTGAGCACCATAGGTTATATTTCTTTTGATTTCTTTTGGTATTTTTCTTTTTGATTTCTTTTTATTTTCAATTTGCAAAAAAAAACTCGTTAAAAACAAATCCTTCATGTTACATCCCTGCATTTCTCCAGTTCTCATTGTAAAGCATAGCAGAGACCACAATATGATACCAACTACCGGTACCTACCTTTATAGAAGAGATGTCGATGGAATTTGCACTTTTAAGTCCGATTTCGGTTCGGATAAATAATTAATCGGAACCCATGTTGAAAGAACAAAAAGGTTTATATTTGTCGCGTGGGGAATCTTCCTCTCTCCTTGGCTTCTGTCGATTACTCTCCTTATATACTTATTGTTTTGTTTCATTTTAGCTGGGTAAAAATTATCCAATGAAATATCTGTGCCTTTGGGTGAATAGTGTTAGACTGTCACTGACTTTAAAATCCATTCCTGTTCCTACTTTGCCTTAGTTTCAGGGCCCAAGTATAACGTTTTCCGATTGCCCCTTGGCCTCAGTAGGCTTCGACCCAGCTGGTTTTACTGTCTGCTGATAACTCTTTGAGACGTTGGCGTGATGTTGTGAGTCTTTATTTATCCGAGTTTTTAGTTTTACTAGTATGTCATTTGTCGCTTCTCGGGATTCCAATTTCGATTCTAGTTCTGGTTGCATTTTCGATTCCGATGCCGATTTCAGTTTCGATTCGGACAGTCCAAATTCAAAAACTCCGGTTCCAAATTCAGGTCCGATATAACTCCTTCCATTACATCACTACTTTATAGTCTAGGAGCTAGTGCGACGGTGCTGGATCGACAGCTTATAAGACTTATAACGTTGCTTACGTGACTTCGAGAAATGAATTTTTAAATGGATTCCCTGCGCGTATACGACGGCGAGAGTTGTAGTTACCTGTGTTAACATCGTTATGATAGAGAAGCCAGAAGGGTCTGTGACGGTGATCGACTGTGTTGTTACCTACACGGACAGATAATAAAGAAAGGTATAGTTAGAAAGAAGGAATTCTGATATCTTTTTGGCCCAGAGCAGGTTGATTGATGTCACATATGTCTTTGGATCTTTTGATTTGGTGATTTTCCACGTAAAAAAGGCTATTTCTATTTAATCATATCCAGAATCAATGACACAAACTACAAACGAGGTACTGGCAACGGAAGTCAAATAGAAAGTTAGTAAAGTTTAAATCGATAACATCGACTTAAACTTTCCTTTGTGTTAATGACTCTCTCTCGACCAAACTGGCTGAAAATTAAATCTCACGGTGTGGAGTAAATCTCCTGTAACGATCTAATTAACGTAATTTAATCATTTGTAAAAGGCCGCGTATATGCTGGAACATTTTAAATATTATCTTTGCGAAGAGGCATATAAACTGAACCCTTTTACGCCGGCGCTCGTCAAAAAGATAAAACTGTCGAATATCCTCGTCGCGTTAATCCCCGTCAAACGCCAAAAGATCATAAAGAAAATTTGCATAAAATTTAGTCCATTCGAAGAGAATTCGCGGCCGGCGCGGGATTTTTTATGCGCGCACATTAGGGGACATTACGCGATACGCCCCCACTCCCACGCTCGCCGAAATAATATTTTTCAAGCTGTTGAGTTGCTTTTTATTTTGGGGTTCCCGGCAAATGAGTTTCTAAGCGTAAATAAATCTTTCACTGGCCTCTGCGAGTAAGCGGAAACTTCCATTATTATCATTTTATATAAGGCGGCTAACGGCGGCGGGCGGCGCGGGCGCGTTGTCACAAACCATATAACGCTAGTTAAAGCGCCTAACCGCAGTTAAATATGGAATAGTTTGTTCGTGCGTCGGTAAGCGGTTAATTTTACCTCGTTCCGGCCGGGCTCATACTGCGGTGGGATCCAATTGCTGAAAATGAATTAGTTTCTCTGTGTGTTCAACAGAGAATGTTATCCGCGCCATTTACAGTTACAACGATCGCTTCTGCAGTGTAGGCGGCCGTAGAAACTGAAGCTTTACGACTTGTTCTTTATGATGATATTAAAAATGCTGTGGGCAAGCAATAACTAGTATGCAAGATATTAAATTGCTGGCGAAGCTACTTTGTTTATAAATCTTAATAAAGACTTGAATCAACGTGATCTTTTTTTTATACTTTTCAGTTAATATCGCGAACATTGAAATGCAATTTATTGCGGTCGTTATTTGCGGTTTATCTTCCTTTGTGCGCGCGTATTGCAGAAACGCCAGCCGTTCATGCACGTATATAATGTATTTTTATATTCGAGTTTCTGTCCGACATTTTGTGAATTCTGTTGTATTTTTAAAGCTTGTGTAGGTTGACCTGTATATTAAGTTTTCCGTTGACATGAACTGGGTCTGGGGCGAGTGAACACCGACGTTTTGAAGTTAACTTGCCTCGACAATATCGAAGCGAGCTGCTCGCAAAATAAACTTGTCCTTTGATACAGAGTGACATGCTTGAGAGAAACTTAATTTACTAGTGCATAGAGTAAGCTAGAAGAATTGTTTTGTAACTAAAAGACAAAATATTTTGTTATTCGAATAATAATATAATCACATCTGAATGGCTTCTCCATCATTCAGTCATATTGAAATAGTAACACCAAATATTTTTCTCCAAAAACTAAGGGAAATAAATTCGGGATTAATTTCTCCGCAATAACTAGGTGGAGGCCTATTTCCAACAGTGGACGACTTTCGGCTGAAATGATAATGATGATGGTGGCCAAATGCTAAAGGTGACTTACGATTTGTAGGTCACAGGTTCAAAACCAGCCAGGTGCATTACTTTGTGTAATTTATTTCATTACCACTACGCTCAAAACGGTGAAGGAAAAAATCGTGAGGAACCGTCATGTCCTGGAACCAAAAATTAAAAAACATGTGATATCCATCGATCCGCACTGAGCCCGCGTGGTGGATTACGGTCTATTCCCTCTCTTGAATATACAGAAACCTGAGTCCCTGCAGTGGAAACATTAAAAGGCTAATGCAATGATGACAATGATTCATCTACACTATCTACACTAATATAATAAAGAGGTAAAGTTTGTTTTTTGTTTTTTTATTTTTTTGTTTGTAGGAGGTAATCTCTGAAACTACTGGTCCGATTGGAGAAATTTTAGCAATAATAGAAAGCTGTTTTTCTCCTGAAACACATAGGCTATATTTTATGTACGCGGGCGAAGCCGCTGACAAAAGCTAGTACGAAAATATATCCAGATGATGCTACTGAATGTATCACTCCCCTCAGTGACTCCATTTCCATAATTATAATTATTATTGAGTACCACAATTATTTTGATGATACATAGTTATCTTTTATTTCTGCCTTTCCCATTGGCTCTTCATTTGATAAATTGCACGATATAAACGGTATAACCGATTGGCGGATTCTGAAAGATGATATAATGATAATTCCCAATATTGATATTCGCACGAAAATGGTCGTTTAATATTGCGATGTATTACTACGGCAACATTAAAGTGAAATAACTAAATGTATGTACTTGTGCAGTTTTTAATTTTCGTTCATGGAGGAGGTTATACAAGTAATGTTTTCATTACACAAGTTGCGAATGAAGTGAAAAGGAATCTGATACATTTATCAGGTACGGTTGGTGCAATGGTTGAGCGATCGACAGCTGCATTTAGTGTCATGGGTTATATTCCCGGGCGGAACAAATATTTATATAATCTTACTAATATTATAAATGCGAAAGTTACGATGTTTGGATGTTTGTTACTCAATCACGACAAAACAGCTGGACGGATCTGGATGAAATTTGGCACAGGCATAGGATACAGTCCGGAATAGGACATAGACTACTTTTTATCCTGGAAACCCCAACCCCAACCCCAATACCACGCGGGCGAAGCCGCCGGCTAAAGCTAGTATAACATATTTTTGTAATTTATTCCACAACTTTACACAATGCCGTTTAGTGTCAAACTAAGTAAAGCTTGTGTTATAAGTACGAGACAACTGATAAACATTCCATATACACACATATTATAGATAAATATCCAGACACAGTACAAATGATTATGATCATCACACAAACATTCATACTGGGTGAGGATCGAACCCACGACCTCCGGCATAACAGTAAGAGGCCACTAACTACTCGACCAACAGGCCAGTCATTAACAAGCCAATATATATAATATGGCTTATAAATAGTTGTTTTGGGTCTGAGTCTCTTACGTATATAAGTTTACATGTTTGTAATCGCGCTCACGATAGAAAAGTAACTCCTAATGTGAGAAAGCGTTTATTAAAAAACATAAACAATGAATGAATGAATGAATGATATATTTATTTGCATGAATATAGGTAATTTACAATATCCCAATAAACCTGCCTAAAATATCACACACTATGAAAAGCAATAAACTTCCCGAGAAAGAATTTTGGAAGAAAAGGCTAACAGCTAATAACGATAACCATGATACAAATACCCCAATATCCATTCCGACCAAAACCCATAAGTAAAGCACGGGTACACGAAACCCTTCGAAGCGAATCTGTATAAGTAGATAGTAAACAAGGCCGCAAGGTAGGCAGGAGGAACGGCAGCCGGGGTCGGCGTCAAATCCACAAGTTATTCCCAATATCCCAATATCCGGAGACGCTGCGCCGTGTATATCCCGCTACGGATACGCGCTGCAGTCATAAAATACGAGAATACTGCCAGACACCGCGAGCCAAGAAACATTGATTCACTTCGAAAAGTTGCAATAATATTTTCCTACTAGAAAGTTAGTAATCTCCGTAGGGACTCTGCAAAACGATCGAAGCCTACTAGGGCCCAGGGTCTCTTTCTAAAAGGAAGGCTTGGCCCCAGTGCGAAAGGCAGAGAAGGAACGGGTTGAGGTGTTTAGTCAGTAAGAGTCTGGCACTGTTTCCCGCTTCGTTCAAGAGCGGGATTCGTCATTGGATGATTTTTGCCTACCTTAAAAACAAAGTTTGTAATCTTAAGGTTTCTCATTTCAGTATTCAAAGTTGTAGTCATGGCCAAATTATAGAAATTGATCACTTCATGATATGGCCAACTAAAATTGGCCAGATCGTTAAAAAGCTAACATTTGACGATATTTGAATTATTCAAATATCGTCAAATGTTAGCGTTCGATCATATAATTGATTTAGAATATTTCTATGGTATTAAAAGATCTAAAGAGAGTAGAGAGGATTGAAATATCATCAACGTTTAAAACGATCAGGCCAGTTTTACTTGGCCATATCATGTGGCCCCAGTGCGTAAGGCAAAATAGGAACGGGATGGGGTGTTTAGTCAGTATGAGTCTGACAGTTTCCCGCTCCACCCAAGACTAAACTGGGGCCCTAGACAAGTGGCAATCGCTCCGTGTCGAATCCATTTCTAAGGTCGATTTCGCCTTAACGATGTCGACCACAAAATGGTAGACAAAGTGACATCGACTAACATATCGATAAGTCGAAGTGTTGGTTCGATAAAATAACAAGTTCTTGGCTATGATTATCAAATTTGACGTATAAACAACTAATAACAATTAGCGAATCGAAAACGTTTGACCACGTGACTTTTTGAAGGCATATGTCAGTTCCATACATTTCGGAGTTTCGAATTTCGTTATCGTTGGTGAGAATGTGACTTTGTCTAAGCCCCCTGGACTGTTAAATGGATAGAGCTATACCTATATGGTGTATGAGTATAGCTTCATCCCTCTTTCTCGCTCACACGAGGTCACGCATTCCCTAGATCCCTACTGGTCGGCAAACTAAGTTTCTTAGACCCAAGAGCCTTCAGACCACGCAGTAATGGACAGTTGCATACACTTTTACGACGACTGCACATTTTATCGATATTATTTCCCCCTATCGAATCAATTTGTTAACTTATACAACAAGTCATGGTCCAAAGATTTTTTTAAAGATTTTAAGGCAGGTTTTGGAGATGAATGAAATACTTCTTCGATAGAATTTAGGTGTATAGCCAAGAAAATAGATTTTACAAAAACTGCGTATACGCGTAAGACAACGGAACTACACCGCCCGTTATAACTGGGCCGTCTAACCGAAGGGGCTCGCTATGATGACGATGCGCAGAAAATAACACTTCACATTTATAAGAGGACAAATCTGTGATTCAAAGTCATCATTTCAGCCGTAAGATGTCCACTATTAAACATCAGTCTCCCTTAAGAGTTGTCATAACGACCAGTCCTGCCCGTATTGCGTCCATCGGATTCCCCTGACCGTCATCAGTCATTTGTCCACCTTGTGGAAGGCTTTCCAACGCTGCGTCTTCCGATACCTGGTTATCACTTCAGAACTTTTCGGCCACATTAACCATCGGTTCTGTGAGCAATGTGTCTAGCCCACTACCACTTCATCATCAGCTTTTTTAATGTTCCCACTGCTTGGACACAGGCTTCTTCTCTAAGAGAGGGAATAAGCCATAATCCACCACGCGGGCCCAGTGCAGATTGGTGGATGTCATATGTCTTCGAATATCACTATGGCAATTTTTCGCGCTATGTTTGTAACCTTGTGTCAAAACACTGAATCGAAAGAAACATATAAATTTGCCGGTTACTCTTTAGAGCTAAAAGCAAACACTTCACTTTCCTTATTATCGTAAAGAGGCATACTAAAATCCAATCTGTGCAAGTAAAATATAAAAGCATGTATCTCTCAGCATTCTGCACAGGTATCCGACGCGAAATCGAGTTAGACCCTCTTCGCATCGTATCAAAATCCTTCATTTCGTAAATCTTGGCGACGCAACATACTCGTATGTAAGAAAATCTGACTTACCTTCGCACTTACCCGCGCTTACAAATCTTATTTGTGCTCGTTTCCAACGAAATTCGTCTCGTGTCACCATCTCTACTTTTATTACTTTGCTATCTGCTACCGACTAGATCCAGATACAGACGGATACAGGCAACACTGTAGTCTGGATTTAGGGTTACAAGATGGAAAAATCTAAATTCCGGAGAAAAGGCCTGATTTTCTATGAATAATCCTGAGATTTTTAGTTAGACAATTTTCCCTGAAATGTAGTGGACAATTTGATATCATCGGGAGGGAGTATACATACTTGCACAATTTTTAATTACGCAAATTATTAACAAAGTAACATAATTTTTAGTTTGTTTAACTTTTTGTTAAAAAGATGAAGCTGTATTTAGAATTCAAAAAGTCTTATTATTTCATGGCATTTGTGAGTAGAATTCTCTGCCAGAGTCTGTGTTTCCTGATACCTACTAGCTAGGAGACCCCCTAGTTAAGTCAAGAGTGAATAGATTACTTCTAGGCAAGCGTGCTCCACCGTCGGCCACATCATAGCTTACCATCAGGTGACATTTTAGTCAAACACGAGCCTATCCAGAATTAAAAAATAAAAATGTAAAATTCAGCCACAATACTGACATAGGGCCAAAAATCCTGAAGCCTTATAACGAATCCTGAGATATCTTGAGGGCCAAGGGTTCGTGTCTGAAAGGGAGGCTCTGACCCTAGTATTTATGGCAATGTAGGAACGGGGTTGGTTGTTTAGTCAGTAAGAGTCTGATACTGTTTCCCGCTCCACCCAAGGGCGGGATTCGTCATTGGATGATTTTTACCTACCATAAAAAAACCTGTATTTTACTAAAAACTCTAAAAACTTGTTATTTCATGGCATTTGTAAAATTTAGCCACAATCCTAAGAAGAGTTCAAAAATCCTGTAGTCTTATGATGAATCCTGAGATATCATCAAGAAGCTTTATCTGGGTAAGAATATCCAATCCACTAAATATCTCGATCTTATAATTTAGAGCTGTACCAAATAAATTGTCTCAAGTTACAAAAGCGAATGGTTACAGTTATCAAAACCGTTTCGTTTCGTTAGGAAACACGTTTGTATAACCGCTACAGCAATTCAATTATGTGACGGAAATCTCTTGTTATAAAGTGCCCTGAGGTATGACGATAATAAGTGCTTAAAATTATATTCAAAGAAGAAATACGAGCTCGTTTTTATAAATGTACGGTAGCGTGTCATTGTGCGCATATCTCTTTTTTTGGGTATATCATGAAATAACTTTTTTTATTGTGAACAAGTAGGTATATCACCAAATTTTTTTTTGTTATTAACAAGCTTATGATAGACCAGTATTTAACCTGATGGAATGCGACGATGCGGTTCACGAAACAACGCGCTTGCCTAGAAGTAACCCTAGAAATAACTCTTGACACCCACCCGCTCCTCAGCTGGACCTGCTATCTGAGGAGCGGATGGGTGTTTCCGACTTTCACTGATTAAAACTTTTTTATTTATTAAAACTTGTGTCTTTGTTCGCGCAAATTTAAAAAAATATCCAAAGGAAACGAACTAACTACAGGTCTCCCAAAGTGATAATGAGCATAGAAAATCTTCGTCACTGTTCGGCAACGATCGTATTCCCCGAGCGACGGAAGACGATATGTATATAGAGTGGTTAAGTGCATTGTCTTCATGCATATTTTAGTAGAATTATGTTTTTTGTACAGTAGTGAAACATAGGCGGACTTAAGGCCTTCCTCACTTGCCTATCGCCAACGTCTCAATCAATTGACAATGAAACAACGTTAACTATTATATAGGCGTGTGAGGAAGGCCCACCTTAATACAACAAGGCATTCTCTACCAGTCAGTCAAATAGAACGTAGTATCATTAAAATAAGTTACCTACTTATAACATGCTAATATTATAAACGAATTATATATTTTAAATCAGTACAGAGAACTTCAATTACTACAATTATGACGAAGACCTCAAGGAAAGTTCCGAATTTTACTCACTTGTGTTCCTTCAATAATTACTCTTTGCGTTCCAGGGCCACATCAGCACACGCTCTTTCAAAAAATCCTGCAGGGTCACCTGAAACGGTGATTTCTACTGTACCTAAATGTACCAATGTAACGGTATGCGCGAAAGCTTGCATAAGCTTCTATTTGCACACTAGGCGCGGCTTACAGCTGATAACAACGCTTTCAAAAATGTACCGTTTCGAAGAACACTAAAATCCATGAAACACAGCGTGGATTCTACGAAATCACACTGGATCGCAGGTTGGCTGGAGGCTTGTCTGCAGAATACAAATCCAAGGTGATACCTGACCACTGCAGCTAGAACCCTCGTATCTTTTAAAAATACCCTCTTACAATCCTAACAGCATTCAGTTGCGGGGCCAAGGGAGGTCTAGTAATGCCGGCCCCACACCCGGCGAGCAGGCGACCACCTGAGATTTCAATTTTGCGACGCCGAATAAATTTATTCGTATTTCACCGCTTTCTTTGTTGAACTTATCAACATAAGGCAATACCGGAATGAGAATGTAATGTGATTCGGTTGCTTAAGTATTAGGTCCCGAAGTTGAAGATAGGTCTTCGACATATAAAGTTGTCGATTTGATAACTTTATGTTGAATTAAAATTACTTACTTATGTCTTTTTCATATTAAATCGTTTACTTGTTTGTAAAACAGGTATTACAGATGGTCAGGGTAAAGCACAGTGTGCTGTTTTGCCGATATTGGCATACAATACTATTACATACAAAAAAAATAAAACTATAATAAAATGAGAAAACTAAGAGGTTACTTTTTTCAATAAAAGTAACTAAGTAGTTACTTTTTCAGTGACTTTTTAGAAAGTTTTTTTGTTAATTATTAACAATTTGAATTAATTTTCTATCTCCTTAAATGAAGATTTCTAACCTCTAGTAATTACTTATTAAGAAATTATTTATCGACAAATAATTACTTCTTCATTCAATACGTATGTAAATGTGCTGTTTAATAAAACGGTAATTTCATAAGTTTTTTCCATTGATATTGTATATATGCATTCGCAGTTTTACTAACACTCCCTTCTCAATCAAGTTTATAACTGAGGAAACCAAACATCGAATGACATTTGTACTGAACGTATATTTCTGGAGCACATTTCCAAAACTTTGCAAATCCATTTACGTATTGTAAAGAGATGTCAGACAAGCGTGAAAAGGACGTTTTCCGAAGCAAAATCGATCACATATTACTGGTCGAATCTATTTACCGAACTTTGACTGGCTTCTAGTGGGTATAGTGGCCCAGACTGCTATGGCGGAGGTCATGGGTTCGATATTTTTTTTTTGTGGTGGGGAAAAATCATAAAGTGACATCTCCCGCCCTTGGGTAGAGTAGAAAATTGTGTCATACTACATACCTAATGTAGGTGAAAATCATCCAATGACGAAACCCGCTCTTGGGCGGAGCGGGAGACCAGTGTCAGACTCTTACTGACTAAAAAACCTACCCCGTACCTTCCTTGCCTTATTCCTGGAGTCGAGGTAACAGTTTTCCACCACCCTCTAGGCTCCAGGAGGCTTCGACCCTGAAGGGCCCCTGCAGTTTGCTGACAACTCCTTTTGGCGTGCGGGAACGGTGCGCGCCGTTGACGACTTGGACTCGGTCTTACCAGACGACCGGACGGCAAGCTACCCATTGCTCACCGTCACGGCCCTACGGTAAGTCTTTACAGTTGCTGACAACTGCTCAGCGTCGCGTCGCAGTCACGTCCCGCCGCGCCGCGCCCGCTGTGTGCAGAGACCTTTACCCACCATGCTCGCCATCCGCAAGCCCGCTGGGTTCGATTCTCACCCAAGACAAATGTTTGTGTAATAATTCTAGACATAATTTATCTATTATCATCATTACATAGTATAAAACAAAGTCTCCATGTCCCTATGAATGTATGCTTAGATCTTTGAAAGTACGCAACAGATTTTGATGCGATTTTTTTTAATAGATAGAGTGGTTCAAGAGGAAGGTTTATATATATAATACATGCATAATATATTCAATATCAGTACCCGTGCTAAGCTGGGGCGGGTCGCAAGTAACATATATTTATATTAAAATACGTACGTTTATCAATTCTCTATTACACATAGTACAATTTCCGCTTAGTTCGGGACTAAATGACGTTGTATATTGGATGAATATTATCATACCTATGTAATTAAATTCTCTGAAAATTGGTACAGTAATTCAATCCAACAAACAATGACTTCCAAACAAGATAAATTTATTGTTCGGGCGAAACAATTGATAAACCACTATCATTTTACTTGCATTTAATTCCCATTCAACGGTTTAATTGCGTCGTAATGGCCAGAAATAAAGCGAATGTCGAAAAATACTGTCACTTTTTATATGCGCCATTTTGTTTGGAATATTGCCAAGTGGCGCTATCTGTTGGCCAGACCGCACACCGTAAAGCTATCACAAATATTTTAATAGTGACAGAGCATACAATATCTGGGGCCCAAGTCTGCTATTTTCAAAATATTGTCATTCCAACACGATTCCATTGTCATTTTGCTAAAAGTTCTGTTAAATCATAATGGCTGATCATTGGGCGGTCAGTAGTGTCGTAATAGAATTGTGGTTTTAAAAACAATAATTGCACAATAACATTCTAATCGTAAGCCACTGATTAAAGGAACTGTCAAAATTTTATTAATTTACCGCCTACGTCAAATATTCATTTGTCATTATGTACGAGACTACCATTCTAAAAAAAATCTTTCAATGAAGTGTCAGTAGTTGATCATTGGAAAGTCATAATAACGCCATCATATTAACAAAGTAGATTACCAAACTTGTCAAAATCAACAATTTTGAAATCAATGATCAACTATTCTGGCGCTATTGTAATAGCAGACTTGAGGCCCTGGTTATTACATTTTTTGGGCAAACTTCGAAACATTTCCATTACCTACATTTCTTGTGCTCCCATCTCTGAATAATTCAACATTCCACCCGTGAGTGAAAGGGATGGAAGAACCCTCCATTAACATGATTGCAACAAAATATTATTGTACGTTTCTCTTCAAGTCAAACTTTCTTTACATTTTCTTGTCTCGAATATTTTTGATACTATTAAAGTTATTAAAGACTCATTGAATAATCTACACTAATATAATAAAGAGGTATAGTTTGTTTTTTTGTTTGTAGGACGTAATCTCTGGAACTACCGGTCCGATTAGAAAAAAAATTGCAACAATAGAAAGCTGCTTTACTCCTGAGTGACATACACTATATATTTTATGTACGCCGCTGACAAAAGCTAGTATTTAATTATGCCAAGAACGAAGGGGACTAAACTTAATTTAATTGGCCTGTTGTTCTAGTGGTTTATGGACCTAATTGCTAAGCTGGAGGTCGTGGGTTCGATTCCCAGCCAGGATAAATTTGTCTACTAGGCCCAAGGGTTCGCATCTGAAAAGAAGACTCGGCCCTGGTATGAAAGGTAACGTAGGAACAGGGTGGGTTTTTTAGTCAGTAGGTAAGTGTCTGACACTATCTCCTGCTCCAGAATAAGAAATGATTTTCCGGAATTCACCCCCTAAACGAATGAAATGGGAGTCCAAAGTTTGTATGAGGTAACCTTCTGGCGCTGATAAATATGGCAACATAGGATTCGGGTAAATTGTTTAGTCAGTAAGAGTCTGACACTGATTCCCGCTCCGCCGGAGAGCTAGCTTTTACCTACCATAAAAAAAAACTCAAATAGTAAAGAAAGAAAATAGTCAACAAGACGGTAGAAGGAAACCAGAGGAAATAATCAGGAGCGTATCTTGTGACTCGTGGCGGTAAGTGAAATGAGTTATTGAGATAAATCGTTTACCGAACACTCGAAATCGTATTTCCACCGACACCTGCGGAATCCTGCTTACATTCTGTCCAATCAGTATCTTTAAATAACGTGTAAACATTCATTTTATGTAGTAGTCTCAATTTTACCATCGAATATCCCGATGTACGGCAAATATCCACCCTTACGTTGTATAGACATCTACGGTTCGGACTAAGCGTTTTGCCTCGTCGTTTATACCACGTATACCCGAACAGTTTGCTGACTACAGTCTTTCCGTCCGATTATAATTTAGGTGTCTTCAAGACTAGAGTGAATAGGCTTCTAATAAACTAGTGTGCCTCACTATCAACGATTGCATTACTGCTTACCATCAGGTGGGATTGCAGGCAAACACTAGTTTATAGAAATTAAAAAAAAATCGTCAACAAGACGGTAGAAGGAAACCAAAGGAAATAATCAGGAGCGTATCTTGTGACTCGTGGCGGTAAGTGAAATGAGTTATTGAGATAAATCGTTTACCGAACACTCGAAATCGTATTTCCACCGACACCCGCGGAATCATGCTTACATTCTGTCCAATCAGTATCTTTAAGACCCGCCAACCCGTCGTATATTTTCATACAACCGCTCTTACGTGATTATGAACTAGCTTTTGTCAGCAGCTTCTCCCGCGTACATAAAATGTAGCCTATGTCACTCAGGAGTAAAGCAGCTTTCTCTTGTTGCTAATTTTTTTCCGGTCGGACCAGTAGTTCCAGAGATTACCTCCTACAAACAAAAAACAAACTATACCTCTTTATTATATTAGTGTAGAAGTGTAGATTACACACCTTTCTTCAGATATTTTGGATACACAGATATCTTGTGGATATTGTCTAGGCTTCTATAGAAATCAAAACATAAATTTGTGTAAGGCTAATCCAGTAAAGAAAAATCTGAAAATCTGATATTTTTCGTGAACTTTGAGTCTCCATAAGGTACTATATTAAAAATATAAAGAAGTAATATAAAAGAATGGCGCATATATGTAGTATATATGTAATGGCGCATTTAATTGAGATTCTAAATTGTATTTAGTAAGATTTTTTTTTAAATCCTTAAGGGTTTAATAAAAACACGTATTTTTAGAAACAGGTTTTGTGAAACATTCGAATAAATCGTAGATTAATTGAATGCCAACAAAGTTTTATCTCTCTTTTTTCGCATAACTTTTGCATCAAAAATCACTTTGGATTGCGTTAAATGAAGCAACAAGCTTTTAAACCATGCGCGAAGTAGACGATAGGTAAGTCGGGAAGGCCCATCTTAAAAAACATGTAAACGTTAATTTTATATAGTAAACGGTTGTACTTCAAAAGAACAGACAAATCAAATAAATTGCCAATACAAACTCAAACCTTGTGGCCATTTGTAGGACATTTAAACTTATTACTTCGAACATTAAATCGACAAAAATTATGGAAAAGGTCACTCGATCAAATACATTCAAGAAATTAAACTGTTAATAATATATTTGTGTAACATCATCCCACTAATGTTGTTAGAGAGAAAGTTTTTATGTATGTATGTTTGTTATTCTTTTACACCAACACTGCTAAATTGCCGATGAAACTTGGTACACGGTTAGACATATCTGTGCCTGCAATAGCACATGGAATAATGAACATCATCATTATCAGCCTACCTCAAAATTTAAAAACGATACCCATATCTAGGGTCCGTCGGCCTTGTCTGTCTGTCGAAACTCTAGTTATCTCGGGAACGCTTGGAGGTATCGAGTTTAACACCCGTATTCACAAACGTTACTATGCGGTCTCACAGTGCTCGCGAGCGCACAGGGCAGGGTTTGTGAACTACGCAACACAAACGAACCAATCACAGAGCTCTATTTCAACACTGTGCGTTTGCTTAGTCAAGGGTCGTTTGAGTATTGTTTGTGAATACGGGTGTAAATTTAGACCATAAGTATACTCAAATTTACATATCTTGAAGGTGTGAAAAAGCCCAAAGTTCTAAGTTAACGGAAAAAAAGAGATGGCCGTTTATGTCGCATAAAAACATAAATTTCGACCCCCCAAAGGAAACAAAATTCGTAGGTTACTTCCAGTTGACCTAGAATCGTATAATTTGACATGTAGCTAGGTCGCGGGCGAAGCCGCTGGCAACAGCAAGATCAAGTAATAAATAAGAATTTCTATTTTTACACACGAAATGAAAACACTAAAATTTTAATTTATCATTCAGTTTATTTTCTTTGCAATTCCACCTAAAAGGCGGCCTAATTAATTACGCCGAGACTCATTAAAATAGCGTTTTACTAAGTGCCTTTTTTTATTTTGTGAAGCACTAAGTCCATTTCATAAATAAATGCTGATTTAAAGTCTCAAAGGCAACGTAGTCTGAGGAATAAAGTTTAATTAAACTAAACGAGTACAATACGGATCTTAATTTGCAATAACTGATCGGAAGCGTCATGATTGTGTCTCAAAGTAAACACCTTAAGCCGTCCGTGATTACGGAGACGAGTAGAACCACAGATATAAATATATCTAGATAACGCAAGCATCACATCTGTATGGCAACCAAGCGTGCCATTTTTTGACTACCTATTATGGCGTCACAAGCACTATTTTTGATGGGAAAATCAAATCGATTCAAAAACGCCGCGCTGCGTACGGCACCCCCCTCGCTCCAACCCCGCCTTGTCAGCACAATTAACCATTTTTATATTTTTAACTGATGTCCGACTAGCGCTGTAGGTACACCGATGCAGACTGACCGCGAAAGTGACCACTTACAATTTTTGTACGTAAGCTAGGCACGCGAAATAGTTGCTCTTGCGTTATCTAGGTATATCTAATTCGGTGGGTAGAACCGTACGCCCCGGACGCCCGGGTGGCGTACGCCCGTACGCCTCGTACGCCCCGGTCGCCTCGGGCACGTTACGCTAGAATGCAGAAAATGTGTTCTGTTTTATTAGAGAGGCCAATAAATTCTGTACGTGAGCCGGCGCGACGGATCACCTTTGCTGCCGTCACGTGAAAAAATAAACCCTGTGTTAGACTCATTCAGTATAGGTTTAGGCAGGTATAGTAAGTTGAACCCATTGCTTTGGTTACACGAAGCCCCCACTTCAATTGAGACCTGAAATTGACAAATTTTTATGTTTAGTTTACATTTCAATTATTGCTTTCTATTTTTTTTACTAACTATTTCTCGTTGTTTGCATAAGATAAATTGTATTTCACACAGCAGACGGCACACTGACTTCTTTAACCTCTAGCACAGAAGTCACACTTCCACAAAATTGTATAAACACTCATGTAAAAATTAATAAAAAAAAAAGATCAGAAAACTGATTGCTGCACATTCAAGATATTCCGCCATGATGGTTCAACTTGTGTGCTGAGGACTATGAGTACTCTAGCTTAGTAGAAGAATTCTAATATTTTGAGGGCTCAACTGGCGCAGTGGTTGAGCGATTGACTGCTGCATTGAGGGTCGCGGGTTCAATTCCCGCACGGAACATATACATATTTGTATGGCCTACAGATAGGTGTTCCAGGTCTGGGTATCTTGTATACGTGACTTTACATGTTTGTGAACGCACCCACGACACAGGAGTAATTCCTAGAGTGAAGCAAGGTTTAAAAAAATACGATTGATTTTTGATGTATTTATTTATGGCTTGACCGTCCATAGCCGAACTTTAACGAGGCTATATATCAATCACGCGGATACACGGAAGTTTATCCTCTCGAGTCGTTTACCTACTTCTTAACTTATGTATTATGTATCTCATGCAATAATATGACTCGTAATCTTTCATCAGACTTCTGTTTTATTAAAATCTATTCCAATAACTCTCCAAATATAGCCTTTTATCATCTTAAATTACTCTGTGGTATTAACCACAGAGTAATTTTATGTTTATAGTTCATAATTTCTTTTAATCCCTAAAATTACATTTAACATTTGAAAATTTTAAAAAAAAAATTTGCCAACTGACAACTCCTTGAGGCGCGCGCGAACAGAGCGCGCCTTCGATGACCTGGCTTGGTCTGGACCGTTACCAGACGACCGGTCGGCGAGCTACCAAAGCCCGCCGCCGCCGATCGCCCCCACCAGGACACGGCGATGCTCTTCCCAAGAGGGGCACACTTCTACCGTATACTCCACCGTGTCCTCCGGACGGTCCACACAGTGGCGACACCCGGGCGTCTCTTCCGAGCTTTTCTTTAGTTTCACCTATCATGATATTTGTGATCAAATGTTGTAAAGAGTTTAGACTCGTATGATTTCTCTTGACGAATTTTAATTATATAGGTATATACATGGTATATACATGGACTGTACTTGAGCGACATAAGCAAAGCCTGCGTGTCACGGAAATGAATATGCTGCGCTGGATGTTTGGAGTTTCGCAGAAAGACCGCATTAGAAACTCCCGCATCCGGGGCAGCCTTCAGGTCCGTGACATAGCAGATAAACTGCAGGAGGGTCGCTTACGCTGGTATGGCCACGTTTTACGTAAACCGGCAGACTACGTGGGTAACAGATGCCTCGCCATGCCGCCTCCGCCGGGACCCGGAAAACGAGATAGGCCTAAGAGGCGTTGGATCGATGTCCTAAAGGACGATATGCGTGCCTTAAGCCCATTAGGCTTAAGGCAAAGGACGTTTAAGACCGTGCGAAGTGGAGGCGACTTTGTGGGAAAGCGGACCCCGGGCACCGAGGTGAAAGCCAAGGTGTGCAACCGGGACTGGCGCTGAGATGATGATGATGATACATGGTATATACCGAGCTATAAGACCTCGCTCTGAAAAAAATATTTTCTTTGCTAAGTTATTTTAAAGAACAAAATTGCGTAACAAAATAAAAGTCCGTGTGTCCCAAAATACTGGTCGTATTTCTTCTAAGCTTCGCACGGCCATTTTTAATCAAAACTACTCGCATTTCTTGTCGCAAAAAAAAAATATCTTTTCCGACAAATGAACAGCAAACTCAATCTCAATATGAAATACGATATTCTATACTGTATTATAATAACAAGATAGTCTACGTCATATAGAAGTATTAGGGCTGAGACACACCGGGGTAGCTGCGGTCGACCGCGGCAGGCAGCGACTAGAGATACCGACGAGACGCGCGAGGGCGCGTGACCGTTCGCGACACCTCGGGCGTCTACGCGACTTTTTATACTTTTCAAGCGATACTGGACTTTTTGCGTATGTGAATAAAGCTTAAAATTCTTTCACACTGAAGGTGCTCGCCGCCACGCTGCGATTCAGGTGTATCTCGGCCCTTATAGGCTGGGTCGGGAATCTGTCGCAGACACGTTCACTCCATTCCGGGGACATATTTTGCAATTTCATTTCCCACGAGAGGCAGACACGGTTTACGCGACACCTTATTCTTTACCAACTTTAATATTTCTCCTTGTAATCTTTCGACCTGTCCGCTGGAGGCAATAAACGATGACTTTTAAAATAAATTTTCTAATATTATATGTGGAAACTGAAAATAACGGAAAAGAGGCAGATGTTATTTGTGCACATGGGATGTTTATTCTCAAACTTAATCAATTTCAAAACTTAGTTTTCTGTTTTATTGTGAGCTATATAAACATGTTTTTATTTCATTTTTTCCATCTTTCTTTCTTTTTTGTTATCTATCTTTCTTTTCCCGCTCCGCCCAAGGGCGGGACAAATGCGATAAAAATCATCCAATTACAAATAACTGGATGATTTTTACCTACCAAAAAACCGATTCACTTTTGACTCAAAGTCAAAATCTTTTTATTTCACATAGGCCTACATGGGCACTTGTAAAACGAAAAGATCAAATATCAAAGATCCCTAAGTTGTAGCTATCAGGAAATACAGACTTCGGCAGGGAATTCCAATACCTAGGTGGCCTAATGGCCTAACTCTGTACGAACAATCTTGCAACCCTAACAGGTATCAATCCTAAAACCCAAACCATAAACTCAGGCATAGTCTTTATCGAACATTACCCATAATGTTCGCGGTCCAAAAACCCGGTCCTACGGTACCCGGGAACCGGCCCGCGATATCAGCAAACCCCTTAGCGTTCCGAGATAATAATATACGTCGCGAAGCCACTTTGTATCACGAATACCCTAGAGCGTTAGATAAAGTGGAATTCTATCAGCTACAGAGATTGTGAATAGTTTGAGATTCGAAATAATATGTACTATACCAATTTGTCGGAAAAAAGTCTAATAGATTGATAAATAAAACCAGCCAAGAGCATGTCGGGTTACGCTCAGTATAGAGTCCCATAATTTCCCGTCCGTCACAAATGTTTGTGTTATCGCTGTTAATCCCACCTATGAATTGTGCTCCTAAAACTTTTTGTGCGTATTAATAGGATACTGGTGAAGCATCGCCGTACGGTTTGGGAGCTGAGATCTACGAGTTTAGTTCACCAGATTCTTTGATTCATCTTTATGTTTTAATTAAACCTTTGACAATCTTTTTTTTAGTATAGAATGTAGTGTTTAATGCGATCCCACCTTATGTTATGCGAGCTGTCAGTAAACTGTAGGGGCCCTACAGGGTCGAAGCCTCCTGGGTCAAGGGTTGATGCGAAAAATAACACCAGGGCGTGAGAATAAGGCAAGGAAGGAGTGGGGTAGGTTTTTTAGTCAGTAAGAGTCTAACACTATCTCTCGCTCCGCCCAAGAGCGGGATTTATCATTGGATGATTTTTACCTACCAAAAAAATCTTATATTATGCAGTGATGCAATCGTTGGTAAATCGCACCAGTTTATTAGGAGCCTATTCACTCTAGCCTTGAATATATTTCATTATAATTAGACGGGCACGAGGCAAATTATTCCAATTCTTCAATGTATGTCTTCCCATTTATGATGACCTTTGGCCTGGTGTAGTGCCCCGAAGGTCTTGGTATCCAGGCTTTGTTTCATTTTGACGGAATATCGCATAGCTGAGTCCCCAGGGTCTCTTTCCTTCTATCTTTCCAGTTTAGTCAGTATCCCATATAATAAAGCGAACTATTTGTCTTCAACAGAAAATATATCCTCAGGGCTGCAGAGTAGTGAAAAATTCTAAATTGAAAATCCTATAAAACTGACCGGGGGATTGAACCAAACACTACATTTTGTTCAGTCTAAAGGGGAATTTTTAGATTTTTTTTATATGATCTCATCTGACGGTAAACTGTGATGCAATCATTACTGGTAAATTGCATTAGTTTATTCACTCATTAAAGACACTTTAATTATATTAATAGCTAAAATTATATTAATTCAGTGTTTACGAAACTTACGTACAGTATAAAATATTATTTAATTATTGTACTCATTACACAAACATTTGTCTTGGGTACGATTGGTCAATCCCAGTATCTGCTAGACCAACAGACCAGTCAAAATATTTCATTTAAGAATCAGAACTTCTATTATTATTATATAAAACTAAACTAGCCGATAATATCATATCTGTATTTTTATCCCAAAGAAATTAACGTATCCTTTGAGAACAAGGACATAGGACAAGGGAGCAAAGTGGCGAGAAAAGGCTAGTCTTTCATATCCTTTTTCAACATTATTCCGGCTTTGCTTATCATTTTGTCCTTTGACCAGCTGGATAAAGGCTATCTTGTAATGGATAGTTGAAAAGGTTTCATTTCCGATAAGCCGCTTTGACAAACTAAAATATAAAAGGTATGTATTATCTAAGATTTTAAAAGTACCCGTTGTGAAGCTGAAAATCTTGTTAAAGAAATGTTTTTCGTGGAAAAGGCAAATAGACAAAAAAGTCTTCTAAGATAACACGAAAGTACAAGCAAAAAAATCAGTTATTTTGATCTGTATTCTTAATTTTTTTCATTCAAAAATAATGGGTTAGGTACAATAGATAAACTAGCTTCTACCTCTCAAAATTTTGTGCATAGATTGCTAGTATTATTAATGTTAAAATAATAAGAATAGAGGATTTTATTCCCGCAGCAAAGCAGGAGATAACGTCAGACTTTTACTGACTAAAAAACCCACTCCGCTACTTCGTTGTCTTTCATACCGGGGCCGAGCCTTCCATTCAGAAGCGAACCTTTGGCCCCAGTAGGCTTCGACCCTGCTGGATCCTTAAGTTTTGCTGACAACTCCTTGAGACGCAAGCCTGCGCTTACGGTGGCCGGCAAACGGGATCGGAATCTACTTTTTTTTTTTAGAATATACATATTTCTTGACTGCGATCCATCCTGATGGAAAGCAGTTATGCAATCGTCGATTGCTACGCACTGAAACTATTAGAAATTTAAACTAAAAAACAAGCTAGACAATTAAATTATAATCAAACGAGAAGACCGCAGCAGGCTAGTTTTTTTTCGACAGGAATGGGAAATCATTTATGAACGCCCAGGTTGCCTCACAAATGAGCTAGTCTGGGCAGTGTCAGACTCCTACTGACTAAAACAAACAGGCAACTTCAACACCACCGTAGGCGCTATAGTTGAACGATTGTCTGCTACAGTGCGTTTCGCAATTTCGATTCCCGTACAAAACAAATATTTGTATGGCCTACAGATAAGACCTCCATGTGTCTTATGTATGCGAACTTTCATGTTTATACAGGTATTGTTACAAGTGTGGGGAAAAGTTAAAAAAAAATGTTCCAGTCCTTTGATAGGTATATACGGTATATACGGCAACAAGACAATGATCGTGTTGGAATGTCGAATTTAAAAAGATAAGACTAGGCCCCTAATTTCTTAGAGCTCAGTTTATTTTTTAGAAAACTTAACAAAATAAATTTAACAAAATACACATGTTTTATTAAACTTTTCTTCACCATGTATAAAAGCCAAATAGGATTAGTACATTCAGTTCTTTGTCCACGCAACATTCTTTGTCAGAAAGAACACAAAGAAAACACGTCTGATCTGGAGTTTTATTTTGCAAATACAACTTTGAACTTTTATAAGCCAAGCCTTTCTAAAATACGTACAAGTGAGTAGTGTTACGATGTCTAATAAAACCTTCTATCTGTCATTCCTGATAGCTACAACCTAAGGGTCTTTAAGTCAAGAGTGAATAGGTTGCGAACACGAAAGTCTACCAGTATGTGTCGCCAGTGATGACACATAGTGGACAGACATATAGCTCAAAAACATGGCCGCTTACAATGGGCCTCATAAGAAGACTCAAAGTCATCCAAAGGGCAATTGTAAGAGCTATGATCGGAGTTTCCTTGCGTGATCAAATCAGAAATTAAGATATCCAAGAGAACCAAGGTTTCCGACATAGCGAAAAGAATCACCAAACTTAAGTGGCAATGGGCAGGGCATATTGCACGCAGAACAGATTGCCGCTGGGGCCGAAAAGTTCTGGAGTGGTGACCGCGTAGCGGAAGACGTAGCTTTAGAAGGCCGCCCATAAGGTAAACTGATGACCTGGTCATGGTTGCTGAATTCGATGGGTGCAAGACGCACAGGACCGATCTTTGTGACGGCACTTGAGGGAGGCCTATATCCAGCAGTAGGCGTCTTTCGGCTGAAACGATGATGAATAGGTTGCTTGTAGACAAGCGTGATCTAACCAGGAATAAAGACATCCGCAGTAAAACTAATTTACCGACACAGCGCCAAGAATCGACAACTTCAGAGTACATTTCTCTCAGAATAAATGATCGATGAGGCTCCTGTCGATCCTGAAGTAATAGCCCCACAACAGCAAGACGCAGTATTAGAATACTTTCCACAAGGTACTGATGATATTGTGAGGGTCGCGGCTATACGGATAAATGCGAGACGTACAGGACCATCGTTGTGGCGATATTTGATGAGGCCGATGTCCATCAGTGGGCGTCTTTCGGTTCAAATAATAATATTAATATGTCCACAACTATCACACAACGCCATCTAGTCCCAAGCTAAGCAGAGCTTGTGTTATGTGTACTAGACAACTGATAAACATACTTACATATTTCTAAATACATACATATTATAGATAAATTACACCCAGACAGAACAAATGATCGTGCTCATCACACAAACATTTGTCCTGGGTGGGGATCGAACCGACGACCTCCCGCATAGCAGTCAGGGTCACTAACTACTAGACTGACAGGCCAGTCAGTCAGAAATGAAGATGAATGTACTCTACAAAGAATAGGCATGACTGTTTTCCAATTTTAAACCCAGTAAAAAAAACAACAACTACACAGACCTGGCTGGAAATTTACGGATTGAAAAAAAAAAATCTAAAACCGCCCAACCATTCCATTTCGGCTTCAACTCATTCTTTGTACGCTCTAAAACAAAGAGGAAATGTAAATAAGAATTCGCATTTTAAATTCTGTAAGGCAATTTACATCTATGCCTCGGATATTAATTCTGTCTATAAGAGTACTAGCTTCTGCGAGCGGCTTTGCTTGCGTGTAGTCGGTTTACCCCCTAAAGGGTGGAGTTAAAAAATGTAAATCCATTTTTAGCGGACGTCTATATCGTATAAGGAACCTGTCTGCCAAATTTTTAAGTTTATAGGTAATTTCAATGAGTGGTATTTCGCTTTCATATCATCACTAGTTTTTTCCCGCGGCTTCGCCTGCGTGGTATTGGGGTTGGGGTTTCCGGGATAAAAAGTAGCCTATGTCCTATTCCGGAGTGTATCCTATGCCCGTGCCAAATTTCATCCAGATCCGTCCAGCCGTTTTGGCGTGATTGAGTAAGAAACATCCAAACATCGTGACTTTCGCATTTATAATATTAGTAAGAAGTAAGATTACATAGTATAAAACAAAGTCGCTTCCTCCCTATGTATGCTTAAATCTTTAAAACTATGCAACAGATTTTGATGCGGTTTTTAATAGATAGAGTGATTCAAGAAGAAGGTTTATAGGTATAATTTATCACCTTTGCACCTGTGCGAAGCTGGGGCGGTTCGCTAGTATATCGATAAAACCCATATTCCAGGTCTGTTTCAAGGACCTCCTCTCAATCGCCACCATTCTTTTGCAATGGGAAATCTTCACATAATATCAAGTGGTTTTGATTTAGGTGTTTTAAAGGCTAGAGTGAATAGGCTCTTAATAAACTAGTAAGCCTCACCATCAACTATCGCATCACTGCTTACCATCAGGTGAGACCGCAGTCTAACACTAGTTTGTATCAATTTTAAAAGAAGTAGTAAATGACGAAGCCCGCTCTTGGGCGGCGCGGGAGACAGTGTCAGACTCTTACTGACTAACCACTCCACCCCGATCCTAATTTGCCTTTCGCACTGAAGTCCTTCTCCTAGAGAGAGGAGGCCTGTGTCCCTGCAATGGGAACATCAAAAGGCTGATGATGATGATGATGATGACTGAAGTCAAGCCTTCCTTACAGAAAGAGAACCTGGGTAAAAGAAGTAGTTTGAAATAAATGCTTTTGATTTCATTTCATTTGCATGTCCACTATTCTTGAAAATTGGAATATGGGCTTATTGTCTTTTCAACATCCAGAAACAAACGAAAACACGACTTCGCATTTAAATTGCTCTAAGCAATTTACATGTATATGTGCCGACGTTAATTCTATCTGTAAGAGATTCAGTCAGACGCAGCAAGCACTCCTACTGGCCGCGGCCGCGATTTTTACAAGAGGACCCATTACCACATTTAATTTAATCCTCACTGTTTTAATTTGACTTGGTAACGCGGCAAAATTACTACCGCGCATTGCAATGCCGCAAAATGAGTGAAAAGATGAATTAATGGCTCGAAAATTGCTTCAAAAGTGTTTTGCGTTTTATACCTGTGTTACTGTGAATTGGATATTGTTAATCCACTTTATTACATTCTGCTAAATTATACTTAATACTTACCCAGTGCATTTTAGTGAATATTTTGCTCTAAATGTTCTTTAGAGTTACTTCGCTACTCATGTAGAAGTCGATCAAAAGCAGAATAAAATGTCGGCAGCAAACTTTTACTTGAACTCGAGGTTTTATGTGCAATCACTATTCACAACAAGTATGACGAACTCGGTCTGTACATTCATCGCAACGTGGCTGCTACGCCGTAGCCACCGCTACGTGGCTACGCTGTTACACTGATTGCAGCTACGCCATCCCAAATTGCTAACCGGCTACGCGTAAATTCTTCACAAAACTCCCACAGTACAAAAATACGGCAAACATTTTTGGACAGCACACAACCAGATTTTTGCTGATAGCGTTCGCGCTGTCAGAAAATATGAATTTTTGAAATCGTTAAAAATATGATGAAAAATTCGGAAGCCGTGCTGAAATATTTGAAGTACTGAAAGGTATTTTATTTCATAAAATAGATAAAGCCGTGAAGTTTATATTGCAGTTTTTAGGTTCACGTTATATTTACTTTGTATGACAGCCCCATTTACTGCATGTGTGTGATAAGCCCGCTCGCCGACGCGCTCCGACGAGCACTTTTTTCACAAAAAGCCCTCAAACAAACTGACGCAACTTTTTAGGAGCAAATAAAACAGAACGAACTAAACGTTCCCTGGAAACAATTTAGTTAATTCGTTGTTGTTATTGGCTTCTTTTTTCTGACCCAAAGGATCTACTTCAGCTTCATAATTAAAAATTCTACGTAGGTAGGTAGGTAGGGGCTGCATTTTACTTTTCATAAAATATTAAATTAGGCTGGCAGTTTCCACGTTTTATTCCGCAAACGAGGGAGATTTTCGAGAACTAATTTGAAGTGGACGCTATCAAAAGGTAGGCTATTGAGAGTCATGAAAACACGCTAAATTCAGAACAGCAATGGAAAGCCAACTTGTCGGCGCGGGGGTTTTTTGTGGTATGAAATCAGCGTGTGTGGTGTGCGCTACTACCCATAGGTAGTATCTCCACTAGTTCAGTTTTCAGAAGAATAATTTTTAGGGAGTGTATTTTTTGCTGTGGCCAGTGGCCGGCGGTACCGTTTTATTGCACACTATTCCGGCGAATAAACGTGCCGGGGGTGGGGGGGGATAATGGACTGGGTGGGGGTGACTACCCCCGCCCTCGGCCGCCTGTATTGGCTGCGAATATTGAATATTTTTGCCGTGTTGTGAAGCTAGGCTATGCGCGGCTAACCACTAATCAGCGGCCCGTGATGTACGACTGTTTATTACCGCACACTTTACATAATACTCCTGTATTCGATGAATTTGTGAAGCTCCGTGTTCTGATTATTACTTGATTTGAAATCATTTTCAATGTTTTTATAATAAAGATGAAAAGCTGGGGAAATCAAATAACGATTTTGATTCTAAACAGGGCGGTTACTAAATCTTATCCCATTTTTAAGAAATATAGTCGTAGTACTTACTCATAAATATGAATTTTATAGAAGAAATCTTTCAAAAATTCACCGGACTTGCGGACGGTGAGAGAGGGTAGCTCGCCGTATACTCATACAGTAACTGTCCGATCCGATCCCAAGTCGTCGATGGCACACACTCAAACCCGCGTGCCTCAAAGGGTTATCAGCAAACCGTAGGGATCCAGCAGGGTCGAAGCCTATTGAGGCCAAGGAGTCGCTTCTCAAAGGAGGGCTCGGTCCTAATATGAAAGGTAACGTAAGAACAGGGTGGATTTTTTAATCACTAAAACTCTGACACTATCTCCTGCTACCACCCAACGGTAAGAGATGTTATTGAATGATTTTTCCCATCGAAAAAAAAAATCTTCCAAAAGTCAGTGTAAATACAAAAGAGATAAAAAAACTTACTTGCGTCAAAATTCTCTTCAACAAAAGGTCCATACAATACATCATAAACACAACAGAAACATACACAAACACTCTCCCACCAATACGTGTACATGACAGGGTTTTTACCGATTTTCTCTTGAGCCTTAACAACCCTGTGTTTGGCGGAGCGAGGATGTGCACCCAAGCTGTGAAAGGGTCTGTACCTGAGTGAAGCGAGGTTTTGTAGCGGACTTTGTTCAGCTTTACGTACACATTTTCCTCGTACTTTTCACACCTGTAACAGTATTCCTTGCACACTTTCCACGCTCGTACTCCTTGCACTCGTATGTCACCCACATATCTCGCTTTTTAGGGTACCGCTCCTCAGTCAGTAAAACGGAATACTTATAGAAATAGTTTGGTACCCGTCTGTCCGTCTGTCCAGCCCCGGATCTAGGAGGGGGCAAGCCGGGGCCTATGCCCCGGGCGGCAAATTCAGGGGGCGGCAAAATCAGAGGGCGGCCAAATTCACACTTCACAGACCAATGGACAACTCATCATTTATTTAACTTTGACCACGGAATAAATAATAGCACAAGTACGGCCATATCAACTTGACCGATACCCTGAGTCCCTGAGCGCGGAGTGAGATATGCTGCACGACTGCACAAACATTTTCATTCGCGAGGCGCGTAGGCATAGTTCAAAATACGCGCCCGGCTCCCGCTCGCCTGCAGGAATTGCAGATCGGGGCAGCAGGCGTCTGGTTACCGTGAGTGCGAAAGAGATAAAGTTGTATTCGTAAACTTCCTCGTCGATCTCTCTCCACGACAGTGTTTTGTTTCAAGGCCAGACTCCGTCGGCCCCCCACCACCACCACCACCGCCGCAACCGCTTCTAATGCCGCTGTCGCCGCCGCCGCAACCACTGCGGCAGTGCCCTCACAGAGGGCTCGCGAGGAGACAATAGACTGCCAAATAACGACGCCATTTCGTCTCCTCCAGGCGAATGTCAACCACTGCGCCCCCGCTCAGGTTCCGTTACTCCAGAGCATGGCGCAGTGGTCGATAAACGTCACCGTGGTCTCCGAGCCGTACTTTATCCTGCCAGAGCTGACTAGGTTCAGGACCTGAGCTGCTCGGTGACCCTTATCTCGTCGGCCGCCGCCGGTACTCCAAACCTCGATGGTCATGGCTGTCCGGATGGTGCGGGGAAACCGCACGGTGTCCCGCGAGGCGGCGAGCTTCCTTGCTGGCCTACCACCATAGGATTTGGAGGCAACAGTTCTTGCACGCATGCACGATCTGCGCGTGGAGATGCAACGCCGGGCCGAAACTCCGCTGCCTGAACATGACGAGGCGTGGCGGAAAGAGCTCCGGTGGGAACTCATGGTGAAGTGGAAACAGCGACTGTCGCAACCCAGCGCTGGGCACGCCATAAACTCGGCGGTAAGTCCCCTCTTTGAGACGTGGCTGGATAGACCTCACGGCGTCCTCACCTTCCGCATGACGCAGGTTCTCACCGAACATGGGAAGTTCGGGAGATTCCTGCACCGGATTCGTGCGGAAGAGACGCCCGGGTGTCGCCACTGTGTGGCAAGCCCGGAGGACACGGTGGAGCACACGGTGGAGGTGTGCCCTGCTTGGGAAGAGCATTGCCGTGTCGTCGTGGGGGTGATCGGCGGCGGCGACCTCTCGCGCCGGGCCTTGGTTCAGGCCATAGTCTGCAGCGAAGAGGAATGGCGGCGACGGCTACAGCAAGGGCGCTGTTGCCTTTGCCTTATGCGGTCGCCTCCTTCTTTCTCTACCTTTACAAGCATTACTGCTTCGCAGAAGGAGGCGACCGCATAAGGCAATGGCAAAGGGACTGGCTCGCGGATGGTGAGCAATGGGTAGTTCGCCGCCCGGTCGTCTGGTAACTGTCCAGACCGAGTCCAACTCGTCAAAGGCGCGCACTGTTCCCGCGCGCCTCAAGGAGCTGTCAGCAAACTGTAGGGGTAACCTTCAGGGTCGAAGCCTTCTGGAGCCGAGAGTTGGTGCGAAAGTGTTACCGCGGTTCTGGGCATAAGGCAAGGAAGGAATGGGGTAGGTTTTTTAGTCAGTAAGGGTCTGACACTGTCTCCCGCTCCGCCCAAGAGCGGGATTCGTCATTGGGTGATTTTCACCTACCATAAAAAAAATAAACATATTGAAAAATATACATAGCTGAAATTATATGGATGATCAAGGTGAAAATAAACATAAGTAGTGACTTAGGGCCCTCGCCCACGGGCGACTTTTTGTAGCGATGCAGTCGCGATGCTCTCGCGCGTAGCATCGGTACAGACGCGAAGCAGTCGCTAGCTGTGTGCCCGCACCCACGGGACCAGATTCAGTCGCGATGCAGGTGGGGCGGCATTTTTCAGTTTTTGCCCCGCCTAAAAAAAATTGAAGATCCGCGGCTGCGTCTGTCAAAATCTTTTTCCTTTTTTCACGGTTGACCGCTATCTAAGATGATTTTTTCCACCATAAATAAACCTGATGGGAACTCTTAGAAGTATGTAATATGCTTATAACTTAAAGTAACTTGTTTTAATGATATTACATTCTATTATAAATATCTGGTTTTTTTTTTATTGCATTAAACTAGTGCTTGTTTTTTTTATGGTAGGTGAAAATCATCGAATGACGAGACCCGCTCTTGGGCGGAGCGGGAGATCAGTGTCAGATTCTTACTGACTAAAAAAAAAACCTACCCCGTACCTTCCTTGCCTTATTCCCAGAGCCGCGGTAACAGTTGCACACAAACTGGCAGCTCCAGAAGGCTTCGACCCTGAAGGGCCCCTACAGTTTGCTGACAACTCCTTGAGGCGCGCGGGAACGGTGTGCGCCGTTGACGCCCATCTGATGGTAAGCAGTGATGCAATCATTGATGGTAAGGCGCACTAGTTTAGTTTTTTGTTTAGTTTAGTTTTGTTTACTAGGTTATTGATTGTGAAAACGTACCTCAGTCTTTTTCCTACAGAGAAACTATAGGCCTGGATAGAAAAATAAAGTGTGCCCATTAATGCAGTGACGGATTTCCTCGCATACCGCCTTACCTCGCACATCTTTAGTGAAAAAGCACCCTAGGATGGGGTAGCCAGTAGGCCGGGTTAAGTAAACGAAGCACCATTATAGAGTCCTTACGGCTGTAACAATAACAGTTCCTTTCAGTTTCGGGAAATTACTTAGAATTGTTATGTAGTGGGTTCGCTCTGTACAAGTTTTGTGTAGACCGTGATGTTTAGTACCTAACAAACTTTTTGTTAGCTGGAATGAGTTTTTAATATTTTTAGGCTCGTGCTTGACCATGAAGTCTTAAAGCGATCCATTTTAAGGCCTTAACTGAACTGTTGATGGGATAGAGCTATACCTGAAAGAAAAATAAAAAATCGGGTAAATACGGGTCAGACTCGCGGAATTGACTAACGATGAATTTTCTGAATACCAAAAAAAAAGTTCTTTTTTTCGACGTAACTACAAATTTACAGTTTTCAGATTGTTTTGTCATATTTGTGCTATAAGACCTTGCTCCATGCTAAATTTTAAGATTCTAGGTCAACGAGAAGTATTCTATGAATTTTAATTCCATTAAGAATTTTGACGCATCATGGCAAGGCCCCTGAAGGTAAAGGAGCGCGCTTGCCTAGAAGTAACCTATTCACTGTTAAAGACCCCTGGGTTGTAACTATCAAGAAACACAGACTTCAGCAAGAAATTCCTCTCCTTAGCTGTACGCATGTAGTAAGTATAAAGGCTGTACGCATAATGAATGTGTTTCCAAATCGTTTTGTACGAATGGGAGGGATGTTCGCCTACAATATGATACCTAATTTGGGAAACTGCTTGTAGCTGGTAACAAGATCTAAAGTGGCTGAGCCGGGAATAAACGCGGTCAATAGGTGGTACTATACAATATAATGAGACGGTCACGTTTTATAAGTAGGACATTTTTTTTTTATTATTCTTACAACCATCACACAATGCCGTCTAGTCTAAAGCTAAGCAGAGCTTGTGTTATGAGTACTAGACAACTGATAAACATACTTATATATTTCTAAATACATGTATATTATAGGTAAATAACATCCAGACACAGAACAAACATTTGTCCAGAGTGGGAATTGAACCCACGACCTCTGCCATAGCAGTCAGGGTCACTAACTACTAGGCTGACAGTCCATCACATTACATTACATTTTTAGGATTCCGTATCTCAAGAGAAAAAAGCAAATCCCTTATAGGATCAGTTTGTTTTGTCGTCTGTCTGTCTATCAGCAGTCTTGAGAACGCGTAGAGGTATCTATTTGAAATTAAAACTACTTATTAAAAATATAATATAATATGTTCCACAACTTTCACACAATGCCATCTAGTCCCAAGCTAAGCAGAGCTTGTGTTATGGGTACTAGACAACTGACAAACATACTTATATATTTCTAAATACATACATATTATAGATAAATTACACCCAGACACAGAACAAAAGATCGTGCTCATCACACAAACATTTGTCCTGGGTGGGAATCGAACCCACGACCTCCGGCGTAGCAGTCAGGGCCACTAACTACTAAACCAACAGGCCAGTCAAAAAAAAAAAATACTCATTACTTAGGTCAGCGGTCCTTTGATGCTGTGATAAATTAAAACTTCTAAGTTAAAGAAAAAAAGATACAGCGGTTTACGTCGTAAAAAACGTATATTTGGACACTCTCAAGGGAAATAATATTTATAGGGAATTTCCCGTTAGCCTAGAACCCTGCGCATGAAGCTAGTTCAGGAGTAGGAATAAATGTATAAACTGTAAATTTGCAGTTATGTACAAAAAATATATATATTTTATATTATTTATTTATTTAACTATTTATGTAGACACAAGAATAAAAGAAAATGACAAGGAAACAGAAAAATAGGTGCATAGGTAATGCTTATTCCTAAAGAAATCTCTTCCAGCATACCTGCGAAAGCTCTCCTTTCGCAGGTATGCTGGAAAATAGAAATGATGATATATTTAAAAATCGAGTTACGGAAGGACTCGATTTTTAATCGGGATATATAATCGGGTTCATCATCATCACCATTTCAAGCGAAAGACGTCTGCTGCCGAAAATAAGCCTCCCCCAATCGTCGCCACAACGACCGGTCCGGTGCGTCTCGCATCCATCGTATTCTCTCGACTGTCACCAGGTCATCGGTATGACTTGTGGGAGGCCTTCCAATATGACAATCTAGTGATACCAGGGGAAAAAGATTTTAGTTACCTATTATTTTATACGGACAAGTAAATTGATAATAAATCATTTTGTTTCAGGTAACAGCACCCATATCACAAATACTTTAGTAAATAGACTACATACCTAATAGACATGACTAAATTATGATTGAGTTGATAAACATAGCTTTATACTTACTAAAACTTTTCCATTGAACAGAAACACAAATATATATCGGTAAATTATTTTTCTACTCTATCAAGTACATATCAATAAAATAAAGTTATTTTCAAATTTATAGTAAAGTCGGTATATGACTTTACTATAAATTTGAAAATAACTTTAACTTCGGAAGTATGTATTTACCAATTATTTAAAAAAAAAGTATGTATTTTTTTTAATATGAAATGTATTTTTTTGTAAAAAGTTTTTTATTTCACCCTTTTTAGTAGCGGTTCTTCATTTATCACATTTTCTGCTGCCGGGAGCGAAGCCGCGGGCAAAAACTAATCCATAATATGTATGTATTTAGAAATACATATCACAAGCTTTGCTTAGCTTGAGATTAGACGGCGTTGTGTGATAGTTGTTAAAAAAAATATCTTTATAAAATGCATTCAATCCTGCCAATAGATGGAGTTATCCTCATTAGGCGGTACGAAGTTTGCCGGGTCAGCTAGTTAATTAATATATTCTAGCTACATTTTCTAGATAAGTATATTTCGAGCCCTCGTAATGGTGAATCAATTCATAAATTTATCTGTACACACATGGAGGCAGGCGCTATGGCCCCCAAATAATTTGGAAGGGGTCATAATAGCGTACCTAATCCATAAAAGCCATAATATAAATATTTATATCAATATCATATTAAGAGCAGTGGTGGCCGAGTGATAAAGGCATCGACTTACAAGTTATAGGTCACGGCTTCAAACCCAACCAGGCGCATGACTTTGTGTAATTTATTTCATCAACACTGCTCTCCAAACGGTGAAGGAAAACATCGTGAGAAAACCGGCATGTCCTAAAACCAATCATTCGAAGACATGTGACATCCACCAATACGCACTGGGTTCGCGTGGTGGATTATGGCCCATTTCCTCTCCTAGAGAGTAGGTCTGACTCCCAGCAGTAGGAACTTTAAAAAAGGCTGATTATGATGATAATATTAATATTTATTTTTTCCTCGTCCATGCGTCACTGTGGGATGCCAAATGAAAACCAACGTGGTGCGGGCACGCTCAACGTATTCTGTACTTTCTTCTTATTTACTTTGAGTTTGTAAACATTGTGCTGTGTCTGTCTAGAATAAAAGTATTCTATTCTAATAGTACTACCCTCGAAAGCCAAAAAACAGTAACTCTGGCAGTCAGAACTTTAAAGAAAACTAATTTTCTATTTTCATAAGTAACATGTATGTACCACCGCAGTCATCTCTGCCTAATGTCTTCAAAAATAGTTAATTAAAAAAAAAGAAAAATAGTCGTTTATGTAGCAAAAATATACGTTTTCGATACTCTCAAGAAATCAAAATTCATAGATTTGTTGTTACGTTACGAAAAAATAAACTTTTTATGAAGGGAAGTGGTCCTACTGTCAAGACCCTTTATCTCGAGAATATTGGTGGTATCCAGTTGAAATTAAAACCATTATATAGGTACTCAAATCAACAATCAATAGAAACTGTAAAAAAAAAAACATTTTTAAAATTACAGTTATGGTAAAACGATGGTTTTAGAATAGTTAAAAAACATAGGTTTTAGTGAAAGAAAAAAAAAGAAAATTAATTTAGGGTCAGTAGGTAGATAAGTACGGTAGATTAGTGTAGGGTAAAGTAGGACGGAGTAAAGTAGAGAGAGAGCGAAGCCACGGGCAGAAGGTAGTCTAAAATAAAAATTATATCGCAGATTACACTTTGGTTTGACGTGTACTTGTTTGGAGGTAATTACAACCCACTTCCCAGAATTACGCCTATAATTTTACAGCAGAGCTTTTATTCACTGCTATTCAATTTTCGAAGGTGAGCAATAAACGAAAATTTATCATGAAATGAATAATTCTTTCGTAACTAATACATCCATTCATAGGTAATGTGGGGTTAAATATGGGCGAATTATTATATACGCTTTTATCACGCATGTACAGGCGTATAAGCAGCAATTCAATGGTTGTACAGTTAACTGAACATTACTGCTAACTTGCCATTCACAACGCCTTTACGTCGTAGCAGTTAGGGTTCATACCGTAGTGTAGCATTCATGTACGGTTGACTGTACCACTCAGTTTGTAGGAACAAAAACTTCGATCACTTCAAATCAATTCAACACAACTACCCTACTTACCCACATTAATTTACCACCCGTTATAATTGAATGTTACCCTTAATTAATTTATTCGAAAACCTAATTGCCCATCGCAATCAATTTGGCGTAACAGGACGTCCAATTAAACCGTAACGAGGTAATATCAATCATCAACTGTGATATTAATAACGCGAAATTAAATTTTAAAAGTTCACAAAACTGGTGTTTTCGCTTCACCAGGCTGGGACAGTAAAAAGCTAGACAACTTAACTCAGTAAGCATAAACATGTCCTTTTCTGCTTTCACAAAAAAACTACTGTCTATAAGACCCTAAGTAAATGATCCCTAAAGTGTAAAGATAAAACACAGCCTTTCTCCACGGCCTTGACTAACCAATCCGTACTTCGAGACAAAAGTCTAGAACAGCGATCTGCAAAAAATACAAGCAAATTCTTAAGTTAGTTTAAAAAAGTTCTAGTAGAGCTTCTTTCACACAATTTAGTGAGCCAAACAGTTCAGCACTTTAAATCACAAACATACCGCAATGCCTCTTTTAAATTCGACTTCGACGTCAAAACTTCAATAGTTTAAAAAGTGGGTTAAAAATCAAGCAGACTTGCGGCACAAGTAGTTTGAAATAGTTTAGTAGTTGCATATCTATCGCATCAAGCGTTCCGTAGGAAAAACTTGCAAGTTAACGACGGACGTACGACTTGTCGCAAGCCCGTGCGATTGTATGCACATTTGCTTAGACGCCATGTGACGGAAAACTTTAGCAATCTTTTGGAAACGGAATTGTAAAGCGAACATGGTTTTACACTCGAACATACTCAATTTTATTTTCCATGTGAAGTTTCGTATAAAGGAATGTGTATTCTGACTTACGACAAGGCCCGAGAAATATAGAAGTTTGCGCCGATAAGAAGTTTGACTTTATATTCGGGGATGAAATTCGGGTCACAAAAGATTTCATCTGCTTCTTGGCAGAATCCCGACGTTCTAGTGCTATCTATAGGCTTCCTAAAGCGCCCACCGCACGCCCCGATACATGAATTATTCGGCCGAAGTTACCGCCTCGTCTGGCGACCTTCGATTTACAGCACAGAATTAGCAGCTTGGATCGATTGATGTCTTTTTGCTTATTTTCGAAGTGACTAACGTTTTATCAAGATTTACTGTAAGATTTTGAAATGAAGAAGCGGTATCTTCGCACCTTATTGTCTACTAAACTATTGAGAATTTTGTTCCTAAGTAAAGCTTTCACCGTTTTATGTCATTCATATTCTGTTTGAACATTATTCATTTAGACGTGTAGTAAATTTGAGTGGTTCTAAAATAAATGTAAGCACTCCGCAATACGGGCTGAATAGATTTTCAAATCGTTTTATATGCGTACAATCATCGTACTGTATTCGTTGAGCGCGGGCTCGCTATGCCTCACCGACATCTGGTGCCCACTCCGTTATTTCTCCTATTCAATGCTCCAGAATATTCACAGGTTTCCACTTCACAATTTTGCTTTCAATGCGCTGCATCGCCTCATTTTATGCAGCGTTTCCACTCTGCTATGCTGCGAAGCATTTTATGATAGAAATATTCTGATACACCTGTTACTGTGAACTGGAATGAATTTTCGAAACAATTTTTTCTGCGTAGGTATGTTGTTCGTTCGTTATTTTCACATTCATGCGGAATACGCCGTATTGGAATGCCTAATATTGAAATGTAAAATGCAAATATTGGCATCGCCATCCTTTCCAAATTGAACGGCGTATTTTTTGGAAAATAAACCTTTTTTCCTCATTGGTATATGTAGGTACATATGTCTGGCTACGTACGTTAGCTTCGGCAAAAGAACAATGGTGGTCTATCAATTCCCGTGAGTGCCGTTAAGGAAAATAAGGGATTGTAATATGAGGATACGTAGATCTACCACCTGTAGGCGTATTGTGTTACGAGTAGCTATGCCAGTGACGACGTTCCCCTTCGATACCTTAAATCGTATTTTGATTTCGTCTTTATTTTGGTTCAAAATGTCAAATTTCGAGATTATCAATCTTGAACACTGAAATTGACTCGAATTTGAAATTTTCCGTACAATCTGTAACACGAAAAGGCTCTTAATAAAGTATTGCGCTTCACTTCACTGTTTACGACCAGATGGGAACGCATTCAACCACTAGTTCATATCATTAAAAAAAACAGAGTTTTCTTAAAAAGGCAGCTTTCTGCATAATTTTATGTTCCCGTCTCAACAGTTTCCGAAGTAAGTACGTACTTCTTTTATCTGTCAGTCAATTTCTCCTCCTTACATATTATGTAAGCACTCCGCAATACGGGCTGAAAAAAATCGAAACAACTCTTCGATCAATTCTAATAGTTATTTTCATCTCAATCGAACTGTCAATCAGTTACATTACACTGATCTACTAGGTTTCATACTTATTAATTTTTACTTTCATCACCACTGCTCTCAAAACGGTGAAGGAAAACATCGTGAGGAAACCGGCACCAAAAATTCGAATACACGTGACATCCACCAATCCACAAAGGGCCGGCGTGGTGGGTTATGGCCGATTCCCTTTCCTAGAGAGGAGGCCTGCGTCCCAGCAGTGGGAACACTTAAAAGGCTGATGATGATGATCCACTACGATGGTCGTGATAATATGAAACTTCTATGACCATAGCCGGCCAAATATAAGTAGGGCAAATATTACTTATATTTGGCCGGTTTTTACTTATACTTATAGTTTACACTACTTTTTACTTATAGTTTACACTAAGATTAAACTGAACATATGACATTAACATAGTAGACGAACAACGACGGCATTAATAACTCTACTCAAGATATAAATTTCCTTATGCAATTACAGCGAGTATTACAGTGAAGAGCGGTGATAAATCACGAGGCTGCTAATGTAAAACATATGTAAACACGAAAATATTTCACACAGCGGGCATAGTGCGCTTCCCTGGAGTTTTAATAACAGGTGCGGGCACAAAGGCCGGACGTTTCATTGTCTGTACCTCCGAATGAGTCTCGTACCGCAAGCCGTGAGTCCGCAACGCACTCCGAAAATATTCGCAACAAGTTTGTCGACGAGTTCGTAACGAACCACCAACGCAACGGTTTAAAAGTTGATATCATACGAAAACGTCCGTTTTCGTGCTGTGCTTATGAAAATATATTCGGACTCAGGATGTTGTGGTGTTTAGCCGGAAAAATTAAGCCTGGCAGGGTACTTTAAAATCAACCGCAACTTTTTGGGCCTTGTTTAAAAAAAAATGGGCATATGCGATTCGGACTCCAGCATTGAGGGACATATTATTATTCAGAGAGGATCTGTCGTATCTTGTGACTTTGGGGATCAATTGATTGGTTTTCCAAAATGCCTATTGCTTATTACAATTTTGTTGTTTTTCAATCGATCTTGTACCGAACTTTCGAATACATAGTGGTTATTGAACCAATTATGGTGCAGTAGTGAGGCACAAAACTTAGATAATAATTTATCTTGTTTTTGTTACTTTTTTTGTTCTTTTTTTTTACATTTTACAGAGTGTTTGTGCCTTATGCTGTACCAAATAAATGCTTTTTCTTTCTTTATTTGTATTTTTTTTAATATATTTTTTAGAAACGATCCCAAACAAAATTGCAACTCGTTAACTTTTCTCATCTTTGAGACGATTCTGCCAGATATCAGTTCGATGAGCTTGTGTCTGTGGCATCGACTCAAGAGGATCGTTTTAATCCCGTAGAAGGTTGATCCAGTGTATGAAACTCTAACCATTTGTAAAGATAAAATTAAAAATAAATGTGCACCTACCTATTTATCAACGATAAAAATTGGTCACAAATTCACCACTTCGGTGGCAAAAAAAAGTTGTAGATATACTTAGGTACATCAGATTTGGCCACCCTATATAAAGAGGTAAAGTTGTTTGTTTGTAAAAGTTAATCTCTGACAGTAAGTTATAATCCGATCACGAGAATTCTTAGAGTAACAGAGAGCCAAACTAATGCAGCCATCAACTACTTTTTGTTTCGGTAAGTGCACATAGTTAGGATACCCACGAAAACAGCTAATGACAAAATACTTAAGAAGGTCCTTCCCCACTCGCTTATCGTCAACATTGAGAATGGTCTAAATGTTTGTTGCTTCCTCTCCCGCAATCCAACGCAATATTTGAGGAAGAGGCAACACGAAAAAAGAAAGGTAACGCCTGAAAACTCTTTTGGCTACAAGAAACGTGTTTTTTAAAACCCGCTTTAACAAAATTGTCGTCATTTAAAATCTCGATGAAATTTGCAAAGCTGCTATAGAAATACATTTTTAATATATGAGTTTTTATTTCATTATCCAGAGCCAAAGTTCACGTCAGAAGCAGATTTTCAGAGGTCTTTACTGGATTATGTTTTGATTTCTATAGAAGCCTAAATTATATCCACAAGATACTGTGTTTCCAAAATATATGGAAAAAGATGTGTAATAACATCATAATCATAATTATAAGAGCGGTTGTATGACCATGTACCTCGGGTTGACCACCCTTAAGTGACATAATATATATTAAGTTATAATAATTAAAAAATTACGACCATGTTTTAAGTGAAAAAGGACATAAACTTAATGCTGTGCACAGCATAATGTTACGAGCAAGTTTGCACCACTAAACCGGTTATAGTGCACTTACAATTATTATTGATGTAGGTAATATGTAGCATCTAGGTTCTCTCGTCAAACTACTAGTAGATACTAAATGGATATTAGGAACGTAACCCACGAAATAATATTTTTCAATACATTTACTCGCAAACTGCCTCTTATTGCACAGCGATTAAGTCTTTTTCATTCCCTTTTAATCGTCACTGTCAAAGGTGATTATTTTTTTTAAGGGCAGAGGCGGAGATTTTTAAGGTTTTTAATATTTAATGAAAATAATGTTGAATTTAAGATAGAAGATATTTTTTATAACTCAATACATAATAAGACACAATACACCCAGATCCGAAATATTTATTCCGTACGGGAATCGAACCCGAAATACGCAGCTCAGCAGCCAGTTACCTAACCACTACGCCCACTGAGCCACGAAAATTCGGAGTACACATAGGATAATCATAAAAGCACCTTATTCATGCAATCATACCAAAGAGCAGAGGCGTAGTTTGGTATAGTTTAGACGTGGGCGAAAACACGTTAGTCAGCGAAGCCTTTTTCTTTCGTACATTAAAAAAACGAAACAGCCACTGATGCAACGCTGCATTAAACCACATCATTATTTACCATCAGGAAAAGCGGTAATTAGAGACCCTATATTTTATAATAAACAAAAAACCTGATGAACCTAACGATCGAAGGGTTAAAAAACTTCTTAAAACGAGGGCTTGTATGAATCCTCTTCACGGTTGCAAGGCCGTGGACGAGAGGCCATCTCGTTCACGCCGCGCTACAATTATCAATTATAATTAAGCGGGTCACCACATCTGCTGTGACTAAAAAAGTAGTCTCACCAAATTACTTTCCCAGTAACCTATAAAGCGAATATAAATGACAATAGAATCGTTTGAATTACACTAATAGGTACTAAACACACAAATCGCTTAGGTACAAAGACGGCTCAAGAAAACATCGCATACATAACGAACCGGTGATGAGATCTAATAACGAAATACACGAAAAGATAAGTAAACAAATAAGCGAATAATGCGGCACGTTGTCGGTTTTTTCGCGAGCCGAGGGAAGAAACCGTTTAATAATGAGACTGCCTATAAACGGGGCCGTTTCTTTTTATTCTGCCTCTTCGGCCTTTGTCTCTGTCTTTGCATTTTACATGACCCGTAGATACCTACCTCCACAATCTTTCGCATCTACAATCCTACATTTTATTTCTTTGTTTTACCGCCAACCAGTTTTGGGCAGGAAATAGAATGCCCTCTTTATCTGACACAATGTTGGCAACACTAAGCATTTACGGTTCAAACGCCAAGTGCCGTTTGACGATGGTTTTGGCTGTATTACATATTTTAAGAGAAATAGCACTTAGTGTGGAGGTTAAATATCTTTTTAAATGTTGGTTCGGTATTTCTTTTGCTGTTGGATTTGTTTGTTTCGGGTTCCGTATCTAAAAAATGGAACCCTTATAGGATCACTTTGTTGTCCATCAGTCTGTCTGTCTATCAAGACCCTTTATCTCGTGAAACTCAAACCGTCTTCAGGTCTGCGGTCCCTTGTAGAAATCAAACTTGTAATTTTACGGAAAAAGAAGGTATAGCCGTTTATGTTGCAAAAAAAAATACGTTTTCGATGCTCTCAGGGAATCAAAATTCATAGGGTAGGTACTTCCCGTTTGCCCTTAATCTTGAAATTTGGCACAAAGCAAGCTCTTCATCATCATCATCATCCTACCCTTATCCCATTTTACTTGGGGTCGGTGCAACATGTTTTTTTCTTCCACTCTGTCCTGTCACCCGTCACACTATCACTAACTCCCTTTTCTTTCATATCACTCTCCCTTTTCTTTCATATCACTTTCATATCACTTTCATATCACAATCCATCCATCTCTTCTTCGGCCTCCCTCTTCCTCTCCATCCATCCACGTGTAAACTCAGAACTCTTTTTGCAACAAAGCAAGCTCTTATTGCACAAATATAGGGAAAAATCTGAAAACAGTAAATTAGTTGTTACGTTACAAAAAAAAAATATTTTTTTGAAGGGCAGTTGTCTACTGGTTAAGACCCTTTATCTCGAGAACGTGTAGAGGTATCGAGTTGAAATTTAAACCATATGCTTAATCTACAGTCCCTAAACATTTAATATCAAATTTCTAGGTTGACTAAAAAAAAAGATATCTTTTATGTCGCAAAAAAACACATATTTCGACACTCTCAAGGGAATCAAAATTCATAGGGTAGGTACTTTCCGTTGACCTAAAACCCTAAAATTTGGCATCAAGTCTTTATAGCACAAATAAAGGAAAAAAACTGAAAACTGTAATACCTATATGATTACATATTTACGTCACAAACAAAATTGAAATTGTTATCTTCTCATCTCAATTTGGGAATTGAATTGTTTTCATAGATAAGTTCCCTCTCCTAGAGAGGAGGCCCGAGTCCCAGCAAAAGGAACATTATAAGGCAGACGCTATGCTATGTATAGAAAAGTTCGGAACCCTCAGTGCGCGAGTCCGTCTCGCACTTGCATGTTTTTTTTTTAATTCATCGTAAATTTTGCTGTTATTTTATTGCTTATCTTTTAACGAGAATGGTAATGTTTGAGTTTTTTTTAAGTGGGAAAAGCATCCAGTGACGTCTTCGTGCCCTTAGGCGGTACAGAAAATAATGTCAGACTTTTACTGACTAAAAACCCACTCATATTCCTTCTTTACCTTCACTTTCACTTAACCAATAAAGGTCGCGGGCTTGCGTACGGCGAGGAATGGTCCGGTAACCGTCCGTACCAAAGCCCAAGTCATCATAGACGCGTACTGTTCGTAGGGTCGAAGCCTACTGGGGGCTAAAGATTCGCGTCTGAAAAGAAGGCTCGGTCCTGGTATGTAAGGCCACGTAGGAACGAGGTGGGTTTTTTAGTCAGTAAGAGTCTGGACACTATCTTCTGCTATACCCATTGATATACCTATCTATGGCTACATCCAAGGGTCAATGGATGATTAAAAATAAACCCATGTACTTATGGTAATTTCTGGGATAGTATCTAATCGACTTATCTACGTGCATATTTTACGCATAGGAAGCTAATATGCCCACTGACTACGTACCTACTTATAAAATACTTACAAATAATTGAATGGAATTTCAGCTGATACTATCCACTCGATGACGTCTGTTGGGTGAATTCGGTGTGGGAAGGAGCGCTCAGGTGTTACCATTGCCCGGTTAGAGACAGTCCCGCTTGGGTTAGAGTACCGCCGTGTCCTCGAGGAGGCGGTCACTAGCGGTAACCTGTCGCACTCAGCGCTGGTCCAGCTTAAGGTAGGTAGGTACCCTGGCCTTCATAGGAAGTAGTCACCTCCTTCTGCGATGAAGTAATGGGAGCAAAGGAGGTGGCGAAGAGCGTGAGGAAGAGGATCTCAGTTTATTCAATGTAGGTAGTCTGTGGGAGAGGACATCCTTACACCCTAGCCTCAGGAGAAGTCCTAGGTGACGGTATGCGTGAACTTACGGACGGCGAGCTAAAGCAATTTGCCGGCCGTTAAAGACCATGCCCAACCCGGCCCAGTTCTTGTATTTAGAAGTAAAGCGAGTACATACGAAACTTATTAGCGCTTTTAAACCTGCGTATAATACACGAAATATAAATTGAATGTGCAATAACATATTTTCAAGTCTCAATCGAGAAGAGGGCTGAGCATAACTATAGCAACGGGTTCAACTTATTTGCCTCGTATATAACCAATTTTGAGTATTTTGTCACTACTACTGGATCTCCTTGACCACCGAGAAAAGGGCGAGACAGTAAAATGTTACTCAGTCGAGACAGTGATGTAAGCGAGTTGTGCAGATAAGCGCTCGGTCGTGCACTCGGCGCTATGTTCATACGTACCGTAATCGGGGTGAATAGAAACAAAACGAGGGTGAACAGAAACAACATTTTGTTGTTTTTTCACGTTGTTTAAAAATTGTTTACAGCATTTATTTTTTTTTATAAATTCAATATTGGAAACAAAAATGCAAATGCAAAAAAAAATATGGGATCAAAGTAGTAATCCTAATAAAAAATTTGTTTCTATCTCTCGGTACAAGGTAAAATGGGGGGAATTTTACCCGATACCGAGTATTCCGCTGAAAGCACTGTCTCGCCCGTTTGCTCGGTAGGTACCTACGTGTGATCAAGGCATTACAGGGCATCATCATTACACAGTTTTCAGAGTGGCTCATTATTTGGTTCCATGAACAAAATGTTTCCCTCAACTGCACACAACTTAATTTGTACTAGGGTTTTGAGAACCAAACATTAAAACACTGAATTATTTAGTAACACGATTTTTTATTTAATCAATAATTTATTTATATAACACCTATTCATAAACGTAAAAAAACTATATACACATCATACCACTAAAGAGTAGCGAAACACAAAATACTTCTTTCAATGATTTATCACTTTCTGTCTGTCACTCGCGGAATTATATTGCTGCCTCACTCACACAGCACATTTGCAGCCGCTCATTTCCGAAGTTACATTACAGATAGATAGATTTCGGAAATGTCTGCGCTATTTCCGAAATCATATTGCTGTCTCACTCACACAGCGCTTGTGCGGCACATAATATGCAGCCGCGCTAATTCAGAAATTATATAGCTGTGTTACTGACACAGCACAGTGTGTCCGCGCTATTTCCGAAATTATATTGCTGTCTCACTCACACAGCACTTGTGCGGCAGCTGTATTTCCGTAATTATATAACTATCTCTCTCACACGGCACATAATATGCAGCCGCGCTAATCCAGAAATTATATTGCTGTGTAACTGACACAGCACAGTGTGTCCGCGCTATTTGCGAAATTATATTGCTGTCTCACTCACACAGCACAGTACGTCCACGCATTTTACATATGAAAAGTCAATCCACCATATCAGTAATATTCGTGAACGATTTACGCTCCTGTCAATCACTATGAATCTTCATGGGGTCTGTGAATTGGGCTGTCAAGATGTAGAACAATGCCGGTGCGGGGACCAGAGACAGGTACCAAAGTTCCTTGAAACCAGTCAGAGAGATGATCCCGTATGCGTGTATCAGCCAATGTCCAAGGAGTATGACTAAGTTCCTCGGGTTTGTCAGTGAGGACATGAGTAGTGCTGGCGCAGACTGCTCGATCTTTATGGAGAAGTGAGATGCTGATGTCATCATGGATATTATTATGATTATGTAAGGGAAGGAACAATCTGGAAATAAGGAAAACACATTTTTAAAGAATTGTGTTGCATTGTTCAGCTATTACTATACATTACTATTTTTAAAGGGGAGTTTGTGTGTGTATTTTTGTGTGCATATTTAGTACTTTGACACGCTCAATTAGCTGAATGAATATGGATGACTTTTTAATCCAGGAGCAAATTTCATTGGGATAGTGTTCCACGACGGACGCCGAAGCAGTTGGACTGGGAGCTCCTCCTGGAAACCGCGATGGTACAAGCGAAAGTGCAAGCACTGGTCAGACCTGTCGACATTAACATCTAGGCAAACCTATCACCAATAAAAAAAGGCGAAGTGGTTTCAGGATGCCATGAACAAACTGAGGACATGACGGCATCAGGTCAATCAAAATTATTATTATTTATCTAAATATACACCGTGAAACGGCGGCAGAATGACTTGCCATAAGGAGTACCTTTGAAGCTTACAGAAAAAATAAAAAAATTAAAAAGTTTTTTTTTATAAATAATTATTAAAAATATTTATCAACTCAAAAAAGCGAAAACAATAGTAACATTAGACGTAATTTGTAGGTACTACTAGAGTCGCATGAGCAGCCCGCCGTCAAAGGAAAACGATTCATTAAATATTTAAACCAAAATAAGCTCTCGCACGTTGTGATACGTCATAATTAGCTTGCACTCTACAGGTCCATTTTTTGTTTTTAATATTTTATTTCTTTATCAAATGTTTGTATTACCAAGATACTACCATTTCGCTGAGGGAAAACAACCATTTAAATTTCACAGTGTATAAAAGGTGAAACTGACTGACTGACATATCAAACACAGCCAAAACTACTGGGACTAGGAGCATGAAGCTTTGCACAAGGCCTCCTCTTATGACGTAGGCGAACACTAAGAAAGGGTTTTTCAAAATTCAGCTCCTAAAGGGATGTAATGGGGCTCTAAAGTTTGTATGGAGAACCCTACTTTCACGCGGGCGAAGCCGCTGGCAAAAGGCTAGTTATTTAATAAAAGTTTTACTTACAAATCAAGCCGGCCGCTACAGTATGAATAAGGACAAGTATAGGATAGAAGTACAGTGCACAATATATTGCCTTCTTGCCAGGGTTGGCCGAGTCCCATGTCAAAAGCCACGGCCGCAACGTTATCGTCATCAGAAGGCTGAATGCGTAGATAAGTAACACTACTGTGTATCTGGAAAGAAGAGAGTTTTTTTATGTAATTACGAAGCAATGAAACAAGACATATTAAATAGCAGAGGGACAATAGTTGGAGATAGAAATAAAGTCAGCACAAAATTAAACAAATGTAATAAAAAGTTAAAACATGAATTTAATAGTATGTTGTTGTTTAATAAATGAAAATAAATCCTGCCTTAACCCTTTCTTTAAAGACCCAGGAGCCAGGTACAGTAGGTACAACAATCGACAATTCTTTATTAATCTAAGTATTTTACTTAGATTAGCATTCCAAATGAGAATAAGGTTAATTGAAATGTTGTGTGATGTCACAATTTACTTCCAAATTGAGGACAGAAATTTTAAAAATTTAATTTCTTTACGAAAATTTTAATTCATAACGAATTGACAAAGAAAAAACTTTAATCAAAATTCAGTTCTTCAATTTTATTCATATGCTGAGTTTCTTAAATTTTACAGTACCTTAGACGTGACATCACAACATGGCATGTATTAGTGGTCAATTATCCAATGACTTATCCAGCTCAGAGAGTAACAAGAGAATGTACCAGACTTTTACTAATTTAATCCACCTGAGTGCTTCAGTTGCTCTACATATTATAGGGCCACAATAATTGACCTTTAAAACATTGCTGCATAAAATAAACATACTTAGAATATTATTCTTCCTAGTCAGTCACTCAGCATGAAAGCAAGGCAACAAAAGTTAAGTATAAAGGCAGGTCATGGGCACAAGTCAAATCATTATGTTCCTGGCACTGTAATCTACACTAATATTATAAAGATGTAAACATTGTTTTTTGTTTGCGGGAGGTAATCTCTAAAAGTACTGGTCCAGTTGCTAAAATATTGTCACTAGTAGAAACCTACACTATTCCTGAGTGACTAATACTATATTTTATGTATGCAGGTGAAACCACAGAACAAAAACTATTTATTAAAATATCAAAATACTAATACTATGTCAAGCTGATAGGCTCAAAGATAGCGGCTGCAATCAATTCTGGAAATCTTTCACAGCATAAATATCAACAGTCTTTTTTTGTTGAAAAAGATATTATGCATTTAGAACTATAAATATACTTAAAACCTATGATGAAGATCCAGCAGTGGATTATAGCTTAGTCTACGCTAAGAATGTGTCTGAACTCCAACAAAGTTTCTTTAATTCTACACCATAAAGTATATAAAAAAATAGGATTACTATATTTATGTATAAAGGCGAGCTTAACTCAAAGTTGAGTTTTCTTCCAGCAAACCTGACCTGTGTGATGGAAAGAGATCAAAAATTTTGGGTCAGATCGAGTGTAGAATTTAAAACAAAAATGGAAATTAAATAATACATAAACAGACATACATAAATACAAACATACATTTATATATTAAATATATATATATACATAAATACTAAGTTAACATTATTTCTACTCACAATGGGTACACAGCCTCCTGAGTACAATGCAGAGTCTCTTTATAATCAGGTTGAGGGTTGTGCAGCAGTGTGTACCAATCAGACAGTGCCTTCGGAGAACAAACATGCAGCGCTATGGTGCCCGTGGGTGGTAACACTAGCAGTGCAGCTAGCGTGCCTGATGCCACCTCCACAAACGCACATATGTGCTGTATTAGGATATTTTTTGTGCTGTAAACATTTAATATACTTATTATAAAACATTGAAATCCATTCTTATCTTTACTGTATTTATCAAAACCATGACTAAAGAATATATTCAGTGTTAAATTAATTAGTTATTTTACTAATGCTAAGATACTGTAGTGTATTTACAACAACTTTACAGCTATAGGTAGTATAGCGTCATCCTTATTATATTCCCAATGCTCTAGGAGAGGGAACACACACTTTATAGATATTAAAAATAACAAAAATATGTTTTTTTTTTTATGTAAAGGACTATTCCACTCACCCTTTGCCAACAGCAACCATGTCAATAAAAAACCAGTGTAATACCATAGGCAGTATCACCATAAACCCAAGGTACAGGCCATCATACAAGGTTGGTTCATCAGTGCAAGGCACGCAGTAGCTAGTGGCGTTTGTACGGAAACCTCGAGGGCAAGCTCCACACTCGCTCCATGACCCATCATCAAGTTCCGTGCGCCCGCAGTACAGGCCAGGACATGTTCTTACAGCCGTCATTGTGCCTCAGCAAGGGAACTTTTTCACATTATCGCCATAAAATTATGACTAACTTAAAGTTTACCTAGCTAAAATATAAATTATGGAAAGATTATCTGAAATAAACACAGAACAAAACAATATTGACATTTGCTGGTGAATGAAAGTGAAGTTGGTAAATATCTAAATATCAATGTCAAAATTGTCAAATGGATGTCAAATACTAGTACAGATTATGAAACTGAAAATGTTTTCGGTATCGAGGTCCAGTTTACAGTTCGGAAATGTTCGAAAGGCATGGAAGAATTGCGTATTGCCACGCCAGAATGGCAGGGGCGGGCAGCAATGCAACAGGCACTTTCAGTATGAAATAATTTCAAATTTTATAGTTAAAGGACCAGCATCGCGTAAACATCTTGTCGTTAGTTTTGTCGAGCCGACAAATAAAAATTTTTCGTCCAATTTAAACTGCGCGGTGTCTTGTCGTCCAATAGAGTGGTCTATTGGACGAGAAGACACCACACCGTTTTTCCCAACGCTGCCCAGCCGACTTGAATTCGACAATTGACCTTTTTTCGAAGTTAGATCTACCCAACTGGACTGTCCGTCCAAGCTAAACGTAGTCGTCTACTAAATCGAGTGTAGTCTCCGATTTTGATCGGAGTGGATGCTAGATGGAACTTAACCATGAATTTGAGTTTTGTCCAAGTTCATTTTAAGACCTACTCTTTCAGAAGCCCTACAGAGGTAAGCAAGCATTGTATTGAGCTTCTCTAAGTAGTCTCAGCCATGACTCTATGTCATCGGCAAACTGAAGGTGCGTGATGTGATTATCGCCATATTGACTAGCCATCTCCACTCCAGAACCTTAAATACCTAGATCCTTCTCTGCGGCAAACAGTTTCTGAAGTCAGAGTGGTGGCGTTTTTGGTACATCGCTGAAGTGTTACAAACACTTCAGCACCTGATGTTTCCCAGTGTCATCACGAAAAGTTTATATATTCCTTACCTATAGACATGGCGTGGAAGTGAGATGGGCCTTTATATTAAGCAGGGCTTCACCAAGAAGAGTACCACCACACCTCTGCTCCATGCCTGTTGCTTTTTCCTCAAGTATGACGGTATAAAAAGAATAAGAAAAAAACAAAATAAGACAAAGAAATAAATATATTTAATTGCAATGACAACAAAATTGAAAAGTAACAAAATAAACACGATACTAATAATTATTATAGAGCTTTAAACTTGACAGGGTGACCTACGACTTGACGGCGCCAGAATCCTGAACGCCAAGCTCTAACAATAGCTCGTTCGATCACATTGGCTAGGAAGAAAGCAATTAAAAGTGCTATAAGGGCAAAAAGGACGACATCCAGAAGGTAGTATTGGTAGGAAGATAAGCCAACTGCAGGCGAACGTAGGTAACGAGTGTTGCCGTTGCGCAGGAGATATTCAGTCCACCACACTGCATGTTCAGGGCCAGAAATATTAGGATCGAAAACTGCATCCTTCAATCTTGTCATAGACTCTTCGTATCTGAAAAAATAACACAATGATGTACTTACAGATTTAGGAACAGGAGTACACACACATTTTATCAATTACATTTATATTTAATGTAGCATGGGAGCTAACTCGTTGCCATCAATTGGAAACAAATCCAAATTTTGGGCTGATAAATGAGAAACCCTGACTGAATAATCTAGTTAATCCTTTTTCGTTCCGGCTTGTAAATCGAACCCAGGACCATGACAACTACCACCAGCTACTGGGGCCCAAGGTCTCTTTCTGAAAGGAAGGCTTGGCCAAGTGCGAAAGGCAAAGTAAGAAAGAGGTAGGGTGTTTAGTCAGTAAGAGTCCGACACTGTTTCCCGCCGTCCAAGAGCGGGATTCGTTATTTAATGATTTTTGCCCACCAAAAAACCACCACCACCTGGATATACGAACATTAATTGCAAACCAACCCAAACAATTTTAAGAGTTTATCATCGATTCGAAAAGAAGAAGAATTGAGTACATTATTAACAACTCACTTCTGATTGCTGACAATTACATTGATCGTAACTTTTAGAGTTTCTTTATCCAAATTGTAAGGATCCAGAATCTCGCCAGCTCCATGTCTTGTGATCTCATTGATGAAAACTCTTCTAGACTTGACAAGCGGTAAACCAACGATTGGCACCGAGTAGAAGACTGCTTCCTCAAGTGATCGAGCACCGCCATGAGTTATAAAGACTTTGAGGTTTCGATGAGCTGGAAAGCGGAAACATTAGAGCCATTATTTTTTATAAATCTAGCGATGTTTAAACTACTGAGACCATGAGTCTCGATGCTTGCAGTGGCGGATTTGCCCTAAGGCCCAGTAGGCCCGGGCCTAGGGCGGCCGGATATAAAGGGCGGCAAATCGTGCAAAAAAAAAAAATTGTAATGGGTGCGACGGCAGTGTGAAGCTGGTGGCAATGGGCGCGACTCTGGAGTTGGACAGGCGCTATATTTAGATAGCGAAAAAGGTCTCACTCAATCTCTAATTCTCCATACCTACCTACATAAATAAAACGTACCAGAATCAAGTATCATTATGTTTTTTTTACGATCAATAAAACATCAATTTGAACATCAATTGAATGGATCGTTGACACAAAAATTCGAGAGGGTCATCAATGCATGGAAAGTCTTCACCGCGATTAAAAACACCGCGATTCCGAAAAATGACGTATTTGCAGAATCCCCATCTATGGGTAAATGGATATAACGTCCGCAATGAAAGTTGTGGTAGCGGCATTTGACTTTTTAGTAATTTTATATTATCTCCGAATCAGTATGACCAATTGACATACTAGACCAGTGCAGATAGCTTTTGAAAGGGAACAAAATAGTAGTAGAATGAAACCCATTGGAAAAGGAAGACAATATAGCAAAAATTTAAGGAAAAATAAATTACGGTCGATCTGAGGTCGGGAAGTGGATGGGTGTGCGGTTTTAAGGGTAAAAAATGGATTCTCTCGATTTCTGGCAAAACTATTGGTTTTATGGAAAAATGTCTAATAGCAAACTTGTAGGTTATAAAAAGATCTACCACTTTTGTATTTACACTTTTTCACACAGCTTCAAAATCTATGTGAAAAGTCCAAAAAACCGAATTTTTTAATTTAATTTTTATCTCCTTTAAAAATTACTCTTTTTTCACAAAATTTGGTGAAAAGTTTCCTTTTCATGTCCCAAACTTACTATAATTTTTTTTATTTAAAATATTCACAGTTGCTCTTTATTTTGACTTAACGACTTATAGAATATTTTTGGACATTTAAATAAAACATGTCCAAAAATATTCTAAACTAGCTTTATAAGCTAATACTTTTAGTTAAACAGTTTACGGAATCAATAAAAAATGGGAATAAAGTAATTTATGAATAATGTGTCTAGTAATGATGAGTGCTGAGAAAGGGGGCGGCTCGTAGCCTGGGGCCTACAGCGGCCAGGACTGCAAATCCGCCACTGGATGCTTGGGTAAAACGCAATTTAGCACTTTGGGAAGTTGGTCTTTTACCTAGACTACTAGACCATCATAATTATGCCCACCAAATATGAAAACACTTTCACAAATCAGTAAGTATTTACTTGTGTCATGAAACCTACCAGCGCAACCAGACAATTTTATTTTATTTTTTACCTTTTTTATCATATACCTATGTCTGCATGTGGTTTCTGTATTGTGTATGTCTATGTCATCATCATCATCCTACCCTTATCCCATATTACTTAGGGGTCGGCACAACATGTTTTTATCTTCCACTCTGTCCTGTCACCCGTCACACTATCACTAACTCCCTTTTCTTTCATATCACTCCTCACACAATCCATCTATCTCTTCTTCGGCCTCCCTCTTCCTCTTCCTCTCCATCCATATACGTGAAGACTCAAAACTCCTTTCCTTTCAACTTTGTCTATGTGTCTAATAAAAAAATTTCTTTCTTTCTTTCCTTCTTTCTTTTACTAACATCACTTACCTAAAACTTGTTGCTGTGGGAACCAAGGTTTAGTAAAGACGTTGTCAGGCTTCTTTATCATGGTCGTGTTAGCAATCTTCCAGAGAACTGTGAACGGAAGCTCTCCGAAAGCATCTGCTAAAGTTTGTAGCACGGCTGTGGACAGCTGCTCAGCCTCCTGTATCGCTCCTAAACTAAAGTAAACCGCCCCTTTTGTGGATGAATCTAAGAGAGTTAACAATTCCTGCAACACACATCAACAGTATAGTATTACATATAGCGTACAGAAATTAGAAATTTCAATAGTTATATCTATTTTTATCACTTGGTATTTTACCTGTGGCAAACTTAAACCTGGCTTAATATGCATACGGTCAACGTAAACAACAGCTGGGACGCTCGGTCTGTTGCCTATCAACACAGGATTACTGGCTACGAATAACAAATCAATATCATATTCCACTTCCAGGAGACTTCGTTTCAATCCCAGCAGTGTTACGGCAGCTGCATCAGAAATAGGTAGATAAGTATTGTAATATTCGTGCCGTGTTTGTAAATGCCGATAAATCTCAGAAATTCTTTCCCAGCGACTCAAATTTCTGTAATTCAGAGAATCGACATCAGGATATAAAATTGGATGGATAGGATTTCCTTTTGATTCGTATTGGTGGATCCTGCCACTGGTCGTGGTAATGGCTATGTGTGGAGCTTTATATATTTCTGCAACCGCGTAAAGAAGCGGTACGTCAGCTTCTGTGATAACGAGTTCAAAATCTATGTTCGGATTGATGAGAAGAGTCGTCATTTGTTTTGACTTTAACTGCGCTATAACTAGTTTGAGCATAAATTCATTCATAGCGTTCTGACGGGGATGGTAATCTTCAGTATTCGTCATCAACATTCTAAACTCATCCCAAAACGGTTCTGAATCTTGACTGACATCTAGTTCGACAATTTTGTTTGAATCGGGATATTGAAAGTGTCCGGGGAAGGGAGTCATGAGGATGATTGTGTGTCCTCTATTAGCAAGTCTTGATATATATCCTCTGTAAACCAAGTGGTCTGCGTACGATAGTGACGAGAAGAGGGCGAGGATCGACGCACTGTCCACTGCATAGCCAAGATATGCCAACGCAAAAACTACACGAAACAATTTCAGACCCATGTCGACGAATCTTGATAGACGCACAACGAATACGACCGTTCACTAATAGATAATGGAGATTAATAAAACACAAACCGAAAAAACAATAGGCACAATGGAGCGGGACACCGGCTGTGTAAACACTAATGTCGATGTGTAAGGTGTAAGTATAAACGACATTGTTATAACGACCTGAAAGATAAATATTACTAAATAGATTAGAGCCTTAGATAAACATTTTAACCTTGTTCCATCTTGTCTTAAGGTGGCAAATCATTCAATGAATTTTTAAGCATAACGGGACGGCATGTCAGGCTTTTCCTGGCTATAAACCCACTATTGTTCCTTCTTTGCCAGGGCCTCGGGATTCTTTTTCGCACAATCAATGGGCCCATTACTGACCTGCAGAGAACTGTATGAAATCATAATGAAGGAGTTTTTATGCAAGCTTTGCTCGATTCTGTGGTAAGCTATCAGTCACGTAACCATAGCAACACAAATCGACACAACAAAATTGTGTTTAGATATTGTACGCGGTTTGTTGTCGTGTAAGCGTTAAAATATCTATATTTTAGAACCAATTTAATACTACCAATCCACAGTTACCCAATGACAAATTTAAATTAAAAATTAGAATGGACAACGATGTAGCAAACTATTCAGTAATAGGACGCATTGGTGAAGGAGCCCATGGTTTGGTGTTCAAAGCAAAACACAATCCTACCGGACGAGAAGTGGCTCTGAAGAAAATCTTAATAAAAAACCTCGAAGATGGTATACCAGTCAACGTGATGAGGGAGATAAAGGCTCTGCAGTTACTGCGATGCAAATATGTGAGTTTCGCTTACAAAGGCTTTCGTATATCGTGAGGAGCTCTACACTCGTGAGAATCTCTACACATAATTATAAAACATCAAAAATATTTCAATAGTGTTTGCGGCAACTAGGTATGTTTGTGCTCGAATTTAGTTAATTGTACCTAGTTTAAAAAAACGATAATGTATCAAAAACTATGTTTTGTTCCTATTCACACCTACTACGGCCGTCAGATCTTGGCGAGTCTAAAGTTAAGTGTTGCGAATTTTAGAGCTTGAAAACTCGTAAATAAATAAATGCTATTAAGAAATAAATGCAATTTGCAGTTGTTATTGCTGTTAAAAACTGTTATTGGCATTTTTTTTTACCTTTAGTTTTTTACGAGTTTTCAAGCGCTAAAATTCGCATAGCCATTCTCCAAGATCCGACGGCCGTACCTACTGTATACCCCTATTCATTCCGTTCGCCGATACCTATTTGATACTTCCATCTACACATCCTCTATAACGGACTCATCTAGCTTAAACTGCCGAAAAGAAAAAAATATTGACGTGTAAAAGTGTTATTTTAAAACCTATTTACAAAATAAATATCATTTATCATTTAACGAAACCTATCAAATCCAACAGATAATCAAACTGTACGACATGTTTCCCCGCGGTATGAGCCTGGTGCTTGTCCTGGAGTACATGTGCTCAGGACTGTGGGACATGCTGCATCACTCGCAGCAGGAACTGACCATGCCCAGAGTCAAGAGTTATGCACAGATGCTGTTGAAAGGCACCCGGTATATGCATGCGCATTATGTGATGCATAGGGTAAGTTATCCTACCTATACAATACATTATAATATAAATTTGTCATCATCGTCATCTTGCCTTGGCCCTCGTATTCTCTAAAAAGTCTTGAGCGCAGCGCTGGCCCGGCGACTCATTGTTAACAATCTAGAAACCCTTATAACTTTGAAGCCAGCGACCGACAAATTCTGAGATTTAGCGACTGATTTCGACTAAATCTGGAGAACCTAGTTTTTGAGATACAAATGTGGGGCAAACTGGGGAAGCCGAGATCTGCCACCTATAAACCCGAAAAAATGTGATATTTGACGACAAATTAACGACCTAATTTTTCGTGTTATCAGAATTAGAATCCGTGATGGTGGCCGAACCAGTGTCAGCCATACCGTGGCGAAATCCACACGATATTAAAAACACCCTTACTTACTTGTCTTATGAACTAACTAAGTTAAAGATACACCAACTACTCAGTGATGAACTTCTTTTTATCCAGGAAATATTTCTGTGAGATAGACCACGAGACTTGCTTCGCAGATAAAAGTATATAGGTACCTATCATCTAAGTTTCATGAACCATCTGTTACCAGTTTAACATGTTCTGAAAGATCCTTTATTTAATTTCGTTTTTATCAGGATTTAAAACCGGCAAATCTGCTAATAAATCACGAAGGAATATTGAAGATCGCTGACTTGGGTCTGGCGCGTCTTTATTGGCCTGATGGTGGCAGACCTTACTCGCATCAAGTCGCTACACGGTACGTCTTCAACTTAATTGTAATTATAATCAATTTATCGGCAAAATAAAACTGATTTCGACTAGAATTTCGATATCTTCGGTTGAATATTATCTCCACCCAAACTACCTGACCAGTGTCTGCGCTGATGATAGCGATAGATCCTACTCGGTATCTATTATTCGATTATTTTGTAGTAGGTTTGAAAGTTTTAATCTATACAATCTGGTAAGCATACCTATTTCGAAACGAATTATAATTATTTTTTAGCAGTTTTTCTGTTAACACGTCACGTTCAGTTTCGGCTGCAACCAAATCGCATTGCAAAATCTTTTTCAATACACTTACTCGAAAACTGCCTCTTATCGCACTCCTATTAGGTTCAATATAGGTATATCACCCAAGTGCTTTTTTTGAGTTTATCACAACAAGGGCTTTTTTATTCCTTCCTTATCGTCACGGTCAACGATGATTTTCTTTTTTTACTTAGTTTATCGAAACAGGCGCGAGGCGTCCCCCACGGGCGCTGGACGACCCCCACAAAATTAGAAACTTTTCAGAGCAGATTTGCATGCTACTAGTGTATATATTTCTACTGTATGTTTGAGATACGTTTAAACGTTTTTTCTTTCTTTCTTTATTTCACAAGTCGTAAGTGTATTGAAAAACGTCGTTTGACACACGTGCAGATTTGTCTTTGCATCCCTCGGCTCCAAAGCACACTCGCCTACGGCTCGTGCGCATTTCGCCTCGGTCGCAATGACAAACTTCCTGCACTTGTATCAAAATGTACTATTAGCGGTCATTAAAAAATACAATTAGCTACTTACTTGAGAGTTCGAGTTATATAAAAATATATTATTGTGAGGTGATTCCATGGTCAACCAACGGGAACTTAATGGTGTGTTTGCTTATATAATTTTTTTTTTCCAGGTGGTACAGAGCTCCTGAGCTGCTATATGGTGCCAGATTCTATACTGAAAAAGTAGATCTATGGGCTGTCGGCTGCATTCTAGCGGAGTTGATTACGAAACAACCACTTTTCGCTGTATGTATTCTTTTGCTTAATATTTTTTAAATTATTTACAGTAGCTTTATTTTCTTGTACTTACTTATACCTATACTTTTGCCATAGTAGTAAAAGACTTTTTGGAAAGTGCTGTGCCTATGTAAAATAGATCCATACTATACTAATATTATAAATGCGAAAGTAACTCTGTATGTCTGTTACGCTTTCCCGCTTAAACCTCTCAAACGATTTTGATGAAATTTGGCACAGACAATCTTTAGACCCTTAGAAAGGACATAGGCTACCTTTTATTGCGCAAAAAAAAACACAGACGAAGTCGCGATGCCAAAATTGTCAACTACATTGGTACCTAATACCTTCGGCTGTCCCCAGGGAGAATCAGACATCGAACAACTAGCGATAGTGCTGCAACACCTGGGCACGCCTAACGAAGAGACGTGGCCAGGCCATGCGGAGTTGCCAGACTTCCACAAGATCACGTTCCCCGAGTCCACGCCCACGCCCTGGCCGGAACTGCTGCCCGGAGTCGAGCCGGACGCCGTGCATCTCGTCAAGTCGCTAGTTATGTACGATACGAATAAAAGGATATCAGCTAAGGAAGTTAGTTCTTTAAAATTTACTAAATTATACATAAACATTACTGAGGGAACTTTACAGACGAATATTTATCAAAATAAAAAAAAAAATAACTGACAGCCCCGACAGACATCCTGCCCGGAAGCCGAATTTTCTTTAGGAATATAATTGAGAACCCTACCTACCAGGGTCCTAAACCATCTAGGGTCCCACTCGGGAATGGAATAATTTTAGGCCAACGATGTGTAAAACGGAAGCCCGTGCAGTCCCATACAAAACGGCTCCATACGGGTTCGTCGCGGGCAGCAGCACCCCGCGCTCCTGTTGCTACGTATTATTGTATAAAGTTCTCCATCGATACGACTACATGCACACTATTAAAGTTGAACTAGCGACACAGTACACTTGTACTGTGTCGCTAGTTCAACTTTAATAGTAAACCATGGCGGAAACCGGATTACTACTTAGTAATCCGGTTTCCGCCATGGGGATCGCAGCAAATTATACACGCACAATGATACGCAACGTGTGTTAATTCCAAGGCTGCATAAAGCGGATACCAGCGCGGACGTCCGCACGGGCTCAGCGCAGCCTTAGCACTTACACTTACACACAGCGGGCGCCGCGCCGCGCCCGCTGTGTGCAGAGACCTTTATAATCATTTATTATACGTCCAGAAGCAAAAAGATTATTTATAATTTGTATTTTTCAGGCTTTGAAACACCAATGGTTTCACAACAGACCCCAGCCCGCTCCTTTAGAAGACATGCCAAAACCGCAGATGAACAAGCTAAAATAAATTATTGTACTAGGATATTAAATGAAACATAGTATTTAAAATGTATGTATTATTTAATATTAATTAAATTATAAATCAGTAATAATTACAATATCAAGTTGTACTTTAAATCTTATGTACATTTGAGCCAAACAGTGAATGCACAGAGATAACCTTAATATAACATCTAAATAATGTAAACCTAAAGAAGCCGATGGGTACCTAAAATGACCAATAACACTGATCTCATACTTCCCCTGAAACACCGTGCATCACCACACAAAGTTAAAACTACCCATTAAATAAGACAAAATGGTAAAATCGACCACATTCACCTAATCCAAGAATTTTTATTGCAAGAAAATGAAAATCTTAAATCATAAAAATACTTTATCTTCCTCCATAGTTTGTTTATTTGTATTCATAAAACCAAACTCACAAACACTCTTAGCATCGGAAATGTTAATCTTTAAAACTACCTTACTTTTTGGAATCATTCGGAGAAACCTAGTTCCGTCAATAAATAAACTCTATTTTAAATAATAATAATCATAATAAAATGCAGATAAACATTAAGAGAGATCAAATTATATACCGTTCATCCATTCAACTTAAAAAACACCAGATGATTTCTAAACTACCTTCACTCACTATGAGGACAAACTTTAGCATAATGAACTGTAGAACATTAACAATTTTTTTTATTTGTGGTGGGAAATCGTCAAATGACTACCGCTCAAGCGAGGGCGGGTCACTGACTAAGGTCCTACGCCCAACGACTTTTCGTAGAAATGCTGTCGCGTTTTTGCTAAGTGCGCGACAGCATAGCGACTGTATCGAAGCGAACGCGCTTCAACATCTCTAAAAAAGTCACTGTGGGCGAAGGGCCAAAAACCCACCGTTTTCTTTCCCTTGCTGTCTAGGGCTACGGTAACTCTTTCAAACCCCGCAGCCCTAGGACGCATCGACCCTACTGGGCCCCTTCAGACGTTAAGACTATTCAGATAAATATATATATATAATCTACCACAGCCATGTTACAACTAATAAAAAGTTAAGTAACATTCGACTTTCGATGTAGAACTTTTTAAGCTAAACTTAACATATTTAAACTTTTCGTCGTTAGAAGTATATGGCTAACATGAATGACGCGGTGGAAAAACTATTCAATGAAAAAATACTATTTTAGAACTGTTAATGATGAATATTAAAGTTGTTACCAAATCAATCGATTGTCAATCGATGCTATTGATCAATAGTAGAAAAAATCTGTCGACGTCGATCAGCAGTTCCTTCTAAACCCAACAAAAGCTAAAGCTACGATCAACCAGCTAGCGTCGACCAATGTCATCGATCAAGATTCGCTCGTTTGATGTAGTAACACCCTTATAACAATATGAACTGCGCGTCATAGCGCTTATAAGTCAGTCGCTATAAGTCAAAACACACTAAATTGCAACTACCACTAGACCGTGCAACTAGTCGAGTAAATATCCAAAAATGATCTAAAATTTACTAGTCGCTACGTTAACAAGCAAAATATCAATTTGGTGGACTTCGTTCAGTGGCAGTAGTATACTGTGTGCTTTGGCCTTATTTTAAAAGTATCAACTGTCATACTGACACTACGGTTGTCATATTTGTCCAAATATTTGTGATATTTGAGCAATACAAAATTACTCTAAATACACTTATAATAAAGTTCATTTTGTATTAGCATACATGCATATATTTGCACAAATATACCAACAGTAGTGCCAGCATCGGATATTTGCTACAATTACTATTCTTTACCTTATCACTAATTTGGTTCAGTGTCACAAGGAATCAGGTACTTCCCAATTTTACATCTGTACCATTACGGAATACCTACTAAATCTTATTGTGCTGTATAATAAATCGTAGTCATTTAGCTACTATAACTAGGAATTAGCTAACATTATGGAGCCTTCGGACCCATACGAACAAAATATAACAGTTGCGAAGCAACGTTTACTAAACCGCGTATACATGGCGATGCAAGTTTGCGCCTTCTGCCCTAAGAGATAAGAGACGAATTGGCAAAGATAACGTACATTTACGATACTGGCTTGGTAAGATTCTATGCCTATAAATGTTTGCAGACCAAGAGCTAAACTAAGTACCGGCTAGAATGGGGTGAATAGAAACTCAGGGGGTGAATAGAAACAAAAAAATATTAGAATTATTACTTTGATTTCATATTTTTATTTTTAATAAAGCATGCTTGTTTTCAATATTGAATTAATAAAAAATATTTAAATGCTGCAAAAAAAAATTAAATAACGTGAAAAACCCACAAATATTGTTCCTGTTCACCCCCGTTTTACGAAAGTTTTTTTTTCTTTCTTCGTTGAGAAATCATCAAACCGCTTCTCCCACTAGGTGGAGAAATAGAGGGAGTGTTGGATTAATACTGACTGAAACTGTTGCCTTTTGTATGCCAAGGTCATGGTAACTCTTTCGAACCATCACACAACCCAGCTTAACTTGCATAGTATTGCAATTTACGCACTTGTGTACCCGCAAACTGCAATTCGAATCATAAACAGACACAAAGATACAAGTGAAGCTACAAGCTACACTAGCTTTAATACTCTTGGTCTGCAAGCGGTTTTATAAGCAGCTTAATTCGCCAATATGGAACCATTAGTCTTTAAACAATTATCTGTCTATCTAAACAACAAGAGATCTTTCTCGTCGTTTAGGAAGCTGAGCAGGAAAGTCCTTTACAAAATTAACCATATCTTGTATGTACGAAATCTTTGCACTATCCACAATATAAAGTCGAGATTGCTTAATACATACTTTCAGCATAATTTGTACGTCACTCTTTTTAATAAGCCCAGAACAATGTTGGCTATCAAAAACGCGTAGATGCTCTTTATTGCAAAAGGCATGAAGCACTAAGAAGTAACAGAAATTCGATAAAATAATACCCGACTGTGCATCGTCTGACTTGAGAAACTTTACAACAAAATGAAGCCTGTAAACTCAATTTATATTCCCCTTTTAGTAACACAAAAAAAATAATTTATCAATAAATATATTATGCGAAAATAGATACTTACCGGGTAAAATGGGGTGAATAGAAACTCAGGAGAGGAATAGAAACAAAAATGCTATTAGGATTTTTACTTTGATATCAAATTTTTAGTTTTAATAAAGCTTTCTTGTTTTCAAAATTGAATTACTAAAAAATATTTAATGCTGCAATCAATTTTTAAATAACGTAAAAAACAACATAAATGTTGTTTCTATTCACCCCCGTTTTGTTTCTATTCACCCCGTTTTACGGTACAGTGAAAACAAAACCAAAACTGTTCAAAAAACAAAACATTTTTGTCGTGTGACTATTAAGAAAGAAAGTATTGTTATTTACAAAGCTGTTTTTCTTATTTTTTCTATTTTGAATATCTGATTTTCCGATTTTTAAAACGCAAGAACTTTTATGAGTTTTCAGTATAGAATATAAGTTTTGTTTTGCAAGACCAGCACAGTCGGGACTTAAATATAAAAAAAAACGCAATACATAATTTACATTGGCGTACAATATTTACAATGCTCTATAAGAGCAGTCTTACAACATGAGGTTAACATCGTGCAAAATCATACCTATATTGACTTGTCTGTCAATTATTACAATTAACTAAAGAAGAATCAATGTTATAAGGCCGAGTATCCATTAGCAATTTTTATTTCGCAAGTTTTTTTAAGAAGTAATTTAGTTCTTGCGGCAGAAATCAGTAATTTAAGCCCATTTGCACCATAAACTTTTTCATTAATTTAACACTAAAATTAATAGCACTTATTAAGACCTCCGTCGTCTTCAACCTTTCGTATACGTACTACGTACGCAGATCTACGCGAGACACAATAACTTTTTAATTATGTCTCTAATTACGGCATACGAAAGGTAGGTACAATTGGCATAATAAATAATAATATTTACGTGTGATGGTCTACAAAAAATTTGACAAAATTGTGATGATTTTGCCACGGATCAACGATTTTCATTAAATGCTAAATTTATTAAGTGATTTTTCATCGGGCCCTTATTCAATAAAATTACTTACTGCGTAACTAGACTTTTTATATTTGTTATATACTAATGCTTGACTGCGATTCCACCTGAAGCAGTGATGCAATTGTTGATGTTGAGGCGCATTCGTTTATTAGGCTAGGATAATGTTAACCCTTTAATCGTGTCCTATTCGCCAAGGTCATATATTTGAGACTGGGCACTCCCACCTTGTTCAGCTTTTCAGCATCCAGGTGACAGAAGTGATGACGAAATAGAGTAATTTGGACGTGGATATGCGACCTTAGCGGATAGTTAGTCGGAAATGACCGACTTAGGCGATTCAAGTCAGGTTGTCGGTATTTGCAAAAATTTGTTTTTCGAATACCAACTTTATTACCGTACCAATAAATCGGTAAATCGAAAAACAATTTTTTGCGATAATCGACTTATTGTCCGGAGGCATCGAAGTGCTTTTTCGCAGCGGGCCTTAACCAATAAATTGATTTACTGCATATAGTTTTAATTTGTAAGTCCGCAGATTGATGACTTCTAAATGCGATACAAAACTTGCTATGGAAAATCGTACTTAGATTGAAAGTTACAAGTCTGAGCGTAGCCATATTGTCGCTAGATGTTGCTGATCTCATTTTTTTTTAATTTACTTTGTTTTTAGTGCTTGGGAGCATTATAAAGTCAAGGAAATGGTATTTGCTAAAATTAAACAGGGCTATACTTAAATACTATAAATATACAAGGAGATTTTTTGAGACGGGCCAGTAAAGGCAGGTACCTTGACCGTTATAAGGACCGTTATGTAGGAACAAGAAAATGTTCCAAAGAGTCCATATACATATAACTTTCCATAAAATATTTTTCGGCCAACCTTGAAGTTTGGTCAATGTTTGAATCTCTATCGAAATGTATGGGAAAAGTTTTTGATGATTTCTGACATTTCTACTACTCATACTCTAAATGGTAGTGCTAGTCTTTTAATCTCTACATGAAATAGAATTGATAGTTAAAAACTATTTTAGGTATTTTATTATTTTTTCTTTAACTAAATTTGTTCCAAAATCTGTGAATGCAGTTTAAAATATATTAAAAAGTTATAGATGGTCTCCTAGGAACATTTTCCTGTAACTTAACTTTTAAGTTACCTAGCCTTACCCGTCTCAAAAATCCTCCCAGGTGTGCTACCACAAGCTTTCAACGCGATTCATTTTACGACTTAAACTGTTAAAAGAATGGAGCTATTTAGGGTGTATAGCTGCATCCTTCTTCCTCGAGTCGCCTGATATATTAACTCGTAAGTCATGGTAAGGCCAAGTAGATTTATGAAGAAGTCATCTAGCGAGGCTGCCACGCTCGGGTCCGTATCTTTCTTTGACCATAAGGAGCACCAAAAGACTGACAACTCGGAATATAAGTAATATTGCTAAGATTCTTCTATGAAAGTGATAACAAGTACTTAAATTTATAAATTTGAAACGAAAGAGCTTTAAAAATGATAAACCTGTTTCACAACCGCTGTCCAACCGATTTATTTGTTACTCATCTTCGACCAATGAATTTTAAATCGCAAACACAGTGTTTCTTTTCTAATTTTAGTGTCATTTAATGCAACACGACTCTGATGAAAAAATGTCCCGATTTGTATTATATGGTGATGAATTAAATGCTAATTTTGATTTGCGATTCAAAATCCATAAATATTATACGTTATTAACATTTTAATAGTAATTTAGGACCTGCACGTTTTCTTTACGCATTTAGCATGCATGAAAACGGCATTTTTAATATATCGCACACACGACCGCTTCCGAAGATAGCCGAACGTGTGGCGAGTTCGTTTCGGTCGAGTATGAAAAAATAGTGGCGTTACAAATAATTACTATAATTACAAGAAAGTGGTCGGCTTATGTTTGGACCAAACGGTTGTAATCTAGCGTTCTAACAGAGAGATCACCTTGATTGAAGCTTGGTTTGTGTTGCAGCTAAGCGGATGTAATCCACGCGCACATTCGCAAATCAGTAGCTGCGGTCAAAACTGAGTTTGGGAAAACGTCCCCCTAACCAAGGGCGTTGAAGGTCATGGTTTACAACTGCTGTCTACACGGATTGAAACTAACAAGGTCACCTCTGTTGGGACGTTGGGTTGCGGCCGTGTGGTTCACGGTTTAAAGTATAGGGTTGAGAAACAGGGTGGTGGTTTAGTTACGTATCCAGCCGGCGTGGTGCAGGTAGTGGCGCACGGCCACGTCCACGTCGGCGTCGGGCGCGGCGGGGCGGCGCAGCAGCACGCCCTTCATCGTCACGTACTGCGCCGGCGCCAGGCTCAGCGCCGCGCACAGCTGTGGGACCAACAGAACAGATGAACAAACATGCTTTATAATTAGGGACCGACCGAAATTGATTTTTTTCAGCCAAATACGAAAATGATTTAGGCATTAAAAATCTATACATTACAATACATTCCATTATATTTCCGGTTTATACGTGAACTTATTTTTTTTTCTGTTTAAGCAAAAATATATACCGATATTATTTCACAAAAAAAAAAAACATAGAACACGATAATATCAAAAGAAGACAAACAATTTCGTTTTATTTCTTGCTGTATTGATTGATTTTTTTATATAATTATGTGCTAATAATATTCTACAAATCATGATTTGAAAAATATATATGTAATGAATTTCAATATTTTTTCCAAAAGTAGGCATGACACGATACGTAAATACAAGTACGTACTCGATACTTTTCTTCCGATACCAAGTACTCTCAGTATCGATACTTACAAATTAAGTATCGAGTAGGTATCGGTAGGTATCGGTACCTCTCCTAGAGAGAGGAGGCCTGTGTCCCTGCAGTGGGAACATTAAAAGGCTGATGATGAGGTATCGGTAAAAAGTACTCATATCAGTATAATTACGCCAATGTCATTATTCAATTTTAAAATTGAATAATGACAAGAGTGATCAGGGCATTAATTGTGGCGTAACATAAATATAAATTACGTCAGGCTGCTTTGCAATAAAGTGTTACATCATTTCACCTTCAATTGTAGGTATTATTTAAACACAAATACAAACGACTTACAGTCAACAAAAAATATTACTCATTGTTGACACACAGTTGTAAATTATTGTAATTTTAAAAACTCTGAAGGACACAATAGGTCAGTCACTTCAAATTAAGGCGTGCTGACAAATTTATAATGCATGAAATATAAACAACGAATTAAAAAAATATTTTTTTTATTTTGTATGTAAATAATACTACAGAGGTAGACTTAATGCCTTGAGTCATTTTCTACAAGGTAACCTTTGGGTGGCGCAGAAGAAAGTTATGGTAGGTGCAATATTGAAAGTTTTTTTTTTAAAGTAAGTAAAAATCATCGAATGACGAATCCCGCTCTTGGGCAGAGCGGGAAACAGTGTCAGACTCTTACTGACTAAAAAACCTACCCCATTCCTTCCTTGCTTTATTCCCAGGCCCTGGTGTTACGCTTTCGAATCAACCCTTGGCCCAGAACTTTAGTGTTTAGTATATGTGTGTACTATTACTATTTGTTACTTGTGAGTATTCAGTACTCGTGTGCTTTTTGTTTACTTTTGTATTTGCACCATTTTGAATCCTGTCAATTTCTATCCAAACAAGCTTGTCTGGAACAAATCGCCGAGTGCGATAAGGCCGCCGATTGTATGTTTTTATTATAAGTTTTCCTTTCAATATATTTTAGTCTTGGTGTACAAGAAAGTGTATAATAAATAAATAACTTCTTATTTTGAAGGTAGTATAAAATTATACTAACTAAGCACTCTCAGGAAATCGTGATTGACTTACAAGTTGAACCAACATAGAGGTCGATCTTGAATGATCTGTAATCGATTTTCGGATCTAAATCGAGATAAATAGATAGGGGGTGGGGGGGCTACGCGTAACCACAGAAACGGGTTCAACTTATTTGCCGCGTATTATAATATTAGAACGTAACAGTTACCTGTATTTCGTTATTGCTCAGCAGATGCCTCGAGCATCCGCCGCTGCTGTTGCTGCATGAGCTCTTTTTGGAGCATCCACATGCGGTACTTCCGTCCCGTGTGCACCTTGGGCTGGTGGAACTTGAGCCGCTTTCGCCGTCTCTGTCACACATTAACATAACATATAACATAACATATTCCACAACTATCACACAACGCCATCTAGTCCCAAGCTAAGCAGAGCTTGTGTTATGGGTACTAGACAACTGATAAACATACTTATATATTTCTAAATACGTACATATTATAGATAAATGACACCCAGACACAGAACAAATGATCGTGCTCATCACACAAACATTTGTCTTGGGTGGGAATCGAACCCACGACCTCCCACGACCTCGAACCCACGGCATAGCAGTCAGGGTCACTCACTACTAGGCTAACAGGCCAGTCAACGTAACACGTACCATTAGCATATTTTCCAAGACAACTCACTATACTATTTTTTTTATGGTAGATAAAAATCATCGAATGACGAATCCCGCCCTTGAGCGGAGCGGGAAACAGTGTCAGACTCTTACTGACAAAACAACCTGCCACGTTCCTTCCTTTGCTTTAGTCCCAGAGCCCCGGTGTAACGCTTTCGCATCAAACCTCGACGCCAGAAGGCTTCAACGCCTCCATGACTCCTAAAGGCGCGCTGGAACAGTGCGCGCCGTCGACGACTTGGCCTCGGTCCGGCCTTTTACCATACGACCGGACGGCGAGCTACAGGTCACTTTACTTACTAACTAGCGTTTCACGTGATTATTGTTTTTTTGGAATTTAGGTTAGGTACGTAAATCAGTAAAAATGAAGCGTCGGCGTCTTGAGCAAGTTATTGAATGACGCTTTAAATTCTTGAGCCCCTCGTGAGCGAACGCCGGCGTCCACACACCTATTGTATCTCTATTATGTCTCTAACTAGCTTTCTGCCAGCGGCTTCACCCGCGTGTAAGTAGGTTTCTTCATACAAAATTTAGACCCCCATTTCATCCACTTAGGGGTTGAATTTTAGAAAATCCTTTCTTACTGCTCACTTGCATCGTAAAATGAAGCTTTGTGCAAAATTTCACGCTCCTAATCTCAGTAGTTTCGGCTGTGCGTTGATATGGCAGTCAGTTTCTCCTTTATATAGATTAGGGTATTCAAAAGGCATCAAAGTGTTAAATACATAATACAAGAACTAACCTTTTTCTTGGCGGCTGCGAGCTGTTCTGCGTTAGATCTTTTGTCTGATTGGTTTCCAGGCACCCACTGCTGCCCTGGCGAATACAATAGTTATACGGGATCAAACCCAAAACCACACGGCACAGTCATTATAAGCACACACACTGATATCTTTAGTTGTGACGTTACGTCAGAAAAGAAGAATTCAAGGCCTCTAAGCTTTGTTTTTAATATCGTGTCGATTGCATCACGCATGCGGGATTGCCCCGCACGCGTAACCCCCGCAAGTGTCATTTTCATACTAGTATTTATTTTAGTGGGTGGAATAGGCACGCTGCTGCACGAGAGCAGCCCCGCATGCGAGGCAATCACGCATGCGTAATGAAATCCGCACGATATTAAAAACACCCTAATTGTGTGCTTAAAATGATGATTGACTAACACGCTCAATTTTCACATTTTTACTTAAAAGTATGAGATATATATTCTCATAATTTTGTCTTATTTCAGACGCCCACTCAGTTGGGGCCACTAGTATTAGCATAGATTTTTAGAGTCCCAAATACTGGTGGTGAAAACTTCTTGGTTTTACAGTAAAAAAAAAAAAAAAACAGGAACATAGTTATCTAGACTAAATGCAACCACTATTTTATTTAACCTCTCAAGCACCAGTGTACCAAATACAGTACACCTCGGTACAAGCTAACTTAAACCTTATTCATACGTGATAAGGTGTAAATTAGCTAGTACAAGGATGATAGAAAAAGGCGACAAACATAAAATAAAATTAACACACACTGTCTACACATACATGCAAACCAGGTACATAGTTACACACACTACTAACATTACTACAATACTTATTAACGCTCTAAGCATAAGGCATAAGCATTAATGTATGTCATGCAGAACGATGGTACAGTCAACCACACGTACTGGGTAACATTTTAATTAAGAACACCTCCCTTACTGTACAATGATATTAAACCTGTTGATGATACTATGATATTTATATGTATAACCTGTGAGAGCAGTAGTAGCCGAGAGGTAACGGTCCCGACTTACGAGCTGCAGGTCGTAGGTTCAAACCCACCCAGACGCATTACTTTGTGTTATTTCATCACCACTGTTCTCAAAACGGTGAACGAAAACATCGTGAGGAAACCGGCATGTCCTAGAACCAAAAATTCTAAGACATGTGACATCCACCAATCCGCACTGGACCCGCGTGGTGGATTATAGCCCGTTCCCTTTCCTGAGAGAGGCCTTTGTCCCAGCAGTGGGAACATTAAAAAGGCTGATGATGATGATATAACCTACTCAGAGGACATCTCTTCACGGATAGCCAAAGCCCGAGCAACCTTCGCGCAACTAAGGCCTGTTTGGCAGTCGCGGAAACTGATCCGAAGGATTAAACTCAAAATCTTCGAGTAAAATGTCAAATCCGTACTGCTATAAAGGTGTGAAAAGTGGAAGGTCACAAAGGACATCTCACACCGAATCCAGGTTGCGAATGCCACGAGAGCCCGATCGATAACTTTATTTTTGCACGAATTAGCTTTGCGCTAAATTTCGAAGAACCTAACTCAGGAGCCTAATTCTCGCTCGCCAAGTTTCCGTACCGTACGTCAATTTATTATTATTTGTTTGTTATTGACGTACGCCAAGCCCAATGAGGGTGTTTAGAAATATTCACACCACCAGCTGGCGCCACTTAGCCGTCAGGTCTTTTACTTTGAAAACTTATATATGACGTTGACGTCTAACGTTTGACATTGACGTTGATGTCTAGCTAATGTCAGTAACATAAGCGTTTTGACAGGTGCCTGGACCTGACGCCTCAGTGCTGCCACCTGGTGAATGACATCTTAGAACACCCTCATCGTTTTATCATCGTGTATCTTTCACGCGCTCAATAGGACGTACAGAAAACAAAAAGAAAGAAAAACTTTTTATTTACACAGCTTGCTTGTTTGTTTGCTTTTTTTTACAGCAAGACCCCTGGCAATGTATATATAAAAATCAAATAGTTACGTGCGGTTGACTATACATTACGTTTCTATGAAAAATATGTGTATGTGTTGATTTTGAAATATGTTATAAGGTGGAACAAAAACTGAAGGAAAATGAAAGACGAAAGTTCTGCTGCAAAACTAGAAAGGTTCAAATCTCAAAAGAATATTTGTAGCGCCATCTATGGCTTCACATAAGAACTAATCCTGCATCGCGCAATCAAAGTTCTACGCGCGATTTGAATAGATAGAACCGCTAGAAATCATGTATCGGGCAGTAGCCCATCAGACATAACACATGTCTGGTCGGAGGATCCTCCGTTTTCAAGGTATGTGGGACTTTTTCTGTTCCGCACACCTCCAAATATTAAAGATTTTAGCTTATGATTAAGTAAGCCCGTGAAATTTGCAGCAGTCTTTAGGCTGACATGGTAATGAGGAGTCATGACAATGCTATTAGTGAATTAGAGTTTAACACTGTTACCATCAACTTGTGACAAAAATCCCACCTTGAGGTTTAGATAAAATGTAAATTAAATTAAGTGTGCCAACATAATGTCACATGTACTGTAGTAATTATATGAGATGTTAATGTGTTTATAGCTCAGTCAGATAATCACAAAATTTTGGGATAAAATACATTTAATAAATATACGATAAGTCGCACGCTTTATTATAAAGGGACGAACTCAATACGCCTGATTCATGAAATAGGCTGTATGGTCGAATTTGAAACACAAAACACTGATTTATGCTTGTCGAAACGCGCAAAAAAATACGTTTGAGAAGTATTAGTATGCGTTACAGAAATATTCCGCGTACCACTGATAAAACAAGTACATTATTATTAATCATTAATTTACATTAAAAATATAACTATGATAATTTTTCTACTCATAGCAATAGTGAATATCAAATTGTAATGATCTGAATGATATACAAGTATGTTTATCAGTTGTCTAATACCCATAACACAAGCTCTGCTTAGCTTGGGACTAGATGGCGTTGTGTGATAGTTGTGGACATATTATGATATTTTTTAAGAAAATTGACTATCGCTCCTCCTCTCTCCTACTATTTATAATGTTGCTGTGCCCGACAGGGTCCATAATTGTTTCTATCTTTTATTAAATATCACCTGGCACGTACATTATGGATTGCAATAAGGATTAGAGATTTGATTTGAGATGGTTATTATTATTTGAGTGAGCTATAAAAAAGCGATGTGTATGTGCGTCAGGCAGTACCAGGAGGCGAGTTCTCACGTCGCTGGCGGGCGCGTGGCGGCGCAGCGCGGCGTGCTGGTCGTAGTGCGCGCACTCCTCGGCGCGCGTGACGCCGGCCAGGCGGTAGCGGTGCAGCTCGGCCAGGCGCACGCGCAGCTCGCGCTCGCGCCACAGCCCCGCCACGGCGCCCGCCTGCTCGCCGCGCCCGTAGAACTGCGCCGTCCAGCGCACGCGGTCTGTGAACTCTCTGCCAACAATCAACTCACATGTTAGGTACTTCAACTGAAAGATATCTTTTATTTTTATAACTTTATGCAACACTAGCTTTTTTCCAGCGGCTTCGCCTGCGTGAAAATTAGGTTGACGCCCAAACTTTGGACATTCTAACGCATGTCGTGCATCCCTTTACCTTTTTTTGTGAATTTTGGAAAATCTTTTTTAAGGCGCTGTCTCCACGAGCGAGAGAATCGCAGTGATATTATCGCCGTGCCACGTTTTTCTATACACTCTCTATGGAACCGTCTCCACACGGCGATATTATCGCCGCGATGCGACGAGTGGCAACGAGCGCGCAAAACGTCATTACATCGTCGCTAGTCCGCTGCGACTAGCAACGCGCCCGCCGCGCGCTCGCGGCGCTCTCGTGACGAGCGCGCGGCGGGCGCGCTGTCAAACGCAGCACCATTTCAGCATTGCCTCTCGTTAAGCAAAGACGTTTCTAGAAGCTTTTTAAGTACAATGTTTGATTCCTTCTTTCGCAACGTGACGTCAAGAAAACGCGGCGATACCGTTACGAGTCGCCGCGGAATCGCCGCGATTCCGTAACGACTCGCGACGATACGCGGCGGAATTATCGCTCGTTCGTGGAGATTATCCGACGATATAAGGGCGGACTCGTCGCGATTCTCTCGCTCGTGGAGACAGCCCCTTAGTGTTCGCCTACGTCATAAAAGGAAGCCCTGTGCAAAATTTTACAATCCTAGTCCCAATAGTTTTGCTTGTGCGTTGATATGTCAGTCAGTCTGTTTCTCCTTTTATATATATAGATAGATAATACAAAGGCGAACTTAATGCCTGAGGCTCAATTTATACTAGCGCAGAGTCGAAGCGCATCGAAGCGTCAAATTCTGTGCAACTAAAGCGAAGCCGCACGAATCCACGCGTATTTGTTAGAATACGCGCGCACTCTTTTACGAATCCATCGTGATCAACACCGACGCAGGCACATTTCTGACTGATGACGGGTAGATTTGCTAGTGGGCGCATGGATACACGTAAATGCGCGCGCACTAATCAGCATTGTTCAAGCACAGGCGCGATAATAACGAAGAAAACGAGCGTTTTTTTAAAATCTCAGAAGTAATGTGCACGTTATGCTGTGGAGTTAAGGTTGAATTTATTTTGTTCAGTTTTGGACAGACGCTTACAGACCCGAAGGCATTCTATACCAGTCGACCAAAGATGACACAATAATAATAATTGTTCCCAGATCCAATACAAGGTCATAGTATAGAAACTAAACCTAGATAGAAGGACAAAAATAACTTACTTCTTCTCTTTGGCAAGTTTTCCGAGTGTCTTTTGTTTATTCCTCTGGTTATTGAAGAATACTGACACGAGTTGGTAGTCTCTCACTAAGCGCTTTCGTCTCGTCCTCTCTCTCAGTCGTCGTGTGTAAATATCCACTTGTGATAGCTTTAGGGCTGGAAAATTAACAATTGAGTTTGTAGGTGAAATGCGAAACAGCATAACATAATCAGCCTTAAATGTTCTCATTGCTGGGACTGAGGCTTCGTCTCTAGGAAAATAGCCATAATACACTATGCAGGTCCAGCGAAGGCTGGTGGATGTCACATGTCTTCAAATTTTTGGTTCTAAATTAATGTGCACTTACCGACATCTAGCTCATCATCTTCTGGATTCAGAGACAGTGTGGATATCAACTGTTCTGCTTCATGGTCATGTTCCTGAAAATAGATCACATAATAGATATAATTTCAATTTATGAACTCTTAGAATACATATTAATATTAGTCTGGCAACCTTTAGCGTGTCAGGCGTAAGTGTACTGAATTTGGTACACCTCGGTACCAGCTAATTTAATTTATTAAATCTTACTTCTTACCCAAGAAGGTTTATGTTTGCTGGTACAAAGTGTACCTTTTTGGAAAGGCTCACATTTGACCAATCTTACCTGATGGTAAGTGATAATGGTCAATGATGAAATGTGCTTGCTTATAAGTATATGCCAACACCTTAGATCTATCAAGGAAAATGGAAACAGGAGACATAGAGGAATGAAACATAGGTACATAGATGATAAGAAGGTCACTATGGTTCAGTTAATATCATGCTGCTGTTGACTATTCTGCCAGTGTCGTATGATGATAGCAGCACTGATATGAATCATCGAACTTGGCGCTTTGTGGTTAATCTAAGGTGTTACCATATACAACTCTATATGGAACTTATCATCTGATAAGAAAGACATAATTATGGATTTATGTTAGTACTGTTACTTAAACTCTTGAGCCCCAAGTGAACTCCAGCATTTACACACTTATTGTCTTTCTATTATGTCTCTAATTACATTACTTGAAAGATTAATGCATAAATATGCTTTGAGAATCATTGGGCTACATTTACATATCAGATAAGTGACAGGCAACAAAACATACCCTTTCAAAATCATCTCTGTTTGGCATATAACCCAGTTGTGCGGCTTCATCTGATGTGACTGCCAGGTGTGGTAAACGAGATACAGCACTAGGTCCTAGAGGCCCTTCGTCTTTATCTGCAGAATTTAGTGTAGGTCGGCTTGAGCTCTCTAGGTTTCCCCATGTTGCTCGACCAATACTTCCTTCCAAGTACCTTGTGATATACTCGTCTTTGGCCTCTGAAAGTTTAAATTACAGTTTACTAGCAAAGCAAGTGCAAAGCTAGTAATAAATATATACAAACCTTCCTACAAACATATATAAGCCTTCCGCTTAAATCACTCTACCTCTTTATGAAAATGCATCAAAATCTGCTGCACAGTTTTAAAGATCTAAGCATACATAGGGACGGACAGCACCTTTGTTTTATAAACTATGTTGTGATATTATAAGGGTTTCAACAGAGGTTTTTCCTTTAGCATCACTGCAATATTTGCAAGAACATACCTTCAGGTGTCCGTGTTTCTATGTGTTTAGCTATATCTTCCCAATTTCCAAAACCAAATTGTTCTATAGCGTCTAGTAATCTAACTTCTTCATTTGCAGACCAACTACTTCGTCCTAGAAATATCCCAAACGCCCCAGAGTCCTGGAATACAATAAAAATTTACTGTAATACAGGAACTTCCAAGTTTCAAAGCATTAATCTAAAAACAACTTGTGTGTCCAAACAACTCACCATGTACTGATATGAATGGTCATTTTTGTGTGTTCCAATTTCTGCTCCAAGTGAAAAACACTAAAACAATAAGAAATAGTAAAAACTATGCCCTGACAATTTAAAATTTTGCGCCAAAACTATAAACAAAAATGGCAGCAAAGCTACTTTACCTGCAAACAAATATCAAAGTCGATACATTCCGCGCATTTCACGCGTACTCCATTTATTTCTTCTTGGCAATAAGTACAGTTATATTTTGCGTACAAATCTGAAAATGACATGATAATAAATACAATAAAACAAACAACACAAGCTGAACGTTGGCAGGGCTAGTTCGCTACTCACCAGCCATTTTTTTTTTTGACAACTGATTGCCTATCCATAGACAATTTCTTCTATTTTTGACATTTATTTGCCAGTGTGGTCACTAAAAAAAAAAACAAGATATAGTAAATAAAAATAATGATGTGTGTTATTCAAATATCTTTAAAATGTTAAAATTGGACGAGTTGAGGATACGAACTCACAGATGGGTGTGGTCAAAAAGCACGCTGACTTATCTAATATTGTGTCCTATAGATGTAATATCGTTGATGAGCGCATACAAACCAACAACGTGCGAACTGAAACTAACGGTAAGCATTTCAATAACGATTAGTTTTCGAAGACCGTTTTCTATTCTACAACGGAACAACCGTTTACCGTCTTGAGACCAAACAATCTTCATTACACAAACCAGTCTTCGAATTACTGCATGCGAATTGATATCTTACCGTGAAGAAAATAACATTGAGATTCTACTGATCAACTAACAGAGTCATCGCGTCATCGTTTCAAAGAAAAAAATAAGCTTTATATCGATGAAATAAAAAACGAATTTTATTGCTACTCTGCCGTCCTCAAACTCATAGTGACAAATGACAACAACTGTTTTATGCAACTTCTTCACTCAGCGATAGCTTTGTCTTCAAATCAGTTGCAATGATAACCATTTAACCACGGTTTCTGTCATCATTTCGTCGGTCAAACAAAATTTCGATCACGACCCACCACTATATAAAACAACATTAGATGAAGCGAAAAAAATAGGATTTATGATAAAAATTTAAACTAATGAAATAAAATATTGCATAAATCAATTACAAATAATTTTTGTTGAACTCTTTGTTAATTGGGCTTTGTCAGTACCGATATCATGTTTGAGATTTTAACTTATGTTTGTTACTTTTTACAGTAAAAGTTTTGTTAAAAATCATCAAGAAAAACGAAACTTTGTTGTTGCTTTATAGTTCAAAATTAGTCATAAGATAAAATGATGTCAATTTTAGATATACGATGTCAGACAGTGGCTTTAACCTCGGTAACCTTAAATCGATACTGTCCAATAAGTTGAATTCATAATACTTTTCATGAGAATATTGTGAGGATCTCAGGGAGTGCTAATTTCGGCAGCGATAACACATTATACCTAGGTGCGATGCTGAATGCTAAAAAAACAGTGCAGTATAGCACACCAACGGATCCAATCGAGGCTAAAAAATGTCGTTGGTCCTGCATTATACGAGTTTATCACCTTATTTTAAAGGCCCGAATAAAAAAAGAGAGTAGGAAATATTTTTATTTAATACTAGCTGTCCCGGCCAACTTCGTTTCGGCGATTTTTTTTTGGTTCTCACCGTTTAATCCTTCTCTGACTATCACGAATAATTCAAGACCAAAATCAGCCAAATCGATCCGGCCGATCATTTTTATATTAAAGAAAGAAGAAGATTACTATGAAATCTACTAAGAAATCTAGAATCTTCTTCAATCAGAATTTGAATTAGATTTATGGCTCCTTGATTATGGCTTTAATCGCAGCTCTAGTAAGATTGTCTCTGTGGTGCTTTTCTTTTCTTATAAAAAAAAATAAATGTCAAATCAATCTGAATCGAACAATGCACTTCGTCGTTATTTGATTACATTTTGCTAGAGTTTCAACATTTATCTTTTTCAGAAATAGTAATCTGGTGTTTGATGGACATAGTAATAAACTGCTAATTTTATTTAGAGTTTCCAATAAGCACCATGTGCTGCGTACTGTGATGTGATTAGAACTGAAGTGTGCAAACCGCTTTGGACCATGAAATCCAGCAAAAGAAGGCTCCAGGCCCTCACTGAAGGATCCGATGGCATGCCAAATTACCTAAAAATGGAAGATTCTGAAACATCAATTCCGCCCGTATTTAGGCATCGGTTGCATGAGTTGTTTTCTCAAATAGAAAAAGAATTTGACCTTCTGTACACTGAAAATTTAAACCGTAAGTACAATCAAGAATAGCAAATTAGATATTATTGTTTCATGTTTGTATAAAAACTACAAACCGGTTTAGTGTACATGTATGTGTAAATCTCATCATAAAAAGTGAAATAAGCATAAACACTGGAAAACTATGAAAACAGTGCCGAAAAGATGTTATTGTTTTTCTACAAAAACAGATAGAACCAGACATTGTTTACTGTAGTCTCTATAAATACTAGGACACATTCATTATTTTCTAGTGTAGCCTGTTTGTTCAAAAACAGAATATTATGTATTTGTTGCACTGTGGAAATTACTTCACCTTTGTAAACTGGCCAAGTGCATATTAGGTATTATGATAAGGTTTTTCTGTGTTTGTTTGAACTTATTTAATATTATATATTACATTTGTAAAATCTTATATACAGTATTATAAGATTTTACACATGTAATATTTGTATGGTCATTTTTAGAAGTGCAAATCCGACATACTAAATGTGGTATAGTATCTCAGAAATATAAATATATAATAAGTTTATAGGAATACAACCAGTTGCATAGCATTTCACTGAATTCCATCTAATGGGGTTTTGTTTCTTCACATAATAGATGTGCTCACATAATAGAAGCTACAAGAAATATCTAGACAAGATTTTTGTAATTTGAAACATGATGAGTGTCTACGGAGTTTCTTACGCACTCTTCTCCATAGAGATCTATATTTTGGAATGTGCAATTTAGCTAAACTTTTTGGCTAACCAACATTTTGACAATTCAATAGTACCTACAAATGGTTTATTTGAAATAAAGTTTTTTGATTGTACTTAAACCATTGTAGACCTAATTACTATTAAATAGCTTCTACCAGTTGCTTTGCTAGCGTGAAAGTAACTTCTTTCATACAAACTTAGAGCTTCCTCTCTTTTTTTATGTTCCTAACTCCAGTAGTTTTGGCTGTGCTTTGATATGTCACTCAGTCAGTTTCACCTTTTATGTATATAGATTTAAGATTTACTACATTTTGCTGTGCATGTTTTGTTTCCAGTTCAAGAGAAAATAGATATCCTCAGTGAAAAATTGGAACGAGAAAACTATCCTGGGGAAAGACAAAACTTGAAAGAAGACTACATTGAATTTGATGTTGCAGGAAAAAACTCAAAAGTGAAATGTGAGTAGCCTGATTCTTATTGGTAATTATCTTATTAGAATTTGTATATATCCCCTTTCAATACCAGTCTGATATAATTTGAGAAACCAGTTTCAATAGTAGTTCAATACCTCACTAAAAAACTCATACAACTGGACAGAGGCAGCCTGCGCCTGGTGGCGGAAACTATCACTGGACTCTGTACACTGAATAAGCATCTTCACATAGTAGGCATCATGGACAGTCCCCTGTGCAGAGGGTTCTTGGGGGGGAAGAGACAATTTTGTCATCTAACTCCTGATTTTGTGTCTATATTTAGACAATTTGAAAATGCAAATAAACCCAATAGAAGTGGCATTGTCTTTTCAAATATATTTTTTCTGCTTTGCCTTTGGTTAGCCTTAACTAAAGGGGTGGCAAACCTTTACTGTTGATTATGTTAACAAATATATCTATAGTAGCTTTTGCCCGCGGCTTCGCCCGCATGGTATTGGGGTTGGGGTTTCCGGGATAAAAAGTAGCCTATGTCATATTCCGGAGTGTATCCTATGCCTGTGCCAAATTTGATCTGGATCGGTCCAGCCGTTTTGGCGTGATTGAGTAACAAACATCCAAACATCGCATTTATAATATTAGTAAGATCCTCTCGCTCAGTCCATCCAAAGGTTGTTTAAAAGAGATTGCCCTGTGCGATAAGACCTCCCATTGTACCCTATATTTTAATAATGTTTGTCCTATGTATATTTGTAGTTAATGTGGTGTAAAATAAAGTATAAATAAATGAAACACTATTTTGGTGCTCCCACATTGCGGTTAGAAAATGTTTAGTAACATTAGTAAACATTTGTTAACAAACAACATCATGAATATAAAAATATCTCTTCATGTTATAAAGAAATTATTTAGTAATGTTAGTTTACAAATTATAACAAAACAAATTATTGTTTTTATATTTAATATCTTTTTACAAGCTTTTATTTAGTTTCACCTGTCCCGTTGTCTGTCGTTCTGTAATCAAATCTTGCAACTTAAATTTGATCCACTTCCCGGTTTCCGATTGAGCTGAAATTTTGCATGCCGGTGTAAATCGCATGACAATGCAATATTATGATGACATGGAGCTGATCTGATGATGGAATCACGAGGTAGCCATAGGAACTCTGTAATTAAACGGCACAACCACATCGAGTTTGGACTCGTGTGAATCGTCTTGACGAGTTTTAATTATATAATTATAGACCGCTGCTATAAAAGCTTGTTATGAAAAAAAAAAATATTTTCATTAAAAACTTGTTTAAACAAAAAAATTAAAGCTATTCCAATGAGCAAATCCTCTTCCATTTTCATGTAGACGCCCTCAGAACCCAAACCAAACTGCAAGCTAATACCAGATTTAAATATTATAAAATGTTAACTAAAATGTTAACATTTTCTATTGGTGTAGGAGCACTTATAACATGTAACAGTTCCTAAAATGTAACAATTGACAACATTTGTTAGTAAAGCAATGTGAGAGCACCTTTAAGAAATGGTTAAAATTTTTACTGGTTACCATTAGAAATTCAAATTAGTTGACTGAACTTCCTATTTACAATCCAACATTGTAATAGTAGTTTGGTAATTGAAATGAAACTGAAAATAAATGTGATTGCTGCTTCATTACAAATTATTTCAGTGCTAAGTATCTTATATTCTTCCGCCTTTGTGTCCATTCATATAAGTTTCTGTGAAATTGTTACGTTTTTGGTGTACAATAAAGTATTATTCTATTCTATTCTATTAGCATTCCCAAATTATTGTCATGTGCCACCACTGGCATGCATGCCATAAATTCACCATCCCTGGGTTAGAATAATGCCTTTTGGGTTATTATACCCCTAGTTATCATTACATAGTATAAAACAAAGTTGCTTACCGCTGTCCCTATGTATGCTTAAATCTTTAAAACTTCGCAACGGATTTTGATGCGGTTTTTTTTAATAGATAGAGTGATTCAAGAGGAAGGTATATAGGTATAATACAATATATTAAATATCACCATTGCACCCGTGCGAAGCTGGGACGGGTCGCTAGTAATATTATAAAGTTGAAATCAATTACTTCAACTTTATAATATACTAGCGACCCGCCCCAACTTCGCACGGGTACGATGGTGATATTAAATATATTATGCGTGTATTATACATATACAAACCTTCTTCTTGAATTACTCTATCTGACAGGCAAGCGACTTTATACTATGTAATGATAACTAGTGGTATCTAAATCTAAATTTCTAAAAAAAATCATTTATCGAAAGATTTTTCATGCCAATTCCTGCACTTAGGGTACATTGTTAGTAATAGTTGTAGTATTGTAGCAAAAGACATTTATTTCTTTTAATATCTGGTTTTTAATTTAAATATCTTTTACCTGGTAGTATTTTTACACACATCTAATATGCCCGTTTTGGAAAATAGTTTGGTATTTGATAAACAAATTGAATTACTATGCCATGAAATCAAACCTAATTGTTTTCATTTTATGAGAATATATGTATAATCAGGCTTACCTTGCTGTCCCCCTAACTATGTTTTTACTACCAAAGTCAACAGCATATTCAGTAGATAATTTGGAAATGTAACTTGGAAAACTTAAATGTAATTTGGAAATGTTCACAGTAACTCAAAGTAACTCCCAGAAAGTGAAAGCAAGTCACAAACTGAGGGTTCAGACCAGCAAGATTGTGTCAAGCTTCAAGGCCCCAACTTATAACTGTCAGTTAGTAAGAGAGTTCACTGGACACAAGGATGGCATCTGGGATGTGTCGTCAGCTCGCCCTGGACAAGCCCTTATTGGCACTGCATCTGCAGGTAAGAATCTACTACTAGTGACATTCCAGGAATTGTATGAAAGAAATCTAACATTAAAATCTGAATAAGGTGCTGTTTTGGTGCAGTACTCAAAAAGATAAATATCATATTATAATATTATATGCTTATGTATGGGTGAGTATTATAAACATGTGAGTGTGGTGAGTATTCCTTATTTATATAAATGACCTACCTTACCTCATAGAAGATAATCATAATATAGTATTGTTTGCGTACAACACTTCACTTTTATTCAAACTCAAACGTCAGCAGCCGGTTACTGATGACATAAATATATCTCTTTCCAAAATAGTACATTTAATGTAAATAACTTACATCTTAATGAAAAAAAACGAAATGTATCAAGTTTACCATGCCTCATGTTAGGCAAGTAGAAACTAGTGTACTAATACTGAAGATACTACAGTGTTCTTGGGCATAACTTAGATGCCAAGCTTCAATGGGGCCCACATTTAGACAAATTATGTAAGAAACTTAGCTCTGCAGCATACGCTGTTAGACAAATCAGAAATTTAACTGATGTAGATACAGCCCGTCTAGTTTACTTTGGCTATTTCCATAGCGTCATGTCGTACGGTATTTTACTGTGGGGGAATGCCGCCGACATCCAGACAGTTTTTGTTTTATAGAAAAGGGCTATTCGTTCGATATATAAATTAAGTCCCAGATACTCCCTCAGGGATAAATTTAAAGATATAAATATAATGACTGTCCCATCGCAGTATATTTACGAGAATATTTTAGATGCCAATGTATAAACTTCCTAGTAATATCCAACAACTAAGCCTTAATAAACTTAAATCCTTTGTAAAGCTAAAACTTTGTCAAAAAGCCTTTTATAGTGTTAAGGACTATGTTGAGGACGAAAAGGTTTGGGATTGACCTGCTCCAGTACTCACGTCAACTGTTGTCATGTGTTTTTATTGTTTTTATCATTATTACTTTCTCATTTGACATAATGTTTATTTTTTACAATTTTACTTTTGTAAACTATATTTATATATATTATTTTTGTGAACTTGAGGACTATGTGGATTAAGCTATATGTTTTTTCTTTTTTTGTTGCTGTCTCTTCAATAAATTTAGCGTGTCTGGCAATTTGAGTATTTAACGACCTACTCAAAAGTCCTTTCCTTGGTATTGTTCGTCGGGTCGCATTGAGCTCCTTAGTAGTCCTGAGTTGAGCTTTGCGAATACTGACAAATGCTTGCACTGACTGGACAGGTCTACTCAAATTTGTATGGCGACAAAATGACGTGTAAAAGTGTTTTTTAAACCTACTTACAAAATAAAGATGATTTAACAAAAATTTTTCAAATGGACATGGATGGAAATATGTCCATTTTAAAGCAACTCTTGAAAAAGCTTATGTTGAAGTAGCAAAAACTGAATGTTAAAGTTATCTGTAAAGTATAGAATATCCTTGAAAACTGAATTGCGAATGCCATGTCAGTTAAACCATTGAAGCAGATGTTCGCTCCCCAGTGGCCTTTTAGAAAAGAAACATATGGTCCTAGAATGTATATGGCAAATGAAGGACACAGGTGTGGTTTGAGTCAGTAAAAGTCTGGCACGCCCACTCGTTCCGGCCTAGAGTAGAAGGCTGAAAAAGTCATTGGATAATTTTCCTCCTCAAAAAAAAAAGACTTCACTAAAGTTGGCAACCAAGTTATAAATAACTAGCTTTTATCAGCGGCTTCGCCCGCGTACATAAAATATAGTCTATGTCACTCAGGAGTAAAGCAGCTTTCTATTGTTGCTAAATTTTTTACAATTGGACCAGTAGTTCCAGAGATTACCTCCTACAAACAAAAAAACAAACTTTACCTCTTTATTATATTAGTGTACATAGTGTAGATTTAGATGCTCTAATAGCTCCTGCAATTTTACCATGGTTTGTTTGACTATGAGATAGTTATTCATAGTGAAACTAGTTAAAAAGAAAAATGTTCGTAGATCATACTGCATGCGTGTGGAGCGTGGACTGGGGTAAGTGCCTCCTGCAATACACGGGGCACGCAGGCTCTGTGAACTCCATCCGGTTCCACCCTACGCGGGACATCGCGCTTACAAGCAGTGGAGACAACACCGCCCATGTGTGGCAGGCTGCCGTCAACTGGGATTTACCGGTTTGTATATTATTAGATTTAATTTTTCTCTGGTGTCACGAAAGCTTCAGCTTCGCTGAGGCCCTTAGGGCGCCTTCAAATTAGTCGTGCGAAAGCAGAAAAAAAACGGCTGCTCCAAACAGGCCCAGTTCAGCATAAATGTCCGGCAGCTAAGTGCCTGACGCTGGTTTTCAACTGGACCGTGGTTTTCAAATAAACGGCTGACGCGTGACAGTTATTTATATGAAAAAATAAAACCAGCGTGGAACGTTGCGGCCAATTTGAAGGCGCTCTTAGAGTTTTAAAGTAGTAAAGTACAAGGGCACAAATATTGTCATTGCGACCGAGGCAAAATTCGCACGAGCCGCAAGCGAGTTTGTTATAGAGCCGATAGCTGCAGTGACAAATTTGCACGTATGCAGCACGATGTTTTTCAATACACTTATGACTTGTGGGGGTCGACTTGCACCTCGTGGGGGTTGACGCGCGCCTGGCCTGATTCGATAAACTATTTTATTATAATTCTTTATGGCGGGGAAAACAGTCCATTGCGTGCCTGTAAGCGGTGGAATAAGGAATTTCCAAATGGAAGGACTATTGAAAAAATATTTAGAATTCATTTTTCAAATCTGGTCCGACAACTCTCATTCAAGCTCATAGTTATTTTTCTTGCGTAGTAACCCAATTATTAAAACCCTTAAATTCGAATTTCAAACACAGCGCGGCCAATCCTCTGAAGAAGAATTAGAAGGAGGAGGCGAAGAAAGTCTCGGTGAAGGTGGAGACAGACCGGAAGTGCTGCGCACCCCACTCACAGAGCTGAGCAGCCATCAGGGTGTCGTGGTGGCCGCTGATTGGTTGACTGGCGGCGATCACGTCATCACCGCTTCTTGGGATAGAACTGCTAACTTGTATGATGTTGAAACTGGAGAATGTTTGCAAGTTCTTACTGGTATGGAATTATAATAAATATTTTTACTAGTGCTGGAGATGAATAGCATAAAAGAGAAGAAAGAAAATTTGACTGGCCTGTCAGTCTAGTAGTTAGTGACCCTGACTGCTATGCAGGAGGTCGTGGGTTCGATTCCCTCTCAGGAAAAATGTTTGTGTGATGAGCACGATCATTTGTTCTGTGTCTGGGTGTAATTTATCTATAATATGTATGTATTTAGAAATATATAAGTATATTTATCAGTTGTCTAGTACCCATAACACAAGCTCTGCTTAGCTTGGGACTAGACGACGTTGTGTGATAGTTGTGGACATATTATATTATATATAATCTCGCAGTTAGTGAAAATGATAATTATCGCCTTGTAATCAAAACTAAAAATAATAGAATTTGTGTGTCTGAGATTCACAACAAGAGAGAACAAATGATCGTGCTCATCACACAAACATTTGTTCTGGGTGGGAATCGAACCCACGACCTCCGGCATAGCAGTCAGGGTCACTAACTACTAGACCAACAGGCCAGTCAAATGTACTGAACATGCTGAGTTTTTCGTGATTTCAAGTTTGGTCTCATAGTAAAAGTTGTTTGTTATCATGACTACAATCACGTGTTTAAGTATCAGTCATTAAACCAGTCACCCTACATTATGGCGACAGAGGGCGTAAGACCACTCTGTATCGTGTCATTTTGAGAAGCATATATCACAAATTGGATGTTTTTTGCTGGAAGAACGTTTTTAACTTTGTGTTAAGGTCACGACCACGAGCTGACACACGCCTCCTCTCACCATGCGTCTCGTCTCGTGGTGACAGCGTCCCGAGATACCACCTTCCGCCTGTGGGACTTCCGCGAACCTATACACTCCGTCTCCGTGTTCCAAGGACATACTGAGTAAGTTCATTATGAAAAACTTTAGCTAGAGTTCCAGAAATAGTTTCGATACATGTGGTGATGAGGTTTTTCGATGCTTAAACACCCCGATCAAAACAATTTTCCCATCTATCCATTTATATGAAAGGAGAAACTGACTGACTGACATATCAACGCATTGCTGAAACTACGAAGAAACTACGACGTAGGTGAACACTAAGAAGGGGTTTTGGATGTAATGGGGGTCTAAAGTTTATACGGAGAACCCTACTAATACGCGGGTGAATCCGCTGGCAGAAGCTAATCTTCACATAATAGTCTGATATTGTACACATTCGTATTCTCTTTCTTCTCTTCTCATCTTTTTTTAGTTCTTTGTCCTCTGTCCCCGAATGGTTGTTTAGTCGCAGTTGGCCTATTTGGACCCAGTAGGTGGCGCAGCAATCGTGCAGGTCAACTAGTAGGAAATATATTTTGATTTAATATTGATAGATTTATAAATTGTTGTTCAGGAGTGTCACATCAGCGGTGTTCACGCGAGAAGATAAAGTGGTGTCCGGATCTGATGACCGCTCTGTAAAGGTAAGAAATGAGATGCAGAAAACATTAGTTCATTAAACCCCAAAGGACACCGGTGTCCCCACACCTATTGGCTTATAATTGTGTCTGTAATTATTGTAGTCAATAAGTTATTAATAAAACCAAAGTCCATATGTATATGTTTGCTTGTGAGTGCGTTTGTTACTCCTTCACTGTTACTGTTCTCAAAGGGATGAATGGATATGGATGAAATTATAGCACAATCAAAACAGGAGTACAACATAGATTTTTTTTTCCAAATATATGTTCTTTTGGTATAATTTTAACCACTAGCAGAAGCAAGAATTTTAATTATTATAAAACTAGCCACCCGCCCCAGCTTCGCAGGGGTACTGATATTGAATATATTTATGCATGTATTATCATATTATGCACATAAACCTTCCTCTTGAGTCACTCTAGCAATTAAAAAAAACTGCATCAAAATTCGTTGCTTAGTTTTAAAGATTTAAGTATGCATAGGGACAGGCGACTTTGTTTTATACTATGTAATGATGTTACTTGAATGTAATAAATATTGTCGCTATGACTAAGTCTTTTGTTTCAAGCTTATTTTATCTATGAATGGCAGGTATGGGATGTCCGCAACATGCGGTCAGCTCTAGCCACCATCAGGTCGGACTCGTCCGTGAACCGCGTGGGCGTGAGCGGCAACGGGCTGATCGCGATCCCGCACGACAACCGGCAGGTGCGCCTGTTTGACCTGCAGGGCCAGAGGCTCGCACGCCTGCCACGATCCAGCCGACAGGTATTAACATAATTATATGCAACTTTCTATTTTATTTTTTATGAAGAAATATTTGTGATAATATGCCATTAGTGTATATTCTAATAGATCAATATTTTTATAAATAACCAGTATTACAATTATCTATAACTAGCGTTTACCTGAGGCTTCGCTCCCGGCAACAGAAAAATGTGGTAAATAAAGAATAGCCCGACCGATTTTGTGCAAACTTCACATAAACCATATACTAAATAGTCCAAACAAAGCTTAAATATTTGGTTTGGATAACTGAGCCCGTTCTTGAATTATGACATTACAACGAAAAGTGGCATTGATTTTTATATATACAGATACAAAAATGAGTTGCTGAATGTCTTGCTAAACGCCAATCTCGAGATTAGCTGAACCGATTTTGCTAATTTTTTTTTCTTTGTTTTGTTACTGTCAGGAGAAAGTTGTTATGAAATAAAAAAAAATGGGGAAGAGTAGAGTAGAATAATCAGTTGAAGGGAGAGAAGGCGCGGGTAAAAGCTAGTACTATCATAACTATAGTTCGTTTTTTAATTCTAGACTACGATTTGACAACTCGGAATGTCACACTCTAGAAATATGTTCCCAATTTTCTGGAGTTTGACATTTTAAGTTGTCAAATCGTAGTCTAAGATTAAAAAACGAACTATACTTTTAAATTAGGAAAGAAACTTCCTTCCTGAAAAAAGTGCAAACTGTCTATTACGATGTTTTTCCTGTTAAGGCTCGATATTATTGGGTGACGGCAAGGTTAGCGCAACGCTCGAGTAAATCACGGAAATACCGAATGCCATCAGAGTTTTCAGGCGTTATCTCTCAGTTTTCGTTATGTCTATTCATCTAACATTGCGTTGGATTAAGTTAGATCGTAGATTCCCAATGGAGTGCCCAGTGGGCGCTGGAGCTTTTCGAGGGGGCGGTAGAAGGTCCAAAGACAAATGGGAGACGGGGGCGCTGTGTCAACATATTTTAGTATTTTAAAATACCTAATAATCACAGCCACAACCACGAGAAGCGTGGTTACAGAGAAAGAGATTTTTTTTTAAATTTGTGATTATTATCTACACTAATATAATAAAGAGGGAAAGTTTGTTTTTTTTATTTTTTTTGTTTGTAGGAGGTAATCTCTGGAGTTATATAATAAATAGATATATAAAATTGGTATAATTATCTTTTATGTAAAGGGGGCGATGCGACTTTGTTTTTTTGTAAAAGGGGCAGTAGATCATAAAAGGCTAGGAAACAATGCGCTAGATGAAGCAATAAGCTTTCAAATCATGCTCGACGTTGACGATAGGCGAATGGGAAAGGCCCCTTTTAAACTTCTTTAGAAACAGCTCAATATAAACAAACTCCAATCCACAGGGCCACCGTCGCATGGTTACGTCAGTAGCCTGGGCTGACGACATATCGTCCAACATAAACTTCTTCAGCTGCGGCTTCGACCGACGCATCCTGGGCTGGTCCATCCAGCCCTCCAAGGAGAACTAAACACTAAGACTTTACAGGTACATGTCCGTTCATTAACGAGTTGTTCTTTAACTGTAACTGTATTAAACTGCCGGTTTCTGGAAGCAAATTGTTTGGCTGTCATGAATATATTCAGCCAATCACAGCTGACGTGCGTTTGACATTTAGGTACTTTCCTCTGTTTTTTTTTTTGTACAATATTTAGTACTAAATAACATAAATAAATAAGTAATAAGTTCTCGAAAATGACAATATCACATTTAACTGGGTTCGATCTATCATCACTGACAAGACTATGGTTGCACTTTGTTGCTAGTAAGCCTGATATAATGGTGATAGATCGAGTAGACCGTCGCACAATGATTGTTGATATAACAGTCCCTCGTGATAAGAACGTTGTGAAAGCTAAGAATGATAAGCAAACTAAGTATCTTGACTTGGTTCGCTAAGTTGTCGACATGTGGAAAGTTGACTCAGTAATAATTGAGCCTCGACCAACAACTGAAAAGGCTCGCGTTAGGCAGTTGGATCAAGGTCTTAAGGAAATTCCTCTCTCAGGAACCCTGACAACCGTGCACCGGTCCAAACTACTGGTGGTCAGGGTTCCTGAAAATGATTTTTTTTTAAATCTTTTGCGATGACATCACATTTCAGATTGTGCATCCTTTACTTGTTACTATACCATTCTATTAGATTTGAAAAGTTTCTAACTTATCTTTAGAGTTTTCAAATATTGTGGAAGGTAGGTTCTTTGGGATCTGTGTTTCCTAATAGCTACAACCTAAGTTAAGAGTGAATAGGTTACTTGTACCCAAACACGCTCCATCGTCGGCCACGTCATCGCTTACCATCAGGTAAATAGTAGTTAAACGCGAGCCTATTAATAATATTAAAAAGGGGAATTTTATTTGTACAAAATATTATCCAAAAACAGAGAAAAGTACATTAATTTTGCGACAATTTTTGTTCTAGAAACCTGGCTTATATCAAATTGTTATTATACTATAGTATAAAAATCTACATTGTAAACACAGTTCTGGACTTTAGATTTACCTAAAATTAAAGAACAGAACCGTGTGGTGTAGTCAAAATTATTGATTTGTGATGATTTATTTGTTATAATACATAAGTGAAAATATGATAATTATTGGAAAATTATATCAGAAAATCTTGTGTAATGCTAGGACTGTTTATTATGAAAAAGAAGTACAGCATATGAGAAAAAAATGACTATATTGTGCATCCAGCATTTATTTTATTTACTAGTAAAGAATAAATGTCCGTAATTCAATCTTATCAAAGAAATTAACGTTTTTATTTTTTCAAATGATAGATGATCAGATTAAACATTTACCGCATGTTCTTATTTTTTTCCGACAATCTTGACTTAAGATCCTTTGTCCCTAGGTTACCCCAATCCCTAGCTGAGGCAGAGCTCGTCTACAGAGCTCTATGCTTCACCTCAATTGATCAGTAAAAAAAAAGTGTGACGGAGGAGTCGGTCCCAAAAATTAAAAAAAAGAAGTAAATATCATTACTGAGTTTAAAACCAACATAATTTGAATAAATGCCTGTTTTTTTACTAGTAAATTCAAAATTTAGAAACTTGTCAAGCGTAAATACGATATTTACATTATATTTCAAGGGAACATGTGATTGTCGGTGAAAAAGAAGAATTACGCCCTTATTTTTCATAACCGTAATAGTATAATCAGCTTTAATGTTACCACTGCTGGGACTCAAGCCATCTCTAGGAGAGGGAATGGCCCATAATCCATGACCCGGACTCAGTCAGTGGAAGTCACATGTCGTCGAACGTTTGGTTCTAGGACATGCCGGTTTCCTCACGATGTATTCCTTCACTGTTTTTAGAGTAGTGGTGATGAAATAATAATGAAGTAACCTATATATTTATGAAAACAAAAACTACACAAAGGTGGGTTAAAACCACCTGGGTTTGAACTCACGATCTTCAACTCGTGAGTCAGAGCTTTTAGTACAAGACCACTACTGCTCTTAATAAGATTGTAACGTACCTTTAGGTACCTACCATTCAAACCTCGACTGCCGGCTGCTGTTGCAAGCAGCACGAAGCCGGTTGCAGCTGCATGACTGGTTTTCTATGTAGTAGTTTGGATTTTTGGGATAGCCATTCCGAACGCGGATGCGGCTGCACATTCTGCCGAGCTTCGGCTACAAGTGCTAATAGCTACTAGTAGCCGATAGCGCTCATATTGAATTGAATCGTAGATTTGCGACTGGCAGTACGTGCAGCCAAATTCGGAATCACTCTCTGCCGATGCAGACAACGGTTGCGTTTTATGTGTGTGCTACCGGCATTCGCAACCAACGGCTGAGATTCGAATGGCACCTTCAAGTAAAATTGTATGTTTGCTTGCACCTGATAAATGTTTCCTGTTCACTGAAACTGGTTTATGGTAATTTTCTGTGTTCACTTCTCATAACTGTGTGTGTAGTATGTCGATTGTGTATTGTTGCAATCTACGTTTTTAATTAGACTGTAACTCTGATTATACAGTGTGTAACTGAAAAGGGTGACCATATTTTATGTACAGCTTTTTTTGCCCAGAGAAATTATTCGTCTATGTCTATGCACAGAATCATTTAAAAAGATGACCACGCAGTTCTATTACAACCTGTAGATTTGGCCCAGGTCAGTTTTATGAGAAACGAAGTATTTTTCGAAAATAATTATACAGCATTAACCAAAATGTAAATTCCTCAAAATGTTAAACAGAGCTGTGTTTAAAGTACACCCACATGATGGTACATCGTGGTCATTACTGCCTAATCACTTAAACAAATTTTGTTGTAATCCTACGGCGCGTCGCCCAAACCAGGGAGTCATATAAAATATAGCCATATATGACTCCCTGGTTTGGTTTGGAGCTTTTTTTTAAAACTCGACGGGCTCGTCGAGCTTTAAAAAAAAGCTCCAAGATCAAGATCATCATACTATGTCTATGGTGGTGGTTTGTCTATGGTGTAACAGGAGACATAGTTAATGCCCGGTCGACACATGGCCCGCCAGTCCATAGTGATCTCTGGTAATTGTTCGTTTATTCGGGCAGAATAATTATGTTTCATTTGTTTTTTTGTTTTTCATTCACAGAACAACGTAGTTTACAAAGCAGATATTTTCTTAACCTCGGGTCATTTTAACGACCGTACTGTATATTGTATTGTACTGCATACTCTAGGTTGTCGGTGTCCTGTTGTAACGGTAGTAAACTTTAATAACTGGGTACAAGGAATTAGGTTGTTTATTATTTTCAATACAGCGAAGTGTGCCAGAGTCTGTATAGACTGAATAATTTTGTTTCTTTCTTATTTGTCGGGGAATTAATCAATGTACTAACTTAGGTGAAAGTACAATCGGCGAAGTTTGCGGTTGATTACAATTTAGGTATACATTCCACGGACGCGTAGCTTCATAGACGCGTATTATACGCTTGGCGTACGCCTGCGTGAAGCTTACACACAAAAATTACTTGACGAAACGTCAGCGTCGTGCTGTTGTGTCGCGCATTCGAAGCTACGCGTCGTATATAGTAGGTCATAGTTTGGTAAGTAAGCTTCACGCAATCGCATAGTAACGAATACGCCTCTATGAATCTACGCGGGCGTGAATAGTAAGCCTTATCTCAATAGTTCAAGATTGAAACGTATCAACTGCAAGCATCGTTGAGTGTAGATTAGATTTATCTTTGGAGTGGTTTTTGTGCAAGGGGAATATAGTTACTATTTATTGCATGTTAACTTAAAATACAAAGTGTTAAATATAAATAACATTTCTATAAAAAATTACTAGCCGTTGCGTCTCACCGGTTATTTTTTGAAATTAGAATGAATTTAAAACGTAATGCGACATATCTTTAGGTATACTGTGCTAACAACATGACTATTAACCAGATAATTATGAAATTAAAAACAGCCAAAGACAATCAAGCCGTCAATGAAGCCCTAATTACTGTTTTATCAAATAAATGATAACCAGTAAGTATAGTATTATCCCACTACATCGAGATAGATTGTCACTGGATTATTATTGTAAACAAAAATTGTGTGAACCGATGTTTGTACCCAAAATTACTACGCACATATCAAACAAAGATCCGTTAGTGTTGCCTCGCTTAATAAAACAATACAGAAAAAGAAATGAAAAATTGAAATATCAAACAGTACACCACAAAAAACTTTATTGAAAAAAAAATCTAATAGTATGTGGAAAACTATGCGTAAGTAATAAATATCAGTAATAATATCTATGGTAGGTAAATACCTTATTCGCTTTGTAAAAATAAATAGTCTATATAGTGTCATGCTTATCATGTAGCGGAAAATTACATCATGACAATACCTGTACATAAATTAAAATTATTTGAATTTAACTGATATCATTATGAAGTGTCATTCACACTATCCATGAAAAAGTCCATTTCAAATCGTGAATGACCGGAAATGTAAATAGGAAAATTGTAATACTTAAATTATTTTTCCATTTTTAATTACAAGTGATTAAGTTTCTTTGTTAAAAAACCATTGTATGTTAAATTGTAATTATTGTGGTGGTGCCAAAATCCTCTTTGGACGGTTGAGGTATGCCATGATGACATGAAAATCACCGGACACGGTGAACCGGAACCCGGTGGCCGATGCTAGAGGCGGTACTGGCAACACTTTCTGCACAATCCAAGCTAAGCGTGTCACCTTTAATTCGCAATTTGACACGAATTTTGATGGAAAATGTATGGCAGATTTTGTACGCTCTCAAGAGTCTTGCTACTGGGTCAAGTCCGTGTCCTGTGATAAATGTGGAAATAGTTGAAAATCCATTAGGCTGAGTGAGAGCTATTTTTACGTTAACGCCATCAAAACGTTTACCGCATGTGGTTTTCAGATTGGTTAAGCTCGGATGGACCAATCCAAGCGCCGAACCTCATTGACGTTTACCGCGTTCGGCTTTGTGATTGGTTAAAAGTTCAGAGCGAGCCAATCGGAGCGGTGAACGTTATAAACTGGTCGAACGCGTCAACGTAACACAAACTCTGACTAGGCACTTTGTACATTTAAAATTTATATCTAATCAATAAAAAACAATATTTTGTAGCTTACTTCTAGTCGAATAGTGCACTTCGTTCATCGCTATTGTATAACTTGGTTAAATCTTTCGTGTCTAATAATATTATTATTTATTATGATGTCTGTCTGTATTCATGTTCAATTTATGTATAAATAAGATGCATAATATGAGTATTATTAATAATTGTGTAATAATTACGAAGTTGTCAGTTGTTAAATATCTTCTATAAATGATCTGAATATTTTTGTTATGCCAAATGTGGTATGAAATAAATAATATATAATTAATCATGGTTTTTTTTATGTCCACGACTACCTCTGCTGGAGTAATCAACACTTGTGTAAAAATCTTAGTACCTATCCTCTGTCTGGAGAACGCTCGATCGGATGATTATGTCCATCTTCTGTGACGCATTGTACTTTTAAACGACAACATATCAGTACTTTGGGCACCCAGGAGGTAACCACATCACGGACACTTCAGTTGACCATATAGTGGCTTATGGGCTAGTAAGAGTATTATCGAATATCTAATAGATATATGCACTCTTTATTGTACACCATACATTATAGGTACAGCTGAAGCCTAAAATAAATGGAGCACAAATAAAAACAATAAAATACTGGATTATCACATTATAATTATGTTTTTGTTCTTTTAAAGAATACTGAAATACCACAGTACCTATAATGTTTTTGTTCTTTAATATTTAATTTTCAATTATTTTAGTATCTTCCGACTTCTGCGATTCTTTTTCAGCGACAAGTCGGCGATGTTCATCGTTTTAATGTCGCAGTTTAATCTTCAGTAAAAACTATTTTTTTTCGACATCCTTTGTTCCTAATTTTTTTTAGGGTTCCGTACCACATAAGACAAAAATTGAACCCTTATAAGATCACTTGATTTCCCGTCTGTCTCAAGACCCTTTATCTCGGGAACGCGTGGAGGTGTTGAATTGAAAAAAAAAATCGAAAAAACAAGACACGGCCGATTATATCGCAAAAAATCACATATTTCAACAACCTCTAGGGAATCAAAATTCATAGGAGTCCATAGGACATTCCCGTTGTCCTAGAACCCTCAAATCTGGTATGAAGCAAGGTCCTTAGAGCACAAGTAGGTAAGTATAGGAATAAATCTGAAAACTGAACTTTTTTAGTTATGTTACAAACATAGTAGTATACTATTCTCGATTCGGAAAATCTTTTAAGTTCGGAATTGATCTATTTACATACGTTTATACGGAACCCTCAGTGTGCGAGTCCGTGAGAACTTGGTTTTATTAGTACAAGTGTGTAATGCTGGTGAATACCTTCAATATGGTATTTGGACCCGAGCCGTGACGAGGGCACTCTTATATATTTTTTTAAACTTTTATTTTCGTACGAGTGCACAAGCCGTATAATACAAGAATAGCCGTACTTTACAGTACGGCTATTCACAAAAATAATGGTTTAAAAAAAAATGCCAATAACAGTTTTTAATAGCAATAACAACTTCTAATTGCATTTATTTGTTTAAACCATTTATATTTTTAATTAATTATTCGTCAAGATCCGTCGGTTGTAGGTACTGTACATCAACAAAGTGACTTTTTCGAAAACACGGCCTAAAAACTTAGTATCTAAGCCAAAAATATTTAAAAAATAATATCCCAGCCAGTGTGGCCGTCTCAGTGAATTTTCCACTAAATTGGTGGTTTTAGTACCTAGTTTGGTAAAATTATATTTCAATTACTAAAAATGCTCAGCCATTTACATGACATCGGTGCATAACTTTAAAAGTTCCTAAGTTTGGTTGAAGAAATAAAAAATAAGTTGCCAGACACATGAAAAATTGGTTCGAGGACTTCCAGCCTCCCGAACAAGCTGAAATACGAAAGGGTTTATCAAGGTTCAGACCTTGAAACTTATCCTCTTGCAGCGAGGTGGGAGACGTTGTTTCTTCAAATTTGTTCACAGCTACAATGAAGGAGTTTTCAAGGTTCTGAAGGGGAGAGGGACAGGCATTAATGTCAATGGCGAATACATTAGTCACCTTCGGTTTGCCGATGACATAGTGGTCATAGCTAAGACTACGGAAAAACTCAGTACAAAGCTCGGTGACCTCAGTAGAGCTTCCCAAAGAGTGGAACATGGAAAAAACCAAAGTTATGGTTAACATCCATGCAGCACCCACTCCTATCGAGATCGGAGTCTCTACACTCGAAGTTATAGACTAACGTTGACCTTTTACAGATGGTCCAGATGGATAGGTAGGTCTAACTTCGAGAATGAGGTCAACCGTCGAATCCGACTCGGCTGGGCAGCGTTCGGGAAGTTGTGAGGTGTCTTCTCGTTCAATATAGCCAATATAGGTACCACAGTGTCTCAAGACGAAAGTCTTTGACCAGTGTGTGAATCAATTGAGCCTGATAAGAAAACACAATGTCACTCAAAGGGCAATGAAAAGAACTATAATCGGAGATTCCTTGTACGAGTATGATTGAATCAAAAATAAAGATATCCGCAATAAAACCAAAGTTGCCGACATATTCCGAAGAATCTCTAAACTTAAGTGGCAATGGGCAGGGCACATTGCAAGCAAAGCAGATGGCCGCTGGGGCCGACAGATTCTAGAGTGGCGACCGCGTACCCGGTGACGTAGCGTTGGAAGGTTTCCCAATAGGTGAATCGATAACTCAGATTAATATTATAGCAATGAAAAATTGTTGAAATGAAATGAGGCCAAAGATACAAAAAGAAATGCAATGAAGTATTATATTTTAAATATCATTTCCCCCTAATTACTATCAGTACTCTTTTTCATAGATGCTAAACAAAAGTCAAGGTTTGAGGAAATAGCGACTTTTGCGATTTTTCAAAAGTCAAGATTTGAATACAAACAAGTATCAGTACAGTTTTTTTTTTTTTTTTTTTTTTTTTTTTTTTTTATGGTAGGTGAAAATCATCCAATGACGAAACCCGCTCTTGGGCGGAGCGGGAGACCAGTGTCAGACTCTTACTGACTAAAAAACCTACCCCGTACCTTCCTTGCCTTATTTCTGGAGTCGAGGTTACAATTTTCATTTACCCTCTAGGCTCCAGGAGGCTTCGACCCTGAAGGGCCCCTGCAGAAGTATCAGTACAGTAACAGTACAATAGCTATATTAAGAGCTCGTTGTGTTTTGTGGTTGAAAGAAAAATGCTGCAATGATTATGAAGTGCTAGTAAACATTGTAAAACAAATCGGCAACAGAGTCATATACTTTCAATCTGTTTCTGCCGGGCGATGACGGTGAACAAAAATGATTCTTTCGATCACAAATTAGATTAGAAAACCTACATAAATCTTACCCTGAATAATTTTTCTGTTTTATATTTGTAGATAGAGGAAAACGTAGTGGCTTTGATTGTGGGATAATTCTATAATAATTTTAGTAGTTTAAAATATTTTTTTAAATTTTGACTATGGTGGTAGTAAGTAAAGGTAAGCAAACAAGTAATAATTAAGTATAGGCGCTGGCAACACTGATCTTAACTGTCATCATTTTTCGTTTAACACAAAAATACCACATTGTATTTATTCTCAGATTTTTCGTACAAACGAACAAAACATAGATAATACTATAATACATATAATACGGGTACAAAACAAGGTTTTGGTTTTGCGGTTCCTTATTGGTTAGCAATAAGAAAAATTAAATTAAATAACAAAGCTAAGTAACAGCTGGAGATTCTGCTTTACACTTCTTTGAAAGTTCGAATTTCAGTCCATTACAGATACATTTGTTTTCCAAAAATGGATGAGTTACGGAGTTTTTATTTAAATCCCCGGCCATCAAGTTCACAGATGACCAAATTACGGGGACCGCTTACAGGAGGCCTTCGAATTGTTAAAAATGACGAGAATAGTGACTTGAACAGAAAGGAGGAACATCGCCATTCGGTGATTTCTACCGGCGGAACCGAATATGCGCGCAAAGTCAAAGAGAGAGAAACGGAGCTGTACTTGCGGGTAAAAACTAATTTATTGTAGAATATTAGAACATGTAAAAATAACTACAATGTCTCTAGTTTCTCGATTTATGGTGCCCACTGTATCTATAACATTAAATACCTACTAGCACAGAAACAATGCTGCATTGTGTAATCTAATGTAAACTTTAAATGTGTACTTATAAGTTATAACATTCCTAGAGGTACCTACAAGCCTTTAGTAAATTCTAAACTGCTTCTACATATTACACTGAGTGAACATCTGAATAAATGTACAGAATACACCAAGTTCTGTCTAATATGTACAATAAATATGACATTTCTTCCAGAATGAATTGGATCGGGAGCAGCATGACACTATGTCAGGAGGCATGGAGTCTCTGGAGCGCCTGTCCTCTTGGGGAGCATCCATTCAGAATATTGGTGAACTGACAGAGGAGGCTATGACTGAAGTATACAACAAATACTCATTCCAAATGAAGGAAGACACTAATAACTTGGCCATCAATGATTATAAGCAGAAGGTGAGTCAAAAAAATAAAATAAAAAAGAAACCCAAAAAAATCCTCAATCTTTCCTCATCCAATTTTCATACTCTCTATCTATTTATACTAGCATCTGCTAGCGACTTTGTCTGTAATAGCAGGTTTCTCCATTCCAATTTTGGATCCCATTTCGTCCCCCTTAGGTGTATTTTAAAAAATCCTCTTAGTGCTTGCTTTCCCCTGTAGTAGTGTGGAATAATCTGTTGCCGGGAGCGAAGTCGCGGGCAAAAGCTAGTTTTCAATAATATTTATATTTTCAAATGCATGTGATATCAACCTACAACATTAGTTCAGCAGGTTCCCGCTTTTCTGCACCACTGCTTTGTGTTTCACTATAACTTATACAGGGTTATTTCTAAAATGCCAGCAACCATTTAGGTCATTGGTATTAACATCATAAACAACAATTTTAATTCTATTATTTATGATGTTAATATCAATTATGATGTTAATACAAAGTACAAAGTATCTATGATGTTAATACGAAGTACAAAGTTCGATGGTTGTCCGAATATAGTCGAAACTGGCTCAATTGCCATAGTTAAAAAAAAAAAAATTATTCTATGACTTTTAAAAAATTATCATATTTTTGTTCATCAGATTGTCATACAAAAGTTTTTATTTTTTATTATTGTACATTCTAAATATTACTAAATTTATGCATAGCAAGCAATAGTTAATGCTGAGGGGTAATAATCTTAAAGGTTTTTTTTTGGTAAAACTATTATGCTTCATAAAATGTTATAGAATAGAACTAAAGTTATTGCTAATGATGTTAGATGATAATGATTTATGATGTTAGTAATACTATCCTGTAAGATTGTTGATGACAAATAACCCTGTATATGCATAACAAGCGAATCGCCCCAGCTTCGCACTGGTACTGATATTGAATATATTATGCATGTATTATACACTTAGTTAACTTAAACCTTGTAAATAAAATAAATACTAGCGACCCGCCCCAGCTTCGCACGAGTGCAATGGTGATATCAAATATATTATGCTTGTATTATACCTGTAAACCTTTCTCTTAAATCACTCTATCCATTAAAAAAAACCGTATTAAAATCCGTTATTTGGTTTTAAAGATCTAAGCATACATGGGGACAGCGAGAAGCAACTTTGTTTTAAACTATGTAATGAAGGTTTAAGTTAACTAGTATCCACTGGTATCCACACTGGTGCCTGCAATGTTTAAATAAATTGGAATCCAATGTGTGTGTGTAAGTCTATGTATAGAAGGAAGAAAAGAAAGAAAAAACGTTTATTAACGTTTAGTAACGTTTATCTATGTAGGTTGTGTATTAATCTTACTAATATTATAAATGCGAATGTTACGATGTTTGGATGTTTGTTACTCAATCACGCCAAAACGGCTGGACGGATCTGGATGAAATTTGGCATAGGCATAGGATAGACTCTGGAATAGGACATAGGCTACTTTTTATTCCGGAAACCCCAACCCCAAGTTGGGGTTATAGGGGTTGGGGAACCCAACCCCTATACCATGCGGGCGAAGCCGCGGACAAAAGCTAGTGGTTTACTATATTAGTTTAAATGTACAACTTTGAAACTTTTATAATGAAAACCAAATCTATTTTAGATTTTAGATCGCATCCACGGTTTCCCAGTGGTAATAGTGGAAGGTCCAACAGGATGCGGTAAAACCACTCAAGTCCCTCAGTGGATATTGGATGACTGCTATCAGTCTCGTAAACCATGCAAGATAGTTGTTACTCAACCAAGGAGGATTGCTGCCATATCTATTGCTCGAAGAGTAGCTCAGGAAAGAGGTTGGGATGTTGGTGGCATAGTAGGTTACCAGGTAAGGTTGACTATTTTGTAAAAAGATATTCGACTGTCTTTCATCATATTTCTTCCTGAATTGACTTATTTAACAAATTACTATTTAAAGGGGGTTCTTCCATACCCTTGGTAGTTGGTACCTTCATAGAATCACTTTCTGTTAAGACCTCTTTTATCAAGGTTTTTGTTTATTAATTTATGTCAAAAAAAATCATCCAAATTAATTAATTTTAAACTTTAATCAAACTAAATTTTTTCGAGCGAGGCCAAGAACCTCTAGGTAGTTAGTACGCGGTACGCAACGACCGACAATTATTTATACGTTATTGGACTCGCTCAGCTGATGTTTGTTTTATATTAATTTCGTACATGAATATATTAATTCAAGTTTAAGAAAAAAAGGACTTCCGTTTTTTAACTCCATCAGCCTTCGCCGAACGATTTAAATTTACCACGCAATTATGACGATTAGGTCTGTGCCACCAATGTTCACAATTTTTGTAAAACCTTTTTAACGCTTCACAGGTTGGACTTGACGCTCATACTTCCAGTGATACACGCATCAGTTACGTTACTACTGGCATATTGCTGCAAAAACTAGGTATGTATGTAATACTTTAAGATTGTTAAGTAAGTCCTCAACTGCTTTTTATTAGGACTATGTACTTGTTCAGACGAGTCACTCTAGCCCTAAAATACAATGAACAAACACGGATCCTTGAGTTTTAGTCAGTAAAAGTGTGAGTTCTTTGATGATTTCCCACTTAACCTACCACAAATAGATAAGCTGCAATAATAGCTTATAAGTTGAACCAAAATGGCGATTGACCTTCAATGCGCAGCAACAGATTTTCGGGTCACAATCGAAGTGCGGCGCTGCGAGAGGCTGTGCGTAACCATAGCAACCCGTAGTTGCATGTCGCGTGAAATAAGTTGAACAAAATCCGTACATTTTAGTTCAACTTATTTGCCGCGTATTATACTAAAATTATGCACTTTCTTCTAGCTCTAATAAACTAATTTATTTGTACACAGTTGCTTCAAAGACAATGAATGAATACACACACGTGATACTCGACGAGGTTCACGAACGAGGCCAGGAGATGGACTTCCTCCTTCTGATCGTCAAGAGGCTGTTGTACACGGTGTCACCATCAGTCAAAGTGGTCCTCATGTCAGCCACATTCAACAGAAAGATATTTGCGGATTATTTCATGATACCGACGCCCCGGGGCCTACAGATGTCCTCTTGTATCAAGGTTGAGAAGGACGACCCAATGTTTACTGTAAAAGTATTCTACTTGAATAATCTCACCAAGTTTGGAGCTGTAAGTTTATTAAATTATGTAATTTTAAATGTAAAATTGCGTACAAAGTTCTCACCTCACATCTAGATATATTATGTTGTACATACAACAGTAGGCAAAGAATAGCTTGTACCGTAGTATACCATATTTTTTCTAAGTTTTAACCGAGTTTATGGCAATAGGTAGTCCACATCCCCTGTAAATTGAATAGAGTATTTTCCTATTTACTTTTGTACAATATTTTATTTAATACTAAACATTAATTAATTCTGAAAAGAAATCTATTTTCGCCGAAAACATCAACAAAATTGGTCATTAAATGAAACTAAATAACTTACTGAATTTTAAACTGTATGTATTAAAAAATATTTCTTTTGGAAGAAATAAAAATATTCCACAACTATCCCAAACTAAAAGAGCTAGTGCTTTGATGACTTGACTGATAAATTGATAAACATACATATTTTTAAATATATACATCATCATCATCATCCTACCTTTATCCCATATTACTTGGGATCGGTGCAACATGTTTTTTTCTTCCACTCTGTCTTGTCACCCGTCACACTATCACTAACTCCCTTTTCTTTCATATCACTCCTCCCACAATCCATCCACCTCTTCTTCGGTCTTATCTTCTTCTTTTAAATATATACATGTTATTATTAAATTAATATAAAAACTTATAAATAATTATTTATAAAAACTGTATGCACGTAACACACTACAAAGGCGGCCTTAAGCATTTTCTACTAGTTTCATTTTCTACCTTAGGAAATGCAGACGCATAACATGGTAGGTGCAATTTAAAAAAAAACAAACAAATAGAAAACAATCAAATACATACTTAGATACATACATGTACAAGTAGGCAAAGTTATTGTGAAAAACAAATCCAACGACTCATTGCTGTGATGAAGGTGTGTTTTATAGGTAAACTTGCGACCCGCCCCAGCTTCGCACGGGTGCAATGTTGATTTTATGCATCTATTATACGAGTGATTCAAAAGGAAGGTTTTCCTTTCCTTTTGAATCACTATCTAATAAAAAAAACCACATCGAAATCCGTTCCTTAGTTTTATAGATCTAAGCATACATAGGGACAGGGAACTTTGTTTTATACTATGTAATGATGATATGATTACAACCAATCACAACAAATGATCATGCTCATCATACAAACATTTTTTTTGAGCGATATTCGTAACCACGACCTCCGGCATAGCATTGAAAGGCCAGTCAACCATCATCATCAAGCCTTTTAATGTTCCCACTGCAGGGACACAGGCCTCCTCTCTCTAGGAGAGGGAATGGGCCATAATCCACCACGCGGGCCCTGTGCGGATTGGTGGATGTCTCATGTCTTCGCATTTTTGGTTCTAGGACATGCCGGTTTCCTCACGATGTTTTCCTTCACCGTTTTGAGAGCAGTGGTGATGAAATAAATTACACAAAGTAATGCGCCTGGCTGGGTTTGAACCCGCGACCTACGACTCGTAAGTCGGGGCCGTTACCACTCGGCCACCACTGCTCTTGATTTCACAAATACAAAGACATCTGACATCCACCAATCCGCACTGAGCCTGCGTGGTGGATTATGGCCCATTCCCTCTCCTAGAGAGGAGGCCTGTGTCCCAGCAGTGGGAACATTAAAAAAAAGGCTAATGATGATGATGATGATGATGATGATGATGATATGGACAAATAGTTGTTGTGCTTGTCTATCGTTACAACATAAATCGATGTTGGCAAGTTATATTATGTTGTATTTTAGGTACTACAACAATCAACACCGAAAAACGAAGAACCATTTATTGCTCCTGAAATGCACCATTTGGTGGTAAAGCTTTTGAATGCCTTTGAGCAAATAGACACTCAAGAGGATCACTATACAGATCGCGACCAGGCGGACTTGCCGTCTGTGCTCATATTCTTGCCAGGAATTCACGAGATTGAGGACTTGTATGCGTGCCTAATGGACCTTGATTTGCGGTAAGTGATAAAACTGTTAACTAAACAGAGGAATGAGGAAATTTTAATGTAATGTTGATAACTATGAAAAACACTAATTTTGATAACGATCAGGTACAACAAAAACTATCGATTAATAAAGATAAATTTAATAACGTACTTTTTTTTCTAAAACTCTTATTATTGAATGCATATACGAAATTAATTTCTTTAAGTAAACATCAGCTAAGCGAGTTCAGTGACCCGTAGGTCATTGAACTCGTTCAACAAAAAAGTATATTTTTAGTTTTATTCCCTCCTGGATGGGGGGAACCCATGGGTTTAATTAAAACGTTTAAAATTTGACTGTGTATAAGAAGGTCAAAGAAAGTAAGAATATATTGTGTGTTTACCACACAATCCATCTATACTTACGTGATTAGGAAATACTTTTCTAACCTAGGTCCTAGGATTATTATTCCTATTCTAGGTCCTAGTATTTCCTAGGACCTATGTAAGAAAAGTATTTACTTTTCTTACCTAGGCCTTTACCTAGGCTTTTTTGATCTGTGTTAGGCTCGGCCTTCAATCAAGCTAGCTAGATGCAGCATGTATTATTAGGTATCTCCGTAATCCGAAAACTGGGAGTAAAGAAATATGCCTATTGATTTCCGATTTTAGTGAAAAGGTAGCTGGTAAGGAGTGCCGGTCATACAAATGGTTCGTTCTGCCTCTCCACTCGACGATCACCGCAGACGAGCAAGCGCGCGTGTTCCAGCGCGTGCAGCCGGGCTTCAGGAAGATCATATTAGCCACTAACATTGCTGAGAGCTCTATTACCGTGCCAGACATCAAGTATGGTGAGTAGACTATCCAGTCTGTATGTACTGTACTCTATGTATGTATGTACTGTACCTACTATCCAGTAGGTACAATATATATTCCATATTGTTTTTATTGCCCAAATGAAAAATTCAACAGGTACCTAGTGAAATAGCTTTCTCAAGTCAAGCCTTTTTTTATTACTAACGACCCGCGCCAGCTTCGCACGAGTACTGATATTGAATATATTTTGCACGTATTATGCAAATAAATGGCAGAGCAGTGGTGGCCGAGTGGTACCGGCCCCGACCTACGAGTCCTAGGTCGCGGGTTCAAACCCAGCCAGGCGCATTACTTTGTGTAATTTGTTTCATCACCACTGCTCTCAAAACGGTGAAGGAAAACATCGTGAGGAAACCGGCATGTCCTAGAACCAAAAATTCGAAGACATGTGACATCCACCAATCCGCACTGGGCCCGCGTGGTGGATTATGGCCCATTCCCTCTCCTAGAGAGGAGGCCTGTGTCCCTGCAGTGGGAACATTAAAAGGCTGATGATGATGATGATGCAAATAAACCTTCCTCTTGAATCACTCTATGTGTTAAAAAAAGCCGCACCAAAATCTGTTGCGTAGTTTTAAAGATTTAAGCATACATAGGGACAGGAAGTGACTTTGTTTTATATTATGTAATGATGTCTTGTATATATTTAAATAGTACGCCACAAACTACCCGCGTATCTTTCTCCTCTGTCAAATCCATCCAAAGGCTGTCTTTAAAAATCGCTTTTAGCGATAAGACCGTCCATTGTAACACCTTAGTAATTTTAAGCTCCTAATGTACTAAATTGTTTTTTGGTGTACTTACAATAAAGAGTCTATCTATTTATCTATCTTATTCAACAGTAATCGACTACTGCCTGATGAAAGTGATGGTAGCGGACGCTGACACAAGCTTCACGTCGCTGCGACTCGCGTGGGCATCCAAGACCAACTGCGAGCAACGCAAGGGCCGCGCTGGGAGAGTGCGCGACGGCCGTGTGTATCGACTTGTCAATGAGAAGTTCTATGTAAGTATCCGGTCCTCTAAACTCATGAGCCCCAACTTTTTGTCGGTTGAAAGCAGTTGTGTCTGGTCCGGGCAACTGGCAGATGTTCATTTTGGAAAGGTAGACATTCACGTTACAGTTGACTTTTACAGGTAAGTGAGCTTCCTCTGAGCTTCCTCCAGCTTCCATAGAAAAGTCTGACTTGGTTGAGAGCAGTCTGACCAAACAGACTAAGTGGTACAACTTACTAGTTGTTAGGTAGCGGTTTCAAATTCAGCCATTCCTTTGTGAAATTTATTTAATCACCGCTGCTCTCATAACGGTGAAGAAAAACATCATGAGGTAACCGAGTTATGATCGTCGCTTTCCATCAGGTGAGCTTATGGAAAGCGGTGATCATAAATCAGTTGCGGTCGCTTGACCGCTATCTCAAGCGCGAACCTGTAATCAATGAAAAAAAAAAAAATATATATATTCTGGAACCAAAAATTTGAAGACATGTGACATCCACCAACCCGCACTGGGCCCGTGTGGTGGATTGCCGTCTGTCTCCTCTCCTAGAGAGGAGGCCTGAATCCCAGCAGTGGGAACCTTTTAAGGCTGATGTTATGCTATCTGGATTTGTACAAAAGTTACCATGTACGTTCGTCCTGGAGCCTAGAGGGTGGCTCCTGGAGCCTAGAGGGTGGTGCAAACTGTTACCTCGACTCCAGGAATAAGGCAAGGAAGGTACGGGGTAGGTTTTTTAGTCAGTAAGAGTCTGACACTTGTCTCTCGCTCCGCCCAAGAGCGGGTTTCGTCATTGGATGATTTTCACCTACCATAAAAAAAAACCATGTACGTTCGAAGTGAATAATTTAGACCTGATATACTCGTAAATAATTCGATTCGATTACTGCACGGTACAAATTTAAATATTTGTATGGCCTACAGATAATTGTTCTGGGTTTAGTGGACTTTATTTGTGAATGATAATACAATATTGACTTAGAATCTGACATTGTTTGACCAAGCAATTTTATCAATAATAGATGGGCTTGAAATAAATAATTTATTTATTAACATTGACAAAAGTAAAATAATAAATTTTAAAATACGAACTCAATGCACGGGTAGCCCAAAGGTTGACTGGTGAGAGGTAGAGAATGCTTTATTGTATTAAGTCCGCCTATGTACCATTATTAAAAATTAAAGAGCCTACAAGTGATCTGTTAATAGACAAGTGCTACTACTAATTTCTATGAAATTCCATATTGAATATTTTTGAAAATTCTAGAATTTTTTTTTTTTAAAACGTTGCCCCAAACATACTCCCCACATAGAGAACATCTTCTACATCGTGGATTCGTCTAGAAACATATTAACTCTATATGAGTTAACATGTTTGTAGACACGATCGAAAAATTCTAGAATTTTCAAAAATAACTCTTATAAATTAAATATTAACCAATGTTATCTCCTCTTTGTTCCCGCAGGAAGGATTACAACAAGAATGTCCACCAGAGATAATGCGGTGCCCTCTGGAGAGGCTTGTGCTCCTGGCCAAGATGCTGGACATGGGCCCGCCCTCCGACGTGCTCGCCCTGGCCATGGATCCGCCAGAAATCTCTAACATACAGCGCACTATACTCGTTCTTAAAGAGGTAACTGAATTTTTAATGAAACGTTCATAAGTATGAACGGCTGTATGTATGGCTGTTCATAAGTATGAACGTTTAAAGTGTAAAGATAAGAGAATTTACATAAGTACTTTATTTGATTAGAATAGAATATTGATTTAATTATTTATTTTACTATTTATTTATACGAGCACTGTTAGAATAGAATAGAATAGAATAATACTTTATTGTACACCAAAAAATTTGATGGTGACGCGCACTAGTTTATTAGTATAAACGATGAGGCCAAACGCTTAGTCCGGACCGTAGATGTCTCAACAACATAAGAGTGGATATTTGCCGCACGCCGGGATGTCAGATGGTAAAATTGAAATGGTGGACTTATTTCGATGAAAAAGAAATAAACCAAGACATCAAAAGTATAATTCGCTTTTGGGTGATTCTTTGAAATTGAAGGGACAGATGAATGGCTTATTTATTTATTTTTTGCTATTTCTATATTAATTTTTCCCGGTTATTTAATGTGTTCAGGAAAAACGAGTCTAAAAGCACTTAATTCAGGCTGTCGGCATTCAGTAATTCCGTCACTCGCTCGAATATTTTACTAACTTGTCCTTCCTTTTCGGAATTTTAAAACAATATATAATATTTATGAGTAGTGGTAACAGCTCCGACTTTGTGTAATTTATTTCATCGGCACTGCTCTCAAAACAGTGAAGGAAAACCAAAAATTCATGTCCATCAATCCGCACTGGGCCCGCGTGGTGGATTATGGCTAATTCCCTCTCCTAGAGAGGAGGCCTGTGCCCCAGCAGTGGGAACTTTAATAAGGTTGATGATAAATGACTGATGAATATAATTTGCCCATTAGATCGGAGCTCTAAAGAAGACAGTGGATGATGAATGGAGTAATATGGATGGAGACATCACGTACTTGGGTCGCGTGGCCGCGCGACTTCCAGTCAACGTGAAGCTCTCCAAACTTGTCATGTTGGGCTACATCTACGGGTGCCTAGAAGAAGCTGTCATTATGGGTGAGTGTTACTTGTCTTTGAAACTTATCTTTTCTACAGACATACAGGTTAATGCCTGTAGCGACATCTATGATACCATACAAGAACTACGTTTGAAACCCTGATTAGATTAGATAGGTATTAGAGTTTTCAGCGCAATTAGAATGTTATCAAACAGCCCGAGATCAATTGTTGGGCAGTTGTCCGGGTCAGACATATCACCTGTCTGGTCAGAGAATCCTTTGTCCTTCATCATGCAGGTTTGCGGGACTTACTCTCTGTTCCGCATACTTCTAAATACCCAATGATCTAGTTTAAGTCGAATCTTGATGTTGGTGTTAAGTAGTAACATAAACTACAAAAATAATTAAGGGCGGCTTGCACGACTTGCTCTTAAAACTAGATTTTGTTAAAGTCGCATTAGTCATTAAGCTCGACTTAGCTTAAACTGTATTAGTAGTGTCTTGCTAATGCTGAAATCTACTCGACTTAACAAAATCTAGCTTAACACGTTTCATTCTTTTCGTTCATTCATTTGCGTCCCATGTTTCATAATTGTGCTGGATATTTTACAACTTTTTTGGAGGTATGGAATGTTTCAAATATAAAAAATCAAGGATTTTATAAAGGAATGACTGGAAAGCTTACGACTACCTCAAAAAAGTTCTGAAGAGTAAAGTTAAAAAATGGGTTTTTTATCTCATTCATCTAGTATGACCATACACTAACTACGTATTACAGGACAATTTTGCTCTAAACAAGTTCGAGATGTTTTTGATGTAGGTATTATAAATAGATATGTAACAATATAGATAGATATCCACTTAATAACGCAATGGTATTCGCGCCATGGTGCATGCTGTAAAATTCTGAGCTCTGTCCTAAAGAAGTTCAATATGTTATTAGTACAATAATTACATAAACGACGTTCAGCCTTCTTAATGTTCCCACTGCCGGGATACAGGACTCCTCTCTAAGAGAAGGAATGGGCAATAATCCACCACTCTGGTCCAGTGCGGATTTGCGATTGTTTTTCCTTCACCATTTTGAGAGCAGTAGTGATGAGAAAATTAAAAGTAGTGAGAAAACCATAATTTAAAGGAAGATAGGTTAAGAAATGGGGTAGCGAGGTAAGACGGACCGGGCGACATTTAGCAGAAGTTTTTAGTGTCGCAAAAAGTTTGGTCAATAGTGTGCACGTTGTAACTTTGCAAGTATTGGCAAAAATTGGCCTAAAAATGGAAAGGAGAGTTCATGAGTGTGACAAACTCTTACAAACTGTTAAACCTTTCCGACTTTGTTAACTGATTTTGATTACACTCCATGTTAGCATGCCGTTTGCTGATAAAGAGTTTGCAAAATTGCTTCGTCATCAATCCAGACTATCCGTAGGATAAAGATATAAGATCCTTGATGCAACTGTCTGCCATTGTTTATGTCACAAAATCTAGAATTAGCAATTTAAACCGCCTACCATGCCGGTTTAAATTTGACATTTCTTTAAGTCGAGATTAAATCACACTAAATCTAGATTTATCTGAGATGTGCAAGCCGCCCTTTGTTTCCGTGCGATAAATTTAAAATCATGTAATTGTGAAGAGACATAGACGAACTTCAAGCAAGATACAATTTGGGCATACATATATTATGTATTTGTAGCGCCATCTATGGTATGGTATGGTATATCGGGCTGGTGTCCGCAACTCGACGACTAAAGCGCGTATTTTGCGTACGGGTGGGATAAATGTGTCATTCGATCCACCCCAGCTCCTCGAGGAAGGCCAGCAGAGCCTTAGTATTACTGACCATTTCATTGAGGTTACCTGGGTCTCCGAAGTACTTTGCCCTGTATTCTGCGACGGCTGGGTAGCCTAGAAGCAGATGTGCAGATGTAGATATATAAGAACTAATCTGGCATCGCGCAATCAAAGTTTTCCGTGCCATTTGAACATACAGAACAGCCCGAAAATCATCTATCGGGCAATAGCCCACCATACATATCTGGTTGGAGGATCCTCCCTTTTCAGTTGAGGTATGTGGGACTTTACTCTCTGCTCAACTACTAAGAGCATCAATATAAGCCTAAAAAAAACATTTTATAATTTTATTTTTATTTTTCATAACAGCATGTGCAATGTCAGTGAAGAACCCATTCAGCAGTCCTTTCCGTGAGAGGTTGAATGCTTACAACTCTAAGTTGACGTGGGCTGACGGCTCCACAAGCGACTGCATTGCCTTCCTCAACGTTTATAAGGTAAGATATATTAATATTGTTATATCATATCATCACACGCGTCTTTCTGAAGATGTTTTACACACACGAAAGTACGATGTTGTAATTAAATTTCTGTTTCAACGCAAATTACACTGATAGATGAGGTCAATTGAATCTAACAACACACAACACACACACACATATGTAACACATGTGTTTATAGCAATAAAGAATTGAATTGAATTAATGATTTTTTTTAATCGCTATAAACTAGTGCTTGACTGCGATCCCATCTGATGGTAAGCAGTGATGCAAACGTTGATGGTGAGGCGCACTAAAAAAAAAGATATATACGACACTCTCGCGTTTATTCCGCTAGGGCCGAATATACACGATCACATACTACATTTCGTGAGCTCTTCTGTTACTAAGTGATGTAGTACCCTGGTGACTAGGTCTCGAAAACATCGTAGTTGGACCAATGCGGCGCAAGCGGTTATTGGGTTAAATAGCTCTTATTAAGCTCCGAAGCAGCTTGACCGATTTTAATTTTTTGGCTTATATTTGGTAGGATATATTTACCCTCCTACCCGCACCCCCATTTTCATTGAAAATAATTTATATGGCAGAACAACGTTTGCCGTGTCAGCTAGTATCTTATATAACTTCAAATATATATATATACTAGTGACCCGCCCCAGCTTCGCACGGGTACTGATATTGAATATATTGTTAGAATTGTAAACCTTTGTACACATAAAATAAACCTACTACTGCCATATATAAATTATTATCGACAAGTATATGTTATGTCATCTTTTGATCAAATAAAGAACAGTCGTGTCACTGCATTCGAATAAACTGCCGTTTTATTAGGTTATGGGCCCAGTATGTCTTATAGTTAAATTTTAAGTATATTTTCTGCTTTTATTTAGCTTAGGCGCGGTATGTAATATAAAAAAACGGCTGTGAGTGTCAGTTAACAAAATTAACGGAAATGGCTACAAATTTCTTGACCAGCATTCCAAAGCTGAAAGGTCGGGAAAACTATGACGAATGGGCATTTGCGGCGGAGAACTTGCTAATTCTAGAGGGTGTGGCTGACTGTATAAAGCAAGAAAAACCACCAGCAACAGCAACCGCAGTAGCAGAAGATGCCAAAGCGAAAGCCAAGTTAATTTTGACAATAGATCCATCATTGTATGTTCACATTAAGGAAGCTAAAAGTACTAAGGATTTGTGGCAGAAATTGAAGTCGATGTTTGATGATTCTGGGTTTTCAAGGAGAATCACATTGTTGCGTAATCTCATATCAATTCGCCTAGACGGTTGCGACTCAATGACTACCTACATCACACAAATAATCGAGACGGCCCAAAAATTAGCAGGAACAGGATTTCCAGTGAATGATGAGTGGATCGGGTGTTTATTGTTGGCTGGTTTGCCTGATAAATATTTTCCAATGATTATGGCCATTGAGCATTCCGGAATCGCCATTACAGCCGATGTGGTAAAAACGAAATTGATCGACCTGTCAGATGATGGTTCGGAGGCCGGAAATGCGTTTTTCAACAGAGGGCAGCACTGTCATCAAAATCGCAATGTTGGCAATGTAAGTGAAAAGAATGACAGCTCTCGTAGCAACAATGGCGGCGGTTCATCGAAATCGAATCAAAAGAAAACAGATAAACAGAAAATAAAATGCTATAAGTGCAAAGAATTTGGGCACTATAAATCTCAGTGCACCAAGGAACAAAACCAGCAACATGTAATTAAGAAGACGAACGCTTTTTCCGCAGTTTTCTTGAGTGGAAATTATAGTAAAGACGACTTTTACTTAGATAGCGGTGCCAGTGTTCATTTGACCCCAGATGTAAACATTGTGAAAAATCCATGTTTTTCGCCTCAAATAAAGGAGATAATAGCAGCAAACAAAAGTGCTATGCCTGTTTTGTGCTCTGGTGATGTAAATATAATTACAAAAACTTCAAATGGTTGCAGATATGATGTGACTTTAAAGGAAGTTTCATGTGTTCCTAACCTCTCGACAAATTTAATTTCTATTAGTAAGTTGATCAAAAACGGCAACAGTGTGCAATTCAAGAACGATTGCTGTTATATTTACAATCAAGAAAACAGTTTGGTTGGAATTGCAGATGAAATGAATGGTGTTTACAAGTTGAGGTTAGAAAGCAAGCAGTGTTTGTTTACATCTCCTACTGAAGATACTAGTAGTGAAGTTTGGCACAGGAGAATGGGTCATTTGAACATGAATGATTTAAAAAAGATGAAAGATGGAGCAGTCATGGGTATTTCATACTCAGATAAGTCGGAGATCAACAAAAGTACATGCACAGTATGTTGTGAAGGAAAGCAGTCTCGCTTGCCATTTGGTCATGCAGGAACAAGGAGCAGCAAGCCTTTGGATGTTATCCATGCTGATGTTTGTGGACCAATGGAGATAACTTCAATCGGTGGATCAAGGTACTTTCTTATATTTGTTGATGACTTTACCCGTATGGCTTTTGTTTACTTTCTTAAAGTAAAAAGTGAAGTTTTCAAGTACTTTAAAGAGTTCAAGTCGTTGGTAGAAAACCAACAGAATGCAAAAATTAAAATTTTTCGGACAGATAATGGCCTAGAGTTCTGTAGTAATGAGTTTGAAAATTATTTGAAAAGTGCAGGTATTCTTCATCAAAAGACGAATGCCTACACTCCTGAACAAAATGGTATGAGCGAGCGTATCAATAGGACTATTGTTGAAAGAGCTCGTTGTTTATTATTTGATGCTGGGTTAGATAAGAAGTTTTGGGCGGAAGCTACAAATACTGCAGTCTATCTTAGAAACAGATCTGTTGCATCAGGATTAGATAATAAAACACCATATGAACTCTGGATGAAACAGAAACCAGATTTAAGTCATATCCGTATATTCGGTAGTCCGATAATGGTTCACATTCCAAAAGAAAAAAGGCTCAAGTGGGATTCTAAATCAAAGAAGCATATCCTAGTCGGTTTTGCAGAAAATGTGAAAGGTTACAGAGTATATGATCCTGTAAAGCGTAATATAACAACAAGTAGAGATGTTATAGTACATGAGAATACTGAAAGGAAGAATATTGTAGATGACAATATAACAGTTTCAGTTGGGGATACAATCCAAACAGATAAGTCAGGCAGTGATGTTAAGAGCAGTGAGAAAGAGATACCAAAAGAAACTTCTCAGAGTGATGAATGCTCAGATATTTCTTCAGAATTTGAATATCATAATAATAAAACGGCAGTTTATTCGAATGCAGTGACACGACTGTTCTTTATTTGATCTTTTTTAAATCATTCATGTTCAAATGACCCATTCTCCTGTGCCAAACTTCACTACTAGTATCTTCAGTAGGAGATGTAAACAAACACTGCTTGCTTTCTAACCTCAACTTGTAAACACCATTCATTTCATCTGCAATTCCAACCAAACTGTTTTCTTGATTGTAAATATAACAGCAATCGTTCTTGAATTGCACACTGTTGCCGTTTTTGATCAACTTACTAATAGAAATTAAATTTGTCGAGAGGTTAGGAACACATGAAACTTCCTTTAAAGTCACATCATATCTGCAACCATTTGAAGTTTTTGTAATTATATTTACATCACCAGAGCACAAAACAGGCATAGCACTTTTGTTTGCTGCTATTATCTCCTTTATTTGAGGCGAAAAACATGGATTTTTCACAATGTTTACATCTGGGGTCAAATGAACACTGGCACCGCTATCTAAGTAAAAGTCGTCTTTACTATAATTTCCACTCAAGAAAACTGCGGAAAAAGCGTTCGTCTTCTTAATTACATGTTGCTGGTTTTGTTCCTTGGTGCACTGAGATTTATAGTGCCCAAATTCTTTGCACTTATAGCATTTTATTTTCTGTTTATCTGTTTTCTTTTGATTCGATTTCGATGAACCGCCGCCATTGTTGCTACGAGAGCTGTCATTCTTTTCACTTACATTGCCAACATTGCGATTTTGATGACAGTGCTGCCCTCTGTTGAAAAACGCATTTCCGGCCTCCGAACCATCATCTGACAGGTCGATCAATTTCGTTTTTACCACATCGGCTGTAATGGCGATTCCGGAATGCTCAATGGCCATAATCATTGGAAAATATTTATCAGGCAAACCAGCCAACAATAAACACCCGATCCACTCATCATTCACTGGAAATCCTGTTCCTGCTAATTTTTGGGCCGTCTCGATTATTTGTGTGATGTAGGTAGTCATTGAGTCGCAACCGTCTAGGCGAATTGATATGAGATTACGCAACAATGTGATTCTCCTTGAAAACCCAGAATCATCAAACATCGACTTCAATTTCTGCCACAAATCCTTAGTACTTTTAGCTTCCTTAATGTGAACATACAATGATGGATCTATTGTCAAAATTAACTTGGCTTTCGCTTTGGCATCTTCTGCTACTGCGGTTGCTGTTGCTGGTGGTTTTTCTTGCTTTATACAGTCAGCCACACCCTCTAGAATCAGCAAGTTCTCCGCCGCAAATGCCCATTCGTCATAGTTTTCCCGACCTTTCAGCTTTGGAATGCTGGTCAAGAAATTTGTAGCCATTTCCGTTAATTTTGTTAACTGACACTCACAGCCGTTTTTTTATATTACATACCGCGCCTAAGCTAAATAAAAGCAGAAAATATACTTAAAATTTAACTATAAGACATACTGGGCCCATAACCTAAACACTGTTGAACCTGTCCTAAGTTTTTTATCTTAAATTTAGAACTCAACGCAGAAACTAAATCTTCAGTTTCACTCTTATTATTACAATAAACAAAGAAATCATCAACATACAAAGCAATGATAAGCTTTACATCATTACTGATCTTTGTAAAAACACATGGTTCTAAGCGACTCTTTTTAAACCCTATTTCACATAAACATTGCTCTACTCTCTCATACCAAGACCTAGAGGACTGTTTTAGTCCATAAATTGCTCTGTTTAATTTTACAATAACTTTCTCTTTTTTAGAATTGCAGTCAATATTTGGCTGATACATATAAATATCTTCTTTAAGAAAACCATTTAAAAATGCTGTTTTCACATCTAAATGAGTGACATCTAAATTTAATTGTACTGACAAAGCAAATAACATCTTAAGAGTAGCCTACTACTGCCATATATAAATTATTATCGACAAGTATATGTTATGTCATCTTTTGATCAAATAAAGAACAGTCGTGTCACTGCATTCGAATAAACTGCCGTTTTATTAGGTTATGGGCCCAGTATGTCTTATAGTTAAATTTTAAGTATATTTTCTGCTTTTATTTAGCTTAGGCGCGGTATGTAATATAAAATATATAGCCTCTTTACATGCTTCTGCTATTGCCATGTACTCAGCCTCCTCGGTACAGAGCGCGTTTAGTGGCTAAAGGCTTCACTCAGAAGCCTGGAGTTGATTATGATGAGACTTTTTCACCCGTTGTAAGACATTCTACTCTTAAGATGTTATTTGCTTTGTCAGTACAATTAAATTTAGATGTCACTCATTTAGATGTGAAAACAGCATTTTTAAATGGTTTTCTTAAAGAAGATATTTATATGTATCAGCCAAATATTGACTGCAATTCTAAAAAAGAGAAAGTTATTGTAAAATTAAACAGAGCAATTTATGGACTAAAACAGTCCTCTAGGTCTTGGTATGAGAGAGTAGAGCAATGTTTATGTGAAATAGGGTTTAAAAAGAGTCGCTTAGAACCATGTGTTTTTACAAAGATCAGTAATGATGTAAAGCTTATCATTGCTTTGTATGTTGATGATTTCTTTGTTTATTGTAATAATAAGAGGGAAACTGAAGATTTAGTTTCTGCGTTGAGTTCTAAATTTAAGATAAAAAACTTAGGACAGGTTCAACAGTGTTTAGGTATGAGGGTTAAGATTGATAAAAAGCTCAATATTGTAACTTTAGATCAAGAACAATATATAGATCAGTTATTAAATAAATTTAATATGTTGGAATGTAAAGAAGCTAGTACTCCAATTGAATGTAAATTAGATATTGAAAGGTCTGAAACCTGTGATAGTGAGATTCCTTATCAGCAATTGATAGGAAGCTTGATGTACTTAGCAGTTCTGACAAGGCCAGACATATCATTCAGTGTAAGTTTTCTTAGTCAGTTCAATAAATGTCACACTAATGTTCATTGGAAGTATGCTAAGAGAATACTTAGATATTTAAAGAAAACAAAAGATTTTTGTTTGAAATATGCAAAAGGAGACACTGAACTTGTAGGATATGTTGATGCAGATTGGGCTAGTAATTCAGTTGACCGTAAGTCTTATACAGGATATTGTTTTGAAATATCAGGTTCAGCTATTTCATGGGAAAGCCGTAAGCAAAGAACAGTAGCATTATCAAGTATGGAGGCTGAGTACATGGCAATAGCAGAAGCATGTAAAGAGGCTATATATTTAAGAATGTTATTATGTGAGCTTACTGGTAGTTTACACACTGTGAAATTGTACAATGATAGTCAAAGTGCACAGAAGTTGGTGGCAAACCATGTGTGTCATAGAAAAAGTAAACATATTGACATCAGATACCATTTTGTCAAAGATGTAGTCAATGATAACATTATTAGTTTGAAATATTTGCCAACAACTGCTATGCCAGCAGATGTTTTAACTAAAGCTTTAAGTCCTATGAAACATTATAAATGTTTGGAAGGTATAGGTATGTTTAAGTGTTAGTAATTTAAACTGTTAGTATCTTATACAAAAGATTGTTTAAATTGTGATATTGGTTTATTTTCTGTAGTTGGGGTGTTAGAATTGTAAACCTTTGTACACATAAAATAAACCTACTACTGCCATATATAAATTATTATCGACAAGTATATGTTATGTCATCTTTTGATCAAATAAAGAACAGTCGTGTCACTGCATTCGAATAAACTGCCGTTTTATTATATATTATGCATGTATTATACACATAAACCTTCCTCTTGAATCACTCTATCTATTAAAAAAAAACCGCATCAAAATCCGTTGCGCACTTTTAAAGATTTAAGCATACATACATAGGGACAGAGCAACTTTGTTGTATACTGTGAGAGCCTCGAGTCCCCTCGAGAGGCTCCCAACCTTCCAGGGATCTTGGTAACTTCAATTAAACCACGTTTACTTTATATTTTTCTATATTTTTGCTTTTATCGGCTCGACATACAATCTTATTCACATGACAACCTATTATATCTCATTAGAATAAATTAAACTACAAATAGTCTGCGAACGTCTTGCCAGCCAGTAAGCAAATCCGGAGCGCATGCGAACTCTTCAGAGATATCGCATTCAGCCACCCCTTTATTGAATAGAAATGTTTGGAAACCGAACATTTCTATTCGACAAAATTTATCGCAGGCTATGGGTAGGACCTATCTACTCCTAACACCGATTTCCCTACCTATGTGGGGACTATATATATAATTTTTTTTTTTATTATGGCGGATGGTTCTGGAGAACTAGTTTAAGCTGGGGTCAACGACAAAATTTCAAAATATAATCAACCAACATTTATGTTTCTATTGAGCATCATTCCGCTCTCACCCAACAGCGTTGCCCTGCTTAAACTTCGCTGGAGCAAAACCCCACTAAAGGCCTCAGCGCACCGCCCTGCTGACCTAGGAAGCCAAAGTCACAACCGCCCCTATTGGGATTACACTCTAAGATACAATGCCTTCTGACTTTTATTCCTTCGGGCGCTTATCGGGCCAGAGGTCAAAGAGCCACAACCATTGGATCACCTATACTTTGCTTCATTATATGAATCCATTCCAGAGTAATAATTAATCAACACCGATTATTTAAATTTAATTATTCAAGTTAAGTATATCAATGGAATCAACTTGACTCCCTTTGCGAAGACTATGCTTCATTTGCAAAGTTGATATTAGCTCACATTAAGTGCGCAATTTCCTCCTCATTCCCTCTGAAATAGATACATTCCTATCCTATAACCCTAACACTTATCTTTCATTTCTCTGGCTCTCCCTCTGTTCACTCCCGGCTGCCCATCATCACTTGACTTGGCACGCTGCGCGTGCTTAGACATCTGCCTTGGCACGTTGTTCGTGCTCACCCGGCAGCAATATGTAAAATCAAACATGAAACAAAATTATATATTAACACTTCATTATAACAACAACTTAATATGACAATATTATCTGACATTAATGACTTTTAATGAATGACATAATATTTTTATATATTTGTTCTGGATATTCTGCTTTTTGAGCCTTATATATTTACAAAATTCTTAAATTGAAATGAAACTCAATAATTATCAAAAATACAGTCTAATAACTTCTTCTTATAAAATTTCCAAAATTTAAATTTAGGTAAAAAGAATTGTTTTTTAAATTTAGTGCAATAATATTTACAATTTGATACATGTGATTTAATTTCTTTTAAATGTCTAAGATGGAGGGACTTTCTTGCAACCAAACTTTTTTGTGCCATGCACTTTTTAGTTTTACCTGGAACGCGATCTTTTTTACGTAACATATTAAACTCAAACCTTTTTTTGGGAACTTTATGCGTTACCATAGGGGAACGGTCATCATACTTTGTGACAACTTGTGTCATCTCCTTTTCCTTCTGTAAAAAACCTATGAATTCACAATTTATTATTTCCAACTTATGATGCTTCTCGTAATCATTTCTATAGGATACTTCATCATGATCATCTTGAGTTATTGTAACGAACGTATCTTTATCTGGAATAAAATCGGATGAAATAGTAATACATGGATTGAACACACCCGGGGATTTGTCTTCATCCGTATCCTCCGTGGGTGTCTCATCGCTGATTTGGCCGCTTACGTCACAGCCCTGGTCATCAGTGTCATCATGGCTGCTCACGTCACAGCCCTGGTCATCCTCCTCTTCCCGGCTGCTGACGTCATGGCTCTGGTCATCATCGTCATCATTTGGCTCATCACTTTGCTCATCATTTTCCGTCATGCTAGAATATAAATCGGTATTATTACTCTGATCCACAACACTAGACGGTTCACCTTCACCGCATAGCGCTGGATCCTCCTCCACGACACATAGTTCCACACTAGACGGTTCACCTTCACCGCATAGCGCTGGATCCTCCTTCACAACACATAGTTCCAGTGCGGCACGATTTTTACATGTAAAACATTCGCACGGGAACTCACTCCTCAATAAATCGCACAACGTTGCGAAGTCCATATCATCATGGTACGTGTACCTAAAAAAATACTGGGCTGGTCCCTGTAGGTATACGCCCAAAATGAGTGCGTAGTCCTTCTCAAACCACTCGTTGGTTCTAGCCGTCAGCCTGAACTCGGCGACAAACTCCTCGAAACAGATATTTTTATCTATTCCCGTGTAATACATTTTTTTCCTTTCTAACCACTAATTAACCAATAAAAAACCACTTAGCTCAACTCCTCAGGCGTGAAGTGACGCCTGCTTTATTTATTTTCCTCGCTTGGCATCCGAGAGGTATTGTTTATAAGGGGCTGTACCTATGCAGCCGTTTCCTTACAAACAATCAAATATCTGAAATCAAACGTTTTTGGCCTCCACCATTTGTGAGAGCCTCGAGTCCCCTCGAGAGGCTCCCAACCTTCCAGGGATCGTGGTAACTTCAATTAAACCACGTTTACTTTATATTTTTCTATATTTTTGCTTTTATCGGCTCGACATACAATCTTATTCACATGACAACCTATTATATCTCATTAGAATAAATTAAACTACAAATAGTCTGCGAACGTCTTGCCAGCCAGTAAGCAAATCCGGAGCGCATGCGAACTCTTCAGAGATATCGCAATACTATGTAATGATATATATATGTATATATACACTAGCTTTTGCCCGCGGCTTCGCCCACGTGGTATTGGGGTTTGGTTTGGGGTTTCCGGGATAAAAAGTAGCCTATATACTATCCCAGAGTGTATGCTATGCCTGTGCCAAATTTCATCCAGATCCGTCCAGCCGTTTTGGCGTGATTGAGTAACAAACATCCAAACATCGTAACTTTCGCATTTATAATATTAGTAAGATATATATTTTATTTCATTTTCCTAGGTATGGAGCCATCTCCGCCAACAACAGTACTTCCGGTCGGGCGGCCAGTCGGAAGCGCAGTGGGCGCGGCGCTTCTACGTGCAGGCGCGCGCGCTGCGCGAGCTGGACGAGCTCGCCCGGGACATGCGCAAGAGGCTCGCCTCCATCGGCATCGACCCGCCCGACGGCAAGTCGCCCTGGAACAAGCATGAGCTGTCACTGCTTTACAAAGTAACTAATTTTTACCAGTTTTTTTCTTACTTTTTACAATTACAATACGATACAATTGTCTCTTTTTTTTTGACCATCTCACAACGCCGTTTAGTCTCAAGCTAAGCAGAGCTTGTATTATGAGTACTAGATAACTGATAAACATACTTATATATTTCTAAATACATACATATTATAGATAAATTACATCCAGACACAGAACAAATGGTCGTGCTCATCACACAAACATTTGTCCTGGGTGGGAATCGAACCCACGACCTCCGGCATAGCAGTCAGGGTCACTAACTACTATGCTGACAGGCCAGTCAAAAGTCAGTTTTTTGATGCTAATCAGCCCGTGAAGCATGGGCTTCCGCATTGTTCCTGCTCCCGTTCGACTAGCGGCTTAGCCACCAAGCGCAGGTTCATACTCAACCAACAATGCCTCTTAGACGATCCCTCTCCTAGTACAAAATTCGTCTATGCCTTGCAAATAAACATCACTTTAAAAGACTTCAGATCTGTCTTTATGGGTTTCAAATTTGTCTTTAGTATGTGTGGGTGGAATCCATAAATTGATTTTTTACTCAGTTATACCCAGCGGATAGAGCTGAAATTTCACATGCAAGTTTCGTTTTCGTCGCAAGCTAATTCATATCATTTATTATTTTTATCTAATATCAAATGTGAAAAACTGTTTCCTGAGAGGAAAATTGCTTATTTAATTTTTTTTATCCATATTAATAATGTTTTTGTCCAAAATTCTAAAGAGGTAGCTGGTCAGCTCTTTTCAACTTAATTTTAACTTTATAAATTAACGTCTCAGCTATCAACGAACGTGGGTATTAACGGAAAGTTATTTGTCTATAAAACTTTTTATTTACGTTCTTGGATAAATATCAAAATACACTATAAAAAAAATGCACAAATATTGTATATTCTATTTTTGAAAATTTGACAACCGGATAGCGCGAAATCATGCCGCGAGCTCCGGCGCTCGCTTGGGTGTCGACGTATAGACATAAACACATACATATACAGTTGAGCTCCTTAAAGTGTAGCTGATATCAATTAACTCATTTGTTGGTTCACAGGTAATAATAGCGGGCGCATTCTATCCGCAATACTTCGTGCAAGTGTCGCAGGATGAAGGAAGAGAGCGCGATGCAGTACGCATTCTTGGAGGACTCGACCCAAGGAACACAGTAAGTTATTCATATTAGTCCGACAAATTAACTTTACTTGCACATAAAGCATACTTTTTACATAAATAATTTGCATGACCTTTTTATAGTAGTCATTCTAAAATCAACTCAATTTTTACGAGACTAAAGTTCGTTTTTGTTCATCATTACATAGTATAAAACAAAGTCGCTTCCTCCCTATGTATGCTTAAATCTTTAAAACTACACAACGGATTTTGATGCGGTTTTTTTTAAATAGATAGAGTGATTCAAGAGGAAGGTTTATGGGCATAATACATGCATAATATGTTCAATATCAATACCCGTGCGAAGGGCGGGTAGCTAGTGTGGATATAATTGAAAAACTTTGATAATTGACCTTACGACGCGTAATTAATGCGGGTTTCAACATTGCCTTATAGCGCGGAATGTTTTTGGTTAATCGTAAATAGAGCATTGAATTAATTTAGTATTAGTATCTATTTTTTACCATTAGTGACCTGCCTCATGCAGTATGAATTGGTAGATGCCATAAAATACATATGTATCTTTGATTTCTTTTTTCTTACGTTCTTACGTTGATTTTCTTCACTGTTTTAAGTGTTGTTGAAATAAATTGTTCGAAGTAATGCGTCTGGCATTCGCAGCAACAGCCTCTCCGGCGCCCCTAAAAAAATATAGAAATAGCCAATTTTTATATTTTTTTTGTTCTAATATTTACGAATTCATGTTTAACCTTTTGAATACCGTAATTAGAGACATAATAAAAAGATAATAGATGTGCGAACGCCAAGTTTTTTTCAACACAAGAGTTTAATAAAGACTTAAATTTATAGGTATACCTGAAAAACTTCCCGGATAATCAACCCGGCGAAGTGTATGCAGCGACCATCAAGAAGGTTGTCTTCAAACATATCGCCGACGAACCGCGAGTCACCTTTGATAAGAATAGCAGGTACGATATAGCTTCACGAATTGGTGAAAAATACCATTACTTTACGAGATGGTTGCTCACATTTGGACTTTTTTTAATGTATAATTTTAAGGCCGCTTTTAATTTACACGTTTCATGTTCTACTCTCGGAGCAGTGGTGGCCGAGTGGTAACGGCCCCGACTTACGAGTCGTAGGTCGCGGGTTCAAACCCAGCCAATTTATTTCATCGCCACTGCTCTCAAAACGGTGAAGGAAAACATCGTAGGGAAACCGGCCAAAAATTCGAAGACATGTGACATCCACAAATCCGCACTGGGCCCGCGTGGTGAATTATGGCCCATTCCCTCTCCTAGAGAGAGGAGGCCTGTGTCCCTGCAGTGGGAACATTAAAAGGCTGATAATGATGATGATGTTCTACTTCTGGCGCACGTTTACGGTGCCCAACCGGCTAGTTGCAAATTAAACGCCATGCTCAACATTTGCAATTACAACACCAATGCATTTTGTTTCATCCACAACTCGACTTAGACAACAAGACATAACTTCTACAAAATATAGGATGTAAAATGACTTGTATTTTGGACATAGCATAAGCATTTGATTTAGCTTCTACGGAATAATGAAATAATTAACCACACTTACTTTCTCCATTCAGGAAAGTCTTTTTGACGTTCGCCGACAATGTGGAAGCAAAGAATGCAAAACAGAGCAGTGGAGTAAGTTTTTAAACTTTATCAATAGATTTATCAAGTTATTGAACGATTTATGTTTAAATACCATTTATCATCGTAACACGTTGCCTTGTCTTTGTTGTAATCAACAGAGGAATCAATCGACCAAAAATTTCAAATATTAAATAAAAACTATGATGCCAAAATCAGACTACACTACTAACTCTTTTCAGTATAAATATTTAGTATGCTACCAACCTCACAATTGATTACATACATCATTATGCATTCTCTAGATTTTTATTTAAGTTCATTTTTCGTGATTTATCAATGCTAAAACCTACATCTAAGCAACACTTATGATGGGAGAAGACACTGAGTTAGGGTATTTTTAATATCGTGCGGAATGTATGACATTTGTGGAGGGTACATCGTCTTTTTCATGAAAGTATTTATTGTAATGCGAAACGCAGGTAAGCCGCGGTTTTTGCCTTAAGAAATGTTAATCCGCATGATATCAAAAACATCCTTCCCATTCATATAAGTTTCTGTAAAATTGTTCCTTATTTTGGTGTACAATAAAGTATTATTCTATTCTATCCTTAACGATACAGGTTTTCATCTAACTTAGAAGTCAGGGATAGAAATATTTTTGCGTAATATAAACTTTAATACTCACACACATGTTGTTTTTTGTTAATAGGACCCCACGATACCCGGTCAAGTGGTTCTACCAGTGTACAAGGCCGTCAAGGCTAGACAGCTCCGGATAGACATAAGAATACCCATGTTGCCGTGAGTATCACCTTTATTACCTATAACTGCACAACATTATTTTTTTTTATTTCGTTAAAGGGTTTTGTAGCCTAGTGACCACATCGCCCAGTAGAAAACACAAGAACTTACAATCTACCCTAACAGTTATTCAAACAGTTGTTTGGCTCATTGGAGAGGCGAGGTTTGTATTGCAAATGCCAACATCATACAGCGTTCAAAAACATTGATCCTCATATTTTCATTCCGAACACATTCCATCAAGATATAATGGAAAATGGATGCAAGACGCACAGGACCGGTCTTTGTGGTGGCGCTTGGGGGAGGCCTATGTCCAGCAGTTTTCTGACGTTTTATAAGTGCCCATGTAGGCCCATGTGAAATAAAAAATTTTGACTTTGACTGACTTTGACAGTGGACGTCAGAAATGATGATGATGATAATGGAAGAACAACGTTAACATCTTGTGAGAACAGCTTAGTTCGCAACTCCAAACTTTGCTATTTGAGTCAGTTCGCTCCAGTCTCGAACCAAAGAAATATCGTTCGCAGGCGTTTTATTGTTTGTTAAATACTTCTAGAATTAAGTTAGTCATATCAAATGAACTAACAAACTAAAGAGGATTTGGGATCTAGTTCGCGTAGTTCATCTGAACATTCTAATGACCTAGATCGTTCACAAGCTCAGTTTCGAAGCTTCTCCAATTATGGATCATATCGAGTGAACTGAAGAGTGAAATCAGAAAAAACCATTGGTAGGCATTGTCAGTAAAAAAAAGTAAAGCTAAATAGCACACTTCAAAGCGTAGATCTCTATGGATAAGATCGTGCGAGAAATTCTATGGGATTCTATAAATCTTGGTTACTTATGTCAATGATCTAACGAGCTAGTCCTTTCGCGAACGTGTAGTTCGCGAAAGGACTAGCTTAAGACTATTTTAATAGACATACATACACACAATATTTTAATATCAATTTTTTTTTGTACTATATTGTGTTGATAGCTTTTGTTGTATTGTTTAGGTTAGAAAAGGCGCTTCCACTGGCTGCGGCGTTTGCTGAAGACAAAATGTCGCTAGACTTGGAGAGGCTGGTACCCCGATTGCCAGAAATTGATGACACACATTTTCCACTTAAAATATCACAAGTAAGTAATAAGCACATACATTTCTTTCTACTTATAATTATTACCTACTGTTCAAGCTTCCGAGGCAAAAATTTAGATTTTAATTTTATAATTTTGCTTGTTTACGGAGACGCGGCGCGTTGGGGTTTGTTGTACATTGTTTGTGTGTGCGATGAAGCGGCTCGCTGCTGCAATGGACAATCAACGCCCAACGCGTTGCCCACCGAACCGCCTTTCTGTAAACAAGCACGTAGAATTACCCACAGAAATGATAATATATATAATAATAATATTTTCAACTACTATAACTATTCCATACAACATCGTCTAGTCCCAAGCTAAGTAGAGCTTGTGTTTATGAGTACTAGACTAGACAAGTGATTAATTATTAAAAATATTAATTATTATTAATATTTTTACATTTCTAAATTCATACATATTATAGATAAATTACAACCAGACACAACAAATTATCGTGCTTATCACACAAACATTTGTCAGGTATAGCAGTCAGGGCCTCTAACCACTAGATGACTAGACCAACAGGCGACTCAAAAAATGTATCAATAAGTCCATAATTGTATTGTTTCCTTTCATGTACTTACCAGCTGACTAGTGTCAGCAAGTTCTGGGTGCAGTACGGCGATGAGAGCACAGCGAACGAGCTCCGTTCCATCAAGTCGGCCCTGAACCAGTCGCCGCTCATCGCGCACACGGGCGCGCTGGTGCCCGGCGACATCCTCGCGGCGCCCTACGCGGACGGAGGCGCTACTGAGATCTGCAGAGTGCGCATCCTTGCCCTGCTGCCCAGAGACATGATAGAGGTAATTTTATCAACCTAAAAAAACTCGTCCCGCGGCGGGACACATAGCGCGGAGAACCGATGGCCGTTGGGGTGGAAAGTTTCTCGAATGGCGACCGCGTACCGGACGACGCTCCGTGGGCAGGCCCCCTACAAGGTGGACCGACGATCTGGTGAAGGTCGCGGGAAGCCGCTGGATGCGGACAGCACAGGACCGATCGTTGTGGAGATCCTTGGGGGAGGCCTATGCCCAGCAGTGGGCGTCGCTCGGCTGACAAGATGATGATGATGAAAAAAACTCAGCACCTCATGGTCAGTAGTATGTCCTATGTCACAAAGAAATAAAGCAGTTTTTATTAGCGAAAAAATTTTAGCAATCGGACTAGTCCTTTCAGAGATTAATAACTACAAATAAAAAAAAAACTTTACCTCTTTATAATATTTACTTACACTAATATGGCTATTTCAATTTGCATAGACGTCATATTTAGCATTATGAAAATCAAAAAATAAATAAATAAAATTCTAAAAAATATATAGATAGAATTAATGTGAATTGAAGGAAGTAAAGCCAAGTTCACATTATTAAATTGCGTCGTAACGCCTTCTGACGATATGAGGAACATCTGAACAGGAAGGTTCTGGAATGCGTAGGGAAACTGAAGAAAGCAGGTATGTTTTTAGTCAGTAAAAGTCTCCCGTTAAGAGAAATAGTTGGAAGACTTCCCACTTCAAAAAAAATCTTTACCGTTTATTGGTTGCAACACATAATAATGATGCGATATAGGTTTAATCAGATTCCTTTGATGTGTGTTTCGCCCCAAGACAGGCTGGCGCAATAATATGAAGCTAGGTTGAATGTCACGCACGCACGCACGTGGCACGCTCATCGTATTCTGTTTTTTTTTATTATACTTAAGGGCTATATCACACTAGCGGTTTGCGAACGGGTGCCGGGCGAGGCGGGCACGCAGCGAATGATGCGTGGCGAATTCGCAACGTTTTCGTCGCGTGTTTGTGGCAAGTTAACGATGTACAATACGCTTAGTAAAAAAACCTATCTTTAATATTAAAAATTTCCTTTTTGTCTACCTTTAGTAAAAATGTGTGGCGTTTATACGAAACAAAACTAAATGGCGTTCACGGCGGCGATCTCGCTGCGCGTCCGCAATGTATTCGCTGCACATGCGCGGCGTGTTCGTTGCGCACCCGCTCCGCGTTGAGGACGCTCGCAAATCGCTAGTGTGATAGTGCCCTTATGTTTGTAATCTTTGTGCCGTGTCTGTCTCGAATAAAATTGATTGTATTGTATTGTACAGGTGATGTACATCGACTACGGCAGCGTGGGGCGCGTGCACTCGTGCAACGTGCGCGCGCTGCCGGCGGGCGCGTGCCGCGCGCTGCCGCCGCTGGCCATGCGCTGCCGCCTGGCCGCGCTGGCGCCGTCGCCGCTGCTGGACCCGCACGGACACTACACCGCCGCCGCCACGCACACCTTCACGCAGCTCGCCTGCCGCGGACGCCTGCTGGCCAAGGTTGGTCGACTCATTGTTGATTTATTTATATTTAACTAGCTTTTGTCAGCGGCTCCGCTCGCGTACATAAAATATAGTATATGTCACTCAGGAGTAAAGCAGCTTTCTATTGTTTTTTTTTTTTTTCCAATCGGACCAGTAGTTACAGAGATTACCTCCTACGAACAAAAAAACAAACTTTACCTCTTTATTGTATTACTTTAGATTAAATTAGACCGTTTGGCTGTACTTTTAAAGGTTATAATTATTAATCATTAAAAAATAAAAGTGGACTATAGAGTATACGCGCTAAGAAAATAGTGACTCATCACTCTACTTGCTATGCCGCTCAACCAATTAGATCGTAGTAAAAATGAAAACTGTATTCATAATGACCAGTTGAAATAACCACTATTACTTCAGATGATGATTTACTATCCGACGATATTAGACTATAACTGTGAAATTGAAGTTAGGCTTCTATCTATATATATAAAAGGCACAGATATAGATATACCTAGATAACGCAAGAGCAACTATTTCGCGTGCCTAGCTTACGTACAAAAAATCGTAAGTGGTCACTTTCGCGGTCAGTCTCTCATCGGTGTACAGCGCTAGTCGGACATCAGTTAAAAATATAAAAATGGTTGGTGCCAGGGGGATGTCATACACGGCGGCGTCTTTGAACCGATTTGATTTTCTTATCACAAATAGTGCTGGTGACGCCATAATAGGTTAGTCAAAAAATGGCACGCTTGTTTTCCATACAGATCGTGATGCTTGAGTTATCTAGGTATATCTATATCTGTGATAAAAGGAGAAACTGAAATATTAACGCACAGCCGAGACCAGCAGGACTAAGAGCGTGAAGTAATTTATTGTTCACAGGTGTACTCGGTGGTGCATGGCGTGGTGGCCATTGATTTGCTGGCAGAAGGTGGGGCTCTGAACATTAACGATGAGCTCATCAAGCGAAGGTTCGCTATCCGTTGCGAAGAGAGCTACGAGTCGAAGGTATGTAGGCTAAAAAGAGACTGCCCATACTCCATACCATAATACCAAAATTAATGTATGTGTGTAATGTACTGAAAATTTTAAACACATTACTTCATTTTCCATTCCTACTTCCGCAAATATAACATTGTCATTTCCAAAATAAATTATTAGTTTGAAACAAGTTGGTACAGAGCCAAATAGAAATTTGGGCAATCTCTTTTACTTTTTAATCGCTTTCGTCAGATTAACACTCTCATGTTTATTCCACCATGATTCACATCCACAACCAAAAATACTCCATCTCGTCAGCTAGGAATACGAATACCGTATCCTAAATTTTCGTTTTATTTTACAGTTAAACCACGACATTAGAGAAAACGCTACAGATTTGAACCTGGCTCAGAAACGTGCCTACAACAGGGAACAAATGGAGATGGCGTACTACCAACTGACAGAGATAGAACCACCCAGTGCTAAGGACTGTGATTCTGATGTTTGCCTCAAAGGACCACACAGGTAAGCCTAAACTATAGTGACAATGAAATTTGAACTTTATGTTGTACAACTTTAAGTTAGTATTCAAAAACTTGGTGGAAATAGTAGGATTTATACAAAAATAAAGTCTTCAAAAAAGAGATCTGTTAGGTAGTTCAGTGAACAAAAATATACTGAACCATTAATGTATTATTTTTTTATGAGCTTCAATAGAGAAGTTTCCTTGATAATTAGGTTTTAATTGAAAATATTGCTGCCATTTTTACAGTATACTATAGACTATTTAAAAACGCCTTCAGGGAACTAGAAATCAAATTATCGTGTAACATGTTAACATAAACGGTTTTTTTCTTGTCAGCCCCTTAGAGACAACGGTACATAACCTGATGTATGGTAGCCGCGACAAACCAGTGGTCATTGAATGGAACTCCGTGAATTCTGTCCTTCTGGATACCGAGCCCCAGGAGAAATATGAGAGGTAAACTTGCAATTATTACTTTTATTAATGATTTTGGTTTTGATACTAAGTCTTTTAAGCCAAGCCTTTGTATAGGTAAATCGTTAATTTTGTTTATTATTAGAATATTAATGTATATATTCTAATGTTTTTTGGTAGTATTTGACCGCAAATGTTACAATTAAATTTCTCGGCAAATTTCGTTGAGTTAGTCAACACTAAAATAATATTCTCAGCTCCGTTTTATTTAGGTCGCGCCTGTTACTATAATCCCCAATATTGTCCATACAGCACAAATCCTTAAATTACAAATACCGCGGTTAAATACTATTTAATATTATGTAAAAAAAAAAAATGTACACTCTTACTCTGTGTGTATCTTTTATAGTTCATAAACAATTTTTATTTCTTAGATTGCTGGTTGCTGCCGACGTGGGTGTCGACGAGGGTCAAACTCGCTTAACTCTCCGTCACACTACGCTCATGCCCAACATTCCCGGACTGCCCGCCATCATCGCTTTGCTCTTCTGTCCTGTGTAAGATACTGTGTAACATACATAAGTAACATAGGGACTTATTTGTAATCGTAAAAAAGTGATTGGTTTAAAAAGTAATTGGCATGTCTTAATTTGAAGTGTTTCCATTTAGAATTTGAATTTAGAATACTAATCAGTTTTGAAATTATAGTCTACTAGCGACCCGCCATAGCTTCGTACGGGTACTGATATTGAATATATTATGCATACACATAAACCTTCCTCTTGAATCACTCTAACTGTTAAAAAAAGCCGCATCAAAATCAGTTGCCTAGTTTTAAAGATTTAAGCATACTTAGGGACAAAACGACTTTGTTTTATACTATGTAATGATTCGCTTTAAGAAAATAGTGACTCATTAATGCAACTGTAAACTAAATTCAGAAGCTAATTTCAGTTGTAAACACGGTCTTATAAATTGTTACGTCAGGGTTGCCTGGATGAAATCGCCGAGTGCGATAAGGCCGCCGATTGTATGTTTTTTATTATAAGTTTTCCTTTCAATGTATTTTAGCCTTGGTGTACAAGAATGTGTATAATAAATAAATAAATACGTGTGCAGTGCGGAGCTTCGTCGCAACACAGCGTGCTCACGGTACGTGAGCGCACTGTGCGGGTTGGGCAGCACGGAAACCGGACATCCGTACCTGCCCGAGCACGATCTGCTCATCGAAATCGATGCTGACCTCAACGTTGACGATATAGGACTGGTGAGTGTATCATTATGGTTCGGGTTATGTTACAATGTGTAGGTACTGTAGACAACTCTACAATCAAAGAAGCTTCTCCAATTTATACTATATTTGTTTATCGAATCTCTTAAATAACATAATATTTTATAATAATCTAATATTTTTATTCACTCTGACAATCTAAGACATATCATCTGTCCAAATCTATGTTCCTTTTTTATAAAGTTTAAAAGTATATTAATTTGCCAGTTTGCACGACATGTGATCTCTTTGCAGTCATCACAGTACCATGGTCAAGGAGGGGGGAGGTCTTCTCATTATGCATTTGTCAGCATCTCTGAGTCAGAATTTGTACTCATTAAATTGATATAACCTTTTCACCTATAAAAGTGATTAGAAAAGCATTGTATTGGGACTGCGCAACGTACACTTCTGCGAGCCCAATCACTGTAGAGGGACTGCACTTCCGGCCGCCGCATCTCACTTCATATTACTAAAGACACCTCATATATAGTGGAATTCAGCGCTCAAAATTTGTGCCGGTATCTGTAAACGATGGAGCTTCCACTGATTTTAGCCTCTAGTAAAAATCACAAGTGTATTGTGTGATTTTAGCGGTTAGTTTATACCTATCTATTGAGATATTGTGACATTTGGCCTAACCAACCTCCTATAATCTTACTTGAGATTGTTTAAAATGCATTTTTCCATGGTTGCATTAAATCTAATAAATATATATATATATTGTACAGTGACTTACTATTTAGCTATATTGTAGTAGAGGAGCACGTTATACTGTTTTTTAGATTTTACCCTATTCCTAGGCCTTACATAATGTTATAATTCTCCTAGATCAACCACATTCGTCACCTGATGGACTACATGATGTTCTGCGGCGACGGCCAGGACCAGCCCACCGCCGACGACGAGTTCCGGCCGCAAGTGCCCAGGCTCATACGCAAGGATCTTATGGAGTACGTACAGAAATTTTATTCGACTTTATTTCAGCACTAGCGACCCGCCTCACTGCCGTGCAGAACTAAAACGCAGTAAAAAAGCGTATTATACAATACTTTTACTGCGTTTTAGTCTCTGCACGGCAGCTCAGCTTCGCACGGGTACTGATATTGAATATATTATGCACTAGCTTTTACCCGCGGCTTCGCCCGCGTGGTATTGGGGTTGGGATTTCCGGGATAAAAAGTAGCCTATGTCCTATTCCGGAGTGTATCCTATGCCTGTGCCAAATTTCATCCAGATCCGTCCAGCCGTTTTGGCGTGATTGAGTAACAAACATCCAAACATCGTAACTTTCGCATTTATAATATTAGTGTAGATGTATTATACACATAAACCTTTCTTTTGAATCACTCTATCTACTAAAAATCGCATCAAAATCCGTTGCGTACATTTAAAGATCTACGCATGCATAGGGACAGCGGTAAATAACTTTGTTTTAGTTTAATATTAGTATGAAACTATGGTCTATTCGGTTTAAGACAATAGCGACTTATTACTACTTACTTTTACTGTGCAGGGGTAAATGGTGTGACAAAACTTTGTCATTACTAACATTAATCATAAGAAAAATTCATGCTACAAACAACATTTATGGACTGCTTTGTCTGAAATGAAAGTTTTTGTTAACTAGAATAATAGATAGGATACTATTATTTAGTACTTATGGTTTGTCATCAATTAATGTCATCCAGGTTCAACAGCTCCTTAGTATTTAAAGATGAGGATGGTTATTCACTTCTAAAAATATTGATGAATTTTCAAGATTATAAATGATGGGTTTTTCATAACATTTTTACATGTCATTTTTTTTTGTCAGTTTAAACTAGACGAGTCCAGTGTTTCCTAGCTAACTACCCTGAGAAAAAACACCGAAACAAACTCAGGGGTCAAAGTCTCTTTTAAAGGCAGCAAACATGTAATAGTCATTAGATGATATATGAGAACAATGCAGATTAGTGTCTGAGATGGTCTTTTGAGGAAAGGACCATACAAATTTGAGTGGACCTGTCCAGTCAGTACAAGCATTTGTCAGTATTGGTATAGCTCAACTTCGGACTATTAAGGAGCTCAACGATTTGACGATCAATGCCAAAGAAATGACATTTGGGTAGGCCGCAGAAATATTCAAATTATTTGGACAGTAACATAAATGTTATATTTTGTTCCAGTCTCCTAATGAAGCGTCGCACGCACCGGCAGGCGGAGTTCGTGCCGCGCGCGTGGGAGTGGCGCTCCGTGGCCGAGCACGAGCTGCTGGAGATCTCCGAGCCCGACATGGTGGAGCGCGCCGTCGTGTACCCGCTGCACGCGCCCATGGAGCTCTACCCCGTGTGCCGCGACGCGCTCAGGGACCTCAAGCGGGACAACGATCAGCTCAAGCTGCTGGTTGGCAGGTGACGACATTATGCCTATGTTTTAACTGAATTTTAGGGCTCCATAGTCAAAAAGGAACCCTTATAGTTTCGCCATGTCTGTCTGTCTGTCCGTCCGCGGATAATCTCAGCGACCGTTAGCACTAGAAATCTGAAATTTGGTATCAATATGTATATCAACCATGCCGACAAAGTGCACAAACAAAAAGTGGTAAAAATATTTTAATAGGGTACCTACGGGAAACTACGGAACCCTACACTGAGCGTCGCCCGCACGCTCTTGGCCAATTTTTTAATTTTATTTTAAACCTCTAGAACAAAAACAAAAATAGCACCTGAGTATGGTGGGTAAGGTGAAATTAAAAATTCTGCTTACATGTACAACTTTGCCTACAAATACCCAAATTCAGATTAACCTAAAGAGCCCGTGTAGTTTGTTGTAGTAATATTTAAACTTTGTTGCAAATATTATTACAATATTTCATACAATACCTACTTGCTGTAGGTATTCTATTCATTGTATAGAATACTGCACACACACAGGTTGCTGGTAGCATACAAATAAAGAAAAAACATTCTGGAAATCAACCCCTAAGGCGAAAAAGCATGGCTCCAAAGTTTGTATGAAAAACTTTGACCCAGGCGAAACCGCAGAAACTCGTTTACTAATAAGAGCAATTTAAACCTCATTACAATAATGACCAATTACAACATGAGTTGTAATATCATTATCCACCTAATAGTACCACTTATTGCTTTATTATTTTGAATCTGTTTTGTCACGCGACGTGTAATAACATAAGTACCTATCCACAACATGTTGTGATGAAACATACACAACCAAACAACAATAACAAGAATTATTGCTAAACGCCTTAATAATTTAAAAAAGGAGGGTATATAAAAAGGAGGTATGCTAAACAGCTCAATAATTAAAAAAAAGGGTTCATATGTTGTGTTGTATTATGGAGTGGTGTCGCGACGTGTCGTGACGCGTATTTTGCGTCCGGTTTTATATTTTACTAGCTTCTGCCAGCGGCTTCGCCCGCGTGAAAGTATGTTTTCCCATACAAACTTTGGACCCCTCTTTCATAATTATGTTTCGTCGAGTTTTCATTATTTTTAGGATGTATTCTGCTATTCGGGGCAGGGACAAATCCAACGAACCAAAAACTATGAAAATTGGTCTACCCGAACTAAAGTTATAAGTGTTGTAACAAACCCGTCTTTTATCTTACTAATATTATAAATGCGAAAGTTACGATATTTGGATGTTTGTAACTGAATCACGCCAAAACGACTGGACGGATCTGGATGAAATTTGCCACAGGCATAAGATAGGCTACTACCTACGGAATAGGACATAGGCTACTTTTTATCCCGGAAACCCCAACCCCAACCCCAATACCACGCGGGCAAAGCCGCGGGCAAAAGCTAGTATTATATAGGTGTACTTACTTGTGTGTAGTTTTTGATAAAACTCCTATCATATCCTCAGGACGCCGATATCTTCGGGCGCGGAGCTGACCTGCAAGCTCTGCAACACAAAGCCGATGCCCGTACACGCGATGCGTATACATCTTTACTCCAACGCGCATCGCGAGAAGGAAGAAGACTTCCGTTGTCTGCAGTCATAAGCTAACGTTACTTTTATTATCTTACTACTCCACCGCGATTCCTAAGACCGAATACCTCACTAGGATAATGGTGATGGCGTGGCCAGTCCCGCTGATCACAAAGTAAATACAGTATTTCGCAATGAATCGTACATAGATGAGATGCCATACATAGGGCATATACATTTTATTGATGACTCGACTGGTTAGGACACTAGTATCCTAGTGAGATACAAGCCTAAATCGAGCCACGCTGCATTTTTTTTTCTTAAACTTTTTAAATGTTTGTTAATTCAAATTTCGAACAGTGATGGCCAGTACGTTAGCCTGAAAACAAAATAAAAACTTTAACGTTGTTGTTATTTAAGACTTTTGTACCTGCATGGAAAAATGCACAATAGTTCGATTTAGTCTCGGTAAAAGATCTTATTATTTTGATTATCTTGTTTTTTCTTGATCTGACTTTGACTCAAATCATTTATTTTTTTAATTTTCAAGTCTATGTAGATTAGTTAGAAAATGCAGTCTTTCTAAACTGCAGTATTAGCCATAAGCTAATTAGTTTTTAAGCTTTTTTTATATGTATAATATACATATTGTAAGACTGTTATTCTAAAAGAATTATTTTAGAATATATTTTCCACCGACTTAAATCTTTGTAATTAAAACTAACGGGAAAAACTTTATCAAACTTCGGTTAATATTCTATATTAGTTACGGTGCCAAATAAATATTGTTATATTAAGTCAAGGTCATTCTAAACATAAAATTTGTCTATTGGAAGTAAGGATAAATTTGAAATAACGGTCATTGACCTTTGTAAATTGTTTGATATTCTTAATTTAAAAAACGGATTTATAGATAAAAAGCTGTCTTGAATGTTTACTAGTAAAGAAAAACAGTTAATTGTTTATTTTTCGGGCACTTGTAGCGCTATTAAGAATAGTTCAATGAAGTTTATTCCAAGTTTATCTGGCGCTTTGGATAGCTTACGCCCCTAAAAAAAGTCTGATTTGGGTAAGTTAAATACTCTGAAAGTAGGCCCTTACATATGGATGTCACCATTTAGTGGATAACTCGGACCTCACTGTGAAATATATCGTAGAAGTTTGCTCCGCTTGGGCGGAGACTCGGCGTATTTTGACCGTCCGGCCTTGATTCAGGCTATAGGTACAGCTATGTACGACAATCGCCTAACGCGCCGCGTCTCTTTAAACAAACAGTTACGGCACTGCGGATAATAAGCCATGATTACATTTCTATAATTCCCACACCAAAATGTTATCAGTATTTTTTTTAATATAATGTTTAACAAAGTACCTAATTAATTTTATTACAATAGTTAAAACTGATGTCCATCTTGTTCGAGTTCCTAATATCTGTACCTTATTTGCCGGATCAGGGACATGCCTTGATTTAATACATTCTAGAAGTTTATTTTTAGTTTTGTTGCTTATGATAATTGTGATATTGGGACCTTGTAGATATTAAGTACACTAAGGTTGTTTATTCTCTTTCGTTATACCCAAGAGCACAATATTGCTCTTCTAAAAAGTGCTGTGTTAATTTTATATTCAACTCATTAGTTCTTTTCTTAATACTTTATTGTTTATAAAAACTTAACATTATTACAAATATGTGGCTATTCATGTACCATCAAAGACACTTCCGACTGACCACCGCTAACTTCTTTTTGCTTCCACCCAAAATGAAAACTTCAAAACCAAGGCGTTTGCGCCGTAGCGGAAATATTTTTATAAATGCGAGCTTATACCTCCAAATCAAATGTACAAATAAACCTACATAAATAAGTCTATATATAAATAAATATAATATATATTTATTTAGCCCTTTTGAAGTATGTGTTTATCTAAAAATTAATATCATCAGATAAACGAAGCAATAACCATGTAACCATGGTAGATAACTTGTATCATTTGATGTAAAGCCGCGGCTCGGCCTAATAGTTCTTATTTAACTACAGAGTTAATTAAAATAGTCCAGTAAATAAGAGATTGATTCCTTTTTCTGTGTGATTGATTATTGTCGGCGTATAAAATAGTCGATAAATAAAATATATATTAAATAAATATGTGACTATAAAAATCAAATAAACGTGTTTTATTTCCATTGAACATCGACATTTTATATCGGATGTAACTTGTGCAATTGCATACCCCAAAAGTGAATATTAAATTAAGTAATAATTAAGGCCTTACCCTGCTATGAAAGGCTAAGTGCAAAGATAAAGGGGTGGGTTTTTAGTCAGTAAATGTCTGACACTATCTCTCGCTTCGCCTAGGGGCAGGAGTTTTCATTAGATGATTTTCACTCACCACAGACAAAAAAAATTAAGTTACATGAAAAACAATAATTTATCAGTGTTATCTCACCTCGCATTACAAAATACAATATCACTTCACACATACAAAAATATATTTCATTAGCGTATGTTCGCAAAAACTCAATATCAACTAGTACGTCACTTATTTACATAGGTAAATATTAAACAGCCGGTGACAATACATGTTCAACAATAAGGTTAATTTAACACAATTTTTTCAAGCAAAATTACTTTCCATATACATAATAAACGTAATTATGTCACCATCAATGAATGCATCACTGCTAACCATCAGGTGGGATCGCAGATAAACACTACAACAACTTAAAAAAAAATGTTCTTATATGATATTTGTTTGTTGAGGATCTTAAAATAATTTCTTCCGCATGTAATGATTTCTCGCATCACACAATGCGAGAATTCATTTACATAGTATAAAACAAAGTCGCTCTGTCCCTATGTACCTATGCTTAGATCTTTAAAATTACGCAACAGATTTTGATGCGGTTTGTTTTAATAGATAGAGTGACTCAAGAGGAAGGTTTATATGTATAATACAATATATTTAATGTCACCATTGTACCCTTACATTTGTAAGTTTAAAAACTTACAAATGTAAAAATCGATTTGTGTTTTCGTCAGTTTTTAACCAGATGAGGCTGCTGTTTGTCAGCTGACTACCCTGAGAATAAACTTAGGGGATACTTTCTTTTAGAGGTGGTCAAATCATATGAGAACCATGTCTTAGGTGGTTTTTTCATGTAAAACTACTCTAGTCAGTGTAAGTATTTATCAGTATCCGTGCAGTTCAACTCAAGACTATTAAGGAGTTTAGTGATACGATGAAGAATCCCAAAGAAAGCACGTTTGGACAGGTATGTTAAAACTACAGAATAGGAAAAAATAATCCACATATTTAGTCCCCATATTCACCTTAGTAAAATATTTACAAAAATGCAACATATAAGAAAGTAAATATATAAAATAAAAAAAAAACTTTTTTCTTTATTATATTTTATGTATTTATTATTTAATAGTAATAATATATTATTACTACTACTAAATACTTGATATGTATATATTTAAATTATTGTCAGTATACTGGAGCAGGTCAATCCCAAACTTTTTTGTCCTCAAGATAGGAATTTTGGTAATTTGAGTAGGTACAAATTTGTTGTATTGGTTAAATTAGAAAGTTAGCCTATCTAAAAACTGAATTCATAAGAGTTCGGTTTCTGGAGCCACCTTTGTTTGAAGGGAGCGACAGGTATCAACAAAAAAGGCCCATAAAAAAATTTGCGGCGAGAATTGACTATGCTTATACTTAATAGGGGATACCTGCTAGACAGGTTGACGTGTAGCATTGTTTGCCATGCATAGTTAGTACAAATCTGTCGCCGCCGCCGGTAGACAACGGTATCCGTCCATCGCAGTAACAATCATATGACATGTTATAGTGTTTATTTATTTTAGTCAATAAATAATTATTGTGTAATCATGTGGCAGCCGCAGGGACCATTGGAACCGGTTTTAGAGTAAGTATTTCCTTACTAATAAGTTTATATCGCGTCGTTCGTGTTGTAATAATATTTTTCAAGGTAACGTTTTTATTTTTAGAATAGGTTTTTTGCAAGTTTTTTTAAATAGTTTTATATACTAACTGTTGCTGATGTTGATAATAACAAAAGGGATTTGAGTAGTAAAATATTATCGATGGTGTTATAACGTTTATTCGAAATTTTAATTGTTTTTAGAGAAGATTTTTTGTTTATTTTTTTTATATTTTTGCATTGAAAATAAATAACTTATAAGAAATGAAATATCCTGTTTATAAGTACATTAAGTGATTCATAATATTAGAGAGAATATTATCGAATTCTTATAATTGTGGACCGGTACGCATATCGAATTTTGTTTACATAGCATACGTAATAGCGATAAAGTGAGGCTTTTATCCATCTGCAGGTAAAAATAAGTATTATACAGCAAACAATGGTTAGATTACCTTCTTTATATTTGTACATACTAAGTCTTATTATAAAAAAAAACCACTTGGTCGATCTGCCTGTCCCGGCTATTTTATATTTTTATAAGTTTAGGTACCTACAAGCATATGTAGAAAAAGTCGAGAATTTCAAAGATTTATAAGAACTGCGAACTCAGATTTGCAAGTTCCTAATATTTAATAAACTCGACTGCAAAAATAGTTGTTTAGAATTTTTTTGTATATTTTTGGTGTTGAGTTTTTATTATTAATTCAGTTGAAATCACAGATTAATGAATATTAATGCCACCAACTTGACAACCATGCTGCCATGTACGCATAATAATAGGAGACTAATATTTATTTATTTAAATTATATGGAAGACTTGCAGCTAACAGAAACAGATAAGGAACAGTTGGTGAGTTAGACTGACAGCCATTACGTGTTATAAAACACTAGGTTCTGCAAGCGGCTTCGCCTGCATGAGATGTTTTTTTTTTATTGATTATAGGTTCGCGCTTGACCGCTATCTCACCTGATGGAAAGCGACGATGCGGTCGACGATATATGGTTTTTTTCATACAAACTTTGGACCTCCGGTTCATGCCATTATTTAACATTTTTTTTCTCTTGACATACCTTTTTATTCAGATATTATTTAATAAAATTGGGCTGTAATGTATTTTAATTTTAATGACAATTTGACATTTGATTTTTTTTTTAAATTTAAATTATTTAAGTAACTGATTTACAACTAAATCAATTTCAAATAATTTAGATTCTTTTTTTTTGTAAACTTTTATATTTGTAGGTACGCCACAAAGGCAAAACATGTACGTACTTACCACAATTCATTTTATAACATCCTGCATGCTAAAAAAAAAATGTAGTAGTACACATGTTTTTACAAATAAAATTATCTTTAAGTATCTTTATGCCTTTTAGGTTGAATTTTGGAAAATCCTCTCTTAGTGCTCGCCTAAATCATAAAAGAAAACCTTGTGCAAAATTTTACACTCCTGTGTTCGATAGTTTTGTGCGTCGATATGTCAGTTAGTTTCTCCTTTTATCTATACAGACTAGCTTCTGCCAGCGACTTCGCCCACGTGACAGTCGGTTTACCCCCTTAGGGGTGGAATTTCGTAAAATCTGTTCTTAACGGACGTCTACTACGTCTATTGAGAACCTACCGGCCAAATTTTTTTTTCACATTTACACAAATGAATGCAATTTGCAGTTGTTATTCCTATTAAAAACTGTTATAGGCATGAATTTATTTTAAACCTTTATTTTTGTACCTACGTGTTTTCAAGCGCTAAAATTCGCAGAGCTTAACTTCAGACTCGCCAAGATCCAACGGCCGTACTGTAAGTGTCAGTGGTTAATGAAAATTCATAATGACGCCATTATTGTATATTAGCTTTTTCTAGCGGCTTCGCCCGCGTACATAAAATATAGCCTATGTCACTCAGGAGTGAAGCAGCTTTCTATTGTTGCTAAAATTTTTCCAATCGGACCAGTAGTTCCAGAGATTACCCCCTACAAACAAAAAAACATAAAAACAAAAAAACAAACTTTACCTCTTTATTATATTAGTGTAGAAGTGTAGATTAGTAGATTACCAAATTGTTACCTAATTGCTGTCAAAATCAACAATTAGGTATGAAATCAATGATAGAATATTCTGACACTATTGTAATAGCAGACTAGAGGCCTTGCTCTAGTCAGTCTAGACCTCTAGGTCATTCTCGGCAATAGTTAAGCAACTTAAATGATTATTGTAGTACTGAATAGCACTGAATAGTCATGTTCAAAATGGTAGGTAGGTACCATCAAACTGATCTAATGATGATGTTATGAGATGTAGGTATAGTACGCGGCAAATAAGTTGAACCATTGTCTATGGTTACACGCATATCGCCACTTCAAGACTTCGGAAGAAAAAAATCTATTAATCGTAAAAAAATACTTTAATTTCGGAAGTCGGCGTAGTTAAGCTGACGATAACCTCACAGGTTGACCTGTTTGACCAAACGCCCAGGTGTCGCCACTCTGTGGACCGCCCGGAGGAAACGGTAGAGCACACGGTTGAGGTGTGCCCCGCTTGGGCAGAGCATCGCCGTGTCCTCGTGGGAGCGATCGGTGGCGGCGATCTCTCGCGCCGGGCCTTGGTAGAAGCCATGGTTCGGAGTGAGGAGGAGTGGCAGGCGGCCGCTTCCTTCTGCAAAGCAGTAATGCTAGCAAAGGAGGAGGCTGACCGCATAAGGCAACGGCGTTTGCGCCCCAGATGCCGCCGGGATTCCCATCCTGACTTCCGGCCACCGTAGGCGCGGGCTTGCGGACGGTGAGCATTGGATAGCTCGCCGTCCGGTCGTCTGGTAATCGTCCAGACCAAGCCCAGTCGTCGACGGCGCGCACTGTTCCCGCGCGCCTCAAGGATTTGTCAGCAACCGTACGGACCCTGCAGAAGGGTCGAAGCCAGTCAGGGCCAAGGGTTTGCGTCTGAAACTGAAATCTGACTGAAATTGGAAGGCACTGGCCAGGGCCAGTGCCTTCCAATTCAATACCAGGGTATATTATGGCGATGTAGGAACGGGTAGGTTGTTTAGTCAGTAAGAGTCTGACACTTGTTTTCTGCTCCACCCAAGAGCGGGACTCGACATTGGATGATTTTTACCAACCATAAAAAAAAATAAAAAAAAAAATCCAAAGAAGACAACCGACTTCAGTTTAACAAAAAGAAATCCAAAATAACTTTAACTTCGGAAGACGGTGTCTATAATTAAATAGTTTGGTTTCGCCGATTAACACTTTCTTGTTTTTTTTTTTTCTCTTTCTTTAATCTTTTTATTTCTCGTTTTTAATTGTAGTGCCCCTCAGCCACTTAAATAGATACCTTTGGTTCCATCATCAAATCGTCATGACAATTCTAATACTACCAAACACCTACCTTACTTAACTCCCAGCTTCGTCATCAGATTAGTACTATGCGGCATTTGGGGGCCTTGGGGGAGCCTATGTCCAGCAGTGGAGGTCTTCGGCTGAAATGATGATGATGATCTCCCTTTCTTCCTTCAGTCAGTCACCGCCTACCTGTAAAGACAAAGCAATTTTACATGTAATGAAAGTTTTTCTGTAATTTTTTGAAGAGGCTTCATCGAAGTTCATCAAATCAAAATAATATTGCTATGACCAACTTGGGAGTATAATCTTTTAAACAAAACAAAAAACCTGTGAACCTACATTGAAAAAAATACATACAACCGAACATACCTAGAACCTAAAAAAATAATTGCGAGCTGTTATTGTAGATACTTCTAATGACAACAACACTAGACCATCATTTGTTTTGTGAATTTTCCTGTTGACAATTATTGCAAATAACACACACATTCATCTCTCGTTAGTTGATAATTTATTTAATTATCCATCTATCAAGGCCGAGGCTTAGCTCTCTTCGTGCCCCATAAGCTAACCTTTTTTTGTGTTGTATTAATTCTTCATCGAAAGCGTGTCTTAACCTTACAGAACTTAGGTAAGTATAACATAATCAGCCTTTTAATGTTCCTCCTGCCGAGACTCAGTCTCTTCTCTGTCATTAAAATTGATGCGGGGGAGCGCACTTTTGTCCATACCTAGCTACTTACGAAGAAATACTTTGAAAATTACCTACTCCGTAATTTTTGTTTATTTCGTACTGAAGAAAATTTTACAAAGTAGCCGTACATTTTAGTTTTGATTTAGATTGCGACAGACTATAGTAAGTATTATTTACCTTAATCACAATATCTGGCGGCGGTGCCGTGGCGTCTGAAGAATTCTCTTGAATCTTGAATTCAAATTTTTAATTAAGTAAGTATAACAAATAAATAAGTTTAAAATATGAGAGAGAGTTTTAAATTTTTAATAGACTCATTTTCCCACGCTTACCTTTGCAAGATAAAGGAGAAGCAAAGGTATCAAACTGTTATACATCCTACTCAATATTAAAAATACAAATTCAAATTTTTTTGAATCTAGAACACAGATAATTGTTTTTATTGTGTGAGCGATGACCACGGGAACAGGATATAGTTGTACTAATACAAGCAATACACGAAACTGTCTTATATTTCTCTTGAACTGCAGATACAGGAATCAATACTTAGCAATTAATTATCAGTAGGTTACAGATTTTTCCTAATACCTATCTATACTAATCGCGTCCAGTTCCAAAAATTCAAGAGAGCGAGCAACCCGCCAAAAACATTCCGTCAGTTTATTTTCCCACCATTTTTCATAAAAAATGCGAGCTCTCTGATTGGTTCCCGCTTAATTGTGTCAACCAATCACAGAGCGACCACGAATATTTTTAAAAGGTTAAAGTTGCCAATGTAGAATATTAAAATGAAAGCTAGAATATTGCGAATATGGACTAAACAAATTGAATAAAGATCAAATTTACAAACCCTAACAATTGCTTAAGTAACATGTTTATATATTTTATATTTATTTATTTTACAATTTATGTACTCACACACTTACATTTTTATAGAAAATACATAAGAAAAGAAATTGTACAAAGGTACCGCTTTATTATTGTTATGTTTGTTTATTATTTTATTATGTTCAAAATACAATTTAAATTTTCATTAAATGTTAAAATCTTTTTGGAGGTATGGTGGAACCGGTGCACGGTGTAACAGAGAGTAATGTCACGCTAGTGTAGGTAACCATTTCCCAGTCACGGTCAATGGTGATTATTTATTTTGTTAAAGTAAAAAGGCGCAGACTTTTTAGTTTTAATAGGTATCTAATCAAAATTTTAACTGTGTAAACATATAGAAATAAATGAACACAACTAAATTTGTGAACATTACATAGTATAAAACAAAGTTGCGCGTCCCTATGTATGCTTGTATCTTTAAAAGTACGCAACGGATTTTGATGCGCCTTTTTTAATAGATAGAGTGATTTAAGAGGAAGGTTTCCGTGTATAATACAAGCATAATATCTTCAATATCAGTACCCGTGCGAAGCTGGGGCGGGTTGCTAGATATTAAATCTGTATTCTAAATTCAAAAAATATATCAATTTCTATTTTTTTGTGTAAGTAGGATGTATAACGGCTTGACACCTTTCTTTGTTTCTCCTTCAACCTTCAAATTAAGGTTAAGCGCAGGAAAAAGTCTTTAATTAAAATCTAATGTACTTAACCTTTTTATTTATTTATTGAAAAAAGCGCGGGAAATTTCGGTAGGAACAGGTGTATTTTTTCGTTGCAATTTTTTTATTATTAAATTTTGTGCAGAAAAGTGGTTCAATTTAAGGTTTTTATGTAAATATAGTTTCATTGTAGTGTACTTAATATAATATTAGTGTAGATTTCACGTTTATTGGTAAGTTGTTGTAAACATTTGTAACATAGTTGAAGACGAGTCCCGGGTTGTATCAACGACCCGCCTATTGATGAACGGCCGCCGATCTCGCGTAAATCCTGATTAAGGCCGTATGCGTACCTATATCACTAGGTACATAGTATAAAACAAAGTCGCGTTCTCTGTCCCTATGTCCCTTTGAATGCTTAAATCTTTGAAACTACGCAACGGATTTTAATGCGGTTTTTTTTTAAATATAGAGTGATTCAAGAGGAAGGTTTATATGTATAATAATATCCATTAACTAGTGGAGAAGTACTGTTATTTTTGAGGTTTCTAATGTGATGTCGTAAATAATTACATTTTTTCCGCTTACATTGCAAACGCAGGCTGAACCCTACGAGTTTTATCAAAATAATGTACTAAGTATTGTACACATTGAAAAGGTCTACAGAAAAGTCCGCGATGGTATATGTCTATGTCTTATGGATAATCCACAATAACTTTTTTTTGTCATTTACTTTTTACGACAAATAATGGCTAATTTTCGAAGCGATTTTAACCAATACAGCATTAATCCTTAACCAATGAAATACCTTGAATACATTGTTCATTTAATATAGATCTATATGGCCCTTTACACCGTATGATTTAAGTGAATATTTTTGAAGATATTACAGATTTAAAAATTGCGGGACGTAGCGTTTGCGGCGGTACCAGCCTACCGCCCGGTGCGGCAAGAGCGTGCCTATAAATAGCGGATTTTGATGGTTTTTTTTTTTTAATAGATAGAGTGATTCAAGAGGAAGGTGTATGTGTAAATTACATGCATAATATATTTAATATCACCATTGCACCCGTGCGAAGCTGGGGCGGGTCGCTAGTTTTAATATAAGCCAATACCACCGACAATCCGCACTGGGACCGCGTGGCGGATTGTAGCCATTCCCTCAATTCAATTCAATTCATCTTTATTGTGGGTCATAGGTAATTGTACAAGATACAGATGGTGTACCTACAATAAAATGTTGGAACCTACGGTGAGTTTAGATGCATGTCAACAATAATACAATTAGTTTAAAAAAATTGGATCATTCATCTATTGTTGGAGTAACAAATTCTAATAGACAAACTGTTTGTTTTTAAAAGAAAAGATTGTCATTTTTATACAAAAACGCATCACCATTCCCAGCAGCGGGAACATTATAAGGCTATGCCAGGGTAGGCGAACCAATGGCACGCGTGCCATTAACGGTACGCGACTTAATATTTTGGGCACGTCGTCGATCATAAAACATGTGCAGCAACAAAAATACACATACACACTAATTTAATCTATGCGTGTAATAAAACAATCCAAAATGTACCTCTTTTGTTTACTTTATTTCATAGAGAGTTTTGATAGTATTAATTATTATTATTTTCCAAATAATCAGTAAGTCAAAATTATTTGATGGCACCTCAATGACCCCATTAAACTTTTTTTTGGAAAAAATGGCACGTTCATGCATAAAGGTTCGCCTACCCTGGGCTATGCTATGCTATCGCCGAATGCGGATATGAGTCTTATGGACACTTAGATGACATGACACTTGCTGTGGCTGAACGTGTCATCAAAAAAGTAATTGCTACTCGTACAGTACCTACGACCGTCGGATCTTGGCGAGTGTGAAGTTAGACTCTCCATATTTTAGCGCTTGAAAACTCGTAAAAAAATAAATAGTCTATTGGACTCTGATATTTAATCCTTTCGACTCCCGTAATTACAGACACAATTAAAGAACAATAGGTGTGCGAACGCCGGCATTTATTATAGATTTATATTTATTATATTTTATCTTATGTTTTTGTGAAACCTGGTTAAAACCAGATAGAATGCTGTTCAATGTCAATAATTTTTCAGTTGCCAGTGCGTTCAACAGATCATCAATAGGGGGTGGTACTTTAATATTATGTAATAACTCTTTATTTATTTATTTATTTATGTACACACAAACACATACAAAGAGAAAAGAATACATACAAATAGAAGAGTACAAAGGTGCTGCTTATTTCTAACGAAATTTCAATTTCGAATTTTTCTCTTTAAGATATAAGGAAAGGAAAGATATCACTGCTTGCTCTGTTGATCGCTTATGTGAGGTAGCATGTGCAGAGGTTGAAGGCCAAATTTTCTTATGTGTCTACAGACCACCCGCATCAAACTTGACATCTTTTCTTATTATAATAGAAGAAATTCTAAATAAACTTATTAAAGATAACAAATTAGTTTTCGTTTGTGGGGACTTAAATATTGATTTATTAGTTGATTCATCAGATAAATCTAAGCTGCTCTCATTGTTTAGTTCTTTTAATCTGAAATGTATTTTTAAAGAAGCAACAAGAATAACACCTACTTCAGCCTCATGCATAGATAATATATTTACTAATTGTAATATAAAAGACTCTTCACTTATTAGTGGTGTGAGGTCAGACCATACTGGTCAACTTGTATCATTTGAAATAGTAAAAAAGTTACAATTAGGTTCTACTGCAAAGTTTAGACCACTTACCATAAATAAATTAAATCGTTTCAATAATAATGTTATTAGTAGTCTCTCAACAGCCAACTTTGATTCGCAAGACCCAAATGTTAACTATAGTACATTATTTTCTACAGTATGCCAAGAATTTAACAAGGCGTGTCCAGTTAAAAAAGTCCAAATCAGTAATAAATCAAAATTTAATGAATGGGCTACTGCTGGAATAAGAAAAAGCAGAGATACTTTATATCAGCTCTACCAGGAAAAGTCCTTGTCGTCTGATTGTAACCTCCATAACCATGTTAGATTGTATTCGAAAACATTTAAAAGAGTCTGCAACCAAGCTAAATCTAAGTTAATAAGCAAAAAAATTGCAAACTCTAATAATAAAATAAAAGCAGTTTGGAAGGCGATAAACAAAGAAACTGGAAAGATAAACCAAAGACACCAGAATGAATTGTCACTAAACATTAATAATAAAATCATCTCAGATAGGTCAACGGTGGCTGAAACATTAGAAAACTTTTTCACCAACATCCCAATAGAAGTTACCAAATCTCTCCCTTCTTCTTCTTTGTTAGCCGAATCTTTTTTAAAGGAACATTTTACAAAGGATATACCTACCTTTGAATTTAAACGTATCTCTGTTAATACAATAATAAAAACATTTAAAAGTCTTAACATAAAAAACACTGAGGACTTATGGGGTATATCAGTTAAGGTTCTGGGAGATATTATTGATACAATTGCTCCTGTCCTAACAGGCATATTTAATCAATGTTTGGACAGTGGTACATTCCCTGATTTAATGAAACATAGTAAAGTTGTACCAATTTTCAAATCAGGTAGTAAGAGTGACCCGTCTAACTATAGACCTATATCTGTGCTTCCAGCATTGAGTAAAATCTACGAAAAAATCATGCTGGACCAGATGCTGTGTCATTTTAATGTGAATGGGATTTTGCATAGTCATCAGTTTGGCTTCACGAAAGGAAGGTCGACGACGGATGCAGGAGTGAAACTCATCAGTCACATTTTGGAATCCTGGGAGAAATCCCAGGATGCCATTGGCATATTCTGTGACCTCTCAAAAGCATTTGACTGTGTTGACCATAAAACTCTAATCTGTAAATTACATCATTACGGAATTCGTGGACAAGCTGCTGATCTTGTTTTTTCCTATTTATCTTACAGGCAGCAAAAGGTAACCATTAATGGGGCGACGTCCTCAGGCTCTTTTGTAAAGATGGGCGTGCCTCAGGGTTCGATCCTTGGCCCTTTTCTTTTTCTGGTTTATATTAATGACCTTCCTTATATGATGTCAAATTTAGCTGATATAGTTCTATTTGCTGATGATACTTCCCTTATTTTTAAAGTAAATAGAAAAGATGCGGATGTCTTGCATGTTAATGAAAGTCTGGCTGTTCTTTCTAAATGGTTCGCTGCTAATAACCTCTTATTAAATGCAAACAAAACTAAGTGTATAAAGTTTTCATTACCGAATGTCCCCCACGTTGATGTTAGTCTGATTCTAGACGGCAAAAAGCTTGATGTCATTGCAGAAACTGTGTTCTTGGGCATTACTATTGATTCTAAATTGCAGTGGGGAGCCCATATTAGAACTCTCTCAGGTAGACTAAGCTCAGCTGCATATGCAGTAACAAAAATTAGACAATTAACAGATGTTGATACAGCTAGGTTAGTTTATTATGCTTATTTCCACAGTATTATGTCTTATGGCATTTTGCTGTGGGGATCTGCAGCTGATGTAGATTCAATATTCATATTACAAAAGAGAGCAATCCGAGCTATTTATAAAATGGGTCCTCGCGAGTCCCTCAGAAATAAGTTTAAAGAAATCGATGTACTGACTCTGCCTTCTCTTTATATTTTAGAATGTATTTTATATGTTCGTAAAAACTTAGGACTTTTTAAAATTAGAAGCGATCTCCATAACAAAAACACACGTAATAAACATGAAATTGTTATACCTAAATGGAGATTAGCTAAGACCAGCAAGTCATTTTTAGTAAATAGCGTACGCTTTTATAACAAGCTGCCAAAGGAGGTGACAGAACTTACCGAGAGAAAGTTCAAAACTCATATTAAGCGTGTCCTAACCAAAAAAGCATATTATAAGGTTACAGACTATGTCGAAGACACAACTGTCTGGCAATGACTGCTTCTGCTCATGTGGCCCCCTGGTAACTTATTAATATTCTGTATAATTGTCTGTTAACTGCTCCATCTTTTTTCATTTTTTTTTTTTATATACGACATCTCTTTATTCTTTTATTTTGATACATTCTCACAATATTCCTTATTCCATTTTATACATCCATCATATAATGTAATTGTCTTACTGAGACTTGTGATTATTTTTCTTGCTTTTATATAGCCTCTTTTAATAATGTGAATGTAAGAACATTGTAGACGCAAATTTTTGATGACTTCCTACCATTTTAACGGTAAGAGTTCAATATTGACTGGTCTGCACTGTCCTTACATAATTTATGTGTTGTAATATGGAAATATTGTAAAGATAACAATTTTTTTAAAAAGAGTAACCATGGAGTTTCTTGCCGGTTCTTCTCCATCGGAAACGACCAATTTGGAACCGTGCACTAGCATCTGACGTTTTATAAGTGCCCATGTAGGCCCATGTGAAATAAAAATTTTTGACTTTGACTTTGACTTTGATAGCATCTTGTTTCATACTTTTTAGCGTCGTTTTTTTGTCGTAGACGGGGTTAAGTTTTTTTTTTACTTTACCTTAGTTCATTAAGCCCGAAGAAGACACTGGTGTCCGCACACCTGTTGTCTTTTAATTGTGTCTGTAATGACGATAGTCGAAAGTTTGGTGTTAAATTACTGTGTTTCTTCTACATATAGTGTTTTTGACATCGAATTTTTTGATCACTTGATTTTATTTTTGATAAATGAAGCCCTTTCAAATGATACTTTCAGACGTTTTCTTTTAATTAAATAAATACCTATAAACTCACGTAGAGTACCTATAGGTACACCGTTAAATCTTAGTCGTTTTAATCCCGAAGAGGGTCGATCCAGTACATGAAACACTATCGATTTGTGTAGATAAAATAAAAAAATAAAGTACTTTTTTTCTTAATCTTTTATTGATATACGCATTTACGAAATTAATTTCTTTAAGTAAACGAGTCATTGACCTTGTAGGTAGTTGTCGGTCGTTGCGTACTAACTACCTACAGGTCATTGAACTCGCCCAGCTGACGTTTACTTAAAGAAATCAATTTAGAACATGCGTAAATTAATTCGAGTTTTAAAAAAAGTACTTTTTTTTTTTCATTCTAACTTTACCAATCGATAGTGTTTTATGTACTGTAATTTTAAAGAATTCTACGTAAGTAGTACCTACCGTGTGCACGCACCATTAGAATAGTATTAACAAATGATGCTAATGAGTGCCCTTTTCATTTGAGCTGTTATTGTATTTCTAGCTCAACACTTTGTTGTTCTTACTAAATATATCGTTTGTAATTATTTCTTATCATTTATCTCGGCTGTGACGCGTCCATCATGTCATTAAAACCAAAAATAATCTGTTTGTTCTATTAACTAATTGTAAACAATTTGTCTTACCATTGTTTTTCGATAATCGATTTCTCTAAAAATATCTACCCTTCATGAAAAAGTAGTCGTAACTAACTTAACACGTGTTTCCTCTTAAATTACTTATCATTGAGCCATTTGAAATAGGCCGAAGCAGAACTAGTAATTGGTTCAAAAATAATAATAATAAAAAATATAAAATAATAATAACACCCGTGAGATTCTAAGAGAACACCAGGTTAACCTGAGAAAACTTAAGAACCAAAATAATAATATATTTTAAATTAAATTATAACTATTTCGTGCAAGCAAACGCATACAAGCAGCGGAAAGAACCAATTCATGTAATATTGGGTAACGACAGTTGGTGTCACGAATATTTGCAATAAATTCTGGTAACCAAGGAAGGTTTCTGCTTTTGCTATGAGTACCAGGATCCTCACTCAAGCTTTACGCAGTAAAAGTTTCATCAGAAGATGGAAAAGTGATAAGTTACCAGCGAGAACATTCAAATGTGTGTGAGTATGCTGCACGTGGTTTCTATTAAGTGGGAAATCATCCAATGTCTTCGCCCCCTCTTTAGCGGCGTGGGAGGGATCAAACTTTGTCTAAAACCTATTCCTATGTTCTTTCTTGGACTTCGTTCCTGGCTCCGGGGATCTCTTTCGCACAACCGTAGCCCCAATAGGTTTTGACCATTTGACCCTCCTGGAGTGCTGTGGCTATGGTTTGGTGATATGAAACCGGTACAGGAATGTGCCGAACTTACCACATCCGATAAGGATCCGCATCATGCGGAAGGTGAGGAGGCAGTGGCTTGAAAGACGTTGCGAGGAGTGCCTCATAGAGGGGAATTTCCGCCATGGATATAGCGTGCCCAGACTTTGTGGTATTATGTATTTGTGTGTCTTCTTTATCGGTATCACGCGATTGGTCGCGGTCATAACTTAAGGTGTTGGTGGTAAGCTTAACAAAGCCGCCACTCTTCTGCCTTCCTTGCATTCGTGAAGTGATTAGGTAGACTGACCAGATAAAAGCTGCAGTAATAGGGTCATTACTGCAGCTTTTATCTGGTCAGTCTACCTCATCGACTTTCCTTTTGGCTCAGTAGTCACCTGTCTTCGGCGGCATACGTCATCAAAAATGGTGTGGATGCGAGATTGTACCAAAAATAATAAACGCTGCTGTATACCGACTTCGCGTAGTATAGACTCGTTGGCACGGAATTCAGTCCACGATACTCGGAGCATTTTCCTCCAGCACCACATCTTTAGGGCGTCTATTTATTTATTTATAAAAACTTTATGCACATAATAAGTACAAAGGCGGACTTAATGGCATAGGCATTTTCTACCAGTCGACCTTAGGGTGGTGCAGAAACAAACACGGTAGGTGCAACTTAAAAGATAATTAAAAAAACAAAGAAAGAAACAAATAATACAATAATAAATACATACTTAAATACATACATATAAATAAGTAATTTAATCGTGAAAAGAAATATAAATCCAACCAATCAGTGTTGTGGTGATTCTGCCAACTTCTTGCGAATGTACTCACGTGTTTTCACTGTGTGTGTGTGTCTATCTTCTTCTTCTCTACTTACCGCAGGGTCCAAGCTTCTGTGGCGTAGGTACAAGTATATGGGGAACACAAGTGACCGAACTAGAAGGATTTTTGTGCCTCCATATAACGATTTCTCCATATTTTCCGCAACTTGTCCATTGCAAACCTTGAAATTGTCATACTCATCTTCTCTTCGCCGACACTACCACCGTTGTTCCCTTAAGGCTCCCAGATAAATGTATGATTGTCCCACATCACAATTAGCAATTTGTGTTGTTTCTGGATAATTCATGCGGTCGACAATCATCATTTTTATTTTATTCATCTTAAGTCCGAACTCAAGGCTAACGTGTTCCATCTTGGCAAGAAAATTTTTTATGTGCTGGGTACTGGTCGTGAACAAAATATGTCCTATTTTCATATCACAAGTTGAAGATTTTCAAGCCACCAATTGAGATGCCATCTGACCAGCCTTCCAGTACCTACTCATTATTGAACAAAAGTAGGGAAATGTTACATCCCTCTCGGGCGCAGGGGTTTAAATGACATAGTCTGAACGTCATCAGCGCGCACAGAGGCTACTTCTCTTCTGTATATTTGACCAGACTATTAAAGTAGAATAATAAGACCCTCTTTCATGGAGACTCAGGTCTCCTTTTAAGCAGAGGGAAAGGTCAGGTATGCACCACCACCACGTGGGCCTAGTGTGGATGTCTTATCTCTTCGAATTTTTGGGCCCAGGTTTTTTTTTGAACTCATAAAGTTTAGGACAGAAATTTTTTCAAGTAAAGAGGCCCTCTATTTTTTTTTGTTTCTGTAAGTCATATTACTCTAATCTCAGAAGTAATTTAATTTCGAGGAGCTGTTTTGCAAGGTGAAAATATAATATAATATAATAGAACTTTTAGTACTTATGTCATTAAATGTAGTGTGAGGTGATGCGCGTTCGACGCGAGGCGTTTTAGATAAAGAAAGTAGGAAAGGAAGTAGACATAAAAAAATATGATTAATTTATTATTATTTACGTTAGTGACATAATAATCGTCACAGCTCGACGCGCTACTAATGCTAAACTAAACAGGTTCATTGTTCGTAGTAAACTCGCCTGCGATGTCACCGAATCGCTTAACGAGAATCTGTTTTTGTTTTTTTTTTTGGTTTTTGTCCTTATTCTATTACAAGTCACATAGTATATAATTTTTGGACGAAACCACTCAAAACTTATTAAATTTCTTAAAACTGAAGAAACCTTTAGGGCGGTTTCCTTCTGTTTCCTTGCACTGTCAGTAATTATGTTTTTGCTAAAACGGTACCCTCTCAGCCTAGTTGTTAGACGATTTTCTGAGGCGTGTTTAAGGTATGTGATTTGATTATAATTTTGATTGCAATTGCATCACATTTGGCCGCCATGACATTGCAATAAACCAAATGAGCCGTATACGGCCAAAACAATAATCGTTTTTTTAAATCCAATTTAATTTGATGCTAAACTCAATTCAAATTCAAAGTACCTATTTATTTAAACTTATCCAATTATAGGCATTTTTGAAGTTATCAAAGTCGGTCAGTCATACAAAAGATGACGCTATTTGCATATTCTAAAGCATATATCTCTATGGAGAAGGGTGTGTAATGACGTGTATGTTAAAAGCGTCCAGACGTAAAAAAAATGTTGAAAGTCTTCAGGGGTAGAAAGAAGTTGTAAGCATTCAAAGGTAGAAAAATTTGTTGGAAGCGTCCAGAGGTAGAAAGACGGGCACTTTGAAAGCGACGAGGGGTAGGAAAACGTGCACGTTGAAAGCAATCCCGAGAATTTAGGTAACTAGGGACCATGTTAGTACCTCCTCCAATGACCGATTCTAGTATTAGTAGTACGTACCACAGCGTCTGTACACTCCCTACATCACTGCGTCTAGTAAAATAATATAATTAATTACTTTAATCATCTGACATTAATGAAATTGATATGTTTTTGCGTCTTACATTTAACACATTCCACAGGTTTGAACTTAGGCAAATTCTTAAAAAGTACCGGTTATCTAATCATTTCAAATGTCACACAATATCAGCTATTAACCTAAGCTAGTAACCGCATTTAACCACAATTATTGTTTGTCGTTAAGTTTTGGCAGAAACCAGATTTTGTTTGGTGGGATATGTTGCCCATGCGTCGTCGTCTGGGTTATCACTGGGGTCAGATGCATGTCATGTCGATGTTTGTCTCTGTTCGGGAGTTAGTCGACTTGGGACCGAAGTAGGATACGGTCTACAAACCCAAAAATGGTCGCAGAAAAAATTTCGGGCACTGAAGTGGCTAAGTAATTGTTATAGAATTTTATAGACTTCAACTTATCTGATCATCCTTTTAGTGCATGCTACCATTCTTTCACTTGTTTTGGTTTTGTTAGTAGTGAAATCATTATTTTTCTGTCCTGTATTGATCTGTTCATCATTAGTCTGCTGTAACTCAAGAAACATAGGTGTGGTCCATAAGCAAAAGCAGTATCTAAATATGATCACACCTTTCCGTTACGTCGTTTCGGCAATCAATATTAAGTTTTCTTTTTCTCCACCTATTGCCATAGTCAGGGAACAAACTTTGGATTTAACTAGAAATATAGTGTAAACGCCAGCAATGACTTTGATAAACATTTTTTAATATTAAGGTACCAGGTCATCTAAGACGATATTTTATTTAATCTTTAATATGTATTTTATTCTTCTGTGCGTGTTTGTCACCTAGCTCCTAGCTCTTAAACAGCCAGACAGATTTGGACGGAACTTTGTGTGGATTTCTGGACGATTAGAAAATACTATTGGACTCGGTTGGTAAAATTTTCAATTATCGTTCTGATGAAAAGTCAGCTTTCGGGTTGATAGACATCTGCCGGAACCACTAGTGTAGTACATAGTTGTACTTAGTTGAATCATCAATCCCCTGGCTTATTCTCTCTTTGGGATCAGCCCTCCAGATACTGTTACGCCATTTTAGGCGATTTTTTGTTATTTCTGGCGTTAGGCCCTTTGTCAACAGATCATTTTAAAATATGCCCACTACCATATAACTACCTATAGTTGTTCTTTCGTAAGCCTTATTATCTTGGCAATCCGAGTACTCCAAGACTAAACTTACCCCCCATACTTCATCAGATCCATCGAGAATGAGCTCCGAGCACAAGTGGCGGAGGCTCGTTCCCGCTGGTCGGCGTTCCAACCGCGCCTGGCCATCGTGCAGGTGGGCGGTCGGGAAGACTCCAACGTCTACATACGGATGAAGCTCCGCGCTGCCGAAAACATTGGCATCGAAGCTGACCATCTAAAGCTACCAAAGGATATTACGGAGCAGGAGGTAAGAGATTTGTTTTTTTTTTTACAATGCTTCGCATTTGGAATTACTCATGTATTGTGAGTGTTTCCATGAGAATTCGGCTAAGGCACGGTCCGCATAATAGTGTTGGAGAGTTTCTTTCGTTTGAATAATAATAATAATGTTTATTTCACGGAAGAATTATTACATACGTTACAGGTACAGTAGTAAGGCAAGGAAGGTACGGGGTAGGTTTTTTAGTCAGTAAGAGTCTGACACTGGTCTCCCGCTCTGCCCAAGAGCGGGTTTCGTCATTGGATGATTTTCACCTACCATAAAAAAAAAAAAAAACAGGTACAGTAGTATAGTACAAAAAAATGTGCATTGGGTATTATCTCCTGGCTCCCAAACTAGGTTTATAGCCTGTGACTTGGGGACCAGTGATCCCCAGAGAATCTGAACTTTGTTCGGCATCACCGATTATGCTAACATACGGCTACATAATCGCAATATCGTTGTTATTGCTGGCGATTTTAAAATCAATGTTTTAAAAACTAACAGCCAAACAACTGAATTTGAAAGCCTTCTAATAAATTTTATCTTTAAACTAGCAATTAATAAACCAAATTGAACTGTGAGCGAGACATATACACTGTTAAATTTTGATTGGTTTTAATCCCGTAGAGGGTCAATTCGGTACATGAAAAACTATCGATTTGTAAAGATAAAATTTAAAAATTGTTAAGTTTATATGCTTATATTTAGCAAAACATAGCCGCACTATATTTTTTTAACACCCTCTGCAATACCTACGTTTTAGAAGAAAAATAAATGATGATTATGATTATGAACTGCATCAGGTACAAGGTGATTAAGCTGTGGCGACTCTCACTCCTCAAAGAGGGTCTACTCTTATCGCCTTGATTGTGGTGTGCCTTCGGTAAGGTAGATGCTTACTCACGTTGCTTAACTAGGATATCATAACATTTCTAGCGTGAAAAAAAGACAAATAATTCAATAGGGAATTAACGTTTATGATCCACATCCCAAAAAGGGTTCACGAATCTAAGGAAGGAATCATTTATCATTTAAGGAAGCTGTTTATTTACGCTTTAGCTACGTAATGAAGCAGTATGTTTTGCGCCTTTTATATGAATCGCTGCAATAAATGGTTGGAATGAGGAACCTACACCACTAGGCTTGCCTGTCGACTAGTTCAAATACCTAAAGCGTGAGAGTTAAAGAAAGTCGCTTTCCACTGTCTGTTCCTATGTATGGTTAGATCTTTAAAACTACGCAACGGATTGAGATGTGTTATTATTATAATACATCTTACTAATATTATAAATGCGAAAGTTATGATGTTTGGATGTTTAGATGTTTGTTACTCAATCACGCCAAAACGGCTGAACGGATCTGGATGAAATTTGGCACAGGCATAGGATACACTCCGGAATAGGCTACTTTTTATCCCGGAAATCCCAACCCCAACCCCAATACCACGCGGGCGAAGCCGCGGGAAAAAGCTAGTGCGTAATATATTTAAAATCTGCATACGAATACTGCACGTACGAAGCGGGGGCGGGTCGCTAGTGATAAATAAAACGAAAAAAAAAACAACAAAATTCAATACTTTATAATCTGGTTGTGGTTAACTTTAAGGCGCCTTTAGAGAGGAGGAATGTGACTGGAGAAATTGTTTACCCTATTGTGTCTCTCGCTTATCTATTATTATTGAACCTCATAAAGACGTAACAAGCCTCACAGTTTGTCCATCGCCACACCTTGAACTATTGACACCTGATAAGACGTATCACTAGTTTATAAAATACTGTTTACTGTTTTCATCGAATGATGTAATAAACAAACATATAAAATCACATGATGATTGTCGACTTTGTTTCGTAGTTTTATGTAAGAAATTATGTAAACTATTCCTAAATGTTATTGTTATATGTCGCTTTCATTTTATAACATTTGTGCAGATAATGGACTGTAGTTTCGCAGTGTACAGGGACTTAATAATGCAAGCCCAGCTTTACCTATAATACCTATTTACCTATAATGCAGGTTGTGCGGAGCTAGGGTTGCCAGGCCATAGAATGCAAAGGCCGGACTGCGCACTATATAAGGCCGGACATTGTGCCCTAAAAGTCGGACATGTCTTTTTATTGCCAAACATAATGTTTTTACAGTTGGGCTGTTGAAAAAAGTATTTATACATAATGTAAAGTGAGGATGAGATCGAAGATGGAGCGTGCGATGCGCGTGCTGGAAGACAGATTGCTCTCCGCTCGCCTTTGTCCGCTCGGGTCGGGCGCTCGTCCGCCCATCGTCGGTCGAATCGCCACTCTGACAAAAAGCCTGACAAAAGCCGGACAGGCCGAACACGTATATATTTGGCCGGACGCGAACGCAAAAAGCCAAACATGTCCGGCTAAAGCCGGACACCTGGCAAGCCTATGCGGAGCACACGGGCGCAGGGCCTTAGGGCCCGCCGAAAGTCCCTCGAGACCGTGAAATAACTACAAAGTTGTGCTTTTCTATTTGTGGAACTCCTTTGTCCCGAAAAATACTATTACTTCCCGAGATCTTTGAAATTACACCTTTCTCGCCCGGATTTCCGCTTGAAAAAATGTTGATACGAGTAGTGTCCACTAACTAACCGTAAAACACTATTGAAAATTTAAAACGATAACTTTTTCAAACTTAAAGGTATCCCTTGAAGAGTGTTAATTTGGGATACATTTTCATTAGTTTTCATCCGCATGCCTACTAGAGGGCGCCAAGATAATGGTAGCACACAGGCGCTCCATTGGATATAGCTACTTGTGCTACGACGTCTTAACTCTACCATGATTCCGAAGCAACCGGGTTGTTTGCTTCATGTTTATGAGCGTAGTCAGCTAGTTATCAATAAGATATGGTGTACTTCTATCCCATATGCATAAAAACGGCAAAAAAGTGGTTACAATACCAACTACTTACCTGCTGCAGCCGCTATTTGTCATTCCACCAATGTAATAGAACTTAAAATTGGTTGAATGGATAATAAAAAATATTTTCTTACATATTAATGTTATTTTAAACGGAGTATACCTAGTTAATGAACAGTTGAGTCACTAGTTTAAGGTATTTAAGGTTGCTGTACGGGATCGTTCCTGCCAAGATGCTATGAACTGCAGTTGTACATACGTTATAATAAGTAATAATATCCTATTTATGCCACAATTTTCACTTTCCCCGAGTCAGGTTTCAATAGAAATTGCATTTTATTGAGAAAGTAATTGCGACTTGACTAGAGAGAATATTGATAAAACTATTAAAAGCTACGCAATCGACCGATCTGCATTGAAACTCATAGTAGATTACGGCCCATTCTTTCTCCTATGAATGAGGGCTGACTCCCAAAAGTCGCTGAAAAAAATCTGCTGTTCAGTACTAACTGGTCAAAATAACTAAAGTTAATGACTTTTTCGCGATTTTTGGATTGGTCCCATACTAAAAGTTGTTTGTTATTATGACTAGGTAAAATCAAAGTCAAAGTCAAAAGTCAAAATTTTTTTTCGCATACGTCTACATGGGCACTTGTAAAACGTCAGAAGCTAGTGCACGGTTCGAGATTGGTCGTTTCCTATGGAGGAGAACCGGCAAGAAACTCCATGGTTACTCTTTTTAAAAAAAAAATGTTTTTTTACAATATTTCCATATTACACTAATGACGCATAGATTATATAGGGACAGTGCAGACCAGTCAATATTGAACTCGTACCGTAAAATTGGTAGGAAGTAATCTAAGATTTGCGTCTACAATGTTCTCACATTCACATTATTGAAAGAGGCTATATAAAGGCAAGAAAAATAATCACAACTTTCAGTAAGATCCACAAAATGGCAATATAAGGAATATTGTATGAATGTTAAAAATAAATAGATGGCATATATATATATATATAAACAAAAAAGTGGTGCAGTTAACTGACAAATCTACAAAATATTAGTAAGTTGCCAGGGGGCCACATGTGCAGAAGCAGTCATTGTCAGACAAGCGTGTCTTCAACATAGTATCTAACCTTATAATATGCTTTTTTGGTTAGGATACGCTTAAGAAGGGAGAGTTTTGAACTTTCTCTCGCTAAGCTCAGTCACCTCCTTTGGTAGTTTGTTATAAAAGCGCACGCTATATATTAAAAACTAGCGACCCGCCCCAGCTTCGCGCGGATGCAAAGGTGTTATATTATACCTATAAACCTTCCTCTTGAATAACTCTATCTATTAAAAAAACCGCATCAAAATCCGTTGCGTACTTTTAAAGATCTAAGCATACATAGGGAAAAAACGACTTTGTTTTATACTATGTAATGATGATGACTTGTTGGTCTTATCTAATCTCCATTTGGGTAAAACAATTTCATGTTGACTACGAGTATTTTTGTTATGAAGATCGCTTCTAATTTTAAAAAGTCCTTAGTTTTTACGAACGTATAAAATACATTCTAAAATCTAAAGAGAAGGCAGAGTCAGTACATCGAATTCTTTAAAAAAATCACGTTTTTAAGTTTCGGTTAAGTATCAGTCACCTCATATCAGTATCAGTGACTGATACAGTGAAAGTGAAGTAACATATTACTTCAGTTTCACTGTCACTAATGAAGCATGTTAAACATTAATTGCCGTGTAATAATTGGACTTAAGATTAATGTACCTACTATACAGGGTGTCATTGACATCGTATCAAAAAAGAATAACATGGATCCAGTACATAATTCTTTTCGTCGGTTTTTTTTTATATTTTTTAAATGTTTTTTTTTTGGTTTTTAAATTAAACTGTATAATTTTTTGTCCTCAGCTTTTAGCCAAGATCACAACTCTCAACGAGTCCCCGAACGTACACGGCATCATAGTTCAGATGCCCTTGGACTCTGACCACCCCATCGACGCACACAGGATCACCGATGCTGTATCGCCAGACAAGGATGTAGATGGGTAATTATTACATTAATAATTACAATACGCGGCAAATAAATTGAACCATTAGCTAAATCATCATTACATAATTTACATAGTATAAAACAAAGTCGCCATGTCCCTATGTATGCTTAAATCTTTAAAACTTTGCTTTCGCAACGGATTTTGATGCGGTTTTTTTAAATAGATAGAGTGATTCAAGAGGAAGGTTTATGTGTATAATACATGCATAATATATTCAATATTAGTACCCGTGCGAAGCTGGGGCGGGTTGCTAGTATAAGTATAAAAGGAGAAACTGACTGACATATCAACGCACAGCCAAAACTACTGGGACTAGGAGAGTGAAATTTTACCAGAGCTTCCTTTTATGACGTAAGCGAACACTGAGAAAGGATTTACCAAAATTCACTCCTTAAAGAGTGAAACGCGTGTATAAAGATTGTGCGAAAAACTATTTTTACGCGGGTAAAGCCGCTGGCAGAAAGCTAGTCGGTTATAATCTTTGTCACACAAGTTATAACATCATATTTGAATGCGCAGTAACTAAATGCGCGTTTACTAAACTTTATGGAAATCAGATAAACTGTCGCCCTATATATACTTAACTAGCTTTTGCCCGCGGCTTCGCCCGCGTAGTATTGGGGTTGGGGTTTGCGGGATAAAAAGTAGCCTATATCCTATTCCGGAGTGTATCCTGTGCCTGTGCCAAATTTCATCCAGATCCGTCAAGCCGTTTTGGCGTGATTGAGTAACAAACATCCACACATCGTAACTTTCGCATTTATAATATTAGTAAGATAGTGTCAGTAGTAGCGCCTACTAAACTTATTTTGAACTAGCTTTTCCCCGTGGTTTCGCTTGCGTATTACAAAATTGCCTATGAAATAAAGCACCTTTTATCAGCGAAAAAATTTTAGCAATCGGACCAGTAGTTGAGAAACGTTAGGCCAATTGATTGAAAATAGTGATTATGAAATTTGGGAAATCTTCTCTTAGTATCCGTCTATGTCATAAAAGGAAACCTTGGGAAAAAAATCACGGTCGTAGGCCTAGCAGAGGGCAAGAATCACTCCTTCCTACCAAGACGTAAGAATTTATTCGAAAGAACTTGGGAAGCTTAAGGAACTCAAATGGGTTTAAGTCGGTAAAACTCTGATACTTCCTTTCGACTTACCTAGAGGAATGATTTTATTGACGATTCTTCACGTAGACACTAACGAGTCGCTCCTTTTCTAACCCTACCGCTTTTCACACAATCCTTCATCGATCTTCGGGTGTTGACGCAAAAAACAAACTAAATCGTAAAAAGGAGTATAGTACGCGGCAAGTAAATTAATCCATTGAACCAACCATTGCTATGGCTACGCGCGGCCCCCCACTTCCCGAAAATCGGTTGCTCCTTAGCCCCTTTTCTAGCCTTGTCACCTTTTACATATCCATCCTAAGACCGGCCAAGCCATGGCACATTTTTATACAACCGCTCTTGCGTTAAACCGTGCATTTTTTTTGGAAAAATGTGACCTTGGGTATATTAAAACTGGTGACATTAATTCTCCTCGTTTTTCTGAGCGTACTATTTTCAGGTTTTGCGCATTTAATCATCATTTCAGCCGAAAGACGTCCACTGCTGGACATAGGCCTCCCCCAAGCGCCGCTACAAAGACCGGTCCTGTGCGTCTTGTATCCATTGGCTTCCAGCAACCCTGACCAGGTCATCGGTCCGCATTTAATAAAGTATAGACTATATATATATAAAGACTATATTATTTTTAGTAGTGATGCAAAGGAACTGGCATAACGGAAGCAGAAACAGAAACAGATGTCAAAAGTAAATCTTAACGGAAGCGGAGACGGAAGCGGAAACGGAAGCGTTAACACTTTGAAAAAGCACAATTTTTTACTTTAGTTGTCAAAATTAAACAGCGGAAAATTATATTTAATAAAGAGTAACTTGGCCGCGTTTTTACCTTTCAGCCTATTTCGATGTTCTTCATATATTAAACCAGCTCCGCTAAATAAAAAAATTAGATAACTCTTTTAAGCTGTATTTGTGCGGCCTTTTCGCGAATACACTTTTTCACAAAGTTTGCATTTGGCACTCGAGTCGTCGATTTCATGGGACTTGTTTTTGGTTTCATAATTGCACTCTTATTGTACTAAATACAACTAGGTATCAAGCAAACAATAACAGAAGAAAAAACCACTGATAATGTCACTACTCAAAGTCACGGGGCGCGGAGATGGGCATAATGAACTAAAAACAATAATTAAATAAACGAACTCGTGACGTGACACGTTTGTCGTTTTTTTAACCGCGCGACCCTCCCACTCATCGCATTTTTCCCGCTTCCGTTCAGAGTTCTGTTATAAAGTTTGCGGAACCAGAAGCAGAAACGGAAGTGAAAAAACATGCGGAACTTCTGCAGTTGCGGAAGCGGAAGCAGAGTTCTGTTGCAACACTAATTTTTAGTTAAAAAAAAAAACATTCGAGTAAACCACGGAATTACCGACAGCCAACAGAGTTTTCTGGCATTATCTCTCTTTTTTTCAGTTACCTTTTCATCAAACATTGCGTTAGAGAAGCTACGAGCTATTAAAACTTGCCCGACATTGACGTTAGGGGAGTGGGGAAAGGCCATCTTAATATTTATGTACGTTAATATGTAAACAAATAAATGTTTTTCAATACACTTTCTCGAAATAAGTATAGTACCTACATTTTGATACACGTGCAGATTTGTTATTGTAGCCCTTGGCTCCATAACACACTCGCCTAAGGCTCGGTCGAATTTCGCCTCGGTCGCAATGACAAACTTTCTGCACTTGTACTTTATGATATCCCTTCTTTTCTAGATTAAACACAATAAACGAGGGTCGTGTGGCAGTGGGTGACATGTCCGGCTTCATTCCTTGCACGCCAGCTGGGTGCGTAGAACTGATCAAGAAGACGGGGGTGACCATTGCTGGGAAGAACGTGGTCGTATTGGGGCGCAGCCGTATTGTGGGCACCCCGGTCTCAGAGCTGCTGAAGTGGGAACACGCCACTGTCACCGTTTGCCATTCCAAGACTAAGAACTTGAGTGAGATTGTAAGTGGACTCTTCATTTTGTTTTTTTTTTACAGTATAGCCGTCGGATCTTGGCGCGTCTGAAAAAAGTTTAGAGTTTGATAACTCGTACAAAAATAAAGGTTTTAAAATAATAAGTGCCAATAACAGATTTTAACAACAATAATAACTATAAATTGCATTTATTTGTTTAAGCATTTATGTTTTGTACGAGTTTTCAAGCGTTAAAATCGCACAGCCTCACTTCAGACTCGCCAAGATCTGACGGCTGTACTGTAAGTCTCTACTAACTAAGAATAAGAGACATCGATCTTGTAAAGAATTCAGTAAACACATGTTCTTGCTTGACTGAAATATCATCATCATCATCAGCCTTTTAATGTTCCCACTGCAGGGACACAGGCCTCCTCTCTCTAGGAGAGGGAATGGGCCATAATCCACCACGCGGGCCCAGTACGGATTGGTGGATGTCACATGTCTTCGAATTTTTGGTTCTAGGACATGCCGGTTTCCTCACGATGTTTTCCTTCACCGTTCTGAGAGCAGTGGTGATGAAATAAATTACACAAAGTAATGCGCCTGGCTGGGTTAACTGAAATTTACACGGTATAATTTTGATCGTTTTAATCCCGTGGAGGGTCGATCCGGTACATGATACACTATCGATTTGTAAAGATAAAATTAAAAACAAAAGGATTTTTTAAACTGAGTTTTAAAAGTCAGCTGAACAAGTCAATGACACTACCTAACCTACAGGTCATTGACTCGCTCAGTTAACGTTTACTTACATAAATACATTTCAAACATGACTGTGTAAATTAATTCGAGTAAAAAAAAAAATAAAACTTATTAATTTTATCTTAAAAAATCGATAGTTTGATGTACCGGATCGACCCTCAACGGGATTAAAACGATCAAAATGTTTCCAATTATTAATTATTTCATATTTTATTTACATTAGAAGTCTCATAAAGTTCAAGGAAATTTTCATTACGTTGCACTGAGAGCTGAATGCAGAATGTTCAAGACCTATCAGAATTCTTTCAGAAGGTCTACAACTATTTGAACGAAGACCAGGTCTATCATTAGTAGACCTTTTTCAACTGAAATCATGGTGATAATGATATTTTGACTGAATTATCCATTTAAAGAGTAGTAACGTCCCCGATTTACAAGTTGTAAGATTCGAAGCCTTAAGCTTCAAAACTCTACAAAAGGGTCGAAGCCTACTGGGGCCCAGGGTCTCTTTCTTAAAGGAAGGCTTACACAACATAATAAATAATTTATTTCATCACCACTGCTCTCAAAACGGCGAAAGAAAACATTGTGAGGAAGCCGGCAAGTCCTAGAACCAAAAATTCGAAGACATGTTACATCCACCAACCCGTACTGGGTACCGCGTGTTGGATTACCGCCCATTCTCTCTCCTAGATGGGCTTGAGTCTCAGCAGTGGGAACATTATTAGGCTATACTATGATCGATTTCCATTTCATTTGTTTTTTCATCCATTTTCTCTTCCCACAGACTAAGACCGCAGATATCCTGGTGGTAGCTATCGGCAGGGGTGAGATGGTCCGCGGCTCTTGGATCAAGCCCGGCGCGGTCGTCATCGACTGCGGCATCAATCCCATTGCTGGTAAATTATGAGTGATATTTTGTTTCAAAAGAACACTTTTACAGGTAATTTTTTTTCAATACACTTACTCGAAAACTGCCTCTTATCGCACTCCTATTAGGTTCAATATAGCATGTATATCACCCAAGTGCTTTTTTGAGTTTATCACAACAAGGGCTTTTTTATTCCTTCCTTATCGTCACGGTCACGGGTGATTATTTTGTTTTACTTAGTTTATCGAATCAGGCGCGAGGCGTGCCCCAGAGTCGCTGGACGACCCCACGAAATTAGAAATTGACCAGAGCAGATTTGAATGCTATACTTTCTACTGTATGTTTGAGATACGATTAAATTTTTTTTCTTTCTTTCTTTATTTCACAAGTCGTAAGTGTATTGAAAAACGTCGTTTGATACACGTGCAGATTTGTCATTGCAGCCCTCGGCTCCATAACACACTCGCCTGCGGCTCGTGCGAATTTCGCCTCGGTCGCAATGACAAACTTCCTGCACTTGTATCAAAATGTACTATTTCTTTACTTTAAGCTACGACGAAGCCGGTGTTTGCTAGCTGACTACCCTAAGAAGAAACGCCGAAACCAACTTAGGGGTCAAAGCCACAGAACTAACATGTAATGGTCTAATCATATGAGAACCATGCAGATTAGTGTCTCAGATGGTCTTTTAAAGAAAAAACCACACAGATTTGAGTAGACCTGTCCAGTCAGTGCAAGCGTTTGTTAGTATTCGTGTAGCTCAAACTTAGGCCTAAGGAGCTCAAAGTCTTGACGATCAATACCAAAGAAAAGACATTGGGTTAATAAGTACTCAGAACTGTCAGACATCATATTAAAATTACAGAATTCTGGTGCGTGCTAACCATAGAACAATGGCTATTATGGCTGCTTAGAATTAAAATATTTATGCTTCAAGTTATGTGTAATGAGGGTACAATAGTCGGAACTGGAGGTGGAAACAAAACATTTGTCGGACGACGGTCTGCAGTGCAAGTGCGGACGAAATTCAAACAATTTCACTGAAATGACCGATAATTCGATAGTGATTCACGACCGGAAAATTGCTTGTGTTCGATAAGAGTGTTTTCTTTTGGATTGTTTTGTTTTCACTGTATTTCTTTATTCAATTCGTGAATAATTGCATGTTGCTAATTGAGTTCCAGTTTTTATCGTCTGACGTAATTTAACCAACTAACTAACTAATTGGTGTTATTATCAGTTTTTAAATAAATACGGAGTGTTAATTAACTGCTAGATCCGTCAAAGAAGACGGGGCAGCGTTTGGTGGGCGACGTCGCATATGAGGAGGCTGTGTCGGTGGCGTCGCACGTGACGCCGGTGCCGGGCGGCGTGGGCCCCATGACGGTGGCCATGCTCATGCGCAACACCGTGCAGGCCGCGCGCCGCCAGATGGACCGCCTGCTGGCGCCCCACTGGCCGCTCCGCCCGCTGCGCATCACGCCGCTGTCGCCGCCGCCCAGGTCAGTAGTGCTGAGGTTATGGGGTTGCAGAATACACGGTACAATGGTGGTCCTATCGCTGGTAACGATAACTTCCAGACAACCTTAGGATGGATTGTATGATGGATGGATGGGTTGTCGCAGAAGTAGGGGCCCAGAAGAGTTGAAGCCAACTGGAGCCATAGCCCAATTTCTGAAAGGAAGGTCCGGCCCTGGTATGTAGTGCTAAGAAGGAATGGGGTGGTCTTTTAGTCAATAAAAGTATAACACTGTCTCTGGCTTTCTCCAAGGGCGGGAGATGTCATTGGATGATTGCCCACCAAAAAAATTAGGTTCGTTTCTGAAAAGAAGCCTCGGGGCACCAAATCCTTGAAAACATCTAACTAGCCAATTCGTTGGTTAGTAAGTTATGTGGTCACTTTGCAGGCACCACAATATCAAGCCCATAGGCATGATCTTGAAAACTACAAAGGGTTCATCAAAAATAATGTTCTGTAGTAGAACTCGTAAGACTGAAGAATTCACTATCGTGGTTGACTTGTGCATATGGACTTTTTATTGTTTTTTAGTTAACCTACTGCTTTTCCGCAAAGGTACGGCCGTCGGATCCTGGCGAGTCAAGTTAGGCTCTGCGATTTTTTCTTTAACTCGTACAAAAATAAAGGTTTTAAAAAAAATGCTAATAACAGTTTTTGCTGCTATGAATTTCTTAGCAAATAACAGCCAATGACAGAAGCTAGTCATAAATAAATATATTAATCTTGTTATTTGCTAAGAAATTCATAGCAGGCGCTTTCCGGTAAAACATTTACATATTACTAAAAATCGGCAAGTATTTATCTAAAATTGTAGATGTTATCTTGATATACAATAAATATACATTTGTTTATATTATGGCCTGTGCATAATCAGCGTGAAATAAGCGTTTTTTTTTAAGTGGTCCTGCTGGAGAGTTTGCTCTGTGGCATGACCACTTTGAATTGATATTTTCCAAGAAACTAACAATATACAAATTTTGATATTAAGCTAAAAAAATATAGACATTATCTACATTTTATCCTGTAATTTGTATATAATGTAGTCAAAGTGGTTCTGCTGCAGAGTATGACACCTGCAAATTGCATTTATTTGTATTTAAACCATTTATTTTTTTCGAGTTTTCAAGAGCTAAAATTCGCAGAGACTAAATTCAGACTCGCCAAGATCCGATAGCTGTACTGTTTCTTTTTTTAAACCAGCTCGAACCAATCCTTACGGTCGTGCGTTAGCGCTTAGTTCTTACTTTGTGAAGATGCGAAGTAGATCTCATAAAAACAAAATGTCAGGCCAAAAAATCTCTTTGGCTCTTCTAATTTTTACAGAGGAAAGATAGTGCTCTTTTATTTTAGCCTTAAAAAGTGAAATAGATTTCAGATCACGAATGCTAGGCGAAAGAGAGTTCCACAACCTTACAGCGTAGATAGAGAAAGAGTAGGTGTAGTAGCTGAATTTATGCTGTTAGCTGTTATGGGCATATGTTATCTATTATTGTTATGTTAATAAAGAATCTTTTATTTATTTTTTAAACATATTAATTATATTTTTAAATATTTTCTTAAAAAACACATACAAAAAAAAATTAAAAATATAAAAAACAGTAGTCCGCCGGTGTCGGGAGCAGGGTCCAAGCTACCGGTGGTTAGGGCTCCAGAGACAGGAACCTCCTCACAATACGAGCCTTGTCGAGGAGTACTGCCTTCTGTATCAGGCCCTTAATCCAACCGCGCAACGACAGCTTCGACAGATGGTCGTCGAAGCTTTTGGCTATAAGGCCATTGGCGGTCACAACTATCGGCACAATGACAGCCGAGTCTACATCCCACATGTCGACAACCTCGTGTGCTAAGTCGAGATACTTGATTTGTTTCTCTTTCTCAGCTTTCACGAGATTTTCGTCATGTGGGATGGTGACATCGACTATCATTGCGCGGCGCGCTAATCGGTCTATCACCACTATATCCGGCTTATTGGCTACAATAGTCCGGTCAGTGATGATAGACCGATTTATTATTATTATTATATCTAATATTTCATGTAATTTCCTCTTTCAGCGACATCGTGATCGCCCGCTCCCAGAAGCCTAAGGACATAAGCGAGCTTGCTCACGAAATTGGACTGTTTCCCAACGAAGTATCGCAGTACGGACGCACCAAGGCGAAGATATCCCTCTCGGTGCTGGACAGACTGAGGAACCAGCAGGGCGGCAAGTACATCGTGGTCGCTGGGTGAGTTTCATCTCCATATTGCTTATGCAAGGTATAGTGGCGTAACTATTATAATAATAATATATTCCACAACTATCACACAACGCCGTCTAGTCCCAAGCTAAGCAGAGCTTGTGTTACGAGTACTAGACAACTGATAAACATACTTATATATTTCTAAATACATACATATTATAGATAAATTACACCCAGACACAGAACAAATGAGCTCATCACAAAAACATTTGTCCTAGGAGGGAACCGAACCCACGACCTCCGGCGTAGCAGTCAGGGTCACTAACTATTAGACTGACAGGCCAGACAAATTTATTGGGTGGCAAGGTTGGCAAAATGCCTCGGGCCTCCTGTATAACGGGACCCCCAGTCTAAGAAGCTATGGGCTCAGAACTCTCATTATGTTTAAATTTTACCTAATACATTTTGTAATTTTGGGTTAAGTAACCCAAAATTACAAAATGTATTAGGTAAAATTTAAACATAATGAGACTATTTTTTTTGGGGCCCCATCCAATATACACCGTTAAATCTTGATCGTTTTAATCCCTTGGAGGATCGATTCAGTACATGAAACACTATCGATTGGTAAAGTTAGAATAAAAAAACAAAGCACTTTTTTTTAAAACTCGAATTAATTTACGCATGTTCTAAATTGATTTCTTCAAGTAAACGTCAGCTGAGCGAGTTCAATGACCTGTAGGTAGTTAGTACGCAACGACCGACAACTACCTACAAGGTCAATGACTCGTTTACTTAAAGAAATTAGTTTCGTAAATGCGTACATCAATAAGAGATTTAGAAAAAAAGTACTTTATTTTTTTATTTTATCTTCACAAATCGATAGTGTTTCATGTACTGGATCGACCCTCTTCGGGATTAAAACGACTAAAATTTAGATGATATAGTTACGCCACTGGCAAGGTTATACGACAGATGGGCTTTGCTTAAAAAGGATCATTGTACACATCAATATGAACAACTTTTACTATGAGACCAACCCAAAAATCACGAAAAAAATCCCGCTGCTCCATAGAGAGCTTTTTTCGCGATTTTTGTTTATTTTTATTAATTAATTAACTCTTCTGGCCCTCTAGCCAAGTTGCGATCGTTTCGTTAACGTCGAACGCTTTGAATTGGTCATGCCCAATTCCGGATTTGCTCTGACGTCGTCTCAACGTTCTGTCTCCTGGTCCGAACAAAGGGATTGGAGGTGTGGCCTATTCTAAATGTTCGACGTTAACGAAACGATCGTAACTTGGCTAGGGCGGCAGGAGAGTTCATTGATCTTTTTCTTCTTTCCGAATCGATGACAAACTCGTGAACGGTTTTTTTATACATCGGAAGTGTATTGAAAAAACCTCGTTTGATACACCTCACTGCAGCACTGGGTTTCCTAATATTCCGAACTAGCTTTTGCCCGCGGCTGCGCCCGCGTATTGGGGTTGGGGTTGGGGTTTCAGGGATAAAAAGTAGCCTATGTCTTATTTCGGAGTGTATCCTATGCCTGTGCCAAATTTCATCCAGATCCGTCCAGCCGTTTTGGCGTGATTGAGTAACAAACATCCAAACATCGTAACTTTCGCATTTATAATATTAGTAAGATTAAGGGATGGCATTCGGAATATTCGCGGATAACAAGTGGAGAATGTTATGTGTGTAATGTCTAACATACTCCACTTGTATCAAAATGTACTATTTCTCTTACTAATACAATGTCTTGTCCCGTGCAGCATGACCCCGACCCCCCTGGGCGAGGGCAAGAGCACGACGCTGCTGGGGCTGGTGCAGGCGCTGTCGGCGCACCGCGGACGCAACTCCTTCGCCGTCATGCGCCAGCCCAGCCAGGGACCCACCTTCGGGGTCAAGGGCGGCGCGGCTGGTGGCGGCTACTCACAGGTATGCTCCTAGCATTCATATAGTAAGCATAAGAGGACGCACCGTAGTTGTGGGCTTCCGGAGGGCGAGCAACAGGCAGCTCGCTGTCCGGCTGTCCGGTAAATGTTTAGACCAAGCCCAAGTCGATGACGAGCATAGTGATCGACGTGCACCTCAAGAAGATTTCAGTCATCCTAGGGGTTCAGCAGGGTTGAAGCCTATTCCGGCCACAGGTTCACTTCTGAAAAGCCAATCCGGCTTTGAAATAAAAGGACGAAGGAACTAGGAGTTTTATGTCAGTAAAAGTCTGACAAAAAGCACAAGGAGGACAAGCTTTTTAGTATCGCCCACAATCTTAGAGGGCATTTTTCAAGTTCAGTACGTGTGTAATGTTCACCTGACTGGTCAAAATGAACTGAACTTCCTGATTTTTTTTACCATTCTAATATACTCGCTGATTTTTTTAACGAACTATGTTGGCATCAATATTTTTACTTCAAAACCCATATCCTTACTCCTCAGGTGATACCCATGGAGGAGTTCAACCTACACTTAACAGGCGACATCCACGCGGTAACCGCCGCCAACAACCTGCTGGCTGCCCAGATGGACGCCAGGATCTTCCACGAGCTCACGCAGAAGGACGGCCCGCTCTACGACAGGCTGGTGCCCAAGGTCAAGGGAGTCAGGAAGTTCTCCCCCATCCAGTTGAGGAGGCTGAAGAGATTGGGGATCACGAAAACCGACCCTGATACCTTGACAGAAGGAGAGAAGTCGAAATTCGCGAGGCTCAACATTGACACGTCGAAGATTATGTGGAATAGAGGTAAGATTCCTTCTCTACTTTACTTAATTGCTGTAGTATTAAGGGTCAAAAATGCGTTAAGCGGTCGCCCGCGCAATCCCATGCAAAAGTGCTTTATTGAGGAGATCCGAGCATGCTCCCGTTGCGGAGGCCAGGCCCGGCGAACGTTTTGCTACATAATATTTATTTTCAATGCACTTGCTCAGAAAGTAGCTCTTATTGCACTATACCTAATATAATAGTACCTGTTACCAAACTGTGACATTTTGATAACCATTACGCACTAGTGCTGTAATGTTGCGTGTAACCTTTTTCTCAACCTCTTCGTTCGCAAACAAATTTCGAATAGGAAAAAAATTACATTTGGTTATTGTGTTCGTGCAATTCTTACGTGCTTATTTTCAGCTTCTAAGACTCACTAAGCACTAGACCAAGAGGCCAGTCAGTTGTGTACATTTTTGTGAACGAAAGCTTATTTGAAAGGGTTAAAATATTAAAAAAAAAAAAAACAAGGACTGATTGCGAGCGGTACACAAAAAATGGTAAACTCGATTACATCACACTGGTAATTCCCATGCATTAAAATAATGATACATGGAACCACCCATACATCATCATCAAAAATAGTGAGGTCGAAATTATTGAACCAAATTGGTGCTAAATCATTCAAGCAAAAACCCAGAAAAGATCCAATTGATATTGTCGGGTTTTCACCGAGATGATGAATGAGAACATAACTGTTATGAATGATGTTATTGTATTTTAAAATAGAACTCCTTGGTCCAACCTCTGGGAAGCGTGAAGGATAAAAAAAAGTCACTTCGTTAAGTTTGGTACAGACTGGTGTAATGTAGCATGCAATGTAACACACAATGAATAGTACATTTTTATACAAGTGCAGGAAGTTTGTCATTGCGACCGAGGCGAAATTCGCACGAGCCGTAGGCGACTGTGTTATGGAGCCGAGGGCTGCAAATCTGCACGCGTGTCAAACGACGTTTTTCAATACCTACACTTACGACTTGTGAAATAAAGAAAGAAAGAAAAAGCGTTTAATCGTATCTCAAACATACAGTAGAAATAAATTAAAAATAGCATTCAAATCTGCTCTGGTCAGTTTGTAACTTCGTGGGGTCGCCCAGCGCCTCGTGGGGGACGCCTAGCGCCAGATTCGATAAACTAAGAAAAAAAATCACCCGTGACCGTGACGATAAGGAAGGAATAAAAAAGCACTTGGGTGATATGTATATCACCTTTTTAGGTTCAATATAGCATGTATGCTATATTGAACCTAATAGGAGTGCGATAAGAGGCAGTTTTCGATTAAGTGTATTGAAAAGAATTTAACGTACACATTGTCTCCTTGTAACGCTACACACTTCTCCTAGCTATGCTCTAATCTCATCATCATCATCATCATTATCAGCCTTTTTAATGTTCCCACTGCTGGATCACAGACCTCTTCTATAGAAAAGGGAAAGGGCCATAATCAACCACGTGAGCCCAGTGCGGTTTGGTAGATGTCACATGTCTTCGAATTTTTGTTTCTAGGACATGCCGGTTTCCACACGATGTTTTCCTACACCGTTTTGAAAGCCGTGGTGATGAAATAAATTACACAAAGTAATGTGCCTGGCTGAGTTTGAATCAATATTATTCTCTACAAAATAATTGTTCACGAATAATTGTTAATTAACTGCTGTTGCGCGGCACGTTGCAGCTAATTTGGATGCGCTCTAAATGTTTCGATCGCGGCTAAGCGTAATCAAATTGCTCCCTGGATAAAAGGCAGAGGGTGGCATAGGTAGGGGAAAAAAACCGGCCAAGAGCGTGTTGGGCCACGCTCACTATAGGGTCGCGCAGTTTCCTGCCGTCACAAATTTCTTACAATGTAACAGAACCGTTAAACTAGGACTTCAGCGCAGACAGTCAGACAGACTATGCGAAACTATAAGGATTCCTTGTTAACTACGAAACCCCGGAAAAAATACAAGTTAATAACTTACCCATTTATACTTTTTCAGACATTTTAATCATAATATACTAAGGCACATTTTGAAAGTTTCTTGCCAGTACTCCTACTGTTAAACAATTCCACTGTCATTTGCAGTTGTGGACCTGAACGACAGGTACCTCCGCAAGATCACAGTGGGACAGTCTCCCACAGAGAAGGGCTTCACGCGCGAGACCGCCTTCGACATCTCCGTAGCGTCCGAGATCATGGCCATCCTCGCGCTCGGCAAAGACGTTGACGATATCAAGGAGAGGCTCGCGAGTATGGTGGTTGCTTTGGACAAGAGCGGCAACCCTGTTACTGCTGATGATTTGGTAAGTAGCATCCTACCAAAACTTCCTTTTAAAAAATTATATATAGTTTGGAGTGAAGCCAAGCCCTATAACTATGAAAGAACCAATTCTACAATCTCGATAAAAACAAATTTGGACCACTATCCTGAGGATTGAGGATTTTTACTATTTATTTCAAATCCAACCGAAACAATGCGAATAAAAATTACAAAATTGTTACCTTCTGTAGTATTCCATAGTATTCTACAACTAACACACAACGCCGTCTAGTCTCAAGCTGAGCAGAAATTGTGTTATGAGTACTAGACAACTGATAAACATACTTACCTATATGTATAACTATGTCTGAATACAATTATGTCAATAATAAAAACCAATGCTACTTATCGTTGTAATTTTATAATTTAAGAACGGGCTAGTATATTATAGATATATTACACCCAGACACGTCTGAATTGATGATGATGATGACAGAACAAATGACCATGCTTATCACAACAAAATTGCTGTCCCTGAGTGAGAATCAAATACTCCAAAGTCATTCTAAAAATGGTTACGTTCTTTACAGGGCATGACGGGAGCCCTGCTCGTGCTCCTCCGCGACGCGTTCGAGCCCACACTGATGCAGTCCCTGGAGGGCACGCCGGTGCTGGTGCACACTGGGCCATTCGCCAACATCGCGCACGGCTGCTCGTCTATCCTCGCTGACAAGATCGCTATGAAACTGGCTGGAGAAAACGGATATGTTGCTACCGAAGCTGGATTTGGTTCTGATATCGGTGAGGTTTTTCTGCTGAATGTAATTTATTATTTTATTTATTACAGCTTGGAGAACTTACAGCTTATAAAAAAAACCTAGTTAAATAATAAGAAAAAATAAACATTTATTTTAATTTATTTTTACGGTTCACGATATTAGTATTTTAACCATGCTTTTAGCAGTGAAAAAGAGCATAACCTTAGATTACCTGGCTCGGAAGCCAGACTTTAATGATACCTTTCGAGTACCGTAATTACAGACACAATTAAAGAACAACAGTTGTGCGAACGCTGGCGTTCGCTCGGGGCTCAAGAGCCCCTCAGATTCGGATCTCTTTACAGTCAATCTAATGCCTTTTATAGTCACATGATCACCCTATTGTATGACATCGGTTGAATATCATTCTAGCCTCTTCAACTAAAGATCACTCAACAACACTGCCGTTTAACACCCGTATTCACAAACAATACTCAAACGACCCTTGACTAAGCAAACGCACAGCGTTGAAATAGAGCTCTGTGATTGGTTCGTTTGTGTTGCGTAGTTCACAAACCCAGCCCTGTGCGCTCGCGAGCACTGTGAGACCGCATAGTAACGTTTGTGAATACGGGTGTTAATCAGGTAGCAAATAGCTATGTAGGCTGCATAGATTATAGGTACTGCTGCAATTTTTTTTTTAATGCAATAAACTAGTGCTTGACTGCGATCCCACCTGATGGTAAGCAGTGATGCAATCGTTGTGGTAAGGGGCACTAGTTTATTAAGAGCCTATTCACTCTAGCCTTGAAGACACCTAAATTATATTCGGACGGAAAGACTGCAGCCGGCAAACTGTTCCAGTCCCTCGAATCCATTTTTTGTAAAAAAATTACAATGTTTGTCCAGGTATGGAGAAGTTCTTCGACATCAAGTGCCGAGCGAGCGGCGACACGCCGCACTGCGCGGTCATCGTGTCCACCGTGCGCGCGCTCAAGATGCACGGCGGCGGCCCGCCCGTGTCGCCCGGCGCGCCGCTACACGACGTCTACGTGCAGGTCAGTTACTTGCAAATACAAACAAAACAACACAACAACAAACAAAAACAAAACAACAACAAACAATGAAAACAAAACAACAAACAAACAAAAGTTAGACACGTTCAAGTTAAGGGTGACTTAAACATTATTACTTTTCGCATAATTAATAACCTTACGGTGGTAAATTAACCCGGCTGACAGCTTATGGAATGAAAACTAACCTAACTGGTAGCTGTGACGCAAATTAACTTAGTTAATGGTTTTGACAAGTAAGCTAATGGCCTAAATGAGACAAGTCAACCCAGCTAATAGTCTATGGGCCAACACTACGTAAAGCAGGAACCCGTCGCGGGCAGCAGCGCTCCACGCCCCTTTTACTACGTACTTAATAATATATTAAAATTCTCCATCGATACGACTACATGCACACTGTTAAAGTTGAACTAGCGACACTGTGCAGGTGTCCGGTTTACGCTACGTGGACCGCCGCAAACTACCCTCGCATTATGGCACACAACAAAATTACTCGGACGTCTGCGTGGTCTCCCGTTTTACGCAGCGTTAGCTTTTGAATTAAATAGTCTTATGAACTTTTAACGTCAGAATAAATCAATCTTCGTAATGGTCTAAATGAGGACAAATCAACCAAGTTAGTAATACAAAAAAATCATTCTAACTCATCAAAACAAGATCAGAAAGTCGAAATATTGGCACACCTTAGAGTAATATTATTCATCTAGCGTCAGCAATCCACTATTTTTAGACGTTTCAAGAAACTGAACTGGTTTTAATTAACCATAAACCTGACGGTCTGTAATTTGAGGTTAATTGGCATTCCGGCAGAACTTTATGGTAGATTTATGAGTCAGCCGGCACCAGAATTCAAATCTAAAACAGGATGGCGTTATAAAATGATGGTATTTCAGGAAAATCTGGAGCTCTTGAGCAAAGGTCTGTGCAACTTGGGCAAACATATCAGCAACGGCAACAAATTCGGCGTCCCGGTGGTGGTGGCCGTCAATAAACACGGGTTAGTTCTTATTTATACTATACTAGACTCTACTCTACTCTGTCCTACCCTAACTACCCTTCGCTGCCTACCTACCCTACCTAATTTACTCCCTTAATTTTTTTTTAGTTTTGTTTCTTTTATAAGAAGATTCTCCTGACAATAACAAACCCAACAAAAATAGTAAATTTTAATAAAAGTGCAGGAAGTTTGTCATTGCGACCGAGGCGAAATTCGCACGAGCCGTAGGCGAGTGTGTTATGGAGCCGAGGGCTGCAATGACAAATCTGCACGTGTGTCAAACGACGTTTTTTAATACACTTACGACTTGTGAAATAACGAAAGAAAGAAAACAAATTTAATCGTATCTCAAACATACAGTAGAAATATAAGAAACTAGCTTTTCCTAGCGGCTTCGCCCGCGTGCATAAAATATAGCCTATGTCACTCAGGAGCAAAGCAGCTTTCTATTGTTGCTTAATTTTTCCCAATCGGACCAGTAGTTCCAGAGATTACCCCTACAAACAAAAAAACAAAAAAACAAACTTTACCTCTTTATTATATTAGTGTAGATGTAGATATATAAGTACAGCATTTAAATCTGCTCTGGTCAGTTTCTAATTTCGTGGGGTCGCCCAGCGACTCTGGGGGACGCCTCGCGCCTGGTTCGATAAACTAAGTAAAACAAAATAATCACCCGTGACCGTGACGATAAGGAAGGAATAAAAAAGCCCTTGTTGTGATGAACTCAATAAAGCACTTGGGTGATATACATGCTATATTGAACCTAATAGGAGTGCGATAAGAGGCAGTTTTCGAGTAAGTGTATTGAAAAAGAATTACAACACGTACTGTTCATAGACTTTCGCCTTGAGACCCTTCAACATTGTGTTAGCTTATTAATAATATTTATATTATTTTGTAGCATAATTACTATAATTATAAATAGTTACGTACAATTATGATTATTTAAAGTCGCTCAATTATCTCTAGAAAAGTAGTTGGTCATGAGTATAGTTTGTTATTTGAGTCGCAGTGGCGCCCTCAACGTAAATACGCGTAGTAGGGATTGTCTAGAGATGGTGGGGCGACAAAGCCTGTCTAAACGGCATTAAGTTACGAGCAGTTGAAGAGTGCGGACGCAATAAGTGTTATTTATGTGTATACAACAATATACTTAATAAAGTGTGATTATTTGCAATACGGTGTTTCACTTCTGAGACTAATCCTACAGACTCAGAAGCGGGATCAACAAAAATCAAAACGATTTTTGCCACGCCACAAAAACGTAAGTATTTTTTTTTTCTTTTTAATTATAGTCTTGCAATATTTATTCGTTTTAAATGCATCAAAGTTGGTACAACTTTGATAAAATAATTTACACATAGGTACATTTTTATCACTGCAGTTTTTACGTGTACCTAACACGAACTAAAAAGTTATTTACTTATTGTATGAATGTATTTTATTCTGAGTTGTTCCAATATACAAATACTAAATGTATTACTGGTGCACCTGTAGTTACCTATTTTAAAAGATGACCCGAAAATATAAAACTGTAAACACGAAAGCGAAAGAGCATAAAGACAAACTCATACTTTATCTTCGTATATACATTCCATTTACAATATTTTTTTTTTTTGCTTATTTATTTTAGATTATTACATATGTATAATTATAATATTAGAGGGATTTTACCCTTGTTTTAGCTTTACATCATTCCCTCAAAAGCAAAAAAAAAAAAAAAAAAAAACAGTATATAGCAACCATTTGTGATGATGAAAGTTTGCGTGATTAAAACTTTATTAAATAACTTTTACACGGATTAAAATAAACATGCTAAATACACCCTACAAAAAAAAAAAAAAAAAAAAAATAGCATTTGAATCTTTTATTTTAGAATTACTTATGCACACATATACGTCGATCCTTTTAATTTGATAATAGTAATGAAAGTGCAAAGCCAATAATAACCAGAGATTCAGGCTTTTATTAATAAATTACATTAATAATCAGCAATGATCACTAATAAACTACAAAAATGTTTAATTTTACAGTTTTTATATAGTACTAGTATAACATTATATAAATAGTATCTAACTTAGTGATTTTATAACAACAATTTATTTTTATCATTAACTTTATGTGAACAATTTAATAACGAGTTACCTACTTCTATGGTACCAGTAAATGATTTAATTATTATTATATACTCGTATTATGGATTATAGTAATGAGAATTAACTCGGGTATTGTAAGTTTCAGGAACATGGAAACTAACTACGATCAATGTGAACCTGAATTAAGAGATCAGGGCTTGAATCGTAATAACCCAGGAGCGCCCAGGTCACAGGGCCGGGGTTCCGATCGTTACAACCCAGGAGCGCCCAGGTCACAGGGCCGGGGTTCCGATCTTTATGACCCAGGAGCGCCCAGGTCACAGGGCCAGGGTTCCGACCATCATGACCCAGGAGCGCCCAGGTCACAGGGCCGGGGTTCCGATCTTTATGACCCAGGAGCGCCCAGGTCACAGGGCCAGGGTTCCGACCATCATGACCCAGGAGCGCCCAGGTCACAGGGCCGGGGTTCCGATCGTTACAACCCAGGAGTGCCCAGGTCACAGGGCCGGGGTTCCGATCTTTATGACCCAAGAGCGCCCAGGTCACAGGGCCAGGGTTCCAATCATCATGATCCAGGAGCGCCCAGGTCACAGGGCCAGGATTTCAGCAGTCATACTCATGATCCAGGAGTGCCCAGGTCACAAGACTGGAGTACTAACTATAGTGACTCAGAAAACCAAGAGTCTGAGAGTCGATATCTCGAATCCAACAACGAGAAGAGCCCAATATTAACAACTGGAAGATGTCGGGGCCGTGGCACAACTGATCATTCACTACGAAACCATGAACACACCACGGCAACCACATACTTTCGGCCTGAAGGTGGTGCGGGGACTAACCGCAAACGTCGGCACAGTTCATCGTCCGAAGATTCCGGTGAGTACTATCATAATTCTACTAAACGACGTAAGCAATCTAGGTCTAGAGATCATGGTTCGACTATACTCGATAAATTCCTTGACATTTTAAAACAAATGAAAAATTCAGATAAACCAAAACTCACTTTCGACAAAAATGTAATTCCTGAATTTGATCCGATGTCCAAGGAGCAGACTGTATTGACTTGGCTTACTAAGGTAGAGGAATGCGCTACCATTTATCAGTGGGACAATAGGGAAACTATTCACTACGCTCTTCCTAAGTTAACAGGTGTTGCCAAAACCTGGTACCAAGGTTTATCAACTGTCTTACTTTCTTGGACAGAATGGAAGAGAAAATTGATAGAATCGTTTCCCTGTCGCGAAGACTACGCTGAACTCCTTACGGAAATGTTATCCAAAAGAGCTCGCTACGGTGAATCGTTAGAGCATTACTATTATGCGAAGATCAATTTGCTCAATAGGTGTAAGATCTATGGCAAACAAGCTGTAGATTGTATTCTTTATGGTGTCGAAGATCGTGCGATTAGGGTGGGTGCCCAAGCTGCCCAATTTCCTGAACCCGAACAGGTGTTAAGGTACTTTAGGACCGTAAAAGTAGGGCAAAGTAGAGATCATCAAGACCCTTCTCAACGCTCTCGTAATAATGACAAAAGACAGTCCTTTTCCCGACAGAATACTACAAAAGATTACAATAATGCTAACGTTAAATGTTTCAATTGCAACGAAGTAGGGCATCGTAGTAATAAGTGCAATAAACCTGCCGTAAAATGTACCTACTGCAACAAAATGGGGCATTTGGCAGAGCACTGTTTTAAAAAACTAAATAACATTCGAGAGAAGGACGATACACACGTTAAAGAACGACCAGAAAAACAAGTAGCCGAATTGTACGTGAATGATAGTAACGATATAGTACATTTTGATACAAGTGCAGGAAGTTTGTCATTGCGACCGAGGCGAAATTCACACGAGCCGTAGGCGAGTGTGTTATGGAGCCGAGGGCTGCAATGACAAATCTGCACGTGTATCAAACGACGTTTTTCAATACACTTACGACTTGTGAAATAAAGAAAGAAAGAAAAAATTTTTAATCGTATCTCAAACATACAGTAGAAATATAAGAAATATAGCATTCAAATCTGCTTTGGTCTGTTTCTAATTTCGTGGGGTCGTCCAGCGACTCTGGGGGACGCCTCGCGCCTGGTTCGATAAACTAAGTAAAACAAAATAATCACCCATGACCGTGACGATAAGGAAGGAATAAAAAAGCCCTTGTTGTGATAAACTCAAAAAAGCACTTGGGTGATATACATGCTATATTGAACCTAATAGGAGTGCGATAAGAGGCAGTTTTCGAGTAAGTGTATTGAAAAATATATTTTGGATATCAAACTCAATAAAATCAATACTAAATGTCATATTGATCTAGGTAGTCAGTGTTCCCTGATTAAAATAAGCACAGCCAGAGAACTGAATCTTAACATGGAACAACCCAAAGTTTTGCCGGTATTAAGGGGGATAGGTGGAAGTTTAGTGTCACCATTAGGCGTTGTGACGAGTGAGGTCGAGGTTCAGGGTATTCATGAAGTAATCGATCTGTATGTTGTAGAAGACTTCGTGATCCAACACCCAGTCCTACTAGGTCACTCCTTTACTGAAAGGCCAGGAATTGTAATAACTAAAACTTCAAATGAACTAATTTTGCAAAGGGTCAACAATGAAAAGGTACATTTGAAAGTAGGTAAACAAGTCAACTTGCCTCACAACGTTGTATCACTAGTGCCCGTCGAATCCACATCTATCGTTACAGGCCTAATCCGCGTTAACGGATCTCTGCGAGGTAGGGAAGGGGGAGAATATTATCTGTTCCCCGGAGAATACAACGTTAATTGTGGCCGTAGTGTAGTACTCGTATTGAATGTATCTTCAAAAATTATTACCATTGATAAGGGTTCTCTCTTAACGCGCGCCGTTTTTGAACAAAGTGACCGTTCTATGCTTGATTGTTGTAATGTAACGTTTAATGAAAAAGAGGTTGACGAAACTGTAAACTGCGGACAAGATATTTCTGAACAGGACCGTCTAAAGCTTCAACAACTTCTGTCAAAATACGCTAATTGTTTTTCAAAGGGGCTCGACGACCTCGGATTCACAAAAAATACAGAAATGCATATCGAGCTTGAGGACTCTCGTCCTGTTGTGTATCGTCCATACCGAATGTCTTACCCTGAAAGAGTTCTTGTAAGAAACATGGTTACGGAAATGCTTGATAGTGGGATTGTAAGAGAATCTTCTTCACCATATGCAAGTCCTATTGTACTGGTCAAAAAGAAAACTGGGGAAAAGTGATTATGCGTCGATTACAGGGCGCTTAATCGAAAAACAAAAAAGGATCATTATCCGCTTCCCCGAGTTGAAGATCAGTTGGACCAACTTTCGGGAAATACCTTATTTACATCCCTCGATCTGGCTTCTGGGTACTATCAGATACCTATTGCAGAAGAGTCTAGGCACAAAACTGCCTTTGTAACGCCTGACGGTCTGTATGAATATAACCGAATGCCATTTGGACTTGTTAATGCGCCTTCGGTATTCCAAAGGACAATCAACAAAATATTATCCGAGGCCAAGGTTAAGTTTGCCATAGTTTATATGGATGATATTTTGATTCCATCAAAAGACGTCAGTGAGGGATTACGTAGACTAGAGGAAGTTTTACAGTTGCTCAAAGCAGGGGGTCTTACGTTGAAATTGAGCAAATGCAACTTCTTCCAAAGTCAGATTGACTTTCTCGGACTTGAGGTTAGTGCTGAAGGTATTCGTCCAGGGTCTAGAAAGACTGATGCTGTCTCAAAATTTCCTACGCCGAATAATCAGCACGAAATAAGGCAGTTTCTAGGATTGTCTGGGTTTTTCCGCCGTTTCATTAAGGACTACGCTCTTATTACATCCCCTCTTACAGATCTATTACGAAAGGATTCCGTATGGGTATGGCAAGAGGCACAACAATGCGCTTTCGAGAGAGTTAAAGCCCTTTTGACCCAGAGACCGCTGTGGGCATTATATGATTACAGTGCCGAAACTCAACTGCACACAGATGCATGCAAGGATGGCGTTGCAGGTATACTTCTTCAGGCCAATACAAATGGACTTTTCCAACCTGTATCTTATTTTAGTCGTAAGACTACACCTGACGAACGCAAGCTCCATTCATATGAACTAGAGACTCTCGCAGTTATAGCATCATTGAATCGTTTTAGGGTGTATCTGATAGGTATACCATTTAAGATCTTTACGGACTGTAACGCTCTTAGGTATACATTGACCAAACGAGATGTAATCCCTCGAGTCGCCCGGTGGTGGGTGCAGATACAGGAGTATGACTGCTCCATAGACTACCGTCCTGGTTCACGAATGTTGCACGCGGATGCACTGAGTCGAAATCCCGTCGACGAATGTATGTCGGAACCTCATGTCCTTGATATACTTGCCATAGAGGAGGTAGATCAAGCATGGATTACTACTGTCCAAATTGCAGACGAAGAAATAAAGAAAATCAGAGATGTTCTCGAGGATTCAGGTTCTGAGCGCGTTTCTGATATTTGCAAAAATTATAAAGTTAAAAATGGTCGTGTCTATCGTATTGTAGGCGATGAATTAAAATGGTTAGTGCCCAAGAGCGTCCGTTGGCAGATTGTTCAAAAAAACCATGATAATGTTGGTCATTGTGGTTTTGACAAGACCCTGCAGAGAATTCAGAAACATTTTTGGTTTGCTAAAATGCGTCGGTTTATAAAAAAATATGTGTCGTCTTGTTTGGAGTGTGCCCACCATAAAGCACCAGGTGGTAAACGTGAAGGTGCACTCCATCCAATAGACAAAATTGGCATTCCTTTTCACACCATTCACGCTGACCATTTAGGGCCCTTTATAAAAAGTAAAAAGGGTAACTGCTACCTCCTCGTGATAGTGGATGGTTTTACAAAATTCACTAATATTACTCCTGTTAAAAATACAAAGTCGACTACAACCGTCAGAGTCCTTAAAGACCACATTAGTTATTTTGGAGTCCCCACTCGCCTAATCACTGACAAAGGTACTAGCTTTACAAGTAAAATTTTCAAAGACTTTGTTCTTTCATTCGGCATCAAACATATTGAAAATGCAGTTTCCACACCCCGAGCTAACGGCCAAGTGGAAAGATATAATAGAACGATACTTGACGCTTTATCTACTTCTTCTCATGGTGATGATGAGAAAAACTGGGACGAATACGTTGCCCAAGTCCAAATTGGTCTTAACACAACGACACATAAAACTACCCAAAAATCGCCATCGGAACTGCTTTTTGGATTTAATATTACCAGTCATTCACAGGGTATTTTAAATTCTGTTATAAATGATACATTAAATGTAGATAGTCCTGGCAATTTGAACTCCATTAGGGAGCAAGCAAATGAGAAAATCAAAGAGCAGCAAACAAAAGATGCCCATAGGTTTAATAAAAGTCGCAAATCAGGAACTGTTTATAAAGAGGGTGACTTAATCCGCGTCGAAAGACAAATGCCACACGATGGTAAATCACAAAAGCTTGTCTGTAAATATCAAGGACCTTATCGTATTATAAAAGTGTTACCGAATGACCGGTATCTCGTAGAAGATACTCCTTTAACACGTAAAAATGGTCGTAGGTACGAAAATATTATAGCCATAGACAAAATTCAACCCTGGTTAAATTTTAATAGAAATCTTGACAGCGATACTAATGACGAAAGCTCTACCAGTGATAAAGAAGAGTAATGAGCATACGCGTAAAGTCGAATCATGAATATAGTAGAATTACCTCTGTGCGTGTTCAGCTTGTATTTTATTTTTGTATTTTTGTATCATATGTTAGACACAATCAGAAAACGATATTGATCGATATTGTAGATTATTAAACACAATCTCATCAACTTGTTAATTTAGTTACATCAATAATGTATAGTACAACTTAATTATTTTGTTACTAGTATATAAGTATTTTGTTACCGGTACATAATTATCTGGTTATATTGTCACTAGTACATAATTATTTTGTTTTAGTTTTAATTAAACTTTCTTATACACATATTATGTTATAGAATTTTATGCATTAGTATCTTGAACTTGATTTAGAAGATTTCTTTTTTTTGTTGCTATTTTAAAATAAGTAGCTCTTAAGTAGCGATGGGACTCGCTACAAACAGGATGGCCGAGTTGTTAGCTTATTAATAATATTTATATTATTTTGTAGCATAATTACTATAATTATAAATAGTTACGTACAATTATGATTATTTAAAGTCGCTCAATTATCTCTAGAAAAGTAGTTGGTCATGAGTATAGTTTGTTATTTGAGTCGCAGTGGCGCCCTCAACGTAAATACGCGTAGTAGGGATTGTCTAGAGATGGTGGGGCGACAAAGCCTGTCTAAACGGCATTAAGTTACGAGCAGTTGAAGAGTGCGGACGCAATAAGTGTTATTTATGTGTATACAACAATAAGTACTTAATAAAGTGTGATTATTTGCAATACGGTGTTTCACTTCTGAGACTAATCCTACAATTGGAATATACATACAGGGTGTCCTTGACATGTTAACGCAAACGAATACCATGGATCCAGTACATGATTCTGGACTCCCTAGTGGTAAAATTATTAGTCAGTTTTTTTTCAAATTTTTGAAAAAAAAAAATTATCTGTATAAAATCGTTATTCTAACGAAAATGATAAATAATAAAGAAAAGTCATTGAGGCAAATAAAGTCAAATAAATTCTAATCAAATTCGATGACATTTTTAATTTGGAATGTAATTCATTCTTTTTTTTTTTTGCAAAAAATGTTATACTTAATAACGTTTTTATACAGTTTTATTTAAAAAGCGTAAAAATTAATAAACAAAAAAATCTACCGACAAAAAATTCCACCACCTGGAAGTGTCTAGAATCATGTACTGGATCCATGGATGCGCATGGTTCAGCTGTTCCCGAAATTTGCGCGATTTTGACATTCAGCGATTCATTTTTGTATTATAGATATACTTTTTTGTATCCAGTTGAGAAAAATATTGCACCTTTGTAGGTTCACTTTGGGCATTTATTGTTGAATTGGTTTTATCAAGGCAACAGGTATTTTCATTTATTTCGTATCAATAAGAGAAAAGAAAAGAAATAGAAAGAAAGAAAGAAAGAAATAACATTTATTGGCACAGGCCAATAAATGTTATTTCTTTCTTTCTTAATTAGATTAGATTAAAACTTATTCTTCAGCCCCATGCGAACGCCGGCTTTCGCACACCTATTGTAGTTCTATTATGTCTCTTATTACGCTATTCGAAATGTAAATTCTTCTTTCAGCAACGACTCACCAGCTGAACTAAACTTAGTGAAAGACTTCGCTCTCAAGAACGGCGCGTTCAGAGCTGTGGTGTGCGACCACTGGGCCAAGGGCGGGCTCGGAGCCCTGGAGCTCGCAGACGCCGTCATCGAGGCCTGTGACTCCAGCTCCAAGTTCCAGTTCCTGTACCCGCTGCAGCTGTCCATCCAGGACAAGATCCAGCTCATTGCCAAGGAGATGTACGGCGCAGGACAGGTTGAGTACACCGATGAAGTTCTGGAGAAGATCAAGGCGTTTACTGAAAAGGTAATTTTATACATAACTAGCTTTTGTCAGCGGCTTCGATCGTGTACATAAAATATAGCCTAAGTCACTCGGGAGTAGGTAAAGCAGCTGTTGTTAAATTTTGCTTAAATTTTTCCAATCGGAGCAGCAGTTCCAAAGAATACCTCCTACAAACAAAAAGCAAAAAACAAACTTTACCTCTTTATTATCTTACTAATATTATAAATGCGAAAGTTACGATGTTTGGATGTTTGTTACACAATCACGCCAAAACGGCTGGACGGATTTGAATGAAATTTGGCACAGAGATAGGATACACTCCGGAATAGGACATAGGCTACTTTTTATCCCGGAAGCCCCAACCCTAACCCCAATACCACGCGGGCGAAGCCGCGGGCAAAAGCTAGTATTATATAGTGTAGAGTGTAGATTATTATATTAGTGTACCTAGATATTTATATTTAAATCGTAGAAGCTAACTCCGCTGAATTTTACAACGATATAATAGCAAAAAGATTGCAATACACTCGCGATACTGTCGCTGGTGTTATACCACCGTCCACGGTCTAAGTAATCATGGTCTATCCATCCATATGGTGTTGAACAATACCTAAATGAGAATCTGTTCAGTAATTTTGGGTTTGTGCCAAACACCGTAGTGGAGAGGCTTAGCTAGGTCCACCATAACCGCGCGCTTGCAGACGACTAACAATGAGTAGCTCACCGTCCAGCCTGAGTCCTCGACGGCGCGTAGTGTTCCACCTTTGTAGCGCCTCAAACATATATTAGTAAAATCTTAATTGCCATAGGGCCGATGCCCGCTGGGGTCGCGGTTATTTTTGACAGAGTTACCTTGATCCTGGGCAACTGAAGGATACAATTGAGTTCTTAGTCAGTAAAAGTGTACTTAATACCTTTTTCCCCACTCTAGAACAGGAGAAGACATTTGATGATTGGCCTCCTCAAAAAGAAGTTGGGAATCGAACATTTTGTTTCGTTTTCCTCGTAAATACCTAGAATCATGGCTATACTGTCCCGAGTCTGGAGATCACTATTGACTGCTTAAATTTCAATAGTGCGTCATTAATGTTGACTGGCCTGTCAGTCTAGTAGTTAGTGACCCTGACTGCTATGCGGGAGGTCGTGGGTTCGATTCCCACCCAGGACAAATGTTTGTGTGATGAGCACGATCATTTGTTCTGTGTCTGGGTGTAATTTATCTATAATATGTATGTATTTAGAAATATATAAGTATGTTTATCAGTTGTCTAGTACCCATAACACAAGCTCTGCTTAGCTTGGGACTAGATGGCGTTGTGTGATAGTTGTGGACATATTATTATATTATTATTATTAATATAGTAGGGGGCGACTCTCTTCCTATCAACTCTACAACTACTCTTGGGGAAATCCTTCTGCTAATTTGATTCCTGCTAATATTTCGAGGACATATCAACTCAGTATCTGATTTCGACGAACTAGTAGTAATACATGATTCAGCATGAACGGCCTGATTGTTAATGCATTGCGTAATCTATTGTTGATTGTTCGCGAAGAGAAGCAAAGCGGAAAGCGGACAAATTATTTTAATTTCTTTTGTTTATACAGGGTGTCATTGACATGTTAAAGCAAACGAATACCATAAATCCAGTACATGATTCTAGACCCCCCAGTGGTGGATTTTTTTTTCGTTTTTTTCTTATTTTTTGTTTATGAATTTTTTACGTTTTTTAAATTGAACTGTATAAAAACGAAATTTTAACATTTTTTTGCGAAAAAAATAAATGAATTACATTCTAAATTAATAATGTCATCGGGTTTGATTAGAATAACGACTTTATTTGCCTCGATGATTTTTTAATTTTTTTTTTCTAAAAATATCATTGGGGTTGGTTAGAATAACGATTTTATACCGGTTAAAAATAAAAAAACAAAACTTTTTTTTTAAATTTGAATAAAAACCGATGAAAAATCTATCTCCACTAGGGTGTCCAGAATCATGTACTGGATCTATGGTATTCGTTTGCGTTAACATGTCAATGACACCTTGTATAAACAAACAAATTAAGGCCAGGTTCTACTCTTTTTAAACTTAGTTAAATTTCTCAAAATCCACAAATAAGTACAAAAGAGAACACGATGTCATTTTTTTTTCATATTTTCCAGGGCTACGACAAGTTCCCGATCTGTATGGCCAAGACATCGAACTCTCTGACAGGCGACCCTTCAGTGAAGGGTGCCCCCACAGGCTTCACGCTCAAGATCAATGGGATCTTCGCGTCAGTAGGTGCCGGGTTCGTTGTCCCGATGGTGGGTGAGATCTCCAAGATGCCAGGTCTTCCCACCAGGCCTAGCATCTACGACATCGACCTCAACACCAAAACAGGAGAAATCGAAGGACTCTTCTAATTTTTATAATTGCGAAAGTTCGTTTATTTACGCAATCTTACGATTTACTTTTGTATAACCGATGTTAATAAATCATGATATTTTTTATTGACGTGTTTAATTTACGTTATACACCGTGAAATTTAAATGGTTGTTTTCCCGCGGCAGAATGACTTGCCATAAGGAGTATTTTTGAAGCATACAGAAAAAATAAAAAAATTAAAATGTTTTTTTTTTATAAATAATTATTAAAAATATTTATCAACTCAAAAAAGCGAAAACAATGGTAACATTAGACGTAATTAGTAGGTACTAGACTACTAGAGTCGCATGAGCAGCACGCCGTCAAAGGAAACCGATTCATATTCATATTTAAACCAAAATAAGCTCTCGCACGTTGTGATACGTCATAATTAGCTTGCACTCTACAGGTCCATTTTTAGGGTTCCGTAGCCAAAATGGCAAAAACGGAACCCTTATAGTTTCGTCATGTCCGTCTGTCCGTCTGTCCGTCTGTCCGTCTGTCACAGCCGATTTACTCGGAAACTATAAGTACTACAGTGATGAAATTTGATGGGAATATGTGTTGTATGAACCGCTACAAAATTATGACACTAAATAGTAAAAAAAAGAATTGGGGGTGGGGCCCCCCATACATGTAACTGAGGGATGAAAATTTTTTTTTCGATGTACATACCCGTGTGGGGTATCAATGGAAAGGTCTTTTAAAATGATATAAAGTTTTCTAAAAAACATTTTTCTTAAAGTGAACGGTTTTTGAGATATCAGCTCTCAAAGTCGTAAAAAGTATGTCCCCCCCCCTCTATTTTTATAACTACGGGGTATAAAATTCTAAAAAAAATAGAGGTGATGCATGCTAATTAACTCTTTCAACGATTTTTGGTTTGATCAAAGTATCTCTTATAGTTTTTGAGATAGGTTGATTTAACTGTAATTTTGGTTAAGTTATTGTGCTTACACTGAAAACGATGGCTGAACCTATAAGTACAAGGCAAAATATCGGGAGAGTTTAGGCTCCATTCACCAGGTGTATAAATTGACATAATAAGTTTATTATATTTGCTGCTACGGAACCCTTTGTGCGCGAGCCCGACTCGCACTTGGCCGGTTTTTTTTATTTGTTTTTAATATTTTACTAGCGACCCGCCCCAGCTTCGCACGGGTGCAATGGTGATATTAAATATATTATACATGTAATTTACACATAAACCTTCCTCTTGAATCACTCTATTTAAAAAAAAAAACCATCAAAATCCGCTATTTATAGGCACGCTCTTGCCGCACCGGGCGGCAGGCCGGTACCGCCGCAAACGCTACGTCCCGCAATTTTTAAATCTGTAATATCTTCAAAAATATTCACTTTAATCATACGGTGTAAAGGGCCATATAGATGTATATTAAATGAACAATGTATTCAAGGTATTTAATTGGTTAAGGATTAATGCTGTATTGGTTAAAATCGCTTCGAAAATTAGCCATTATTTGTCGTAAAAAGTAAATGACAAAAAAAAGTTATTGTGGGTTATCCATAAGAGATAGACATATACTATGGCAGACTTTTCTGTAGACCTTTTCAATGTGTACAATACTTAGTACCTACATTATTTTGATAAAACTCGTAGGGTTCAGCCTGCGTTTGCAATGTAAGCGGAAAAAATGTAATTATTTACGACATCACATTAGAAACCTCAAAAATAACAGTACTTCTCCACTATTTAATGGATATTATTATACATATAAACCTTCCTCTTGAATCACTCTATCTATTAAAAAAAACCGAATCAAAATCCGTTGCGTAGTTTCAAAGATTTAAGCATTTAAAGGGACATAGGGACAGAAAAAGCGACTTTGTTTTATACTATGTAGTGATTTCTTTATCAAACATTTGTATTACCAAGATACAACCATTTCGCTGAGGGAAAACAACCATTTAAATTTCACGGTGTACATTTAGGTACAAGGATAAATAATTCATTAAACCACACACAGCGCGGTAAAAAGTATTCAAATTCTGATAATGTAACATTGAAATCTTGTCCAGACAAGGAATACTAATAATACTATGCACGTAAGCAAGGAATATAATAATGCACAATAAATGGGGTTATGTATGTGGTAAGTATGAGTGGACTAAAAACTTAACGAACGGGTTTAAAGTTTGTGTTCCACATGAAACCAAATCAGTTATCATTCATGACCTGCGCGTTGGTCGTATAGAATTAAATTACACTTTTAATAAGGCCACATTACGTTACAACTTGATGAAGCAATTGTGTATGAAGTCCACACAAAAGTGGTCATCATCATCAACCTAGCGTAAGTCCCGGTTGCTACCTTGGCTTTCACCTCGGTGCCCGGGGTCCGCTGACTTTGCTGGCTGTCCTTTAACGTACGGTAATTAAATAAAAACCGGTCAGATCATGTCGGGCCACGCTCAGTGTAGGATTTCGTAGTTTCCCATCCGTCACAAATTTCTCACAATGTAACAGAACCCAGTAGTAGCCCATGTTTAAATTCGTAACCCAATTTCCCGAGAGATGGCGCTGTACCAGGTGGTAATACTAAACACGATAAATCTGTCTCGCATGAATCTGCGTTCCAAGTATTAAATATATCAATGCCGCGGGTGGTCCTTTATTGCACACAGACTTGGGCTATAGGTACCTAACATACCATATAGTGAATGACGAATATTTTCCTCGAAACACGTTGTGTGGCAAGCTTTAAAATGATCGGTGGTGGTCGTGTTGTCATTTATGTGTAACGCATGCAGGCACGTAGTCGTGTGTAGAGTGACGTATGTTTGGCTCCGCCACGATAAATTCAATTAGGTAGGTACCTATCTGTCTCGGGGATGTGCCCTAACTGGCGTTGCACAGAGAGAGTTCCCGGGGTGGTCTTTTAAGAGGACACTAGGCCCTCTGGTGATCACCGGGGTGGTTTTAGTGAGGTAAGAATCCCACACTCCGTGGTCTTTTCCCTAAAGTACAGGCGCCTTTTGAAAGTTTCTCCCCGAAAACAAAAAAAAGCTACCTATGCGTGTGTAGATTTGGCTAAACACGTAAGTATGACTACTGTATTCAACAAAACCGCAGAAAATCATGTGCTTAGAGTGCCTAGTGTGAGTTTGTTTTAGGCGGCCCATACACCTAGCCTACCTACACCTAAAATAAATAATATTGCGCAATATCTAATTGTAAAATATTATTGAACGTGTAGTTGCGTGGGCTTGTTGATGGCACAGTTCAGACCAAGCCCAGTCGTCGACGGCGGCGGCGCGCACTGTTCCCGCGCGCCTTAAGGAGTGGAACCCTGCGGAAGAGTCGTGTATTTTATATTTCTATGGTCGTAGCCATTTGGGGCCAAGGTTTCGCGGCTGAAAGGAAGGCTCTGACCCTGGTAAATATAGTTATAAACTATATTTAATATACCTTGCTTCATATAATCGGTATAACCACACTCCCAGCTAGGTAACTAGTTGGAAGAGGCTAGAGCGAGCCTAGGGGTCTAAATAACCTCTAAAATGTCTATAGTTATGATTGCAATACACATGGCAGCACACCATCATTTTCATGGTGTTCTCACACCAAGAGGAAAAACCCTCTAAAAGAGAGACCCTGGTGCCTTGGAAAACTTCAGGAGTAATGTCCTAGGGGAGAAAAACCCTGAACAAAAATCACAACCATGAAAGCAAAGCATAAAGAGAAATTACCCCAGGAGGGTACCAGTTCCACTGGAGAATCCCTCCCTGAGCGCAGCTCAGGCAGCCCTTCGTATTCTGGGGGGGGCAATGATTTGCTTCAAGTAGACCTAACTTTAGAAGAGGGTAAGGAAGAGAATGATAGAAGAGGGAGAACACTAGTCCAGCAGACATTCCACCCGTGTATGTTCACTAAACCGCGTTCGAACTCAGCAGGGCCAGTCGCAACATCACAGATCGACTTGCCACGCTTTCAACAGCAGAAAACTGTAACAAAAGAAGTTGAGACAACTTGGCAACGTGACAAAGTTCCAGTTAGCAAAAGAAAGAGGTTAGAAAATAGCCCCAATGGCCAACAATTGGAAAATCCAACAAAAAAAGCTCTAAGTGAAAACAACATCGCCTATGCAGTGCAAACACAAAACCAGTTTGAACTACTAACTGATGAATCTATCAATGCTAATGAAAACCGCACAAGACCACCAAAACCAGAGCCTATTTTCGTAACAGGTGTCAATGACATTAAGAAACTTAAAGAACTATTGAACAATATTACCGATAGTAATAGCTATACTATGACAACGTTAAGATCCGGTCATATAGTCAAAATTATGCCATCAGACATTGATGTTTATAAAACCATCAGAAAACATTTTGTTTCTGAAAATGTCACGCATTACACTTACCAACTTAAAAGTGAGCGAGCTTTCAGAGTAGTACTACGTGGCCTACACTCTTCAGAGGACATCTCATCAATTAAAAAAGAAATCGACCAAACTGGACATGACGTCCGCCAGATCGTTAATGTTCTACACAGAACGACTAAAGAACCCCTTCCCTTATTTTATGTGGATTTGGAGCCAAAATTAAATAACAAAGATATTTATAAAATTAAACAACTCAACTACATGAAAGTCACCTTTGAGCCACCATACAAGAAAAAAGAAATTGTGCAATGTAAAAGATGCCAAAGATTCGGCCACTCTAAAAACCAATGCTTCAGACCATTTCGGTGCGTAAAATGCGGAGGAGAACACTCGACAACCTCTTGTGTCAAAACCCCCGACTCCGAAGCCACATGCGCAAACTGCTTTGAGAAGCACCCTGCGAGCTATAGAGGCTGCTCAAAATACAAACAGTATAGAGAACAGATACTCAAAATTCACTCAAAACCAAGAAATTACAAAGACTCTAACACCGACAGACAATTAAACAAAATCGACGAAGGGAAACAATTCCCAAAAAAGCCAAACACAACTCAACAGAGCAAATGGATACCAGAGTATTCAAGACTCGGACAGCCTAGTGATAATTATGCTCCAGCAGACCGGCCTCGTTTAGAGGGATACAAAAAACTTACCAAACCTGTACCCAGCAACCGCATAACTAACATAATAAAGCCAGGCAAATCTTATGCAGAGACCGTGAAAACAAACTACAGTACAGAAGATGCATCAACCAACATCATCTTACCAGGCGGCACTGTTGACCTGGAAGTAATCATGGACAAAATGTTTACCAGATTCGAAGTAATTATGACAAACATGATGGATAAAATAATGGACAGAATGATCCAGCTGATCAGCAGCCTTCATTCAAAATGATTTATGACTTGCGTATTATGACATGGAACGCCAATGGACTCACCGAGCGTAAACAAGAATTGGAGACATTCCTAATAAATGAAAACATTGACATTGCCCTAATTTCAGAAACTAGACTGACAGAAAAAAGCCATATTGACATTAAAAACTATAATACATATACCACAAACCATCCATCTGGGAAAGCACATGCAGGAGCTGCTATCATAATTAAATCCAAAATAAAACACTATCCCCTCGAACCGTTCTGTTCTGACATGATTCAGGCGTCACAGATCAGAATTACAGATGTCGCCTCGGAAATTACAATATCAGCAATCTACTGCCCACCTAAACACAGTATTTCTGCTGACTATTTCAAAGAATACCTAAAGACTTTAGGAAACCGCTTCATTAGTGGAGGCGACTGGAATGCTAAGCATGTGCACTGGGGGTCTAGGCTTATAAACCCAAAAGGAAGACAATTGTACAGCGCAGTGGGAGCACTTAATCTGGAATGCATCTCTACTGGCGAGCCCACTTACTGGCCGACAGATAGAACCAGGATACCAGATTTACTAGATTTCTTTATTACTAAGAATGTCTCTGTCAACAATATGAGTGCCGAACAAAAAATAGATCTGTCTTCTGACCACACCCCCGTCGTATTGAATGTCAACTGCAAAATTCTATTACACGAAGCGCCACCAAAAATACATAGTCGACACACAGACTGGGAAGAGTACCAGCAAATCATTACATCAACATTAGACCTCAAAATATCTCTTAAGACCATCGAAGAAGTGGAGGAAGCAATTGAAAGCTTTAATAGAACTGTACATATGGCTGCACACAAAGCTACACCTAAACGCAAAGTATTTGTCCCAAAAGAACATGTGTACCCATCTTTTGTTAAAGATAAAATATTTGAACGACGCCACTTACGCAAGGTGTGGCATCAAACAGGACACCCAAGAGATAAAGCTGCATTCAACAGATCCACAAAAGAACTGAAATCAGTTATCAATGACCTGAATAATGATAACCTCCAGGAATACCTCTTGAACCTCACACCAACAAGTGATACAAATTACTCGCTCTGGAAGGCAACATCAAAACTTAGACGTCCGAAGATGCAAATAACGCCTATAAAAACGCAAATGGGGTCTTGGGCTCGATCAGATCAGGACAAAGCGGATGCTTTCGCGTCACACCTGCACAAGGTCTTTGAACCTCTGCCGAGTGCAAACAAAAAACAAGAAGAAGAAATCAAAGACCGACTTACATCACCCTTTCAAATGAGTCTTCCATTGGTTAGTATCACACCAAAAGAACTTGCCAAAGAAATCCGCAATCTTCAAGACTGTAAAGTACCTGGTTATGACCAAATAGACGCAACGCTTTTAAAAAACCTGCCTCAAAAAGGTATCCTATTTCTGGTGTTGATCTTCAACGCTTGTTTGCGACTATTGATGTTTCCTAGTCAATGGAAAATTGCCCAGGTCATCATGATACTGAAACCGGGAAAACCAGCCCAAGAAATGTCTTCATACAGACCTATAAGCCTATTGCCTATTGTTGGAAAAATTCTGGAAAAAGTGATTCTGACAAGAATGAGGAAAGACCTCGAAGATATTTTACCTAACCATCAGTTTGGATTTAGAAAGGGACATGGTACTATCGAACAGGTACATCGGTTAGTCGACACCATACATAGGGCTCTGGAGCACAAACAATACTGTTCTGCTATTTTCTTAGATATTAGCCAGGCTTTTGACAAAGTTTGGCATGAGGGTCTGCTCTCTAAAATAAAGCAAAAGCTCGCACACACATACTATCAATTCATCAAATCTTACCTGGAGAAGAGATGTTTTGAGGTTAAACATATCGATAAATTCTCAAAACTACACGAGATTAAAGCTGGAGTGCCACAAGGAAGTATATTGGGGCCGATCCTGTACCTAATATTTACGGCAGATTTACCAACACTCGACGAAATCACCACCACTGCGACTTATGCGGATGATACGTCTATTCTATCAGTACATGGGAACCCCGAAATGGCATCCAGAAACCTCCAAAAGCATCTCAGCCTAATCGAAGCATGGTTTGATAAGTGGCGCATCAAAGCCAACAAAGACAAATCTGTCCACGTTACCTACACTCTCAGACGTGAAACATGTCCACCTGTTCTGTTATATAACGAGCAGGTCCCACAAGCTAACGATGCAAAGTACCTAGGAATGCATCTTGACCGCCGACTGACTTGGCAAAAACATGTATGGACTAAACGTAAACAGCTGGATACCAAAATTCGGAACCTTTACTGGCTGATTGGGCCAAAATCCCAACTTACCCATAACAGCAAAATGCTCATCTACAAGTCCATCATCAAGCCCATTTGGACTTACGGCATCCAGCTTTGGGGCTCTGCAAGCAACAGCAATATCGCAATACTGGAGAGATTTCAAAGCAAGACGATCCGAAAAATGCTGAATATCCCACAGTATATTAGCAATCAGTTCATATACATGGACATCAAACTGAAAACAGTGAAAGAAGAAATAGAGCCATATAGCAAAAGCTACCAGACCAGACTGTGTAAACACAGAAACGAACTAGCCTCAAAACTGCTAGGGCCCGGGAGCTTCACTTTCTCCCGATTAAAAAGACATGGTGTCCAGGAGCTAGCGAAGAGATTCGCAACATAAAACTGAGAGATATGTCGCTGGACAAATCTACTCACCTCCTCAAAGACAGACTATAGCCAGCAGATTGGATTATTGCTTCTGAAGCAGATTGCCAATTAGCAGATTAGAAAAGGAAAAAAAAAAAAAAAAAAAAAAAAAAAAATACCTTGCTTCAAGCAACTTTCAGGGTAGGTATCTATGAATTTTGATTTTTTTGAGAATGTAAAATCTTTTACGATCTAAACCGTATCTGTTTTTTTGTTAACTTAGAAGTTTTCGTTAACTTAGTTGCTATATATACGTAGGAATAGGGTAGTTTGTTTAATCAGTAAGTCTGACACTGTTTACCTCTCCGTCCGAGGGCGGGATTTGTCAATGGATGATTTTTACCTACCACAAAAAACCCCCAACATGGGAAATGGCTTGGCAGATTAAAATCGAAAAGCTTAATACTTTAACCTCCTCCTCTACCTAATCCTTCTCCTCCTCTCCTTTTTTTTTTATTATGTCGGATATATCCGACCGCCTTTGTACCCATAGATTTAAGTTTCTGTATAAGTTCTGTAACTTTTTGGTGTACAATAAAGTTTAATCTATCTATATCCAACAAACACTCGCGTTAACTCCGCCAGGGTCGCACATCCACGACCAATAACTCCAGCTCGTCAGCTCTTCTGTCACCTATGGGGGTTCAATAGCTAAAAAAAGTGATGGAGAACCCAGTCGCGACATGAACCTGGCAAATAAGACTTTCTCTCCTTCTCGAGAGAGATCTCCTTTCGCGCAGTCCATCCAAAGGTTGTCTGTAAGAGATTGCCCTGTGCGATAAGACTGCCCATTGTATTGTTGTTTTTAAAAATGTTTCTCCAATGTATATTTGTAGTAGATGCGATGTATAAAGTATAAATAAATAAATAAGACGCAAAAACACTCGTCGGACAAACTCGACGTGGGTTGTTAAATGTTAAACCTTTAGGTAAGGTTTATAAATCTACATCTACACTAATACACTAAAGAGATAAAGTTTGTTTTTTTGTTTCTTTGTTTGTATGGGGTAATCTCTGGAACTACTGGTCCGATTGGAAAAAAATTAGCAACAATAGAAAGCTGCTTTACTCCTGAGTGACATAGGCTATATTTTATGTACGCGAGCGAAGCCGCTGACAAAAGCTAGTAATAAATAAAACTGATGATTTGTATTTTATGTATTCTATATATTCTTTTTGTTTAATTATCGCATGTAGCTTTCATGATTTAACATTTACAAACGATTGAAAGATTCTTAACAATAGCGCAATTAATTAATATATATATATTTTTTTTTTAATAATTAACATACGGTACTATATAATTAGATACAAATGTGACAAATGACTTGATTTTTTTTTTAAATATCAAAAAAGAAATATTTCATGTTAGAAATATTAATACAACATTAGTTTTAGTATTGTAGCGCCATCTACGGCGTCACATAAGAACTACAAGAATCCTGCATCGCGCAATGAAAGTTCGCCCCGCGATTAGAACATATACGACAGCCCGAAGTCAACTATCGGGCAGTAGCCCATCAGACTATAACACCTGTCTGGTCGGAGGATCCTCCCTTTGCAATGGAGGTATGTGGGACTTTACTCTCTGTTCCGCATACCTCCAAAGTATATAATGCGAAAACCGAAAATTTGATATAAGTACTTATTTTTTTAAGAGAGCAGTGGTGGCCGAGTGGTAAAGGCCCCGACTTGCGTGTAGTAGGTCGCGGGTTCAAACCCAGCCAGGCGCATTACTTTGTGTAATTTATTTCATCACCACTGCTCTCATAACGGTGAAGGAAAACATCGTGAGGAAACCGGCATGTCCTAGAACCAAAAATTCGAAGACATGTGACATCCACCAACCCGCACTGGGCCAGCGTGGTGGATTACGGCCCATTCCCTCTCTTAGAGAGGAGGCCTGTGTCCATGCAGTGGGAACATTAAAAAGGCTGATGATGATGACTTATTTTTTCTACGTATGACAAAAAAAAATCGTACAGTACGGACGTCGAATCTTGACGAGTATAAAGTTAGGCTCTGCGAATTATAGCGCTTGAAAACTCGTACTAAAAAAAATAAATGCCAATAAAAGTTTTTAAACCATTTATAAAACATAGAAAGAAACAAACAAACATACGGTCCAGCCGAATGCTGTATTTAAAACCGTCAAAAACCATGGATCTGACCCATAAGGCATAATGATAGCATAATAAACAATTATTATTTATTTGCATTTATTATAATAAAATAATATTATACGAAACCACAACAACAAGTTATAGAAGACCATAGAAGACTTAAAAATATTTAATGAGATTCGTTAGACGTAATTTAAGGATGGCCTCATAACTATTTATTCAAATTAGTTCAATATTTTTATCCATCAGCCGAACTTGACTAATCTTACTTTATTTAATTCTGACTAGGTATGTAAATGATGTACATTTTTTACCTATTTGGTACTTATAAGTACATAATAAGAACAATATATAAGTAGTTATATAAAGATAAACTCCGTTATTATATAAAATTAAATTGGTAAAAATTGTATACACATGAGAGTTTTTGCATTCGATAGAGCTCCATAATTTTAAAAAAAGCTGGCGTAAAAAAGTGATATTGGTAAAAGTGACACATAAACATAAGAGGTCTTAAAGTTGCAACGACGATATTTTGGTTCAACTTTTGCTGCATACTATACAAGAATTTATTCAAGCCTAATAAATGTTTACATTAACATATATAGTTTTTAATAAATAGGTGTATGTTAGTATGATCACGTCACGTCAAAGTGTCCCCGCAACTCTGTAGAGCCTGACTGCAGCTGTAACACAGCATGTAATGTAATAGAAGTCCCACAGTGTAGACGCCTTGTGGGAATATGGGCCCAAGTCTGCAATTTTAAAAAAAGGTAACCAAAACGATCCCATTGTCATTTTGCTGAAAGTTCGTCATCAGTTGTTGAGTGGTATTTCGGTTGACTTTTACATCACTAAGTACATGATATAATAGTACATTTTGATACAAGTGCAGGAAAATGACAATTGACAAATCTGCACGTGTGTCAAACGACGTTTTTCAATACACTTACGACTTGTGAAATAAAGAAAGAAAGAAAAAAATTTAATCGTATCTCAAACATACAGTAGAAATTTAAGAAATGTATAACTATAGCATTCAAATCTGCTCTGGCCAATTTCTAATTTCGTGGGGTCGTCCAGCGACTCTGGCGGACGCCTCGCGCCTGATTCGATAAACTAAGTAAAACAAAATAATCACCCGTGACCGTGACGATAAGGAAGGAATAAAAAAGCCCTAGTGCGATAAGAGGCAGTTTTCAAGTAAGTGTATTGAAAAATAAATAACGATAGATTAAAAGTGCAATTATTCCTAAATTTTCCAGAAGTAATTTTTTGTTTGGTTTGCAATAATTTAAGAAAAATATATTTTATAAAATATATTTTTCCCGAAAAAGTTACCTTCTGGAGGTAGCTCTGTGACAGGTAAGGTTGGGTACCTTACCTGTCACAGAGCTAAAAATTCGAATACATTTTGACATCGATCAACCCGTAGATACTTACTGGGACACGCGAGTCCCCGTCCTAAGGCGACTATTACACGGTCAATCATAACTGATGGAAATCCATCAATCATGCATGACCTAATGAAAAAAATTATGAATTAAATTGAGGCCACCATCTAGATGAGGTATGTCATACAGTGACTTTACTCCACTTAAGTGATCACCACTTTTACATTGATGACATTAGTGCAATTTTGACATATCAGCGCTGTAAGTTTTAAAAGTTTTATGATAGACGACAATGCCAATGAAGCGCTGCAGCGGCTTTTGTATTAACACTTTAGTATTTTTACAAATAATTTCTATGAACTATCGCTAGGGTATAAATTGATGGAGGCGACTATGAGTTCAAATTTCATTAATAATCATTAGAGTTAATCAAATTTCATTAGTTATGTCATGATTGACGTGTGCCGATATGACCGTGTTATGGGCGCCTAAGAGGTGGAAAACAATAACCAATATAAGCACATTTTGTTCCTTTCAACATTCGCGGGTATTATAAAGCAGTCTTATCATTCATGGCCACATCAGTATGTTGCATTATGTTTTCTTCGTCGTCTTCAGTCGCTAGATGCTTCTCAATAAAGCCTGCTATACAGTTCAGCCAGCCATGCTTGTACATCATCTTCACGACTCGTTTGCGAAACACCACCAGCAGTAAGAAAATCAACAACCCTTGTAGCGTGTTGAAAACATCCATAATGGCCCTGTAATACAAAATGAGCAATGTTAGTTTTTCTGTTCTTTGTCCGATCACAAAAAATGATTCGTGTAATAAAACAATGAATTAATTGGTGATTTACCATTAACAATTAGGACTTAGTTTAACTATTGGCCGCTAGATGGCGTTGCTATTGCGTAATAATGGGCAAATTTTACACAATGTGTAAAATTGAGGTAGTATGTCATACAACCTAGGAACGTTGTAGATTACCCCTATGGAACATGTTCCATAATAAATAATTAAATTATAACAATAATTTCAATTAATATTATATAATAAATTATATAATATTATTATTAAAATAATAAAAACAAAAAAAAGAACAAAAAATAAAGAAATAAAAAAAAATAAAAAAAAAACAAAAACACACACACACATACACTCACACATTTATTTAATTTTTTTTTTAAATTATTATTATTTTATATTATTATTATTATTAATTATTATATATGTTTTTTATATAATAATATTATTATTTTTATTTTTATTATTATTATTATTTTTTTAATCAAACATGATTGCGAAGCATTTACGAGTACCTACGTATGGTACCTACTGTGTGCAAGTTTAATCTAATATAAATATATCAACCGTAAGGCTGCACAAACTTACTAATCTGTAAAAACTTGTAAATTTTACATTTTTAAGTTTTTATTAGTACCTAAATATCAAATTCACGTCGATACACGTCTCTTACAATGAATGCAAGCCTGAAATTTGAAAATATTACAAATGGTACAAACCAAATAATATGTTTCTCTACTAATGATGCGATCATTTCAAACACCCATGGAAGTCCCATCAGAATGATAAGTCGCACAGTCATCATAAACCTGAAAATAATTTAAAAAAATATTAGAATCTGAAATTATAAGAACAGTAGTTTGAAAAAAAAAAAACTAATAATCACCAATCAATCATCAGTTTTAATTACTCGCTTTCATTAGAATTTGTGCCAAGATTAAAATTGATTAACCGAAGAAATAAGAGTCATTTAGATAATTTACCTCTTGGGGCATTAACGGAAAGTTGCTGATTTTCCAAATTTAAATTTATTTTTCTATGAAAAGCTTTTTATTTACGCTCTTGGATAAATACCCTACAAATGATAAATGATATTTATTTTTGTAAATAGGTTTGTCACAACACTTTTACACGTCATTTTTATTTTTTTTTGTCAGTTTAAACTAGATGAGTCCGGTGTTTCCAAGCTGACTACCCTGAGAAGAAACACCGAAACAAACTCAGGGGTCAAAGTCTCTTTTAAAGTCCATACAGCAAACATGTAATAGTCAAATCATATGAGAACAATGCAGATTAGTGTCTGAGATGGTCTTTTGAGGAAAGAACCATACAGATTTGAGTGGACCTGTCCAGTCAGTGCAAGCATTTGTCAGTACCTATTCGTATAGCTCAACTTAGGAAAACTAAGGAGCTCAACGATTTGACGATCAATGCTAAAGAAGGGACATTTTGTAGGCCGCAGAAATACTCAAATTGCCAGACATGCGTCAAAAAAGTCTATGTGAACGCTGTTGTTCAACCGAACGCGTGATTTCGCGCATTGCAACTCGTTCAAGGTTTGGGGATCAAGAAGTTAAAACGCCCTAAATTGTTGTATTCGGGATAGTCCTAAAAATGACAAATACTATTTTTTATATGGAAAGAGAATATTTTGCTTACAAACGAATTTTGAAAAACTCCTTAGTGCTTGCCTACATCATAAAAGGAAGCCTTGTGCATAATTTAATGTTCCTCTTGTTGATCAGTAGTTTTAGCTGTACGTTGATAAATCAGTCAGTTTCTCCTTATTATATGTTATAGTCAATCCTCGAAGCTCCAGCGCTCCTAGGTTTGACTAGTCAATCCTCCTCCTAGTCAACCTACGTTTTTTCGCGTAACGACTAGTTTATTGCAGTAAACCAGTCATTCCACGAAAAACCTGCATAGCGAGCTTTGACTATCGCAAATGTACAGATAAGTGAGATGTCAAATATTTACTTGAACTTCACTGCCCTTATGTGACTGGATGAAAAGGACAAACGCCACATTATCACGGAGGTGTAGATAAATATACAGATGTTGGCAGCCAGCAGCAAAGACATTATACTATACATGTAGTACCACTGTTGATATTTGTCTGAAATTGAACATATTTCATTTGTTAGTAAACGACTATCACCCGCGGTTTCACCCGCGTCTTTGGTTAACGCGTCGCTCCTATTGGCCGAAGCGTAATATTATAACAATATGGCCTTCCTCGATAAATAAGCTAACACAAACAGAAAATTTTAATTAGAAGCCCCGCCCTCTGGTTCCTGAGTTAAACACGTTCAAGCGAACAAACAAATTATATCTTCTTAGGTAGGCTTTAAGTATTTAAAAAGGTAAACATTAACATAAAACAAAACCTACTATAGAACCAGCAGTGCATGAGTCCGATCCCTGGCTTCTGGTGGTGTCCGGGGTAGAAGTTAACTATGGCCATGCATATGGTGAGGACGGTCGGGCATCCCCAACCGTATAGCATGTACCATTTAAACTCTCTCCAGCTATAGTCTAAAGTCGCAGGTCGCCTGTAATGTAAAATTTAAAGAAATTCCATAGAAAAATCATCGGTATTTTGATTTTTTTTTCACGATTTTAGGTTTGGTTCCTTATAGTAAAATTTGTTTATTATCATGACTTCACGTGTTAAAGTATCAGTCACTAATTATCAGTCATCCTTTGTACATAATGTCTACTAAAGCTAAAAATTATTAATTTAGCTAATTGAAAAAAATCAAGCATATATTTCTCACATCATACTCAAATCACAGCTTATTTGATAGTGATATAGCAAGTGGACCAAATTTCAACTGTCAACTGAAAAAAATAGTGCGGAATGCTTCTTACCTTGAGTTTAAAAGGACTTGTATAGCTATAGCGTTTGACCAGAAGAATGATGCTATCAAAAAGTAATAGACCATAAATCCTAAAAAAAAGAAAAAAACGTAAATTTCGTAATAAAAAATGGATTTATATCTGTATCGTGTTCGTGGGTGCGTTCACAGAAATGTGCAGACATGAGACGCCCAGACCCAAAATAATTATGTGTCCCTACAAATATTTGTTTCATGCGGGATTCAAACTCATGACCCGCAGCACAGCAGAAAATCGCTGAACAAAAAAAGAATTAGCGGAATCGCAAAATGTGCTGGTAAGCGTAAAACTCGAGAATAGATGAAACGATTTCGCTAATTCTTTTTTTGCTATATTTGTTATTGTCAGGAGAAAGTTGAAAAAAAAAAATAGGGTGTAGTAGGGATACTCCACCTTACTACGAGTACTCTACTATGAGTAGGGTAGAGTGGAGTACAGTAGAATAATCTGCTGCTAGTGGTAAATAAAATAATCATCGTCATCTTCCTGCCCTTTTCTCATGTTATTTGGGGTCGGCGCAACACCTTTTCTTCATCAATTCTGGCCTGTCACCCGTCATGCTATCACTAACTTCCTTTTGCTTCATATCACTCCTCACACAATCTGTACATTTTTTCTTTGGCGTCCCTCTCCCTTTCCATCCATCCACATATAAACTCATAACCATTTTAGTAACACGTGCTGCTCCTAAATACTTAAAATAATATCATATTAAAAATTCAGTATTTTACAGTTTACTGCCTGTGTTCAGTAGTTTACTGCCTGTGTGTTTACTGGCCTGTTGGTCTATGTAGTGGTTAGTGGTTCTGACTGCTATGCCGGAGGTCCTGGGTTCGATTCCCACCCAGGACAAATGATTGTGTGATGAGCTCAATCATTTCTTCTGTGTCTGGGTGTAATTTATCTATAATACGTATGTATTTAGAAATGCATATAAGTATGTTTATCAGTTGTCTAGTACCAATAATACAAGATCTGCTTAGCTTGGGACTAGACGACGATGTGTGACAATTGTGGAATATTATTATATTACATTATTTCTGCTTACCTCTAAAGGCACACCATCCCATGTCAGTGTATGTTATAAGCTTTATAATAATGAGCATTAAAAGTCCAATACCGAGACTAATGCAGAAATTGATAATACTCTTTCCTTGAACGTCCCTGCAACATTAACGTATTTTTTTTAACGATGCGAAATCTTTACATATTAGAAAGCTCAACGATTTCATTTATGACGTAGTTGAGAGTTGACCATTGAGAGAGGACTTTCCAAAAGAAGGAGGTTTAATAAGAGGCATTTTTTAGTCATTACACAGTCAAAAAATGTTTCTGTGTCCAACTCAAATAGGGTACCAGATCCGAAAATAAGTTTTCCTGAAAAAAACCTCTGTTTCAGCAATAATTTTCCTGACATTTTGGAAGTAAATTATATTATTTTACAAAAATATGAGGATCAGATGCATTATTAAGTATTTCAATATTGATTAAAATTTAACTTCTTATATTTTTCTCTTTGTTGTTAAATTCCTGAAAATTTCCAACCTTCCCTGTTTCCCTGACACACAGCTAAAATTCCGGACATGTCAGGAAAATTCCTGTCATCTGGTAACCCTAAAACTCAAGTATCTGCCTACGGATGATCTAGATTGATTGCGAAGCAATATTGAAAACTCTAACAGTTTTTTTTTGTTTTTTTTTTTTTATGGTGGGCAAAAATCATTCAATGACTAATCTAGGTCTTGAGCGGAGCGGGAAACAGTCTCAGACTCTTACTGACTAAACATCCTATCCAGTTCCTTCTTTGCCTTTTGCACTGGGGCCAAGCTTTCTTTCAGAAAAAGACCTTGGGTCCCAGTAGGCTTCGACCCTTTTGCAGAGTCCATACGAAAATTACACGTTCATGATCGTAGTGCAAGCGACGATACGCCAGAGTTTTATAGGCAGAATTTTGAAAAACGAACAATTAAAACCTATTTTATTCCCATGGATTATATTTATGCTAAATTTTACTATTTATGCTAAATTTCAAGGTGATGGAACCAAGGAATTATTTTTTTATTAGAAAAGAATTTCCCCCTTTTCACTCCTTAAAAGTTGAATTTTCAAGTCTCTTTAGTGGCTGCGTACATTTTAAAAGCCTTGTTTAAAAAAAAAAAACACGGTCCTAGACGTGAAATAGAATTCAATCAATTTCTCCTTTCTCTTTTAGCCGGGTAAATATCGTAATACGCACCTAAGTTCTGGTAACAAAGTGTAAATAAGTGCAGTAGCCGCTAGGAATATAACTGAGATGATCATCGAGTAGAGCAGAACCTTTTCATCAATAATTTCTTCTTCCTCTTCTTCGATGCATACGAGTGCCATAGGCCTGATCCGAGTCAGGTTCACATCTTGCACGATTGTATAGTTTTCCAAACAGTACCTGTAAGTAATAAAGTGTATACAATTACAAACAGGCGAAAAAAAAAAAAAAAACTGACTACAGAAAGATACGGTTTATTACAAAATTTTGATAGATGGCGTTGGTAGCTGGGTATCTCGTTTCGGATGTTTTTTGCAAATTAAAGCTGAACGCAGACTAAAGTCCCGATCGAAGATGTTACGTTATACAATACCTACTATTGATCAAAACTTACAGCGCTGTCACGCTGGGTGAACGTCAAAACTAGACTAATGTCATCAATGTAAAGGTGGGCATAGCTTGCAGATCATTTAAGTGGAGTAAAATGACTGTACAGCACGCCTAATCTAGTGCATAGTACATATATATCGATGTTTGTACTAATCTAGGCCACAAATGGGTGTCAGTTGGGCCATATGGCTCAATAAATGGCCACTCGCTTATCGTTTGTGAATTCAATACTAAGCGCACAGACCCATTAAGCTGATAATTCGATAAGTACTTGACAATGACTTATCTCTTACAGACTGGGAAAAAACTTGTGACTTGTGTAATGTTAATGACATGGTTGAGCAATTGAATAAAAATATTTTTAAATACTTTCGATTTACACGCTCCGGTTAAGAAATGCTTAAATAAAAAACCTTCATAACCTTGGACGGAGACAATTAAACTAATGATGCACTTACGGAACGATACTCTAACCCAGGTATCGTGAAACAAAGTCAAACTCGTAAAAGCAAGAAAAACAAATGAAACCTCTTGTGGTAAGTTCCATTTTATGTACTTACTTCCAGTTTAATATTAATAAAAACAATTAGGAACCCTAAGGCATTATGGAACCATTTAAACGACACCATATTACCAAATAAACAACCTGATAATGTTCCTAAACCTTTCAGAGACCCAAACCGAATAAATGATCATATTTGAAATGTTTCCCGATAACCCGCATGCAATAGTACGCAACGTATTTTTTTTTTAATCACATCGTTCTGGAAATGGCAGTTTTAGATTTGAATTACAACTACAAAACCCAAAATCAAGTTTTGAGATTCTTTCGAAAGCCTAAATCCAATGCTGAAGGCCGTGATAAGGTTACCCTAAACATGCTTTTCATTTTTTTGATTCATCTCCCTCATACGCTAAACGCTCTGCAATATTCCCTGATATCTGAAAAAAAAACGCAATTATTAAATCGTTACTCAAAAAAAGGAACCCAACCGATTTACAGGATCTCCAACCTATTAATGTTATTCTACTAGATAGAAACCTACCCAAATAGCTGAGAAAGCTGTGCGTCAGCAATTGTCAAAATTTGGCTTATGTACACTTCCTGTTCTGTTTGATTTTTCGAGGGCTTTCGACTGCATAGATATAGATTTGTTTCTTTCAAAACTTTACTACTCTGGATTTGATCAGGATACGATACACTGGTTTTACAGTTATCTTAGCAGCCGACAGCAGTGAGTGTAAATTTGTATAAACGATGGCTCATCCCTTGTCTCATCACTTACACATATCACATCATTCACAGGTGTAAATGATTAAATAAGGGATTACCCATCGTTTCATTATTTCATCGGGGAGTTTCACAAGGCTCTATTTTGGGTCCTATAATATTTATCTAGCTATGTTTCAATAATATCGAAACATTGCGTAATAATAATGTAACATGGGTTTGTGCGAGATTTGTCGTGTGTCGAGATTTGTAGGTATATGGGGCGCTTACTATAGGATAATTATATTTTAAACTAAAATCAAACCCGATGTTATTTTTCATTAGGAATGTAATTCATTAATTTTTTTCTCAAAAAATGTTAAAATGACGTTTTTTTTATCTACACTAATATAATAAAGAGGTAAAGTTTGTTTTTTTGTTTGTAGGAGGTAGGCTCTGGAACTACTGGTCCGATTGGAAAAAAATAAGCAACAATAGAAAGCTGCTTTACTCCTGAGTGATATAGGCTATATTTTATGTACGCGGGCGAATCCGCTGACAAAAGCTAGTTTAAAATATTTTTTTTATAGTTTTTTAAATTAAACTGTATCAGTTTATATATAATAGTATTATTACAATTTAAAAAAACGTAAAAAAATAATAAGAAAATACCGACAAAAATTCCACCACTGGGGGATCTAGAATCATAAACTGGATCTATGGTATTCGTTTGCGTTACGGTGTCAATGACACCCTGTATATACTTAATCACGATATTATATGCAATATACTCTTTGAGAATTTTAGTTTCCAACTTTAACTTCCTTACTTTCCAAATCCAATAATGCATTTACTACTTACAAAATGTACTCAGACATATAATTTCTCTCATTAAATCAGTTAAGCTACCATTTGTCACCACCGGGATCCAGCAGAATACCAGCGTCAGGTATATTTGCCTGACACACACTGAACTGACCTCACATTTGGTGCAACATTGAGATCCACACTTAAGTAGGTATATGTTGTTCCTTTTTTCGAAGTACCCACCCCGTAAGTGTCATTTTTTATGTAACTTAGTAATAACTACGTAACATAAAAATTTACACTTAAAAAAACCTTAAAATATTATGGTTTTCTTTATTTTGTTTATTAGTTTTTTTTTTTATTGTTTGTTTCTGTGTGCTTCTTTTAATTTAGTTAAACTTTAGTATGCGTTTTGTGTTGCAACAATATTTTCATCTATCTATCTACCCCATACGCCCTATAATAATATTGTGCAATATATCTGATTGTACAATATAATTCAACTTGTAGGGAAATCATTGCGCAATGTTTCAATAATATCGAAACATTGCGCAATGTTTCAATAATATAGAAACATTGCCCAATAATTTAACATGGGTTTGTGCGAGATTTGTCGTGTAATATTATTGTAGATATATGGGGCGCTTAATATAGGATAATTATATTTTAAACTAAATCTATAACTTACGAGTTAGTCTCAAAAGTCATTGCGATGTCATGGCCCACGTGTAATATTAATTTGTCAGCGTCGTTTACTTCAAAACTATTTAAAAGTCGGAAAGTTTCGTTACATTTCAAAGATGTCGCTGTTGTAACATTTGTCTTTGGTTCCCAACAAATGTCCCATCTGTAGATAATCGCTTGTCCTTCAGGGCAGCACTTGGAACTGGCGGACACATAGTTAACCAGTATCGATAAAAAACATATAATTATAATAAACCCCATTCTTGAAGATCCCATTATAGAAACCACAACAAGATCAGTTTATGTAGTCAATTAACTTTTTTTGATAATTCGCGCACGAAAACTTTTTTACATTCGTGAAACTTTTTTATTTATGAAAGCACATTGAAATCAATAAGAGATTCAGAAACATAAATTTTCATTTTTTGTTCAGAATATTTACGTGAAACTTTAGCGGCAGAGCAATGATAAGGTGGCACGGCGCATGCGCACAGCGGCGAACTGTGAACAAAAAGAGCAGAATTATATTGGTTGATGGTTCGGTTGTGACGTGAAGTAGATAACGTAGCAGGTGGACATCACGCTGTTGACGCCGTATTAAATCCCAGATTTTATCATCATCATCATTTCACGGCCCTGTGATGACACACTGCAACTCGGGTTACATCGAATCGAAATCGAATCTAGGCGATGTTTTTTTATGGTGGGAAAAAAGCGGGTGTCTTCCCGCGTGTCAGACTCTTACTGACTGAAAAACCTACCCCATTCCTTCCTTACCTTATTCCTTTTCCCAGGCCCTGGCTTCCGCATCAACCCTTGGCCCAGGAGCCTTCGACCCTGTAGGGTACCCCTACAGTTTGCTGACAAACCCTTGACGCGCGCGGGAACAGTGCGCGCCGTCGACGACTTGAATCTACGCGATGTAAGCTTGGTACTGGTTTGACTTATAGTCCAACTACCCTTCTGCCAACGTTTTCGTCCGCCCGAAAGTACTTAGGGTTCTTCACATAAACTTCAGACCCCTATTACATCCCTTTAAAAGCTGAATTTTGAAAACTCCATTCTTAGTGTTCGCCTGCGTCATAAAAGGAAGCCTTGTGCAAAATTTAACGCTCCTAGCGTAGTAACTATTTAGTAATCTGTGCTCCTAGTCACAGTGGTTTTGGCTGTGCGTTGATATGTCAGTCAGTCAGTTTCTCCTTTTATACATATACTAGCGACCCGGCCCAGCTTCGCACGGGTGCAGTGCTGATATTAAATATATTATGCATGTATTATACACATAAACCTTCCTCTTGGATCACTCTATACTATTAAAAAAAACCGCATCAAAATCCGTTGCGGACTTTTAAAGATCTAAGTATACATAGGGACAGCCAACTTTGTTTTATACTATGTAATAATAATCGTATCAATTAACAAAAAAAAAAAAAAAACAATTTAACACTTCACTGCAACCTGAAATTTGAATGAAAAGTTTTGGCTAAACGCGGTATTCCAGAATGCAGCGTTCCGTGATGACCGTGATAGGTAGAAGCTAGGTGCGCACAGTCAGAAGACGTCCACGATTGGACATAGGCCCCCTCTCAAAGTTTATAACTACAGTACAATATTATAAAGCAAGTGTAATGATTTTGAACGATATTTATGTTTATATGCTTTTATGCTTAGCTTTTCCTTCACTATATTGTGGTCCGTTTTCTACGTAATCTGTAGGTTTTGGTACATAGACTGACTGCTTATCTAACTTCAACCATTTAGTAATGTCTTTCGTGTTACCTCGATACCCGAGGAATCTAAATATGTAAAACTCAAAAATTTATCCAACAATAAATAACTTTTTCTAAAAGATGCAATCGACAACAGCTCAAATATAAATATAGCAAAGTGCAAAATAACTTCGAGAGCGTCCAACCCGACATACTTTTTAAACTAAATAAAATTAAAATACCCTCTGTAATATAAAAACAAGTAGGTAACTAAATAAATTAGATATTTACGTATCTCATGCGCGTCATGATCGTGAACGGGTGCCATAAATTGAGACAGGTCGTCTCATAGTTGCCAGTGGCTTATTTCTATTTCTATTTTTTTATTTCGTCTATCTTCATTGTGTCACGCGAAGTGTCAACAAGTCGTTTAGAAAGCTCTTTAAACAACTTGTGGGCGATCGGACTTCGGACCCACGATCCGAGAGTTTCAATCCCAAACGGCTCGAAAATATAATTACCAACCAGGTAATATTTCCGCCGCTTGGGGTTCTCCGCAGCCGCAGCGGCAGCACCGGCACAGCATGACGAGCTAGGAAGATGAGATGGCGTTTTAAGGGTTTTATTTTTTACCCGACTACGGCGAAGCAAAAGGAGGGTTATGATTTTGACCTGTATGTATGTATGTATGTGGGTATGGATGTTCATCTGTTCCCTCGTAACTTCTAAACTACTTATCAGAATTCGACAAATGACATATCATTAGAAGCGTCTTAATTGTCCGCTGGTTATAGGCTATATGGGATTTCACAAAATCTAATGTGGCGCCCTCTAGCGGACAAAACATACGAAGTAAAAAAATAAAGTTAAGATAAATATGCCCTGTTTGGTATCATTTGAAAGCGCTTTACTTGTACATTTTGAATATATATATATTACTAGCATTTGCTTGTGACTTTACCTGTATTCATGGGCTGAGAAATCAATGAACCCAAGATTAACCTATTTAGAACTCCAAAATATGTTAAATAAAAATAAAGTTTAAAAACTAACACCCGACTACTTAAAAACACGCTCTAAAAAGTACGAAACAAGAAAACAAGAAAGCCGTGGTCGTATGCCATAAGAATAATAAATTAAAAAAAGTGGTATACGACCACGGCTTTCTTGTTTTCTTGTTTCGTACTTTTTAGAGCGTGTTTTTAAGTAGTCGGGTGTTAGTTTTTAAACTTTATTTTTTTTATTTATGTGTATATATGTAGTTATAAAATGAATGAATAAATATCTTCATTGTTCGGTTTAAATATATATTTATATGTTTTATTGTGCGCAACTGGACGCGAAAGACCGAGCGAATTGGAGGCGACTTTGTGGGAAAGCGGACCCCGGGCACCGACGTGAAAGCCAAGGTGTGCAATCGGGACTGGCGCTGAGATGATGATGATGATGATTGTGCGCAACTTATGTAGAAGCAAAAAAAGCATAACTAAGTTAAAATAGTGTTCCATGGAGTATCTTGCACGTCCATAGCTTTGAAACGTAAAATTTAGTTTCACGTTTTTTTACTAATCGCCATTTTGACTATTAGAAAGTGCCTGTAAATGGTATATTTGAATTTTTAACTATTTTTGTCGGAAAGGGGGAGATATTTTTAAAAAGCAGGCGCCATTATTTGAAATTATGATTTTATAGATTTTGACATGAACTCATCAATATCTACAAAATTACCAATTTTCAAAACTTCCGGAATACCTACCAAATGGCAGAACTAAATGTTACTGGGTTTGTGTACTAAATGTTATTTGCTAATAACTCGACCGGTATTGAAAAGATGTTTCGTTATATGTCTGTATCAGTATGATGATTAAATATATTAACTGAGTAAATTACGTCATCTCGGTACCTACTAAAGCAATTTTTGTTCTAGTTCTCCAATCACAGTAAAGGAAAAGAATTGGTGTAAAGGAATTGGATGGAGCTATTACGCGCCCCTCCAGTACTATAGCATCTATGCTCCGCCCCCTTGGTTTTGCAGTAGAGCAGGATAGGCGAACCTTTTTACATCAACGTGCCATTTTTTCCAAAAAAAAGTTGAATGGGGTCATTGAGGTGCCAGCAAATAATTTTGACTTACTGATTATTTAGAAAATAATAATAATTAATACTATCAAAACTCTCTATGAATATGAATCGACGACGTGCCCAAAATATTAAGTCGCGTGCCGTCAATGGCACGCGTGCCATTGGTTCGCCAACCCTGCAGTAGAGTATTAGAAGCACAATATTGGGCAACATTTCGTCGGTCTTCATTACTAGAAAATGTGGACTAAATAAAAATTTCACGTTTATGCATAAAGGTATGTGTATTTTCTATATTTTTTTTCTTTTAATAAAATTCTCGTTTTACGGCTTTTTTTTATGGTGGGGAAAAATCATCCAATGACGACTCCTGCTCTTGGGCGGAACGGGAAACAGTGTCGGACTCTTACTGACTAAACACCCCACCCCGTTCCTTCTTTGCCTTTCGCACTGGGGCCAAGCCTTCCTTTCAGGAAGAGACCCTGGGTCCCAGTAGGCTTCGACCCTTTTGCAGAGTCCCTACGTCGTTTAATTGTCCTCTCATCTTTTCTATTGGTTGCTTAGCCAACGTTTCTCTAAACGTCGCCTATCAGCGCAAACATTCTTATGTTCTAAGCAAAACAGGATCCGATCCGAACCCCACTACGACCAATGGTTTGACCAAATTATCTAGTTTTCGCAAACTGTATAAATATGCATTTTTTCATTACTCATACTCTGAAAATAGATGTAAAGTTGCCTGCGAACCGGGTTGGAAGTTGTACTTTTCCTCCCTAGGGACTTTTACTTTCAACTGACAGCTGTCTAAATATTAAAAAAAACTAGTTCTATTTTGACATTTCTATTGAACCGTGACCCAAATTTATATACTGCCAGTACAATTGAAATAACATAAAAATAGAAATAATTTTAGAATAGGTACTTCTTTTGACGTGACAACGTCTTAAATTAGGTTGCGGCTGGGAGTCACTTATGAAAAAGTGTAACGCTCGGTAACGTTACGATGAGTCACCGAACGAGAGAGAGGCCCGCCGAATGCCTTGCGTCTCTCTCCCACTCAACTATGATCGGTCTGCCGCGCGCGCAGCACTAGAGAATTAGGCGCATTGAATCGGCGCATGCTTGTGTCTCTGTCCTTGTCTTTATTCTACCGAGAAAAAGACGTTGTCACGTAAAATCTTCGCCCGTAAAACCGACTTTACAGGCAACCATTTTTTTTAATGACTATTTTAATTTACTTCCAACTATTTCAATAAAACTAATATATATTTGAGAAAAATGTTGACCAGACCCATTTTTACAATGACAAAATGAAAAATATTGACTGAAAAGCCCGCCAGGCGAATACCTACTGAAAAAAAATATTGGCGGGTAAATGGGTTAATGGTAGTCTCTCTATAATCTGTGGCCGATTTGATCTTCCTTGTTTTTTTTTCGAGGTGTAGAGTTTTGTTTACATTTTGCTAAATCTCTATTACAAGAAAATTTTATTAACACGATAAGTTCATCAGCTTCGGTTATAAATTTAACGCAAGATTCTTAAGAAGAGAAAACCGCTTGAGTACCGCCTAAATCAAAAGAAATATACCTACCTAAAAACATACGAAGACCTTTGACGACGACTCAGGTTTTTATTATTTTTATTTTCTTCGTATTCGTAATGAAAAGCACAGTGTTTACCTCGGGTTCAAGAATTATTTAGTCCCGAGAAATTTCTTGGCGACCTAGCGATAGCGAGGTCGCTAATAGTTCGAGGTTCAAACTTACTTTCATCCCTCGTATAACAATGTACTATTACAGACCTGTCGAAAGTCAACGACGCTCACATAAGCTGCTGCTGTGTGGGACGCAACTTGTGTCGATACTCTTGCGCCATCTCATCTTCCTAGCTCATCATGCTGTGCCGGTGCTGCCGCTGCGGCTGCGGAGAACCTCAAGCGGCGGAAATATACTAATCTTGTTGGTAGTTATATTTTCGAGCCGTTTGGGGTTGAAACTCTCGGATCGTGGGGTCCGAGTGCCCACAAGTTGTTTAATGAACTTTCTAAACGACTTGTTGACACTTCGCGTGACCCAAGGGCTGGCTTTTACCTTGGGCAAAGAATAAGCATTGCCATACAGCGTGGCAATGCGGCCAGCCTTTTGGGCACTTTACCGGTCGACAGCGATGCGGAAGAGTTTTTTGACGCTTTATTAGATTAGGTATTTTTAGGTAAGTTAATTAAGGTTATGTAGTTTTAAGGTTAGATATCTAATTTTATTTGTACAGTTTACTAAATAAATTTTTACCAGCTGCACTTAATTTTCACTAAAACCAAATTTTTCCATAAAAGCATATATGCAATGGGTCCAAAGCTATATAATAAATTGCAAAAACAAATTGTATTAGCTACCACAGTAGTACACTGTCGAGGAATATCTCAATGACAAATTTTGATATACGATTGTTTTATTTTAACAATTGTTACTTCCTATGACATTATATTATTAAGACATATTTTTACGGTTATAATTAAATAATTTTGATAATTTTAACTTTTTGCTGACATAAATAATTCTTTTTTCATGACATTTTGTACTACACTACTACCTTTTTTATGTTTAATTTCAATTTTACCAATTCTTATTTTCTGAAATTGTTTTATTATTATTATTTTATTAGATTTTAATTGTATTAATTTGAATTTGATTGTATAAATTGGGAAATTATAAATCTAGCCACAAAATTATTTATTGGACACTGGATTAAACTTCTAATTTTATAACTAAGCAACGGGAAAATAACATAGCCTCTAATAAACTAATTCGACTTTTTTACACCGCCAACTAAATATGCTATAGAAAGCGTCAAGTAAAGATCATCAATTATTGTGACTTGTCCTTCTCATTTATACATTGCCACCTAATTTACTAACTCGGCCACGGATTTTACATCTCGTCACTATTTTACGTTTTATAGCTTCAAAACACTGTCCTCAAAAAAATATAATTCAAGCTTCGACAGAAAGCATAATTTATTATAACTTAGCATGTAATATAATACATCATATTCTTTTATCGCTAAAACTGATACCAAAATTAGAGTTTTACATTCAACATCAGCCAGCACCACGTATTTAATTCCAGGCAACAACTCATTCAATTTTAATCAAGCCGACAAGAAATTCAGGAGTCTTGAAAAATACAAAAAAGTGTATTTTTCAGCTTGGAGCGTCATACTACCGAACAATTAGACCAAGTGGTTTACTGGTTGCTGTGATTGTCCAGACTTTTATCGCAAGTACAGCTACAGAGGTAATCGGCGGCGACGACCTCTCGCGCCGGGCCTTGGTTCAGGCCATGGCCATGGTCCGCAGCGAAGGGGAATGGCAGGCGGACGCCTCCTTCTGCGAAGCAGTAATGCTCGTAAAGGAGGAGGCCGAACGCATAAGGCAAAGGCAACAGCGCCCTCGCCGTAGCCGACGCCGCCGCGATCCCGCCGATATCCGGCCATCGTAGATACTGGCTCGCGGACGATGAGCAATGGGTAGCTCGCCATCCGGTCATCTAGTAACTGTCCAGGCCTAGTCCAAGTCGTCAACGGCGCGCACTGTTCCCGCGTGCTTCAAGGAGTTGTCAGCAAACTGTAGGGGCCCTTCAGGGTCGAAACCTCCTGGAGGCGAGGGTTGGTGCGAAAGTGTTACCGGGGCTCTGGGAATAAGGCAAGGGAGGAATGGGGTAAGTTGTTTAGTCAGTAAGAGTCTGACACTGTTTCCCGCTTCGCCCAAGAGCGGGATTCGTCATTGGATGATTTTTACCTACCATAAAAAAAACCATTAGAGGCAAAGTCACAACCACTGGGATTAAAAAGAAAGCGTGGATAGCCAACTGAAGCACGAGCTGCATTAATTAACCAATAATTTACTATACGTAAAATGACGATAATTCAATAAAAAAAATTGATTTTTCAAAAATAAAGTAAATTATTTTGTCTCTCCTTAATACCTTCTGGTAATATTAGTGGCCAATAGTATATATTTGATGTCATTTTTAGCAAACTTTTGACGATCAATTAATATGGGATGAGTTACATTTTAAACGTACTGAGTTAAAAAATTAGAAGCTAAATAAATATATTTTTTGATGTCATTTAACAGTATTTTAGAAGTTTACTGTTACAATGCATGTTACAAATTTAGGTGCTAAAAAATAACTATCGTGCTGAGTTGTATTTAGAGTGGTTCACATAGAAGATAAGTAGTGGTTATGATAGTATTATTTAGATGCTCGTTAATTGTGGCTGACTTAGTAATTTAGAAGGCAACCTACATTTTTGGGGGCGAATTATGATATTAAAAAGAAGCCTGTTTAAATAGCACCCGTATAAATTGACATTTGCATGGACATTTTGTATGCCTTTGGGCGGATCATAGGTTGGACGAAACATTTTATATAAGATCACATTGTACCCTGTGTTTCACAAAATTAATAAATGAATATAAAATAAAATCTTAAATATAAACTTAACTAAAATAAATATTTACACCAAACCTAACTATGTACCTATGATACAAAAACACAAAACTCAAGCGTCGAAATATTCCTCCACATCGCTGTCATCTGGAAACGTGCCCAGAAGACTGGCAGCATTGCCACGCTGGATGGCAATGCTAATTCTTTGGGCAAAGAAAGAGCCAGCCCTCTGGTCACGCAAAGTATCGATTAGACGGCGAGATATTTCTTTAAAAAGATGACGCGCACTCGGACCCCATGACCCAAGCGTTTCGACCCCAAACGGCTCAAAACTATAATTACCAATAAGGTTACTGTATTTGCGCCGTTTGAGGGTCTCGGCAGCCGCAGCGGCAGCGCCAGCACAGCCCGCAGAACTAAGAACATGGGATGGCGCAAGGGTGTCGACACAGGTTGCGTCCCACACCAGAGGCCTACCCACCTTCCATGGCACTAACGTCATACCATCTGGTCTCTTCCCATCGTCACGTACCAAGCCACTAGGTTCTAATACGGCAGGTACGCCGGCGGTGACTAGAGCTCGACGAATAATGTCGTTGATGCTAGCGTGTCGTGATATGCGGCCTGCGCTCCTGGAACAGGACAAGCCATGGTGTCCGAGGCCGCCGACAGCTTCGCCACAGTGGCACCGATGTGGAGCAACACAAGGAGCGCCTAGGCGTAAGCAGGTTGCGAGTCGAAACGAGGCGTCATCCATCATAGTGCCTACGGTGGATGACGGTAGTGCCTGAAGCCATAAACCCGACTCCCATTCTCCCACAGCCAGCAGACGCGCACGCTCCGCAGTACTTGACGACGAGTTTATAAGATTATTACGTGTAGCACTGCAGAGCGGCACATCCCACTGTCTCTGCGAGGACAGGTTGTCAGGCAAATCCGTGTTGGGACAAGCCATTTTCCAAGCAATCAACGCATCGGACAAACACGGTACCTCAACATCAACCAGTGAGGAAGATAGGATATTCCTGGTTAAAGTTTCAGTACCGTGCACCGAGGAGAGGAAAGCTGGTAAACTTATACTTGAAATTTTGCGGAAATAAATGAATTGAATTGTATTTTGTTTTAACAAATAATTAATTAGAACTACTCTGAATAAATACATAAATTACCATAGAAATAGTTACACAGCTACAACGGATGGACTTTCACGGGTTCGGATCGGATCCGGATCGGACGTAACTTAGTGCGAAACCGCTCTAAGAGCGCTGTAGTTTGAAAGTTTTGTTGGACGACGTTATTGCTAATGAAGCGCTGCAGCGGACTTTTGTATTAAGTCTCAGTACGCGTTGTATTACTACTTACTACGTCCGCCATATAGACTAGTCACACCAAAGCAGTTGAGCGGGACAGACGCAGCGCAGGTCGTAAACGGTTGTGATTTTTTACAATTTTATCATGGAAACGAATGAAAAATTGATTTAGTTGATGAGGAAATATAAATGTTTATATGATTTAAAGGACTATAGAAATACGGTTTACAAGATGCGGACCCTGGGTGAAGTTAGCTCAAGAAATGAACATATCAGAACTCTTCGACATCCGAAAATAAGTATAGAACCCATCTTCAAAAAGATTCTAATTCCCGGCATAGACGATGGAACTCTCCCCCATATTCTTCTCTTCTCTTATAATTTACATCGTGAACCTATATTCTTTTTTTTTACTCAAAGTTAGAAGCAACAATAGTTCCTCTTCTTCAGAGTCAGAACCGTCCAACATTTTGAAACGTACTGAGTGTGGCTATCGATGGAACACACATAACGCAGTTATAAAGCAGGCCCGCCTTCAAACTGCTTTCTGACTACTGAATGTTTCTGGTGTGACATCAACCGCAACGCAACTGCCCTGCTAAGGTGCTGCGCCTGTCCTGCTTTTGGTGTGCCCAAGCCTTAAGAGGTCGTAAGTAGTCGAGGCGAACCTACTGCCATCTCCTCAATTAAAAAAAACAATGTTTCGTTTTCCTCGTAAATAGTATCACGTCTATACTGTCCCGACTGTGAAGGTCAGTACGCCCACTCGGAACTACTTAAATTTCAATAGTACGTAATTAATATAATAGGGGGCGACTCTCTTCCTATGAACTCTGTAACCGCTCTCGCGCCGTGCCTTTGTGCAAGCCATGGACCGGACCTTCCTCGCAGGTTGGGAGGCGGTCGCGAAGCAGTAAAGCTAGCTAAGGTTGAGGCTGACCGGGCAACGGCGCACATGCCCCGACGCCGCCGGGTTTTCGAAAAACTTTGCCAAAGGTGTAACCGCTCTTGGGGAAATCCTTCTGCTAAATAAATTCCCGCTAGCTAATATTTAGAGCACATATGAACTCAATATCTGATTTCGACGAAGTACATGATTCAGCATGAACGGCCTGATTGTTGATGCATTGCGCAATCTATTGTTGATTGTTCGCGAAGGGATATGCAAAGCGGAAAGCGGATAAATTACATCTGTTCATTTCTCTTGTGTATAAACTATGCAGCATTGAGTTTAAAAATCTGAAACGAAGATTTATTTCTGAAGTATCATAAGATTAATAAAATAGAATGTTTATTACGGCAACCATTCTCCCGCCTTCAGCTTCACAAACTTGGCGGGTGAGCAGATTTGGTCTCATGATACTAATCGTCAATCAATGAGTTTTAGTATAAGTAGAACGTAGTACTGTATCGCAAAGAATTTGTGTTCTATATGATTTTGTGCGAAATTCACAAGAACGTACTGCTGACACTGCAGTTTGGCTGATGTAATGTTAAGAATTGGTATGTAACAAAATGCCATTAAATTAAATAAAATAAAAAGTGAGGGAAAGGAGAGCATTAGACTAACTGACCTATCGTATTTTTAGGGTTCTGTACCCAAAGCAAAGAGATAAAATACAACAACCCATTACGTCCCACTGCTGACGAATCGCTATCTAATGGCGGGAAACAGTGTCAGACTCTTACTGACTAAACGACCCATCGCATTCCTTCTTAGTCCTCATACTGGGGTTTTTTTCGGACTTTCCTTCCAGAAACCGGACCGAACTCTCCATGTGTGACCGTAGGGACTGTGCAAAAGGGTCGAAGCCTACTGGGGCCCAGGCTTGGCTTTCTTTCTGAAAGGAAGGCTTGGTCCCAGTGCAAAGGGCAAAGAAGGAATAGGGTGGGGTGTTTAGTCAGTAAGATTCTGACACTGTTTCCCGCTTCGCCCAAGAACGGGATTCGTCATTGGATGATTTCCATACATTTTGACACTCCATGTGCGACATGAGACAATGATTCAGCTATAACTGTGCCTTTTATATTTATACATATCTAGGTATACAAACTTTCTTTGAAACACTTTTTTAATCAGGTCACATCGTTTGAACCCAGACTAAATATATTGATGGCCTGACCGTTTTTATTTATTGAAGTTTATTGATTTTAAAGTGAGTAAAAACCCGGTGAGATCATTTTTGCAAACAGTAAACAGATCTCATGAAAAATGGAGCAGGAATTTCAGCCAGATGTACGTATGAACTATGAAGCCAGCTAGACGAATAATTTAACGCGAAATGTTTGTTTATATTCATTGATTCTGGAAAATTTAAATTTGAAAAAGTCCAAAGTGCGCAGTAAATAAACCAGAATGGCCGTCGATGCCACGGTTACGCGCAGTCCCCCGTTTAGATTGAGATCCAAACATCTGCTACTGCACATTAAAGGAAAGATCGACATTTTGAATCAACTTTGGGCCAAATTCACCAATAAAATTAATGTTTACAAAAACTTTGTTGTGTTTTGAACGTTAAAATAAAGCTATAGGCTCAATTTGACTGGCCTGTCAGTCTAGTAGTTAGTGACCCTGTTACGCCGGAGGTCGTGGGTTCGATTCCCACCCAGAACAAATGTTTGTGTGATGAGCACGATCATTGGTTCTGTGTTTAGGTGTAATTTATCTATAATACCTATGTATGTATTTAGAAATATATAAGTATGTTTATCAGTTGTCTAGTACTCATAACACAAGCTCTGCTTAGCTTGAGACTAGACGGCGTTGTGGGATGGTCGTCGAATATTATTACTATTATTAATTAGACGCTTTTGTTTTAAATAATCGCGATTAGTTTTATGGGTGAATTTGGCTCTTAGTCATCGTCATCATCAGCGCGTTTAGTTATTTCCACGGGCGCCTCAAGGAGTTGCCAGCAAGACTTATAGGCGCAGCAGAGTCGAAGCTTACTGGAGCTAAGGATCGTTTTCCGAAAGGAAGGTTCAAGCCCGTCATGAAAGGCAACGAAGGAACAGGGTTTTTAGTCAGTCAAAGTCTGACACTATCTCCTGCCCCGCTTAATGGGGTGGAGACGTCATTGGATGGTTATCTTCTAATGACGGCCACCGTAGGCGCGGGCTTGCGGGCAGCGAGCAATCTGGTCGTCTTGTCTGGTAACATTCCAGACCGAGCCCAAGTCGTCGACGGCACGCACTGTACCTGCGCGCCTCAAGGAATTGTCAGCAAACTGTATTGGCCCTACAGGGTCGAAGCCTCCTGAGGCCGAGGGTAGATGCGAAAGCGTTGTACCGGGGCTCTGGGACTAAGGCAAGGAAAGAACGGGGTAGGTTGTTTAGTCAGTAAGAGTCTGACATTGTTTCACGCTCCACCCAAGGGCGGTTCGTCAAAAAAAAAACTGCCCGGACCTTGCTCAAACACATTACTATTTTTTTCGAAATTAAGGTAACTTCTTCCAAGGGAATAAAATTCAACTCCAATGGAGCAGTCCAAACTACCTATGAGATGGCAAAAGGGCATAAATAGCAATGATACATACTTTGATTACTTATGTATTATTATGGATATTGTTTTATATATATTGTTAGGAGTCTCAAGATTTTTAATTTAAATTACTATAGTTACAGAGCGTTGCTATGATTTTCAATGAAGCGCGGGACAAATGTGAAAAATTAAAGAAAATTACTTTTTACCAATCTATTTGTCTTTTAACGCATTTAATATGATTAAAAAATATGTCTCTATTTAGTTACCTATTCTACTTATTTTAATTGATCGATTTCTCTGTAAAACCATTTATTAATGAATATTTGTATCGTACTTCTGTCTGGGACACGATAATTTTATATAGAAAACAACTCTGTTATCAAGAATGACCGTTATGTTACCTTCAAAAAATCGGCCAAGAGATTTTCCCGTCCGTCACAAATTTCTCACAATGTAACAGAACCCAGTAGCCCATGTAAAAATTAGTAACCCAATTTCCCGAGAGATGGCGCTGTACCCGGTGATAATTTTGGATTGCGTGAACCGATTTTTTTCTTTTTGTATTTTTATTTGAAAGAAGATACGCTCAGGATAATGAAATATATAAAAAAGTTAAAAAAAAATGCTTGCATATACGGTTAAATTAGAAAATTAGTTCAGAACGTTGTTTTTTAATTTTTCAAAAACTGTTCATCCTATCAAGTTCAAAATAATTTTCCTAGAAAGTTTACTTAAATTTCTACTTTTGAGATTTTTTTCATATTTTCTAAACATATGGTTCAAAAGTTAGAGGGGTGGGGGACGCCTCATTTTTTACTTTTGGAGCGATTATTTCCGAACATATTTATATTATCAAAAAATGATTTTACGCATTAAAAAATTAAATTATAAAGGCATTTTTAAATACCTTTCCAACAATATATCACATGTTAAGGTAGAAATGAAAAAAAATTCAATTTTCACTTTACGTGTATAAAATATTTTTTACCACTTTTTGTTTATGCACTTTGTCGGCATGGTTGATACACATATTGATACCAAATTTCACCTTTCTAGTGCTAACGGTCGCTGAGATTATCCGCGGACGGACAGACAGACAGACATGGCGAAACTATAAGGGTTCCTTTTTGACTACGGAACCCTAAAAAGACGACAAATAGTGCAATTTGATGATATTTATTGTTTATGATACTTTATGTTACATTTTATTTTAAGTTTATTCACTTTTTATTGGAAGATTTTTGTTATTTGTCACTAGAAAAAAATATCTTTTTTGAGGGACACGGTTACCTGCAGAGATTTTGAAAACGGCCCATGTATATAACCTACTACTTTTTACCTAGTTTGGAAGTTAGGACTTCATATAGATAAGCTGCCTAATTATTATTTTATTAACGTGTGTTTAGTTTTTAAGCAGATATTTTGTATTAGGCTACATATCATTTTGTCCAAATAAACGTATTATTATTATTATAACCGATGTTAATAAATCATGATATTATTTATTGATGTGTTGTTAATTTACATTATTCCTTTAATAGCTTTTCAAAGAGTTAGATAACTTAGGGCACAGACTGTACAAGGATAAATAAGTCAATAAACCACACACAGCGCGATAAACTGCATTTAAACAATGAAATCTTGTCCAGACAGGCAAGGAATGCTAACATGCACAAATGGGTACTAAGTAAGTAATATGTATTTGGTAAGTACGAGTGTACATTACTTTTTTTTATGGTAGGTAAAAATCATCGAATGACGAATCCTACTCTTGGGCGGAGCGGGAAACGGTGTCAGACTCGTACTGACTAAACAACCTACCCCGTACCTTCCTTGCCTTATTCCCAGAGCCCCGGTGTAACGCTTCCGCATTAACCCTCAGCTCCGGTAGGCTTCGACCCTATAGGGCCCCTACGGTTTGCTGACAACTCCTTGAGGCGCGCGGGAACGGAGCGCGCCGTCGACGACCTGGGCTCGGTCTGGACTGCTACTAGACGACCGGACGGCGAGCTACCCTTTGCTCGCCGTCCGCAAGCCAGTGTCTACAGTGGTGTCGGCAGTGGAGGTCAGCCTCCTCCTTTACGAGCATTACTGCCTCGCAGAAGGAGGCGACCGCCTGCCACTCCTCCTCGCTGCGGACCATGGCCTGAACCAAGGCCCGGCGCGAGAGATCACCGCCACCGATCACCCCCACGAGGATGAGTGTACATACTACTTGGATTAAGGTTTGTGAGGTTTGTGTCCACATGCGCTAAAATAAATCAGTTATCATTCATGCCCTGCACAGTCTCACAGCTGGTCGTAGATTAAATAAAGCTTTTATTATAGCCACTTTACGTTACAACTTAAATAAACACTTGAGTATAAAGTCCATACAGAAGTGGCCAGTGTCCTTTAACGTATAGTAATTAAAGAAAACATAAAAAAAACAATTAATTGGTTCGCATGGATCTGTGTACATATAAACTATTAAAGATCCCAATGTGTGTGGTCCTTTATTTTCCTCGAAACAAGTTGTGTGGCAAGTTTTAAGGTCTCTGCACGGCGCGGCGGGACCGGACGGCGACGCGAAGACGCCATACAGATCCGAGGTTACCGTCGCGTCGAGCGGGACGGCTCAGTGTGGCGTCGTCCGTAATATCTAGTACATTACAACTGCTCAGTGTCGCTTCGCCGCCGTCACGTCCAGCCGCGCCGCGCCCGCTGTGTGCAGAGACCTTAAAAAGGATCGGTGGTGGTCGTGTTGTCATTTACGAGTAACGCATGCAGGCACGTAGTCGTGTGTATAGTGACGTACGTTTGGCTTCGCCACGATAAATTCAATTAGATAGGTATATGTAGATTTCGCTAAATACGTAAGTATGACTAGGTACTGTACTGCCGTGCAGATACTAAAACGCAGTAAAAGTATTGTAAAATACGCTATTTTACTGCATTTTAGTGTCTGTACGGCAGTGTATTCAGCGAAACCGCAGAAAGTCGTGTTCATTCTTAGTTATAGGATTTAAACTAATAAACTCGCATAAAAATACATGACAGTATATAGGTATACTAGCGACACGCCCCAGCTTCGCATGGGTACTGATATTGAATATATTATACACGTATTATACACATAAACCTTCCTCTTGAATCACTCTATCTATTAAAAAAACCGTATCAAAATCCGTTGCGTACTTTTAAAGATCTAAGCAAACACAGCGGAAAGCAACTTTGTTTTATACTATGTAATGATAATATATATTTTTTTTATTGATATAAACTAGTGCTTGAATGCAATGCCACCTGATGGTAAGCAGTGATGCATTCGTTAACGGTGAGGCGCACTAGTTTTATTAAGAGCCTTATTTTGTCATTATATTTTTCTTTTTACTTTTTCATTCGCCTTGAAGCCTTAAATTATAATTGGACGGGAAGACCGCAGCAGGCAAACTGTTCCAGTTCTTCGATGTAAGCAGTATAAACGACCAGGCAAAATGCTTAGTCCGGACCGTAGATGTCTCAACAACGTACAGGGTGGATATTCGCCGTAATAATAGTTGGAGGAAAATGACTCGGCGATGGCTCGCAGTAAACTTAATTTTAAGATGTGTTATTGAATTAGAAACATGGCTTTGTGCTCCGGTGCGCAAACTAACAGTAGTTTACACACAACGGTTACCACAGAGTAACTCAAAAAGCTGGGAAACTAGTGGATTTGGACAGGCTTTGGTTGCCGGATTCTGTCTTAACTGTTGGCCCTGATATCGCAATATTAGCCTAGCTAGACGGGGTCTCAGCAACCTTTGAAGATGGCGAGACGCCTTATGAGGCTTCGTCATGAATTGGCGAGATGAAGCAAAACACCGAAAGAATTACCTCAAAGGAATGAGGGAAGGTCTTAGCCCAGGAGTGTGACGATATAGGGACTGGGGATTGGTAGCTAGAAACCGATACTTGATACCTACTCATAACTTTTTTCGTAATAACAAAACAGCTGTTTGAAGTACAAACATTAAAAGAAGGCACGAGGCGCTAGTCTGACCTTGGGATAAAGTAATGAGCTAGCAGTAGAGCGCCTTCGGCCTCACGTTTCCCCTCTCCCGCCCAGAGTGGTCCCTTTTCCGTGTAGTAGTGACGTATGCAGTCAGCCTAGAAACCGAATCTTTTTTTTATGTCCCCACGTACCTTTCCGTAACTACTACACATTGAGTAAATACAGTAGGGCTAAGAGTTGCGTTAGAGGAAACAGCAATTTAGGAGCGGCCAACCCGACGTATATTTACATACAACCGAAATATTAAGTCGCGTGCCGTCAATGGCACGCGTGCCATTGGTTCGCCTACCCTGATATAGGTACTGGATCCATGGTATTCGTTTGTGCTACGATGTCAATGACACCCTATATAGACAAAAAGGCATAGGCATCAGTCAGGGGCAATTGTAATAATCCAGTATCACGACGGAGATGGTCGCACTCGACACATGCGCATAGTTCCCGCTTAACGCAGCGTTGGCTCCTCGACGTAGAACAGTGTGGCTGACCCCAGCTTGCCCACCATCACGCATTTTAATTTGGATAACACGAAAATTTAGTCGATAATTGGTCGAAATTTGTCGCCAAATATCAGAATTTGTCGGTCAGTGGTTTAGAAGTTATAAGGGGTCATTGTGGGCCAAGCCAGAGTCAGCTGTCCCCAGCTTGCCCACATGTGTATCTCAAAAACTAGAGCACCTAGCGAAGATCTGTTTTCTCCCAGATTTAGTCGCCAATAAGTCGAAATCAGTTGCCAAATCTCAGAATTTGTCGGTCAGTGGTTTAGAAGTTAAAAGGGGTCATTGTGGGCCAAGCCAGAGTCAGCTGTCCCCAGCTTGCCCACATGTGTATCTCAAAAACTAGGGCATCTAGCGAAGATCTGTTTTCGTCCAAATTTAGTCGGTAATGTGTCGTAATTTGTCGCTAAGTCACAGAATTTGTCGGGTTATATTTTAAAAGATATAACAAGTTTATTTTTTTAAGGTATAGACCAAGAGCTAGTTGGAAGATTTTACAAGAAATTGTCAAGAAAAAATATTTTAATTATAATGTGAAAATATATTTCCAATTTTTACGGTCTAATGTCCTTAGACAAGGCAGAGAGAGACAAATTTTTAATTAAATACATGTTTTTATGTTTAAAACATAAAAACAATTGTTAACTTATATTTCTTTGAAAACATTAAGCCTTGCTCTTGGTCTATTTACTGTCAAGACGTACAGTCGCGTACAACTATTTTACCGAATTATAACGTTACTTTATAATTTACGTCAGAATAATAAAACATGTTGGTTTTTTAATAAAGTTATTTATAAATTTAATACAAGACAAAAGCAAATAAATAAACTAGTCATTGATTGCGGTCCCACCTAATGGGAAGCATATTACTATTCTTACCTAACGTAAGTATGGAACTATTACAAGAAAATCCAGCCACTGTACAAACGACGCTCAATAACACTTTTACCCGAAGTCAAAATACTAACCCTTTCTAAAGAATAGCACAAAATATTTCAATAAGTCTCACAAATTGACAAACTTATTATAATTAATTACATTAATAAAAGCTGTTGGTGTGTATACTAAAACATTTTAAACAGATGTGATTACAGTAATATTGCCAGGTTATTAATTAGCATGAATATACAATTATTGTACTAATGTCACAAAAAATTGATTGATGGTGCTAATGTCATAATGTGACTTTATACAGATTGCACTGTTTAATGGATTGCTGTAACTGTGACTACACCAGGTGTCTTGATTAGCCGATAGATGGCGCTTTTAGATGGGCTGCACAAAGCCATAATACTATGTATCAGGTTTTAGCATGATTTGTTTAAGTGAAATTCAGTGGCTGTTTTAAATAATTGCAAATTAATTTCTAGTGGATATTGTAATACAAAATTGAGGTAATAAATGATATAGGTAACTACAAAATCACAAATATTTACAATATAATTTTTTTTTTAATTAATGAAGTCAAAGTCAAAATCTTTTTATTTCACATAGGCCTACATGGGCATCGTAGGGTGGGAAGGCAGGGTAGGTAGAGAAGTTGAGGTAGATAGCTAAGGTAGAATAGTTGGGGTAGGTAGGTAGGGTATGTATGAATTCAGACCGCATAACCTTATTTACAACGTGTAAATAAGGTTATGCGGTATTGTTTCTGTGTAAGGTAACGAAATTAAGTCTTGTAAAACGTCGTAGCACTCCTAAGTTTTTATAAACTTTTGTCTTTTTACTGTAATGTGCACTGGTATGCGACTTATATTAATTTAGAGAAATAAAATTAAATATCTCAAAATATACTACGTGTTAAACTATGGATCCAGTGAAATTTTTTGTTGTTTAGTATATTAAGTCGGTTAATTTATAAAAAAAAATTGGAGGCATGAGGTTTGACTTCTGTGGGGGAGAAGGCGATGATGTAAAACATTAGACAAGAAATTAATAACATTTGTCCTTCCTACTTAACTTCTGAGGCGTGTTTTCATGAATGTTAGAGATCGTATTAAAGAGTTCCAGAATCGTGGGGTTAAAGATATGAATTATGTTTAAATTTTCATTTTCTGATTTTGTAAATTAACGCGTTCTCATCAAATTAAATATTGTAGCGCGGGAAAAAATATTTTAGTACGCTGTGGCTTTGCTACACTGTGGTTGCAACGCGTCGCAGCTAATCGTGCGCCAGCGCAGGCCGAAGGCAGGCGTGCGGCGGCGGAGAGCTTGCTCCGATCATCATCGTGTGCGGACGCACGCAACGCAGTACTAACTGCCCTGATTACCCGAACCACATCGTGGGTATCCAAAGATGGACGATGCCGCCGAGTTCGACCTGGACACTTACTGCAAGGGCTGGATTGAGGTGGCCCGAAACAAATATGCCTGGAAGAGGTTGGGGGAAGCCTTTGCCCTTCGGTGGGAAAGTAAAGGATATAAAAAAAATAACTATGGATGGAAGCTACGTGGAAGCCATACTAGTAGTTAATGAAATATGAAAAATGTTCTTAGCTGTTTTTTTGACATGACATTGTGCTGGTTGCCGAGAGTGGTCTAGAGGTCCAGAACAGATTGTAGATTTGGTGGCACAGACTGGAAAGTGTTGGCCTGAAATTAAGTAGAACTAAAACGAAGTACTTGTTCTGTGATTTCGGCGGTCTCTCCGGTCCTATGGCCTTAGCTCTCGCCGGAACGCCCATACCAACCTGTTCAGACTTTAGGTACCTTGGGTCGCTTATCCAAGGGAATGGTGAGATAGACCGAGACGTAACGCATCGGATCAACGCAGGATGGATGAAATGGCGACAAGTCACGGGAACAACTTGCAACCCACAGATGCCCCTCAAGTTGAAGAGTAAAATTTACAAGTCCGTGATAAGACCTGTCCTACTGTATGGATCAGAATGTTTGGCTGTGAAAAAGATGGATGAAAAAAGACTGCATGCAGCGGAGATGAGAATGTTGAGATGGATGTGTGGTGTGACGAGAAGTGAGAAATGAGTAAGTATATTAGAGGAAGTTTGAAAGTGGCGCCAGTGACTGAAAAGTTGGAAGGAAATCATTTGTCTTGGTATGGTCATGTGAAGAGGAGAGATGAAACGCATGTTACAAAAAAAGTTCTGGGTTTACACGTAGATGGATGGAGAGGAAGAGAGAGGCCGAAGAAGAGATGGATGGATTGTGTGGAGCGTGATATGAAAGAAAAGGGAGTTAGTGATAGTGTGACGGGTGACAGGACAGAGTGGAAGAAAGAAACATGTTGCACCGACCCCAAGTAACATGGGATAAGTGTAGGATGATGATGATGTTCTTAGCTGTTTTTTTAGATTCTGAAACATTTCTCCGACATTTGTTTCGCCGTTGATCGGTTCACCGACAGAACGATTCACTATTCATTTTTTCTCCGACAGAACTTTTCAATGACGAACGATTCGCCGACACAACTGTTCATCTGCTCCTAGGTTATAAAACATAGGTATTCGACATATAGACCTGTTTCCGTTTGTTGTTTACACCTGAATCAAGTTGTGAAGACGAAACTTGCAAAACTTGAACAAAACTAAACAAAAAAGTGACAAAAACGTATTTGCTTCAACGTCAATACATGTATCATACATGTTATGGTTATACATAAATGTTCCATCCATCAGCCAATAATTTGCTTCACTTAAAAGTCTGCAACTCTCATTTGTGCCAAATACGATTACGGATTCTTTATTATGAGTGTAGTGACCGATAAGGAAGTTGACATCATTGTTAATTTTGGTTAATTCATCGGGAATCACAACAGCATGTATATCTTTGGGAATACTTGGAAAATTCTTATTCCTTACCCGATGAACCATCATTCTCATGGCATCCCTAGTCGGCATGTAAGGAGCACTAATACTTGGTACATCTTGAATACACCTTTGAACAATTTGTGAGGGTGCATCCATTGAATGGTGGGCTTTTTGTTTGATGTTAGCTTTTACAGTTAATTCAATCTGCTTATCGGGATCCGGCAAATGAACATGTATAAAATTTTTCGAAATGCAGGAGCAGATGAACAATTGTGTCGGCGAATCGCTCGCCGGTGAAAAGTTCTGTCGGAGAAAAAATGAAAAGTGAATCGTTCTGTCGGCAAATCGTTCGTCATTGAAAAGTTCTGTCGGAGAAAAAATTAAACGTGAATCGTTCTGTCGGTGAACCGATCAACGGCGAAACAAATGTCGGAGAAATGTTTCAGAATCGTTTTTTTATGGTGGGTAAGTCATCCAATAAAAAAAAACATTCAATTAGCTGCTTCCCTCTCCTACTATACTCGTGCATCTATCTCTTTCTTACTTACCCTAATTTAAACGGAGCGCAAATATCTATCTGCAAGTGACATTTTGGTCGATAAATAATTATACATATATAGATTTGCTTCGGTAGGTTCAAATTATAGAAAATTTCATATTGCTTTTTATATAATTATATATATGTATATCAAAACAAACGAGCAAAGAGCATTATTCATGATCATTAAATATCATACTGTATAGGAAGTTAAGGATTTTGTACTTGCTTGTACCAATGTATGGAGAAATTAAATTCTCTAATATCTTTTTCATTGCATGCCGACAAATTCTGTGACTTAGCGACAAATTACGACACATTACCGACTAAATTTGGACGAAAACAGATCTTCGCTAGGTGCTCTAGTTTTTGAGATACACATGTGGGCAAGCTGGGGACAGCTGACTCTGGCTTGGCCCACAATGACCCCTTTTAACTTCTAAACCACTGACCGACAAATTCTGAGATTTGGCAACTGATTTCGACTTATTGGCGACTAAATCTGGGAGAAAACAGATCTTCGCTAGGTGCTCTAGTTTTTGAGATACACATGTGGGCAAGCTGGGGACAGCTGACTCTGGCTTGGCCCACAATGACCCCTTATAACTTCTAAACCACTGACCGACAAATTCTGATATTTGGCGACAAATTTCGACCAATTATCGACTAAATTTTCGTGTTATCCAAATTAAAATGCGTGATGGTGGGCAAGCTGGGGTCAGCCACACCGTAGAACATTATCAGTCTGGATGAGCCATATTGACACCCGTGTATAGTATGTACTAAACTATATTGTTTCGCCGTGAAATTAGAACACGCCGTTTCTTCGACCAATTTAAGAGTACCATCGAATAATTAAAACGCATTGCTGATCGAAACTTCCAGAATGGAAGTACGTACCAGGGCCTAGCAAATTCTAAAAAAATCTGCCATGTAATAAATAGGTACTCAATTATTATTTGAAGTTTTTTTAGGTACTGTTACAGATTTCGGGTTCGTCATGTACCAGCTCGACATGAAAACTCTTTAGTACATCCTTGACATTGTAACTTCTTGGTCTATTGACCCGAACAATTATAAATAAACAATCATAGCGCCTTCCGCTTGTCAGCTTCCGGTACATCAAATAATTAGTAAAAGTTATTATATTGTGCATTATTCTTTGATATATATTATTGTTAATAATTAATATTTAACGAGCCATTTCATTAGATTATTCAATTGTAAATTAATAGTCATGTATTCGTGTGTGTTATAAAAGCTGCTGTGTTGACAGTTTTCCTGATATAAGATTTCTTAGTTACGGTTGCTAAGCAAATAACATTATGAGAAAAATTACTCGCTGCTGTAATATTTGAATTATAATTATAAACTTGTTGAATGAGAAGTATCGTTGTTTTACTGTGACCATCCTGACGTAACAGTTGGTTCACAGTCAGAAGTGGGATAGAAGAATTCCACTGCCCATATAATCGCGGATTAGAAAGACACCAAGTCGGAAGAAAATGGTGGACGCCACGAGGGAAAAGACCTAGATTTTTGATGAAATCTCCAATAATTGAGAACAAAGGGAACGGATTATCCTTACGCACAGACTCTTCCACGCGGCGCCGCGCGACGCTCGATTTGACGCTCGACGAGTACTACCTATAATATGATGAACTGGAAGAATTACAACGTCGCTGGATGGGACACTTACGTAGAAGCAAAGGCTGATGATGGCATTTTCACGTGCCAGCTAGAAGTGGAACTAAAGACGGAAAAATTAAGACTCCGTTCCGACCAGAAGTCGAACAGTTCGACTTATCAACGAGGCTCTGCAACGAACCTGGCCCCGAAAGTGTGCTACAACTGTCGACGAGCGGGCCATCGCAGATCGATGGGGAATCGCAGAGCTACAGTGGCTGATTGGCTGCGCGCGGCCAGGGTCTCAAATCTGCTATTACAATGGTGTCAACTACTTGATCGTTGATTTCAAAATTGATGATTTTGACAAGTTTGGTAATCTACTAACATGATGGCGTCATTATGACTTTCCAATGATCAAACAGTGACCTGTGGCACTTCATTGAAAGATTTTTTTTTAGAATGGTAATCTCATACATAATGACAAATGAATATTTGACAGAATGCGGTAAATTATAAAAACTTTGACAGTTCCTTTAATCAGTGATTTCCGATTAGAATCTTATTGTGCAGTTATTGTTTATAATTCGTTACAAGACAGCTCGTACCACAGTTGTATTACGACACCGTTGACCGCCCAATGATCAGCCATTATGAATTAACAGATTACGAACTTTTTGCAAAATTACAATGGAATCTTGTTGGAATGTCAATATTTAAAAAATAGCAGACTTGGGTCCTAGGTCTACCAGTGCCGGGTACACGCCGCCTACACCTGCAGGTAGCTAGCGGGATGCGCCGGCGCCACCACTAAGATGTCAACAGGTACAGCATGTTTATTTCATTACTACAATAACGACATCAGACTTGCACCGAGAACGACTGTTCATTAGTAGATTGAGGTGATTGAACATTTAGGTTGATGCGTGTTACTATAACTACAACAATAGCAATCGAATAATCGCGACTAAGTACTTGTCTATTTTACCATTAAACTATTATGAGAGGTTTTGATGGTCAGATAATAAACTTATTAGAAAAAACATTCTTAAACTAGGTACCGATGATCTAAAGTTACAAATACAATTCAATACTGAGATAACGAACATGATCCTTCACAGAATATTAATTAGTTGCAGCCAGCCTGTTATTATTTGGGTGTTAACCTGATAGAACCGCTCAAACTGTGAAATTATAAATGACAAAAAAATTATACTTTATTGTAAAGTATAGTTTTAATAAGAAAATTATTATACTTTATTGTACACCACATTAACAACAAATACAATTCATTGGACAAACATTATTTAAAATAAGGGTACAATATGCAGTCTTATCGCACAGGGCAATCTCTTACTGACAACTTTTGGATGGACTGAATGAGAGGAGATAGATTTAGGGTTATCAGTGTACAATTATTAGAAATAATACTAATAAGATATAATAACATGAATATGTACATAGGTACAATACAAAATAATATACTATTAAATATCAAATATGTAATTGAGACAGGAGAAGAAAAATCAAAGTAAAATGTAATGCTCCTTGATCAATTTAAATAAATGTGTTCTTCATCACCCATATAAACAGTATGTCAAGCATTAGGACCAAAAGTACCGTCATCCTTGTTTGATCATTGAATTTCAGTTGTGTCCAAGCACACATGTGTCTACACATAATTGGGATACCACTAACCGACACAGGTACCTACTTATTTGATATCAACACATGATTGTACTGTATTATATATGGCTAATAAAACATACTATACAGGTGCCAAAATAGTCTGAGATAGTAGATAGATATGACTCCAAGGGATAACAACAACAAGAAGTTCACATGCATCAAAATTAGAATTTATCATTTAGATACCTATGTTAGTGATATAGAAGAAGGCTACCTTAAATAAAACTATTATTAGAATAAATACCTATCCTGGTATACATATTGTTGATAGTAGCATTAGAATGGTTTTGGTTCTACGGATTTAATAGAAGTGGAAACTCAGCCACATCAGGAATGCCATATTATAAGTCGTACAGGACCTATTGATTATGCAAATAAGTAAAAGAAGTTGCACAGGTAAAGGTGAATGACATTTTGTGAGCAGTAATACACCTATGAGGTATGAGAATTGAACTCTACCTAAGCAAAGAAAAGTTAGCAATTTATCATTATTATAAAATAAATTATGAAATAGCTTTGTGAATTGACAATATCACATTATCGACTTACCACAAGGTATATTATTATAGTTGTGGGTACAAAATATATTGAACCTTCCACCACACTAATTTAAAACTTAATCAAAATTATTTTGTTTCAAAATCAGCATAAATTAACAGACATTTTAACAACATTTATTTCTAAAATAGTTTACTGAAATTGCTTGACCAGTCACCAGTTAAAAGAATAAAAATAAATAAGAGTTGTTCCCTGGATATTTATGGAGCTCAGAACAAGAATATTCTTTCAACCTCCAAATAATTACAGATACACCGCATTTCAAAAGATTGTCTCTTTTCTATAAATAAACAGTTTCCTATCCAGTTCATAAAATAAATAGGGTTATTGTAAACTGTGTCAACAATACTATTGAAAGTAAATATACTAGGGTTGAGAAAGTTCCAGTTTCCTGATTTGTTCTGGGAATAAGAAAAAAATAAGAAACATGCTCTCCAATGGTAATTGAACATTCCATGAAAATCAAGACCACAAGAGTAATTACTTAATGTGTGTTGTAGCTGCAACGTGAAATCATACATTGATTTATGGCAGTTATAAAAGTGGCTGTAAGAAAAGACATAATTAAGAATAAATATATTTAAATAATATATAGGAAATATAGTGCAAGAAAATAATACTATAACTATTGACAAACAGTTTCACAGGTTCTGATTTTGAGATTGATAGGGGTGATTTTTATGTAAACAAAGACCTACTTTATATAAATAAAGGTCTTATTTATCATCTCACATGCTTGGAGAATATTCTTAAAATTTAAAACAAACACCATTGGGATCACAAGAAGTTTGTGCAAAATACCTTGACATCTGTGACATATGTTTAAAGTTTAGTTTATATCTACTAATAAGGAAATGGGCACTCAAAGGGTATATTCCACCTCCTACACTAAGACGGATTCATAAATAAAGTAAGTAATAAAATGTAACACAAACAATAAATTAAACCCTAAGGAAAATATAGATGGTTATAAGAATAATAATAAATATGTTCTCTTTAAAATGGATAAATCTGCGAGACTAACTATTCTGCTGTAAACACTGTGTGATGCAACGGATAAATCTGCGAGACTAACTATTCTGCTGTAAACACTATGTGATGCAACGGATAAAATCTGTGTGAATAATTAATCAGCTGTACACTGTGTGATGCAACAGATAAATCTGTGTAAATAATTAATCTGCTGTAGACACTGTGGGATTCAACGGATAAATCTATGAGAATAATTAATCTGCTGTAAACACTGTGTGATGCAACAGATAAATCTGTGAGAATAATTAATCTGCTGTAAACACTGTGTGATTCAACGGATAAATCTATGAGAATAATTAATCTGCTGTAAACACTGTGTGATGCAACGGATAAATCTGTGTGAATAATTAATCAGCTGTAAACACTGTGTGATGCAACAGATAAATCTGTGTAAATAATTAATCTGCTGTAAACACTGTGTGATGAAACGGCTAAATCTGTGTGAATAACTATTCTGCTAGAAGTACAGTTTTATTTACAATCTACAATATTTTCATAGCCCTACACAAACAAGACACTGGAATAAATAAAACACAATGCTATTGCATAAAAATATAAGTCATGCTTTCTTCGGTTAGGTACTATGACGGGTTTGATGGAGTATACTCAAATACATTGAGAACGTCCGATTTTAATGTTAAAATTGATTGACTCATCACTATCAAAGCTGTGTGACTCGTCAATATCAAAGCTGTGTGACTTGTCTATATCAAAGCTGTGTGATTCGTCTATATCAAAGCTGTGTGACTTGTCTATGTCAAAGCTGTGTGACTTGTCTATATCAAAGCTGTGTGACTCGTCTATATCAAAGCTGTGTGACTCGTCAATTTCAAAGCTGTGTGACTCGTCAATATCAAAGCTGTGTGACTCGTCAATATCAAAGCTGTGTGACTCGTCAATATCAAAGCTGTGTGACTCGTCAATATCAAAGCTGTGTGACTCATCAATATCAAAGCTGTGTGACTCGTCAATGTCAAAGCTGTGTGACTCGTCAATATCAAAGCTGTGTGACTCGTCAATATCAAAGCTGTGTGACTCGTCAATATCAAAGCTGTGTGACTCGTCAATATCAAAGCTGTGTGACTCATCAATATCAAAGCTGTGTGACTCGTCAATATCAAAGCTGTGTGATTCGTCAATATCAAAGCTGTGTGACTCGTCAATATCAAAGCTGTGTGACTCGCCAATATCAAAGCTGTGTGACTCGTCAATATCAAAGCTGTGTGACTCGCCAATATCAAAGCTGTGTGACTCGTCAATATCAAAGCTGTGTGACTCATCAATATCAAAGCTGTGTGACTCCCCTATATCAAAGCTGTGTGACTCCCCTATATCAAAGCTGTGTGACTCCCCTATATCAAAGCTGTGTGACTCCCTTATATCAAAGCTGTGTGATTCCCTTATATCAAAGCTGTGTGACTCCCCTTTATCAAAGCTGTGTGACTCCCCTTTATCAAAGCTGTGTGACTCCCCTTTATCAAAGCTGTGTGACTCGTCTATGTCAAAGCTGTGTGACTCGTCTATGTCAAAGCTGTGTGACTCGTTTATAATTAAAGCTATGTAACTTGTCAATAATTAAAATCGTCTGAATCATCAATAATCAAAACTGTGTGAATTCACAGTCGTCTCTGTGACTTAGAAGTAATTAAGGTCGCAGGGCTTTAAAGTAATTAATGCTGCATGACTTAGTAATTATTGTTGTCATCATCATCATTATCATTTGAGCTGAAAGACGTCTACAGATGGACATAGGCCTTATTGCTGTATTACGTAATAATTGATTCTGTTAAAAAATTGCGTGGAAAATAATTAAATTAACACAATTGAACTTATAACACACAAGTAAAAGTTATGTAAAACAGCAATTTGCAGCAGCTTTGCACTTTCACCAAATCAATCAATTACATGAACAAATGTACTGCCCTTATTGTTTTGTATTCCAGGTGCCAATTAGCAGCGATAGACATGATGGTGCTGATCGCCGTGGGACACGGCATTCGCAGGATGGCCGAATGTTACAGACTTCGGGTTCGTCATGTACCAGCTCGACATGAAAACTCTTTAGTACATCCTTGACATTGTAACTTCTTGGTCTATTGACCCGAACAATTATAAATAAACAATCATAGCGCCTTCCGCTTGTCAGCTTCCGGTACATCAAATAATTAGTAAAAGTTATTATATTGTGCATTATTCTTTGATATATATTATTGTTAATAATTAATATTTAACGAGCCATTTCATTAGATTATTCAATTGTAAATTAATAGTCATGTATTCGTGTGTGTTATAAAAGCTGCTGTGTTGACAGTTTTCCTGATATAAGATTTCTTAGTTACGGTTGCTAAGCAAATAACATTATGAGAAAAATTACTCGCTGCTGTAATATTTGAATTATAATTATAAACTTGTTGAATGAGAAGTATCGTTGTTTTAGGGTCGGTTCATATCTGACGGAACATGCGTCGCGTATTATCGGTCGCGTAACGCCAGAACAGACAAATGTATAGAAAAATACTTGACCGTTCACACTCAACCGATGATACGTTAGTGCGTCGAGCGTACAGCGTCTATTCCGTTTCCGTCAACGCATTATCGGTCGACGTAACAGCGGTAACGTCGCGCGCGTCACGCTCTACGTGTATTTTTATTGATGCATACAGACTAAGCGTAACATTAGCAGAGATCGTTTGTGTGAACCAAGTGTTACGTCAGGGTGGTCACAGTAAAACAAAGATACTTCCAATCAATTAGTTTATAATTATAAGCCTCCCAAATAGCAATAATTTCAATAGGCTTCATTTTAAAATTCAATATCACACAACACAACCGCTCCGTAGATGCTAAACGTAGAAACTGACGGATGATACGCTCGACGCATTTTCCGTTTGATATGAACCGACCCATTCGACCGAATAGACGCGACCGATGATATACTCGACGCATCATCCGTCAGATATGAACCGACCCTTACTGTGACCATCCTGACGTAACAGTTGGTTCACAGTACTTAAGTAGAGCTGGTAAAGAAATTTGTACCTTCCCAACTGTACTATAGAGTCGAAATTTATACGAGTCGTGGGGTAAAGTGTTATTATTACCTGTCTGTAATAATAATGATTTATTGCCCCGTGATGCGACTCTATTGTTCAGGGATGGCCTCGAAACGTCGGTATCTAGAATTTTCTTGACTCTGAGTATAAATACCTGCCACCGACCGTTAGTGAGTCAGTTTGATTTCGACTGCGAACAAGTGCGAATAGAAATGTTTATGCTGCTATAACAAATAAAACAAAATATTCCAGGTTTTTTATTTATTACAAAAATGATTCACTTAATTAGAAGTTTAAGATTAAGAGGTTTCAGCGGGGGTTTCATCGAGCTCGTTGACGATCTCGGTGGGCTGGAAGGTGGCGGGAGTGTCTGCGGCGCTGGGCTCATCGTCGTCGCTGTCGTTGGCGCCCGGGTGCGCGTGCTGCGCCGGCGGAGCGTGCGCGGGCCGGGCCGCGCGCGCCGTGCCCGGGGCGGACCACACGCCCTGTGACCGCTGCAATCATACATTATATTAGATATATATTAGACTAGCTTCTGCCAGCGGCTTCGCCCGCGTGGTATTGGGGTTGGGGTTGGGGTTTCCGGGATAAAAAGTAGCCTATGTCCTATTCCGGAGTGTATCCTATGCTTGTACCAAATTTCGTACAGATCCGTCCAGCCGTTTTAGCGTGATTGAGTAACAAACATCCAAACATCGTAACTTTCGCATTTATAATATTAGTAAGATTTACCTTTTGAATACAGTAATTAGAGATATAATAGAAAGACAATAGGTACGCGAACGGCCGGCGTTCACTTGGGGCTCAAAAGTTTAACTAGCTTCTGTTAGTGCCTTCGCCTGCGTGAAAGTTTCAGAAAGATTTCCCCGTACAAACTTTGGACACCCATTTCATCCCTTTAGGGGGTGAATTTTGGAAAGTCCTGTCTTAGTGCGTCCCTATGATGATAAAAAGGAAGCAATTTCACACTCCTAGTCCCTCCTAATAGTTTAGTTTAAAGAAAAGAAAGAAAAACAGTTTATTCATGCGAAACGACGCAACCTTAAAACTATCAAAGAAACAATCATTACATTTTATAGAAAAGAATGGGTGACATTCGCACAAAACGGTCAAATGCTCAGCATAATGCTGTGGCACCATGCATAATGCGATGAACACAACGCAGGTTTTCGGCATTAGCCGCTAGGTTAGGTTGTGCGCTGATAGGTATTTAAGACGGTCAGTTCCTACCTCTTTTAATATGCCTCCTGGAGCCTAGAGGGTGGTGGAAAACTGTTACCTCGACTCCAGGAATAAGGCAAAGAAGGGTACGGGGTAGGAAAAAAAACCTCTTTTAATATGGGATCAACCTGAAATGCGAAAAAATCAGCAAGTACAATACATTTTGACCAGTTAGGCCTTAGATTATAAAACAAAATGCAGATAGAGCGCGCGGAACACGAAAGTGAAGCCACGCTTGCAGACATGTGTGCGTGACAGCACTGTAAACATACGTTTCCTCGGTGTGCGTTACGGTTGCCAGGATAATAACAAAATTACCCATATTATTTCATTACCTATTTATTAGGTGTTAAAAAATTAACTGCAAGAGAGGTAAGTACTTACTTAGTATTATAAATAAAATGTATTTGCAAAAAAAAATAATATAAAAGTGCTTAAATTTTTTTTTTATCTTGTTTGTTTTACGATAGTGGGTAAGTGGACGAAGTTCTTGCAGTTAATTTTTAACACATTGTTTATTAATAAAAATCAATTTCCGAAATGTATGTACGCGCATAACTTAAGAACGCTGCACCTATTTAAGTGAATGTTTATTGTTGTGTTTGTAATATTTTCAGGACAAGGTTTGTATGAAAGTGTTTGAAAAAAAAAATTGCAAATAAAATGAAAATGGTGTTATTTATTGTAAACAATATTCATTAGTTAAAGTTATTTGGTTAACGAGAAATGAGAATTTTTTTTATTTTGTAAGTAGGTTTTTACAAACTCTTTTACACGTCAATTTTATTTTCGTCTTTTGATACTAGATGAGGCCGGTGTTCCCTAGCTGACTACCCCGAGAAGGAACACCGAAACTAACTCATGAGTCAAAGTCTGTTTTAAAGTCCATACACAAACATGTAATGGTCAAATCATATGAGAAGCATGCAGATTGGAGTCTGAGATGCCATTAGATGTTCGTATGGCAACCGGGATCGACGACTTAACGTGCTCTCCGGAGCACGACCAGACCAAAGCAAATACTCAAAATCATCATCATCATTTCAACCGATAGAAGTCCACGGCTGGACATAGGCCTCCCCCAAGTGTCGCCGAAATGACCTATTCCGTGAATCTGGCATCCATCGGATTCCTGCAACTTTCACCAGGTCATTGGTACACCTCGTAGGAGGCCTTCCAACGCTGTGTCTTCCAGTACGCGGTCGCTACTCCAGAACCTTTCGGCCCCAACGGCCATCTGTTATGAGAGCAGTGTACCCTGCCCACTGCCACTTAAGTTTGGCGATTCTTCGAGCTATGTCGCCCACTTTAGTTCTCTTGCGGATATCTTCATTTTTGATTCGATCAAGCAAAGAAACTCCGAGCAAAGCCCTTTCCTTTGGCCTTTCCTCGGATTCATGCATACAAATATTTGCATTGAGTGGGGATCGAACCCCCCACCTCCTGCGCAGCGGTCGCGTTCACTACCGCTACGCCACGGAGGCAGTCATAATTATTATGTTTCAATATTATTACACAATTATTATTAGAGACAAAAAATTCAATAGTTTTAGTAATTAAGGCACATACAAACAAACACACATACGTCAAACATAACCCAACCAAAAGGCGAAACCAACAAAACACTTTTATCGAAATAAATATTTTTTAAATTGATAATCTTGTTTCCAATACAAATTTCCCAACTTAAGGGTAAATGTTTCAAAATAAACTAGCAACACTGACAGATTTTGTTGAGGTTTTATGTTCCAAGATTTCACTAAAAGTAATCACGTAAAATAATGTCTAAATAGAAAAATAATTAATATTTACCTATGAAAAGATATTCCATCTTGTTTTTTTTTGTGTTTGGGAACAATTTTTGCAATGTTTGAACACGCAAGACGGCATTATTCTCGAAAATACGAATATTGTCCTTGACCTTCAGTGACGTACTTACGATGCGACGCTTCGTGCCGTACTGACGCGAGATTGTATTCGTTTTTCTATTTTGTATTTGTTTTGTTGGCTTCACTTTCGTGTTCCGCGCGGTCTATCTGCATTTTGTTTTATAATCTAAGAGTTAGGCATACTTAAATGTCCTCATCAGCAAATTTTTTACACGATTTTATGTTTAGACTAGCCTCTGCCAGCGGCTTCGCTCGCGTGGAAATAGGTTTCTTCATACAAAATTTGGATCACCGTTTAATTCTTTAGAGGGTGAATTTTGTAAAATCCATTTCTTAGTGTTCACCTAGGTACGTCATAAAACGAAACCTTGTGTCAAATTCCGCACTCCTAGTCCCAGTAGTTTCAACTATGCGCTATGGCGGTCAGTACTCAGTTTTTCCTTTATAGATTAGAAGGCAGGTCACGAATTGGTGCTTTTGACAATCCAACTTTGGACAATCCAATGGAAGTGTAAAAAAAAACTTCTTTGTGAAACATTCTTTTTTGGGTGACGAAAAAAGTTATCGTCTTTTGTTATCAGGTTAAGACAATGGATTCATAGCGCCACGGACCTTTTTTGTCAAGCTGAACTGTGCAAACGTTTCATCGATAGCCATACTGACGTTTGGGTTATTTTAGTTAGCAGCATTAGGTAGGGCCCAAATCCATGCTTCTGATTTGTATCTTTACTACGTTAGATGGAATACAAATTGACAAGCTATGTTAAACGGATGTTGATCATCAGGTGAATGACCTGTTTAATGCCTGATGTATATACAAAAATGTGAATGAATGTTTTTCTGCGATCAGAATTCAAAATTTATTTTTATAGTAAGCAGCCACTGGATCCCATTTTACAGTAAGCAGTGATGCGATCGTAGAGATCGGTGAGGGGCATTAGCTTATTAAGAGCATATTCACTCTAGCCTTGAAGATACCTAAATTATAATCGGACGGGAAGACCGCAGCAGGCAAACTGTTCCAGTCCTTTTATGTACGCGGTATAAATGACGACATAAAACCGTAGAAGTTTCAACAAGGTAAGGGTGGATAGTGGATACTCGCCGTACGTCGAGTTGTCCGATGTTAGAAAGGTGGTGGCGTGATTTGACACAACAGCCCGAAATCTACTATCAGGCAGGTGCCTGGGTCAGACATAATATGTGTCTGGTCGGAGGATTCCCTCTTTTTAATGGACAACACATGTGGGATTTTATATATTGTTCCACATTTTTTGACGAGGTCTCTTCGCTCATTAGCGGCAGCGAATGTCGTAGCGGTTTTGATCCTTATCTATACTGTTACTGATTTAGATGAACTCCTTCATGAGTTTGAAAGAGTTCTACTGGTAGAACCATCAATCCTCATTGAATCTTACCTCGTACTGGTCCTTGCACTGGCGCACACGGTCCAGGTACATGTCGTAGACGTACTGCGCCATATGCGGCATGTCGCGGATGCGCAGTGTCATGGAGTCGGGTACAGCCGCTGCTGCACCGCGCTGGGCTGGCCAACGCTCACCCGGGACCAGTTCCAGCTCAAGGGGACGCTCCACCAGCTATGGAAACAAATATTCATTGTACCAAAAAACCGTTTAGGAGTAATTTGACTGGCCTGACAGCCTAGTAGTTAGTGACCCTGACTGCTATGCGGGAGGTCGTGGGTTCGATTCCCACACAGGACAAATGTTTGTGTGATGAGCACGATCATTTGTTCTGTGTCTGGGCCAGTCTGGGTGTAATTTATCTTTAATATGTATGTATTTACAAATATATAAGTATGTATATCAGTTGTCTAGTACTCATAACACAAGCTCTGCTTAGCTTGAGACTAGTCGGCGTTGTGTGATAGTTTAAAAAAAAATAGTTCAAGTTTACTGCCTTGGTGTTGAGGTGGAGCCACACATTTAAAAAAAAAGGAGACGTTCAGTAAATGTATGGAGCTTGGGCTGAAAATAATTAAAAAATACTAGTAATTGACTTGACACTACTCCGTATCTGTATTTGAATGACATAATATAGTGCAGGGTAGGCGAACCAATGGCACGCGTGCCATTGACGGCACGCGACTTAATATTTTGGGCACGTCGTCGATCATAAAACATGTGCAGCAACAAAAATCACACAAATTTTACAGTAATTTAATTTATGCGTGTAATAAAAACAATCCAAAATGTACCTCTTTTGTTTACTTAATTTCATAGAGAGTTTTGATAGTATTAATTATTATTATTTTCCAAATAATCAGTACCTAAGTCAAAATTATTTGATGGCACCTCAATGACCCCATTAAACTTTTTTTGGAAAAAATGGCACGTTGATGCATAAAGGTTCGCCTACCCTGATATAGTGTATCTGTGTGTGTTCATTTCAATGTCAAACGTCAAGTTGACAAATCGTTAATCTGACATTTGCGGTTTTGGCCCTTTTTCGGCGCGTTTTGATATTGCACTATCAGTATAATAAATATATTTTGTCTTTATTGCATAAAGTTGGAATCAAAATAAAAACTTAGTATTTAATACATAAGTACGGCAGTTTTAGCTATATCTTGATAAATTATATTTCTTAGGAACAAATACCAAAATAAAAAAAAAACAAATGCGCATTTTTATTCTTTACTGAAACCTTTTTCAGGATTTAATCATAAATTAAGTATTGTAATACATTTACTTTCATAAAAGGTACATCAGTGTTCAAATTTTTTCGCGAAAATGACCTTTGTTTTAAAAAAATGCTTTGCAAAAGTAATTTATCATTTAGTATTCTTTCATTTACCGCATTTGCGTGGGTAAGTGTCCGAATCATTTTAAATATTAGAATAAAAGCTATATCATTACATAGTATAAAACAAAGTTGCTTACCGCTGTCCCTATGTACGATTAGATCTTTGGAAATACTCAACGGATTTTGATGCGGTTTTTTTTAATAGATAGAGTGATTCAAGAGAAAGGTTTATGTGTATAATACATGCATAATAATCATAATATATTCAATATCAGTACCCGTGCGAAGCTGGGGCGGGTCACTAGTTTTTAAATAAACTATTTTTGTCTACCCTGGAATGGAAAAACCAGATACCGACGATATGAAGAATTTCTGGGATAGCATATCGTAAATATTTTGATTGGTTCTACTAATGCAGCTGTCTGTTTTATGTCTCCGGCATCTGTTTGTACTTGTGCAATAAAAACTATATGGGAGAGATCACTCATATCGTTTTTTTACAAATAGACTGTGCCATCACCATATCGCTAGACATAATTCATTATTCGCAAACGTTGAGCTAAAGAATCTGGCATTCACATAAATAGTTCCAAGAAAAATTTCAATCATCTTATTGTCTACTAGCTCAAAACTTCATATGCATTAGAAAACAAAAAAACACACAGACAAACAAAAAAATGCATTTTTGTTTATATTTTGTTTATATGTACCGCATATACTTCCATAAGCAATTAACATTTAAAAAAATAGGTTAAAAGTACTGCGATATTATAGAAATAATATAATAAGGAAATAATTTCGAAAAAAAGAACAACGTTATCTTTTAATATATATCGTTACATTTTGGTCGTTTTAAACGTGGAGGGTCGAACCGGTGCATTAAACACTATCGATTGGTAAAGATAAAATGAAAAAATAAAGTGCTTTTTTTATAAAATAAAAGTATCGAATCGACACTTCACGGGATTACAACCGACCAACATTTAACGGTGAATAGTTTATTGGAACTTATAATTCCAAGTCAATCGCAAGTCTTTCTTCTTAGTCGTTCAATCTTGACAGAGTGGTCGTGTCTCCAAAAATTTACCACTTTAAAGCAACCCGTTTTATAAAAGGGCTACTTCAATGGAGAAGACTTCAAGAAGACCAGATCATCATCATCAGCCTTTTAATGTTCCCACTGCAGGGACACAGGCCTCCTCTCTCTAGGAGAGAGAATGGGCCATAATCCACCACGCGGGCCCAGTGCGGAATGGTACGCGGGCCCAGTGCGGATTGGTGACGCCAGTGCGGGCTTCAAAGGAGAAGACTTCAGGAAGACCAGATACCGGGTTATAATTAACCCGGTAGGCTGGGTAATCTTACCTGATTAAATGTGGGTTGTAGCTCAAAGCAGTTCCTGAAGAGGTTGGCTCTGGCGAAGATGTACAGTCCTAGACGGGCCCTGGAAGCGGCCACGATGAGACGGCGCAAGTCTCGGACATGGCCCACGGCGCGAGTTCGGACTAGGGAGACGAGAGCTATGTCGTTCTGCTGTCCTTGGTACTTGTCCACGGTTGTCACCTGCGAAAGAGAATTAATTGTAGTACGGAAATTTGGGATTATTCTCTTATTTGTTTATTTCAATTTCATGTACAGTAGTAGGGCATAGGCGAACGTATTGCTTTAAGGCATTCTCTATCAGTAAACTTTTGGGTTAATAAAAGACCATACTGAGGTAGGTGTGCACAATAAATAAATACCAGATAAGTATTTTAAGTTTTTTATTATGGATTATCCTCTTAGTGTTTTTTTTTCGGTCTCCTCCTTTGCTAGTATTACTGCTTCGCAGAAGGAGGCGACCGCGTGTCACTCCTGCTTGCTCCGGACCATGGCCTCTATCAAGGTCCGGCGCGAGAAATCGCCACCGCCGATTGCTCCAACGAGGACACGGCGATGCTCTTCCTAAATCCCAAGCGGGGCTCGCCTCTACTGTATGCTCCACCGTGTCCTCCGGGCGGTCCACACAGATACTCTTAGTGATGCACTCTTAACAGAGTGGTCGTGGTCATTGGTCAGTCGAGTTCTGCGCCACCGTCTTTTTGTCGATACCACGCCACGCAGCTCCGTGTTTGGCGACTTGAGAGTTTCGAGTTAGTTTAAATCTTTGCGTGGGAGTTGTAAAAATGCTGCCTAGAATAAACACATGGTGCTTTTTGTTTTGATGACATACCCACTATTGATCATCACTATTTTTGTATGATTACTTGCGAGTCTCGTTTAAATATTACGTCAATTCTAAGGAGCGGGGGGCACGAACTACTTAGTTGACCAGCAACTTGTCTCCTTCGTGCTTTCATACAAATACGTAACTTGATGTGAGAAATAAATTATTTGCGGAGACAAAAGTCACTTGTGTGCGAACCTTTATTTTTATACTAGCTTTTGCCCGCGGCTTCGCCCGCGTGGGTTTGGGGTTTCCGGGATAAAAAGTAGCCTCTGTGCTATTCCGGAGTGTATCCTATGCCTGTGCCAAATTTCATTCAAATCCATTCAGTAGTTTTTACGTGAAAGAGTAACAAACATCCATACATCCATACTTACAAACTTTCGCCTTTATAATAGTAGTAGGATGAGTTTTCAAGCGTTAAAATTCGCAAAGCCTGACTTCAGACTGGCCAAGATTCGACGGCCGTACTGTACAGTTTAATTGAATAAAAGCGCGCCATCGACGCGCATTTCTAAAATGTGCGGCCGGATAATTTGGTCGCAAACCCATTTATTACAGCACATCAAAAGTTTTAAGACAACCCTAGCTACTTATAAAATATTTTTTCATTAAGATTAACGATCGTACATACATGACCACATGTTATTAAACTCCGCCCTAAGATAAAATTTTCGCACAGAAACAACCACGTGCGAGACAAATGTTAATGATTAATGGTTTTTTTTAAATCAATTTTAAAACCATAATGAATAATTTATGCAATTTACTAATACGAAAAGACGAGTATAAACTTGTTACCTCCAGACATAGATTTGAAATGCATAATAAAGACATTTGGATGCAATTATCGAAGTCATTTGATATGTTGGCGCGTCGTATTGAAAAACGCGGTATTGTTATATAATGCAGCTATCTTACGTTCAGCAGAATTGTGATGGCGTCCAACGTTTACCTGTATTGTCAGTGTAGGGTGACTATAAATTGTCATTACATAGTATAAAACAAAGTCACTTCCTGTCTATGTATGCTTAAATCTTTAAAAATACGCAACGGATTTTGATACAGTTTTAAGGTCTCTGAACACAGTGGGCGCGGCGCGCCGGGACCGGACGGCGACGCGACGACGCCATACAGATCCGAGGTTACCGTCGCGTCGAGCGGGACGGCTCTGTGTGGCGTCGTCCGTAATATCTAGTACAATACAACTGCTCAGCGTCGCGTCGCCGTTTAATAAGATAGAGCGATTCAAGAGGAAGGTTTATATGTATGATACATGCATAATACCTATCAGCATTGCACCCGTGCGAAGCTGGGGCGGGTCGCTAGTGAAGAATAAATCCAAATAAAGTTTGTGAAGGGTCGGCGGCGCGGCCCGTTGTGGGACCCTATATCTTCCTGCGCGGTCTAAAGTAATCTAGCACGAAGAGAATAAAAGGTGGCTTGAGTAAGTGAGCAAAGCGCCATGCCAGGCCATGGTCCGGAACGAGGAGGAGTGGCAGGCGGCTGCCTCTTTCTGCGAAGCAGTAATGCCAGCAAAGGAGGCCGACCACATAAGGCAACGGCGCTCACGCCCCAGGCGCCGCCGCCGGGATTTCAAGTAAATCCGGCTGAACATGAAGTAACCGCATTATGCGTAATTGCTTCGACACATACATCACAGTCCATTTTGTAAATTTATTATCTTACTAGCTTTTACCCGCGGCTTCGCTCCCGTCAACTGATTACTATATACGCTACTCCACTCTAGCCTTCTATACTCCAACCTACTCTAACGTAATTTTCCTTTCATAAGAACCTTCTGACAGACAACAAAAAAAAGCATTAGCAAAAACGGTTCAGCTGGTCTCGAGTTTTGCACTTAGCAACACCAACACATTTAGTGATTCATTTTTTATAATAAAAAGATAGTTTATTAAGGATAGCCATTGAATAAATTATTAAATCGGAGTTAGTATTATGTTTTTTGAGAATGACGTTCTAAGATCAGCGTTTGCAAACTTTTGGTGGTCACTGCACATCTAGGTAATTAAAATTAATTTTGGAGGAACACGATAAACGAAACATTAGTTACTCTAAACTAAGTAATAAGTGAAACAAGCAGTGCCTTCATCCTCTCTTCTACCTAAATTATCTATGCTGTGCCATAATTGTGACTGTTATTTATTTCCATACCAGTTGGTATCAACTCAATTTTTTATTACGAAAATAACTATGTACGCAATAAAGAATTGAGAAAAATCGTTTTTTACGCAATCCCTAAGTCGATCTAATTTTTCTACCATTTGTCTATTAACTTTAAGATATAACCTTATTTTTTTTTTAGGTACACCAAAAATTCGCCACTGCACATCAGCGTGCCGCGGCTAGGGTTGCCAGAGAACAGAGTTAAAGAAAAAAAAATATTTATAATGTTTCTTTTTTTAATTTTAAAATATTTGGAAAAAAATATGGAAAAATTAAATAAAAATATGGATTTGTGGATTGTTGTTGGGAGAAATAAAATTTTACACACACCACCGCGAGCGCGTTAATTTTTCGTAGAGAATTTTAGAAATATCCATTTTTCAAGAGATTTTGAGATTTGATTGCAGTCTGGGAATCACTAAAAAAGTCGGAAGGATCCAGCAGTTCCCGACTGACAACTTTAGCCGCGGCACACCCTATGCAGAATACAGTTCTAGATGATGTCAGTAATTTTACATAAACATGTTGTAGCACTCCTAGATACTATCATCACTATTTTGAGCAAATTGATCTCTCGAATATTTTAACTATACATATAATATTAATCATTACATAGTATAAAACAAAGTCGCTTCGTCCCTATGTATGCTTAAATCTTTGAAACTTCGCAACGGATTTTGCAGTTTATAGAGAGTAGATAGAGTGATTCAAGAGGAAAGATTATATGTATAAAACATGCATTATATAATTATGTAATATTACCATTGCACTCGTGCGAAGCTGGGGCGGGTCGCTAGTAATGTGGCTTTTTGTCCCTATGTATGCTTAAATCTTAAAAGTTCCGCAACGGATTTTGATGCGGCTTTTTATAATAGATAGAGTGATTCAAGAGGAAGGTAAATAATACATGCATAATATTCTTTCTATCAGCATTGCACCCGTGCGAAGCTGGGGCGGGTCGCTAGTATTGATAATAAATTATTGATAATAAAGTATTGATAAATTGTGTCATTCTTTGACATTTCCTAGTAATATCCTTTGACTCTTGGAATTAACGAATGCCATGAATGCGAGACGCACTGGAGAGGTCGTTCATAAGGTTATCATAAGGTTATCCTTAATAAAAAAAACTGGGCAAGTGCGAGCAGGACTCGGATATTGAGGGTTCCGTACTAATCAATTCTCGAGGTTGCTTCATGCCAAATTTCATGATTCCATAGTTCTAGCTCAACAGGAAATACCCGTAAATTTTGATTCCTTTGAGAGTCAAACTATACGTTTTTTTGCAACATAAACCGCCGTATCTTTTTTCCGTTAACTTAGAAGTTAGATTTTTTCACAGGTTGAAGGGACCGCGCGCTGACCTAAGTATGTATATTTATGGCATAAAATTTCAACTTGATACCTCCACGCATTTCGTTTTTTCCTTTTGAGGTACCTGTAACCCTAAAAGTACCTAATTCGGGAGTCGGTGAAACTATTGTGCAATATCTACTCTAGAATTAATTTTATTTTATTTTTTTTATTGGTGAGTTGGCACCGATACTGGAAATAAGGAATTTCGTTTAAAAATTTACAAAATCTGTTCGGGTCAGTTCATTTTGTGGTTTTTATCGTGGTTCTTCGTGGTATATACTTGTGTGGTGTATAAATCTTATTTAACTGATGTAATAAGTGTCAACTCGAATACAAAGTGAGGTCTGTGGTGAATAATGAAATCACGTTAGTTTCAGGAATTTAGAAGAACATGCGTTTTTTCCCAATAAAAGTTAGTATAAGGTAAATAATTATTTTTCAATAATAAGTTTTTTTTCCGCACTAGTTATCAAATCATCTTTTTTCTTGTTGCAAGCTTGCTTTTTTTTATTATTATTATACTAACGGCCCGACACGGTGTCTTGCCCGAAAACTTTTTACCAGAAAAAAATAAAATTTTAATCCGATGGTGGCGCTTTCTGCCTGTTCCAGTCATTTTCAAACCATCCACGGACTCACTCAAATACACATTCAAACTCTTAAACTGTCAGTTTTGGAGAAATTTGTTAACAAACAAACGTACAAAAGAATACGTCTCTATTCTGGGCAAAGGAAAAAACTCTAATACCGTAACCTTCTACCGTGCTTGCTTTTGTGCCACTTCTTGCCAATTCCTAAGGAAAACATCTAAGGGCTAAATTCAGCAATAAAATTAATCGCGATTAACAGAACACAATTTAATCGTCTAATCGAGATTATAGCTTCATTTTGCGTTCTAAACAAAACCGTTCGTGTTTTGTTTTAAATAATCGAAACGATTAGTTTTATTTATATATATATTTTTTTATTGATACTTTATAGTTTGGGAAAGTTTTTGTAAGAAAAATTAACCAATAAGTATACTAGAAAGATTTTTTAGAACTAATATCAATTTCAACTATTCATAAAGCGTTTAAACTTAATACAAGTTAAATACATTAGGCTTAATAGCTAGTAACTACTAGCCGTTGCAAATAAAACCTAGCTTAGTTAAGTCTTGAATTTCCTCATCTTTAGTCAAAGCAAACATAAGTCACGTGCATTTTATTATTATCACCTGACTCTATTTCAAAGAACATGTTAGCAAAACTCCAATGTAAACACAAGTGCAATGCATATGTACGTCATCTTCTAAGAAAAACATGGCTTAATTGGTCATTAGCTTCGGCAATTTTAAGAAAAACGTGCAAATATTTTCAACATCATGTGATCTTTGTTAAAACAGTGACTCAATAATACCGAGTAAAAGAAAGTATGTTAAAAAGTTCTACAAAATTTAAAAGGACAAAAGTAAGCGGAAATAAAATAAAAAACATTTGGATAACTGTAACTCCATCAAATGACTAATCCGAGTTAACTGACCAACTTCACAGCAGGTATAATTAGGTTTATCCGGTCAAATATGGAGCATTCCGGTTACCGGATGATTGAATTAAGTGAGTCACTTCATGTGTCCCCCACACTATCCATTTTACTATACATTTAATTTTGTTCGATAGTAACCATGCTAGTGCTCGTATTAGTGCTTTGTTACATCAGCTGTTAAAAAATGTTACTTTAAGAGCGGCCAACCCGACGTACATATTCATACAACCGCTCTTACGTGATTATAATGTTATTTATTATACATCTTTTTTCAAATATTTTGGATAAACAGACACTCTTATGTATTCATATATTTAAAATTACAAATAAAAGAACAGGTGATGTACACAGGCAAGCTTAACTCATAGTTGGGTTACCATATTTTCTAGGCTTCTATAGAAATCAAAAGCTTTTGTGCAAGAGTAATCCAGTAAAGACCTCTGAAAAGCTGTAAATTTACGTGAACTTTGACTCCCCATAATGTACTCCTATATTAAAAATATAAAAAAGTACTTTTATAGAAGCCTAGCGCATTTAATCGAGATTTTAAATGTTGTATTCTTTTTTCTCAAAAATCCTTAAGGGTTTAATAAAAACACGTATTTCTTGGAACAAGATAAGTGAAATATTCGAGGATTGACGGAATTATTCAACGCCAACAGAACGTTCAGGCGTTATACTTGGCTAAATTTTGATCGTTTTGATTCCGTGGAAAGTCGATCCGGTATATGAAACACTATGGATTTGTAAAGATAAAATTAAAAAATAAAGAACTATTTTTCTGAATCTAATTTCTATCTAGATTTTTTTTAAGTAAACATCAGCTGATCGAGTCCAATGACCTGTAGGTAGTTACCGGTTGTTCCGTACTAGTAATATAGTATAGCGCGTACGTGTGAATCTTTGTGGTAGTAAAGTAGTAGTAATGCATAAGTTACCTTGTGCGGTCGTCCAATGAGAGGATTCTCTGCGCAGCGTTTGTCAATGACGTCACGTATCAGATGCTTTTGTCCATTATACGTAGTCAGAATGGAGATGCGTTCAGCTGGCCAGCCGACCAGCCTCATGAACATGAAAACTGCCACCACGTACTCAGCTTCTGCCAGGTTCTAGAAACAAATGAAGATGTTTAGATAAAATAATTAAGTTAAAAATAATATAAAACGGTGGCTACTGGGATTACCACAGGTTAACAGGTAACTTGCATGACGATTTCAGAGATTTGTTTTACATCATGCATCTCTGTCACTGCAATCCAGGATTTTAATGAGATGCACTACAAAACTTCCAATAAAGGCTGTTAGAATATGAGAGAGGCAGAAAATAACGTTTCTTAAGCTGTTAACCATTATCGAAATGATTAATATTAAGATAAGATGAAAACTTCAACTACCGGATAAAATGGGGTGAATAGAAACAATTTTTTTTATTAAGATTATTACTTTAATTTCATATCATCATTCAATAAAAATATCTAATGGTGCAAAAAAAAAAAATTAAATAGCATAAAAAAAACAACAAAAATGTTGATTCTGTACACCCCTGATTTGTTTCTATTCACCCGGTTTTACGGTATTTTCATAGGCCATCCCTAAAGTTCGCCACCAGTAAATTTCCGCAGTTTTCATCTTCTGAGGTGCTTATTCATACTTTAAAAGTTACCAGGACTTTTAACCCAACCCCTTAATGACGATTAAGGTAATGATTAAGATATCTGCACACCGCTGGCCCGCCGGCACAAACCCGGCGGCCTGATTTTAACTATAACCAGCCGAGTTTGTGGAAGCGGGCGTAGGTGTGTACCTTAATAAGTTTTCTTATATAAATGTCTTCATTTCAGATTAAATTGTTCAGAAAAATTTCTCAACTTAACCTAAAATATCTTCGAAGGATACCCAAGAACTGCAATTGTTTGCTCAAGGAAAGGTGTATTTTATATAAAGAAGCCATAAATTAGGCTCATGTTTTCCTTGTCACTACATAAGTAGGCCATGATGATACATTATAAATCACCATTCCAATCATGGTATGAGTGATTTACCACAACTGACACCCAAGGTGCTTTTGCGTTTTGAATTTCTTATGTTTTATAATCCTTGTCAAAGGAAGGTTGATGGCCCAAAACTTTATTGGCTACAGTGGTAAGGCCTCGGATGACAAACCGCTATGGTATCCTTAAAAGGAAATTCTAGATCAGTTAAGTCATCATCATCAGCCTTTTTAAAGTTCACACTTCTGGGACACAGGTCTCCTCTCTAAGAGAGGGAGGTCAGTTAAATACTCAAACATTTTTAGGTTTTATTACGCAATGTAAAATGTTTACTTTAACAAATTTTCACGTAAGATAACATTCATGCAGACTTGTGTACATATTCAGTTTATTGACGTCATTCGTCTGCTCTTGAACAGTCTTGAACTCACTAAATTAACACAGAAAATATAAATAGAACTCTGAAGGAAGTCTCACTTTGAACATCTACCTAACTACAGTAAGGCCGTTTTAACTTGGCAAGCCTAGGGTTAGGCTGATTTGAATGTACCTATTTGGGTTTCGTCGCTGGGTTAGCGCTGCGAGGCTGTTTTAATAGAAAATAAAATAAAAAAATAGAGAATATTCGAGATTTTTTTTTTTTGAGATGAGCTATCACGCAATGACTTCTTTCGCTCTAGAGTGGACCGGGACGCAGGGTTTTACTGGAACAAATCACAACTGTGCTCTTTAGTTCCCCTACCATTGTAATGCGTGGCTGGAAAGACCTGACGGTGGCATTTGGTAAAGTATCCTCAGGGTGATCGGCGGCAACGATTTCTGGCACCAGGTTTTGCAAGCGGTCACTTCCTTAAGCGAAGCAATTTTTTTTTTTTTAAATATTTTACGACCATCACACAACGACGTCTAGTCTCAAGCAGAGCTTGTGTTATGAGTACTAGACAATTGATAAACATCCTTATATATTTCTAATTACATACATATTATAGATAAATTACACCCAGACACAGAACAAATGATCGTGCTCATCACACAAACATTTGTCCTGGGTGGGAATCGAACCCACGACCTCCGACATAACTGCTACGCTGACAGGCCAGTCAAATTCTAGCAAAGGAGAAGATCACACGAGCACGCGCGAGGAATCGGCCTTTGCGATTTCCGACCACCGTAGGCGCATGATTATTGCCCTCATTTTAGGTTGGGCCTTACGAGGGTTTCTGTTTTAGGCCGGAATGTTAAAATATTGGGACGGTAAGCCTTACGAGGCCGTGCATTCTAGTACCAAGTCAGTGGTCTTTATTAGCAATTCCCCGCGGTCGTAGCGTGTTGACCTGCTGGCCTCTACGATTTTGCTGCCATCTCTTTTTGCGGCGCACGTGGAACACAACGTGTTGTCGGCGTCGATGACTTGGCTTGTTGCTGTTAACAACTGATATTGGCAATTTATTTTTTTAAACCATTTATTTTTTACGAGTGCACAAGTTCTAAAGTTTGCCGAGCATAACTTCAGGCTCGCCAAGTCAGAACAGCCGTACTTGTACTTGTTTATATTCAAGTCAAACGTGACAGGATAACTTTTGGAAGTGCCAAAAGATTTATATAGACATAACAAGTAGTTAATGATGTTATGTGTGTGGCAACTCCTTACAGTTAAAAACAAATCACGTATGCGGTAGCGCTCGAAAGGATTTATTTTCCAGTCACTCTAAAAAACAAAGAATATTATTATTATTAAGGAAGATACAGTTATTATTATTATTTTGTATAACTAGCAGCAGGAGTTCTAGCTGTTCTTCAGGATTTAGTTTTTATTCACTTCTTCATACATTTCTGCGCTTACGCGTTTTCATAATTTTATAGGGCGAAAGATTTTAAGGCCTTCTTCTGATGTGGATAATCATCAAATAACTTCCACTGTGAGGGGCACGAGAGGTAATGCTCGATTTTTACTGAATAAAATAGGTTTTATGCAGGGCTAGGCCCCTGTGACTTCAGTTACATTTTGCGTTCCAGAGTTACATTATGCGCACGTCATAATTAAGGCGGTGGCTGGAGAGGCGTTACGGCGTCCTCCCCTTCCGAAACGACCGCTTGCCACTCCTCCTCGCTTCAGACCATGGCCTGTTCCGAGGCGACCTCTTGCCACTCCTCCTCGCTTCAGATCATGGCCTGTTCCGAGGCGACCTCTTGCCACTCCTCCTCGCTTCAGATCATGGCCTGTTCTGAAGCGTCCGCTTGCCACACCTCCTCGCTTCAGACTATGACCTGTTCCGAGGCGACCGGTTGCCACTCCTTGCTTCAGACTATGACCTGTTCCGAGGCGACCGCTTGCCACTCCTCCTCGCTTCAGACCATGGCCTGTTCCGAGGCGACCTCTTGCCACTCCTCCTCGCTTCAGATCATGGCCTGTTCCGAAGCGACCGCTTGCCACTCCTCCTCGCTTCAGACCATGACCTGTTCCGAGGCGACCGCTTGCCACTTCTCCTCGCTTTAGATCATGGCCTGTTCCGAGGCGACCACTTGCCACTACTCCTCGCTTCAGACCATGGCCTGTTCCGAAGCGTCCGCTTGCCACTACTCCTTGCTTCAGACCATGGCCCGTTCCGATGCGACCGCTTGCCACTACTCCTCGCTTACGACCATGACCTATTTCAAGGCGACTGCTTGCTACTCCTCCTCGCTTAAGACCATGGCCAGTCCGAGGCCACCGCTTGCCACTACTCCTCGAGTCAGGCCATGGCCTGTTCCGAGGCGCGGCGCTAGAGATCGTTGCCAAGGGTCACTCCTACGAAGGCACGGCGGTGTTCTGTCTAAACGAGGCACACGGTGCACGTGACACGGTGGAGCATACGATTAACGTATGCTCCACCGTGTCCTCCCACCCAGTGGTGTTTATGCGGCGTCACTAAGCAGATCAGTCCCACCTTCCATGCTGCATCAAGTGCCCTCTTCACATAGGGACCTAATGACAGGATCGGATTGCCGTGGCCGAATACTGGGCCAGGCAAGGAATTTCACTAGTTTTGCCATCGACACGCTAAGAAGAAGACAAATCGTATCATTGACATGAGAGTTCAATTTTATTGAAATCTCCGCATAGACAGATTTATTTGGTTTTGAATTGAGATCAATTAACGTTTTTAAAATGGGTACTACTCCAATTAATGCTAAAAATGTTAATTTACGTGGCGCCGGCGGCGGTGAAATCTAACGCTTCAATGCAATGAATGCTAAGAGCAAAATATAAAAGGTGGACCACACAAATGCAATCTAGCGTTTCAACAAAGGTCACCTTCAGGTTGGAACTTGTTGCAAACCACGCAACAATACGTTCGAAATTTAATCACTGTTGTTACGAAACCGCGCCTTCTCACCAAGGGCATTGAAGGTCATGGTTTACAATTGCTGTCTACACGGCTTAAAACTAGCAAGGTCACCTTGGTTGGGACGTTAGTTTGCAACCATCTGGTCAACCCTTTATAGAACCATACCGACCAATAAGCACATCTAAATGGCAAATCAGTTTTCTCAGAATGAATGAATGAGTCTGGCCGACTGGCAATTAATTATTATAATAAACCATTGTACTCATAAATCAGTTTGCGACGCAATGGGTTTTGTATTTTGATTCAGGACCTAAATATGTACATATTGATTCGCCGAAACAGATCAGGTACGAGTTAGCGAGTTGAACTAGACGCCAATCGTAAGGAATGGTTTGAATTGGTTCGAGAAAAGATTGCCTGGAAGATTTTATGGGAGGCATTTGCACAGCCATGAGATAGCATAGGTTAAAAAATTTCCAGATTCCACGCATTTAGGATATTAAATTTTTGTGTGACAGTTTTAGGGAGGACAGATAAAGTGCATAATTTCTGTATAAATAACTTTTCCAAATATGGAAATACCCAGAAATAAATAAAAACCAAAAACTTAAAGGCTCCGGCACACCAAAAGCAGTTGCGGCGCGGTAGCAGTGCGTCTACGTTAGAAAACTATGTAGTTATAAATGAGGGATGACACACTGCACAAACGCGGGCCCGCTGCGCCTACCTGCTCCGCTACTGCGCCGCACACGCACTGCTCTTCTACAAAACTTTTGAGCGGGAGCAGCGCAGGCGCGGGGCGGTAGCAGCGCAGGCGCCGGGCGGCCGCAGTCCGTACGCGTTGTATTAGTACGTCTGCCATACTGACATGTCACACCAAAGCAGTTGAGCGGGACAGACACAGCGCAGTTCGTAAACGGTTGTGATTTTTTACAACTTTATCATGGAAACGAATGAAAAATTGATTGAGTTAGTGAGGAAATATTAATGTTTATATGATCTTCTTCTCTTATTTACATCGTGAACCCATGTTTTTTTTGCTTAAAGCTAGAAGCAACAATAGCTCCTCTTCGTCAGAGTCAGAATTTTCGTTCGACATCTTGAAGTGTACTGAGTGTGGCTATCGACAAGACACACATAACGCAGTTATAAAGCAGGCCCGCTCTCAAACTGCTTTCTGACTGCTCACGTTTCTGGTGTGACATCAACAGCGGCGCAACCGCCCCGCTTCGCTCAGGTGCTGCGCCTGTCCCGCTTTTGGTGTGCCGAAGCCTTAAAATCTCGTATAAATCTGAATCTATTGAAGTTCCAAGGATTATTTGTATTCTAAAATATGCAGTATAGAAAACGCCTTCGATGTTATTGCGTATTATATTTAATTTCAGAGATATTTTTTTCTGAATAAGTACCTGGTTGAAAAAAGATTTTGAAAAAATCTACGTATTTCACAAGCTAAACATGCTAGTGAAATGGGAATTCGAAATATTGCATTCATATATCATAAACTATCAGTTTTTTAAATAAAAAAAAAAACTATGTCTGAAAAATGGTTTTCATAAAACTCTGTGCGACGCTACCGCCTAAAGATCCTTATCTACGCAGTGTCGCTACTTCAAGTTTTTTTTTTCTCTTTATTTGAATTAGGGACTTTTATACAAATGTACATGCCAGTCCCATCGAAGCTTATACAATAAATACCTTATCTATTTTATCTTATACAGAGAAACGTAACAACACAAATTTAATTAAGCTATGAGCAGCCTTGGAGTTAGGTGCCGACAAAATATGATGGAAAACTCCAACATCATACATGTTTGTATCTAGTTCTTTATACAATTCTTCTCTTGCAGACTGAAATCTGACACATTCCGTCAACAGATGCACAACATCTTCTACTGTGCCACACTACTTCAAGTTTAACAGTGTGCATTTACAGTCCTGTCGATTAATATTAAGTTCTCTATATAACATAATATACATTTAGCAAAAAAAAAGGCAACCAGTAAGCCCGTTTATTGAGTCGACTATAGTCGGCGCGGGCGTCTGGCACATGGATGCAAGCCCCGGAGAGCGGACGCCGGCAACCGGGCTCCGCGCCATTTTATTATGTAATGTATACATATACTTAAAGTTAACACACACTCGCACTGTTAAAGTTGAACTAGCGACACTGCCCAGGTAATAATCCGGTTTTCGCTACAGGGACGTTTGATAAGCAAAAAGTCAACCCTACATACCAAGTGGCCTCCATTTTTTAATTCTGTTATTGAACGACAACCTGTATAGTTATCGTACTATAACTATGGGTAAAAGCCAGGTAACCTAGTCTACGAGCGAGGTTTGAAAGGCCTTGGTTGAAACTGGTTCATGCAGCTGAATTGTGAAGCGAACAATGCCTTGGCTAAAGTGTCAACGAACTCGACGCGAATCAATTGTGGATCCCGTTATTTGCCCCTGACTGTTATGTATTACGTATGGACTCCAGCATAGCAACGAAATCTTAACTGAAAGAGTCGATGGATATCTGATGAAATAAGAACAAGGGGGATTATATAATTTAAACGATGTATTTAACGCGTAAATAATTACAACAATATGACAGTGCACAATGTATGGTGCCTGGTATCTTTGGATATGCAGATGATAGCACAGTTGTAAAGAGATACCTGCCAAGTGCTCGGGCTAGTAAGAAGCTAATCCGGTCTGAAAGGGAGGCTATGGTAGAGCGTACAAATGTCTCACTTCAAGCAGTTCCCAAGTGGAGCGAAGCTAATCTGGTGAGGTTCAACGCCGCCAAAACACAGGTGTGTCTATTTAGTGTCAAAAGGAGTCCGTTCACTTTGGCTCCTACTTTTAGGGATGTATCTCTGGAGTGCACCGACCGCCTTCAGCTCTTGGGAATTGAAATTTCGTCAGACCTCAACTTTGGGCGGTTCATTGAGTCCAAAGCCAAGGTAGCTGCTAGGAAACTCGGCGTTCTTGCAAAAGTCCGACGGTACTTCACACCGAGTCAGCTTCTAATGTTGTAGAAAGCACCGGTCCGATCGTGTGTGGAGTACTGCAGCCATATATGGGCTGATGCTGCAAAATGCCACCTAGCGGCTTTGGATTCGGTGGAAAGGCGTGCAAAGAGGCTGATTGGTGATCCAGATATGGTTGGGTCCAAACTTCAAAGTCTCAAGCACAGGCGCAGAGTAGCCAGCCTTGCGGTTTTCTACAGGATGCATTTTGGAGTGTGCGCAGGAATTGCACGATTTGATTCCGCTATCTCAATTTTATCATCGGACATCCGGCAATTATAACCCTTACGTTGTTGAGACACCTGCGGCCCGAACTAAGCGTTTATACCGCGTACATCGAGGGATTGGAACAATTTGCCGGCTGCAGTCTTTCCGTCCGATTATAATTTAGGTGTCTTCAAGGCTAGAGTGAATAGGCTCTTAATAAACTAGTGCGCCTTACCATTAACGATTGCATCACTACTTACCATCAGGTGGGATCGCAATCAGGATTTTTCCTTCATGCAATCAAGCACTAGTTTATTGCAATTAAAAAAAAATGGTATGAAGACGAGAGAGGGGAGAGCCTTGCCAGTTGACAAGAACAAGCTCGGTAGATAAACAATTTGCTATTTTATTTTGCGTAGGCGTTCATACTCCTAACAATATCTTTAGGTATGTAGGTACTTGCCTGGCCTCAATGAGAAGTACTTAAATACTTACGACGTTTACCGACTCCAACCGAATATTATGTACCTTGAAAGGTTTTGTTTTTACCATTGTAACTACAAGATTTCAAATGGCGATGAATTTTATGAACTACTAGCTTTTGTCAGCGGCTTCGCCCGCGTACATAAAATATAGCCTATGTCACTCAGGAGTAAAGCTGCTTTCTATTATTGCCAAAATTTCTCCAATCGGACCAGCAGTTCCAGAGATTACCTCCTACAAACAAAAAAATAAAAAAACAAAAAAACAAACTTTACCTCTTTATTATATTAGTGTAGATGTCTGTATGTTACAGATTTTGATGAAATTTAGAATGGAGCCCAAGGAAGCATTTCGGCTACTTTTTTTTGTGTCGACTTTAAAGTCGACTTCGCAATAATCGTGACGCATCCGGACGATGTCGCGGGCAAAAACTAGTAGGTTTTTTATTTTTTATACGGAGTGTGACTAAGGTGACCGGTTTACCCCGACGGGCCGCCTTAGGCCTATGCCTCGAATCTTGCGAGCAGCGGGCGAGTTATTTTGGAGTGCACCGTTCGTTACCCGCTCCCGCGCCGCGCCGCTGTATTCGACGGCCAGTCCATTTAATTTAAAATAAATAAATAAATAAGATCCTGCTCAGCGGCAAGAACTTATCTTTTGGGAAGTACTTAACATATTAAGTTTGCAGTGGGCGACTCCTTGGTATAGGCGCACCAGAAACTCGATTAGTGGGAGATGTGGTTGAAAGATCGTGACATCCTACAGAAGTCGCTACGTGATGATCACGACTCATTATTAGTGTCACAACAGAAAAAAAAACAGACGGACAAAGTGATTAAACCCGAGTTTCTTTTTACCATTATGGTCAGACAAATCTATATATAATATACTAGCGACCCGCTTCAGCTTCGCATGGGTACTAATATTGAATACATTATGCATGTTTTATGCACATCAACCTTCCTCTTGTATCACTCTATCTATTAAAAAAAACCGCATCAAAATCCGTTGCGTACTTTTAAAGATCTAAGCATACATTGGGACAGCAGTAAGCAACTTTGTTTTATACTATGTAATACCACTCACTGATTAAGCACGAAATCTCAGAAACTATGACAACTACAAACGTGAAATTTGGCAGGTATGTTCCTTATAGTGTACCTAGAAGTCCGATTGGAAACGAATATTACGAAACTTCACCCGTTAAGATGAGTCCTCGTAATTAAACAATTTTTTTACGTTAATTTTAATTTAAGAATACTTGTTTGAATAATATTTTTTTTTTTTATATGTGTTTGTTGACTATATTACCTCCATTAATCCGAAGACAAAAACATAAAACAAGTAACTTTCCTCGATAGAAAAAAAATCCGAACTTACCTCTAAAAATAACATTTTATGAAATTTATGCCGTAGTCATGTACTTTCTGTCACATTAAAATAATGAAAAATGTAGATAATATCTTATTAAACATTAATCAGAAATCAGTTTTTAAAGAAACATGAAATTGAATTTTTAATACATATTTATTTAGTTTACGCTTACGTTATTTTTTTCGAGCAGGTTGCATGTTTCCTCTCTCTATCTATTTACGTTGCTATCGCATAGTTCTATCACTTTCAACCATTTTACCCAGTTCGTCCGTTGTTCGCAACAAGGTATCGTCTTAAAGAGGGCGTTAACTGAGTTAACTGACTCGGGCGAAGTCAGTCCAAACCGTCTTGTTAATAACCTTGTGCCCCAGATTATTTCTGGAACAACGAACCATTGTTGTCTGCAGACATCCAGACGTAACCAGTTAAAATTTGATACCGTCTCGGTATTTAAAAAAGGAACTAAAAATTTTAACGTCGGTATGTGGAGTGTGAGCTCAGCCTAAAGGGCTGAACATACGGAACGATGGTTTCTTCTGACCAATCAAAACGACGGATCGAAAGTCAAGACGAGCTTGACTTGAACGATTTACTTAATCGAAGACGATTTCGGTCCCCTTAGTCAAGTTACTATCGTTTCGTTAATGTCGAACGCTTGGAATAGGCCACGCCTCTAGTTTCTTTGTTCTGACCACGTGACTGAGCGTTGAGAGTACGTAAGACAAATGAATTGAAGGTGTGGTCAATTCAAGGCGTTCGTCTTTAACGAAACGACCGTAACTTGGCTGGGGGACAGATCGATCGTGTCGGATCGTTCCGTAGGTGTACAGGCCCCTTTAACTACAACAAAACGATGACGTCATCTCAAGGATATCTATGAGTGTTCCATTAAAATAATGGGGTGCAGTTAAAGTAACCAGTTATTAACAGTCGCACCCAAAGGTTTAAGAGCGGCCAACCCGACGTACATTTTCATACAACCGCTCTTACGTGATTATGATATTATACCTAACACATCTTACTTCAGATATTTTGAATACACAGTTATCTTGTGCATTTTATCTAGGCTTGGCTTATTAAATTTGTGTAAGAGTTAACCAGAAAAGAAAATCTGTTATTTTACGTGAACTTTGACTCCCCATAATGTACTCTCATATTAAAAATATAAAAAAGTACTTCCATAGAAGCCTAGCGCATTTAATCGAGAATCTAAATTTTGTTCAAAAATCCTTAGGGGTTTAATAAAAACTCGTATTTACTGGAAGAAGTTTTGTGAAAAATTTGAGTAAATCATAGGATTACTAAATGCCAACAGAGTTTTCAGGTGTTATTTCTCTTTTTTGGTATTACTTTTGCATCAAACCTCACATTGGATTGCTTTAGATGAAGCAACAAGCTTTAAAACCATGCTCGACGTAGACGAGTCGGGAAGGCCCACCTTAAGGCAGTTAACTCAGATTCAGTAATAACAGTGTTCTAATGTCTATTTCAAAGTGTATCTAATCGTTGATTTGACTAATTAATCCATTATAATGATGTCAAGAGTATAGGACTAGTCATCCATATTAATATACTCATATTATATAAGGTGCTTTTAAAATATATGCCACGCTCTCCAGGGCGTGTAGCACTATGTTTATAGATTACAATAGTAAAGATAAAATGTAGATAATTTGTGTTTTTTTTTCTCATACAAAAATTATTCACGTATAAATTTTAATTCTTTTTTTGCATAAAACCATCCTGTACACTTTATGAGCTGTTGCCGCTCCGCGCCGCAAAACACCGGCGCCATTCATTCTACTACATTCATTCATATCAGACGAATGCCGCCTGCGCGCTGGCCACTATGTCGTCACTGCGCAGCCCCCCCCTACCCCGCGCGCACTTCCCCGTTCGCCGCACGCGCTGGCCGACCACCCGCTTGCCAGTCGCCCCCCGACCGCCACGGGAATTATTATCGCGCGCGTTTTTATTAAAAACATTTAGGCAACTGAAAAGTAAAACGGACACATTGAACAAAGTGAAAAGCCATGTACGTAAGCGTGTCTACATTTGTGTGAGGTGGACTTGTGCAACAGTTTTGTGGATAAGTCGGTAGGGAGTGTGTAAATACAGTGCAATTGGTGTAGGTAAATAACTTTTAAATACGCCAAGTTCCTGTAATTTATCGTTATTTGATATTACACTTTTGAATCCTAAGCGAACGCCGGCGTTTTGTTCTTTAATTGTGTGTGTAATTACAAAAGTCGAAAGGTTAGTCTAAGTACCTATCGTTTACACTAACTTGAAATGGACTGTTTTGAAGTTTATCATGGTAACTGGTAACTACTGGTAAGTAATTGCACTTTAAAACACTTGTTTGCCTACGTATTATTGCGTACCTAGTGAATTAGGTAGGGACAAGCTAGTCAGCTGATTTTAGTTTTCATTCGTAGAACGAATGGAAAGAGATAGCTAATGCAGCTGTTTCATTGACGAAGAGAAACATCGCGCGTAATTTGTGAACCACGTTGTGCAGAAAAGAGTCAATATTTATTTAACTACTTTATTTTCTCAAACTGGATTAACTGTTCCGGGGTACGAAAGCTCTTCACTATTGTAATCTATAAACCCAATACTATCACCCATTAAAGGGGTGGCATATATTTTAAAAGCACCTTATATATGAGAAAGTGTATGTGTGTCTGTTTGTATGTCCCTCTTTCATGGCAAAACAGGAGATAGTTTTTATTTTATGGAAGGTAAAAATCATCCAATGACGAATCCCGTCCTTAGGCGGAAAGGGAAAGAGTGCCAGACTCTTACTGACTAAACAACCTACTCCATTCATTTCAGACGCGAGCCCAGTGGAGATAGTAGAAGGGATAGAGAATGACATAGGCTACTTTTGTCTCTTTCTAACCTCACACTTCTGAAAAATAGGGGGAGATGATTGTATGGAACATTCCATAATTTTCAAGGTAAAAAGCTAAAAAATCGAATTTAACGTGAGTGCAACCGCGGGCAAAAGTTAGTTGACAATAAATATTTAAATTGGCGCGCATAAAACGTATTTAATTACAAAGTAATAGTTATTAATTATAAATTATCAATACAACCCTTTAGTACGTTTTAGCCAAATGCATGGCGCTATTTCATTTAAAACAAAAGTCATTTGATATGGTGATAGTTGTGAGGTTTTAGTGAGTTTTTTATGGTGGGAAAAATCATCGAATGACGAATGCCGCCCTTGAGTGGAGCGGGAGACAGTGTCAAGACTTCTACTGACTAAACGACCCGTCGTTCCTTCCTGCCTTAGTTCCAGGGTTCCGGTGTTCCGCTTTCGCATCAACCCTTGGCCCCAGAAGGCTTCGACCCTGCTGGGCCCCTTGCTGACAACTCCTTGAGTCGCATGGGAACAGTGCGCGCCGAGGTTTTATTGAGGAAGTTATCTCATTCACACCGGACTTATCTCCAAACTCTGGACGACTTTCCGCACAAAAAAGTAAGGACAAAACTTGCAAACTGTAAAAAACTTTTCTTCCTGTTTCATTCATTCACAAACTGAAGAAGAAATTCAAGAAGTACGAATTCGACAAATGTTTCAGTAGAAGTCTTCTGTCTCTGCCTTACCTATTATGTGATAGTCTAAGATCCCGATATAAAACGACCTTCACCGAGATGTTTATTTGATGAAACGTATTTTATATGTAATTTAATATGTCAATAAATAAATTGCATATGGGTTGCCTAACAAATTTAAGTCAAGGGTATTTTTAATTAATAATTGAAAAAAAATTTTTTTTTAAACATTCCACCGGTGTGATTATTAGATAAACTATATACCAATCGAAAGTATGAAGCCCATAGAACATGCAAACGTTAGGTTGCCCTTTTTATTCCGGTCACAACTATCGGGTAGCCAGGTATAAACAGGTAAATCTACACTAGCATTTTGCAACGGTCTGCTTATTGAATTGAACCTTAATAAAAATTAAAGATTATTTAATTATAAACACGGTGGTATAGGGTTGCCTGCGAAAAATCAGTCCCTAATTCCGGTTGTCGAATTTTAAAAAGTAAAATATCGCTGCGGGTGAATGTCTGCGACTGAGAGGTCTTAACCAACCATCCCATGTGATAGAAGAGGTTTGATTATTTTGTTAGGAAATATGCACAAACTTATCGAATCAGAAATTTGGCTTGCCAGTTCAGCTACTAAAAAGAGTAATAATCAAACAGTTGATTGCTTTAATTGCACCGATTTAGCGTTGAAGTTAGGAATTAAATTATGCCAAAGTCTCCCAGCCTTCCATGCATTCACTGGTTGCGATTACACGGCTGCATTTTTCAATAAAGGGAAAGTAAAACCTTTTAAGCTATTTTCGAAAAATGAAAAATATCAAACTGTTTTTGCATCATTAATAGATCCTGCTGATATTTTCATTGATGAAAAAATGAAGGTCGTTCAAGAATTCACAGCTAGTATGTATGGTATCAAAAACTGCACCAGTGTGAATGACGCGAGACATCGCATTTTTATGAAAACTTACGCTGCAAAAGAAGACGGAGAGAACTTTAAAAAAAAAATAAAAGGCTTCGACTCCAATTCCATACCACCATGCTGGATATCATTACTTCAAAAAATTTTTCGAACTATTTTCGTGAATTCCATGTGGCTTCATGCAACGGATCCCATATGCATGAAACTTCAGCCTGAGAACTGCGGTTGGTTCTTTGATGAATTTTTAAAACCAGTAGGATTCATTGGGGATCATTCACCCTTAAAGATTCAAGATATTGTCGAAAGATTTGAAACGGAGTGTAATGACCAAGAAGATTCAGAAGCTGAAGATCTAAGTTATATGTCCGATGACGCGGATCCTGAATAATTTAAAAAAAAAAATTGTATTTTTAATTTTTAACAATACATACAAGTTTATTTTTAATTGTCGTTTTTTATTTTGTCTTCTAATAATAAAGATAAAATTTCCAAGATTAGTAATATATATGTATTACTATAACCTTCTTCTTCACTAAATATGTGTATAAAGTTTAGTGTCACATAAAAAAAAAAACATAATTAATTAATTGATTGAAAAATCAAAAATTTAATGACTATTTCTCTATTCTAATAATAAAATACTCCAAAATGATGCGCTGCGTATACGCGTCTATCGCTATCCTTTTCATTTTCAAGCACAAGTAGCATGCGCACTCTCTTTCTTTAAATGGGCGGAGCTTAATCAGCTGCTATGCTATGTCCTCTTCTATCGCATGGGATGGTTGGTTAAGACCTCTCAGTCGCAGACATTCACCCGCAGCGATATTTTACTTTTTAAAATTCGACAACCGGAATTAGGGACTGATTTTTCGCAGGCAACCCTATACCACCGTGTTTATAATTAAATAATCTTTAATTTTTATTAAGGTTCAATTCAATAAGCAGACCGTTGCAAAATGCTAGTGTAGATTTACCTGTTTATACCTGGCTACCCGATAGTTGTGACCGGAATAAAAAGGGCAACCTAACGTTTGCATGTTCTATGGGCTTCATACTTTCGATTGGTATATAGTTTATCTAATAATCACACCGGTGGAATGTTTAAAAAAAAATTTTTTTTCAATTATTAATTAAAAATACCCTTGACTTAAATTTGTTAGGCAACCCATATGCAATTTATTTATTGACATATTAAATTACATCTAAAATACGTTTCATCAAATAAACATCTCGGTGAAGGTCGTTTTATATCGGGATCTTATGCTATGAAGGAAAAATTTGTATAGTTTTCATGGAAGTGCAGCGTTTTTGCGGTCTTCATTACCATCAATTAATCCTAAATTTATTATTATAGTGTTTGGGAGTTTCTGTTAGGAATTATTTCTCTGTGGTCAACCATAATTTAGCTAGTAGCCTAAAGGTTATAGCACATTATACCGGCATCGCAACTGTTCAGCTGCAGCACGGCGTCGCCTCGAATTTAGACTACGGCTAGCTGCCAGCGCGCTAACTACGCGTTGTCCGCAAGGTGCAAGCTCGCAGTCCGCGCGCCGGCCGCGACGTGTAAGCTCACAGTCCGCGCGGTGGCCGCGAGGTGCAAGCTTGCTGTCACCGCGAACTCAATATTGTTATATGGCATTTATGATTGAACACGCCTAGGACTTGCACGTTTTCATAATGTCTCGGTTTACGTTGCGCGAACTAGCAATAATCGCTATTGCTCTCGACGAAGAACAGGAAAATAAAAGAAGAAGAAGATATTGGGTGCATAATATGTTAAAAGAAAGACTAGCAGAAGGGGAATACTGGAAGAATATTAGACATTTGATTGACGATGATGAAAAATTCTACATATATTTTCATATGCCGAAATATTTATTTTATTATATACTATCGTTTATTCGAAAAGATATCACGAAGAAAAACACAACTTTCAGACAGGCGATACCAGCAGAGGAAAAATTGGCAGTAACATTGAGGTAAGTAATTTTAAAGTCACAATGAAATTATATTTATTAAAGTGATAATTATTTAATTATTTAGTTAATTGCTGGTATGGAGCGGTGCTGTTGCGGTGCCGGTATAATGTGCCATGACCTTAAATGTGTGGAATACGTCCTTGATCAAAATGTCCTGAGATATCAATTATTTTATGATTGTTCATAATCATGTTAATTTAAGTATTATTGAAACTACGTCAAACATATCTATCAGACAGTAAAAAACCAAAGAATGGAAATTAACTTGCAAATAATTAGTCAAAAATAATAATGTATTGAAATTATTTCGGCTAATTAATATTAAAATTTTATAATAATACTAGCGACCTGCCCCAGCTTCGCAAGGGTGCAATGTTGATATTATGCATGAATATATGATGCGGCTTCTTTTAATAGATAGAGTGATTCAAGAGGAAGGTTTATATGTATAATATAAACCTTCCTCTTGAATCACTCTATCTATTAAAAGAAGCCGCATCAAAATCCGTTGCGTAGTTTTAAAGATTTAAGCATACTTTTATGTAATGATTTATTTCAAAATTCGTGACTAGTCGCTAAAACTCGACGCTTGCAATTTTATTGTCTTATGTTTCGCCGAAGTGTGCCGAAGTCAAAGCTTCTGTTTGCAAGTAGTGCAAGCTACTTGTAAGTAGGTAGTAGCTACTTGAAACCGTTGGCCGACTCAATAAGTGGCCCAGTGTCAATGAACTCTGTCTATACTCAGCCTTACGTCTGCAATTGCGATTAATTTATATGGCCCCTCAATTATGAACTCATGTCATCGGTAATATACGTTAACTAGGTACAAACCTATAAAAAAACTAAGTAGGTACTCAGTACCGCTAATCCGCTAGACCACTGCTAAGTTCATTTTTGCTTGCACTCGAAACCTAAACTTCAAAGGTATGGATTCGAGCGATTTTTTTCGAGCGAGGCGATTTGACAGAAATGATCGCGATACAGGCTTACCATAGGATGATTTAAAAAAGATATTACTTTTAAATTACATCACTAGTTATATAGGTACCCATGTATGCACTATTGCACTAACGGCTGGTTTTTAAAATGAAGAAGGCTCATGTATAAAATGCATTAATTAATTGAAATTATGGACGTGAATAAATACATGTACCTAGGTAATTGTACCTACGAGTTACAGTACGCCATTCTAAGGGTCACAACTCACTAAACCTACAACTACCGCACTGCATTGTCGACAGGTGGTCCACGGGTGGACCACGCGTCGACAACCAGTGGACACCGCGTGGTCAACGAGTGACATCGCTTGGTCAACGAGTGACATCGCTTGGTCTTCGAATTTTCGAGTAGTCCGTTAACAATTGAGACTTACAATTAGCGTGTTTTGTAATGTTAAATTTTACAATATCGTCCAGTATCGTTCTCGCGCGAATAAATCGCGGGCAACGCGTTCGGGACCCACGCGCAGTCAACGCAAGGCAAGCATGTTAACAGCGGTAGTCACCGCGTGGTCCAACCGTTGTCCGCGCGTGGAGCGCTTCCGACCGAGGCGATCCGGTGATGCTACGGTGTGGACGTAGTGAGTGCATGTGTATGCAAGTCTATATAAAGAATACTAACCGCAAAAGGCGAAGTGGAGCTGCCGGGTGGCTCTAATGAGCTGTGACCTTAACTTGGCGTGCCTCCACTAGGCTCTGCGGACTTTAGCGCTTATGCACTCGTAAAATAATAAAGGAATTCAAAAAATAAATGCCAATATCAGTTGTTAACCGCAATAACAACTGCTAAAGCACGACTCGTTTACGCATGTAGGTAGGTGATTGTACAAAATATACGGGGTTATGCACGTTCTCCAAAGCCCGTATTCGTTTTACAAATAAAGCTGGCAATTGTGTTATACTTTGTCAAATAAAAATGAGGTTAAAAAAATCAACGCAATCGCTTATGGCAGATGGTACATGGTGTTCTTTTTTCGTTTAAAATCGTGTTCCACTACCAGGCGAGTCATAATCGCACATTCGAGTGTAATGCCTTTTGAAGATCGCGGTTAGTGATGACTCAGCACATCTAGTACTTACAGATTGAGTCAGCTAAAAATAGCAGATTTTATTTTTGTCTTTAACAATGTACGTAACTTGTAGTACACACACCTTTATATATACAGGGTGTTTTAAAAATAATGTCACAATTTGATTTGTTAATAAAATTTGGTTATAAATTATGAAACTGGTCATAATTAATTGAAAAAAAGAATTCCTTTAGTACGCAAATAGCCACCTGCCCAGTTAATGCCCAAAACTCGTTTTACGGCATTTCGAATTGTTAGTCGCAGAACATCTGCCTACAAATTGGCGATATCCTCTCCAATGTTAATTTCGACGACGTACAGGATTCTTTGTTTGCATTTTTTTTTTAAACTGATTAGATGATTATATCTTCGGCGTACCAAAGCATTATAACATTCCCAAAAGCATAATTTTATGAAACAGAATTATATATTGCGGAAATAAGGAATTTACTGTACATGAACAAATTGATACATTTATTTAAGAGCGGCCAACTCGACGTACATTTTCACACAACCGCTCTTACGTGATTATGTTGTTATTACACAATTTTCTTCAAATATTTTGGATACATAGATATCTTGTGGATATTATCTAGGTTTCTATAGAAACCAAAAATAAATTTCTGTAATATTAATCTAGTAAAGATATCTGAAAACCAGCTATTTTACGTGAACTTTGACTCTCCATAATGTACTCCTAAATGTCCTACGTTAAAAATATAAAAAAGTACTTCCATAGAAACCTAGCGCATTCAATCGAGATTCTAAATGTATTTATTTTTTTTCAAAAGTTTTTAAGAGTTTAATAAAAACACTTATTTCCTGGAACAAGTTTTGTGAAACGTTTGAGTAAATCGTAGAATTACTGAACGCCAACATAGTTTTCAGGTGTTTTCTCTATTTTTTTTCATTACTTTTGCGTCAAACATTACATTGCATCACATCACACAAAGCAATCCTGCTTTAGATGAAGCAAGAAGCTTTTAAACCATGCTCCAGACGAGTCTTAAAGGCCCACCTTAACAAACTCCCAAGATTAATGATCAAACTTTCTTAGGTATTTTTTTTTAGATGTCAAAACTTGAATCAAACGTTCAAATCCAAGAATGAGAAAGCGCTCTTAATAAAGATTATGTACAAAGATGAGCTTTCCTGAATTTTGAGTTTATTTCCAGAAAACCTTTCAGTCATAGTCTGTATAAGTTCATTACGCACAAGGAATCTTAAAAGTAAATAATTAAGCAAACTTCGCAGTAAAAACTTGGTTAGTAAAATTGTTAGAGCGGTGTGAATTCCGTTTAGAACAAACAGTTTCCTCATAAAACGGTTATCGTCAGTCAACAGGCGATTCATGAAGCTTCGAATATTGGGATTCCGAAAACACAAGTCGATTACAACAGCAATTAACATAGCTAGGTAATTAATTACTTATAGCGTTCCTGCGCATTGGCATCTTATTTAAATTAATTAATATAAGTTGAAAACGCCTTAGGATCAGTACACACCGAGACGCGACGCTGCACGTACATCACTCAAAATAGAATTTTATTTATTATGCGAAAAGATACACATTTCATTGTGAGAATTCGCTTTTCTTCGCTGGATTTCAAAGGCGGTCTGAAGACCGGCGGCTAACCCGGCGAAGTGTGGTTGCACCATAACACCTACAAACTTAAAATGGCATGTACGTTTCTTATAGGATGCAGAACGGATTTTACGAAACTATACCCGTAAGGGGGCTAACCGACTTTCACGCCGGCAAAATCTATTATAGTATATTAACATTTTCTCTATTAGCAGAAGCAATGTTTAAAATCTTGAGCCCCATGCGCCAGCGTTCGCACACCTATTGTCTTCCTATTATGTCTCTTATTACGGTACTCGCAAGGTTAAGGAGTTCGTTCATCTTTGAACCCTGATAACCTTCGTTCATATGCACCATTGCTTTTAACTCATACATGTGCAAATTCATTCGCTTCAGAGCACACACCACATGTACAGTATGCGGGCAACCAACACCGCAGTTTAAACTATTTTAAGATGGAAAATAATACTTTTTCGCACATGTGTGACTGTTTGATACGCTTCAGCGGTACGACGAATTAGAGATTTTATTTTGTGAATAGCTCAAGCCGCAATTTAAATATTAGACAGGAATGACAGCTGACTTTTGTGTTCATTTCTATTGTACTATTGTGGTCATTTCTGCTTCATCCTGCGGCGTGGCGACAAACCAAATCTTTGAAATTTTCGTTTCGAGTGCAAGTGGTGGTCAGGCGGAAGTGTCTTCGATGGTAATTCAACTTGGTGTCTTTTTGGGCGCCTAAACTGTCCCTGTTTGTTGTGAGGCGTCCGGATAAAACCGGACAGGTCGGGACTTTTATTACGTTACGATAAGGTTTGGCTGTTTAAAAGGATGATGCCAGGGTTTCTAAGAAATCTGAGCGCATCTTTTTATAGCTGTGCGGTACAGCGTTGGTTAGGTATTTATGGGCCGAATAAAAGTTACTATGGCACCAAGTTCCTAATCTTAGTTTGGTCACAGTTATTCAAAAGCTGAGGGCAGTGGTGGCCAGTTAGTAATACCTCCTTTTAATCGTTGCTACATATACAGGCCATTTTAACGCTCGGCTGCAATTGTATTGCTCTATAGATATATTGCGGTTTGCGGTTGCGGGCGACAACTGAGTAATGTATCCAATTCTGATGGGTAGCAGGGCAGAGACAAAGGAAATTAGGGATGGATAAACGTGACTTGTGGAAGTTTGCATCGGAATTGTAATTCCGCCCGTTCCATCATCACAAATCATAGCAATATGCCAAAGAATCAAGCTAGACACCCTACTGATACATGCATATAAAACGGACTTAGAATTCATTGTGCGTACAGTAACGTACAAGTATTGAGCTTGGAATTCTTTACTGGGTTTACGGTTCCTGATAGCAGGGGGTTAATAAGTAGAGTGGACAGATAGTGAGTTATAGGGTTGTTACCGCAGATGGTGGGCGCCATACGCTACAAGTCGCCCTCACGTCCACGGCGAATTTTGTAGAATAGAATAAAATTTTATTCGAGACAGACTAGGGCATGCAAAACCGGTTTTCCGGTTTTGCCCAAAACCGGAAATCGACCAAAATTTAACGATTTTTGAAAACCGGTTTTGAGGACCAAAACCGGAGCTCAGCTCCGGTTTTTCCCATTATTGAGTAACAATCAACATTTTGATTTTTATCAACATTTTTTTCGAACACTCTCAAAAAATAATTAATTTTGAGGCATCAAATGAATCCGAACCGAACACAGTCTGCATCCACCAACTTACGCGCCTTGCAGTTCCCTTACCGGGAGTGCAAGTGCGTGTCCGGCGCCCTCGCCTGTTATATAATATATTATTTTTGATAGCAGACTTAATAGGTACCAAATCTACCAAAAACTTACTTGTTGTTGATTTGATCTCAGTTAATTAATCTTTATCATTATCTAGTATAAAACAAAGTTGCTTAGATCCTATGTATGCGTAGATCTTTAAAAGTACGCAACAGATTTTGATGCGGTTTTTTTTAATAGATAGAGTGATTCAAGAGGAAGTTTTGTAGCTATAATATATCACGGTTGCGCCCGTGCGAAGCTAGGGCGGGTCGCTAGTACTATTATAAGTTCATTGTTATCTGTGCAATTATTATGGTTTGGATTAAAAAGAAATGTATATGTATACAATTTGTTGACTTAGTGGGTATTTAAAAAAAATGGTGTTTCTTTTTAAATTATACTACATTTGATTTTTTTGTTAAAACCGGACCTAGCTCCGGTTTTCGGTTTTGGTCCCAAAAAAAACGATGTGCAAAACCGGTTTTGATGACTTTTCGGTTTTGCATGCCCTAAGACAGACACAGCACAACAATTACAATCTTACAGTAAAAAAAAAGAACAGAAGTACATAATACCTCAGCAGGCACCGATACAGTTGCGATGCTGCAGGGCGTTAGTAGCACATTAGCACCTTTTCTATAACACATCGCAAATGCGACTAAAACGCCTGAAACGCCACCACACACCACTCGCGTAGATTTATTATATACACACTTCTTAGGTATTAATACCTAGAATAATGACTGTGTTTTCACCAGAAGCAGCGCAATTAAACCTTCTCATATAGATACTGAGTGTGGTCCGTGTGACCACACTCAACAACACAGAGACCCACAGAGACAATACAGAGACCTAAAGGCAGACATGAACCACTGTCGAGCACATCAACAATTACCATCAGGTAAAAAAATTGTTGAACATTAGTCTAAATAGTCAAACTAGTCAAACAATTGTTGTGTGAATAAATAAATCATAATAAAAACAAACCCTATGAAGAGTGACCGATATTCAGCGGAGTAATATAGGACAGTGGGACAAGAAAATAATACGTATTTACCTGATAAAAGTACGGGCTAGGCTCAGTCTCTCCTGCACCGTTGAAGTCGTCAACATTGATGAGCTGGAAGTCGTAGCGCAGGCCGGCATTGGCAGCCCGGTACTCCGGCAGCCGGGTCACGTGGCCCAGGTCACCAAGCGCCAGGTATCGCCAGCGGTACAGGTTGCAGATGCTGTGGACGAATGAGGAGTTAATTGACATGGAGCAGAGCAACAGGAGATTTTATGGAATTCAGACAGCAGAGAGTTTAACTTTCTGTAATCAGGTGAGATAGCGGTAAAGCGCAAACAATCAATAATAAAAAAATAGCCCTATTTATTTTTATTTTTTTGAATAGGGAATCGTTAAATAACATTACTCTGGCTGGAGCGTCAGGGAGTGTCAGATACAGCAGAACTGCACTAATGTCATCAACGTAAAGGTATATGGCCCGCAGATCACTTAAGTCAACTAATCTAGTGCGTAGTACCAACATATTATATCGATGGTTTCAATTATATTATAGTTATCTTTTGGGTTCCAGGGTCACGGTAACTACAATCGTGCAGCCTTTGCAGCCGTTTGACTGACATCTTTTTTACGAGTGCATGAAACACAACGCGTCGTTGATTCGCGCTTGCCCTTTAGGACGACGAGTTAACTATTGCTTGCCGTCCGCAAGTCTGCGTCTCAAATCTTCAAACCTGGATTTAATGGCAGAGGGCTTGCTTCCAGAAACTGGAAGCGAAACAAAAGTTCTGCAGCATTTTTGCAGAATCATATTTCGAAATGTGGATGCACCTTAACTTCTATATCTCCCTTCGTGGAATTCTGATGTCATGTCATGATGTAATTTGGCCGATCCCCGATGTACATATTTAGTGCTTATGCATCACCGAACACCAATTCCATTGTCGTTAAAGGTGTTCCAAGATGTGGGTGGGATCGATCAGCTTGCTTGAGTCAACTTGCTGATATGATTTCCTTTAGCCTTTTTACAAGCTTTTATTTAGTTTCACCTGTCCCGTTGTCTGTCGTTCTGTAATCAAATTTTGCAACTTAAATTTGATCCACTTCCCGGTTTCCGATTGAGCTGAAATTTGGTATATATGTACGTTTAGTTCGGATGACAATGCAATATTATGATGACATGGAGCTGATCTGATGATGGAATCGCGAGGTAGCCATAGGAATTCTGTAATTAAACGGCACAACCACGTCGAGTTTGGGCTCGTGTGAATCGTCTTGACGAGTTTTATTTCTATAAGCATAGACCACCGCTATAAAAGCTTGTTATGAAAAAAAATTTTTTCATTGAAAACTTGTTACGACTATAAGATAAGTTTGCAATCTGAGCGATGCAGCTGAATTCAATCACTTTAATACATCGACTTATATCCTGGCGATAGACAAGCATGTTCATAGAAACGATTGGTCAAAATACTTAATGTTACTACAAATATCTACTGCAGTGTCATTGTCATTGTCGTCTACTAAAACTTACAGCGCCGCTAATACGTCAAAATCACACTTATGTCATCAATGTAAAAGTTTATAGCATGTTGATAAGTGGAGTAGTCATTGTACAGCACGCCTCGTCTAGCGCGTAGGACATATATATCAATGCGTTAATATATGTTGAACCAAAATGGCAATCGAACTAGAATGCGATATAAGTTCAACCAGTTGCTATGGTCATGCACAGCACTCAACCTCGATTGAAATCGGAAAATCGGTTTTTGAGCATTCAAGGTTGACCGCTATAATGGTTTAACTAATTTTGATGTGATTGTACCAATACCGTTGCGCTACCAAAGTAATACATCGATTCCCTATCTATAAGGTGCTTTTAAAATATCTGCCAGGGTTTTAATCTGGGATACTATTGTGTATATAGATTACAATAGTGAAGATATTTCGTACCCCAGAACCGTTAATCCAATTTGAAAAAATAAAGTAGTTAAATAAATATTGACTCTATTCTGCACAACGTGGTTCACAAAGTGTAGCTTCTTCAATGAAACAACTGCTATCTCTTTCTATCTGTTCTATGAATGAAAATAAAATCAGCTGACTAGCTTGTCACTATCTAATACACTAGGTACGCAATAATACGCAGGCAAAGAAGTGTTTTAAAAGTGTAATTACTTACCAGTTACTGTATTCTTCTAAAAAACCGACGCAAATAAGATGATAAACTTCCCATCACACGTTAAAACAGGCTTTGGACTGTCAAGTTAGTGTAAGAATCGTAATCAATTGGTACTTACTTAGATTAATATCAAATAACGATAAATTACAGTAACTTGGCGTGTTTAAAAGTTAATCATCTTATTTACAATAATTTCACCGTATTTTCACATTCCCTACCTAGGTACTTATCTACAAAACTGTTGTACAAGTTCCCCTTTGCGTTGCACACACATGTAAGCACGCTTACGTACATGTCATGAAGTTACACTCGCGGTAGCACAAAACCATTTCAAGATATTGTTGATTGGAATACCTACGACGTCTACGAGACATTTTTAATAAGAGCGCGCGCGAAATTCCCGTCACTATCCGCTGATACTAACTTCCGAGCGGGCGGGGGCCGACTGGCGAGCGGGTGGTCGGCTCGGCTGGCGCGTGCGGCGAACGGGGTAGTGCGCGCGGGGGAGGGGGGGCGGCCGGGGCTGCGCAGTGACTACCGAATGGCCGGTGCGCAGGCGGCATGCGTTTGAAAAGAATGGCAACAGTTTATGAATGGCGCGGTATTTTACGGCGCGGTACGGCAACAGCTTATCAAGTGTACGGTATGGTTTTATGCAATAAGTGAGCCAAAATTTATACGTGTAACATTTTTTGTATGAAAAAATAATAAACAAATTATCAATATTTTATCTTCACTATTGTAATCTATATACACAATAGTATCCCAGATTAAAACCCTGGCAGATATTTTAAAAGCACCTTATATATACTATTAGAACTACTAATTTCTTAAAAAAATACTACCTTAAATTATGATAAACTAGCGACCCGCCCCAGCTTCACACAGGTGCAATGTTGATATTATGCATGTATTATACATACAAACCTTCCTCTTGAATCACTGTATCTAATAAAAAAACCGCATCGAAATCCGTTGCTTAGTTTAATAGATCTAAGCATACATAGGGACAGGGCGACTTTGTTTTAAACTATGTAATAATAACATAATTTTCTGATGGGGTTTATAAGGATGTCCATTATTACTGTTAGATGTTGTATATTGTAAGTACGTTGTGCCCTGCTTGGGAAGAGCATCGCCGTGTCCTCGTGGGGGTGATCGGCGCCGGGCCTTGGTTCAGGCCATGGTCCGCAGCGAAGAGGAATGGCAGGCGGTCGCCTCCTTCTGCGAAGCAGTAATGCTCGTAAAGGAGGAGGCCGACCGCATAAGGCAAAGGCAACAGCGCCCTCGCCGTAACCGTCGTCGCCGCGATCCTGCCGGTATCCGGCCACCGTAGACACTGGCTCGCGGACGGTGAGCAATGGGTAGCTCGCCGTCCGGTCGTCTGGTAACTGTTCAGACCGAGTCCAAGTCGTCAACGGCGCGCACCGTTCCCGCGCGCCTCAAGGAGTTGTCAGCAATCTGTAGGGGCCCTTCAGGGTCGAAGCCTCCTGGAGCCTAGGGTGGTGCAAACTGTTACTTCGACTCTAGGAATAAGGCGAGGAAGGTACGGGGTAGGTTTTTTAGTCAGTAAGAGTCTGACACTGGTCTCCCGCTCCGCCCAAGAGCGGGTTTCGTCATTCGATGATTTTCGCCTACCATAAAAAAAAAATTGTAAGTACGTGGTAGTCACTATATAATATTGTCATATATATGTACAACACATAATATATTACACTACAAAACCAACAATAAAATGACATACGCGTTTGAAGGTCGCAGCGACGTTACATAAATTAGCTTGGCCTAAAGCAAAGTCTCCAACGTAGAACCTACTATCATCATCATCAGTCTTTTTAATGTTCCCACTGCAGGGACACAGCCCTCCTCTCTCTAAGAGAGAGGAATGGGCCGTAATCCACCATGCGGGCCCAGTACGGGTTGGTGGATGTGTGGATGATGATTCGAATTTTTGGTTCTAGGACATGCCGGTTTCTTCACGATGTTTTCCTTCACCGTTTTGAGAGCAGTGATAATGAAATAAATTACACAAAGTAATGCGCCTGGCTGGGTTTGAACCCGCGTCCTACAACACGTAAGTCAGGGCCGTTATCACTCGGCCACCACTGCTCTCTAACCTGCTGTACCTACGTATAATTTAAACTCCCTTACTTTGGTGGTCACAGGGGATGAAATTTAAAATGATTTATTGAGTAACTTGTAAAGTGTCAAAAAATAATTGTATTTGTGAAGATCTTTTTCTTGTGGCGGATAAAAATCATCTAATGACATCTCCCGCCCTTGTGCGGAGTGGGAGATAGTGTCAGACACTTACTGACTAAATAACCCACCCCATACCTTCTTAAACCTTCATACCGGGGGTCATAACTCCTGTAGGTTTCGGCCCTGCACCCCTGCGGGTATTTGTAGAGATGTCGTGCTCGTGATTCTAGATTTCATAAATGATGGAAAAATAAACACAAAAGAAAATAACCCTTCCTCGGGTTTGATATATTTTAAGGGAAGATGCGTTACGCGCTAACATCGCAATCAGAAGACTCCTAACTCACACACCTGCGATCAGTGTCATACAGTCGCAAATCTAGTTACAATACGGTCGTCGGATATTGGCGAGTCTAAAGTTAGGCTCTACGAATTTTATAGAATAACAGTGCAAAAAAAAAGGTTTAACAAAAATGCCAATAACAGATTTTAACAGCAATAACAACTGCAAATTGCATTTATTTGTTTAAACCATATCTTTTTACATACAGGGCCGACGCTGTCGTGCGAGTGAAATCAAAATAAATTATATTTTTGCGTAACATTCTGGTTCGTGTCACTCGCCGATTGTGACTGAGTGAAATCATGCCATGTAGGCCTGATTTTATTGGTGCTTGCGCTAGAGGCAAGACACCTACCTTCCGCTGTTTGTAACTGTAAATGCAATGTAAATGTAATGCTGTTTGTAGCTGTTTGTTTGTAAATGTAACTTCCTCAATAATCTAGTAAAACAATTTATACCTACATTTTGTGGACATGATAACGCTCGGAAATGCAGTACAATAAAGATATTTTTTCCGAGAAAATGGGTCGGAAAGATAACGTATTTTTGCAGAAAACAAACTAAGTGATGCGTGATAAATTTTTTTCTTATCTAAAGATAACAAAACCTGGGCCCCAAGTCTGCTAATTTACGAATGGCTCAATTGAATCTCAGTAGCAGTTTTAACTACATTTGGTATTCTGCTACTAATTTAAGACCAATGGTTTTCCAGTGACATACCATTGAACTGCTATCAGAATATTTGCTAGTCTGCTCTTCAATGGTGTACAATTGTAAATCGATTGTGGTCTAAATCAGTATTCTACTCTTAGTTAACGTTTGATTGACATTTATGTCAATGGACACTCAGTGTCAATTTTGCAATTGAAGTACGATCGTAGTACGATTAGGCAACAATAGATATTTTGCTAAGGTTTAAGGGTTTTAAGTGGTGGCTACTTGACAAAAAAATATTTAAAAGATGCTGCGGTCATTGTTACCTACGATAGCGTATTTTAGCATTAGCTAATGCGCAAGGAGGAGCCCAACTGCATAAGGCAAAGGCAACAGCGCCCTCGCCGTAGCCGTCGCCGCCGCGATCCTGCCGATATCCGGCCACCGTAGACACTGGCTCGCGGACGGTGAGCAACGGGTAGCTCGCCGTCCGGTCGTCTGGTAACTGTCCAGACCGAATCCAAGTCGTCAACGGCGCGCACCGTTCCCGCGCGCCTCAAGGAGTTGTCAGCAAACTGTAGGGGCCCTACAGGGTCGAAGCCTCCTGGAGCTGCCGGTTTGAGTGAAACTGTTACCGTGGCTCTGGGAATAGGGCAAAGAAGGTACGGGGTAGGTTTTTTAGTCAGTAAGAGTCTGACACTGGTCTCCCGCTCCGCCAAAGAGCGGGTTTCGTCATTCGATGATTTTCACCTACCATAAAAAAGTACATGATTCTAGACCCCCAGTGGTGGAACTTTTAGTCGGTTTTTTCTTATTTTTTTTAATAAATTTTTTACGTTTTTTAAATTAAACTGTATAAAAACGTCATTTTAACATTTTTTGCGAGAAAAATTAGTGAATTTCATTTTAAATTAATAATGTCATCGGGTTTGATTAGAATAACGACTTTATTTGCCTCGATGATAATTTTATTTTTTTGAAAAAAAATAATTGTATTTCTTTTTTTTTTCTAAAAATATCATTGGGATTGGTTAGAATAACGATTTTATACAGGTAAAAAATATAATTAATTTCTTTTTTCAAAAATTAAAAAAAAAAACCAACGAAAAATACCACCACTGGGGTGTCCAGAATCATATACTGGATCTATACGGGTTCTATTAAAAAAAAACTTCTGTAATACAGCCACCTACCTCATTTGAAATAAACTCTTTCTAAGTCATGTTTTATCGTCAAGGCGATTCATTACCGGCTACGTAATTCCTTATTGAATAAAAGAAAATGATAATAAACGTATATTTAAATTAAAAAAATAGTTCATTCACTCATTTAGCTTCTTGATAGATTTTGAATGGAACACCTTTATCTGTTCAACTGAGAGTCAATTACAATTACACTACGATTCCATTACGACTCTATTGAGTTTACATTCAAGTTTTTGCAGAATACCAAATTTGTTCTAATCGTAATGGAGTCGTGATTGAATCTCAATTGAATTTCAATAGCATGTGAGTTAAATAAAATTAGCAGACTTGACCCCCTGATCTGTAAAGTAAAGAGGCTGTGTATACAATTTTATTATCTACGTATCTACCAGCAGACTACCTGAACTGGGTTTTACATGATAATTCTTACATCACACAGTGGGATGACATCATCGCCAAACTACATAACGATTTTAGCAGTGTCTTACGAATGAGTTATATGAATTGTTATATGTAAAGGAGAAACTGACTGACGGATATGTCAGAATCACTGAGCCTAGGCACGTAAAATGCTCATTTCGATTTATTAATTAAATCGACATATTTAATTAATAAATCGAAATGAGCAGACGTCACACTTTTAAAAAACACTACAGACGTCCCTCCTCCATCAAATATATATAAGGTGCTTTTAAAATATATGCCAGGCTTTTTATGAAGTATAGTATTATGTTTATAGATTATCAATAGTAAAGATAAAATGTTGATAATTTGTGTTTTTTTTTTTAAACAAAAAATTATTCACGTAAAATTTTAATTCTTTTTTCGCATAAAACCATCCTCCGGTGTTACGATATTACGATACGCTGTTGCCGCTCCGCGCCGCAAAACACCGGCGCCATTCATAATTTTATTTTCATTCATTTCAAACGAATGTCGCGGTCGTCACTGCGGAGCCCCCCCCCCGACCCCGCGCGCTCTACCCCGTTCGCTGCACGCGCTGGCCGACCACCCGCTTGCCAGTCGCCTCCCGCCCGCCACGGGATTTAGTTTTATAATTATCGCGCGCGTTTTTATTAAAAACATTTAGCCAAGTGAACAGTAAAACGGACACATTGAACAAAGTGAAAACCCATTTATGTGCATAGCAGAGGTGGACTTGTGCAACAATTTTAAAGTCGGTAGGGAATGTGTAAATAACTTTTAAATACGTTGGTGTAGGTAAATAACTTTTAAATACGCCAAGTTCCTGTAATTTATCGTTATTTGATATTACACTTTTGAGCCCTAAGCGAACGCCGGCGTTTTGTTCTTTAATTGTGTCTGTAATTACAAAAGTCGAAAGGTTAATCTAAGTACCTACCTATTGTTTACAGTGATGTGAAGTTTATCATCGTAACTGGTAGGTAACTACTGGTAAGTAATTGCACTTTAAAACACTTTTTTGCCTACGTATTATTGCGTACCTAGTGAATTAGGTAGGGACAAGCTAGTCAGCTGATTTTAGTTTTCATTCGTAGAACAGCAGCTGTTTCATTGACGAAGAGAAACATCTCGCGTAATTTGTGAACCACGTTGTGCAGAATAGAGTCAATATTTATTTAACTACTTTATTTTCTCAAACTGGATTAACTGTTCCGGGGTACGAAAGCTCTTCACTATTGTAATCTATAAACACAATACTATCACCCATTAAAGGGGTGGCATATATTTTAAAAGCACCTTATATATAATTCTTAGTTCATAATTGACGTCAAAATTATTTTTTGGTAGTTGTGAGGCAATTTAGTTTAATGTATATCCTTAAAGCCGTTATACCTAATTCAAAGTAAAGTTTAAATGAAAGGAATCTATATATATGTAATATTAATTAGATTATTAATATTACAATGCCTGATATTTAATATTACTAATCTTATTAAATATATAGGTTATAGGACATAGGCAAAAACATTTTTTATCGAGACAGATTTTTCCGCACAAACTTTACATCGCAAAAAAAACATTGATAGAATAAATCATCGTGCTACTGAATTATAAAGATAAGAAGATTATAAATTAGAAGATTTAATAATAATTACGATAAAAAAAATACCTGAATATTTTTTTTAAACATAATACATAATAAGAATAATAATAAATATAATATAATATAATATAAATTATTTTCAATAATATTATGGCTCCTCTCCTAACTTTGCTGTGCCCGACAGGGTCCATATTGATCTTGTAATATTTTATACCATCTGTGTACATAATATAGGATGTAATAAAGTATTGACTAAGAGGGGATTTACCAAAATTTGAGAGTGATGAAACTTGGGTCAGAAGCATGTATGGAAAAACTGTACTTTGACGCAGGCGAAGCCGTTGACAGTTTTTTTTATGGTGAGATAAATCATCGAAGAACGAATCTCGCCCTTGGACGGAACAGGAGTCAGACTTCTATTGAATAAACGACCTACTGTTTCTTCTTGCCTTAGTTCCAGGGCCCCGGTGTTCCGCGTTCGCATCAATCCTTGGCCCCAGGAGGCTTCGACCCTGCTGAACCACTTCAGTCTGCTGACTACTCTTTGAGCCGCGCGGGAACAGTGTGCGAGCAGTGCGTGAGAAGCTAGTAAGTTCTACTTTCCTGCGCTATTCCTATTCTATGAAAAACCCACGTCGTCGGTATAAATAGTCGATGGACGATACAAAACCCTGAAATTTTCGCAGAAACTTTAATGTTTCCAAACATTGATGTATGAAAAACCCGGGTTACCAAAACAATTATTTTGAGTACGTGGTGATTTAGCACATATTATTCCTATTAATACAGTTTTGTTCTATATAACGATAGACTAGAAGAACCGACTCTGGGCAAGGACGTCTTCCTGTGTACATAATTAACCTGTTACATTTTACGGTGACATGTATATCACGGCAATTTAAAATGTCTTCAATACATAGTATAAAATTACCGTACGCAAAATACGCGTTTTAGACGTGGAGTTGCGGACACCAGCCCGATACACTATACTAGTATAAAATTAGTCTCTTACATTTTACGGTGACATGTCTATCACGGCAATTTAAAATGTCTTCATTACATAGTAGAAAACAAAGTGAAAGCGACTTTGTTTTATATGCTGTCTGTCCCTATGTTTGCTTAGATCTTTAAAACTACACAACGGATTTCGCATGCAGTTTTTTTTTAATTGATAGAGTAGGTAATTCAAGAGGAAGGTATATACGCATCATACACGCATAATATATTTAATATTACCATTCTACCTGTGCGAAGCTGGGGCGGGTCGCTAGTGTCCTATAAAAATCACATAATGTTTGCTAACAGTGATGATAATGATTTGTCAGAAGCTGGACGGAACGCAGTGTGCGGTTAGTCCGTGGATTTTTCGGCATGCATATTTACTTTATTTTCATAAAAAAGTGTGTATTCCATTCAAACACTATTTGTTTCTATGCATAAAAAAAATACCAAAAAGTATATAAAATACGCAAGTTAGTTATTAAAAAGTCATAACAAGTTAAAAAGACCAGCCACAGAAATGCTGTTTAAAAAAAACTAAATAAATAACTGACCTTGGTCTGGCTCGTCCTTGAGCATCCAGTTCCACATAAGGCACTCCAAGCCGGACCATCCTGGTGAAGAGACTCTGCTCCATATTGCAGTACTTCTGGAAGGCCATGTTCTTGACGACGGGCGGCAGCTGGTGGTGGTCGCCGATCATGATCCAGCGCTTGAGGCGCGACCGGCCATCTTGTGGGTTTTGCAGGAGGAGAGGAATGAAGGTCTCAATCTCCAGAATTTGAGCGGACTCCTCCATCAATATATTGTCGTATTTAAATCCTAAAATGAAGATATATTTAATTATTTAGTCATTTTACGCATTGTATCTGGGACGTAGGTACTGACTTCTACTGTTTACCACTAGACAGGTTGTATCGTATGTTTTACAGCCTCTTTTTTGTCCCTATTTGACGGTAGCCATTCCAATGCGTTATTATAATAGAGGTGAGTCGACGTATGGGTGAAAAATTTCTATAATCTACACTAATATAATAAAGAGATAAAGTTTGTTTTTTTGTTTCTTTGTTTTTTTGTTTGTAGGAGGTAATCTCTGGAACTACTGGTCCGATTGGAATAATTTTAGTAACAATAGAAAGGTGCTTTACTCCTGAGTGAGATAGGCTATATTTTATGTACGCGGGCGAAGCCGCTGACAAAAGCTAGTACCTAATATTTTTTTTTATTTTCTTTATAAATAATTTTACCAAATATGTTGTAGTTCATTTCTTCTCATGTTAACCGCCTAAACACTCTCGCATTAATTCCGCCAGGGTCGCACATCTCCACGACCAAATACTCTATCCCGTCAGCTTTTCTTTTAGCTATGAGGGTTGAATAGTTAAGCTGAGACCACTCTGGCGAATAGGACACGACCTTCTCGGACCAATCCGACGTAAGCGGTAAACTAGCAATCTACATATATAAAAGGAGAAACTGGCTGACTGACATCAACGCACAGCCGAAACTACTGGGACTAGGAGCATAAAATTTTGCACAAGGCTTCCTTTTATGACGTAGGCGAACACTAAGAAAGGGTTTTTTCAAAATACAGCTGCTAAATAAATATTTTTTTTTATTTCAGACCCATAATAGTCCATAGATTGTTAGTATATTAGTAACAAAAAGTTCTTATGTACTATATTGGTATATATATATTATATGTATACCTATAGCTAATTCCACCCAGTGACTCTGTATGGGGCAATCCAGCCTATCAGCGATCATTTTCAGGATGCTATTACGAGTGTTACTCTCTATATACGCATACACGTAGTTTACAATATCCTGCTCTGACACCGCCTTATGCACATTTGATATAAACAAAGGGACTTTCGTGTCCGCCGCTCTAAACTGCACACTTTTATCGGCAGAATCAATTACCGCACTTCCTCTTTGACTAAGGAACAGATTTCTGTTTTCGTTTCTGAACTCCGTAGTTCATCACAATCCATTCCTCATTCTTATTTGACGTCTTCAATTTACTATCTCTCTGAATAACCTCAGAAAACAGGGGAAGCTTTTCAATAGTAACGTTTACTTGTTTATATCGATCAGCTGCTTCGCTATTCGGCGCAGGCGATTGCGGCGCTCGCTGGTATGAAACGCGGCTGGTCCTCTTTTGACGTGACACGTCATGTATATTTGTTTCATTCACAACCATCTCAGGCTCGCTAACCGAGACTGCCGGCGATGACGCAGAGGGCGGCTGCTGCACGGGGGAAAGAGATGGGTAGTGTCAGTAGTGTGCGATGAGACTGTGCTCGACTTGTGATTCGTCACCGCATGATGTGGGTAACGCAATCGGTCCACTATCGAACAATTTGAAACTACCTCCACCTCTTCTCGTGTTTACATTTCTTTCTTGATTTATAAAAGATACACCTTTATGATATTCATTAATCCGATTATTTAATTCACTTTTGGTAGCAAACTGATGTTGAAAATCTCGGATATTTTTTTCAAATAAAACTATATTTTTGAGTAATACTGTAACATCGATATGATCGAAAGTTACGGGTGGCAATTTTTCAAGTCTTCTGGCCACAAAGATCGGAATTCTTCAGGATCGGTCTCTTTAAATATACAGATGATGTCCTCCAAGTCACGCAAGGTTTTCCCATGCCGCTTTCGCTCTTTCGGCCGTTTGCTCAGCAATTCAAAGAGTAACGACTTCGCTAGTTTAATGTCCGCCGCACTAAAAGCACTCTCACATATTTGCACGAGGCTTTGCTCGTCCATCACATCCAGTTTATTTTGGATAAAAGCCAAAACTTCACATATCACAATATTACAACTAGCACATTTAAGTCTCATAGATGTATTATCAATTTTTGTCGCCGAGTTGCGTGACCTTGCTTGCGCTCGGGATCACGGTCGAGACCAGACTGACCAGACAATACTGCTCTAAAGGGATGCAATGGGGGTCTAAAGTTTGTATGGAGAACCTCACTTTCACGCGGGCGAAGCCGCTGGCAGAAGGCTAGTGTTTTAATCAAATCTTGCAAGTAAATTTTAAAACTGTTATCTTTAACCGATTGTGCTGAAATTTTGCTAAGTGACGTCATACTAAAGCCAATATGGCGAACTCCTGAACATAGCAGACGAGTTATTGTTTACAATTACAACTACGTCATAACAAATCCGACAAGGCCGATTTTTTTAAGTTTGTTTTTTTAGGGCACCGTAATCACAGATTACTAAATAGTTACTCCGTAATTATTATATTTTGAATTTGGATGATTTTTTCCTTTTTCTATTCTACTTCAGAATCGGGGAATCAACTTTTTTCGATTTTTCCTCTCTAGCGGTTGACAACAATGGAGTAGCCTAATGGTGATATTATGTGTATTTCATTTCAAATTTTAGTATCGAATTCTGACCTTCGCATACGTGAAAACTTGTTTCTGAGGTCTAATTGAAGATTTAATATTTTTTGTAACCATATTTTATAATTTTATTTCTGTTGTCGTATCAAATTAGATACTAAACATATTTTTTCTGACATTTGAAGGCTAAGACACTATCAGATTACATCATGTCTCTATCTTTGACACTCCTTATAGATATACAATTATACATAGAATGCATATAAGTTTGTATATTTTTATTTTGCTCAGAAGTACGTGACTATTATATTATGGCTCGTAATGAAGTGTTTATTTACTTCAATTCGGACAAAAAAAAAATAAGGAAAGGCAAAACAATGAAAAAATTACTCATTTTTGTTCTTAAAATTTTGCAAGTACTTACATATATGTAGCAAGACATACTGAGAATCGTACGGTAATATTTATTTAAGATCTCAATGATTCATAATTTCACAATATATCATCATTAGCGTTATCTACACGCATCCTGATTGTCTTGGGGTTTTTTTATGGTGGGTAAAAATCTTCCATTGACGAATCCCGCCCCTACTGACTAAACAGCCCCGTTTCTTATATGCCTATCGCACTGGTGCCATGGCGTCCTTTCAAAAAAATACCCTGGAATCTACTCGCGTGGGGTGAATATTATGACCAGATTTTTTAATTTTTATTATTATTGTATACAAATCCATTAATTTTGCTAACAAATTGAGCAACCAATGTCTTGATGATTCGCACAGATTCATTTATTGCATATTTAAAAGAAATTTAAACAATGACCGCTTGATCTTGATATTAAGCACAACGCAAGTGGCATCCACCCTTTTTTGCCACTTGCGCTCTCGTCGAGTGCCGAAACAATAGTGATATTACTGACCTTACACTTTGTTTATTTAATGAGGAAACAATCTATATCAAATACTTTAAATAACCGCTTGAGCGTCCCGCCCATTTTGATAACGTCACGTGATCAAAAAAAAAATGGCTGCGCGCACAAAAAACGTGTTTGGTGACGCGAGCGTAACATGAGTCACTTCAAGTGATGTTTTTGTTTAATGCTATGAACGACTCTTTCAAGTCGTGTCAAGTGTTTGTTGACATTGGGTTTCAAATATTTTGTTTAGAGCGATAAACATTGACTATAGTTGAAATTGTTGAAACAATCATTATTTCAACTTTAGAGAAGATTATTTTTAAAAGTAAAGCGATAACATATACTTTTTATGACTTTTATTGATAGAATGCTTCTTTATACGTACGTTAAAATAAAAACATCATACTTCGTAGTAAAAAAAAATATTTATTTAGAGGCACACGATATGTGCTGACGTCACCCAAATTAAAAAAAAATCTAGAACATTTTTTTTTGACATTATTTTTTTAATTCAAATTAACCATTGTGAAACAAATATCGTATTTTTATCATGAAGAAATATATCGAGATTCGATTAGAAAAGAGACAGAGTAATAAAACATCGTATAATAAACACAAATAGGTATATTATGACGTGGTGTCGTATTACAATGCAAAAAGGGACAAAAGTCACTTTGGGACGTTTCAGCGGATAATGTGGATGTAAACATTAGTATGACGCGTATATTCACACTACGCGAGGCCGACCGCATCAGGCAAAGGTAAAGGCGTTTACGCAGGCCGCTGCAGCCGCTGCCGAGTTTCCGATCCCGATTTCCGGCCACCGTAGGCGCGGACTTGCAGTGGGAGAGCAATGGGTAGCTCGGGGGAGCAATGTCCGATCATCGGGTAGCCATCCGGACCGAGCCCAAGTCAGTAATCAAGGAGTTGTCAGTAAAACCGTTGGGACTCGCAAAATGGTCGAAGCCTCGTAGAGCCCAGGGTCTCTTTCTAAAAGGAAGGCTTGGCCCCAGTGCGAAAGGCAAGGAAGGAACGGGGTGGGCTGTTTAGTCAGCAAGAGTCTAACACTGTTTCTCGCTCCGCCCAAGAGTGGGATTCGTCATTGGATGATTTTTGCCCACCATAAAAAAGCCCAAGTGAGTAAGCTAAATAAATGACTAAAATTTCTTTGAATCATAATCAATTGAATTGAGTATTTTATTGTCTTGTCAATGTAAATAAGAATTCCCGTATCTATTAAGTCTGATGAAGGTTCTGAGAATTGTTGATTGCAATATTATTATTATAATCGTATTCATTCATCAGTGATTTAAAGTAGGTACCGATGAAATCCATTCATTTTCCAGGGTTGCCAGCCACTGTTTAGGGGATTGTAGAGAATTGGCCAAATCGAAACAATTGAAAATAGCGCGCGAGTAGCTGTACCTATATCAAAGGAAGCCGTGTGGTGAACAAACGGATACCGCCGCCAGTGTATCTAGTCTATGTAGCGTAGATGTGTTGTGGACTTGTGGTTGTGGGTGTACCTACACCCACAACACACCTTATTACGTCATACCAGATTATCGACTTTTTTTTTATTGATTATAGGTTCGCGCTTGACCGCTATCTCTTTTACTCAGATATCAGACTTTTACTGACTAAAATCCACTCCTATATATCCTTTCGTTGCCTAGCATTCCAGAGCCCCGGGTTTTCCTTTCAGCAGTAAACAACCACGGTACTGCTGACTTCTGAAGATGTTTGACCAAAAGCCCTGTAAACACAATAAAAAAAGAGCTCTTACCCATTTGTACCAGTTCCGATCTTTTCAGCGCTGCGTGAGTACATGTCATCGCGATGATCTTCGCTTCCTTCACTAGCAAATACTTAGATCTGTCCAGTCCTGACCGCAGAAGTTCGAAAGCACGGAATTCCTCCAGCTCCTCAAATATGTGGTCAATATATCTGAAGAAATATAAACCATGTTATTGCAGTCGTTCACAATGTAGTAACTAGGTACATTTGGTGCCCTAAGTTACCTAAAAGGGGGTGGCCCTTTGAAAAAAAAGTGTGGGTTAAGTAAGTTTTAGCAATGGTGGCCGAGTGGTAACGGCTCCGACTTACGAGTTTGTAGGTCGAGGGTTCAAACCCAGCAGCCAGGCGCATTACTTTGTGTAATTTATTTCATCATCACTACACTTATAACGTCAAAGGAAAACATTGTGAGGAAACCGGCATGTCCTAGAACCAAAAATTCGAAGACATGTGACATCCACCAACCCGCACTGGGCCCGCGTGTTAGATTACGGCCCACTTCCTCTCACAGAGAGGAGGCCCGTGTCCAGTGGGAACATTAAAAAGGCTGTTGATGATGAGGTAACTTAGGGCACAGACCCTATGCATAAAATATCTAATAAAATATGTTAAGAAATAACGTCTTCGAAAAACAAGCAAGTGCGAGACAGTCTCGCACACTGAGAGTTCCGTACCAATAAACTTATGTAAGTACCTAAATAAATAAATTCCTATAAATAAATTAATTTCCGTGTTTATGCGAAACGACGAGACACTGAAAACGGAACGTACCTAACTACATTCATAGATTAATAGAACGTCTTTACGGAATAGAAGGTTTACTCTCCGTAACCAGTATCGTAAAGGTGTCAATGACCTGATGAGTAGTGACTTTGCAAATCGGCCTTGACTTTGCTTTTGTGGCCTTGTTTTGGACCTACATTAACATAACGTATTTACCTCGGTCACAAATTATGTAATTTCACGAGCGCGTGTAACGTGGGCGCGAGAGTGATGTCACACAAATATAGCTCCAGATAGATTATACGTAAAATAAGTACCTACATAGTATCGACATACATCATTTATACTATTATTATTTAGACTGGCCTGTCAGCATAGTAGTTAGTGACCCTGACTGCTATGCGAGAGGTCGTGGGTTCGATTCCCAGGGGTCAGCGTAGTCTGCTACGCAGACGACACGCTGGTCCTAGCGCAGGGAAGGTCGTACCAGGCGGCGGTCGAACTAGCGACACGTGGGGTTGCGACAGTCGTTGAGAGGATCCAGCAGTTGGGACTCAAGGTGGCACTGCACAAGTCCGAGGCCATGTGCTTTCACGGCCCTCGGAACGCGCCACCAACGGGTTCCCAACTAACGGTAGAAGGAGTTCACATCGGCGTCGGGTCGACGATGAAGTACCTAGGACTTGTCCTCGACAGCCGGTGGAATTTCGAGGAGCACTTCCGACGTCTGGCCCCCAAACTCAATCGGACGGGGGCTGCTCTCAAGCGGCTCCTGCCGAACCTTGGGGGTCCAGACGCCTTCTGCCGGAGGCTCTACGCCGGCATCGTCCGGTCCATGGCCCTTTATGGGGCACCAGTGTGGGCGCCGACGCTGCGTAAACGCCCGGCGGCCCAGCTGAACGCCTGCCAGAGGGTCATGGCCATCCGGATGGTGCGGGGATACCGCACGGTGTCCCGAGAGGCGGCGAGCCTCCTTGCTGGCCTACCACCATGGGATCTGGAGGCAACAGTCCTTGCACGCATGCACGACCAGCGCGTGGAGGTGCAACGCCGGGGCGAAGATCCGCTGCCCGAACATGTCGAGGCGTGGCGGAAGGAGCTCCGGCGAGATCTCATGGTGAAGTGGAAACAGCGACTGTCGCAACCCAGCGCTGGGCACACCGTAATCTCAGCGGTAGTGCCCCTCTTTGAGGCGTGGCTGGATAGACCTCACGGCGTCCTCACCTTCCGCATGACGCAGGTTCTCACCGGACATGGGAAGTTCGGGAGATTCCTGCACCGGATTCGTGCGGAGGAGACGTCCGGGTGTCGCCACTGTGAGGCGAGCCCGGAGGACACGGTGGAGCACACGGTGGAGGTGTGCCCTGCTTGGGAAGAGCATCGCCGTGTCCTCGTGGGGGTGATCGGCGGCGGCGACCTCTCGCGCCGGGCCCTGGTTCAGGCCATGGTCCACAGCGAAGAGGAATGGCAGGCGGTCGCCTCCTTCTGCGAAGCAGTAATGCTCGTAAAGGAGGAGGCCGACCGCATAAGGCAAAGGCAACGGCGTACTCGCCGTAGCCGTCGCCGCCGCGATCCTGCCGATATCCGGCCACCGTAGACACTGGCTCGCGGACGGTGAGCAATGGGTAGCTCGCCGTCCGGTCGTCTGTAAGACCGAGTCCTAGTCGTCAACGGCGCGCACCGTTCCCGCGCGCCTCAAGGAGTTGTCAGCAAACTGCAGGGGCCCTTCAGGGTCGAAGCCTCCCGGAGTCTAGAGGGAAGTGGGAAACTGTTACCTCGACTCCAGGAATAGGGCAAGGAAGGTACGGGGTAGGTTTTTTAGTCAGTAAGAGTCTGACACTAGTCTCCCGCTCCACCCAAGAGCGGGTTTCGTCATTGGATGATTTTCACCTACCATAAAAAAAAAAAAAAAAAAAAAAAACCCAGGACAACTGTTTGTGTGATGAGTACGATCATTTGTTCTGTGGCTGGGTGTAATTTATCTATTATATGTATGTATTTAGAAATATATAAGTATGTTTATCAGTTGTCTAGTACTCATAACACAAGCTCTGCTTAGCTTGAGACTAGACGGCGTTGTGTGATGGACGTCGAATATTATATTAAATATTATTATTATTATACTTTAGCAAAAAAGGTCAAGGCTTTTACACATTCTTTGTAGGTAAGTATACCAGAGTTTACAAATTTCCTAATCGTGTCTATGTTTTTTCAAGAAAAGATGATGCTAGGGTTTCTGTGAAATCTGCACACACTTTCCAATAGTTTTTTTTAGGAAGGAAAATCCAATGATATTTCCGCCGCCTTTGAACGGGGCAAGAGATAATGTCAGACTTTTAGATACTAACTAAAAATTTAAAAAACGACTCTTGATCCTTCATTGTTTTTCATTCCGGGGCCGAACCGTCTTTTCAAAAACTGATCCTTGGCCCCAGTCGGTTAAACCCCGCTGGGTTTTTTTTTTTGACAAAAAAAATCCCTATGTATGCTTAGATCTTTAAAACTACGCTACAGATTTTGATGAGGTTTTTTTAATAGATGGAGTGAAACAATAGGAGGGTTAATACATATGTATAATCTTATATATAAAAATGAATCGCAAAATGTGTTGGTAAGCGCAAAACTCGAGAATGGCTGAACCGATTTCGCTAATTCTTTTTTTGTTGTGTTTGTTACTGTCAGGAGAAGGTTCTTATGAAAAAAAAAGATTATAGTTGGGTAGAGTAGGGTAGAGTAGGGTAGAGTAGGGTAGAGTAGGGTAGAGTAGGGTAGAGTAGGGTAGAGTAGGGTAGAGTAGGGTAGAGTAGGGTAGAGTAGGGTAGAGTAGGGTAGAGTAGGGTAGAGTAGGGTAGAATAATCTGTTGCCGGGAGCGAAGCCGCGGGCAAAAGCTAGTACAATATATTTATTATCACCATTGCACCCGGGCGAAGCAGAGACGGAACGCTAGTATTACATATAAACCGCATTGCTTGGTTTTAACTAATAGGCGAATAATTTTGAAGGGACTGACTGAGGTTCCATAATAACTTTTATTCAGTTTAAAATTGCCTAACCAAAGATGTAACGCACATACATACATAGCGATTGGTGTACGCAGGATTAGCATCCTCCTTAGAAAGTTTTCTCAGAACTAAAATCGAATTTGATTTATTTCAATAATTTTCGGGTCTACATACTACATTTTTGTTAAAATATTAATTTATGTAACAAGATCCTTATAACATCTGCCGTTATTTATAGCACATGAGATATGAACATTATATTGAGGCAATGTGTTTTTAGAGTTGGATATATTCCCATGCTTACTGGAAACACCCCTGAAAAAAAATATTACGTGGTTCTTTAAATAAGCATGAAAAACCCTGATCTGTTTTCAACATCTTTTTTAAGATTTTCGTAATCGCTTGCGTGCGTACATCGTAATTTTTACGCGGCTACAAAACAGACGTTATGACTTGGACCAGATACTAACTCGCTAAGAAAAACCCAAGGAAGAAAACACTTTTAGTGTCCGACCGCACTTTTGGTTTGAATTTCGATCAAAAACAACTGACCATGAGTATGCCACGCTCAGTGTAGGGTTGCGTAGTTTGTCGTTCGTCACAATAAATGTCCCCACTTAAGAGTAACAAAAAAATGGCCTATTTGTCACATTGAGTTGACATTCTAAGTACAAAACCCTAAAAACGGGCCCGCAAAGGACGATGATAACTTAAGAAAGAGCTATAAATTCCAACTACACATGGAAATTTCGATTTTTTTTGTCAATTTGAGTCCCATCACGAGTAGTGGGAAGTAGAGATAACTAGTGTCATTTAGTCATTTTAATTGACTTCTTGACTTTTCAAAATTGCCAGTAAACGGTTCGTTTGAAATAAATACCATGCATTTTGAATCTTTGACTAATATTTATTCCTTACCCTTATAGCATAAGCATTGGAAAAAATCTGAGAACAGTGTAGTTACGTGATTCGGTAAAATCAAGAATTAAAATCTTTTCATAGTTAAGTTTGCACGGAATCCTCAGTGCAAGAGACCGACTCCAACTAGCCTGTTTTTTTCTAATTACCTGTAGCAACTCTGCGCTACTTCCATGTCCTCTTCGTAAGACTTCCCAGGGAACAGTGGCTTGGGAGCATCATCGAAGAACTCGTGGAATGGAAATTCTTTGCTTATAACCTCCATAGATTTCGTCTGAAAAACAAAAATAGTAAAAGCCTCACGTAAAATTTAAACGGTGTAAAATTCCAACTTTGAACTTTTAAAGGTCAATAAGTTATGAATTAAAATACTATAGGTATAAAATAACATAATTTAAATACACACGTATAAATAGCTAAGTATAATTTAACATCTAAAATTAGAAACATAGAGGTAATAATGGAAAAATTAAGAGGTTTTGAACGTGTTTGCGGTTTTTGTTTAACATTATGTCCATTTTATTGATTGGTAATTGCTAAACAAAGGGATTACATCGCAATCATTTCTACTATGAGTTGGGATTCCCTAAAAGATTCTTGATAGCACGTAGAGGCTTTTCAGTCGAGAGAGAAAAAGTTATTTTAGCTAGGAAGATGTGTTCCTTCGTCGACAGCGCTTTGCGCTTGCATTTCAGGGCTTAACTGACATTTTTTGAACAACCTGTAAACTTTTGACCTTTTAGGACTTTCACTTAGGTACCCTAACAAGATCAAATTCAAGACCGTGCTCTCTATGAGTAAAATACATGAGGGGTTCCTGTCTCATTAAAATATACGTAGGATTATCATCACACACGTACGTGTTAACATGTTATTCAAAATTAATAAATATAAAAGAAAGTTATTAACTTATTCAAATTAGGTCCTTTTTGAGACAAGTCCCCAAAAGGCTTACTCGTCACTACCTGCTCTATAATCCAACGATTTGTTACCTGGTCCTGTGCACACTTAGCGAGGAAGGTCTCCCACCGTGGCCGCACGTGGTAAACGTGGAAATGATGCGCCAGCTCGCAGGTGGCGCCAGCATCTTCACCAGCCTCCAGGGTGCTCTGCAGCCGACCCACGCGCTCCAGCAGCTCCAAACGCTTAGCCAACACGTAGTTCACGCGACCGTACCTGTTCAGCAGAAAAGAAATGGGATGTTTGAAGGTTAGAACCAAATATTACGAAGTTTGCACGTGAAAGACACAGTAGGCGACTCAGTAGTGAAGCGAATTGAGTCGCCTACGAAGCAGCTCAGTCTTCTGAGGGTATTGTCCGAGCGAACAGGGACAGGCTTTGTATTTGATTATATTGTTTAACTGTATGTATGTATGTAACTGTATGTATTATTGTGTATGTTTAATTGTGTCTGTTAATTATTTTATTTCATTTCTATTTAATTTTACTGTATTTGATTTTGATTTTATTTCTTCATTTTGTTTTTGTTTTTATTTAATTATGGACTATGTCTGAATTAAATGATTTAAAAATAACAGTAGAAATTTTGCTTTTAAAAAGTATATTATTTTCGTGAACAAAAACATCGTTTTTCTAGTTTTTCGTTAAAATCAATCAAAACGCTTCAAGGAGTCAGCGCAATTTATGCAATATTAATTTGGTAATTATACAGCAGTGGCTGCCAAATTACCTTACTCAAGACGAAAATATTATTTTAAGAAAAGTAAACTCATTGGATTTTTTGTCACGTGGCTACACGTTTATTGGGAAATTTAAAATGTCGAAGAAATATCTTATTTTATTTATTTTTACAATAAAATGACACTCAGTGTTATTATTACATACATATATATTACATTAGAATGACGATTTTTCCTACTACAATTTACAAAATATCTCAAACTGTGGGAAGTTTATTTATATTTATTATTATTTATTTATACTTTATTGTACACCGCATTAAAAAATATAGGACAAACAATGTATATTTGAGTTTATTCAAATGACTAAGGTAGGACTATAAATAATACTTAAGACTGGTGAAAAATAAATAAAATGAGTAAAGATCGACCGTAGACTGCTACTTACGACCAAACTGGTAATAACTGGTTTCAACAAAGTTTCGATTTTGAACTAAGAGACCGATTATTCAGCTCCACCAAAAATAACTTCTAGAACTTTGATTGACAGTTGTGCTAGATACCTAAAGACTGACTCATTCGTTTTAGTAATAATACATATAATCGTCGGAATATTAAATTGTACATTATTTTTTTATTTATATAAACTAGTGTTCGACTGCGATCCCACATGATGGTAAGCAGTGATGCAGCCGTTGATCGTGAAGCGCACTAGTTTATTAAGAGCCTATTAACTTTAGCCTTGAAGACATCAAATTCACATATTTTTTTACACCCATTCAGCCACTTTTATTATTATCACATCAGATTTCGGTTAAGGCCGAAACTGGAAGAGAAGCCGAACATTCATGTGTTTCGACCAGTCATTAATAATAGTTTTTTTTTGTAAAGTTTCTCGGTGCTGTAGACCTTGTTCTAATTATTGTTACCATATGGAGCCAGCAATCTGTCGTTTTCGCCACAAAAGGAATAATTACAAATCAAATTGCATGACAGGCGGCGAAAAGTTAATATACCTATTAATTATTATTATAGTTAGCCTGTGCTGTCCCACTACTGGGCAAAGGTTTTCCTCCATTATTTCCAATTATCCCGGTTACTCACTTATGGAAGAAATCCAGTAACCAACAAAATAACAAACCAAAAAAAAAGAAAATAAAAAAAGCAAGAAGCAAAAACAGAAAGTAAAGAAGAAGAAAGAGAGAAAGAAATAAAGATAGTAGAGAAGAAATAAAGTTGTATTCTGTTCTATAAAGGTGCCATCTCCTTCGTGGTCTGCCGCGGCCCCGCGTCGCTGTATCCAGGCACCAATCCTATGTTTTACGGGCCCACAGCTCATATAGTTATGGATATTTTTTTTTCACTTCCATAGTTCAATATTTCAGGTTCACTTACCCGCGTGGAGCAGACCATTGAAGGGTGGTCAAAGTTTAAAGAGATAAACCAAGTTCAGTTTATATTATCTATCTACACTAATATAATAAAGAGGTAAAGTTTGTTTTTTTGTTTGTAGGAGGTAATCTCTGGAACTACTGGTACGATTGGAAAATTTTAGCAACAATAGAAAGCTGCTTCACTCCTGAGTGACATAGGCTATACTTTATGTACCTACGCGGGCGAAGCCGCGGACAAAACCTAGTACCTAGTTCATAAGTGCATAACACAGTTCTTTGTTACTCTCGGAATCCATAAGTGGTTATTTACGGAGACGCGAATAATGCGTTGGGCGTCGTACATTGCCATATGTTTGTGATGACGCAGCTCGCAGAGCAGCTGTACTGATTGGTGAAGTGTTTGGAGCAGGCCAATCAGAGCGCCGAACGACATGAACGCCTCAATCGCGTTAGCGTAAAACAAACTCAAACTAGGCACTCTTTCAAATCTTTTTCAATTCACTTACTCGAAAACTGCCTCTTATCGCACTCCTATTAGGTTCAATATAGCATGTATATTACCCAAGTGCTTTTTTGAGTTTACCACAACAAGGGCTTTTTTATTCGTTCCTTATCGTCACGGTCACGGGTGATTATTTTGTTTTACTTAGTTTATCGAATCAGGCGCGAGGCGTGCCCCAGAGTCGCTGGACGACCCCACGAAATTAGAAACTGACCAGAGCAGATTTGAATGCTATACTTATATAAACTTCTCATCAAAAAAATCGAAACACTTCCGTTTTCATTGTTTCTGTCCGAATTTAACACAAAAAAGAATTCATACGATGAAAAAAAATACATATATTATAGCTGGCAGTTTGGCCATTACAGTAATAAGCGAAAATTCTAAATTCAAAATTAGAATTTCATTTGTTTATCTTATAAACGAAATGAATCACTGTTTTGAGACAAATGTGTGTTTAGGGTTGGAGTACATTTAGCGTTTAAAAACTAAAAATTGGCGCCTATCCTTAAACTTTTTGTTTTTTATTTCAATACTGTGACTTTGGGACGTCTGAAAAAAGGTTTTTTTTCTAAAACGTATGGATACTTCGCCCACAGAAGCCGCCCAAGTTGTGGCATTGCTGGATTCTGGCCTTAGTCAGCGTGTTGTGGCTGCAAGACTGCATCTAAGCCTGTCATCTGTTCATAGAGTCTATAAACGTTATCGGGAGACTGGTTTGTTCACGCGCCGTTCAGGATCTGGCAGGAATCGGGTCACTTCTGAGCGAGATGATCGATTTATTGTAACAACTTCTTTAAGAAATCGACGCCTTAACGCTTTTCAACTGCAGCAGCGGCTTCGTGTTGTACGAAGGGTGGCTGTAAGTGACTCTACAATTAGAAGAAGGTTGAAGGATCGTGGACTGGTACCGCATAAGCCAGCAAATGGGCCGAAATTAACTGCAGACCATCGAAGAGCGCGCCTTAACTTTGCACGTGAGCACCTAAATTGGTCATACCTACAGTGGAGCAAAGTTCTCTTTTCTGATGAGTGTAAAATTATGCTGTATGGTAACGACGGAAGGAACAAGGTCTACAGAAGAGACGGAGAACGCTATGCACAATGCTGCATTGAAGAAAAGGTCAGCTATGGTGGCGGTTCGTGGACGGTTTGGGGAGGAATCAGCGCCGACGGTAAGACAGAGCTTGCTTTCGTGTCTGGGCCACGTCTGCCTGCACTAAACTGTCATCGGTACGTCGAAGAGTGTCTCGAGCCTCATGTGATGCCCTATGCACATTTTATTGGCAACGGCTTCATAATCATGCACGACAATGCTAGGGCTCACACCGCGGGCGTCGTACGAGATTATCTTAACGAAGTCGATATCTCTATTATGGAATGGCCAGCAAGAAGCCCGGACATGAATCCCATTGAACATCTATGGGATGAATTAAAGAGACGAATTCGAGCAAGAGATCCTGCCCCAGAAACACTTAGCCAGCTGCAAGATGCAATCCAAGAGGAATGGGACAATATACCACAGCATGTGATCGTGACTCTCATCCGATCGATGAAGAACCGTATGGAAGCAGTAATTAGAGCTCGGGGAGGGAATACAAGTTATTAAATAAACGTTTTTTAGCTTTTTTTTTCATTTACGTGTGTTGTTTTATCCATTTCCTTTATACTCCATACGGAATAAAAATGACTCATTTAACAAAATACGAAACCTATGAAAAATTCATTTAAATTTAGAACATTAACATTAAGATTTGATAAGCTCATATTACTCACTATTAAACGACATTTAACATTTATTCCTAAATGTACACATTTTTCTGATAATCCTGACAAAACGTAAACTTGCAAGGTGTTTCGATTTTTTTGATGAGAAGTGTATTTCTTAAATTTCTACTGTATGCTTGAGATACGATTAAATTTTTTTTCTTTCTTTCTTTATTTCACAAGTCGTAAGTGTATTGAAAAACGTCGTTTGACACACGTGCAGATTTGTCATTGCAGCCCTCGGCTCCATAACACACTCGCCTACGGCTCGTGCGAATTTCGCCTCGGTCGCAATGACAAACTTCCTGCACTTGTATCAAAATGTACTATTTTCAAACTACGAACATGTATAGGTACAGGGTATAACGTAAATGAGTGGACAATTTTATGAACTACTTATTTATTTATTTAGTTTTTATGCACATAAAGGTACAGAAGCGGACTTAATGCTTTAGGGTTACTATTTCTCCCATAGAAATGTATGAATTTAATATCATTTTTTTATTACTATTCCGTGACATTTAAAATATTGTTTTTCATGACATTTAATTTATATAACTTATTTTCTATAATGACCCTCTCTCCTAATTGTGCTGTGACCGACAGGGTCCATATTGATCTTGTTAAATTTTTTGCCATCAGTGTACATAATACGGAATGCAATAAAGTATTGAGTATTGATGATTTAGTAAGGTTATTTTTTTTGCAAATATCTTCCTTGAAGAAATTCGTTAATTCCCATAGGTATTCGTACAAGCGGTATCTAAAATATGACAACCTTTTTTTTACAGCCTGTATTTCTTTGTTGCTGAAGTGGAGCATCCTCCGGCTCTGTTTTGAAGTTACCCGTTAAAAGGGATTCATAAAGAAGGACTACTTCAGATCTATTCTCAGACCATGAACTCAAGATCTGACTTGAGTCACAGTCGAAGCTTGCTATAATTAAGATTTAATGTCGTATATCTATTACTAATGCACTTTAGAATATGCATTAGTTTGTTATGTTATTGATATTTAATGATACAGCATACGGAAGTTTACACATTTAATGTTGGGAAACATTGATTGATTTTCTCAGCTCTGAAGAGTTATTTTGTATGAAAAGCTAAAAACAATTTTGTATTTTGACGGATGTATGCATTGACTTATATTCTACATAGTGATAGACAAGCACGTTCATGAAAACTGGGTTTCAAAATAGTGAAAACGCTGGGCATAATGTCGTTTTAAATTTTTTTTAAAACATACAGAGGTAAATAGCTTAAAGAGAATACGTCAATAAGTCATCAATGTAAAGGTATAAGGAATAAACGATATCGGAAATGACAATGTTATTTTAAGCGGAAGTAGAAATTGTTAAACATTTATTAACATTTTCATATTTTTTAATGTACTTAGTTAAAAAATCAGTACATTGTACACATAAATGAAACATTATTTTTGGTATTAATTATACTTGTGACACAATATGGTATGGGATATGGGCATTCTCTTTTATATATATATTTTTTTTAAACTTAATGCAATTTTGAAACTGTCAAATGATTTGATTTTTTAAATAATTTCCGGACGACTTAGTGCTCCATTACGGAGACGCAGCGCGATCGGCGTTTGTCGTACGGTGCAACATGTTTCTGTTTGCGCGAGCGATTCCGTTGCCCGCTGCTGCAATATACGACGGACACCCAAAGCGTCGGCCATAGCGCCGCGTCTCCGCAAATAAGCTTTGAGGGGTTGTCTCACGCCCGCGCAGCTTACTCTGCGCTAGTACCTATTGTCAGTTATGACTCATACTGACTTTATTGTATTGCGCAATATCGCATAAGCATCTAGAGTCAGAGATGTCCAACTTTTAACCTTTTTTAGATATTTTTGGGAAAAAAATACAAAATGGTGTAAAAATGATTGGAATCGATTCAGTTAGTAATGATTCTGAACAATCTATATTGCAGCTTCGCATCACTATATAGTATAAAAAGAAGTCACTTCCCGCTGTCGGTCTTTATGTAGGTACGCTTAGTATACTCGTAGTAGTGTCTTTAAAACTACGCAATGGATTTTTAAGGTTTTTTTTCAATAGGCAGAGTGATTCAAGACGAGTGTGTTACGTGATTCCGAAAAACGTAATTTCGAATAACACTTTCCCGAAAGTTTACTAATCCGAAACACGTCGTTTAATAATCGTGGAATAAATACGTATTTCGGATCAGTAAACATAAGGGGACGTGTTATTCGATAAGTACATTTTTCGGGATCATGTAATTCGAGATGGCGTGGTTTCGTTGTAAAGATTTTCGTTGCACGCTAGTGCATTCGATGTTACGTGTTTTGGATTAGTAAACTTTCGGGAAACTGTTATTCGAGGTTACATTTTTCAGAATCATATAACACACTCGGGTCGCTGGTATTATACTAACAATAATCTAGACTAATATAATAAAGAGGGAAAGTTTGTTTTTTTGTTTTTTTATTTTTTTGTTTGTAGGAGGTAATCTCTGGAACTATTGGTCCGATTGGAAAAATTTTAGCAACAATAGAAAGCTGCTTTACTCCTGAGTGACATATGCTATATTTTATTAACGCGGGCGAAGTCGCTGACAAAAGCTAGTGTTGTATAAGCTGAGTTTGGTTGCACTTCAGGTACTTCGAATTTTTAATAAGAACCCTGCGCCTTGGGAGAGTAGTAACTGATTCTCTATGATGATGTAATCAATTCACAAGCACGCGGATACTTACAAATACAAGTCGATCATATTCTCATTCGAATCGCACAGTAATAAAGTTTTTTTTTGTAAATTGCTATAAACTAGTGCTTGACTGCGATCCCACCTGATGATAAGTAGTGATGGAATCGTTGATGGTGATCCGCACTAGTTTATTAAGAGTCTAGTCACTCTAGTCTTGAAGACACCGACACCGAAACCACAGACATAAATTATTTTATTCTAGATCCGAGATCTATAAAATTGATATTGGCATACCAACACACATTGGCTGATGATCTGTACGAATCAATAATGCGATTACATCATACCTGATAAATATATTTAAATAAATCAACGATCTTGCTGTTTTTTGTGTATATACGCGAGATAAAAATACAGCTGCAAAAAAATAGATATAGGTTACTATACATATATTGTTGATGGCAACTATGCAGTGTCGACATCATTGTGTGCCGAACACAATGATTGGCACACAATGATCCCGACACTGCATAGTTGCCATCAAAAATATGTGTAGGTAAACTAGCTTTTGTCAGCAGCTTCGCCCGCGTACATAAAATATAGCCTATGTCACTCAGGAGTAAAGCAGCTTTCTATCGTTGCTAAATTTTAGCCAATCGGACCAGTAGTTCCAGCGATTACTCCCTACAAACAAAAAAACAAACTTTACCTCTTTATTATATTAGTGCAGAAGACTATACACATTTTTTGCCACTCGGGTATTCAATGATCGCCGATCGGTAGACGCGCATTTTTTAACCGACTTCAAAAAGGGCATTTTCGAAAACATTCACGTTTCTACGTCCACAATTTTTGTGATATTATGAGGTAGTTATTCGTTACATACATTACATATTTTTCAAGTATGGTTTACGGCTGGTTTTAGTGTATTCTAGTCTTACTAATATTATAAATGCGAAAGTTATGATGTTTGGATGTTTGTTACTCAATCACGCCAAAACGGCTGGTCGGATCTGGATGAAATTTGGCACAGGCACAGGATACACTCCGGAATAGGACATAGGCTTTTAAGCTAGTAAAAAATAAAATTATAGTAGGTTGGTTGATTTCAACTATGTTATCAGCAGCTTAAGGTACTGCATAGCTTGAGCTGCTTTGTAACAATGGTAACGATTCCGACTTTCGAGTTGTAGGTCATAGGTTCGAACCCATCCAGGCGCACTACTTTGTGTAGATAATTTATTATGATACCAAAATGGTGAAGGTAAACCTCGTATGGAATCCTGCCTGCCTTTAAACAAAAACAAAAAAAAACCCTGTTTATCTTTAAAAAAAAAAACTGAAGACAAGATACAACCACATATCCGCACTTAACCCGCATGGTCGATTATAACATTTATAACTCGTTCCCTGTCCTTGAGAGCAGGTTTGTGTCCGAGCATAGCTAGGTGCGTGGGCGGTTTGGGCTCTACCCACGGCCTCACCCAAAGGGGCTTTTTTATGGTGGGAAAAATCATCTAATGACGAATCCCTCCCTTGGGCGGAGTGGGAAAGCGTGTCGGACTCTTAATGACTAAACGACCCATCCCTTTTCTTCTTAGCCTTCATACCAGGGTCGGACCGACCGAGAAACCGACACCAAGCCCCAGTAAGCACCCAAAGGGGCTTCGCGCAAGGCCTGGCTTCTTTAAGCGAAGGCTTTTTTTTATAATTGATAGGCTAGGTTTATTTTTTTACTCGATAGTAAGCGACGATGTGGTCGAAGCTGGATTTCGACAGTAATGTCTCGTTTTCGAATTTATTAAAGAACAAGTTTTCAATGAAAATATTTATTCATAGTAAGCTTTTATAGCGCTGTATTCGTTGTGTGCGCGATGACAGCGCCCCTAGTGGCCGCAACTATTCAGGACTTGTCATCTGTCAAATCATGTCAACTAGATGATAAGATATTTTTGTGACATTGATTTTCGACTAGTTTCTCAACGAAATTGAAAAAAAAATAGTGTAAAAAGTGAGTGTGTGTATATTATACCTAGCGATTTTCACATTACATGTGCATGCAGATTACATGGATTTCACATTATACAGCAGCTATCCATTTTTGTCTTTGCTGTAATGTCCACTTTGATGTTGGAAACGAATAAAACTTGCACGAATTGTTTTTCCCATTGTTTTTACAATTTACGACACAGCATGTACTATGACCCATATCGCATTTTTACGTTTTTACTTCACTATCACTACATAGTATAAAACAAAGTCGCTTTCTCTGTCCGGGTCCCTATGTCCCTTTGAATGCTTAAATCTTTGAAACTGCGCAACGGATTTTGATGCGGTTTTTTTTAATATATAGAGTGATTCAAGAGGAAGGTTTATATGTATAATAATATCCATTAAATAGTGGAAAAGTACTTTTATTTTTGAGGTTTCTAATGTGATGTCGTAAATAATTACATTTTTTCCGCTTACATTGCAAACGCAGGCTGAACCCTACGAGTTTTATCAAAATAATGTACTAAGTATTGTACACATTGAAAAGGTCTACAGAAAAGTCCGCGATGTTATATGTCTATCTCTTATGGATAATCCACAATAACTTTTTTTTGTCATTTACTTTTTACGACAAATAATGGCTAATTTTCGAAGCGATTTTAACCAATACAGCATTAATCCTTAACCAATTAAATACCTTGAATACATTGTCCGTTTAATATAGATCTATATGGCCCTTTACACCGTATGATTTAAGTGAATATTTTTGAAGATATTACAGATTTAAAAATTGCGGGACGTAGCGTTTGCGGCGGTACCGGCCTACTGCCCGGTGCGGCAAGAGCGTGCCTATAAATAGCGGATTTTGATGGTTTTTTTTTTAATAGATAGAGTGATTCAAGAGGAAGGTGTATGTGTAAATTACATGCATAATATATTTAATATCACCATTCCACCCGTGCGAAGCTGGGGCGGGTCGCTAGTAAAATTATAAAGGAAGTTATGAAAATAAAGCAATTTGACACATGACAGCCCAGAATTCATTCACATTTCTGCCATGTCGTGCGCTACGATCGAATTGCCGTTCCCCACCACCCACTTCGCACATAGCCATATCCTATATACTTAATTAAAACTCGTCAAGAGGAATCACACGCGCCCAAGCTCGATGAGGTTGTGTCGTTTCATTACAGTGTTCTTATGGCCACCTTCCAGTTCCATCATCAGATCAAGTCCACGAAATAATAATTTTGCAATATCCTCTGATTGTCATTTCTTTTTTTTTATTGGTTATAGGTTTGCGCTTGACCGCTATCTCACATAATGGAAAGCGACGATGCGGTCGACGATGGAGCGCGCTTACCTAAAAGTAACCTATTCACTCTTACTTATGCATGCACATGACAGGCAGGTTCAATATGGCATGTATATCACCCAAGTATTTTTTTAATTTATCACAAGGGCTTGTTCATTCACTATTTATCGTCACGGTCAAGGGTGATTATTTTTGCTAGTAGTATCTAGTGAGCCTGCTCTACACTACTCACGAAGTTGCCTCGACGAAGTACTCATCGAAGTTGACCGAAGTCCGAAGTTTGTGACTACACACTCGTGCAACCTCGCGAGGAGCACTTCCAGTCCTTTGACTCGGTCGCAAAAACCGACAACGACTGGAAGTCGCCCGAAGCGAGGCGAGGTTGCACGAAGCGAAGCGAACCTTTCTACACTAACGTATTCGTTCAACTTTGACCAATTTCGCGACTTGTGTAGAGCAGGCTTAAGACACAAATGTAAGTTATAATGAAGCTGTCATAGTCGAAATACGACTAAAGCCTGAAAAAAAAGTGAATAGCATGTAGATCACTTAAGTGGAGTAAAGCCACTATACGGCAGGTATCATCTAGTTCGTAGTACATATAAGGTGCTTTTAAAATATATGCCACCCCTTTAATGGGTGATAGTATTGGGTTTATAGATTACAATAGTGAAGAGCTTTCGTACCCCGGAACAGTTAATCCAGTTTGAGAAAATAAAGTAGTTAAATAAATATTGACTCTTTTCTGCACAACGTGGTTCACAAATTACGCGCGATGTTTCTCTTCGTCAATGAAACAGCTGCATTAGCTATCTCTTTCCATTCGTTCTACGAATGAAAACTAAAATCAGCTGACTAGCTTGTCCCTACCTAATTCACTAGGTACGCAATAATACGTAGGCAAACAAGTGTTTTAAAGTGCAATTACTTACCAGTAGTTACCAGTTACCATGATAAACTTCAAAACAGTCCATTTCAAGTTAGTGTAAACGATAGGTACTTAGACTAACCTTTCGACTTTTGTAATTACACACACAATTAAAGAACAAAACGCCGGCGTTCGCTTAGGATTCAAAAGTGTAATATCAAATAACGATAAATTACAGGAACTTGGCGTATTTAAAAGTTATTTACCTACACCAATTGCACTGTATTTACACACTCCCTACCGACTTATCCACAAAACTGTTGCACAAGTCCACCTCACACAAATGTAGACACGCTTACGTACATGGCTTTTCACTTTGTTCAATGTGTCCGTTTTACTTTTCAGTTGCCTAAATGTTTTTAATAAAAACGCGCGCGATAATAATTCCCGTGGCGGTCGGGGGGCGACTGGCAAGCGAGTGGTCGGCCAGCGCGTGCGGCGAACGGGGAAGTGCGCGCGGGGGAGGGGGGGCTGCGCAGTGACGACATAGTGGCCAGCGCGCAGGCGGCATTCGTCTGATATGAATGAATGTTGTAGAATGAATGGCACCGGTGTTTTGCGGCGCGGAGCGGCAACAGCTCATAAAGTGTACAGGATGGTTTTATGCAAAAAAAGAATTAAAATTTATACGTGAATAATTTTTGTATGAGAAAAAAAAACACAAATTATCTACATTTTATCTTTACTATTGTAATCTATAAACATAGTGCTACACGCCCTGGAGAGCGTGGCATATATTTTAAAAGCACCTTATATATATCGATGATTGTTTATTTACGAACCTGGAGAAATCCTTGTCTGTCTGAAGAGCTTCCTCGCCGTGTCCAAGACGCAGCAAGTGACGCTCGTCCACATCCAACTCGGCCACTTTTTCGAACAGCTGATTCAGTGCCTGGTTACTGTGAGTGACCACCAGGTTCCGCTGCCATGGGAAGTTGTGATACAGATTTGATATGATCTGTACGGCTACGTCAGTTTTACCTGTCATTAAAGTAATGAATTAAGAAATGTCTTCTTGATCGGTATATCTGTCTGTTTTATAAATGTCGTCACTCAAGTCTGCACCCAGCCTTACAAATGCTTTATTACTTGTGCATCAGTCAATTTATAAAAATAAAATGCAAAATTTGGTTGACACAACTTTTTTTTTGAGGTGGCTGGTAAATATCGGAAGTAAGAAACAGAACGCATCAATTGGACAGCAAATCCACAGCGATGACGAGTCTCCAGGTGTTGTATAATGTTATTTAAATATTTACCAATGTACTTTAATTAGAAACAAAATAAACGAATGCAGGAAAAGGAAAACAACAAATATACCAAATAACGTAATAATATTGAAAATAGCGGAAGTCCATAAATATAATTATTATTGACGACAAACGTACTTAATTTATCAAACCGCAAACAAAATTCCAAATTAACTACATATATGTATAAGGATAAACAAATAAACCAATCACGTGCTTGATTTGACGTCATCACCGCTGGAGACGGTAGGTCATTCCGTCAACGTTGATCGCTTTGAGGCGGCTACCTCTCTCTCCCTCTTTCTTTCTCAGACCTCTCTCTCAATTGGAGGCGTGGCCACGCCCCCAATTCCTTTGTTCTGATGTCATCTCAACGTCACCAGGTCAGAACAAAGAAATTGAAGGCGTGGCCAATTCAAAGCGATCGACGTCAGCGAAACGATTGTAACTTGGCTAGGGGGGGCAGGTGAGATAGTGGCCAATCGCGAGCATAGCAATAATAATAAAAAGAACCGTAGAATTTAATTTGTGAACTGACCTGTACCAGGCGGTCCTACCACCAGTGTCAATCCTGGTTGCATCCCAGACCGAATAGCTTCAACTTGAGTTGGAGTAAATGGGATCGTGTTCCTGTAAACAAAAAAAAATGTTAAATAATCACGATAGGATGGTGTATATACAGATACACAGCAAAATTTTAATAGTTTTAATCCCGTGAAGAGTCGATCCGATACATGAGACACTATCGATTTGTAAAGATAGATTTTGAAACTCGAATTAATTTACGCTTGTGAGGAATTAATTTCTTTAAGCAAACTTTAAGTTGAACGAGTCATTGATATGTACGTATTTGTTGGCCATTGCACACTAAATACATACAGGTCATCGACTCGCTCAGCTGATGATTACCTAAATAAATTAATTTCGTACATGCGTAAATGAATTTTAGTATCAAAAAACAAAAAATAAATTAAAAAATTACAAAATAAAGCAATTTTTTTCTAAAACTGGAATCGAGATACGCAGATGTACAAATTAATTTCTTTAGGTATACATCATATGAGCGAGTTTAATAACTCAAGTACTCAACGACCGACAATACCGTTATAGTATTTAAAGGTTTTTTCAAGAGCTTATCGAATTCTGGGAACTTGAGAGATAAGACATGAGAGCATATTGAATAACCGCCAAAACAAAGATTCTTTGTGCTGGGAACATGGGTCAGGCCTGTTACAAAGTTTTTACTTTGTTCAACAAACACAGCCGGTTTGTATGTGTGCGCCAGTGAGTGTCATAACTACAGCAGTGTCGGCGGTGTTTAAACACAGGATGCTAACTCAGACGGTGTGCAGAAATGCTCAAACCAAAGGCAAGTTTTATATCAATCACCATCATCAGAAGGATGTCACTGTTTCTCATTCCCTCTTGCTCCATGCCAAGGCTGGATGTTCAGGCACGGGCCCATACGAGGACACGGCATGACTCTGGGTGGTCCGCACAATTGTCAGACCTGAGTTTCTTTCTGCCAAATCGGAACCTTCCGAAACATTCGCCCGATGAGGAGCTTCGTAAGGCGGATAAAGCTCATCCAGCTCGGACTTAGGGACTTAGGGGTAACAGGCGTAGAAAAGGTTGATATATAAAAAAGAACCGTTGGCACGTCTATTGGTTCAATAACATGGACCTCGTTTCACGTTTCAGACACCAGTGTACTGAATACAGTACGTACGCGGACTTGTGGATGGCGAGCAATGGGTAGCTCGTCGTCCGATCGTCTGAAAGCCGGCCGGACCAAGCCCAGTCGTCGCACTTCAAGGAGTTGTCAGCAAACCATAGGGACCCTGCAGAAGGGTCGAAGCCAACCGGGGCCAAGGGTTTGGGTCTGAAAGGAAGGTTCTGGCCCTGGTATATAAGGCAATATAGGAACCAGGTGGCTTATTTAATTAGTAATCTGACACTGATGCCACCTTGACTCCGCTTAAGGGTGCAATTCGTCATTGGATGATTTTTACAAACCATAAAAAAACGCGGTTATGTGTTTCTGTTCGGTTTAGGTACATTAGATATTTCGTGCGGGAATTACCAATGTGTTGCTTGCAGTCAGATAACAGCAAAATATTTATTTTCCCCCGATAACGATTTTAATTAACTAAACATACGTTCATTTAATATTAATATGTTTTTAGAACTCCGTCGTCATAGTTGCAATTCTGTTTCAAGCCTAATGTTGAGAACTTTTCAAATTTTAGGTATATGCTTTTCCTACACCATCTGGAACTGATCCCCATAGCGTCGTCGTTGAGAAACATCATGTTATCAATAGATTTTTTCCATTTATTTTTGTTGGATTACAAAACGTACAGAAATACGTCTGAAACACTATTGCTTTTAAAACTTCACGCATTAACCTCACACAAAGGTGATGCATCCAGAAAACCATTTTATGCGTTGTTTCTTTGATGTGTTATTTACTTATAGTAACACTTACAAGTAAGACATACTAATAAGTGAAGATAAAAAACTACGCATTGTTAATTCCAATCGCGATATAAGGTGAAGATATATAAAGCTGAAGAAAAACTGCAAAAACTAAAAACGGACTTATGAAAGAACCTTGTGGAACACCTGTAACGAATTATGATAGAAAAAACGGAATTGTTAACTCATGCCAGTATCCTTATCTGATAAAAAAAGACTTACAAAAACGTCAGAAATATGTTTCTAAGTGGTTTCATTCTGTCAGTGGTATTCCCTGTTTAGTTATTGACTAAGTCGAATGCTTTAGAAGTGCCAAAGCTTGATACAGAATTCTCTAGAGCCCGACTTAATTTCTTTTCGATAAAATACTTTGAATTTAATAGAAAATCATATTGTTGCCAGCATTGGTTTATAAATTTACAGAATATAGATTTTTTAGCTAGTAAAATATATAAATATATTATACTAGCTTCTGCCAGCGGCTTCACCCGCGTAATAGTCGGTTTAAAACGGACTTAACGAAACTCAACCCCTAAGAGTGCTTAGGGGTGGAGTTTCATAAAATCCGTTCTGGATGTCTACAACCCATAAGGAACCTACCTGCCAAATTTTAAGTTTGTAGTGTTATAGTTTCTAAAATTTCGTGATTAATCAGTAAGTGGGATTTCGCTTTTATATACTAATAAATTTACGAACAAATGATCACATTTTGATCTGTACGGTAATGTGAACTTAAGAATCCATTCTTGATAGCAAAGACGAGCTATGGCGACTTATATTAATAAGTGTTTATTATAGACACAACACATTAGAATCAGTCATAGACACGCTAGATCAATGATTGGGTTAGGTACTTACTTTTTGGGTTCGTTGGATAAGTAAGGTCCTCTCTTGGGCTGAACGTGCGGTTCGACTAGTATCACTTTACGAGGCTCATCTTCTTCCATGGCCTCCTCACCATGCTTCTGTTTCTGACGAACATTCTCGAACGTTACCCTGTCATAAAAAAATCATACGTCATATTGTGAAAAGCGTCCGTTGCGAGGTTGGATACAAAAGGTTTCTGTCTCTACAGCCTTAACCAACGATAATTTTGATCTCATTCCCGACAATGATAGATTAAACTTTTTTAATGTTTAAATTAAAGCTGTAACCACCTGTATTTCCGAAGACAGTAATATTACTTTTAGCGTGAGCAAAACAACTAATAATCAAATTTTTAATCGCTGAGGGACCTTTCTACTTGTCTAAAAATCATAATATTTAGGTATGTTAGTAGTTTTCTTGATAGAGACAATTTATTATAAACTTTAGCACACGATATGTTCAAATAGAAATGATTTAATATTGTTATTACTCATTAATTACTCTAAGTACCGTTGTGAATAAATCTGACATATCATAAATAAACTTACGCCAGAGAAATGCGAAGTCTTAAAATAACTGGCGCCTGTATGCGATATGACTCATATATTGTATCAATGTGCATAGTCTATATTAATTATGGACTATGCAAATTGATATCCATGGACTATGCACATTGATACAATACATGAGTCATATAAGGCAGTGAATTTCTTTGTAGAAATTCACTGTTTAAATAATTCTATAACTTCATATTTGGTGTTTTGCGCAAAAACCTCTAAACACAAACTTATTCATTAATTGAGACGTAGACGTTATTGGACGTCATTAGTGATATTGATTAATAGTTTATATCATTTATATAGCTATTTGTAACTGTTGAAATTTAAACGATAATAATTCAGGATCATCATGACAATATTTTTGAAGGTAACAAATAATTACAACAAGAAAAATAGGCCGAGAGGCAGCTTCTGTGTAAAATTGAACGGAACGAAATATGATAAAAATAGGTACCTGAAATAAAATTTTAAATCTTATCTGTTACGAGAGTGTCGTCAACTCCCCGCAACAACTGACGCTCACACGTATAAACTCGGAAACGGATCATCATAAAAAAATACCCATCTACCGTCACTCTTAATAAGTAATTTTTGTTTTGCTCCTAAACTTTATTTAAAAAAAGTAGTAAAAACTATGTCTTTATATACTTATGTAATATTGTTGCATTGCTAGTGAAGTGGACTTGCGAATGGAGAACCGGGTCTCAATAAATACACGGAGTGCAAAGTAAAAGATAAAAAATAACGGCTTGGAACCTGGACGTACCCCAACCGGCTGAGCACTCCATATTCCTCACGCACTCCGCACCTCTACCCCGCCGGCGCCTGCGCTACTTGGGGTGCTTGAACTGGCGATTGTTGGCTATCACGCTCGTTGGCGCTTGATAGGCGGCAGGAATATATAGAATTTATAAACTCGTACTAAGGAAACGTTTTAGGAAATATGTTAATCCGGAGACGATATCGAATACAGGCTGTTTGATGACAGAGCACGGTTGGTGATTAAGAGTTGTTATAGTAAATATGTCCATTCTGTGGAAAATATGGTCTTTCGTCAAGACTAAAACCTCTAAATCTAACTCTATACCTTCCGAAATGACATTAAATTAGTTAGTCGCTACAACAGGCGATGACATTATGTCAGCTCTTTGCAACTCAGTTTTCGTCTACTTTCTTTGTCACTAGTAGAATAAACAGCACACCAACGAAGTCCAGAATATTCCCTCAATTTGCTCTCAGTAAAATCGCTTTTATTGAGAGAGAAGTCCTAAAATCTAAAATCAGAACTGATGTTACCAAAGGTGCTGGTCCTGACGGGTTGCCACCTTTCTTCAAATGTGCTCGTAATTTAGCATATCCTCTTTCCTTAACTTTCAATAAGTCCCTGGTAACTTCTAAATTCTCTACAGAATGGAAAAAGGCTAATCTAGTACAAATTTTTAAAAAATCGGCCAAGAGCGTGTCGGGCCACGCTCAGTGTAGGGTCCCGTAGTTTTCCGTCCGTCACAAATTTCTCACAATGTAACAGAACCCAGTACAATGCCCATGTAAAAATTAGTAACCCAATTTCCCGAGAGATGGCGCTGTACCCGGTATTATTTTAATTTGCATGACCCGATTTTATTCTTTTTGTGTTTTTATTTGAAAAAAGATTCGCTCTGGATAATGAAATATGTAAAAAAGTTTAAAAAAAATGCTTGCATGTAAGGTTAAATTACAAAATTAGTTCAGAACGTTTTTTTTTAATATTTCAAAAACTGTTCATCCTATCAAGTTCAAAATAATTTTCCTTGAAAGTTTACTCAAAGTTCTACTTTTGAGATTTTTTTCAAATTTTTAAAACTTTTGGTTCAAAAGTTAGAGGGGGGACGCCTCATTTTTTACTTTAGGAGCGATTATTTCCGAAAATATTTACATTATCAAAAAAATATTTTACGAGACCCCTAATCATTTTTAAATACCTATCTAACAATATATTACACGTTATGGTAGAAATGAAAAAAAATCACTTTCCAGTTTACGTGTAAGGGAGGTACCCTAATAAAACATTTTTTACCACTTTTTGTTTGTGCACTTTGTCGGCATGGTTGAAATACATAATGGTACCAAATTTCAGCCTGCTAGTACTAGCGGTCGCTGAGATTATCCGCGGACGGACAGACAGGCAGACAGACATGGCGAAACTATAAGGGTTCCTTTTTGACTACGGAACCCTAAAAAGGGGGTTGTGCAAATATTAAAAATTACAGCCCAATCTCCATCTTGTCCATTTTCTCAAAATCATATCTTAATCATAATTTAAGGAATGTTGACGAAATTGTACTAGTTATATTATTTAAGTATACGGAACCTAATCTATGAAGCTCAGAATTGATTAATCACGCTGAGACTAAAGTGCTTGACTGACCGGTTAATGGACGCAATCAGACAACAATCATTGCTATTTTAGTACCTTAAACTTTAGACTCATTAGATACTTAAGAAACAACTTACTTGAATGGTCTGATAAGTTTTCGAGGATCATCAGTCTGCACCTTGATTTCATATCCAGGAAAGCTGTTCCGTAAGTGTTCCATATCCAGGAAAGTATCATTGAAGTCCAGTGTAGGGATCTCATTCGGCATTCTAAAACAAAGTGAATTTTTGACAATTATGTTTTCACACCCTAGACTTTCAAAAGAACAAGAACCAATGAAGATGTAGAATTACTAATGGCTTATTTACACGGTGTTTCTTATGCGTTCCATAACGCGCGTCAACGTCGTGTTTTCTGCTTTGTAAACGTGCATCAGTGGCGCGTAAAAGTACGCCTTGTGCTTGGGTTCTTAGTTTTAAAACAAAAGAAGGTTACCTGGTATAGTGTGCTTGTCCGGGGTCTCCATATCCCAGTACAATGTCATGAAGCCACTCGGGCACAACGCATTCTGTGTTCATCAGCTCTCGTATCGTCTCCAGGACAGCTTTGAAGTTGTTCTCTTTCGGTTTCCGCCTCATCACGATGTTGAACGTTTCGTATACATCCTGTATTCGACAATACTATGTAGACCTTCGTTTTTTTGGATAAAATCAATCAGTTTTTTTGTCTATGTTCTAATAATAAAGACTATTTGAGTTAAAAACAAAAAATAGAGGCGGTTTCTTAAAACCGATGAGACTATAACATTACAAAAATCGATTCTGTTTCTATGAAATGCCCAAAACCAAAACTATTTTATTGCATTAGGTTACCTGAGTCAAGAAAGTACTTGAGTCATGGTAAAAAGTAGCAGTTCCTATTACAGCAAGAATGGTTTTTGCTTTACATATATTATGTATAAGTATTCCAAGAATTAATGTAAAACCTTAAAGAAAGTTTAAAGGAAAATGTATGAAAGAAACTTAATGTGCGTCCTCATTCAATTCCTTCGGCACTGCAAACCGATTTATCGGCTATTTATTGAAAATTCTGCGTACGTGACTTGCAACGAATACTGGAGGAGTTGTTTTTCAAACGGTTCCTATTTTAAGCGACCTAAATAAACGTGCGAATTCTCCAGCTTGCTAACATTTTGCAGAAAAAAAAACTCATACTATGGAACAAACCTCATTCCCTTTGCTGGCACGATCCAGGTCAAGCCTGTATTGATTAGGGTCGAGTAGAAGTCGGAATGTTCTGGCGTCTCCTTCGAGTTCTGGCCTAGGTTCTGGTCCTTCCTCAATCACCCTACCCGAGGCATCCAGCATACCTTCCACCTCGCATCCTCTAACGTACACTATGCCAGCTTGCTCGACCATGCTCTTTCGATAATCGTATTTAGTGCCTGCCAAATTGCAAAATTTTATTAATGATTTTTGACTTAGAGGAAAAAATAACCTAATTAATAATCTTTTAATTTAATAACATTTTTTTTTGCAGTTTTAGAAAGATTTGACGAAGAAAAAATTTTGGTAAAATAGTTAAAAATTACCTATGCCTTGTGTTGGTCTTACAGTGATCAAAAAGCATACGTCATGTTTCCTCAAGCTCTCCCATTCATGTTTAATCTCGTTTCTGACACTGAGCGTAACCGTAACGTCGGCTCGTACACACGAGGGTGCTTTCTCTCCAATGTTTGGTTTGGCCACCTCCACTACCGCGAAGCTGGATATAGGGTGGGCCATACGTGCCCAGCCTCCAAAATATACGCTTGAATCTTCCGCACGCCTGTGAAAATACGCTTTTAAATTAACAACATTTCAGACAAATGAAACAAGGCCACGGTAATACTATCTTTATAGTATTCCAACTTCATACAAACCGACGAAATGCGAGCTATGCCTACGCGCCTTGATGTCGGTATGTGTACGGTAGGCACACAGTTACAAGGACCAGATTACACAAATGGATACAATAGGCACATATATGAGTAAAAGAAGAATCTAGTAAGCGGGTGAAGCACTGTACTCCTAAATAGGCTACAAAGCAACCTGAGCTTAGGAGAGACAGGACCGATCCCGATTATACAATATAAATATGGAGGTCTTATATGGCGCAAGACATGCTACATTTTATAATTAGGTACATAATCCCAGTAACAATAATATGCATGCAGAAAAACAAAGAGAAATTAAAGACGAATCAGTAAATTTCTTGTGTGGAGAGTAACGGGCCTGTGAAAGGGTACAAATTAAATCTTTACGACGCTTGTTAAGTGTAACAAAGGGAGTTAAATGATGTTAAAGCAAGATCGTTGGGAACATAAACAGTTGCTGTACGTTCAAAACATTGCAATCCTTATATAACTGAGTGATGAAAAATAATATTGGTCGAAAAGTTGTAACCTTTAATATTGCTCTGTGTGCAATCTCTAAAGGAAGCAATGTGGTTTTGGAGGCCCCACCCCAGCAAGAAATTCCGTAAGATATAACTGACTGACAAAGTGCGTAGTACGGATAATAAATTGGTTAGCTACAAGTCTTAGTGTTTTAAAAATGTATATTAACTTACGCACTCTGCTCGTTAATGCTTCCACATGGGGTTTAAAGTTTAGAGTACCGTCTAAAATTATGCCCAAGTACCGACCCTATTTGAGCGCAGTTACAATTTTGCCTAATTCGTGTGCGACATGTGTGAGCTTTGAGCGTTATACAACTTTTGGGCTGGGACGTTGAGCTAATAGGAAATGTAACAAATTTAGTGTTAGAGTGTGAGCCGTAAGCCAGTCAAGAGTGGAGTTAAGACCCTTCTATGCCACAAATTGAAGTTCTGACCAGGAGTCTGTGTAAAAAGTTATAGCAGTGTCGTCGGCATAAGTAACAATATTAGAATTTGGAATATTTAAATTGCAGAGGTCGTTGATAAAAACAAGAAATAATGTAGGCCCAAGAATACTCCCTTGCGGCACCCCATACTCAATAGCAAGCTCGTCACTAACGTGGTTTCCTATTTTAACCACTTGTGTTCGACCTGTGAGGTAACTTTTGAAAAATGTTAGTTGTGAGATTCTGACACCTATATTTTCGAGTTTTTGTAAAAGGGTTTTGGTGGGAACGGTGTCAAACGCTTTCGCGAGATCTAAAAATACTGTTAGTACTTTTCAAATTACATAAAAAGACGTACCATGGTGCTAATCTATACACGGCGTCTTCAATATCTTGACGGATTTCGTCTGTAACAATATAGATATAATGAATTAGTGTATAAGTGAGTAAATTACGTCGGCACGGTATTGAAACAGGAGCAAAACTGAAGACACGGAATTTTGTCTTGTTCTCAGCGACAGTGTGACTGCGACAGCGAAAAAGAATGGGATGGAGCTATTACTCGCCCCTCCAGTACTCCTCTAGCACCTGTGCTCCGCCCCCTTTGTTTTACAGTAAGGTAGGTACTGTGGTATCTCCTAAGGAGATCACATGTGCCCTGGATTAGCATACTGGCTTGCAACATATTCGCAGACTATTCGTAATTTAAGTTTGAATTTGATTCTAAACAAAATAAATTATGTTGTTTTTAATTCATTGTATGTCGAGCCGTGAGAGAGTAAAGATACAGTAAAAGTTCAACGTGGTTTGATTTGTGCTGCTGCCCTGATCCTGGTACCCGGCGCGTGGTATCTCCTAAGGAGATCACATGTGCCCTGGATTAGCATACTGGCTTGCAACATATTCGCAGACTATTCGTAATTTAAGTTTGAATTTGATTCTAAACAAAATAAATTATGTTGTTTTTAATTCATTGTATGTCGAGCCGTGAGAGAGTAAAGATACAGTAAAAGTTCAACGTGGTTTGATTTGTGCTGCTGCCCTGATCCTGGTACCGGAGCCGCCCCGTAGAAGAGTCCACGGTCTCGACAGTACTAGATATTAGGGCAGGGGTTCTCAAACACTGGTCCGCAAGTTAAAATATGGTCCCTGAGAAGAATATTTTTTTAAAACTTTCCATCACAAATGTTGTGTATGACAATGCATTACAATACAACTTTCAAATTAAAGATAACGGTTGTTTTTAATAAGCTAGTTAATTTGGACTTTTGATCCCTGCTAACAAAAAATTTGGGAACCATTTCTAAGGCCTTCATTACTGGGAAATGGGAATTCCACGCTTGTTTATCCATAAAGATCTGTGTATTTTCTTTTTCTTTTAATAAAATTTTCGCTTAATAGTCCTCTCATCTTTTCTATTGGTTGCTTAGCCAAAGTCCCCCTAAACATCGCCTTTCAGCTCAAACAAAAAAGTGGTAAATGAAATAATGTCACTCACATGTGCTTTCCAATCGAAACAGATTAAAATTTCTTAGTAAATAATCGTGTAAGGTAAGGAACTGTAGATTAAGTTTGGGTAAAGCCAAACAGTTCTCCCCGCTATAGATTTCTGTGGGTACCACGTTCTCATCCCATATGACTTCCTCTGTAGGGTACAGAGGCATGGAGTTCAGTTCTTCTAGCTGCGATATGCGACGCTCGTGTCGTGATATCTGATAAACAACAAGAAATTATATAAATTTATAGATTTTTCAAAAACATCTCCAAAAAAATTTAGGAGGCAATTTGATTCAGAATCAAGGATTAAGTGGACAGACATTTTTATTTACAGAAATCGGTAAAAGAGTTTCGTAAATTGGGCGAAGCGGAGTCATGCCACACTCGCGCGATAACTCGAAACCTGTTCAGAATGTTAACTTTTTTCGCGAGACCCAATCGCTTTTTAATTGTGTCTCTAATTACCGCTTACAAAAGAGAAGATCTATTGACTAAGTAACGTATAATTAACATTTCGAATACCATAATTAGAGACATAATAGAAAGACAATAGGTGTGCAAACGAACACCGGGTCAAGAGTTTTGTAACTACCTCTTAAAATTTTGCGTGATTCAAAATTGTATCCTGAATAGAACAACAAGATAAATTAAAGAAAGAGATAACGTTACAAACACCTTTGTTGTGTTGTCCATTCAACTTACCAGTAATTCCTTGAGAAACTCTTTGTCTACTCGATGCCAAGGGGCGTCACTTTCTTTTCCTTCTGGTGGCACCAGATTCAGGTACGTAGCTATTGCACGCAGAGCATTTTCACTAAAATTAAATATTGGATAAATAATTATAATATGTTTTCGCACATCAAACACAATGTTGTGTTCAAGATGGATCACACTGTTGCAAACTAGCGTTACGACCAAGGTCATCTTAATTGGAGCATGCTTTTTTGTGTTTGCTATGATATACTTATACACTTATACTCAACTATATTTCTGGATGTAAAATGGATGTAAACCACGCGTTCGAAATTCAATCGCCGCGGTTGGGAAAACGTGCCTCCCAATCGAGGGCGTTGAAGATCATGGTTTATTTCTGTCTACATAGATTGAAACTAGCAAGGTCACCTTGACTGAAATTTGATTGATTTGAAAGTTAAGGCCGCGCACTTCCAACTATACATGTCGGTTTTCTTTGTGAGTCTTTGGGATTCGAAGCTTATTTGCCACTCATTATTGCAAAGTTAAAAATAATTAGAGAAAAAAATACGCAGTAACTTTGAAGTACCAAAGTGCAGCAACCGTACTTCCGTCGAGCGGCACTCTGCGGCTAATTTGAACGCGCAACCGGTGCATCGTATGGGAGACCGAGACAGGAAGTTACTAAGCTCACTCAAAAAAATATTTTATACCATACACTAACCTTAAGTTGCCAAAATGTTTCTGCAAAGATTCTCTTGTATCCACACTAGCTACATTTGCGAGAGCAAATAATCGTAGATCAGGAAATTTTGAGAACGCGGCTTTCTAAAAAGAAAAGAACAATATTAACAACTATAAATTACAGTACTTAAGCATATTTTAAGCAAATTTTCGTAACTTTATGTGTGCATACCTGCAGCGAAGTAATCCTTGAATAATGTTGTAAAGTCATATCTCTGTCAGTCATAGGATCTCCTGTTTCATCGCTGATTTCAAATCTTGCATAAAATTTCAGCATATTCAGGAGCTGAAACAAAGAAACATCTTTTTAATATAAACCTCGTCGAGTTATTAGCAAATGTATTGCACCCAGTAACATGTAGTTCTGCCATTTGGTAGGTTTTAAGTTTTGAAAATTGGTAATCTATAAAATAACCTTTTCCAAATTATAGTGCCTGCTTTTTAATAATATCTTTTTCTTTACGACTAATTTTGCGTGCAATTTAGCTTAACGTTTTTTTTTGACTAAATGGCATCTATACTGATCAAAAGTGTCTGTAAATGGTTTTTTCGAAATAAAGGCTTTTGAGTTTTGAACCATTCGTTTTTTACGATCCGACGGCCGTACTGTACATGCGTTTATTAATACGAGATATAGAAAAACAGTTATTTATTTCTTTATTTTATCTTTACAAATCGATAGCTTTTTATGTACTGGATCGACCGATATTATCGGTGATAAACATAGGTAGCCAATGTAAAAAATCGGCCAAGAGATTGTGGGGCTCGCTCGGTGTAGGGTTCCGTAGTATCCCGTCCGTTACAAATTTCTCACAATGCAACAGAACCCAGTAGCCCATATAAAAATTAGTAACCCAATTTCCCGAGAGGTGGCGCTAAACCCGTTGATAATTTTATTTTGTGTGAACAAATTTTAATCTTTTTGTATTTTATTTGAAAGAAGTTTCGCTCACGATAATTAAATATGTAAAAAAGTAAAAAAAAAAATGCTTGCATGTACGGTTAATACAAAATTCGTTCAGAACGTTTTTTTTTTTAATTTTTGATAATCTGTTCATTCTATAAAGTTCAAAATAATTAAGAGATTTTTTTCATATATTTTAAACTTATGGTTCAAAAGTTAGAGTGGGGGGACGCCTAATTTTTTACTTTTGGAGCGATTATTTCCAAAAATATTTACATTATCAAAAAAATATTAAAATATAAAAAAAACAAAAAAAAAAACATACGGACCCCTAATCATTTTTAAATACCTATCCAACAATATATAACACGTTATGATAGAAATGAAAAAAAAGTCACTTCCCACTTTACTTGTAGGGGAGGTACCCTAAAAAAACATTTTTTACTACTTTTTGTTTGTGCACTTTGTTGGCGTAGTTGATATACAACCCGTTCCAAATGAGAATAGGATCGATGGCCATGTTGTGACGTCACATCAAACTGTCAAATCGAAGAAATTAGGTAGAGTGAACAAAAAAAGATATAAAAAAAAAAAAACTTAAGGTACGAATCGTGAACGAGAAAAGTTTAATTAGAATACAGTTTTTTCAATTTTGTTTATATCTGTATCACTGTGTGATGTGTCTGAGTAGTGGTAAATAGAAGAAAAAGGCGAATTGTTTCTCACAATGAAAATAAGGAAGAAAATAGTTTTTCTTGTAAACTATTTATGACTTAAAACAATATATTTGGCAAATTTATATTAAACCCTAACGTTTTTACTTCAACTAGAATTAACCATAATTTTGTAATAAAAATAAAAAATAAAACTTTTTATTGATACGCAAATAAGATTTTTTTTCAAACCGTACTTTTCACTCAAAATTTGACAGATCAAAGTTATTGACTTTCCTATTCTTATTTGGAACGCATAATACATATTGATACCAAATTTCAGCTTTCTAGTACTAACGGTCTGCGCTGAGATTATCCGCGGACCGACAGACAGACAGCCAGACATGGCGAAACTATAAGGGTTCCTTGTTTACTACGGAACCCTAAAAATTATTCAACTTGCTTTATAATATTTTACTGTAGTTATAAACTATGGGGGGAGGCCTATTATCCAACAGTGGACGTGTTTTGACTGAATTTTTTTTTTTACTGATTATAGGTTTGCGCTTGACCGCTATCTCACCTGATGGAAAGTGACGATGTTTATCATCGTCACTTTCCACTATCGGGATATGACGTCACATCGTGACGTCCAACAAGTCATCAATTTCACGTTTCAACTTTTCAACAATATATTCAAAGAATTCTGGCTTCTGCACTAGTCACTGAGCCGCTGTGCGCAACTGCGGACGCGTATGCTTTCTGAACATTGCTTTGCTGCTATATTTCGCGAAATATTCCGAACAACAAATAAAAATTGGATGTTTTCTGAACTCCTCACTGAATTTTAATGTGCTTTCACAAAGTGAAAAAGTTTCACGAATTTTAAAAAAGTTTTCGTGCGCGAGTTTTTAAAAATAAAGTGAATTGACTAAATTAACTGATCTAGTTGTGGTTTTGAAAAAAAAATGGGGTCTTTAATAATGGGGTTTATTACAGTTATATGTTTTTTATCGATACTGGTTAACTATGTGTCCGCCAGTGCCAGGTGCTGCCCTGAAGGACAAGCGATTCTTTATAAAAGGGAAGTTTGTTGGGAACCCAAGAGTAACGTCACTATACCAACATCTTTGAAATGTAACGACACTATTAGACTTTTAAATAGTTTTGAAGTAAACGACGCTGACAAATTAATTTTACACCTAGAACATGACATCGACGAAGCTTTTGAACCTGACTCGTAAGTTGATTTAGTTTAAAATAATATAATTATATATTTATAATAATTATTATTATCTTATATTAGCGCCACATAGACCTACAACAATATTGATATTGTACAATCAGATATATTATAATAATAATATTAGTAAACAGCCCACAAAATTAGATTTGGGAAACATATAAGAATAAACAAATTCGCTCTTAACTTAAAAACCGGTTGCTACAAATATTTTTAAAGTTGTCTGTGTTTATGTTTATTATATCGCCTGTCTTAAAATACGCTTTACACGAGAATCCGAAAGGCTCCATTAAAAAAAATGCTCGAAAAATTCTATTAGGTACACTCATCCGACTACTTTCACAGAGTAGTAAATTAAAGTTCCCGCCAAAATGAAGCGAACACGCTTTCAGTATCATACATACGTCTGCACGCCGCGTGTACACACGGCGGACTGGCACTCAGTCACCAACCAAACATAATATATAATCAGTCAACATAGAGGCCTGTCCACAACAGCGACCAGGGCTTGTTAACGTTACCAAATTCACACTATAAGTATCGGTAAGTAACGTTATTTTCATAATGTTAAAATTTTAACGGTAACATGAGTAACAATACTTTGGTATCAAATCTATAAAATAATGTTACCAATTAACGTTACAGGTAACGAAATTGTTATCGTTACTTAATGCGTTGTTGTCAAACCGCGCAACATGCGGCGCACGGCGTGCACTACGGAACGGCAACATCGCTACACCAGTCAAACGATGCTTGCTACTTGCTACTAAACAAAATTCGCAGTACGATTTCACAAACGAGGTGTGCGGTAACGGATTTAATACCTGTATAGGATAGTGTTGAAAGTCTAATGCCCTTTTTATATTGGCGTGTTCGTAATAGTTTTATATTTATTTGTTTAATTAAAGCTCATGACCATCTACTATTTTTTTTATGTGGATACAATAGCATTGTAGGTATAATGTAGAAGCACTTTTTAAATTTTGTAAATGTGAAGTACCATGGAGCATTTTTCGCTAGGTTACAACTTATTTGACACTAGCTGTGCCCGCGACTTCGTCCGCGCGGAATAGTTATTTTGGGCATCATATTTATTTTTGCAAACAACCTCCTCAGCTTTATAAATTATAGCTGTTACGCACGACTTTGCCCGTGTCAATTTCTGTTATTATTTTAGACAATTTAGTTTTAAAAAGAACATAATTATCTAATAGTACTTCATAGAGCTACTAAGGGGGGGTCCCTTTGGGCACGCCATAATCTCAGCGGTAAGTCCCCTCTTGGAGGCGTGATTGGATAGACCTCACGGCGTCCTCACCATCCGCATGACGCAGGTTCTGGAAATGGGAAGTTCAGGAAATTCCTGCGCTGGAGTAGCCGTCGCCACCGCGATCCCGCCAATATCTGGCCACGGTAGACGCTGGTTTGCGGACGGTGAGCAACGGGTAGCTCGCCGTTCGGTTGCCTGGTAACAGTCCAGACCAAGACCAAGTCGTCGACGGTGTGCACTGCTCCCGCGCGCCTCAATGTGTTGTCAGCAAACTGTGGGGCCCTTCGGGGTCGAAGCCTCCTGCAGCCGAGGGTTGGTGCGAAACAGTTATACCGGGGCTCTGGGAATAAGGCAAGGGAGGAACGGGGTAGGTTGTTAAGTCAGTAAGAGCCTGACACTGTTTCCCGCTCCGCCCAAGAGCGGGAATCGTCATTGGATGATTTTTACCTACCATAAAAAATAACCCCTCCGCGCCGCCCGCAAGCAACCCTTCTCCTCGCCCGCCGGCCAGGCGCAGCGTCATATTTTGCACATCATGCGGCGCGTGTGAATTTTATATCGGAGTTATTTTAAAATTGTAATATCTTCTAAGATGTTCATTGAAAATAAGTGATGTCAAAGACAATTTTGTTCACATTTACATACTCCTAATCAACAACACATTTATTTGGATAAAGATTAATATTATTATGTTGATACAACTCTAACAAATAATTGGTAATAATGCATTAATTTCAGCCAAATTTGATTCCCATAAAAACGGTTCTAGTGAGTTAATCTTAAAAGATAGACATACTGTCGCAGACATTTTTTTAGATCATTTTAAGAGGAATAATTCTTTCATACATATTTTTTTGGTATCTTGAACCGTTTTCGCAGCGCACGCAACGGAAGCCCTCAAAGATGAATAATTTTCCCCGTTTTTTCCACATTTTCCGTTGTTTCTTCGCTATTAGTCGCAGCGTGAGGTTTTATAGCCTAAAGCCTTCCTCGATAAATGATCTATTCAACACAAAAAGAATTTTTCAATTCGAACCAGTAGTTCCTGAGATTAGCGCGTTCAAACAAACAATCAAACGAACAAACTCTTCAGCTTTATAATATTAGTATAGATAAACGAGCATGGCAGTTGAGAGTTTGTCATGCTCACTCAAATGTCTCGCTGATGGTGGCGCGTGTGTTGGGTCATTCTGTTCCCTCTTAAATGGTTGAGCGGAGTGGGGCTGATACTCGCGTCATGCTCGTGAACGGGTGCCGTCAGTTGTGACCGGTCATCTCTTGGCTGCTAGGCGTTTTTTGAAATTCTTTTTTTTATTATTATTTCACTTTTTGTTGAATACCGCTACATCGTGCTCGCATAATAGAAGCAACATAAATTTGTCACCAAGTCATATGTAAATATATAAATATGATTTAAAAGAGTGCCCATGGATTTTCTTGCACGTTCTTCTCCATAGAGGTCTACGCCTTGGAACGTGCAAATTAGCTTCAATTTTAACATTTCAAAAGTGCCTGTAAAGTTTTAAAGTGGCGATAAAGCTGCAAGTCGTTTTTTGCATTTTGGATTTGATAAAAAAATAAACTTTATGTATAGACACTTAAATTTTATGAATCATACAAATCAGCATTTATCAACACTTAAAAGGCAAAAATTACTAAGTACCTAACATTGAGTAACCTTTACATAAAAGTGATTCAATTTTATTTTGTTTGGAAAAAATTATAGTTAAAAAAAAGACGGATTTAGATATTACTACCATTGTGTTAATAGTGTACTAACTATCTCGTCATTTTCAACTTTTTTTTTCAGTTTTTTTTTTTTACTTTAAATCACTCTCCCTCTCCCGTAAATTTTACTCAATGTCACTAACAACTTTAGCCTTTCAAGCGTCCGAATTATTAAAATAGTTTGAAATATGACTTAATTGGAAAACAATATATCATTAAATCGGTTTATTACTAATGAATCATTTCAATAACAAATTATTTAGTTTCAGTAAGACTTTTTTTTAAATAAATCAAAATACAAAGTCTCATAACTTTTTCAGTTTTATACTGCATTTGTAATAATTTTCATTATTTATTCATTAAAATCAGGACCTTGACCATGACGTTTAAAGTAAGATTGTTTTATTCCTGTTCCAGAGTGTGGTCTCTTTCCCACTGAAAGTAATATCGAAGCAATACTGCTTTAAGGGCTTGCGGTAGGCCCCCTGGTTCAATACCTGGTTCAATATCGATACCTCAAAGGTATCATTTCATCCCTAGACAAAATCAGTTTCGTTTTAGTTTTAAGACAGACTTGTCATGTGAGTCCAGTCTGTCTAACTTGCGTCAAATGTGCGCTCAGCCTTAATCAGGCATGTCGTGTTTTTGTCTTAAACCAGTCGTGACTCAAGTCTGCGCTCAACCGTAGTTCACAAAAAAACATCTGAGAATAACGCAACTCGGCCACCAACGCCATCTATCGAAATTGTTATAAACCTTTTCTTTCTGTAGTCAGTATTGAATTTTTTAATTTTTTGTCTACTTCTAATTGTATTCTCTTCATTACAGGTACTGTTTGGCGAACTTTACGATCTTTAAAGATGTGAACCTGACTCGGCTCAGGCCTATGGCATTAGTATGCAGCGGAGTAGAGGAAGAGATCATTGATGATAAGATTCTGGGCTACACGATGATCATCTCAGTTATATTCCTAGCGGCTACTGCACTTATCTACACTTTGTTACCAGAACTTAGGTTAGTGTTACGATATTCATAAATGCAAAAACGCCATTGTACATATCCCGCTGACAAAGGCGTATTTGCTTGTTGACCACATTACATATATTAAAACATAACGAGAAACTGACTGAATAATACCTATATCACGTCTGGGAACGTGATTTTTTTAAACAAGGCTTTTAGGATGAAGGCGAAGATACTTTTGAAAATTCAACTTTTAAGGGGTGAAATTATAATAATAATAATATGTCCACAACTATCACACAACGCCATCTAGTCCCAAGCTAAGCAGAGCTTGTGTTATGGTGGTAGAGCTTGTGTTGTGTTGGTGGTGTATGGTAAATTCTTTTATAAATAATCAAAATTTAGTCCTTTAGGCCTTGATATTTAACATAAACAGTAATTCATGTGAATAAAAGAGGTTTTAATATTAGTTTTTCAAAACTCTGGCGTATATCGTCGCGTGCACCGCAATCGTGAATGTGTATATTTTTCCGCCTTGGACAGAAAAGTACATTGACTCAATTTGATAGGTACAAATGCAGAAATTTTGTCATTGCGACCGAGGCGGAGTGTCATGGAGCCGAGAACTGCAGTGACAAATTTGCACGTGTGTCAAACGACGTTTTGAAAATTAATTAATTGGTTTATTAAGCGTCAAATATAATATTGTCATTGAGACTCAAAACTTTGGTTCAAAGAGAGCTTGTTTCTGAAATAGTAACTACATTGAAAAAAAAAGACAAACATTTACAAAAAAGGTAACACATGGCGTTTGGGAAATAATTGCTTTTCTATGTTTTTATCACGTAAACGTCACTGAATTAAAAAATTATATATTTTTAACTAAGTATACAAATGCTTTTGAATATAGTCGGACTCAGAAACTTCTTTTTTGAGTCCGACAGTGAGTTCGTGTGACATAAAAAAATGCCTTTTATTAAACTTCATTTTAATAAAAAATCAGCTACATCATAAAAAAAAAAAATCCTTATGCATTCTGCACCCCTACGTCCTAGTTTCGGCTGTGCGATGATAATGTTAGTCAGTCAGTTTCTCCTTTTACACAAATATATATGTCTATCAAGATTTAATTTTGATAAAAAAATGCATTTATGTTACAGGGATGTTCAAGGAAAGAGTATTATCAACTTCTGCATTAGTCTCGGTATTGGACTTTTAGTGCTCATTATTATGAAGCTTATGACATACTATCACATGGGATGGTGTGCCGTTAGAGGTAAGCAGTAAACTAAAATACTGAATTTTAAAATTATATTATTTGCCATTAACAGACAGCATCGATAATAGCTTTGGACATCGATATATATGTACTATGCACTAGATAAGGCGTACCGTACAGTCACTTTGTTTGACTTAAGTTATCTGCAGGCCATACTTTACATTGATGACATTTGTGCAGTTTTGACATATCAGCGCTGTAAGTTTTAAAAGTTTGGGTTTATAGCTTTCCAAAGAGATTTCTTGATGAAAATATGGTCACGTATTTTGTTGCTGACAGTAGGTAAAGGATGGGAAATAAAATAATCTCTAAAATAATGAAAGATCAATGACGCCACAATTGGTGTAGTGGTTGAGCGTTCAGCTGCTGCGCTGAGTGTCATGGGTTTGAATCCCGCATGGAACAAATATTAAGTAGGGCCTAAACATAATTGTTTTGGGTCTGGGCGTCTTGTGTGTATGAGTTTACATATCACCAACGAACACGATACAGACATATATAGGTATTTTTTTTACGAAAATTACGTTATGTGTTTTTTTTTTGTTTTCAGGATTTATGGCCTATTACTTTTTGATAGCAACATTCTTCTGGTCAAACGCTATAGCTATACAAGTCCTTTTAAACACAAGGTAAGAAGAATTTCCCCCTATTTATTTCAGCAGCAAAAAAAAAAACAGCCAAGAAAATTCATTGTTAGGTCTTTTGACAACGTTTATTTGCTCTCAATGTCAAAAAATTACAGCTGTGATTTGAGTATGATGCGAGCATTAGGAAATATATATGCGTGATTATTTTTCAAATAGCTAATTTAATAATTTTTAGCTCTAGTAGACATATATGTATATGGTGACTTGTAAAAATCGCTTTTAGCAATAACACCGCCTATTGTGATAACCTATTAATTTTAAGTTCCTATTCTTATTTTATTTTTAGTGTGCAATAAAGAATATATCTATAATAGTATCTAATTAGTGACCGATACTTAAACACGTGATTACCATGATAATAAAGAACTTTTACTATGGGACCAAATCTAATGCGCCTCACGCCCTCACCATCAACGATAGCATCACTGCTTAGCATCAGGTAAGATCGCAGTCAAACATTAGTTTATAAGACATAATAATTAAAAAAAAAAAACATTATAAACAGTACATTTATGTTCGCCATATGTTTAAGTATCGGTCATTAATTACCAGGCACCCTATATACCTATAAGCTTTTTAAGAAGTCTTCATCAAGAACGATTATTTATTTATTATTAAATTTTACTTTACAGGCGACCTGCAACTTTAGACTATAGCTGGAGAGAGTTTAAATGGTACATGCTATACGGTTGGGGATGCCCGACCGTCCTCACCATATGCATGGCCATAGTTAACTTCCACCCCGGTCACCACCAGAAGCCAGGGATCGGACTTATGCACTGCTGGTTCTTTGGTAGGTTCTGTTTTATATCCATGTTAACGAGCTATTTCAATATTTAATTAAAACCTTCCTAAGAACATAGAATTTGTTTGTTTGTTTGATCGTGTTAATCTCAGGAACTGCTAGTTTTAATTAAATTTTTCTGTTTGTGTTACATAGCTTATTTATCGAGGAAGGCCATATTGTTATAATATTACGCTTCGGCCAATAGGAGCGACGTGTTAACCAAAGACGCGGGTGATAGTTATTTACTAACAAATGAAATATTTTCAATTTCAGACAAATATCAACAGTGGTACTACATGTACAGTATAATATCCTTGCTGTTGGCTGCCAACATCTGTATATTTATCTACACCTCCTTGCTGATATGGCGTCTGTCCTTTTCATCAAGTCACATAAGGGCACTGAAGTTCAAGTAAATATTTAAAATCTTACTAATATTATAAATTTAATAAATTTTGACACAGCGTTCAGACCACCAAAGTAAAGATAATGGAAAACAAAAAACTCTTTCCATATTTACAAAAAAAAAAAAAAAAAAACGAAAATAAACTAAAATTAGTCCATTGCATAAACCCATCATCATGGACGTTGAACGTCATAGCACATTGTTACGTAGGTTATCAGTGGTCTCTCTTTTTTACGCGTAAACCAATCAAGAATACTGTGAAACTGTCGTGTGTTCCTGTGTCTAAAGTACGTTGTTATGTATGTGTTATCAGTCATTATCACAACAATTGATAACAATGCCTTATTACCCGTACACCAATCAAAAATACTGTAAAATGGTAGTGAGTGTGTCCAAATCCTCCTCCTTGCACGTTTAGAACTTACTGGCTTTGATAATTTAATAACAGTTTAGCACGCATTTACACAGTCCAAAGCGTGACGGGTAGATAGAATCTTTTCTTATCCTAAGAACCTAGACGATTCATAATCATTTGTTCACATTCAATGGTAGCCTGTTCTCGAGTTGCGCGTATTTACCTACTAAAATCTACTGATCCTAAAAACACTATCCTAAAAAGGCCTAACCTACCTACATAGAACTAACCTGTACTGAAGGTGTTTATTCGTGAGTGCTCATTCCCATGAATTGATTTATTATTTTAGGTCGCAATAAAAACACTTTAATCAGTGTTTTTTTTTGCGGATACCTCTGGTTAGACGTACTGAATGCTGTGTCAAAACTTGTCCATCTATTTTAATGGGACCTTATATATTTGTGATAGACAAAAAGTCTGCTGGCCGGTACATTTATATTCGCCTGATTGGCCAAAACGTACTAATGAACTTGCTGATTTTTTTTTAGTAAAAGTTGTTCGTTATCATGTCTACAATCATGTGTTTAAGTATCGGTCACTAAATACCCGACTGACTTACCTTATATAATTTCAGTTTCTTTCTTTACCCTCATTATAATTTTTTTCTTATCAACAGTTATATTATTATTTTAGATTGTAATAATTTCTTAATTATTTTCAGGTTTATGATGACCGTGCGACTTATCATTCTGATGGGACTTCCATGGGTGTTTGAAATGATCGGATCATTAGTAGAGAAACATATTATTTGGTTTGTACCATTTGTAATATTTTCTGGCTTATATTATATCGACGTAAATTTGATATGTTCCAAAATTTGATGATTACTAATTTTGTGCAGTCTTGCAATAGATACTCATCAGAGTAACACTAATAAGATGTAACATGCATACAGGACCATATACGTATGTATATACTCATAGTTGTTTCCAATCAAACAATTATTTATTAAGTAATTATTTTTTAAATTAAGTTCGTATAGGTACAGAGGCGAATGCCTCAGCCATTAAGAGCTAATTTAATCATTCACTATAAAAACTTAGTTCAACTAACCTGAGGTCAGCGTAATCTAGTTTATAAGACCCGTTTCAAAAACATGAGCGTTTAGAATCGAAACTGAGTTTAGCTAAACTAGATTCAATAAATTATAAAACGCAAAAGGAAGCTACAATGACATATAATCAAAGGCTACAATCTTAATTAGAAGCTCACAACTATATTTTGTTTGAAATAATCGCGATTAGTTTTATTGAACCGGAATTGTTCAAGACGATTAAGATTTTTTAGTTTTTTTTTTTACTGAGTTTATATATTACTACGTCAAGAAAGCAGAGATTGAGAGCAGTGGTGGCCGAGTGGTAACGGCCCCGACTTACGAGTCGTAGGTCGCGGGTTCAAACCCAGCCAGGCGCATTACTTTGTGTAATTTATTTCATCACCACTGCTCTCAAAAAACGGTGAAGGAAAACATCGTGAGGAAACCGGCATGTCCTAGAACCAAAAATTTGAAGACATGTGACATCCACCAATCCGCACTGGGCCCGCGTGGTGGATTATGGCCCAATCCCTCTCCTAGAGTTAGGAGGCCTGTGTCCCTGCAGTGGGAACATTAAGAAAAAGGCTGATGATGATGACGTCAAAAAACATAAAATAAATCACAGTTCAAAAGAAAGCATACAAAAAGACTTAAAAATCTAACGTAGGTAATAAAAAAGTGTTTTTTTTTTTTGTTGTCAAGGCAATATAAACGTAGCTTTAAATTTTAAATATACTCGTTATTCCTTTTCTGTAGTAGGTAGGAGTGGCTCAGTGAACACAGCTCACAGATGTTCAAATATGAACTTTGGATCGATCGTAGATAAACGAATACAACCACAAATACAACTCATAGCTGTTTAATTTAATATAAATATATAATATAAATATTCATTATAAATAAGCGAATTCACGTTTCGATAAAAGGAGGACATTATTAAATTCTAACATAAGTACCTATATACATAATATGATAGTTTATGTGCAAATGTGGGTCTGTTTGTTACGTTTTCACGCATAAATGATGAACGTATTTTGATGTTTGGCTCACGCATACATTACTACGCCTCCTGGACTAGGACATGTTCTATTTGTCTACCCATGACCGTGATACTGTTTTTTACCGGGAACACGTTCCCAAGGGATAATCTTCAACATTATTAGTATTTATAACATTTACCCATGAATACGCAACAGTTACGCCATCTAGCGTCCTATAGCTAAACTAAGTCGCTACAAATGAACAGAAACAGAAGCGGTTGTTAATAAATTACTAAACGTAATTTTTATTGGTATTTTAACAATAAACTCGTTGTTGTTTTTACATTCATCTTCATCATCATCAGCCTTATTAATGTTCCCACTGCTGGGACACAGACCTCTTTAGGAGAGAAAATGCGCCATAATCTACCACGTGGTGTTTTTTCACTATTAAATAAAAATAATGTTACTATTATTATATTCCGAAAACCATTATTTTTGTCATTGGACTAAAAATAGAAAAAACTAACAATGTTCATTTTGTATTACAGGACCATTTTGGATGTTTTCAACACGCTACAAGGGTTGTTGATATTCTTACTGCTGGTGGTGTTTCGCAAACGTGTCGTGAAGATGATGTACAAGCATGGCTGGCTGAACTGTATAGCAGGCTTTATTGAGAAGCATCTAGCGACTGAAGACGACGAAGAAAACGTAGTACAACATACCGATGTGCCAATGAACGATAGAACAGTTTTATAATACCCGCGAGTATTGAAGGGAACAGAATGTGCTTCAATCAATCAATCAATTCAGCCAAAAGGCGTCCACTGTTGGACATCCTCCTCATTGCGCCTCCCCCAAACGTCACCACAACGACCGGTCCCGTGCGTCTTGCATCCATCGAATTCCAGCAATCCTGACCAGGTCATCGGTCCACGTTGTGGGAGCCCTTCCAACGCTACGTCTTCCGGTACGCAGTCGGCCCCAGCGACCATCTTTTCTTCGTGCAATGTGCCCTGTCCAACGACACTTAAGTTTGGCGATTCTTTTCGCTATGTCAGCAACTTTGGTTCTCTTGCGGATATCTTCATTTCTGATCATTTCGGTCAATCGTCGAATCCGACTCGGCTGGAAAACGTTCGGGAAGCTGCGCAGTGTCTTCGGGTCCAATATACCTCAGTGTCTCAAGACGAAAGTCTATGACCAGTGTGTGTTGTCAGTGATGACATATGGCTCCGAAACGTGGTCGCTTACAATGGGCCTCATAAGAAGACTCAAAGTGACCCAAAGGGCAATGGAAAGAGCTATGATCACTATGAGCTTGCGTGATCGAATCAGAATGTGCTTATAAAGTTATTACTATTCTCCACCTCTTAGGGTGGGAGCCCGTGGTGCCCAGTAGCTATTTATAGGTGGATGGAAGTCAAATGTGTTCGAATTTTTGGCTCTGTGACAAGGTTGCCATCTGTTTAGTAAGTTCTTACAACAGTAAGAAGACTACTAAATGAAGGTTTACAAATCGAAAATTCAGGAATAATTTTTCATTACTTATTTTATAACTCAGACAAAGAATGTAGGTATCTATATATATAAAACACGTAACTGACTGACTGACATATCAACGCACAACCGAAACTACTGGGTCTAGGATAGTGAAATTTTGCACAGGGCTTCCTTTTATGACGAAGGCGAACCCTAAGAAAGGATTTTCCAAAATTCACCGCCTAAAGGAATGAAACGCGTGTCCAAAGTTTGTGGGAAAACCTATTTTCACGCGGGCGAAGCCGCTGGCAGAAAGCTAGTGTATCTATAAGTAAAGCGAAATATCAGTCACTGATTAAATCAAAATAAAAAATCTCAGAAACTACACACTTACAACGACATCCACCAAGAACGGATTTTAGGAAAGTTCACGCCTAAGAGGGTAAAACGGGGATTGGAAGATTGTATGGAAACACGCTCAACTTTCACGCGAGAAAAGATAATAATATAAATAATAATATATTCCACAACTATCACACAACGCCGTCTAGTCCCAAGCTAAGCAGAGCTTGTGTTATGGGTACTAGACAACTGATAAACATACTTATATATTTCTAAATACATACATATTATAGATAGATTACACCGATATAGATATAACTATAGATAGATAGATAACTAAGGAAACCAATTAGTATTTGGTATTAATTACAAGGATGTAAACTGTCCAACAAGGATTTCTTGAAACCACGGCAAACTTTATTGACAAGTCAGTTTAGTGTGCGATAAGTATTTTCTGAATATACATAGTAGTATTATTTATTTTTTAGAAAGGTAATCGTCATTACCTAGGCATTTTAATTTACTTACTTATTACTATTTATTTATATATCTTAGAACCCTGAAGTCCTGGGCCTTTCGAGAGGCGTACGAGGGCACCAAAACCAACTCGGAAGAAGTTATTTTTCTTATATTTATTGAGTTAGCTTGAAACTGTCGATATAGGTAAGTATAATTATTATTGTAATGATCTAGGCCTCAAGTCTGCTGACGAGTCCAGTAATCTACTAATATAATGGTGTCATTATGACTTTCCAATGATCAAACATTGATTCTTCGTTATAGGATTTTTTTAAATGGTAACCTTGTACGTAGTGACAAATTAATGTTTGACATATACCGTGATCTGCTAAAATTTTGACAGTTCCTTTGATCAGTGACTTACTATAAGATTGCAAATGTGGAGTTATTGTTTTCAGCTCGTACCACAATTCTATTAAGAGACCATTGACCGTACATCATTACATTACATAGTATAAAACAAAGTTGCTTACCCCTATGTTATGTATGCTTAAATCTTTAAAAGTATGCAACGGATTTTGATGCGGTTTTTTTAATAGATAGAGTGATTCAAGAGGAAGGTTTATGTGCATAATACGTGCATAAAATATTCAATATCATTTACCCGTGCGAAGCTGGGGCGGGTCGCTAGTTATGAATAAACAGATTACAAACTTTTAACAAATTGACAATGGGATCGTGTAGGAACGACGCAGACTTGGGCCCCAGTTCGCGCGCGTAGTGTGGACGGCTCGTTCGCACAAGGCGTCTACACTATGGTTATTCTATTACATTGCATGCTGTGTTACAGCTGCAGTCTGTAAAGCCAGGCTTCACAGAGTTGCGGGGACACTTTGAAACAACCCTGACACCGACTAACTACCTAAATGTATTATATAGAATATAGAATAAAACGTGATCATACTAACACACCTATTTGTTAAAAAATATAATTGAATTGAATTGAATTGAATTGATAATTATATATTAATGTAAAGATTTATTAGGCTTGAATAAATACTTGTACAGTATGCGGCAAAAACGTTGAGCTAAAATAATCGTCGCGTCGTTACTATGGTTGCGTGCAGCCGCCCGTTGTGCCGCACTTCGATTGATACCCAAAAATCTGTTACATTGAAGGTCGATCGCCATTTTGGTTCGACTTGTATGCCGCATATTTATTTTTTTCATTGGGAAAACAAACAATTACACAAAGTTTCTTAATGAATAAAACCTTAGTAGATATCCAATGTTAATAGTTTATGTGTAACTCAAAACATTGTATTTGTATCTATGTTTGGATTTAGTAATGTTTTATCTAGTCCTAATTCGGAAGTGGCGCATGAACTTTATAATTTTTGTGTGCAATAGATCCGTAAGAGCCTTATTTTAGTATCTAGTGTAAGACACAAGTGTTAATTATAATGAGGCTGTCATAGTCGAATTACGACTGAAGCCTCAAAAAAAAAAAATAGCAACCTTTTCAGATTTAAAAAGGAAGATCTCTATCTGTATCCGGCCACCATTTTTGGTGCTGGGTAACAACGCTTTTAAACAATAACGGAGTTTATCTTTAAACAATAACTACTTATATTTTTCTTATCATTTAAGTACCAAATAGATTAAAAAATGTTAGTAAGTACATAATTTACTTACCTAGTCAGAATTAAGAACATACTGTTATACAATAATAATAATGACGAGAACCTCGTGAAAGCTGAGAAGGATAAACAAACTAAGTATCTTGACTTGGCTCGCGAGGTTGTCGACATGTGGGAAGTGGACACAGCAGTCATTGTGCCGATAGTTGTGACGGCCAATGGGTTAATAGCCAAGAGCCTCGACCAACATCTGAGGAGGCTCTCGTTAGGCAAGTGGATCAAGGGCCTAATTCAGAAGGCAGTACCTACTCGAGGACATGGCACGTATTGTCCGGAGGTTCCTCTTTCAGGAGCCCTGACCACCGGTAGCTTGGACCCTGTTCCCGATGCTGGTGGGCTACTATTTTTTATATTTTTAAATGTTTTTGAAGGAAATATTTAAAAATGTAACTAATATGTGTAAATAATGAATAAAGGGAATAATAATAAGATTTATTTTTATCGCCGCAATAGTTACAGTTTCTAGGAATAAAGTTAGTTACAGAAAGCATATTGTGGGAGACTGGTGCTTAAAATAGGCTAGGGGCCTGTATTTCAGGACACCAGGTATATCCATCCACCATATATAATATCCATGTTAAGAAAACCTAAGGGTGGAGCCCTTAGGTTTTCTTAACATGGATATTTTTACTTATATTAGTGCTATTATAAATAGTGGTCGTAATCATTAACATATTAGGTTCTAAATTTTATATAGTGTTAGTAGTATGGTTTTTATCATGTGTGTGAGTGGATGATTTAATGTGTTGTTGGGCATATTATAAGGTTAGAGACTATGTCGAAGACACGCTTGTCTGGCAATGACTTCTGCACATGTGGCCCCCTGGTAACTTATTAATATTCTGAGTAATTGTGTGTTAACTGCTCCATCTTTTTCCTTTTTTTATATACATCTATTTTTTTTTTTTGACATATTCATACAATATTCCCTAGATTACCATTTTATAGATTTGTAATATAATGTAATTGTCTTACAGAGAATTGTGATTATTTTTCTTTTGTATAGCTTCTTTCAATAATGTGAATGTGAGAACATTGTAGACGCAAATCTTAGATTACTTCCTACCACTTTAACGGTACGATTTCAATATTGACTGGTCTGCTCTGTCCTTACATAATCAATGTGATAATACTGTAATATTAAATATGGAAATATTGTCATCATCATCGGCCTTTTTAATGTTCCCACTGCAGGGACACAGGCCTCCTCTCTCTAGGAGAGGGAATTATTTTAAAAGAGTAACCATGGAGTTTCTTGCCGGTTCTTCTCCATAGGAAACGACCAATTTGGAACCGTGCACTAGCTTCTGACGTTTTACAAGTGCCCATGTAGGCCTATGTGAAATAAAAAGATTTTGACTTTGACTTTGAGTGTATTGTATATAATATAATAATATATCCCACAACTATCACACAACGTCGTCTAATCCCAAGCTAAGCAGAGCTTGTGTTATGAGTACTAAACAACTGGTAAACATACTTATATATTTCTAAATACCTATATATTATAGATAAATTACAACCAGACACAGAACATATGATAGTGCTCATAACACAAACATTTGTCCTGGGTGGGAATCAAACCCACTCTCCGGCATAGCAGTCAGGGTCACTATGTAATCGTATATGTAATTGTAGAACAGCAAATTATATTAATTTGTTATTAATTATATTTGTAACCGAGACTACATCGGGACAGCCAGGAGTTTCAGTCTCAAGGTAATTTAATTCCTGATTCAAACAATAATTTTTTTGCATTTAATTTTGTTTAGGTCGTAAATAGGTAGAATCCTCTTAATTTTATTATAGAGGTATTGACCTAGGTGGCAGAAGAACCGTCGAGAGAAATAAACAATAACATAAGATTAGTAATCTACACTAATATAATAAAGAGGTAAAGTTTGTTTGTAGGAGGTAATCTCTGGAACTACACTTCTCATCAAAAAAATCGAAACACTTCCGTTTTCATTGTTTCTGTCCGAATTTAACACAAAAAAGAATTCATACGATGAAAAAAAAATACATATATTATAGCTGGCAGTTTGGCCATTACAGTAATAAGCGAAAATTCTAAATTCAAAATTAGAATTTCATTTGTTTATCTTATAAACGAAATGAATCACTGTTTTGAGACAAATGTGTGTTTAGGGTTGGAGTACATTTAGCGTTTAAAAACTAAAAATTGGCGCCTATCCTTAAACTTTTTGTTTTTTATTTCAATACTGTGACTTTGGGACGTCTGAAAAAAGGTTTTTTTTCTAAAACGTATGGATACTTCGCCCACAGAAGCCGCCCAAGTTGTGGCATTGCTGGATTCTGGCCTTAGTCAGCGTGTTGTGGCTGCAAGACTGCATCTAAGCCTGTCATCTGTTCATAGAGTCTATAAACGTTATCGGGAGACTGGTTTGTTCACGCGCCGTTCAGGATCTGGCAGGAATCGGGTCACTTCTGAGCGAGATGATCGATTTATTGTAACAACTTCTTTAAGAAATCGACGCCTTAACGCTTTTCAACTGCAGCAGCGGCTTCGTGTTGTACGAAGGGTGGCTGTAAGTGACTCTACAATTAGAAGAAGGTTGAAGGATCGTGGACTGGTACCGCATAAGCCAGCAAATGGGCCGAAATTAACTGCAGACCATCGAAGAGCGCGCCTTAACTTTGCACGTGAGCACCTAAATTGGTCATACCTACAGTGGAGCAAAGTTCTCTTTTCTGATGAGTGTAAAATTATGCTGTATGGTAACGACGGAAGGAACAAGGTCTACAGAAGAGACGGAGAACGCTATGCACAATGCTGCATTGAAGAAAAGGTCAGCTATGGTGGCGGTTCGTGGACGGTTTGGGGAGGAATCAGCGCCGACGGTAAGACAGAGCTTGCTTTCGTGTCTGGGCCACGTCTGCCTGCACTAAACTGTCATCGGTACGTCGAAGAGTGTCTCGAGCCTCATGTGATGCCCTATGCACATTTTATTGGCAACGGCTTCATATTCATGCACGACAATGCTAGGGCTCACACCGCGGGCGTCGTACGAGATTATCTTAACGAAGTCGATATCTCTATTATGGAATGGCCAGCAAGAAGCCCGGACATGAATCCCATTGAACATCTATGGGATGAATTAAAGAGACGAATTCGAGCAAGAGATCCTGCCCCAGAAACACTTAGCCAGCTGCAAGATGCAATCCAAGAAGAATGGGACAATATACCACAGCATGTGATCGTGACTCTCATCCGATCGATGAAGAACCGTATGGAAGCAGTAATTAGAGCTCGGGGAGGGAATACAAGTTATTAAATAAACGTTTTTTAGCTTTTTTTTTCATTTACGTGTGTTGTTTTATCCATTTCCTTTATACTCCATACGGAATAAAAATGACTCATTTAACAAAATACGAAACCTATGAAAAATTCATTTAAATTTAGAACATTAACATTAAGATTTGATAAGCTCATATTACTCACTATTAAACGACATTTAACATTTATTCCTAAATGTACACATTTTTCTGATAATCCTGACAAAACGTAAACTTGCAAGGTGTTTCGATTTTTTTGATGAGAAGTGTACTTAACTGGTCCGATTGCGAAAATTCTTTTTGTGTCGGATAGTCGATTTTTCGAGGAAGGTTATAGGCTATATAACATCATGCTATGACCTATTGGGGCGGAGCAGTAACCACAGATGCGAGTGAAGCCGCTGGTAGACTCTATATATTGCTAACATCACGCGGGCGAAGCCGCAGGCAAAAGCTAGTAGCAAGCTTATAAGGAGAAACCTCATAACAGCGAAAGTGATGAGAGAGGGTGATCACCAGTGATCGGAATAAGGTGAGTATATTTACCTACAGTTTGTAGAACAGAGACAAAAATCGGAGACTTCCTTACAACTAAAAATTTTTTTACCGGTAAATTTACTAGAACTTTAATTATGTGAATTTATAAGTCTTATTAATTTAATAAAAACGTTTATAGCGTAAATAATCTTTCTTAGTTTTTTTTTCACGTGGTTTTACATTTACATTTTTAACTACTTATATAAGATCGCTTTTTCGCGATTCAATTAAACTGTTTTTTTGTTACGCGTTTTTTCTGGATCTTGCGGACTTTTTTTATTGAGAAAGTCATGCTTTAGAAAGTTTAAAAGTAACCCCGTAGTGATTTTTGAACAGCTACGCTATGTTACTTAAAACCTTAGGTAAGTTTACCATGGTAACAAAAAAAAAAAACGAATGAACATATTTCTATTTTGTTGTGATGTGATTTCTCAGGAATTTGTAGGCTAATATTGAACATTTTTTAATAACGATTTTTTACAAGGGACACATACTAAAGCAACAACAGGTTTGTTCACCAAGTTCTTGTTGCTGTAGTGTTCCTTACGGAATAATGAGCGACGTGTTTTTAACTGCAAAAAGGCATAGTAATCTTAGCTAAACCCCGCGCGTACGCATGTAACACTCTCTCACTCACCCCCACCGGACCCCACCCCTTCCCTGTCACTCGTTACTTGACTTTTGTCTTGCGCATGCGTGTTCTGTTTTCTGTTCTCTTGGTGTTTGATTTGATTCTGGCTCTGTTTTCTGGTATTCCGATTTGAAAGTTACTACTTGCTAATTTAAAAAAAAAATTAGTACATATTGCCGCGAGTTACATAAAAAAAAATACATTGCCACTCACGGCACCTAAATTCGTTTGGTATTGATATACCGTTATGAGGAGGTATGGCAGACTAACGAAATAAAGATCACGTGAACCAATAAAATGCTCCTTTTTTAAGCATTCGTTATAAAACGAAAGGTACAACTTGGCAGAAAAGTCTTGGAACGGAACTACAATTTTGTTTGCTGAAAACGTTCAAAAATCTTTGATATTTGATGTAAACAAAGGAACCAGGTTTGTTAGATTTATTATTTTGCCATAAAACTAACGTAAAGTGAATAAAAATAAAATCATTCCAAAGTCCTGGTAGCGAGAGTACAGTAGCGACTTCCGGTTTTCAACACTTTTATGTCAAGCTGTATTCACAATTTAAATATTAATAAGATGTTTAAATTCACGTTATTAAAGTTCTAGTAAATTTACCCGTAAAAAAATTTTTAGTTGTAAGGAAGTCTCCGATTTTTGACTTTGTTCTACAAACTGTAGGTAAATATACTCACCCTATTCCGATCACTGGTGATCACTGATGACTCTCCTCAGCATTGAGGAATTCGACAAAAAGAGTAGGAGTTATAGCAATTTTTTTCCATTGATGGATAGAATTCTTGAATTAATTAGAATAAATAGTTATAAGGCCAATTACGTCAAACGAATATCTTTAAGATTGTTTTAAGCCTTCTGTGGCTTTGTTATTTATTATAAGTAGTCTTAATCTCACTTATACACCTCACACCTCTGCTGTGTCGTATAGTATCATCATTACATAGTATAAAACAAAGATGCTTATGCCCTATGTATGCTTATATCTTTAAAAGTACGCAACGGATTTTGATGCGACTTTTTTAATAGATAGAGTGATTCAAGAGGAAGTTTTATATGTATAATACATGTATAATAATAAAAATAAAGTTTATTGTTCTTCTCTCACATAGAATTTTACAGACAACATGAAAAACCAAAAAAACGAGGCATTAGCGATAATTGTAGTGATCTATGTGAGAGACTGGTTTCTGTACTAGGAGACCTGTATGACAGATTACCAGCCTCTCCAGACTCCGGACAAAATAGGTGTCAGCGGTATGCCTACAACATCACTGAGAAGTAATAAGTGGGATTAAACTTGGTGTAGTGACATTGTTGCTGTTATTAGGGTACATAGTGGGTGAGAGAAAGAGGAACTACTTTGAATGAGTCAGTATGTGTGGGTGAGTATGTGTGGGTGAGTATGTGTGCGACTGAGTGTGAAGGTGTATGTGTGACACTCACACTGAGTGTCTGTGGGAGAGAGTGTGTGTGATGGTGAGTGTTTATGTGCTGGGTGAAGAGGGGATAATATTCGCTAGTTTATTATAATAAATGCAAATAAGTTTGTTTATATTGCGTTCTCACGTCTCTAAAGGACATGTTGTCTAAACGGCTGGACCGTATGTTTTAACAACCAAATATGTTAAAGTAGACTACTTGCCTAATAATTTGATATCCGATTTTTTTTTCATAGAGTATAAAGTGACTTATATTCAAAGATAGGTAGTTTCACGGAAGAATTAAAATACACACATTATTTTAATTCTTTCGTGAAACTAAATAATTAATTAAAAATAAGTAATTAAAAATTTATATTTTTTTACTATTTTATTGTTTTTTTTTATTACTTAATTTTTTTTTTATGAAACTTTCATAAATTATAATATAATTAATGAATAACCTACCTTTGCTTTGTTCATGCCACAGTTATGAAGTTTAGTTAAAGTTTTTTTGTACATACATTCTTTATATTAAAATAATAGAGCCGTGTTTCGGGTTCCGCTTATACTAAAATTAATGTTGTATATTTCTAACATGTAATATCTCTCTTTTTTAAAAGTAATATTTATTCAAGAATAGAATAGAATTGAATAGAATACTTTATTGTACAACAAAAAAGTAACAATTTCACAGAACTTATATGTAAAGGCGGTCTTATCGCTGACTGCGATATCTACGATCGTCGATCGATGACCTTAAAGTGCTAAAAAGGTCCCTACAAATGCATGCTGAGGACCATAAAAATGCCACTGAAGCTGCTATATACGTGGCAACTTACTGGGCCCAAAAATTTTGAGGGAAGCGGAATCCATCGATTCGAGAAAAAGATAATATTTATAAAAATAGCTTATGCAACTTCAGCATTTACAATTTAATATTACCTACATAGTAACTATTTAAGTAAAATAAATCAGTATCTGCACGCAACACGGGTGTTTTTATTATCGTCCCCAGTTTCAAACATTTTACTCCGAATAAAAAATAAAATAATCAGTTAAAAGGTCCCGGGTGTCGCTACTGTGTGGACGGCCCATATCTGTGAAGGACACGGTAGAGGTGTGCCCCGCTTGTTAACAGCAACGCCGTGGTCTCGTGAGGGAATTCGGCGGCGGTGACCTCTTGCGACGGGCCTTGGTTCAAGCCATGGTCCGCAGCGAGAAGTAGTAGCAGGCTGTCGCCTCCTTCTGCGAAGCAGTAATGCTAGCAAAGGAGAAGGCCGACCGCATCAGACAAAGGCAACGGCCAACTAGCCGCGCCGCGATTGCGACTGTGATTCGGATCCCCATTTCCGGACAGCGTAGGCGCGGGCTTACGGACGGCGAGCAATAGCTTGCTATCCTGTCGTCTAGTAACAGTCCGGCCCTAGCCCAAATAGTCGACGGCGCGCACTGTTTCCGCGCACCTGAACGAGTTGTCAAACTGAAGGGGCCCAGCAGGGTCGAAGCCTCCTGGGGCCAAGGGTTGATGCGAAAGCGTTACACCAGGGCCCTACGATCAAGGCAAAATAAGAACGGGGTGGGCTTTTCAGTAAATGTCTGACACTGTTTCCCACTCTACCCAAGGGCAGGATTCGTCATTAGATGATTATTCCCACTATAAAAAAAAACATTACTAAAGAGGTCCTCTCCTGGTAACGTCTACTAAAGATCCATAATGTTTAGAATAGAGCACAAAATACCTACTAATATTTCAAGACATACTTTTAGCGCCCTCTAACGCATAAATAAGACACTGTTTTCACCGCTGCAAAGACCAATTATTATATTTACACTCTAGATGGCGTTAAAGAACAAATGCATACTGTGGGCTGAAAATCGACTTTCATAGAGCAGGTACTATAAGGAATTGTAATTTTGGCTAAATATAGTTTTTCTCATTACTATATAATCCGTGTTCATTTTGCAGTAAAAGACGGAAGATTTTCTTTTTTTTTCCCTAAAAGTACCTAATACCTCTGTAAAAACTTTATAAAAAAAAACTCCCCTAAAAGTAGGTACCCAAAAACAGCAATCATCACACAATCCTACTTCAAAATCTACTATTACGTATTCTTACGCCTGGTGAAACGCGCCAAAACGGTGACAACAAGGGTTAAGCACTTCTGCGGAACGGGTAAAAGTTAAAAAGTCAAATGGCTTCGTCCTTTTTCACTTTTGCTCGACGTGGAACATATTCAACTCGCAACAGGCAAACCTTATTACAATACGTTCCAAATGAGAATAACATCGATTGCCTGTTGTGATGAATTTATTTACGAATCGTGAAAGAAAAAGTTGTTTTTCAGAATCCAGTTCTTCAATTTTGTTTATGTCTATGTTAGGTACCTACCTACTGTGTGAAGTGTCTGAGTAGTGGCAAATGGAAGAAGATGAAAAATGAAATGGCTAAGAAAATAAGAAACAAAATAGTTTGTAATTATAAACAAACTAGCTTTTGTCAGCGGCTTCGCCCGCGTACATAAAATATAGCCTATGTCACTCAGGAGTAAAGCAGCTTTCTATTGTTGCTAAATTTTTTCCGATAGGATCAGTAGTTCCAGAGATTACCTCCTACAAACAAAAAAGCAAACTTTACGTCTTTATTATATTAGTGTAGATTACCTATTATATTACTGTAGATTATGACTGAAGACAAATACATTTAAGTAGCTAATTTATATTAAATAATAACAATTTTAATTCATCTAGAATTAATTAAGACTTTGTAGGTAATACAAACAAAAAAAAACTCTTTATTGATAGGTACGCAAATACATTCAATTTTTTTTTAACTACTATTGGCGGGTCAATGCGATGTTGTCGTGATTCGGAACGCGTCGGCGATAACGTTTCATGCCTCTCGTTCCGAATTGCGTCAAAAGTGATTATATCGCAAATCCAATCAACGCGCAACAACGTCACAATTATTACTCAATAGCCCGTAGATTTTGTGACTATTTTTGGTTGGGTACGCGATAAAATCGGTTTTGACGCAATACGGAACGCGGGGATGATTGAATGAAGGAATGAAACTGTCAATGTCAATTTCCGGCGGCTTGGGCGTCGGCGGTGCTGTCAAACAACAAAGTTAAATTTCTGTGAAAACTTTAGAGTAAAACAGTTGAAAACTTCAAAAATCGCACGACGCGCGACGAATCACAATAAATACCTAGCATATTTTATTCCATTTCTGTTGAAAAAGTACATGCCTACATAGTGATACCAAACAATTTGTGAAATGCGTGCCCCATTAACATTGTCGATTACGACGAGAGGAATTGGCATTAATTTGTGTTCATTGTATGCTGAAGTAAAAGATTTATTATATTATGGTGATGATGATGATGATGATGATGAAATAAAGATTGAACCGCCGAATATTTATGCAACATATCGAGCATTGCTGGCATTAGTTGAAAGTAAATTTTGTAACATCTGGAGACCACAACATGATGTATATCCATACTCACAAATATTACAACCTTATTATGGCATAGTGACCATTCCCATAATTTTCAAGAGATATCTAGAAGCAATTAGTATTTTAGATTACAAAGATATTACCTACATTCCAGCTATGTCCAAAAATGTTTTTATTGGTGGTAAATTCATTCCCAGACCAGAAAATATTATTTTATCTAATTTGCGACAGACAGTAGAGGCGTTACAGGCTTTGGATGAAGATGGCAATGAAAATGACAGCACATTGCAGCACAGAGAAGATTTTTACAGAAATAATCCAATACCAGGAGCTATTTGGGACCAAACAACCTATAAATTGATAAATGCTGATGAAATTATACCACCCGACTATGATATACATGCATACAGTGATGTTTGTGATGATATGGAGAAATTACTTGCTCTATCTATGCTATTAAGCAAGTACCCAAAATACATCAATAAATATTGTGTAAATAAGAATGTTGGTCAAATAAGTTTTGCAAGTATCATATCTAATGAGATGGGTGATCTGCGTGTGCCTGACCGAGGTTCCCAGCAAACACTCAACAAATACTATCAGAATTCAAGACCCAAAGGCGACATTGACACGTTTTATAGTCGTTTCAAACTGAGAAACAACCATTTTATAAAAGACGGGAGCTTGTTCTTGCTCGGAGAATATCCAAATAATGAACGTTTTGCAAAGCCGATTTATGAATTACGTTCTGAACGTGTTAATTCATATTTTTATTATTGCTCTTATAAGAATAGCTCACTGTCCTTCCATAATGATATAGTTGCAAGGAGTTTAAAAAATGCCTAATTATTATTATTACATTAGTATTAGAAGAAACTAAAATTCAGAGTCATGTCATTAGCAGTTGTAATTGCTGTTAACAACAGTTATTGGCATTTGTTTTTTTAAAGCCTTTATTTTTGTATGAGTGCACAAGTGCTAAAGTTTGCAGAGCCTAGCTTCAGGCTCACCATGTCAGAATGGCCATATTGTAAGTGGTGTGAGTTTAGGTTGATGATTGCATTGGTTAAAACTTGTTTATAGAATACAATAATTTTGATAACCCTGTGTTTTATTTTGGTTAAAGCATTTTTGTTTCTCTAGTCAAGGATTTTTCTCAAAGCTTTTTTGCTGCCTTTCAATTTTTTTTTACATTTTTATTGTTTATTTGACAGAAAAGTTTTCTACAAGAAAATAATACTTAAGAATAAAATTAGTCAACAAAACAACGCTGAGAATTAGTTACCCGAATTTCCAAACATTAAAAGGCCCATTTTGACAATTAAATGTTTTTATTTTATTTTACTTTATGTATATTATGTAATTACATTAAAAAACTTAATGTAATTCATTATTATTTTATCAATCTCCGACGGAAAAGAGGGATGCTTTTTTTTATTTAAAGGTTTGCGCTTGACCACTATGCTATAAGTTTGACTGATTCTGATGCGGTTTTGTTGATCTGACGTAATTTAACTAAGTATTCGATAATTACTATATTTCCAAATCCTCTACAAAACAAATCGCAGATGTAGGCGACTGATTCAACAAACTAAAATGGGCAGACCACATCTAAGTACTATACTGCAAATCGCAATTAAATTAAACAAAGGCAACCACTGCTTTGATAACCTCTCGCACCGAGTACTAGTACAGGCCATGGTCCGAAGCGAGAAGGAATGGCAGCCGGCCGCCACCTTCTAGGAAGCAGTAATTCCAAAAAAGAGGCGGCTGCACGCGCTATAGAACGGCGCATACCCCGGCCGCCGGGATCCCGATCCCGATTTCCACCCACGCGGATTTGCGGACGGCGAGAAATCGGTGTCTCGTCGTCCGGACTGAGTTCAAGTATTCGAGGTCGCGTCACTACGCGACCTCTGTGGGACACTTCCCAGGCACGCCTCAAGGAGATGATAGTAAATCGTCGGGGCCCAGCAGGGTCGAAGCTTACTAGAGTCATGGGTTACGTAAAAGTGAACCCAGGGGCCCTAGAACGAAGGCAAAGAATGAACAGGAGTGGATTTTAATCAGTGAAAGTCTGACACGCCCTCCCATTCCACCCGGAACGAGAGAAGTCATTGTATAATTTCCAACTTAGGAAAAAGCACTGACGCGATAGGCCTAGAAGTAGATGGCGCACCTTTACCAAAAGCTCTACCGTGTCCTCCAGTCGATTTACGCAGTGGTGACAGTCGTACATTTCTTTAGCACCAAGACGGTGCAAGTACCTATCTCTCAAACTTACCATGTCCGGTGAGGACCTGCGTCATGCGGAAGGCGAGGACATCGCGATTTCTTTCCAGTCCTCAAAGAGGGGACTTAAGGCCGTAATTTGGTGTTCTCATTAATTGTTGTGCTTGTTACTGGGTTGACAACTGACTTTGCCTCGCGCACCACATCAAAGAAAAAAAATGCAAAAGAGTGGAGACCGGAATGGAAATTCAACTGCATTTTTAGCTAATTTCGTTGAGTAGTTAGCAACTGGCCGCTTACTTATGGTGTTATAATTTTATAAATTACGGTCTAGATAATTTTCATTCTAACTATAAACTGTTTGTATTTTTGTCTTCATCCAAAGTTGTTGAGTACCTTACTACATTGTCAGCGCGTTAGTACACAATCTAGTGATGTATAACTTGAAGGGTGGGAACCTGGTGTCCTGAAATAGGTACAGACTTAGAGTCTAGCTTAGGCACCAGTCTCCTACAATATAAATATTATAACTGATTTTTGTATACTGTTTTAATGGTTTTAATTGATTGAAAACTGTATATTGTAGTGAGAAAAATAAAAATATTATTATTTTTTTTTTTAGGGTTCCGTAGTCAACTAGGAACCCTTTTATAGTTTCGCCATGCCTGTCTGTCCGTCCGCGGATAATCTCAATGACCGTTAACACTAGAAAGCTTAAAAAGGGCATTGTATGAAAGTGTCCCCATCTACCAACAGATTTGCGAAGTGCGAGAAAATGATATGATGTAAGTAGGTACTCACAAAAAGACTTATACTGATGACATGGACACAATATAAGGACACCATAAAAATGTATAGAAGCTGTTTAGAACCAGTCAGATATTATAAAAGTTAAAAAGGCGACGCTGCTTACGCCGCAGCCGCTGCCACCACGATTCTGGCTACCGTAGGTACAGGCTTGCGGACGGCAAGCAATGGGTAACCCGCCGTCCGACCATCCGGTAAGGCGGTAACCGTCCGGAACGAGCCCAAGTCGTCGACGGCACGTATTTTACCCGCTCGCCTCAAAGAGCAGGGTCGAAGCTTCCTGGGGTCATGGGTTGGTGTGAAAGCGTAGCACCATGGCCCTGGGTTCAAGGCAAGGAAGGAACAAGGTGGGTCGTTTAGTCAGTGTCTGACACTGTTTCCCGCGCCGCCCAAGGACGGGATTTGTCATCGGGTGATGTTTCTCACCTTATAAAAATATAAACAAACCCTTTATCAATGCAGAGCTAAAACTGAAGTGAGACAAAAATAACAAAAAATGCACGAGGATTTGCACATTCACGGACGATACGAACAGCTTCCAAAGAGCATAGTGCGTGTTTTTGACAGTGACAGTCGGCCGCAAAAGACGTCCATTTGATTGGCATACGTTTATCACATTCACAAAACGATTTTGGAAGACGTCCACTCCATTTGGATTGATGGACGCATCGTCAACTTTTTTCAAATTTTCCTTTAGGAAAAATTCTAATCTTGGGATCGCTTGTTTGTTTATGATAGATTAAAAAAAGACGAATTTCTTGACTTTTAAAATCGATTCTTTGATTAATAGATCTCAGATTGACATCCCTACTCTCGATGCCGTCGTACGTAAAGCAAAGGTCCTGTCAGAAGAACGGATTTGGTGCGACGTACGAAATACGAGCGTAAACGTATGTACAAATAGTTATTTAAGTACAAGATTTGTGAAACGTTACCATATACTTTTTAGCAGGGACCTGCTTTTTTGCGGACGAGTTTATATTACCTTTGAACATGCAAATAATTTGACCTTTTATATAATAGGTATCGATTATCGATATTTCCAGCCGAGAATCGACTGCGAGCGACTATGATACGGCACTAATTACCGGCGGCGTTCATTCGACAATCGCGCACGGTCGAGAGAATCCAGTGTATATGTTGTGTTAGTGATTAAAATAATTCGTAAGAAAAAAGTAAAATGAAGGTGAGTCAATGTGACTTATTGTTTCTATAAACGCGAAAAACAAGTTCTTTGTTTCAATTAGTGAAAGGATTAGATTATTGTGATTATTGATTGGTTGAGATTATTTTGCGGGTAGCCCATTTTGTACTTTTTTTTTCCTCGTGCACTCAAATTTATTATTAACTAGCTTCTGCCTCTGTTTTGTCTTTTTAAAAGTACAACATTAGCCCTATGTTACCCGGTGATAAATGACCAATCAACTGGTAAAAGAATTTTCAAAATCAGTCGAGTAGTTTTTGAGATTATTCATCACTACATGGTATAAAACAAAGTCGCTTTTCGCGGTCAGTTCCTATCTATGCTTAAAAAATATGCAACGGATTTAGATGCCTTTTTTAAATATTGAATCAAGAGGAAGATTTATATGTATAAATACAAGCATAATATATTTAATATTACGTGCAAAGCGACGGATCGCTAGTTACAAGTAAAAATCCAAAAACATTTTTATTTTTCATCGGTGTCTCGTCTTGGGTAGGTAGGTATACATTCGGAGACTTAAAAATGAAAAACTTTCAATACTTAACTATTACGAACAAAAAGTAATCCTTAAATATTAGAACGACAAACAGTCGGGATAGCTAATGTGTAGTTAGTAGATATGTACCTACGTAGTTTTACGATAATAATCACTCTTAATTCCCGTAAAAATAATAATAAGTATCTAGATATCAACTCGATTGAATTCCGATTTTAGAAACGGTGCAAACACTTCCTACCCACAATCCACATTATAATTTTAAATCTGCAATTATTAAAATTATACTATACAACATATTATTAATTTAAGAGTTATTGGGCATGAAAATACCAAACCGGTTAGGTATAATAGTAGTACTTATACAATATTTTTGAGCGCATGTAAATAAAATAATTTATTTATTTAAACTTCATGTACAGTAGTGATACATAGGCGGACTTAATGCTACAAGGCATTCTCTACCAGTCAACCTTTGGGTTAAAAAAAGACAACACTGTGGTAGGTGTGCAGAGTAAATAAATAACAGATATTTTAAATAGATTATGGAATAATGTATACAAACGTTATGTATCTAAGTAAATATCACAAATCAAAACCAGTAAACCGTAGCAAAAATATTGAGGAAACTTATACAATTTAGAACTAACACAGCAAAAAAAACAGAGAATCCTATCAGGTTATTTTGTCATGTCTACATAATTTATATAAAACAAAGTCGTTTCGTTATGTCTGTCCCTATGTGTATGTATGCTTAGCTCTTTAAAACTACGCAACGGAATTCGATGCAGTTTTTTATTTTAATAGTCAGAGTGATTCAAGAGGAAGGTTTATAGTATACTAGCTTTCTGCCAGCGGGTTCGCCCGCGTGTAAGTAGGTTTCTCTATACAAACTTTTGACCCCTATTTGTCCCCTTGGAGGGTGAAGTTTGGGAAATCCTTTCTTAGTGCACGCTTACGCCATAAAAGGATGCCTTATACAAAATTTCACGCTCCTAGTCCCAGTAGTTTTGGCTGTGCGTTGATAAGCCAATCAGTCAGTTTCTCTTTTTATATAATAAAGATTACATGCATATATAGGTGCATATATTTAAAATCAGCATTTCACCTCATAATCCCAAAGAGAACGTTTATAATCACCAAAACAAGTTAAAGGAATCTTCAAGGCGATGCACTTACTAAATATAAGCGAGTACCTACCTACTTGAAGCAAAAATAACTTGCCCTATGCGAACTGAGCGATTATGGCTGAGTACTACCTATTAAATGGCTTCTTTTTTAAGAAGTAAGTGAGATATGAAAAGACAGGGTATTCACACTATTCACATCCGCTGAGACAAGATAACATGTAGCTTTAGACTCAAAGAATTTATTTCAAACTAGTCTTCTGCTAGCGGCTTCGCCCGCGTAAAAGTAGGTTTCTCCATACAAACTTTAGACCCCCATTACATCCCTTTAGGAGCTGAATTTTGTCAAATCCTATCTTAGTGTTCGCCTACGTCATAAAATTTAATAAATTTCATAAATTTTTCAAAATTCTGCTCCTAAAGGGATGTGATGGGGATCTAAAGTTTGTAAGGAGAACCCTTCTTTCACGCGGGCGAAGCCGCTGGCAGAAGGCTAGTTTAAAATAAAATACTTACGAACTGTTTTATTTTGAACGCAAAATAAAACTATAAACTCGATTAGACGCTAAACCTGTGTTTTGTTTCAAATAATCGCGATTAGTTTTATTGGTGAATTTGGCCCTAAGGTAAGGTAAGCTTGGTAATGTAGTTAATAAAAAATAATCCGTTCAAAATTAAAATACCTTAATTTATTCATAGGGACTCTGCAGAAGAGTCGAAGTCTATTGTATTGGGGCCAGGGACTCTTTCTGAAAGGAAGGCTTGGCCCCAGTGCGAAAGGCAAAGAAGGAACGGGGTGGGATGTTTAGTCAGTAAGAGTCTGACACTGTTTCCCGCCTTGCCCAAGAGCGGGATTCGTCATTGGATAATATTTGCCCACCATAATAAGAAACCTAAACTTATTCATAAAGCATAAAAATTATGCGTCTTAAACGGGTGGGTACCTAACTAAACATAAAATTTATTGTTTCTGTGTAAACATTTAATATTTGAATATGAATAGCGTATAATATAGATACGTCACAGCATCCATTACGTTTACTACTATTTGTCATATATACAAATCTAGTTTTCCGAAGAAATCTTGTTTTATTTTTAGGGTTCCGTAAAATAATGCTCATCAAAAGTAATCACTCTGTTATCTGTCTGTCTGTTAAGACCGTTTATCTTGGGAATGCGTGGAGGTATAGAGTTGAAATTTATTTATTATTTATTTATTTATTTATTTATTTATTTAACACTTCATGCACATAAGAGTACAAAGGCGGACTTAATGCCTAAGGCATTTTCTACCAGTCAACCTTTGGGTGATGCAGAGAATCATGATGGCAGGTGCAATAAAAAGAAGAAAAAAAAAAAAAAACATGAATTTAAAAACATAAACTCAGATCTGCAAAACAAAAATCAAAATTCTAAGTTAGGAACAAACAAAGATACGGCCGTATATATTGTAAAAAACATAGATTACGATTAATACTAAATAGAATCAAAATTCACAGGATTGTACTTCCCGTTGATTTAGAACCATGAAATTTGTCATTAACAAAGGTCGTCACAAAAGAAACTTTTCGATTTGAAAAATCTTCGAGATTGGATTTAGTCCGATTTCGTCCACTGTTGGACATAGGTCTCCCAAAATATCGCCACAATGAACGGCCCTGTGACCACTATCTTTCTTGAAGACTGGATCGGTGCTTGCTTGGCATGCCTTCATTCTTTTGGAGGTTTTTTTTATGGTGGGAAATATCATCTAATGACGAATCCCACCCTTGGGCGAAGTGGGAAACGGTGTCAGACTCTTACTGACTAAACGACCCATCCCTTTCCTTCTTATCCTTCATACCGGGGTCGGACATTCCTATCAGAAACTGGTCCAAGGCTCCAGTAGGGTTCGGCCCTGCAACTAGGCCTCAACGTTTGCTGACAACACCTTGGGGCTTGCGGGAACAGTACCAGGGTCGGACCTTCCTTTCAGAAGCCGGACCGGGGCCCCAGTAGGCTTCGGCCCTGCAGTTGGGTCTCTTCATTTGCTGACAGCTCCTTGAGGCGCGCGGGAATAGAGCGCGCCATCGACGACTGGCTTGGTCCGACTTTTACCAGACAACCAAACGGCGAGCTACCCATTGCTCACCGTTCGCAAGCAAGTGATTCTTTTGGAGGTTACCGTGGCACAAGTTACTCCTACTTTTGAGGACTCCTAGAAATGTTGCTATATAGTTTATCATCAAATTGTAAAACCCAGCAAGTCTACACTAAGTCTTTTATAGTATAGTAATTAATTTAAATAATAGCACGATAACATTATGAATCGTTTAGATACAAATTAAAGCAATTTACGGTTACTTATTTACAGAATCTTCGGTTTACTAATAAACCCACGGTTTGTAACTACAAATGTGCTATGTTTATTGAGTTATGTAGGAGCAATACCTGCATTTTTTTTATATTACCTTACAATGGGTCTCATCACCCAGCGAGCAATGGAGAGAGCGATGCTTATTGCTTGGTATTTCCCTGCTTGATCGAATCAGGAATGATGAGATCCGTAGGAGAATCAAAACCAACCGACATCGCTCGAAGGATTGCATCGTTGAAGTGGCAGTGGGCGGGACACAAAGCGCTGTGAACCGATGGCTGTTGGGGTGGAAAGGTTCTCGAATGGCGATCGCATACCGCGGACAACGCCCCGGGGGCAGGCCCGTTACAAGGTTTTTTTTTTTTTTTTTTTTATGGTAGGTGAAAATCATCCAATGACGAAACCCGCTCTTGGGCGGAGCGGGAGACCAGTGTCAGACTCTTACTGACTAAAAAACCTACCCCGTACCTTCCTTGCCTTATTTCTGGAGTCGAGGTTACAATTTTCACTTACCCTCTAGGCTCCAGGAGGCTTCGACCCTGAAGGGCCCCTGCAGTTTGCTGACAACTCCTTGAGGCGCGCGGGAACGGTGCGCGCCGTTGACGACTTGGACTCGGTCTTACCAGACGATCGGACGGCGAGCTACCCATTGCTCACCGTCCGCGAGCCAGTGTCTACGGTGGCCGGATATCGGCAGGATCGCGGCGGCGACGGCTACGGCGAGTACGCCGTTGCCTTTGCCTTATGCGGTCGGCCTCCTCCTTTACGAGCATTACTGCTTCGCAGAAGGAGGCGACCGCCTGCCATTCCTCTTCGCTGCGGACCATGGCCTGAACCAGGGCCCGGCGCGAGAGGTCGCCGCCGCCGATCACCCCCACGAGGACACGGCGATGCTCTTCCCAAGCAGGGCACACCTCCACCGTGTGCTCCACCGTGAGGCCCGTTACAAGGTGGATTGACGATCTAGTGAAGGTCGCGAGAAGCCGCTGGATGCAGACAGCACAGGACCGATCGTTGTGGAGATTCTTGGGGGAGGCCTATGCCCAGCAGTGGGCGTCGTTCGGGTGACATGATTACCTTAGATTAAATCAAAATAGCGGAAGATAGGTGACTCGCCTTTCTGTAGCGAACGAATCGCTGTCAGAATTCCTAGACTACTAGGAGGTACGAAGTAGGTACCGCAGCTAGTAAATAAATATATTTGCACCTACTTTTTGCCGCCCGCTTTAGGCAGAATCACTAGGCACCCATCAATATCTGCATGCTACCAAATCTTTGATGACAGTTGTTGATAAATCTAACATCAACCATGTCATATCAAATTGTTAGAATTTTATTAATAAAGGAAATGAATTAGTTGACGCATTAGAATAGTTAGTTGATTAAGTTGTTCGGGAAGTAATGATAACGTCACGTCATGAAGTGTCAAATAAAACAGAGTGACTCAGTCATTCTGATTGTGTCCTTTTCCTGTAGTGAATAAAGTTCACTATTTTAAAATCTGACCCTAAGTACATTCATATATCGAACGATAGACAACGACCGCGGCGCCATACTTCCTTTTTTCAACGATACGAGCTCTATTAATTATCGTTATTGTAGTTATAAATATAATTGCCTCGTTGGTTTCTTAATAGCGCGACTATAGAACGTGGGGATCTGGGTTCGATTTCCAGGTAAAGCAAAAGTGCTGTTCGGTTTAAATTTGGTAAAATCAATAGTTACACATTTACATAATTTTGTATAAAAAAGCGAGACAAATGTACAGGTAAAATATTACGTTAGGTACATTGGCTGTACATTTTTCTCGCTTATTTATAATATTTCTGTACTCCTTATAGTATTTATACAAAACATAATGCGACATACGCTTATAACTAGAGAGTAAAAGATAGTCTTAAGTTGAGACACAATTAATTTATTTAAGTCTACAAATTGAAAATGTCATCGGACCTTAAAAGAAATATGCCAACAAAATTATAATTTTTTGGCAGGTTATAAAGCATATAATCAATATTTATATATACGATGCTCTCTGTGATATTCACAGTGACACTTGTAGCGAGGCGTCTGTTTTACGTAGTGATAACATGTGACCTCATGTCGTGTCAATTAGTCTTTATGTCTATATTTTACCAATTATTATCATGTATTACATTGCCTAATTTATTTTAGTAAGTATTTTTATTCTTTACTAGCGACCCGCCCCAGCTTCGCACGGGTACCTACTAATAATGAATATAATGTGTAAGTATTATACACATTAACCTTCCTCTTGAATTACTCTATCTATTAAAAAAAAACATCATAATCCGTACTTTTAAAGATCAAACCATACATAGGGACACTGGTAAGCAGCTTTGTTTTATACTATGTAATGATTGTACACAAAACTTAACAGTAGGTACACAGTAGTTAGACAATTCATGTACAAAAGCGAGCTTAACTCAACAATGAGTTTTCTCCTAGCATACCTTTGAGTAACAGAGAGAGACCACAATCAAGGGTAGAACCAAGTGTACAATAGAAACCTATCTCAATAAACCTACATAAATAAGTCTAATATATAAAAATATATGTACAACATACCAGTAAATACAAATAAATACAAATATTATGTCAGCTGTGAAAGGAAATGCTCTTTAATTTTCCTCTCGAAGACCTCCAGAGATAAAAAAGTTTTTTATAAAAACTCAAATATTATGACTACAATATTGTATCTGCCTATTCTTCGAGGAAAATACCTAGGCGTGTATTTTTTTGCCACCAATAAAACTAATCGCGATTATTTAAAAAAAAACACAAACTGTGTTTTGTTTTGAACGCAGAATGGAACTCTAATCGCGATTAACTTTATTGGTGAATTTGGCCCACGGTGGTTAAATTTTCAAAAAACTTGATTACTTTCTTACTTCTTTAAATCACGACGTTTATACATCGAATTATACCTTAGAGATAAACAAGCACGTTCATAGAAAAAAATGACTAAATACCGAAAAGTTAATACAAAAATCCGCTGCTTCATTGGCATTATGTCTTGTAACAAATCTTTTAAAACTTACAGCGCTCTCACACTGTGTGAACGCCAAACTGATAATGTCATCAATGTAAAGGTGTATGGCCTGTAGATCACCTAAGTGAAGTAAAGTGACTACGTATACGTACGGTTGAGAGCAGTGGTGGCCGAGTGGTAACGGCCCCAACTTGCGTGTAGTAAGGTCGCGGGTTCAAACCCAGCCAGGCGCATTACTTTGTGTAATTTATTTCATCACCACTGCTCTCAAAACGGTGAAGGAAAACATCGTGAGGAAACCGGCATGTCCTAGAACCAAAAATTCGAAGACATGTGACATCCACCAACCCGCACTGGGCCCGCGTGGTGGATTACGGCCCATTCCCTCTCTTAGAGAGGAGGCCTGTGTCCCTGCAGTGGGAACATTAAAAAGGCTGATGATGATGATGATGATACGTAAGGTAGGCCTGATCTAGTGCGTAGTACATTTATGTATAACGATGCGTTTATGGAAAACGTGAAGCTTCGGACAGAGGACAAGCATTATTATTAAACGTGACAATGCCGTCAGTGCTTTGGACACATTACTAGTAAAGACGGCGATCAATTATTTAATCGAATCGAATTCTAATCGATTCGGCAATAAATCGAGTTCTAAAAGATCGCTCTAACAACCACCATGCTGGTATTGAGTTTTAAAATAAAGGTAGACTAGGTACAGATGATCCTATAGCGTAAATGTTTCTCATGGCTGGTGAGTACACTAACCTCGTACCCAGGCAAGTTACGATCGTTTCGTTAACGTCGAGCGATTGAAATTAGCCACATCTTTAATTCCTTTGTTCTGACCACGTGACTGAATGTTGAGATGACGTAAGAATAAAGTAATGGGGGGCGTGGCCAACTCAATGCGTTTGACGTTAACAAAACGATCGTAACTTGGCTAGGGGAGCGTGTACTACTATTTATTCGGTGACTACCTTGTATGTAAAACAGTCGCATATAAATTAGTTTGGGGGAAAAACAAGGGCTTTGAAAGTGTTTAATCATTACATAGTATAAAACAAAGTTGCTCTGTCCCTATGTACCTATGCTGAGATCTTTAAAAGTACACAACGGATTTTGATGCGGTTTTTTTTAATAGATAGAGTAATTCAAGAGGAAGGTTTATGTGTATAATACATGCATAATATATTCAATATTATGCCCCCGGGCGAAGCTGGGGCGGGTCGCTAGTAAATAATATATGGCAATTCTGTCTACTGGTAAAACCGCATCACAACCCGTTGCGTAGTTTTAAAGATTTAAGCAAACATAGGGACAGGACGACTTTGTTTTATACTATGTAATGATATAACTTTTTAGGGTTGCGTATCTCAAAGCGAAATGCGGAACCCTTACTTTGTTGTCCGTCTGTCTGTCTGTCAAGACCTTTCATCTCAAGAAAGCATGGAGTTGAAATGAAAACCATATACTCAACAATCTGCGGTCCCTTGATGCTTTGAAAAAATAAAATAAAAACAATACGGCCGTTTTTAACGCAAAAAAGGACATATGTATGTTTCGAAAACCTCAAGGGAATCAAAACTTATATGCCAAGATGTAATTTATAGCACAGATATAGGAATACTTACTCTATGTATTTAATCAAGATTTCTACTAAGTAAATAAATATTTACAACATTAAATAAGATACTGTAAATAGAAATATTATCTAGGTTATTATTATCTCAATCATATCAGCGCTAAAGGTCCTGTGAACACAAGTAGGTACACAACTGTAAACATGCACTGATATAGCACTGTTTACAGCAAATCTCTCATTCAGTGACTATAGGTCGTAATGTGAGGGCTTTAGGTGAACTGCGGGAATACTCGAAAGAGTTTTCTCAACTCTGAAAAGCTAAACACAGATGGGTTTGGGTCAAAGCTGCGTAAAGGGGAGCCCGGGGGGTTCCATACAAAATTGCGCCGTCGCAGACAGCCGCGCCCTGCGCCCCTGCCGCTACGTAAAAATTCAAAGTTTTCTATTGATACGACTACATGCACACTGTTAAAGTTGAACTAGCGACACTGTGCAGGTAATAATCCGGTTTCCGTAAAGGAGACCGCCACAAAGTACACACGCGCAGCGATACGCAACGGATGCTCGCGCGGATGTCCGCGCGGCTTGTCTTATGCAGCGTTTTCCCTTAGTCTATAAAATTTTGACACGCCCTCCCAGTTAGCATTACCAGATGAAGAAGTCAAAAGACCGGAGATAAGGCGAGGTTTCCGTTGAAAAATCGTAATTTTCTTTAACACGTTAGAATTTTTTAATAGCCGTAATATTATTATCGGTTTTATACACTGAGGACTAGCCTGCGTTTTACATCGCACTCGGAGGAGAGGGGGTGCCGTTAGGAGTAACAAACGTACACATACTGGTACATAAATAAATATATAAATATATATATATATATATAAACTCTCGTTTTAATCATTTTAGCTAAAACGGATATCGATGAGCATTATAATGTAACTTTCTAGTTATTATATAAAAAAACGTGCATATCTATAAGTAATATAATAAAAATCAATGGCATTTTACGTCGTAATTTTATTACTCAAGAGTGGGCTCACTTATCCAAACCAAATGTTTAGGGCTTTTTTCGGACTATTTAGTAGATGGTTTATGTGAAGTTTGCACAAAATCGGTCGAGCGGTTCTTCATTTGTCACATTTTTCTGTTGCCGGGAGCGAAGCCGCGGGCAAAAGCTTATTATTATAATAGAGATAAGCTCGCTAAGTTAACTAGTACAGTACAGAAGTCGGATCTTGGCGTGTCTGAAGATAGGCTCTGCGAATTTTAATGCTTGAAAACTCGTGTAAAAATAAAGCTTTTAAAAAAAATGGTTGCCTGTAAAGTCGGTTTTACGGGCGAAGATTTTACGTGACAACGTCCTAATTCTCTAGTGCTGCGCGCGCGGCAGACCGATCATAGTTGAGTGGGAGAGAGACGCAAGGCATTCGGCGGGCCTCTCTCTCGTTCGGTGACTCATCGTAACGTTACCGAGCGTTACACTTTTTCATAAGTGACTCCCAGCCGCAACCTAATTTAAGACGTTGTCACGTCAAAAAATAAATGCCAATAACAGTTTTTAACAGCAATAACAACTGCAAATTGTATTTATTGGTTTAAACTATTTATTTTTTTACGAGTTATCAAGCACTAAAATTCACAGAGCCTAAATTCAGACGCGCCAAATCTACACTAATATAATAAATAATATGTATAATATAATAGCTTTTCAATATGTAATTTTCTAGTTTCTAATTATTTTGTTTTGGTGACCTTTAGCATCGCACATATAAAACTGTATTTCCCCACGATAAGCTAACACAGAGAAACACCTAAAGAAAATTTCTCAGAACTGTTTTCAAAAATATACGAATAAACACGATTAACGTCCCCATTTGGTCCTCAATGAAGAACCGACCAATCAATTGATAAATATTGTTTGTTAATTATCGCTTTAATGTTATGCAAATGTTAATCTGTGTATAAATGAATGAATGAATTTATAAATAAATATGACCAATACAGATAATGAATTTAAATTAATAATGAAATAAATTTTAAATGATAATTTTATGATGTAAAATAGAACAACGTAGGAGAGGCCTTTTTTTGGGATCATCTTTGGCTACAAAGATCATCCCAAAAAAAGGCCTCTACAGGCAATCTACACTAATATAATAAAGAGGTAAAGTTTGTTTTTTTGTTTGTAGGAGGTAATCTCTGGAACTACTGGTCCGATTGGCGAAATTTTAGCAATAATAGAAAGCTGCTTTACTCCTGAGTGACATAGGCTATATTTTATGTACGCGGGCGAAGCCGCTGACAAAAGCTAGTTTTGTATAAACTCCGCCCAGGTCTACGTCGACTTCGCAGCCCCCGTAACAGCAGTTTTATTTTCATTAAAAAGAAAAAATTACTAATCAAGATTTTTGTATTTGCAAATCCCTTTAAAAAAATAGCTTTATTATTTTCTGTTTCCAGATATCGTAATATAGGGTCAGATTCGCATTTTTTTTTTTATTTAGCTAACTAATTTATGTCATGTTTTGATTTTAGCCTAACGGTTGATAATAATTTTAATAAAATATTTTTTCTAGGTGTAAAAAAACTCTTTTTCAATACACTTACTCAGAAAGTGGCTGTTACCAACTGTGACATTTTGTGAACCATTACGCACGCTGTAATGTAGCCTATATATAACCTTTTTGTTCAACCTCTTCCTTCGCAAACAAAATTTTATTACGAAAAAAAACACAAGGTTATTGTTTGCGTTCCATTCTTAATTATTTCATTCGATTTCGGCCATATTAACTTGTGAAAACGATTTATTTCATTTAAAAAGGAACCATTTCATGTGTAAATCGTTCGTTCAAATAAAAATAAAATCTTTCTTTGTGGTCTATGGCCGCCATTTTACGATAGGTACCCGCGGTTTTCGGCGTCATTTTATCAAGTGAAAATCATTGGTTTGTGTTAAATACATACCACAAAAACAGTATATAGAAAATGTTACATGTGAACAATAGAATATACGAATGACGTAGTGACAATATTCTATTGTTCAATAGTTTTTACTGTTGACGTTGTAATAATAGTTAGCACAATTATTTATCTTCTTAAGTGTATTGAAAAACGTCGTATGATACAAGTGAGTAATGAATGTTACTGTTCTTGGCTCTCTTAAGACCTTCGCCAGGGCTCGGCGGTAACCTCCTACATTACAAATGTGTAATGACTCACTGATTAATCACGAAATTTCAGAGACTATAACACCTACAAAAAATATTTGGCAGGAAAGTTCACTACAGAGTGGAGACATCCGCTAAGAACGGATTTTACGAAATTCCACCGATAAGGGTGTAAAACGGCGTTTGGAAGTTTGCAAGGAGAAATCCACTTTTACGCGGGCGAAGCCGCTGGCAGAAGCTGGCTATATGACAAATTTGGCTGTATGGAAACGACCAACGTTTTAGCAAATGATCATTAAATCATGATAAGGGAATTTAAGATACCTACGTTACGCGCTAACATCGTAATCAGATATCTTGGACTCGAAACCCACACATCTACTCTACCTGTAGTTACTGATAGACAAGGACAGAGATAAGAACCGGTGCTGTCGTGCAAGCGAAATAGTCGTCGCGACCGATGTGAAATCGTGATAATTGTCACAATTTAAGCGGTCCACGCGCTAGAGGCGAGTCACCTAGGTATTTTCCAGTGTTTTGATACTACGAACCCAAATTCTCCTCGTTTAGACAAGTCTCAAGTTTTGATAGGAGTCAGAGCTATACTTACGATGGTTCCACAATTCGACATATGATTCCGTTAGTAGGTAGGTAGAGTGACCTTAGCCGCAAAGCTAACTAAATTACCCTCCTTACATATCATTACCCATCCTGATTGTTGATTGACCCACTTCTTTGATCGGTTTTAATAAGTCACCGATTTATTGCAAGTTCACGGCGAATTCTGAGGAGTGGTTGGTCCTATAGGTCATAGGAACAGTGTCAGTGTCGGGTCGATGTCAGTGTCAGGTGCGATCGCAGTCATACATTAGTGTAATTGGTGGTGTATAACAAAAACAAATCCATCCTACTTCAACACTATAGGCTTTCTCTTTCTAAGCAATAAATATTATATTTAATTGGTCTGAGCCCCTGTCAATACTCAATACTTTATTGCATTCCATATTATGTACACAGATGGTATAAAATTTCACAAGATCAATATGGACCCTGTCACCACATGACTGAAATCCCTAGTACCTATGGTTACAGTTACTGTATTCTACTAGCCTTGCTCAGGAGTACTCGTCTCACGTAATATTACTGAAACACACCTTCCAGTATATTAAGAAAAGGATAATAAATAGTTATTATTGTAATCCTTAACCCCGTGTTTCCTCGGAGGACACGGTGTTGCACACGGTTGAGGTGTGCTCCGCTTGGGCAGAGCATCGCTGTGTCCTCGTGGGAGCGATCGGTGGCGGCGATCTCTCGCGCCGGGCCTTGGTAGAAGCCATGGTTCGGAGTGAGGAGGAGTGGCAGGCGGTCGCCTCCTTCTGCGAAGCAGTAATGCTAGCAAAGGAGGAGGCGGACCGCATAAGGCAACGGCGTTTGCGCCCCAGACGCCGCCGCGATTCCGATCCTGACTTCCGGCCACCGTAGGCGCGGGCTTGCGGATGGTGAGCATTGGGTAGCTCGCCGTCCGGTCGTCTGGTAATCGTCCGGACCAAGCCCAGTCGTCGACGGCGCGCACTGTTCCCGTGCGCCTCAAGGAGTTGTCAGCAACCGTAGGGACCCTGCAGAAGGGTCGAAGCCAATCAGGGCCACGGGTTTGTGTCTGAAAAGGAAGGCTCTGGCCCTGGTATGTATGGCGATGTAGGAACAGGGTAGGTTGTTTAGTCAGTAAGAGTCTGACACTTGTTTTCTGCTCCGCCCAAGAGCGGGACTCGTCATTGGATGATTTTTACCTTCCATAAAAAAAACCCCGTGTTTCCTTTGGCAACCCAATAACTCTAACACTTATAACAAATAAAAAAAAGCAAGGATGCCAACCTGACTCTAAAAAAAAATAATATAGAAAACACCATACTTATCAAAAAACACGTTTCGTAGTTGTACAATTACGCGTACCCCCGGAGGCTTCAAATTATTTCATGTATACTGCTGTTAGTGAATCAAAATTTAAAAAAAAACCACATGAACTAAAACAAGTACCTAATATGGTCTTATAGTGTTTAGTTTCCTTTTTGTAAGTACTTTTAAAAAAAGAGAGTTAACTATTTTGTGGTGTAATGGTGTGCAATAAACAACAACTATAATAATGGATTACTTATCATTAAGAAAAGAGGTCAACAAACTATTCAGACAGAGGTTATGCCGAACTATGTAAACAATAATTGTCTCTGGTCGGTGTCAAATATTATATGATAACACAACGTTGTTATTCCGAATGCATCAGGGCTAAAATTACCTACTCTATGACCCTAGGGTATAATGTATCGCTAGATAGATATTCGATTAATTTATACTCGAGGTATCGAACAGACAGTCATAATATAATTAACTAGCTTCTGCCCGCGACTTCGTCCGCGGAAAATTTCTTGTTTTAACATATTTAACTCTGTTTCTCTGTTATTATATTTTTCATAGTCATAAAATATAGCCTATGACACTCAGAAATGAAGCAGCTTTCTATCAGTGAAAAAATTTTTGCAATCGAAGTAGTACTTCCAGAGATTACCTCCTACAAACAAAAAAACAAACTTTACTTCTTTATTATATCACTAGCTTTTGTAAGCGGCTTCGCCCGCGTAGGTACATAAAATATAGTCTATGTCACTCAGGAGTAAAGCAGCTTTCTATAATTGCAAAAATTTCTCCAATCGGACCGGTAGTTCCAGAGATTACCTCCTACAAACAAAAAAATAAAAAAACAAACAAACTTTACCTCTTTATTATATTAGTGTAGATAATATATAATAATAATATATATAATATAATTAATTACATTAGAAATTACCGCTGAATCGTAAACAAGTTTTACGATTCCACGATTGGCGATTGATTTGATACATAAACTTAACCTCTCGTAAGCCGTAATTAGAGACACAATTTAAGTGTCTCGTGTAGATCTAGGTTCAATACGATAGGATAAGGCGTTAAGACCATGTTTTACTAATTTTAAACTTTTTTAAACCTCTGCAAATCCACAAATATAAAAGTAAATTAAAATATATTTTATTATAATTGACTATATGGCCAACAAGTTGTGCAAGTTACAAATTTATTATATGCTCCATATAATCTGTAACACCAGTTAATGATGAAATGTCATATCAACCGAATACGTTGGAACGTAAAATCAGCCGCGGAACTTCGGTCGCGTACGTTCGGCATAGTGTGTTTAGACACTAAGTCAGACTCGCCAAGATTCGCCGGCCGTACTAATAAAAAAAAAATAACACAATTTTTAAGTTAAAATCAAATAACTACAAATTAGTAGCTGTAAGTAGTCTGTTTAATGGTCACAAGTTCAAAGTTCAACGATAAAGAATTTACCTACTGATAATGCCCAGCGAGAATACATGACATTTACAACAAGTTTCGAATACATCATTAAAAGCCTGTAACGACTCACTGCACTACGAATAAAAATAAATGAATAACTAGCCTTTTGCCAGCTGCTTTGTCCTCGTGAAAATAGGGCTCTCCGTACAAAGTATAGACCCCCATTACATCACTTTAGGAGCTGAATTTTGAAAATCCTTTTCTTAGTGTTCACCTACGTTATAAAAGGAAGACTTGTGCAAAATTTCACGCTCCTAGTCCTAGTAGTTTAAGCTGTGCGTTGATATGTCAGTCAGTCAGTTTCTCCTTTTATATATGTATAAACATATAATAAATAATTAATATATGAATTTCATTACTTATGTAAATAGTACGCCACAAACTACCCGTGTTTCTTTCTCCTGTGTCAAATCTATCCAAAGGTTAACTTTATAAAAAAAATCGCTTTTAGCGATAAGACCGCCCGTTGTAACACCTTAGTAATTTTAAATTCCTAATGTACTTATAGTGCATTGTTATACGAGGGATGAAAGTTAGTTATTAAGTCCCGAGAAATTTCTTGGCGACCGAGCGATAGCGAGGTCGCTAATAGTTCGAGGGACTAAATAACTCTTTAATCCGAGGTAAACACTGTGCTTTTCATTACGAATACGAGGAAAATAACAATAATAATAAAAACCTGAGTCGTCGTCAAACGTCTTCATATGTTTTTAAGTAGGTATATTTCTTTTGATTTAGGCGGTAAGCGGTTTTCTCCTCAAATAATCTTGCGTTATAACTGAAGCTGATGAACTTATCGTGTTAATACAAATTTCTTATAACAGAGAATTAGCAAAGTGTAAACAAAACTCTACACCTCGAAAAAAAAATTAAGAAAGACCAAATCGGCCACAGATTATAGAGAGACTTTACCCGCCATTTTTTTTTTTTTTTAGTCGTCGTCTGGCTATTCAGTCAATATTTTTCATTTTATCATTGTAAAAATGGGTCAGGTCAACATTTTTCTCAAATATAATATTAGTTTTAATGAAATAGTGGAAAGTAAATTAAAATAAAGTCATTAAAAAAAAGTATTCTTAAATAATTTCTATATCTATGTCATTTCAATTGTACTGGCAGTATAAAAATTCGGGTCACGGTTCAATTGAAATGTCAAAATGGAATTAGTTTTTTAATGTAAAGTAAAACTCCCTAGGGAGTAAAAGTACTTCTTCCAACCCAACAGGCAACTTTACACCTACTTTCAGAGTATGAGTAATGAAAATTGTATTTATGGTGTACCTACAATAAAGAGTATATCTATCTATCTACGCCACCCCTCCTAGATTTTCAATTGAGTCCTGCTGACATCTGGGACATGTTGCAATCAATTTTAATTTCACCCTCGCGCCCCAATTATGGGACTGGAAATAAGGCAACATTTTTTCTTTCTAGATTCCATTTTGTCAACTGTCACGCTATCACCGACTCTCTCTCTCTCTCTCTCTCTTGATTGTTACTATTTTTGGTGTACAATAAAGTATTATTCTATTCTATTATTCTCTTTTCTTTTTTGGTTCCGTACCTCATAAGGAAAAAAACAAAACACGTATAGGAATAGAATAGAAAATTGATTAGAATGCAGGTAATTACAATAAGGTGATAAAAATCATATTAAAATGTCCTGATACATTCTACCATTTTGGCATGCAAACATTGATGCAAGTTCATCACAAACTTTAACATTGATACACAACTATTTATCAGCTAGAAAATCCTATAGGATCACTTTATTGTCAGTCTGTCTGTCAAGATAAGACCCTTTATCTCGAGAACGCGTTAATGTATCGAGTGCAATTTTAACCATATACTCAGGTCCGCAGTCCCTTGTAACTGAGAAAAAATCGTATATGTCGCAAATAACATTTCGATACTAAAAAAGAATAAAAATTCACGGGTACTTCCCGTTGACCTAGAACTCTGAATATGAAGCAACGTTTTATAGTACACAACAATTTTTTTTTATAATACCCTCCATCTATTAAATAATATTAGTTAATTAATTATTATTATTTCTTTTCAGGAAATCATACTGTTAGTGTTGGCTGGTTGTGGCCTTGCATTCTCGATGCAATGCTGCCCAAACGACGAAATATTGATGCCAAAAGGATACTGCGGCACGGAGAAGATGACTGTTCTCAACTGCACGCATGGACGAATGGTTCTTAGGGAAGTCATCCTGGATGGCACCAAAGTGTCCACGCAGGATTCACCCGGCTATGTGTTTGTTGAAGACCCAGAACAGTGAGTATGGTATTATTATCGGTAATCTCATAAACGCACACACAAACACGAATCTTGAAATACGCTTGTTCATTTTGGAGAAGAAAAATATAGTGTACACTTCGGCTACAGGGCGAAGTGTACCTACACTATATAATTATATGAGCAGCTACCATAAAAAAAATAATGACATTAATTCAATTATTTTCATGACTAAGTTACTGACGTCTAAGCGCATAGAAATGCGCAAATGATATTGAAAAGATTCGGTCATTTATTATTGTTATTATCCTTTTAATTGAACCACAATATACAAAACAACATTTTTCAAATACCTAAGCTATTTACCTATAGGAAAATGTTTGTACCTACAGGACTTCATAATATAAGAAGACAAATATGCAACCACAGTCAGTTACGATTAGTAAAACCTTCACGTTAGATGCTAAGTATCTTGTCCATTAATTAATCGGGTTAAATTTTTGCCAGGTATTGCCTCGCCAGAATGTATAGGAACAACAGTAACCAGTCTCTGGGCACTATTCCAGTGGCCATCGTGTGCTTCGAAGAGATATCCAAGGCCCCAAGTGACATAGAAACCAGTGGCATCTTGACATTAGTCTCCGTATTTTTTCTCATTCTTACTATAGCAGTGTATACTTATCTGCCGCAATTAAGGTAAGAATAAAAGGATATTTTTTAGTTTTTGATACATCCTAACATCACACATCGACCCCATCTGATCAAGATGGGGTCGATGTGGGTGATATGTACCAGGTGGTGTACGAATGAACCAAAAAGCCAATTAAGGTCGAGAGAATTCAAGGCTCAGCAGCATTAAAGATGAAGACGATTGTGGAGGTTGAAGGTGGCATAATATGTCTAGCAATGGACTTCGTCAAACTCATCTGTGCCATTGAGAACACCCACAGTATATTTTCGATAAATCAAACCAAATGCCTACAGTCGATTAATTTTTCCGCCAGATGTGATTATACCGAGCAAATATTAGATATCATTAATATTTCAATTCAACTCAACTCACACAATGCGAGTGTTGTTTTAGAATCAGTCTGATAGCTGTTGCTATGGTGCACCCTTTATCCGATATTATTGTGGAACATGACATGAACTGTAACCATAAACACAAACCTAGGTTAAAAGTAATTTATTTTATTATTTTGTTGTACTTTATTGGATTTTTTTTTGATTTCAGAGATTTACAAGGGCTATGTTACATGTGTATGTGTGTTAGCATGGCCTTAGGATTTCTCTCTTTGGGGATATTGCAGCTGAGTCCCGGCTTCAGAGGCGAATTCTGTACTATAACAGGTAAAAAAAAAATACTTTCATTAATAACTTTTGATTAGGTATGTCATTTATTTGTAGTTTGTGTTATAAGGATGCATATACTAAAATTTGACGTCACCACCATTATGATACTTCGTTCCAAAGAGATTGTGAAATATTCCCAACAAAGTTTAGAAGCCGTTTGCAGAAAAAAAAAAAGGTTTTATTTGGTGTTTAGTATAAAATATGGCACAGGCAAATACCCAATGTGTTGTTTATTTTTGGACGATAGGAACACTTTTAACATCTCAACTAGGACTTGAATCATCGACAATCCAAATTTTCCTTATAACTTTACCTATAAGCATTACTGTGGTTGTTCGAAGTTCCTAATATATTTGTATATTGCTTTCAGGTTTTCTCGTCTACACTTGGATGATGGCAACTTTCTTCTGGATGAATGTTATATCTATCAACGTGTATCGCACTGTGCAGTAAGTTGAAACACGATTCTATCTAAAGCCTTCTTATTTCTTAACCTTCTTTAACATATTTTGGAAACCCAGGTAACTTCCGCGACATGATCAGTAACACCAAGGCACTGCTGACCTTCCTTGAGGAGTTAGCTCCTCAAGGAAGGTCACCTTGGAAAGGCTCGACTGCGCCTACATAATTGTTGCAGGTTGCACATTGGATGTGGGTAATTTCATGTTTGTGTTGTCCAATAATTTTATTATTATTTTATTATTCTTATTGTATCCCTTTTTGTAATGTGACTGTTTGTAATAATTAATAATGTGTATAATTATGAGTCCTGGTAACTTGAAAATAAATAAATGATTATTATTATTAGGGTGGATCGAATGACACATTTGTTCCACGCAACGCGCTTTAATCGTGGAGTTGCGGAAACCAAAAATAATATATACAAACACAACGCATCGAGTTAAAATTTTATGTCTATTTCAGAGATTCAAGTTATTTGAAGAAGACGGAAAGAAAACAATACTTCATCTACAGCTGCTACGCTTGGGGCAGTACTATTCTGTTCCTGACAGTCACGCTCATCACCAACTTCGCAGAAGGAGATCACTGGAAGCCAGGTTTTGGAGCGAACAGCTGCTGGTTCAGTGGTAAATAAAGTTATTTTTATAGGAAATCGGTAAAATAATATTTCAATTGTTTTAGAATTAATGTGATGTCTGTTTGTTAAAGACAATGAATTTAGAATTACACTACACGGACGTAGACTTCACACGCCGATCTGGGCCTGGCCGTCTCCATACATTTTATATGGAAGCTACACTCTTAGGACGCCCGGGTGTTCCAGGGCATGGATCAAGTGTCCGAGCAGGATAGTTCTACCTGCAAGCGAGAATTACACTGCGCGGATATCTCCCAGACACCTGGGCGCGTCTGTCTCTATACATTTTCTATAGAAACACGCAATATAACATAGTTCTACCTTTAGTTTCGCATTTATAATATTAAGAAACCGAAATAATTTCGCGTCTCAACCAAATTCGTTGGAAAAATAAAAATTAAGTACTTACCTATCATCTTACTAATACTATAAATGCGAAAGTTACGATGTTTGGATGTTTGTTACTCAATCATGCCAAAACGGCTGGACGGATCTGGATGAAATTTGGCACAGACACAGGATATACTCCGGAATAGGACATAGGCTACTTTTTATCCCGGAAACCCCAACCCCAACCCCAATACCACGCGGGCGAAGCCGCAGGCAAAAGCTAGTATCCTATATGAAGAGCATATGATAGGTACTTTTTTTATCCCGGGAATAATTTTGTTTTGAATCATTTCACTATAACAATGGCAAAGGCTATTACTACAGTTATTTTATTGTTATTAAAGGTCGCACCGAAACTTGGATCTTCTTCTACGGACCGGTCGCGGTTCTGATTGCTACTAATGTAACTCTGTTCGCTCTGACATCGTTCAACTTATGGAGGCAAACAAGGAAATACGAAGTCAATACACTGAACGCATTAAAACACAAGTAAGTAATCGTGTTAATATATAGGAAATTTAGGTAAAATGTAGGCAATATTTTTACTAATGGCATTTACAATAGTCCTTAGCGTGGTGAACAATCAGAACAAGGCAAGGAAACTAAATATATTAGACTTACACGGTCCAAATATCTTGAACGCTCCGAACTTCGCACAGTTGGCTGCTCGCGTCTTTTTTTGTTTTAAAAATTATATATTTTGCCAATAAGTTTGTGCAAAAGGTCGGAACGCCAAATTAAGAGTAACCAACATATTTTCACCGTATTCAAATTAACTATGTTATTGTAAAAACAACTAATCCAACCAATCAACGCCAGGCTTTTTGCTGCCAATTTTTTGCGAATATGTTTACGTGCCTTCACCTTGTAAAGGAGAACGGACCGTTCGCCGTGCTGATGTTCAGAAAGAGCGCATTTCAAAAAGACATCATCTGGACAAAGTAGAACAAATTCTAGAAGACCAAGATCCAGTTTATGGAAGGAACATTATTGAAAAACTAATAAGAAAACGGACGCACGCGTTGTAGTGCGATTAGTTGAAAAGATATCCAACGACTAATCGCATTATTTGGCTTGTTTTTATTTTTGTCGCATTTAACATTATTCCTAACACTAGAGATGTGTCATTTTTTATTATTAAGTATGGATAAGCTCAGGTTTGACCACTATCTCACCTGATGGTAAGCGATGATGTGGTCGACGATGGAGCACGTTTGCCTAATTATTATGATGTTATAGATACAACCTAACAAAAAAAATACGTTAATTTCCAGGTTCCGTCTATCATTGAAACTGTTCCTTGTCATGGGTATTTCTTGGATATTCGAGATCGCCAGCTTCGCTCACGGTTCGGCCCACATTATTTGGTAAGACTCTTATTCCTTAGCCAAAGAAAAGATGGATGGATTGTGTGAGGAGTGATATAACATGAAGGAAAAGGAAGTTAGTGATTGCATGACGGGTGACAGGGTAGAATAGAAGAAGAAATCGTGTTGCTCCGACCACAAATAACATGGCAAAAGGGAAGGAAGATGACGATGATGATCTGTGTATAACACATGATATTGTAGTACAATAAAGCATATTAAATTCTATTTATCTATGAATCTTGCCTAAACTGTGCATTCTAGCTATACGACATAAGTATAATTGATAGAAACAGAGCCTTTCAGTCATCATCATCATCCTTGCGTTTGCCCCGATAGCAACCTTGGCTTTCGCCTCGGTGCCCGGGGTCCGCTTTCCTGCAAGCACGCCTCCACTTCGCTCGGTCTTTTGCGTCCTTTGCCTTAAGCCCATTAGCACGCATGTCGTCCCTTACGACGTCGATCCAACGCCTCTTAGGCCTTCCTCGTTTTCCGGGTCCCGGCGGAGGCGACATGGCGAGGCATCTGTTACCCACGTAGTCTGCATGTTTTCGTAAAACGTAGCCAAGCCAGCGTAAGCGGCCCTCCTGCAGTTTATCCGCTATGTCACGGTCCTGAAGGCTGCCCCGGATGCGGAAACAGAGCCTTTCAGTGAGACACTTTAAACAAGACAGTTTTATTTGTTCCTAATACAATCAGTATGTCAGTACCAGCCAGCATTATTTCGATAGGAAACTAACAATAACGGCATATTTCATCACGTTTCAGGAAAATCATGGACACATTCAACTGTCTTCAAGGAGTCGTTATATTCTTAATGTTGGTGATCCTGAGGAGGCGTGCAATGCGGGGTATGGCCAATGAGAACGTTTGTCTATGCATCAGTCGCCCTCTAGCGGAGAAACTCAGTCCTCATGATGATTCGGACGACCAGCAGATACTGGGCGACGATACCGTAGAGGTTAGGTTAAATTAGGTTAAACTCATATCCATCAAAAAATCTTTTTGATCAGACCAAATTTAAACTTAAGTAACATTAAAATAAGATCCTTATTTCCATATCACATAAGTTAAAATTAAAACTAGTCAACCGAAAATATCGATCGAAAAATTACACAAAAATATATCTTTGTATTGAAATAATATTTATTTTTAAATCAAAACTTGGTGATTGACTAGTATCATGAAAAAATAAAATTGTACGTGAAAATAATACTCCATGGAATTAAATGGAGGGAAAAAACTGTTATAAAATTAGTTGCATTTTTAAGTAAGTAGGTATTAGGTGTATTTTATAAATTTTAAAAATTGTAAAATGATTTTCAAAACAGGTCAAATCTACTTATGGCAAAAGGAGATTTTTGTTTGGTCAAAGACATGGTTGTATGTTTGGAAAAATATAATTCGTGGGCGTGAAACGTAGGTATTTACCGAATTGTACTCAGTAAAATCATCAAGACAACCCTCTCAGTTCGTCTTACCCAATTAAATGACTTCTTCATGATATTTCCTGAAAAAGTCATAAACGGTAAAACGACCGCTTTTGGCTTTCCCCTTAAGAAACTGCAGCCCCTATACTTCATCTGTTTACATATGTACTTAGCTAAACGAAAACAATCTTAATAACTCGTTTCATAAAAAAAAAAACGTATAAAAGACATACAAAGATTATTATTATTAATTTTAAAATTTACTAAATTTTTTGATAAAAGACATGTAGTGATTGTTTACATTTAGGTAACCACCTGTAGCGACATATAGGGTAAAGCGCAACCTCTAAACCACCTAAACAAATGGAGTACCTATATGTTTAAAATAGTTGTCATAAGCCATATACATTCTGCCTCAAATCGATTCAATGATCTGATATTGTTAATAATGAATTTATTTATTATTAACTTTTAGTTTCACCATTTAATGTGCCATAAAATAAAGTAAGTTTTTTTTTAAGTAATCAGTGTGCATATTTTTATAATAATAAATAATAATGATGTTATTTAAGATTTAATTTTTACTAGAATTTACTAGATGTAAATACTAGAAAGTAAGATTTAAATAATAATAAGTTCCTAAAAGTAGGTAATTATAAATGTTTTCAAAGAATGCATGTTGGTATTTAATACTAATAAATATATTTTAATTATGATTGTTGTGTTTTTATGTATTTTTATTATTAAGCTTAGCAGAGTTAGCAGTTGCTAGCCGGGTGATGTTTATCGGTTCCATTTCGAAGAGTAAACTTTAGAATTGCTTAGCTTAATTCCGTCAAGCCCGTTTCGTCCTCGGACCAATAGAAGTATACCTACGCCACCTTCATCGGTACATGATACGACTCAACCTGCACATGCGCGAGAACACACATTTAAACAGTTTAATTAGTTAACTCACAAAGTGCTAACTAATAAAGAACATAATTTATTTAGAATAAAATATATCACTATTTACTACTATTACTTTAAACCACATTTTGATATAAATTTGTTTTAAATAACATGCTCAAAAACATAAGTTTTACTCAGTAAGGCCAGTAAGGCTTTTACGCAACAGTGGGACATAACAATGAGAAAAAAATACATTGATAGTGGTGCGGCTCAAAAGACTAATTGCCAAAGCTGCGCAATAACTAAGCGTTCCAAAAAAGTTAACTTTTAACAATCAAACGTCAAACTTCGCGAGTCGAGTTCGCTAATGCAGCGAGCGGTCCGGAAACGAAAACGAACCGACTTTAAATCAATATCTCCGAATTTAATCCAAAGAATCAAAAACTTATAGTTTTAAAACGATATTAGTGTCTTTTGACACAATTTACATGGTTTTATTATGTTCTGTGTACGTGATCAAAGAATTACCTGTAAGTGCCTTACTGTGTGACAAACAAAGTATCGATAAAAGCGACAAGTACCTTGTGATGAAAGTATAGTAAAGATTCAGTAACAACATGAATGTAGTATTGTTAACATTGTCATTATTGTGTGTGACACATGAACTGCACGCGGAAGTCGGGGAGACGGATCTCAATGAAGTATCGGACAAAGTAAACGGTGTTAAGATAAACAAATGCTGCGAACATAACGAGATTGTTGTGGACGGAATATGTCGGCTAGCTGATAGATACAACCAGAGTGAGTAAACGTAAATAAAATTGTTCACTGTAACATCCAAAAGGTCTAGAATCCGAACCAAATTAATAGAAAACAAGCGAATGCAAATTACTGGAAAAATAAGCTGAATTTTTGGACACTACAATGTAAAACAACTTTGAAAATAAAGCATTGTCCTTATACTTTTCAGGTTTGTGGACACCACAATTTAAGACTGAAGATGGCAACGATGCCAAAGTAAAATACTTTAATTACGTGTATGGTGTGCCGGACTGTGCCACCACACAACAGAGGGCTATATTTGATTTAGGAAAATCTGAAGACACGTAAGTCATATAGATACACATATGCACTATGCATAACATGATTTTAGAAAATAACTATATTTTTTATTTGATAATGGTAATAACAGGGTCAAACGGCATGTTTTGCAGAATCATGACCTGTTTACTGATTACAATAAGGTCAATTCAGTAAAATATATCAACAAAAAAGTTTATAACTATAAAAAAATTACATTTACAGGCTTAATTTATTAACGGATGGACGCTTACGTCACATTATCAATCACCAGCCAGGTGAAGATGTCAAAGAGGAGCCAGTGATTAGCACATTTAATTTACATGAGAGTATATCAATACCAGAAGAGAAGGAACCATCATCTTACATACACAACCAAGCTAAATACTGCATGGATAAGGTGAGATACATACCATCATTTTTGTCTACGGTATGGTATGGTCCTTATCGGGCTGATGTCTGCAACTCCACAACTAAAGCGCGTATTTTGTGTACGGTTTTTGTCTACGGTACAATTTCTATAGACAGCTGTTGGATACATACATTGTGACTACTAAACCTTTTGAATACTGTAATTATTACAGTATTCGAAAGGTTCCTATTATGGACATAATAGAAAGACAATAGGTGCACAAACTCTTGGGCCGGCCGTCGCTTGGAGCTCAAGAGTTGAATGTTCTTTTCTCTTATATTGCAGTCATCCTACCCATGTTATTGAAAAAAGATGCGTATAGGACTGATGCAATATTTAATGGTAACTTCATTAATTTGGCACCAAATTTAGTCAAACTGCACTTAATGTGAGATAGTGTAAATGATTCAAGAATTCATTCTATTACAACAGCTTTATTAATATCTATATTACAAGACATATTTTAATATCTATGTACACACATGTATATGTGCCTCAATCAAAGTTACTTTATTAGCATACAACTTGATAGAAAGAGAGGCATAGAAAAGATGGATAGATTGTTTGAGGAGTAAAGTACAAAAGTAAAGTAAATCTGAGATGATGCCATCACAGATTATCCTGAGAGTGCTCTTAGGATAGAAGGGATGTAAAAAAAAGTGAAGCGCCAATCTCAAATAAATGGGATAAGGGCAGAAAGATGTTGATGTACACACATGAACAGTAATAGATTTGGTAACATTATAAATATGAGTACCAAGGAATCTTATTGTTATAGAAATATCTTGCAGCAGACTTGCAAAAAATTTACAAGAAAACAAATAATATATAAGAATAGTGTTTATAAACAAAACAAGACAGTGTGAAATCTTAAACTAAAGTATAAAATAAAATTACACATTTATAATTTTGTTATTATCATTCTTGCAATAAAATAAAGTAAAAATAATTGATACAAATTAATGAAGTGACTTCTATGTTCAAAGTAAGTTAGCTCGTTCCACAAAAAACATCACATAACTGTTTTCATAATAGCATTTGGTGTCATTCTAAATCTAGCTTATTATCTTGACATGTTAACCTAGTCTAGATAAACTTTCAACTATTCATTATCAGTGAATGACATTCAAAAAAACTTTCACATTCCACTTTGGTTTGATCTTACTGCTATCTGAGTCATTAGGTTACTCAAGTACATTCAGTATGCATAACAAAGTATTTGAATGGAACTTCACTTCACGCTATAAATAATGTATGGTTTAACATGATAAAAAATCATGACTAAATCATAAACCAAATTCATACTATTGTAGTTTACTGATGTTTAGAAAATTAAAAAAAAAATTGCTACTCAACACTAGAATTCTAACACAGCAAACTCCAAGATATCTTATATAAACATAGAATAACAATGTATTTAAATGAAACCATATTCTCACTGTTGTTGTTATAAAATAAAATATTTATTTTCAGATACTAGTAACACAAAAAGACACACAAACCAAAAAAAACGCCAACATAACTGGCTCATACGCATTAGTATGTGTTCCTGAGGTCAAAATAAATTGGAAAGACACTAGTTTCCTCATGAAGAAGATCATAAACCCTGTATTTCATGCGATTGCAATGATCTTATTCTTGTTGGTGGCCGTGATATACTTTGTGTTGCCTACCCTCCGAGACCTGGCTGGCAATATCATCACAACCATAAATGTATGTCTGATTGTGAGCCAAGCAGCAGACTTGGTGAGGATATTCACAGAGTTCAGCAATCACGTTAGCTTTATGGTTACTGGTAAGTAAAGAAGACATCCTAATAATAAGTGCATGATTTTGATATTGTGGCATGCTTAAGGTAATGGCGGTGACCACTCTGCTAATCGCCGCGCAAGTATATGTGACAGCAAAAAGTGAAAAGTCCGGCTGCCTCGAAAGATTTCAACAAATTGGACGAGACGCAGAAGGGCCGATACCAACTAGGGCTTTGCGAATGTAAGAAAGTGTTACCATGGAATGCAAAAAGCAACTGAAAGAACACGGGTTTTAGTTGGTAAAATTTTGGCAGAAGTTATTTGATGATATTCTACTGCAGAAAAGGGGGTTTGCTTTGCTATTGCAAAGTGAAAAGCGAACCTCACAAGTTCACGAACTTCATCTAAATCGACCTATACAGGTTAACAGATTTTCTTTTTTTTTCAGATATAATTTTGTATATCAGTCTATTGGCAGCTTTCTTCTGGCTAAACAGTTTCGGATTTTATGTTTGGAAGACGTTCAAGTATGTATTTTACAAGTACGCATTTTTTAATACTAATATTTACAGTAGAATAATATAGACAGCACTTTCATTACTAAACAGAAAAACATAACAACACGCTTGTTTTTTCCCCAAGGGCAGCACATCATCACAACTCGACTCATAATTGTTACTATTTGTGTCAATAACTAACTATTCAAAATCGCAAACACTCCAATCCATTCCTTGGTAGAAGAGAAAACATTCAAGTAATTCTATTGATATAGCAACGTTCCCACCATGCGGCCACTTTTCCTCATACAAATATTTGAAACATTAATAATGCAGTTTTCAGAAAATTACTTATTTGGTAGTGTTACATTTATACAAAAATAAATACATATAACAGATACCCAATTAATATCGCTGAGAAATCTAAAAGTCTATAAATTAATGTGCTTACTAGCTGATCCGGTAAACTACGTACCGCCATTATTTTTTCCGTTAAAACTATTTAAACCTCCACTGGAGTATCACGAATATTTCAAGATCAAAATGAACCAAGTCGGTCCAACCGTTTCTTAGTTCCGAGAATAATGAACCGCTAATATCTTTTTATATAATAACTAGCTTTTGCCCGCGGCTTCGCTCCCGGCAACAATTATTCTACTCTACTCTACCCTACTAAAAAAAAAGTATCTTATGTCCTTCTCCTGGCTCTAAACTACCTCCCTGCCAATTTTCAGCTAAATCGGTTCAGCCGTTCTTGAGTTATAAGTGGAGTAACTAACTTTCTTTTATATATATAGATAGCATTCTGCCAGCGGCTTCAACCGCTTGTAAATAGGGATTTCCATACAAACTTTAGACTATCGTTTCATCCCTTTAGGGGGTGAATTATGAAAAATCCTTTCTTAGCTCGCTTACGCAATAAAAGGAAGCTTTGTGGAAAATTTCACACTCCTACTCCCAGTACTTTTGGCTATGCGATTGATATGTCAGTCAGTTTCTCCTTTTATATATATAAATATAAGAAAAAGAAACATTACTTTAAAACCGGTTTCGTTACCCAAATTATTATTAGACTAAAAAGTGTTCAAATCAGGCGAAATTCATGTCAGACTTTAATGGAACACATGTCAGACGCAGAAAACGTTAGCGCGAAAAATGTTAAGCATGCACGCCTAGACTTTCAGTAAACAAATCTACGCTTAGTCTACTAAACTAATGAATAAATTGTATTTTCAGATCCCGGAACGTGTTTCTACGCGTGACGGACGTGCGCAAATACTGCTACTACTCGAGCGTGGTGTGGTTCAGCGTGTTAATTATGGCTGGTATGGCGATATGCGCGCATTTCCTACTCGATACCGGCACAAATCCTAACAGAAAAACTCGGATCCAGTTCTCTTCGTCAATCATTGTTGACGACGTAGAACAGGAAACTATTGGTAAGATGATAAACTCATATTTATTAAAATACCTACTACTATTTTGCCAACGGCTTCTCTCGCATGCAAGTGCAAAATTATCCCAAACAAATATACCTTTGGAATAATAAGTCATCTAGTTCATTTAAGAACATGGTTACCCTTTTACCTTTTACAAAATGTTGAGTGTGAAGGAGTAAAAAATATGTGAATTAGTAACCGATATTTAAACACGTAATTGTAGCCATGATAATAGATAACTTTTACTATGGGACCAAACCTGAAATCGCGAAAAAAATCAGCATTTTCAGTACACTTTGATCAGTTAGGCGAACATAGTTGTACTAACCAGCAGACTTTTTTCGCGATTTCACATTTGATCCCATAGTAAAAGTTGTTTGTTATCATGATTACAATCACATGTTTAATTTGTGGCACTAATTACCACTCACCCTATAATACCTATAGGTATTTTAATGTTTTGCTTTTGTAGTGTTACATCAATTAGTCTTATTACTTAGAAACTTAAATATAACATTAGTAAAAAGCTAGTGTTTTACTGCCTAAAAGTTAAAATATTCTATTGGTTCCTACCTAGTACTTATTTGTACTGATACCACCTATGTATTTACTTCTCTTGTTTTCTGTATATCTTTCTGCTACTATCTAGTGTGTGTACATGAATTGTTAAATAAATAAATAAAAACTAGTAGATCTATAAATGATAAATGATATTTATATTGTAAATAGGTTTTAAAATAACACTTTTACACGTCAATATTTTTTTCTTTTCGTCAGTTTAAGCTAGATGAGTCCGGTGTTTGCTAGCTGACTACCCTGAGAAGAAACACCGAAACAAACTCAGGGGTCAAAATCAGGGGTCAAAGTTATGGACTTTAAAAGAGACTTTGACCCCAGTAACCATTTACAGTTTGTAAAGTAACAGTAAAGCTATTTCAGTCTAACCAGTTCATTATCAACATCTTCAGCCTTATTAATATTCCCACTGTTGGGACACAGGCTTCCTCTCTAGGAGAGGAAACCAGGAGGAGGTTTATCTAACCAGTTAGTAACAGTTAAACTAATAAGTAAATTTGTGTTCATTTCAGGATTGCTTGGCATCGCCATATTCTTTACCCCAGTTGCCTTCACTATAATTTTCAATGTGTTCTTCTATGTTACAACATTGAAAATCATAAAGAGGATTAATATTTATGGAAGGATTCATCATAAACTCAAAGGATGGTATGTAGCCGTTCATTTGTTTATCTGGTTCTCTGGTTACTATTTTGGTGTACAATAGTTTTAATCTGACTAGCCTGTTGGTCTAGTGGTTAGTGGCCCTAACTGCTATGCCGGAGGTTGTGGGTTCGAATTTGTCATGCTCACTCAAATGTCTCGCTGATGGTGGCGCGTGTGTTGGATCATTCGGTTCCCTTCATAATGGTTGAGCTGAGTGGTGCTGATATACGCGTCATGTCCGTGAACGGGCGCTGTCAGTTGGGACTGGTCATCTCTTAGCTGTCAGTGGTTTATTTTAATTTGTTTAGATCATGTACTTTTTTTATCATTTTAGTTACATTGTTCTCACATCATAGTAGCGACAAAAATATGTAACCAATATATCTGTAAAACACAACATGATTAAAAAGAGTGTCCATGGAGTTTCTTGCACATTCTTCTCCATTGAGACCTACTTTTTGGAATGTGCAATTAGCGTCATGTTTTCCTGACAGACCGACTTTATGACATTTCAAAAGTGCCTGTAAAGGTTTATTTGAAATAAATGCTTTGAATTTGAAAAATTTGAATTTGAATCCCACCCAGAACAAATGTTTGTGTGATGAGCACGATCATTTGTTCCGTGTCTGGGTGTAATTTATCTATAATATGTATGTATTTATAAGTTTATAAGTATGTTTATCAGTTGTCTAGTACCCGTAACGCAAGCTCTGCTTAGTTCGGGACTAGACGACGTTGAGTGATAGTTGTGGTTATATTATATCTATCTACAAGAAATTTTTGAAAGGAAATACTTGTGGTCCTAGAATGCAAAGGGCAACTGGAAGCCCTTTCGCTCCACCCTAGTGTGACAGCGTAGTAGGTCTTTGACTGTTTTCCCACTTCAACAAATTAAATCTGATCGTGTTATATTACACCCTAGTGCAAAATGATTAAACTCACTTTTTTTTTTTGTTCCAGCTTTAATTTATTCCTACAACTATTCCTGATAATGACGACAGCGTGGCTGTTTCTCTTACTGTCATGGCTCAACATAGACGAGTTGCTTTACGCACACATATTCGTTAATCTTTTCCAAGCTATTTTAATATTCTATGTGTGCATCGTGCGGCAGTCGCATGTAACATTTTTATTGCGCAAGAGTTGTTGTTATGCAGAGCCTGTCCCGACAGGCGAGTGGGGGGACGAGATGACTCACATGAATGGAGGGAACTACTGACATATCGAATTTCAATTAGAATCTCATATAAATGAATAGATCTAGGGCCTATAGACACCAGCTTCCACAAAAGTAGAGGCACAGTTGTTTATATAAAATGTGATGAATGAAGCTATATGACACTATAGGCATATTAATAGTTGTAATACTAATAGTTAAATATTATACTCAAGTACCACAGTTATACAATTACTGTGTACAAATGCGTGTGCCTTGTAAATGTGCCTCAAATTGTGTATTACAAACACCTACCTAGTATATAAGATTATTCTCTACTAGACTTCTAATGCCACTCTCTGAATGTTATAGTAGTTTTGCCTAACTGTGATTTACAGTACGGCTCGAATCTTGGCGCGTCTGAAATTAGACTGCCAATTTTAGCGCTTGATAACTCGTAAAACAATAAATGGTTTAAACAAATAAATGCAATTTGCAGTTGTTATTGCTGTTAAAAAGTGTTATGAGCATTTATTTTTTTAAAAGCTTTATTTTCGTACCAGTTTTCATGCGCTAAAATTTGCAGAGCCAACTTCACACGCGCTAAGTTTCGACGGCCGTACTGTATATATGTATTGGAACTAAGTGTCTTACTAAGAAATATAATTCTCAGTATTTTACAGCGAATATTGGAGCAGTAAAATACGCAAAGCCTTATTGGCAAGAGTAATGTATAAAGTCAAAAGTGTTAAGAAATTGATATTATGTTGTTGACTAATAATTGTTACTAAACAATATGTGGGTTGATCTCTCGTTTTAGGAATTGATTGCTCATGAAAGATACTTAAAATGATTTTAGAAATTAAAACTAAATTAACGTTTAAACAAAAGATACTAACAAAAATAAATTACGATTGTAACATGAGAGATACTATAGATAGCCAACGTCATCAAAACACTGTATGCACTATGAAAATGAGGTTTTTATGTATGTTATCTATTTGATCAAAACGAGCATTATATCCGTCCTTTTTCCGTAGTAGCAGCTATAGTTGGTTAGTGAATTTATTAATATTATTATATAATATGTATTGTTTACACTGCTCTCTTGCACTAACAATTATAAGACTTAACTGTCACTTTTAATATTTTTACTTCTTTCTGTTTTATCGAAACTATAATGACATAACGCATTTATGACTATTTTTTTATTCATTTTGAATTTATTTTAAATAAACGCAGCTAAGGACATTTTGTGGTTTTCTTTATTTCTTTTTGAAGAAAAAATGAAACAAAAGTGAAAAATATCTAAAACATGACTACTAAAACTATCAAAGCCTTACTTCACTTAAAATAAAAACTGAGTTTTTTTTTAATCCGTGCTCTAATAATATAAAGCAAACATTGCATATACAATGTATATTGATGTAATTGAAGATAGAGGCTTTACATATTATCTGGTACTTGATTCAGAGGTATTTTTTTATGTATTTATTTATTTTAATATAGGACTCCGTGCACTAACAGTCGCAACCAACATGTAGAGAGTCATCATGATATTACAATACTCCTAAAAAATAAGATCATATTTTTGAGTTATGTGTAGTAAGAATGATACCTTGCACATCTGATACAGCTTTAATAATTTCATTGCATTAGTTATTATTTGCTCTTGGCAAAAAAAAGTAATCAAAGAAATATATTGTTAATCCGGGATAATAAATGTATCTCTCACTTTAAATGGTGATAAGGAATTAATTATACCAAGTGGTACAACTACAAGTACCTAATTTTTTAAGAAATATTTTTTTAAGATTGGTACTACGTACTATCACGATTACATCTACCAGACGACATAAAAAATCGCTTGAATCGTGCGTTCCCACCGCTCCAACTCCTTGCCAGCAAAATTAATCATTTTTAACTGATGTCCGACTAGTTCTGTATACTGATGCAGACTGACCGCGAAAGTGACCACTTACGATTTTTATACGCAAGCTAGGCACGCGAAGTAGTTGCTCTTGCCTTATCTAGGTATATCTGTGCAATCAAATGTATCAGAAGGCGTCACGACACAACCCAGTAATGTAAACACATGTAAAATCTCACTAACCTGTGAAAACAGCTGTCCCTCGGGCCGGCGCGTGAGTGCTGCCATCTGGCTGCGCACGACCAGGTGACAATCGTCCATGACTGTGTTGAAGAATCGCCGCGTCGGCAAAAGAGCCTCCAGGTCTATCATCAGCTCCAAGAACCGCTCGCAGTATCTGTAAAGATGTAATTTTGTTAGTGACAAGCAAACAAAAAAGTTAGGGCCGAAAACGGGCGGCCGAGCCAACAAAATAGTGCCCCACGCGGGCATTCGTTGCCGGGTCCCCCGCCCTCTTCTTCGCAACGGGCCACGCGACAGCACCGCTGAAGGCGTCCTTATGGTTGGAATTTTATTATCATCTTACTAATTTATTATAAATGCGAAAGTTACGATGTTTGGATGTTTGTTACTCAATCACGCCAAAATGGCTGGACGGATCTAGATTAAATTTGGCACAGGCATAGGATACACTCTGGAATAGGATATAGGCTATTTTTTACCCCGTAAACCCCAACCTCAATACAACGCAGGCGAAGCCGCGGGCAAAAGCTAGTTATTATATAACCACAATGTTGTCTAGTCCTAAGCCAAGCAGAGCTCGTATTATGGGTACTAGACAACACAAGCTCTATCATTATCTACTTCTAAATACATACATAGACACATTACATTTGATTATATTTATGGTTTATTAGTATATCTATTCTTGTATTCACATTTCCTTTCTCTTTTATTGCACCTACCACTTTTTGCCTCTCCATCACCCTAAGGTTGACTGGTAGAAAATGCCTAAGGCATTAAGTCCGCCTCTGTACATTTGTGCATGAAGTATTTAATAAATAAATAAATACATTTTACAGATAAATTACACCCAGACACAGAGCAAATGATCGTGGTCATCACACAAACATTTGTCCTGGGTGGGAATCGGACCCACGCCCTCCGGCTTAGCAGTCAGGGCCACTAACCACTAGACCAACAGGCCAGTCACCAAATCAAACAATTTATATACGTACTAGCGTATATAAATTGTTTGGTTTAGTCTATGCAATCACGCAAGGGCGGATCCAGCTTTGGCGTCAGGAGGGGGTCACATAGTCGTGGTCACTTATAATTTAATTTTGATAACAATAGATGCAAGTAAAAAGTAGGTATTTTATTAATGTAGGTACATACATACGTAATAGTCCAATGCAAATAGCATTTAAAATGATAAAAAGTGGAACAAAATAGTAGTAGAATGAAACCCATTGGAAAAGGAAGCGAATATAACAAAAATTTAAGGAAAAATAAATTACGATCGATCTGAAGTCGGGAAGTCGATGGGTGTGCGGTTTTAAGGGAAAAAAATGGTTTATCTCGATTTCTGGCAAAACTACTTGTTCTATGAAAAAACGTCTAATGGCAAACCTCAAAATCTATGGGAAAAATAAAACGATTTTTTTATTTTTACTTTTATCTTCTTTAAAAATTACTTTTTTATTCACATTTTCTCAGAAAATGCAAAAAAGTTAAAAAACTCGAATCCGATCAAAATTTACAATTGTGAGCTATTATTAAAATTTACACTTTAATTTCTTGAAATATTATTTTTGATAAACAAAAAAAAAATGAAATCAAAATATACTACCATAATTTACAACCGAATCTAAAATATGATATTTTCATGTCACAGTGTTTGTTGCCAAAGTTCTTGCACAGAAAATAATAGAATTTTAGTGAGAATTAGATGAAAATAATATAATATCCACATATAATGTGCTTTTACCAAATCATACGCTCACATAATGCTCCAATGCGGAAGAACAAACCTACGAGGAACTTTATTATTCAGATGATGAAATTGTAAGTTTATCGGATCTAACCATGAAGAAATGCCATCAAAGAGACAAAAACTAATGGATAAGTGATTAAGTAGTATGTAAGATAAGGTATCATGAGGCTTGTGATTAACAAGATTATAGTAAGTACTTAAACATATTATAATTAATATAACTTTGACTTAATAAGACAGTGCTAAAACTTAATAAGACAGTGTTTTTACTGCAAAAAAGGAAATGTGGCTGCTGCAATTCAGCCACATTTCCTACATGACTCCCCTTTAAATCTCAAATTATTTTTTAGAACATTAGAACATTTTTGCATGTTTTTTTTTTGCAATACCTATTTAAGTTACGTGGATTTGCGATTTTTTTTTATCACTGTAATATGGATTCTAACGTTTTTCTAGAAATTAAGGTGTAAATTTTAATAAATACCTCGTTCTATGTTTAAACAAAAGAAATTTCTAATTCGAGTTTTTTTACTTTTTTGCATTTTCTGAGAAAATTTACTGTAGTCATGTGTTTTTATTTTACACCATCAAAAAGTAAAGATTTCGGTGAATAAGATGCCAACAAATTTTCTAAAAAAATTACATATTTTGACGTGAGATTTTTCGATTGAAAAACAGGCTGATTTTTCGATATTAAGTCAAAATAAAGAGCAAATGTGAATATTTTAAATAAAAAAAAATAGGTTTGGGACATGAAAGGTAACTTTTCACCAAACTTTCTGAATAAAAAGTTATTTAAAATTAAAACAAAAATCTCGATTTTTTGGACTTTTCACATAGATTTTGAGGTTATGTGAAAAAAGTGTAAAATCAAAATTGGTAGATCTTTCTATGACCTACATTTGTTCTACACGTTGGGCCAGCGCGGTCGAGGTCTGGGTGGAGACGTCAAACCAAATGTACCGGTAGTTCGAGAACGTCACCCTCCCTTCCATGACGCGTCAGTCGACAACACGCGGTTTCAAAGTGGGGCTGGCGAACGTTATACCACCACGGACTCGCCCTGCATCCAAACACACGTGGCAATAGAACCCCGGTTTCAGACGACCAGGCCTGTCTCCAGAACCCAGTCCTTCAACATCGGCCCCGCTAGTTCCTGAGCTGGAAACCCCAGGCCAAGTCCGTGGCATTGAGTTCCCCGCAAACGACTACGGGGAGTGAATCAAATCCCACGACGAAGGCATTCCACTCTCTAAGGGAGTCGTGGAGATCAGCGAGGGATCTTACGGGGACAGGTAGACGCCTACCACTGCTAAGTCTCCGAACCATGCTGCCAGGCAACCCCGTTCCCTTGTGACGGCCTCGAGGGTCGAGGTACCGGTGGCGGCCGACGAAATTACTGTCACCGAGCCACTCAAGACCTGCACCTTGTCAGCTATCAACAGATCCTGAGCGGTTGATTTGGCCGGGGTGGGTCTTTGGACTTTACCCTTGGCCTTGGCGGAGGGATCGCAGGACCTGCTCCCAGTGTGGTGGTGAGCCTGTTTACCTGCTGCCGCACATGCGTAGCAGTGCATCGTAGCACAGCATTCCGCAGCCTTGTGCCCAGGCTTACAACACTGATAGCAGTGGTCACTGCGATCCATTTTGCACACTGCGGCGTAATAGGGCCCCCGTAGCAGCGGTAGCACCGCAGCGGTCTGGGCTTCAGCAGTTTCCCATGCGTGGAGACCTTAGAGATTCTTTCGAGTCTTTTCTTGGACGGCTCGCGTGCCCGTGCTTAAGCTAAGACGCAAATCATTGACGTGGCTCAGAAGTTGCTTAGCTTAAGGTAGGATGTAGTTACGTAAAATCTGTATTGTGCCAAATATATAAATAGAATCATTATATTCAATTAGTGGTCCATCTAAGTCCTGGTCCTGGAACCAGCTCAGGGGGGGGTCATGACCCCCATGACCCCCCCCCTGGATCCGCCGTTGCAATCACGTTATCCATAGTCGTGTTATATGTCACCCCTTTTCAAATTGATTGTCAAACCTGTTGTTCTGAATTTTCTTTTACTAAATATAATTCATACTTAATATTATAAATGCTAAAGTAACTCTGTCTGTCTGTTACGCTTTCCCGCTTAAACCTCTCAAACGATTTTGATGAAATTTGTCACAGACAATCTTTAGACCCTGAGAAAGGACATAGGCTTTTTATTGCGAAAAAAAGGACGCAGACGAAGTCGCGGGTACCAGCTAGTGTTAATATATATTCAATCCAGAATTATTTTGGCCTTAGTACACACAGTACAGTATATCGGGCTGGTATCCGCAACTCCACGTCTATAGCGCGTATTTTGCGTAGGTACTATAATTATTTTGGCCTTATATCCTATCAGTTATAACAATAAAATGACCTAAATATCGTGATATTTACCTCACAGCATGTGAATCCACATCACCATTCTCCGGTATACTCTCCAGGATTCTCATGAACTTGATCATCAGCCTCTGCAGATACAGTCGTTCCCAGTTCAGTTTCTCCAAGAGCTCAGGTTTATCCTTTTTCTGAATGGCACGCCAGTACTTTCGCCATTTTGGAACGTTTTTGAATTCTTGGTTTCTGCGACCTAAGAAAAAGAATTTGGGTTAAAAGTTGAGTTAAAATAAAATAGGGCTTTTCCAGAATGCAAACACTTAGTTATTTAGTGAACGCAGAAGACTAACTGCAAGACAACCACCCTTACAGTTCGCGCGGTGGATTTAAATCACTCGGCAAAAGTAGAAGGAGTATGCGCAGTATTCAATTTTAAGTCTCTCTGCGCTTAACGCTCTCCTAGAAAAGAACACTGATTTTGATGTTTGGGGAAGAATTGAAGACGATTCTATCAGAATGTATGAAAATTTGTGAGATGAATGTGTGACTGTGTTAAATATCTATTAAATGACCCCTGAAAGTCCTGCGCGACTTGTCAATTATTTATTTTTTTAATTATTGTTTTATTTCTACTTTTATGTGTTTAATAAGTGTAATTGGCTTCGGCCGTACTGTTTAATTTCATCATCATCAATTCAGCCGAAAGACGTCCACTGCTGGACATAGGCCTCCCCCAAACGTCGCCACAACGACCGGTCCGGTGTTTAATTTAAATAAATAAAAAAATAAGACCTATTTGCGTGCGCAATGACGGTGACGCGTCATTGGTAGATCGTTGTGGATGACGTTAACGGCGACACGTCATTGCTAGATGAGTCGATCAAGCCTCTTGGGTACAGTTGCGTACCGCTCTTGTTATCATATTAGTAATACTACTAAATTGTGGTAAAAATAAAAATGCTTAAAAATTAAATTTTAAAACAGGCAAGCCAAACAAAAAAATAGTTTACGACGTGAATTGTTGCGTAAAGAAAGAAACTGATGAAATCGTGTGTTAGTTAAAACAAGTTGAAAATACATAAAATTTACTTTTGGTTTTAATATATATAAGTATGTTTATCAGTTGTCTAGTACCCATAACACAAGCTCTGCTTAGCTTGGGACTAGATGGCGTTGTGTGATAGTTGTGGACATATTATTATTATTATTTTTTTTAATTTACCTACTTGCAAGAAACATTACAAGCAAAAACTAACGTTATTATAATGTTAAGTTACTAAGGTTCAAACATACGAAATAAAAAAATCATTAAAAAAAACGCAAAGAATTTCCGATATGCGCCGATTGCCCCCACCTATTTTCATTGAGCGATCTTGATTCACCGCACTAGCTATACATAATCATTACATAGTATAAAACAAATTTGCTTAGATCCTATGTATGCTTAGATCTTTAAAAGTACCTACGCAACGGATTTTGATGCGATTTTTTTTAATAGATAGTGATTCAAGAGGAAGGTTTATAGATATATCACCATTGCACCCGTGCGAAGCTGGGGCGTGTAGCTAGTCTACACTAATATAATAAAGAGGTAAAGTTTGTTTTTTTGTTTTTTTTTTTTTTTTGTAGGAGGTAATCCCTGGAACCACCGGTCCCATTGGAGAAATTTTAGCAATAATAGAAAGCTGCTTTACTCCTGAGTGACATAGGCTATATTTTAAGTACGCGCGCGAAGCCGCTGACAAGAGCTAGTATATTATAAAACAAAGGCCATTACTGCGTATGTCTGTATGAATGGGATAAACCCAAAAACTACATACCTTCCTGCAAGCTGATCCACATACTAAGCGAGACCAGCCTCTTGACCTGGTCCCGGCAGAGCTGCACCTCCATGCTGCCGAAGCAATGGTTCAGGAACAGAAGCAGAGCGGTCTGTTCACGCATGTTGCTCCTCGTGCGGTCATCGTCTACACTCGCGCGGAGTACTTGCTCGAAGAACGCTGGGAAGTGGTCCGGTTTCTTCAAGAATGCCTGGAAAGGAAAAAGTTTGGTTAATTGTACTGAGTTCGCGTGAACGGAGGCAAGTGTTAAACCTTTGGTGCCAAGAACATTATAAAAATTCGCTTGAGTGCCGATAATCCACCTCTCGTGTTGTGATACGTAGCTGATCGATTATTTTAAATTTTTAAGGTTCTGTATTCGAAGGACGCTCATAGGATCCCAGTAGTTCTGAGAACGTCCCAAAAAGCGACGTGATGTCGCGGGAAAAACCTAGCTACTTTAATAACCAAGATCATCTAGGTTGGAATGCTAGTTTGCAACCGTTTGACCCATCCTTAACAGTACTATGTTATAACAAGCACCTCCTGAACAACAGCAGTCAAAAGGTGTGAATAGAAACAAAGCTTTGATTAGAACTCATTTCTTCCAATATTAGTTTCTAGCAAAGCTTCCTTTTTTTATTACAATGCAAGAAAAAACTGTAGCACTAAAGTATTGCAAACAATTTCTTAATAACGTGAAAAATCTCTTCAAAACTTTGTATCTATTTAACACATTTGACTTTATTTATACAATTCATCATCATGATGATGATGAATTGTATGTAACATAAAATTTACTTTTGGTTTTAATATATATAAGTATGTTTATCAGTTGTCTAGTACCCATAACACAAGCTCTGCTTAGCTTGGGACTAGATGGCGTTGTGTGATAGTTGTGGACATATTATTATTATTATTTTTTTTAATTTACCTACTTGCAAGAAACATTACAAGCAAAAACTAACGTTATTATAATGTTAAGTTACTAAGGTTCAAACATACGAAATAAAAAAATCATTAAAAAAAACGCAAAGAATTTCCGATATGCGCCGATTGCCCCCACCTATTTTCATTGAGCGATCTTGATTCACCGCACTAGCTATACATAATCATTACATAGTATAAAACAAATTTGCTTAGATCCTATGTATGCTTAGATCTTTAAAAGTACCTACGCAACGGATTTTGATGCGATTTTTTTTAATAGATAGTGATTCAAGAGGAAGGTTTATAGATATATCACCATTGCACCCGTGCGAAGCTGGGGCGTGTAGCTAGTCTACACTAATATAATAAAGAGGTAAAGTTTGTTTTTTTGTTTTTGAATGCCTGGAAAGGAAAAAGTTTGGTTAATTGTACTGAGTTCGCGTGAACGGAGGCAAGTGTTAAACCTTTGGTGCCAAGAACATTATAAAAATTCGCTTGAGTGCCGATAATCCACCTCTCGTGTTGTGATACGTAGCTGATCGATTATTTTAAATTTTTAAGGTTCTGTATTCGAAGGACGCTCATAGGATCCCAGTAGTTCTGAGAACGTCCCAAAAAGCGACGTGATGTCGCGGGAAAAACCTAGCTACTTTAATAACCAAGATCATCTAGGTTGGAATGCTAGTTTGCAACCGTTTGACCCATCCTTAACAGTACTATGTTATAACAAGCACCTCCTGAACAACAGCAGTCAAAAGGTGTGAATAGAAACAAAGCTTTGATTAGAACTCATTTCTTCCAATATTAGTTTCTAGCAAAGCTTCCTTTTTTTATTACAATGCAAGAAAAAACTGTAGCACTAAAGTATTGCAAACAATTTCTTAATAACGTGAAAAATCTCTTCAAAACTTTGTATCTATTTAACACATTTGACTTTATTTATACAATTCATCATCATCATCAGCCTTTTTAATGTTTCTACTGCTGGGACACAGGCCTCCTCTCTAGGAGAGGGAACGGACCATAATCCACCACGAATTTCGTTCTAGAACATGCCGGTTTCCTCACGATATTTTCCTTCACCGTTTTGAGAGCAGTGGTGATGAAATAAATTACACAAAGTAATGCGCCTGGCTGGATTTGGACCCGCGACCTACAACTCGTAAGTCGGGGCCTTTGCCTGTCGGCCACCACTGCTCTCATTTATACAATTAAAACTATAATATGGATACAATTGTCTCACCTGCCAAGCCGGCACTCGTTCACGGAACTTCTCGTTGATCATGACGATGATGGACATCATGTGCGCCTGGGAAGCCTCGCCCGCCGTGTAGTGCGGCCACAGGTAGTTCTCCAAGTACTGGGAGAACTCCAGCATCATGATCCGACGTACTGAGAAACTGAAAACGTTACAAAAACCGTATTAATTTGAGTTACAAAATGTCTATAAACCTTGCTCAAGCCAGCTCGCGCCGCTGAGCATATTATAGTTTTATCAATGTTCGTTCCAGCTTGTCTCTTGATAGGGCATCAAGAGATAAGCTCAAGCGACGCCCTAAGCTAAAGCCCGTAATCCACAAGCATAATCTTAGTGCTTGTTTACGAAGACGTCGGGCGTTTGTCGTACATTGCCATATGTTTGTGTTTGCGCGTCCGATGACGCTGCCCGCTGCTGCAATTTACAACGAACGTCCAATGTTCATAGCGACGTAGGGCTGAAACTGCGTAAAATGCGCGTGTGTGACAAAACGCATGTGTACGCGCGTGTTCATGTAAACCGGATTATTACTTGCACTATGTCGTTAGTTCAATTTTAACAGTGTGCAGGTAGTCGTATCGTTGGAGAACGAATATAATTATTAAGTAGAAAAACGGACGCGCGGCATAGCTCCCTACGCGCAGTTCAACGCAACAGAGCACTTTTGTATGGAACTGTCGAGGCCTCCAGCTTAGGCAATTTCGGCCTATAAGTGAGTGATCGATATACAAGCCTATGCCGCGGTTTTAAAAAACGTAGGTTTTACTCACGACTGGTTGGTACTGATCGACTAGCGAGTAAAACAATTTTGAACGACGTACTGTTTAAATATGAAGCAAACACGACGAGCCGCAAACCAGGCTCGCCAACTCACAAAACTGCGGTATTGCAATGACACACTGGCGAGCTTTTCTACGAGCCATAATGCGTTTTACTCGCACGTCAATCAGGGCCTTTAGTGTCTAGTTGCTTTTTTTAAATTTAGTTTTTGAAATGCTGGCTAGAGACCTTATCGAGGTCGATACAGACAAGTCTGGTTAAAGCGACGACAACCTCATTGGATGACCTGTGATGAAATGTTTAATGATATGGCCTAGGGCCAACGGCCCATATCATGAACTATGGTGGCCAACCATGATGTGTCATGACCAATTCTACAATACTGCCCTACTAAGCGCAAAAGCGGTATCTGAAAAAAATCTTAAATATTGTTTTTGTGCCATCAAAACTGAGACAGGGAAAACTTTCTTAATGATATTTTTTTATGTTTCGAACAAGTTTGCACTAAAAGGCTTAATTACTTAAAATAAAAGCTATCTAATGTGATAGCTATAAAAAATAATTATTCATGATTTAATTAATTAATAATTAATTTAACAAAATAGTAAAGTTGATTTTTATACCATTGCACAAAAATCAACTTTACTGTTTTTGTGAGATACCGCTTTTTGGCTTAGAAGGGCAGAATATGATTTTATGAAATACGCAAAGATCAGTGCAAAAATTTATTATTAAATGTTCTTGGTAGTCAGATAATATGGGAAAAACTTTTACAGTGCTTTCAAATAAAGAATTGTAGGGCTTTTTGTAGATAGCATCTACCATATTTTTAACTTGACCCATTGGCCAATTAACTTTTCTTACTCTCCTTAAAAACATAAGTTTAGTCTAGCCAAATAAATATCTTATTTTAAAGGAACCTCAATAAGGTTAATAATATTATTAACTAAAAACTACTTGCTTGCACTAACCATGCTTACTCAAAATCACTTTAAAACTTGAAACTTATAAAAATACTAACAAATTTTTATTTTAACTTAATTTATATTTAGTAACTAAATAAATATTATAAAACAATACTTTTTAAACTTATTTCACACTAAATAATAAAATATGGAAACACTGCACCAATTTCAAAAAATAACTGGTGAACTTGCAAAAAAAAAATAGGTCAATGCCCTGAATCTATTAGGTTGTTGACCCCTAATTTGTTCATTTGTTTAAATCAGTTGGGCTTAGAAGCAAGATGGGTTTGGATAACTTATAGTTATTGTGCAATTTCAACTATTTTAAACTTAAGTAACTACTTACTGGGATCCAAGTATTTCTGCTTGGTAGATTGACTCCACAATTGAAGCATCATAAGGTAGGTGGCTCTCCTTAGTTTGTGGCGACCAGTATTGGTTAGCAAGCTGTGAACAATGTAACCATGTTGATTTGTTAAACAATTCCATGTGGATAGTTATATAGATTTGCATTTAATGAGCTTTATTCATAATGTAATACCAGTAGGCTCTTTGGATATTAAAATTATGTATGAACATGACTGCCTAGATGTTAGTATATAGTCAATCAAATTCCTGTGGTAGTTACACTGCACCAGTGCTGTAGGTAGTCCCACGGGGGCCCTGTATAAAAACGTATAACAGAGGCCCCTTAAAAAAAATGCTTTTTTACAAATGCTTGATTTAACCTGCGAGATGGTTTCAGATAACATGTAGCAAATTTTTTATTATGTCAAAGCCCCTGTAGTTCAGGGGTCCCTGGAGCTCAGGGGCCCCGTATCATTGCAAAGGCGGATACGGCGGTAGCTACGCTCCCGCATTGAACTACCTACCTAGTTCAGTTGACAATTGCAAACCGACTAAAAGTTGTTTCAGAGGCTTTGGAATAAAAAAAAAAACATGTTACACACTAATTGCTGAATGTCTTTCTCAACTTTTTATCTCAAAAAATATCTAGTTTTTTGTGTATAGTGAATATGTATGAAAAGTAATAGGTAGTTTATTTTTTTATGAAATACTTCCTTTATATTCTTGTGTGGAATCTATACTACACTTATATCTGTAATCATACTTAAATTCAAAGAAAAATGATATTGTATTGTCAATTTGTGCCAATATAATTGTTACTCAACTAAAAATACATATACAGAACTAATGTGAACATAGGTATAATCAACCTTTTAGTGTGAACATTATAGGGAGTCCGCCCACATTACAAACATGTGATTAACAGTAATATTATAAACAGTTGAGGAGTGACTTAACAAAAGCAGATATTGAACAGTATAAGATATTTTTATTAAATTTTTTAGACAAGCACTATTTTTGAAAATATTTCACTGCCTTAATTATAGGATATTTTATTATAAGTAATAAGTTTATCATATTTTTTTTTTGTTTCTATACACTACACTACGCTACAAGGTTTTTATCACTTTCTGAGAAAAAAAATATCTAATAGGGATTGACGGAATTAACGGTTTCTGTTTAGTTACTCCCCAGTTTAAATGAGTAAATTTATAATCTATGGAAGGGCTGATAAAATTGTGATATAAATACTTTTATTGGTAGAAAGCTACACTATGGCCACTGTCATGATATTTTCAGGGTAAAGGCTTTGTCACACAAGCCTACATTCATAAACTTTTATCTTACAATGTTACATACATCGAAGTGAGTATTTAGGCCAAATCTACAAATGAATTTTGAAAGAGTTATCCCTAACAGATTAAGCTGAAATTTGGCATACCTACCTAAGTCACTTAGATGGTAAATAATGTTGGTGGTACCATGGAGGTCTGATGTTGTTGGATACTTGGATAGTGACCATGGGAAGTACTGACCGCAAGAAAATAGCCCCATAGTCTCAAATACTATGGGGCTATTTTCTTGCAGTCTTTGTAATGGTCTTAATCAGTACTATATCATGTAATAAAATCTTATATGATGTATGACAAAAATGTTGGTTGACTAAATGTATGTAGCTATCTAAAGACAATTTCTATGAGAGAAATAATCCGGAATTAATGATTTGCTACATCTTAACCTATATAAGACCATTGTGTTTGTTTGTTGGTCTAAGTGTCGAAATATTTTAGAGGTTATAAAACATGTAAATAATAATAATAAACAATGGGCCACATCTAAAACGACAGATATTGTTAGGTGGGGTTTTACAACTACTTGTAAATGATTTCCTGAGTTTGATTAACGTTTGTAATTAATGTTTCACAATATAATTGTCGAAGTAATGAGTAATTTTAATTTCTATCACCTTTGATACAACTAAAAAGGAGAAATAGTCATCGGCATAAATTTTATATGAATAATATAATTATAATGGATGTAAATGTGGTTTTTTATACTAAATTAACCAATGTTATGAAATAAATAACCTAAATTACCTGAGTTATTCTATCAGCATTGATCTGCGAAAGAGTCGGCAGCGGTATTTTAGGTTTATCAGACGGTGGAGCGGCGTCTACTTTCATTTTGAGCTTTCGAATTATCCTTCAAATAATTAGGAAATATATTTTATTTATATGTCTGTAAACAAAACAAACGGATAACCAACCAAATCGAGAAGACAAGACTCAACCGGTGCCGACAGCCGATTGAATTGGTTAATCGAAATGACATCATTTTCAATGACAGCCGGTTATTGTCAATGTCAAACACTGACATTGATAACGGGGCTGCCAGATCTTATAATGAGCTGTTCCGTTCTATGAATTATTTTTCAATTTACTAATATAAAAAAAACAACACCGAAGGTTGATATTAGGAGATTTTTTTTGTTAATTTATTTTACCGCAGACATGGTGGTCCGCGCACTTTTCTATAATATGCACAATTGTTTACACTTTTTTTGTTTTCAATTAATGGCATTCGGCATGCCCTCATTTAAAATTAAGCTTAAAAACTACGCGAGTCCACGTGAGATCTTTTTTTTTTATTTTACTTATTACTATGTTAGATATTAGGAGATTAGACATCGAGAGGGCTCGATTTCAAAGGCTAAACTAGTGCAAAAGAAGTCTTTACATAAAACATTGTGTATTAATAGAAATAAATATTGAAATCACCGTCCTGTTAAATCTTTTGAAAAACGAAGGCTTTCCGAATAGTTTAATAATGTACCTGTTATTGTTTCAGCCTAAAACAATGATGTTTGATCCACCAGATTACCCATACAAAGAATTATCAGAAACTTATCCAGACGATTTACTTTTCACCAACGATCCTACTGAGACCAATGAAATCCTCAATAATAATGTTAATAAGAATCCACCAGACGTAACTACAATTTTGAATACTGTGGAAAGTCAAATATCTTTCCATTCAAATGATTCGGGAAGATTTTTCAATGTTGAAAATTCTTCTTTCTTTCAAGAAAACTCAAACATCGAACAAAATACAGAACTGTATATAATACAGTCTGATAGCTTATTTAACTACGAACCAACTCTGCTTGATGATAATACTGTCAATCAATTTTTATTGCCTCTACAAGACTCTTCAGGAAAATCTAAGGTTTTATTTATACAACACAATTTTGTAGATAATATTGACGTAGATAGGTATTTTCGATTCGATTAAAAAGATAGACTAGAGCTAGAGCTTCAGTTGTATCAAAAAAATATTTTTATTCGTTTCCAGACTAGTGAAAGCACTGGGCCGGACTTGCTGGCACTACATTCTTGTATGATCTGTCATGAGATATTTACGACAGAAGCTGATCTTCTTGACCACACTATATCGCTTCACACATCCGACAGCTCTATAGATCAGCCTCAAAGTACATTACAGCCGGTGCCCGTTAATGACAAAGTTGAAACGAGGAATATACCAGGTTTGTGTTATTCCTTACGTTAGATCCCTTCTTACCCACGTACTTATTAAGTTACGCAAGTTAGCAAAAGATGACAAAATCACTGATAAATACAATTTTAGTACCAAATAATGTGAATACTATTAAATAGCTGCAATTATTTAGCCATGAAATAGCACTTAGACCTTTATGAAAAAGGGACGGACAGACGAATGGATCCAAAGCAAAAACATTACAGCTCTGTTTGGACTCTTTGCGTCTTGAGAGCTCACCTACTAGAATTGCCCCCAGCCAAGTTACGATCGTTTCCACGCCACGCCTCCTTTTCCTTTATTCTGACGTTGTCTCAACGCTCAGTCACGTGGTCAGAACAAAGGAAGGCTTATTCCAACCGTTCGACGTTAACGAAACGAACGTAACTTGGCTAGGGGAGCCCGCTGTACTGCGAGCGACAAGTCATTATTGTAATTAGAGACACAATAAAAAAGTTATTATGTCTCGCGTAAATCTGCGTTTATAATACCTGAGACAGTCACTAAAAAAATCTGTCAGTAGTGTTGAGTTTATATAGCCTAGAAACTTCCCATTAGTTCCCATGCATTTGCACTAACTCGGCCGGTTTTCGGCGGGAAAGAAAATCGTTCACTTGTCAATACGATATCCCATTTAAATACCACTTTTAATATAGCCCAGTAATCCTTCGTTTTCAGAACCAGCTCACAGTAATGACAACTTTGAGACTGAGTGGCTTGTGTGCCGAATGTGCGAGCGTGTGCTATCGACCGCTCTGGAAGTTGAACCCACGGGTAAAGTCAACAAGGATTATATTACGTATTGTTTTATTTTAATAATAAAGGATTTATGTACGTTTCTAAAAATAGAAGGTCATTGTTCTCGTACTTGTCTTTATTGCTACGTAAGCTTTTGGATCCGCAAAAATCATCGAGCGTCCCATATATAGGATGGTTGAATGAAGATTGGGTACTCAATTTCTCAAGAACTCTTCGCCTGTAGTCTTTAAATACAAAGGTTTGCAACCTTTACATTTGCGGTAGGTACTGCTCATCACAGAATCCTAAACACGATTCAGTTTCCGTCGGGGCGCAGACTAAAGAGCGTAAATCCTACAGCAAGGAATAGTACAGCCGTTCTAACTTGGCTAACCTAACTTCAGGTTTGCGAACTAGTAAAAAAATAAATGCCATTACCAGTTGTTGTTACTGTTAACAACTGGATCAAGAACCTCCCGAACTTGTCATGTCCGGTGAGGACCTGCGTCATTCGGAAGGTGAGGACGCCATGATGTCTACAGTCACTCCTCAAGGACGGGACTTATCACCGTGATTAGCCGCGCCCGGTACTGGGTTGCGATAGTTGCCGACGCCATTTTACTATTAAAAGAACCCGCCGCCGCCGGAGGTCTGCCTGACATGCCTCGATTTTTCGTAGCATTGGAGATTCGCCCCGACGTTGCACTTCAATGCGCCGATTATGCATGCATACTGTTGCCTCCAGACCCCATGGTGGCGGGCTAGTAAGGAGGCTCGCCGCTTTGCCGGAAACCGTGTGGTGTCTCCGCACCACACGTATTGCCATAACCCTCTGGCATGAGTTCAGCTGCCGCCCCCTCGTTAGATGAGTTTTACCACCATAAACCATCCCGCCTCCTTTAAAGCTGCTGGTGGAATGTAGTCCTGTGGAGGTGTTTCGACCGCCGCAGGAATGAATGTATGATGTCTTCATTTGTTTTATAGTTTTTTTTTTTATGGTATGTAAAAATCATCGAATGACGAATCCCACTCTTGGGCGGAGCGGGAAACAGTGTCAGACTCTTACTGACTAAAGAACCTACCCCGTACCTTCCTTGCCTTATTCCCAGAGTCCCGGTGTAACGCTTTCGCATCAACCCTCAGCTCCGGGAGGCTTCGACCCTGCAGGGTCCCTACGGTTTGCTGACAACTCCTTAAGGCGCGCGGGAACGGAGCGCGCCGTCGACGACTTGGGCTCGGTCTGGACTGCTACCAGACGACCGGACGGCGAGCTACCCATTGCTCACCGTCCGCAAGCCAGTGTCTACGGTGGCCGGATATCGGCAGGATCGCGGCGGCGACGGCTACGGCGAGTGCGCCGTTGCCTTTGCCTTATGCGGTCAGCCTCCTCCTTTACGAGCATTACTGCCTCGCAGAAAGAGGATCATTTGTTTTATAGTTGGAAAATAATAATAATTATTATTATAAACTTGAATTTCCCAGAACAACTGTGCTGCATCGCCTCCGATGGCAAAGGCAGCGTCACCTCTCGTAAGCTGTACACTATGTATGTCTGCGACTTCTGTAGCGGACTGTTCGCCGACGGTGACGCTCTGGACAAGCACCGGCTGACCTGCTTCATTGAAGATCAAAATAATTATTATGTGGATCAGAATGTACGTACCTACTTACGTTAATTTTTTGACCGATTTTTTTAAAAGTCTGTTCTTAAATCATTTTTCAACATATTTCCCGGGAAATTGGCTTTTAGGCTCGCGATATACTGTTTTCCGTCCTAGTGCCGATAAGTGCGCGAAGTCACCTCATAACAGAGTGGGCACTTAGACGCCCACAGTCGCCAGTCAACATTCGTTTATTTATTTTCAATACACTTACTCGAAAACTGCCTCTTATCGCACTCCTATTTGGTTCAATATAGCATGTATATCACCCAAGTGCTTTTTTGAGTTTATCACAACAAGGGCTTTTTTATTCCTTCCTTATCGTCACGGTAATGGGTGCCTATTATTTTTTTCTTTGTTTATCGAATCAGGCGCGAGGCGTACCTGGGAGTCGCTGGACGTCCCCCACGAAATTAGAACCAAATTGTTCAGAGCAGATTTGAATGGATTTATTATTATACATATTTCTACTGTATGTTTGAGATACGATTAAACATTTTTTCTTTCTTTCAAGTCGTAAGTGTATTGAAAAACGTCGTTTGACACACGTGCAGATTTGTCATTGCAGCCCTCGGCTCCATAACACACTCGCCCACGGCTCGTGCGAATTTCGCCTCGGTCGCAATGACAAACTTCCTGCACTTGTATCAAAATGTACTATTATTTATAACAGTATTGAAAAAGGTCATTTGATACACTTGGAGTCGCTGCAGCACTCGGCTCCATAACTCCGCCTCGGTCGCAATGACAATTTTTGCCCACCTGTATCAAAATTTACTATTCCGATTGCCCAAAAAGAAGTTTTATAATTAACTTATTATGTATATTTTAAGGATCCTTAGTTGATTAATTCCTGAGCAAAAGAACAGTAAAAAAACTGAACAATAATTTTAAAAGAGAATAATGTAAGTACCTATATTTCGTAGGACAGCTGCAATTCAGACGCGAATGTATCTCAGGGGCCAGAAGTCTGCTATGCTTGTGACATCTGTGGGAAGCAGTATGCATCTACTGAAGAGCTGAAGGTTCATGCATTGGAGTGTCATAGGCCACCTCCCTCCTCCACAAGGAACACTCGGCGATCGTACACCAACAGCGGTAACAGCAAAATGTGGAACTGTGGTTCATGTAACCAACTTTTTGCTACAGCTAGGTAATAAAATCAAAATTGATACGATAATCATATTAAGTCTAGAGGAAATGTAGTTCCAATTAAATTGCGTCGAGTTTGAAACAAAGGCTTTTTAACTCCGCTTTCGTTCGATAGATGGCGCTAGTAGTAGCATATCTTCGTCAAACGGTAAAGGTGAATTGAATGTTCTATTCTAAGTTCGCTCTTCGAAACGATGAAGTTTTAAAGTTTGATGGAACCTATTTTGAAGACGCTTACTCTAAAACGCGCTCTTACACCTTCGGGCCTTAGGCTTCCGATGATATACTTTATATTCATCGTAACTATAAGACGCGAAGTATAAGTTGAACTACAATTGCGATCGATTTCAATCGAGGTCTCAAAAAAGTTAAACTCGTTAAAAAATAAAAGGCTCGATTTGACATTTGAGAAATACTTATTCTAGAATGTAACTTTGAAAGATGCTGAAAGAAACAATAAAATTATAACAATCAATTAGGTAAGTGTTTGAATGTAATATAGACAGTCGAAGATCTTCAGAATCTATTTCATGGAGTTTTACCGCGGCAGTCACCGTATAGACAGTTACACAAAGTAAATAATAAACACATCAAATGTCAAAACGAGCATTTTATTTTTTGACATGTTTACGACAAGAAGCATAAACTATCTTGTAGGTAAGTAATTAAAAATATTGTTTCCCAGGGAACTGTACCGCCACAAAAGGGGGGAGGATAGGCCCCCGGGCGCTCCGCTGATGGCCTACGTGTGCGAAGAATGCGACAAGGTGCTGGGCAGCATGTGCGCGCTGCACACGCACAAGAAAATGCACAAAGTTACCAAGCCTGTACGTTACACAAGATATCTAACTACCAACTTACATTGTTTTATATTTCTACGTCTTCTTTGATACATATATCTGTAGTTATTTTGATAATTTTAGTGGTTACCTACAAATATTTTTTTACAAAAAATAATACAAACGACGTCATCGTAAAAAAAACTAGCCAAAGCGTGTCGGATATGCGGATACGCTCAGTACAGAGTTCCGTAGTTTTCCGTCAATTCAACCCGTTGCTATGCTTACGAGCATGGAACGTCAATCGCCATGATGGTTCAACTTGTGCATCGAGGATTATAAGTTGTACTAGAAATACGACAGAAAACGCCATAAATCAACAGAGGGAATCTTGAACCAAGAAAAGATCAATAGCATTTAATCTGAAAACCCACGCACAAGGTAAAAGTCAAATTAGTGAAATGTGTCACTAATGTGATTAGATGGTGGTTTTGTGCCCTTACCTACCGACCACCTTACGCGGTGAACCATGTAGGCAAGGAGTTGGACTCGTCATACCAGCAACAACACAAACCGGCCAAGTGCGAGTTGAACTCGCGCACGAAAGGTCCCGATCTCCACTTAAATATTTTGACTGGCCTGTTGGTCTAGTGGTTAGTGGCCCTGACTGTCAAGCTGGAGGTCGTGGGTTCGATTCCCACCCAGGAGAAATGTTTGTGCGATGAGCAAGATCATTTGTTCAGTGTCTGGGTGTTATTTATCTATAACATGTATTTACTTAGAAATATATAGTATGTTTATTAGTTGTCTAGTGCCCATAACACAAGCTCTGCTTAGTTTGGGACTAGATGACATTGTGTGATAGGTGTGGTTAAAAAAAAAATTAAGTTAGGTATGATCTGTGAAAATTGCAACTGTCTAGCCAGTCTAGCTATTACAGTTCATGACATTCAGCCTGTGTTTTGGTTACAAATCATCCAATGACATCTCCGTGCCAATGGGTCTGGCGGGAGATGACACTATCTTTTACTGACTAAAAACCTATTCTGTTCCTTCTTTGGCTTCGTTTGAGGGCCTCGAGGGACGTTTATAAGATACAGCCTGGTGATAGACAGACTGACAGCGGAATGATAGCGTTAGTGTACCCTTTGAGTATGGAACACTAACAAACCAAACATTTTGCATTTTAAAATTACAAATTTTAATCAGAATTTTAATTGAAAATGTAATAATATGATGTCTGACAGATATGAGTATTTAATGCTGCCTAAACAAATGTCCTTTCTTTGGTATTGATCGTGAAGTCGTTGAGTTCCTTAGTAGTCCTAAGTTCGATCTAATCTACACGAATACTGACAATATGCTTGCACTGACTGGACAGGTCCACCTAAATCTGTGTGGTTCTGTCTTCAAAATACCACCTGAGACATTAATCTGCATGGTTCTCATATGATTTGACCATTACATGTTTACAGTATGGACTTCAAAAGAGACTTTGATCCTTGAGTTTGTGACGGTTTTTCTTCTCTGGGTAGTCAGCTAGGAGACACCGGATTCATCTCGTTTAAAGTGGCGAAAAGTAAAAAGAAAAACGTGTAAAAGTGTTCTTATACCACCTATTTACAAAGTAAAATATCATTTATCGAAGTGAAAATACAATGCGTTTAAGAAGCTTATAATGAGTTCCAGTTTTGTCGTACTGTCTCCTTGAGTATTTCGTTAGGGAACATTATCGTCACGCCCTTAGACTTTCTCAGAAGGGGTCCCATGCATGGAGCGTAGGAGTTTCTTTTCTTCGAGAATCGACAATATAATGCTTACCTATAGAAAAGACAGAATAGTATAATTAACGGCATTCGCAGAATATGACGACTGATTCGTATTTGTTTCTTTTTAATTACGAACTAGTGCTTGATTGCGATCCCACGTTATGTGATGGTAAGCAGTGATGCAATCGTTGATGGTGAAAGGCACTTAGTTTATTACGAGCCTATTCAGCCTAGCCTTGAAGACACTTAAAAATTATGTTTCTAATTATTGTATGTATATAAAAGTAGGTCCTTTTGTGGGTATGAAATTTTGAAATAATCAAATAACTTCGTTAGAAATATTGTACTTACTCTTCTATCTGTATTTGTTCTTATCTTTTTTTTATGTGTTGGTGTGTATATAAATAAATAAATAAAGTAGCTGCTCTCACTCTGGGTAAAGCTAGAGAGAGTATTAGGATTTTTACTGACTAAAATGCTGTCGTATTAGTCGTTACGGCGGCTCTTGGGGTGGGCTATGTCCAACAGTGGACGTTTTTCGGCTGAAATGATGATGATGAAAACGCTGCCATATTCCTTCAGTCTCCCGGGTTGACCCTTGAATCAAATCCCTTACAAAAAGTAATCATTATTGATCATCAGCCTTTTCAATGTTCCCACTGCAGGGACACAGGCCTCCTCTCTAGGAGAGGTAATGGGCCGTAATCCACCACGCGGGCCCAGTGCGGGTTGGTGATGACGGCTACCCATTGCTCACCGTCCGCTAGCCCGCACCTACGGTGGCCGGAAATCGAATTCGGAATTCCGGCGGCGTCTGGAGCGTGTGCGCCGTTGCCTCATGCGGTCGGCCTCCTCCTTTGCTATACCTACCGCTTTACCTCATGTTTCTATGTTCCAGGGTTACCCATGTCGAGTGTGTGGACGTCGCTTCAACCAGTCTGGTCATCTGGCCATCCATATGCGCATGCACACAGGAGAACGGCCTTACCCCTGTGACCTGTGCCCTAAGGCTTTTAAAGTCAAGGTAATTGTTAATTTTTCTATGCGATGATAAACTAGATATAACGCTCTGGGTGCAGCAAGAGGGAGTGTCAGGCTTTTACTAACTAAAAGCCACCTGTGTTCTTTCGTTTGCCCTTAGTGTTGCAAGGCCGCGTTGTCGCTTTCGAATAATCTAGTGGCTCTTGTAGATTAGGAATATAACTGCAAGTTTGTACTACACGAAAGCTCATGATATCAATGTAGCAAGATTTAGAAGAGGCAAAAGCGAAATCCATACTAATATTATAAATTCGAAAGTAACTCTGTCTGTGTGTCTGTTACGCTTTCCCGCTTAAACGTCTCAAACGATTTTGATGAAATTTGGCACAGACAATCTTTAGACCCTGAGAAAGAACATACCTTTTATTGCGAAAAAAAGGACGCAGACGAAGTTGCGGGTACCAGCTAGTATTTAATATATGAGCATGTTTTATACATATAAACCTTCTTCTTGAATCGCTTATCTATTAAAAAGAACCGCATCAGAATCCGTTGCGTACTTTTAAAGATCTAAGCATACGTAAGGATAAACAGCGGACAAGCGATTGGGTTTTAAAGATATGCCATAAGCTTCAGAGGAGCACGTAAAACCATTCACTGAATCAACAAAAGTAATAATAAATTAAAAAAACCTATAAATTTTCTACGAGTCGATTAAAAAAAATACATAACAATGCCTAATGTAAGTAAAAGCTCACAAATACTGGGAACTTAATCACAAAAACTCTCATTGCACGCGCTATTTACTATAGGATGGACGCGGATAGTTCCCAGTACTTTTTCCGTATAATAATATATGCAGGGGCGCCAGCTTTTAGAAAAAAACATGGGTGCTCATGCTCAGGCGATGACTTGAAACAAACGCGAAGTGTGGAAAGAGAAATGCACACTGATCGACCGGTAAAATATAGTTTTTCATTTTGATACAAGTGCAGAAAGTTTGTCATTGCGACCGAGGCGGAATTTCCACGAGCTGCAGGCGAGTGACATACGGAGCCGAGGGTTGCAGTGTGAAATTTGCACGTGTGTCACACTACGTTTTTTAATACACTTACGATTCGTGAAAGAAAGAATGAAAGCAAAAACGTTTATCTATAACTCACATAGGTACACGGTACAAATAAAAAAATAGCATTAAAATCTGCTCTGGTCTGTTTCTGATCTCGTGGGGGTTGACCTGCGCCTCGTGGGGGACGACTCGCGCCTGTGGCGGGGGAGAGCACGCGCTTTTTCACGCACTAGTGCGAAAAGTAGTATCCATTGCATGCCTGTAAAGGGTGGGATAAGAGTGAGTTTCCGAGTAAGTGTATTGAAAAATAAATGTCCTACTTACATACACTGCGTATTTATTTGCTAATAATGTATGACAATTTGATCTGTACTGGTGCGGGAATTAAACTTGACCCTTGTGTCTCAACTGGCGCTCTAAACCACTACGTTAAACAGACCGACCGGTTATTGAAAGAACGGCTATCTCTAAAAGGTGTTTACTGATCTGTTTCTTGATGTCTAATCACGGGGTGGTCGGCACCCACTGTTTAGTTGTCATGGGTGCTCGAGCCCCCGAGCACCCACGTAGTCGGCGCCCCTGAATGTATGTGGAATGGTGTTGCTGGCAGGTGGAGCGTGACGATCATCGCAGGACCCACACTGGCGAAAAACCCTTCGCGTGTACAGCGTGCCCTAAGACGTTCACTGCCGCCGCACGCTTGCGTGAACATGCACGCATACACACGGACCAAAGGTTATTATACAATCCTTTTGTTTTGCATTCAGACACACTTTTATTTCGCTTTGACTCATTGTTATGGTGGTATTTAATTTGAATTGCTGCATCTGTCATTATCACGTGGTTTCTCGCAATAACGTGAAAATTTAAACTTGTTTGTAATTTGTAAATCTTAGTACCTAGGTATTGACTAGCTAAGTAGTTCGCGGCAAAAAAGTTGAACTAAAATGACCGCCATTGGTATAGATAAGCGCAGTTCCCCACTGTGATGTGTTGCACTTTGATTGAGACTTTGTCACCCATAAATCTGTTTGAAGCTATGCATTGAAGGTCCTTCACCATTTTGGTTAGGTCTATGCGTATTGTACCAAAGTTAAAAAATGATAATCAGGCTACGTCATAACTTAACTTCTGCAATAATTCATGTATGGAATTAGTAAGTACCTATTTTATTCCTTTTTGCTATAATTCTCCAAATTGCCTGAGCGCTATATGAGTTTTAGAACTTGCGAAGTTTGTCAAGAGATGGCGCTGACGGTTTCAAATTCGAAATACGAATACTTTTTTAATTTTGAATTGTTCCGTCACGATCGTTCATTCTTCCTCCGTTCTCTTGTTTCCTATAAAACTATTGAATATTTCAATCTGATATCTCCATTCTTATAAAAAAAAAAATATATAAAAATTTTAGCATCTAATATTTATAGGAATTATTTTTTATCCTATGAGAATGAACCATTTCCATTCCTGAACCTTACAAAATTCCTTATGTTTCTTTAAAAATATTTCCATACCTTTTACTACCAAAAATGGCACAAAGACACAAATAGTAGAACATTATGTACCTAAAAAAAATTGAACTAATTAAGTAAACACATAACAATAAATGAAAAGGAGAAGGAATCAGAAAAATAGGTAAATATAGAGATAATGCTTATTTGTACAGAAATCTCTTACAGCATACCTGAAAAAGGAGAGTTAGAAAAATAGTGATGAATTATTTAAAATATGCAAAATTCTACCGATCGCGCTCAAACACAAATACCTTCTATTAGTTAACCATCACAGTACCCAGGAACATAGCTTAACTCACGTATAAAGGCTGCCGGTAGACTCAATGTGCCCAGAGTCACCAATTACTTTGGTGATAGAACACTGAATAAGAGAATACCTTTTATTGAACAGTCTGCCGGCAGATATAAGGAGTGAAACAAACAGAAATAGATTCAAGCTTAAATTGAAATCATATTATTTTGATCTACACTAATATAATAAAGAGGTAAAGTTTGTTTTTTTGTTTCTTTGTTTTTTTGTTTGTAGGACGTAAACTCTGGAACTACTGGTCCGGTTGGAAAATTTTTAGCAACAATAGAAAGCTGCTTTACTCCTGAGTGACATAGGCTATATTTTATGTACGCGGGCGAAGCCGCGGGCAAAAGCTAGTTTTGTATAAGTTTGTTTGAATAATGTTTAGTTAGCATTTAAAGTATGTCTAGAGACTCATTGACCCCACAGTCAAACCCTTGCAACGGTTGACCGTCCGGACCAAGCCCAGTCGTCGACGGCGCGCACTGTTCCCGCGCGCCTCAAGGAGTTGTCAGTAAACCGTAGGGATCCTGCAGAAGGGTCGAAGCCAACTGGGGCCATGGGTTCGCGTCTGAAAGGAAGGCTCTGGCCCTGGTGTATATGGCAACGTTGGAATGGGGTAGGTTGTTTAGTCAGTAAGAGTCTGACACTTGTTTCCTGCTCCGCCCAAGGGCGGGACTCGTCATTGGATGATTTTTACCTACCTAAAAAAGAAACCCTTGCAACGGTTTTGTGGGGCTTAGCTTATAAGTTACTTATCTTTTATGAGTAAAGACAATAAAAAATAATATGCAGGTTTAGTATTTTTTACATTCAAAGCTTATAGTTTGTTTATTTTTTCCAATCTGTTAATATTTTAAACGATGATGTAGATGAATCGGTAAATTTGCGAACATTATTTCATTCAATAAGTAAATATATATTTCCAGGAACTCCGTGGCTGTAATACTCTTTTTGCTATTAATAATATAATGATAACTACTGTGAAACGTTAATTTCACCGGGATGAATTCTCCGAACTCGTGAGTGAAAATACGAAGTCTATCAGTCGATTGCAATCTGCAATAGACAATTTCGATGTTTTACTAACTAAATAAACAAAATAATTGGTGCTTTAACTAAATGATTGGTGTATAAACAAAATAATTAGTGCTTTTCATTTTATCATTTACGTTAAATTCAATTATAAAATTTTCCGAAACAAATCGGGGGTGAATAGAAACAACATTTAATTGATTTCATGTTATTTAAATATTTTTATAAATTCAATATTGAAAACAAAAATGCTTTATAAACACAAAAAGAAGACTTATTTTTCCTAGCTTTTACATAGGTATCTATACTTACTTATTAACAATGACATCCATAACTGTGTCAAATTAGGAAATTAAAAAAGTTAATCCTTATCTCATTTCCTAATTTTATTTATTTCAAGTTACGACGAACAATTCCTTTGTTCTGATCATGAGACTGAGCATTGAGATGACATCAGAACAAAGAAATTGGGGGCGTGGCAAATTTAAAACGTTCGACGTTGACGAAATGATCGTAACTTGGCTAGCACCCCCTAGCCAAGTCTCTGTAACTTCGCTTAAATTTCCAGACCATATCGCTGCGACATCTGTGGTGCTGCCTTTAGAAGACCTTACGCGCGGACGGTCCACACCCTCATCCACACAGGAGAGAAACCCCACGAGTGTGACATTTGTGGAACTGCATTCAGGTATGGTTCATCTTAAGATGAGAGAAGTATGTAGGACTAGATTACTGAGTTGAGCCCGCGAGGTTCCCAAAAGAACAAAGTACCTCCAATTGTCATCTTGGAATTGCTGGCCAGATGAGCGATGTATGGGACCGTTATCAATGCGCTCGGGGACAACCTAGAGTAGTGTGTTACGATTAATTTTTTTTACGTGGGTAAATCATTCATTTTTTTTATCCCACAACCATCACACAACGCTGTCTAACCCGAGCTAAACAGAGCTTGTGTTATGAGTACTAGACCACTTATAAACACTTCTATATTTCTAAATAAATATATATTATAGATAAATTACACCTAGACACAGAAAAAAAAATATCGTGCTGAACACACAAACACTTGTCCTGGGTGGAAATCGAACCCACGACCTTTGGACACAGTAGGGCCACAACAGGAAAAAAAAGAAACCTAGCAAACTAGAAAATTACTTTCTTTTAATTAAAATATCAGACCCATAGTCATAAAAGTCTCTATTTAACTTAAAGAAATTCCCAGTCGTAAACTAGTATAATAGCAGTTTCAGTTATATCATTAACATTACAACTACCACGTATTTCTATGCTTTACGCTAAAGCTATTGCAAGGTAAGCAAAGAATGCATGGAGGGTCCTTTCTTATCTCCCTTCCGACCGAAGTAAGTTGGGCTGTTGTATTCTTTCTACCTGCGCTCAATGAAAAAAACTTATTTTTTGTCCTTTATCCTTAAGCGGACCTTTCGAGCTTTTGCAACCATTTGGTATCTACAGTAACAGAAAAAAATACTTTAGAAATAATAGTGAATGCATTACTTAAATAATTTTACTACCCGCAATTTTTTTTCTATTAAAGTTTAAGACATAGGTACCTATGTATCTATCGGGGGACTTTTCTTTGAGATGGGAAATCTATACAAGGTCTTTATTATTGCTATTTTGTAAAAAGAGTAATTTTGAACTATGATATCTTTGAATTGAGTTGGAATTAGAAGTTCAAATAAACTTTAAATTAAGTGTAAGTTAATCTTTATTCGTATTGGGTTCGATTCCCACCCAGGACAAATGTTTGTGTGATGAGCACGATTATTTGTTCTGTGGGTGTTATTTATCTATAATACGTATGCATTTAGATATAATATAAGTATGACAATCAGTTGTCTAGTACCCATAACACAAGCTCTGCTTAGCTTGGGACTGGACAACGTTGTGTGATAGTTGTGGAATATATTATTATTTTATTTCATTTTAAATCCTTGTAAATTATTGTTAACAGTGCGTCTCGCAAATAAAGTGATTTTTTTAGTTTTTCTTTCTTACCCTGTATGTAGCAGACAGCATTGTATTAGCATGGTCGGTAAAATACTATTGGCACTGTAGCGCGACGGTCGAGTGCTAATATCACGGGTCATGGGTTCAATCCACGTGTGGAACGTATAATGTGCTGCAGTTACTTAATTTTTGTTCGGGCCTTAGTTTTTTATTACGTGGCTTGTCTGTCTATCAATATTATTCTTTGTTATTACTAAAAAAAAAAAATTAATACAGCCAAACTTTCCTCCAAATGCATATGGAATGATTTGATTCCACCATCTGATTTCTACCATCGTACAATCCAACGTACGGCGAGTATCCCCCTCTACGGTCCGGACTAAGCGTTTCGCCTCGTCGTTTATACCGCGTAGGTACATCGAAGAACAGGAACAATTTGCCTGCTGCTGTGTTTCCTGTCCGATTATAATTTAGGTGTCTTCAAGGCTGGAATGAATAGGCTCTTAATAAACTAGAGCGCCTCACCATCATTAATTGCATCACTCCTTGCCATGTTGGGATCGCAGTATTGCTAGACCTAGATCGCTAGTTTATAAAAAAAATGGAAATATTGTAAATTCAATTTTCTGTAAAAGATACCTTGGAGTTTTTGCCGCTTCTTCTCCATTGGAACCGTGCACTAGCTTCTGACAATTTACAAGTGCCCATGTAAATATTTTATATAATCATCATTATCAGCCTTATTAATGTTCCCACTGCTGGGACACCGGCCTCCTCTCTAGTAGGGAATGGGCCATAATCCACCACGCGGGCCCAGTGCGGATTGGTGGATGTCACATGTCTTCGAATTTTTGCTTCTAGGGCATGCCGGTTTTCTCACGATATTTTCCTTCACCGTTTTTGAGAGCAGTGGCGATGAAATGAATTACACAAAGTAATGCGCCTGGCTGGGTTTGAACTCGCGACCTACAACTAGTATGTCGGGGCCGTTATCACTCGGCCACCAATGCTCTCTTTTGAATAGTATCTCTGAATTTTATATTGAAATCTTAAAAAATATTGTTCACAGGCGATCAGGAGACATGTGGAAGCACAAACGAACTCTTCACGGAGTCCAAGCAGTTTCCATCGAAACCCAACCAAAGAAATGATTCACAAAGGAAAAAAAACAATTGAACGCAAAAGGCCAAACACTACTTCCACAAGTTGCCAATAGATGTCGCTAGTTGGTTCATTGTCGTAGGAAAGTGTTCCCTGGTCAACGCAGTGCCATGCATATAATTTGTATAATAAGTATTTTTTTTACTATAGTAAATAGTTAATTATAGACCTTTACACAGAATATCTTGGCTTTTATTAACTTGTATTAACATGTTCACGTCTCATTTTAGTAATTTCGTATTATCTTGTTATCTTTATCTGATTTCCACTACGATAAGCCGAATCTGGAAATCGCAAACGCCACTTACTTAGTTGTTTTGTTTTTTACTGTCATGAACTCTTACAATATTACATACTAACACGAATTAAGGGGTGTTTATGTGTATAAATACATAACTTTCTATTTGTATCTGTTTAGGTAGAAAGAGGAAATTTAATTCAAATTATCTAAAAAAACCGTTGATTATAATAGTTGATGGTTGCACTGTTACGTTAGATTAAAGCCTGCAAAGAGGATAAATAAATAAAAAGTGTTCCGATCCTTGTTCCTAGGACATGCCAGTTTTATTTTAATATGTTTTTCTTCAAGTTTTGAGATAAAACCTGAATTTTCTTCAGGTTATCGTATAAAACGGTTTATGAAATAAGATATATACGGCATAAGATTTGATATGGCAGATATATATATATATATATATATATATATACTAGCTGACCCGGCAAACGTTGTTTTGCAATATAAATAACTTTCAAGTAATTTCTAGGTAGGTAGTATTTTTTTATTTTTTTTCATTTAGGGGGATGAAAAATAGATGTTGGCCGATTCTCAGACCTACTCAATAGGCTCACAAAATTTCATGAGAATCGGTCTAGCCGTTTCGGAGGAGTATGGAAACGAAAACTGTGACACGAAAATTTTATATATAGATAAGATATATAGATTGAGCGGTGGTGGTCGAGTGGTAACGGTCCCGACTTACGAGTTGTAGGTCGTGGGTTCGAACCCAGCCAGGCGCATTACTTTGTGTAATTTATTTCATCACCACTGCTCTCAAAACGGTGAAGGAAAACATCGTGAGGAAACCGGCATGTCCTAGAACCAAAAATTCGAAGACATGTGACATCCACCAATCCGCACTGGGCCCGCGTGGTGGATTATGGCCCATTCCCTCTCCTAGAGAGGAGGCCTGTGTCCCAGCAGTGGGAACTTTGAAAGGCTGATGATGATGATGATGAAGATATATAGGCTATGGATTTGCTACGCCTCTGGCCAGACACCCGGCTGCTACCCACTTACTAATTTAAGACTGCATAAGCTCACTAACAATAGGTACTTACCTACAAGTTACAGTACGCCCGTCTAATCTTGGTGAGTCTGAAGTTAAGCTTTGCGAATTTTGGCGCTTAAAAACTCGTCCAAAAGTAAGGCTCTAGACAAACGGACTGCATTTCAACTGCAATCCAACTGCAAATTTGCAGTTCGGATGCAGTTTGAATGCAGTTGACACGACTGCAATAGAACTGCAAACCAACCGTGCAGTCCGATTGTAGTTCAATTGCAGTCGGCGGTTCAGTGCAATCGTAAACTGCACACCAACTGCATTTATGTCAAATTCATTATTTGACATTTATGTCAAATAATGAATCTAATCCCTCTGTAGGAAAATGTGAGTAATTTATATATACACTGATCTATTAAAGACTGAGAAATACACAGATTAGGCGTCGGTTTTAATGAAGAAATCAACTGTTTTTTCTGAGCAAAGTTTAAAGATTTTACCTTATCTTCGCCAATCAAAACTTGAACGAATTTCAAATCCTCACAAGGTACAATTACCTCCATTGTTGTAGGTAAATCACCAAAACAGTTACATATAACACTGGGAAAATCTAAGAAAACACATAAAAAACTTCAACAAAATAAAACTGAAGTTAGTTGCACTCGAGTGTCAAAAACTATTTACGCAAAGTTCCAGTGTTGTCATTTATGCAAAAAAAGTCGCCAGGTATACGAAAAATCTAGCTAATATCGCAATTTTTTTATTTTTAAGTTAACGCTTGAATATTTAATTTCGTTATTTTAAAAAGCCGCTAGTTTTTACTGTTGCTAAATCTTAAAAAAAGTCTCCAAACTCGTTAAAAATCTCCAAGATCTCACAACGTTGCTAAAACGGCAACACTAAAGAGTGACAAGCTGACAAGGTCACGCATACGCGTACAACTTCATGCGCAAGCCAGGCTTAAATCTTCTATACTGATCGATTTGTAGACGCAAAACGTCCGAAGTACTTATACGGCACATCGCTATGAGTGCGAAAGAGACATTGAAAGCCCGGTAAAAGCCGGTAAGTGTAAGCGAGATAGCTATATGTAGTGCCGAATATGTAGTGCCGAGTGTGCGCGAAGTGCGCGAACAATCACGATGTGTAGTTTAGTGCAGCATAGGTAGATAATGATTTGTGTTATTTTGATAAGAATTAAGCGCGCGAACTTTTAAATAGTTCGGGTTTGATATTGATTCTTATCGAGCATTTTAGTAAGGCATGCCGGGCTTTTGGGCTTGTATAAAGGGACCGCCACTGCTAGTAACAATATCGATAGTGCTATCGATATTATCGATTCTATCGATATCACAAATAAACAAATACTATTGATTAGAAGTAACAGTATCGATTGGATCGATACTATTACATAATAATACTATTGATAGTATCGACAATATCGATATATCGATAGTATCGTTGTATTAAATAATAAAAACTATCAATACTATTGATAGTTTGTAAAACTATCGATAGTATTCCTTCATCGATAGGTTAATAACCGCCGATAGTATCGTTTCCGAATTAAAATTTGGACGGCAAGACTATCGCGGTTTATTAAATTTTATCGATAGTGTGAGCTATCGATACTATCGATATTATTGCTTTAGGAGTAATACCGGCCTTCGATAGTATCGATATTATTTTTGTATATCAATACTATTGCCCATATCACATTACTGATAGAATCGATACTATCGATAGGCTATCGATACTATTGATATGACGTCATCTATCGATAGACTATCGATAGTTTAGCAATAGTCGACTATTGATATGCAACACTAAAATCGATCCTATTCTTATTTGGAACGCATAGTACGTGTCTTGACGCTTTCTCAATTCTTCGTTCATCAGCGAGGATCTACGATCATTAACGCGATGTCTACTTAACAATTAGGAGAACAGAGACAAATCCGTCGATTTTCCTGTTACTACTACTCGTGGAGGTGTATGTTTTATGTACAATATCGAAAATTCGAGATATTTTGGTCATTAATTCATTAAGCCCTAAGAGGACACCGGTGTCCACACACCTATTTATAATAATATAATATAATATATTTGACAACTATCACACAACGCCGTCTAGTCTCAAGCTAAGCAGGGCTTGTGTTATGAGTACTAGACAACTGATAAACATACTTATATATTTCTAAATACATACATATTATAGATAAATTACACCCAGACACAGAACAAATGATCGTGCTCATTACACAAACATTTGTCTTGGGTGGGAATCGAACCCACGACCACCCGCATAGCAGTCAGGGTCACTAACTACTAGACTGACAGGCCTGTCAACACCTATTGTCTTTTTATGATGTCTCTAATTATGGTATTCAAAAGGTTAAGATCGAAGATAGAATAGTAGATGGTACTATAAGAGCTTGCACACTATTTCGCTTCTCCTGGGACCAAGAGTTGATGCGAAAGCCTATTTACCAGGGCCCTGGGATCAAGGCAAGGAAGGAACGGGGTAGGTCGTTTAGTCAGTAAGAGTCTGACACTGCTACCCGCTCCAATCAAGGGCAGAATTCGAAATTGGAATATTTTTAACTACCATAAAAAATAAAAGCAAAAAACTCTTTTTTTTGTATATTTTTTTTTAATCACCTTAACTTTGTAAAACCATACTGTTTACTGGGATTTTTCGAAGACTTCATTGATTTTTATAAGCAGAAACAGTACTGACGATTTATTTTCGTTACTGAAAAAAAAAATTAAGCGTGCGAGTGCGAGACAGAATTAGCCGTATGAACAAGCACAGCGGTCGTCCGTGGGTCACTTGTTAGAAAGTGCCTGACATCCCAAGGACGTCTCGTGGTCACTATCTGGCTAACTAGTCTAGGCGCATATGTATAAGTGGCGAAACTGACTGACTGACATATCAACGCACAGCCGAAACGTGAAATTTTGCACAACGATTGCTTTTATGACCGAACACTAAGAAAGGATTTACCAAAAATCACCCCCTAAAGGGATCAACCGCGTGTCCAAAGTATGGCGTAAATCTATTTTCACGTGGGCGAAGCCGCTGGCAGAAAACTACTTTCTAAATAATATATTGAACCATTTGTTCTAATCTTATCATCATCAGCCTTTTTAATGTTCCCACTGCTGGGACACAGCTCTCTAGGAGAGAGAAAGAGCAGTAATCTACCTCGCGTGCCCAGTGTGGATTGGTGGATGTCACATGTCATCCCGCCCTTGGGAGGAGCGGGAAACAGTGTCAGACTCTGACTAAATGACCCACCCCGTTCCTTCTTAGCCTTCATGCCAGGATCGGACCTTCCTTTCAAAATCCAGAACCAGGCACCAGAAGGTTTTGGCCCTGTAGTTCCGCCTCCATATTTGCTGTCCACTCCTTAAGGAGCGCGGGTACATAGCGTGCCTTCGGCGACTTGGTTTTATTCGGACTGTTACCAGGCCCAATACTCGCCGTCCGCAAGGCAGCGAAAACTACTTCTCACAGATTCGCTTGTGTCCCAGCTGTGGGAACATTGTACAGTACGGCCGTCGGATCCTGGCGCGTTTGAAGTAAAAAACTCGTAAAAAAAAAACTTAAAAAAAAAAGCCAATAACAGTTTTTAACAGCAATAACAACTGCAAAGTGCATTTATTTGTTTAAAACATTTTAACTTCAGACGCGCCAAGATCCGTCGGTCATACAGTATTTCAAATAAGCGTATTATTTGAAATAGGTACGAGTATGTGTATAAATTCAATGGTGTGTGTTACCTCGACTCCAGGAATAAGGCAAGGAAGGTACGGGGTAGGTTTTTTAGTCAGTAAGAGTCTGACACTGGTCTCCCGCTCCGCCCAAGAGCGGGTTTCGTCATTGGATGATTTTCACCTACCATAAAAAAACCCTTATCCCATGTTACTTGGGGTCGGTGCAACTTGTTTTTTTCTTCCACTCTGTCCTGTCACCCGTTACACTACTGTTTCAATCTACACACACACGCACAAAACAAGACGACCGACTCGCCTTCGTGAAATAGAATACGTACACGCACATACTCAGTATCGCCCGAGTCGCCGATCGAGCAACTTGTGTGTACCATTGCGCGCCAAAATTTTACGTGAAGTATCATCAACATGGAAAGCAAACCGAAAAAAATTGTACAGGTAAGTTAGTAAAAGTTTATTGGACAGTTTGATTTTCCAAATGTTCTATTTCATCGTTTGCTTATAAGTAAGTAGGTATGTAGTATTGTAGTTATAAGTAATTAGTTATGTACGACTGAATGGCCTGTCAGTCTAGTAGTTAGCGACCCTGACTGCTATGCTGGAGGTCGTGGGTTCGATTCCCACCCAGGACAAATGTTGGCGTGATGACGTGTGTGTTGTGTCTGTGTCCGGGTGTAATTTATCTATAATATGTATTTAGAAATAAATAAGAATGTTTATCAGTTGTCTAGTACCCATAACACAAGCTCTGCTTAGCTTGGGACTAGACGACGTTGTGTGGTAGTTGCGGAATATATTATATATATATATATATATTATTATTATTGTTCAGTAAGTATGTGTTACTACGTACTTTTATTCTTTTCCTATCACGTTTACCAATTCTCCTTTCGCAGGACGGTGTGCTGGAAGAGATTTCTATAGAAATAAGCATCATCTATGTACTTATTCTCCTGTATTCTTTTTTTTTTTTTTTACTATTTAGTGTGTACATGAATTGTTAAATAAATAAAAAAAATTGTCTCGATCACACGTACCGAGTAAGAGCTCTTACACACGAGCGGTATGTTCCCAACGGCAGAGGTAACTGCAGCCGTCGACGCGCATCGGCGGCAACCGTCGACCGGTCGACGGCTGCCGCCGGCAGTTTTGGCCGATTATGGCAGTAAAGAAAAATGCTTGTATTTGGAATTATAAATTGAAAGATTATAGTAATAAAACAATAAAAAACAGAGCATGCCCGTCTTGATCTCTATTGATTAATATTTCTTGAACCCACAATGAACGTGTTTTTATTTTTCGTTTCCGTCGGCGTCGACGAAGTAAAAGCAATAACAGTGTTTCTTCTTCGAAATCCATTTTACAACTGACTCCTGTACTAGAGAGCAGACGACGGCTGCCGTTGATTTTCGAAGTTGAAATGTCGACGGCTGCCGTCGACGCGTCAACGGAAGCCGTCAACACGTCGACGGCTGCAGTTACATCTGCCGTTGGGAACATGCCGCTCGTGTGTAAGAGCTCTAAAAGGACGAGCCAGTTTAATAATGTAATATTTTACAACTATCACACAGCGCCGTTTAGACCCAAGCTAAAGAGAGCTTGTATTATGAGTATTAAACAACTGATAAATATACTTGTATATTTCTAAATATGTATAATAACATATTATAGATAAATTATACACGCTCAATGTTGCTCAGTCACTCGGCGCTAAGTTGATACGTACTGAGCATTCGGCCGAGAGCACTGTCTCGCCTGTTTTCTCGATACGAGTGATTCAACGTATAAAGCTCTAGATAGACGGACCGCAATGAGGGTGTTCTTAGATGTCATTCACCAGGTGGCAGCACTGAGGCGTCAGGTCCAGGCACCTATCAAAACGCTTATGTTACTGACATTAGCTAGACATCAACGTCAATGTCAAACGTTAGACGTCAACGTCATATATAAGTTTTCAAAGTAAAAGCCCTGACGGCTAAGTGGCGCTAGCTGGTGGTGTGAATATTTTTAAACACCCTCATTAAACTACAATCAAACTGTAAATAGCAGTTCGGATGCAGTTTGAATGCTGTTGACACGACTGCAATAGAACTGCAAACTAAACGTGCAGTCCGATTGCAGTTCAATTGCAGTTGACGGTCCAGTGCAATCGAACTGTCCGTCTGTCTAGAGCCTTAGTGATGCTAATTACTCGTATGTGTTGTTTGTTCTAGAGTCGTCAAATCATTTCAAAAGTTTATAATTTTCTCAAGACAGAATACGAATTCACGTTAAGAAATCAGGGACCAAACTGTGACTTGTCGCATTTGGAGAATATCATACAACGTACTGCGGAAGCGACGAATGTTACTGAACGAACGGTGCAGAGGATTATAAGAGAAGATTATGATGGTCCTAGCACATCAGCTTCAAAAGATAAGCCACCGGTGAAAATCCGGACAAAGAGAGACACCAAAGTAGATGTTGATGGTTGTCCTCCTGAAGTAATTAGAAGCACAATCCAAGAATTCCACGTCGTACTTAAACAAATTCCGACATTGTCAAAATTACTATCAGCCTTACAGGACAAAGTGGTATTCAACGGTTCCCTAGATACACTTCGAACTTTATTAACAAAAATGGGCTATCAAGCGCGTAAAACTGACCATAATATGAAAGTTTTAGTTGAACGGCATGACATCCAAATGAGGAGATTCAAGTATATTAAAAAAATAAGAGAATATCGGGCCCAAGGTCGACCCATAGTTTATATTGATTTAAGTTACCTTTTGACCACACGTGATCAAAATGAGTTAAAAAAAGAGAAAGAGTCTGCAGACATCCATTTTATTATAGCACACGCTGGAACTGAAGCTGGTTTTATTGATAACGCCTGTCTAGTCTCTCAGGCCTATACACCAACCGAACATAAAGACTTTAATTTTGGGAATTATGTCAAATGGATTAATGAAAACTTACTGCCTAATTTGCCAGATCGTTCTGTGATAGTATTAGATTCGAAATACAATATTCCCGCAGAAAAAATGCCCACTTCAGCCACTAAGTTATCTGAAATGCAGAAATGGCTCACAGAGAAGGGCATACAGTTTGACTCTAATTTGTGCAAAGTTGAGCTGTATGGTATTATAAAAAAGCATAAAAGTGATCTTAGAACGTGCCAAATTAATGAGTACATCAAAAGTAAAGGATTCGAAATACTGCGCCCGCCTCCTTACCATCCTGAACTAAATGCTATCGAGAACATATGGAAAGTTCTTAAAACGTACGTTGATATCACAAACCTTGAAGAATGTATGATGGATACAGAATATATTATTTATGAAGGTATTGAAAATATAACGGGCAACACCTGGAGACATGCATGCAATAGTGTGGTTATGAAAGAAGTTGAATACATGAAGTATTTTGATGCTGATTTAGAATTTATTGTTAATGTACAAGATTATGATGGCGATGAAACTACATCGGAAGGGTCTAGTAGTGATTCTAGTTGATTTTTTGACACAATAAAAAATATATGAATGTCCCTATTTGTTGTTGCCTATAGAAATTAATTACTTTATGATAAGGTTAAGTAAGACTAGCCAGATCGTTTTAGTTTGGTCTACTTTTTTAGTCCTTTTATTACCAGCGAAATTTTACATTAATGATGTGACTAATTGAAGATTGAAATATCATCGAATTTTACCGTTTAAACGATCTGGCTAATTTTTGTTAGCCTTATTATATCATGAAGTGATCACAATTTGTAAGATCTGATCACGACATAATATATTATATCCATGTAAACATGATTTTTTATCGTCACATCCTTACTGTATTGAAAAGGTAATGGGAATTAAATATTGAATACAATTTTGTTTTATTTACCTTCATACTTCAAGGATGACCCTGCTAACGCTACATCCGAAGACGTACACAGAAAACCCTGTCTGTAGGAACCACACACCAAAACTAAAAGAATTGCTCACCCGTCTTTGTGAAGTCGTAGTATACAGGGTATATTAGCTATCAAAAAATTCAAAGATTCAAAGCATTTACCTATATAAAAGGAGAAACTGATTGACTAACATCTCAACGCACAGCCAAAACTCCTGGGCCTAGGAGCGTGAAATTTTACACAAGGCTTCCTTTTATGAGTTAAGCGAACACTAAAAAAGGGTTTTTCAAATTCAGCTCCTAAAGGGATATAATGGGGGTCTAAAGTTTTTATGGAGAACCCTATTTTGACGCGGGCGAAACTGTTGGCAGAAGGCTAGTTTCAAATACACCTTTACAGGCACTTTTGAAAAGTCAAGAAGTGGGACTGTCAGAAAAAAATGACTCGCACAAGGCTAATAATACCTATATGTCTTGTATGTATGCTACATGCTTTTCTTTCTGAGGGCGTGAGCTCAATTAAACCCACCGAGAGCAATAGAAAAACTTTTTGCAAAAAAATACAACCAACTTCAATGAAAATGTAAAAAAATATTGCAAAAAAACTTTATTTTCGTAATTTCGTATTTCTGGAATAAACTTATTTTGTATTTTTATTACATTATTACCAGTCTGTTATGTTTTCTTGTACTTAAAAAGTTTTTTATGAGACTATCTTCCAATAAAACCTATGTAACTCTGTGTGTAGGTTTAACGAATGTAGGTATTATCTATATATATTAAAGGAGAAACTGACTGACTGACATATCAACGCACAGACAAAACTACTGGGCCTAGGAGCATGAAATTTAGCTCAAGGCTTCCTTTTATGACGTAGGAGAACACTAAGAAAGGATTTTTCAAAATTCACCCCCTAAAGGGCTGAAAACGCGTGTCCAAAATTTGTGCGAAAACCTATTTTCTCGCGAGGTAACCGCTAGCAGAAAGCTAGTAACAATATGAAGAAGTTATACCTATGAAAAAGAAGGGTTTTTATTCTATTACATCAGCGTAAGAAATCCTAATCGTTGTCCCATGTTATATAGAGTAGGGCTAGTGGACCAAGGCACCTCTAGTATGGTGTAGCACCGGCCCTATTATATTGGGCTACCGATTCGAAATTCCATGATGAACGCAAAAATTAGGGGACTTAACATGTTCAAATGTCAATCGTTCGAGCGAGCAAGAATGAGAGAGCTAGACACCCTGTATAGCTTCATCCTTTTAAGATTACAGTTTAACGCTAGGGACAAGTCAGGGAATAGACAAATCTGAAAAGTAACCCTGGATGCGCAAACGGATAAATTTTTCAATCGTCAATTGCAGATGCCATCAATCTTGCGGACGGTGAGCAATGGGTAGGTCGCCGTCCGGTCGTCGGGTAACAGTCCGGACCGAGCCTAAGTTATTGACGGCGCACTCTTCCCACGCGCCTTAAGGAGTTGTCAGCAAACTGAAGGGGCCCTGCAGGGTTGAAGCTTCCTGGGGTCAAGGGTTACTGCAAAAGTGTAACACCAGGGCTCTGGGATTAAGGCTAGAAAGGAACCGCGCAGGTTATTTTGTCAGTAAGAGTCTAACACTGTGTCCCGCTTCACCCAAGGGCGTGATTCTTCATGGGATGATTTTTACCTACCACAAAAAAAAGATGCCATCAATCATTTTTAACCTCGATCCTCATCTGCTTCTGCCAAGTCGTCATGAATTTAGAAAGAATATTTATAATAAAGGCAAGGCAACGTAGGAACAGGATCGGTTCTTTAGTTAGTAAGAGTCTAACGCTATTTCCTACTCCACCTAAGGGCGGGATTTGTCATTGGGAGATTTTTACCCACCATGAAAAAGAGTGTTCAATTTCATTACAATGTCGTGTAGAGATTACTGTGACCCGTTTTATGCAAACCCTAGAAAGTATTAATCTATGATATTCTATGAAGATGCAACTTTCTAGCTTAAAGAAAATTCTAAGAAATATCTTCTCAAAGAAGACCAGCAAATCTACCGTAAAAAGATCAAACGCGAAATTAAAAAAAATATTTAATAAACTTTTTGACGTCAGGGTTACTCAGGTCGTAGTACAGGCAGATCTAAGAATATGGTCCATACATATCAATAATATCTGTCGGTCAGTCTGTTTATCACCTCTTCACGAGGGAGGAAAGGATTTGCAAGAAAATTACCACACTTTTTAACCTATTTGAAAACATGCGCCATTGTTCCCGCAAGCCCTAAGGTGTTGTCAGCAAACGTTGAGGCCTAGTTGCAGGGCCGAACCCTACTGGAGCCTTGGACCAGTTTCTGTAAGGAAGGTCCGACCCCGGTGTGAAGGATAAGAAGGAACGAGGTGGTTCGTTTAGTCAGTTAGAGTCTAACACTATTTCTCGCTCCACCCAACTGCGGGCTTTCATTAGATTATTTTTCCTTCCATAAAAAACCTTAAATATTTTTTATTTATTGTAAGTACTAGCTTTTGCCCGCGGCTTCGCCCGCGTGGGTTTGGGGTTTCCGGGATAAAAAGTAGCCTATGTGCTATTCCGGAGTGTATCCTATGCCTGTGCCAAATTTCATTCAAATCCATTCAGTAGTTTTTACGTGAAAGAGTAACAAACATCCATACATCCATACATCCATACTTACAAACTTTCACCTTTATAATAGTAGTAGGATTTTGTTTCTTTTCTTTTTGTCATTCTTTTTAAGTTGCACCAACCATGTTATGTTTCTGCACTACCCTAAGGTCGACTGATAGAAAATGCCTAAGGCATTAAGTCCGCATATTATGTGCATAAAGTTTTAATAAATAAATAAACATGGAAACTACTCGCTTCCTTGAGACAATTTTCACCTTTTATGCAATAGAATCCGCCGAGAAAAGCCAGTAATATATGAATGAAACAGCGTGTTTTAATTGAACACGTCATTCGAATGCTGTTTAACTCCTACTCACTTTCAACCGTGTTCAGGTAGGTGGGTACTGTTGATAATTATTAATTCTTTTCAACTTGTTGCTGGAAATTGCCGCTGAAAACATTTTCCAGGTGTAATGAAGAGGATTAACTTTAATAATGACGACTTTTAATCCTGCATAGGAACGTCATTTTTAACTGACTGCGTAATGCAAAGATGGGTGCTGTTATTAAGCTATATTTACTTAATACCAATTTTGGGACAATTGGAACAATTTGCCTGCTGCGGTCTTCCCATCTGGTTATAATTTAGGTGTCTTCAAGACTAGAGTGAATAGGCTCATAATAAACTAAGTAGTGAGCCTAATAGATTTCATCACGGTTTACTATCAGGTGTCATTATCATCAGCAATAAAAAAAAATGAGTTTAGACTTAACTCTTATGACGTCATCAGGTACCCTACACTCATATAAGATCAACTGTCAATGACTTACACCAACCTACCTTGCTCGGCGGGGTTATGGGACATCTCGCCCATGCAAAAACTGGCCTGCGGGCCAGATGTCTACTTTTAAAAATATGTATGGGTAGATTCGCCCGGACAAGTTCAGTAAAACGGGCCAGATGTCTACTGTTAAAAATTAAAGGGATATTTCGGCAAAATCGTTTATTTATTCATTAAATATCTGAAAAATCTGTAAATCACAACATCAAATGACAATAATGATATTTTTTAATTAAATATCTGTTAAATCTGTAAACATAACATCAAATGACATAACTATCAAAATACAGAGCAAAGTAACCATCATATCCAAAGTACATAATTAACTAGTTTTATACAATATCTTGGTACAAATATTAATTCTTCTTAATTTTTTTGCATTTATTCTTTGTAATATTTATTTACAATTGGAATTAATAAACGTAAACTAATTACATATATGAAAAATTAAACAATTGTACATCATTAATATTTGCAATTGGAATTATATAGGTACTTAAAAAACTTAAAAATTAATTAAACTATTTATACCTGTGTAATGTACACAAAAATAATACAAAAACACAAACTACGCTCAGGAGTCGAAGTACTCCTCCACATCGCTGTCAGACGACAGCAATGTGGAGAAGTAGTCCGAATGGAAAAGTGCTCAGAAGACTGGCAGCATTGCCACATGGAATGGCAAAAAAACCGGCCTCATCTAGATTAAATTGACGAAAAAAAATTAACGTGTAAAAGTGTTTTTGAAAACCTATTTGCCAAATAAAAATCAATTATCATTAATCTTCTTCAAAAATTCTTGTTATTATTAATTCTAATTCCAATTGTAAATAAATATTACAAAGAATAAATGCAAAAAAATAAAGAAGAATTAATATTTGTACCAAGATATTGTATAAAACTAGTTAATTATGTACTTTGGATATGATGGTTACTTTGCTCTGTATTTTGATAGTTATGTCATTTGATGTTATGTTTACAGATTTAACAGATATTTAATTAAAAAATATCATTATTGTCATTTGATGTTGTGATTTACAGATTTTTCAGATATTTAATGAATAAATAAACGATTTTGCCGAAATATCCCTTTAATTTTTAACAGTAGACATCTGGCCCGTTTTACTGAACTTGTCCGGGCGAATCTACCCATACATATTTTTAAAAGTAGACATCTGGCCCGCAGGCCAGTTTTGCATGGGCGAGATGTCCCATAACCCGCTCGGCGTTGGAGTGACTTGGATTAAGTCTAGTGTTTCCATTCAAGTAATAAAAGAACGACCAGTTCAACTTAACTCTAATCTGATTATTTTTAAATGCAGGGCGACTAAAATTCACCTACGAGTCATCATCAGCCTTTTAATGTTCCCACTGCTGGGACACAGGCCTCCTCTCTAGGAGGGGGAATGGGCCATAAAACACCACGCGGGCCCAGTGCGTATTGGTGGATGTAACACGTCTTCGAATTTTTGGTTCTAGGACATGCCGGTTTCCTCACGATGTTTTTCCTTCACCGTTTTGAGAGCAGTGGTGATGAAATAAATTACACAAACTAATGCGCCTGGGTGGGTTTGAACTCGCGACTTACAACTCGTAAGTCAGGGCCGTTACCGCTTGGCCACCACTGCTCCCACCTTCGATTATTTGCCTTCAATTAACCCTTTCCGTTCAAAAGTCACGATCACTCTTTCAAAAGTTCCTGTAGCCTTATAGAAGGATATTGGATACGTTTCATCCTGGAAGCTTTTACAGTATTTCCTAATATTATTTCCGTCTATCACGCGTGTGAAACTGCTGGAAAAAGCAAGCTTAATAAATTGATTTTAACTATTTATTCCTGAAACGGCTCGTTGGCATCGGATAGCTGTGACAGTGTAAATGTTTTAATCTAACTAAAATACTTTCATCACATTTTATTTTGATAATAAGTTGCGTTTTCAATTTAGCCATGTTCATGGTGAATTTACACAAATATTTCTCATTTGTATTTTTATTTGTAAATAACTGTATTATCGTTCAACCGTTTCCAGGTATGCTTTATTTTTAACCGAATTCAAAAATTGAAGTATATTCTCAACTTGTATTTTTTTTTTATCTTGTACTTCATTCCCATATATTTTCATATCACACAGAGAGAAAGAATGCATGTTTTGTTATTTAAAAAGATGTTTCTATTTTTTTTTTTTGGGTTTTTAATAAATATTGAGTATGATTAAGTACTGTGTTTAATATGAGTAACTACTGTACAAAGGGTATTTAGAAAACCTCATGGGTGACTCGAAAAAGTGTGAAGAAAAATGCACATTGATCGACTGAAAAATAACTAAATGTCCAACTTACATAATTAACTACTGGCCTGTTGGTCTAGTAGTTAGTTACCCTGATTGCTAAGCCGGAGGTCGTCGTGTTTGATTCCCACCCAGGACTAAAGTTTGTGTGATGAGCACGATTATTTGTTCTGTGTCTGGCTATAATTTATTTATCTATAATATATAATACAAGCTCTGCTTAGCTTGGGGCTAGACGACGTTGTGTGACAGTTGTGGAATATATATACCTAATACACAACAAAACCATTTATTTATTTATTTATTTACCACTTTTTGTTTTTGCAATTTGTCGGCGTGATTGATATACATAATTGCTGAGATTATCCGCGGACGGACAGACAGACAGACATGGCGAAACTATAAGGGTTCCTTGTTGGCTATGGAACCCTAAAAACGCCCATCCCTAAAAGGCGATTAATGATCTGTTTCTAGATGTCTATTCTTAGGGGTGCTCGGAACCCACTGTTTATTTGTTATGAGTGCCTGGCCCCCCGCACCCGAGGAGTCGGCGCCCTTGGCTCTGATAGAACTTTGCATAGTTTGGCTACAGATAGCATAGCATCAGCCTTAAAATGTTTTCACTGTTGGGACTCAGGCCTCCTCTCTAGGAGAACGAATGGGCCGTATTCCACCACGCGGGTCCAGTTCCAAGTCGTCAACGGCGCGCACCGTTCCCGCGCGCCTCAAGGAGTTGTCAGCAAACTGCAGGGGCCCTTCAGGGTCGAAGCCTCCTGGAGCCTAGAGGGTGGTGCAAACTGTAACCCGACTCCAGGAATAAGGCAAGGAAGGTACGGGGTAGGTTTTTTAGTCAGTAAGAGTCTGACACTGGTCTCCCGCTCCGCCCAAGAGCGGGTTTCGACATTGGATGATTTTCACCTACCATAAAAAAAAACCACTCGGGTCCAGTGCGGTTTGGGTTGGCTACAAGTATACAACTACAATAATTTCTATGTATTTACTTACCACACCATTATTATTTATTATTTATCATCATTAAGTACATAGTATAAAACAAAGCTGCTTACTCCCTATGTATGCTTAGATCTTTAAAAGTACGCAACGGATTTTGATGCGGTTTTTTTTAATAGATAGTGATTCAAGAGGGAGATTTATGTGTATAATACATGCATAATATATTCCCCGTACCCGTGCGAAGCTGGGGCGGGTCGCTAGTTAGATATATGCTATATTGTGCATAATTGTGAGTATTTTTTTTTATAACATTTTTATTTTTAATTATATATTTGCACGTTATGCAGAAATATAAAATGCTGTCTTGGCTACAAATTTCCACCTGTTACATCTTCACTAGGAATTATCGATAACTTTTTTTTATGGCTTCAAATCATCCAATGACTTCTCCCGCTCTAGGCGAAACAGGTAATGTTAGACTTTTACCGACACCTGTGTCCCTCAGGAAAGCCGTAGGCTTGACACGCAAAGGGCAACTTTACGTGCTCGGGTTATGGCTTTCCACGACGAATATCTAGTATTTATTTATTGTGAACTAGCTTTTGTCAGCGGCTTCGCTCGCGTGGTATTGGGGTTGGGGTTTCCGGTATAAAAAGTAGCCTATGTCCTATTCCGGAGTGTATCCCATGCCTGTGCCAAATTTCATCCAGATCCGTCCAGCCGTTTTGGCGTGATTGAGTAACAAACATCCAAACATCGTAACTTTCGCATTTATAATATTAGTAAGATATCTACCACAGTGTTGTGTTTTTAATGAAAAGGTTGACCGGTAGAGGATGTCTTGTTGCATTAAATCCGCTTATGTGGGCACATAAAAATTTCATATACCTACAGTAGTACCTATTGCATGTGAACTTGTAATACACACAAGTTTACAGTACATCTTGTACTATATAAATAACTAGCTTTTGCCTGCGGCTTCGCTCCCGGTAACAGAAAAATGTGATAAATGAAGAACCGCTCAACCTGTTTTCTGCAAACTTCACATAAACCATCTACTAAATAGTCCGAACGAAGCCTTAACATTTGGTTTGGATAGGTGAGCCTGTTCTTAAGTTATAAAATTACAACGAAAGGTGGAATTATTTTTTTTATATATATTGATAATAAATAATGATAAATGATTTTAGTCTATTTAGTCCTATTTTCCTGGCCATAGCTGTTAAGGACGGAGGTATAAATATTTGAGGAATAGCAGGTGTTGTATATTCTCACGGTTTTAAGAATAAGGTGAGTTCAGGGACCCCTAGTTATCATTAAGACAGAAATGAAGTATCCTATATTGATATTTTTTGAAAACACAGTACCTGTTAATACAACTGTAATTTGGCTCGTGTTTACTTAATTTTTTTTTGGATCTAATTTAATCATGCGAACTCTATCATATCACTTTTGAATTCCTTCGTAGTGTCGTATACCTACTGCGTTTTAACGGCGTAGGCTGCATAGCTTCTCGTAGGGCCCGCGTAGCATTTCTCAGACGTCGCGTTTTACACGCGTAGACCGCACAATTATATCAGTAGTATTAGTACATCATAGGTTTTACCTGCTTCGTAGGCCCTGCGTAGCGCTTCGTAGTTGTTGCGTTTTACCCGCTTCCTTGGACCTGTGTAGCGTAGATACTGCGTTTTATCCGCTTAGGTCAGCGTAAAACTAGCGTACGACTGTGAAGGTCCTAGATCTTTCGGTTTGGTGAATGTATCTTGAAGTAATGTAATCGCTTGAGAATGACGTAAATCAAGTCTCTAAAAAAATCCGTCTATGACGAAACTGAGAAGTTTCTCAGTTTCGTCAAAGACGGCGTCTTCGTTTAATAGTTGTCATTTCAATCTGGAAGTAATTTTGATGAGCCTGGAACCAGAGGTACTAGGGTAGCAGGAAAAATAGGAATAAAAGACGGAGATTCTTCAACAGTAAATATTTATTATAAAAATTGCTTTTATAGCCACATTTCTGTTTCTATAATATATATAATATTTATGTTCATTCTTTGTGCCATTGTTTCACAAAATTATTCCTGTTCTTGTTATTTTCGATACAACGGCTTAAACAATTATATATTACAATAATATATCTTACATTAGACAAATCGAGAAACGACTTTGAGACACTCTCAACATGAGGAACGATTTAACAATTCGATGTGCAATATGAGCCCTTCAAAATGGTTTTCTCAATTTTCTAACGAGAGTATTCTTTCTAAAATATATTCACAATAGTTTCAATAAAAATCCTGTCATTTTTGGTAACCAATGGCAATGAAAAACACTAAGGAAAATACACTTATACAATGTAGTCGTAAAGTTACGTATGAAAACGTCGCGGCCGCCTCTTTGAGACGTCCGCGACACAGTAAAGACGGATGCGACAAGGAGTCTACCTGTCATCATAATTATTGCTGGAGGTCACAACACAGTGCCGACACCGCGCGGCCGCGGCTCGCGCGCGCGCGCGGCGACCCGCGGCCGCGCGAGCGCTCGCCGGCGCGCCCGCGCGGGCGCACCTGGCGACCGAGCTCACGACACAAACAATAATAGTTAAGGAGTATTAAATACAATTTAAGGTAGGGCCCACCACATAGATTTTTGTACAAAATTTTACAATCAAATAGTACATACAATCATAATATTCATTCACTGACAACCCGACTTGGAAGAATCAGTCGGCTATTTTATGAAAATGACAGGATAAAGAAGTTTCTGTACCTACATTATATTGCAAGCATTTAATGTTTCGTATTCCTGAAGCACGGCTATCAACATATGTAATACTAATTCAAATATTGACGGAAGGTGACTCAAAGTTTCGACTAATTAGGTTTAAGTACTTTGAAAATAATTAAGTCTTGCGCCGTGGGTCAGGAACACGAAACAGGGTCAAAAATGTTAGTACAAATATAGAGTAGAATGTAGTTGGTAGGTACAAGTGAAACAGGGCAATTTGCCGGAGAGTCGCTAACTTACTTAAGTAAACCATCACAACCAACCATACGGACATCATCAACAAAACATCTAACGCGAAATAACCCATAAAATAAAATAGATTGAGCTGATCATTCAGTAACTCAGTGCATCACTTATGAGTTTAGAACCCAAAATTATAACTAAAGGTTGTTCATGTATATATTGGTCTGTACTGGCGATACAATTTTGTGACTTCTTATATATTAATAATGCATAATTATGTAACTTGTAAATCTGTACTTGTTGAATGATTTGGACAGAATAGAAGTTGTGTAATACAACAGGGCGGCGGGGCGCGGGGGCCCGGCTGCGAGCTACCCGGCGATGACATCGATACAATCAACTTATTACTTTACATAAATATTTACAACGGGCGCGATCACACGCCATAATGCCCATCTCCGTATATAATATGTACACTAAATTTAAGAACATAGAGTTTTCTCTCATTAGCTACCGAATCACAATTCAAATATTTGAGTAATTGACAACGGTGGACAAACATGCGCCGCAGCACTAATGCATCTTATTATTGAAATTTGTACTTTGCTCTATTAAAGTCGTGCTAGGTATGTTTGGTCCATGCAGTCACAATCCGTGGTGCGCGCGGCGGCCGCGCTGGTCGGGCTTCGAGTTGGTCACAGAACCAATCGCTTGACTACGGGATCCTGGTACAGGGCATAGACAACAATCACGAGGGTACAGTCGGCTACAGTGGAGCACGAGCCCGCCAGCAGCGGCCGCGAGGGCCTTCGTCACACAACCCGATGTTACTAATGAGAGAACGTATCATCCAGTCAAGCGTTTCGTCCACACGTGCGGTTTCCAAGACATTGTTCGTTACCAGTCTCGTTTAGAAACGACGGGTTGTTCAACTTTCAGACTATTTGTTTACAATTATTTAACTGGTTTGCCACACTTCTCAAATCTCAATGCGTACAGAGTCCTCCAACGAACTATCTGTTTCTATCGAAAACCTAATCTGAATATTCGGATGCCTCCTAACAATAACACTTTAGTACAAAACTAGAAGGTAATGTTTTCAAATAAATTAATTAAAGATTGTTCTAATTAGTTTTAATTACGTATTAGGAACTGCAGTTCACTGTTAGTAGAGTAAGTAAACTAATCGATGAGACATTTTACAGTTATTTTGATTAAGTCTAAATAAAAGATCTTAACGGCTATTGTAGAGTTAACCGATCGTTAGAAGGCATCCGAATCAATGGACAGAAATCTCAATTCCGAAATATTATGAGTGATTTTAAGTACCTACAGCCACGGTTCAGTCATGTATTACAAATTCCAATTATTCAAATGCACGATTCCTGTAATCATGAAACTTTCATAGTCACAGCTGGTAAGGCTCGTTTAATTGACATCCAGTTACGAGTGGAGTGGATGTGGAACTCATGAAAGTTCATCAGTTACGTTAAGTACTAAGGTACTAGCTATTACAATTTGTTCATCATTGTTCGCTACCATCGTACTGCAGGAGCACAACACAGCTCGACGCGTATCACACGGCACATGTCCACACATTACTACGACCGCGGCAGCGCGCGGCGCGGCCCGCGAGCCGGCGCGCGGTCGCGCGCTGCCTCCGGCGAGTCAACATAACCCATAAGAAATAAGTCATACTCGTTGTTCAGAAACATTATTACATGAAAATATCAAGACAGAAATAATTTCAAATTGTCACTTTTCTTCTTCTTCTTCTTCTGGTCAACGAAATAAATATAGTCATTTTACCTAATTAATTACATAATAATTTCAACAAAATTTCAAACACCTGAGTTTTAATTTAAACGATAATAACGTCATTAGCTAAGTCACTTCTTCATTCGGTTTGGAATTCACTTAAAGAAAATAAAACTATCAAAAATAACTCGGCTCGCATTTAAGTCCTGCGTCACGTCCGAAGCTAGCACCTTCCCTTTTGCAATTACATAATACTAACTACTGACTGCGTGTATGTACGTCCGACTAGAGAACCGCGCGGCCGCACGCGCCGCCGGCCGCGCGGCGCGCCTCACCTAGCGCTATCACAGGCGCTCAGGGGCGCGCGGGCGCGGGCGCGTCCGGCCCGCGCGCCGCGCACTAACTCGTCGGCACCAGCAGCCGCACGAAGCTGTCCTCGCTCCAGCCCCAGTCGTCGGGCCACGCGTCCTCGGGGGGGTCCAGCGCCGACCGCGACGACAGGCTCAGCACCGAGCCCCAGTCGATGGTGCGCTGCTCCTCGTCGCCGTAGCCGGAGTCGCGGTCCGGCGGCGGCGGCGCGGGGAAGGGGGTGGCGCGTCCGGCCGCCGGGTCGCGCGCGCTCAGCAGCTCGCAGCGCGCCGCGCCGGCCGCGCACGCGGGCTCGAAGGGCGCCTCCTCGGCGTTCTCCCGTTCCATCTCGCGCTCGATGCCGCGCAACGTGTTGCACACGAGCACGGAGCGCCGCAGCGAGGGGTCCGCCGTCTGGCGCAGGCGCGCTAGCTTCAGCGCGCATAGGTTCATCATCTTGAAGCGTCGCTCGCGGTAGCAGCGTCGCGAGGCGCACCGGCCGGCAGCGCGGCCGTCGCAGCAGGCGCGCGCCGCGGCGCCGCCCAGCTCCAGGTAGGACTTGCCGTTCTCGGCGCGGATGGTGTCGTGCGCGCCGCACCAGCCGCCGCACCAGCGCCGGCGGCACGCGCGCCGCTCCTCGTCCTCGCGCCAGCAGTCGCCGCCGCCCGCGCCGGCCGCCACGGCCTCGAGGCGCGCGATGGAGTCCTCCCAGCGCGCGACCTTGCCGCCGCCCTCACACGGGGAGCCGGCGCGCCGCTTGGCGCCGCACCCGCCGCCCGAGCCCTGCAATACACAAGCGACACGGTTACTCACTGCATTCCAACTGATATACGTGCTATTTTGATGCCGTTTTATGTTATAACTAATATAAAATTTAGTAAATTAAGTTATGAATATATACCAGAATAAACATTCCACTGAAAACATTCGAATCGTTCGTAATGACACTGACAGTCTCGTGACATCCTTATAATTCATCAATATTTTTAAGAAATACCAGTATAGAGTTGTAATATCGACTGGATAAAACTCGATATGTAGTCTAAAGTCAGAATACAATGCATGGTTGAACGTGGCTCGCTGCGACTGCGAGGTAGGTGTAGACGCGGATGTGAGCGAGTGGAGTCTCGCGAGCGCTACACAATGGTGCGTGGGCGCAGCAGACAGGCGGAGCCGCGCGGCGCCGCTCTCTCGCCACCACAAGTACCGTAAGTTGAGACGCTTTATGCGCTGTACGGAAAACTAATGGAAAGCGTTATAATACTAATAATAGTAATAACTTGTTATAAATTCAAGTGGCCGTGAAGGAAAGAGGTTTGCTTCTTTATTAAGATAACTCTAGGTCGTAATCTTCCTCTGGAAAATTAAAAATACCTTTCCTATGTAGGCAGCTATCTGCTGTTGCATTGACTCTGCACGATATGACTACGTCTACGTACTATGTCTTTTTTAACCCAAAGGTTGACTGGTAGAGAATGCCTTGTAGCATTAAGTCCGCCTATGTACCACTACTGTACATGTAGTTTAAATAAATAAATAAATATGAGAAATACTGGACTATTCACGATGTTAAAAATCTTCAATAGCGTTTTCAAACTATTAGGAACCTTTCTATTATGTCTCTAATTACGGTATTCAAAGGGTTAAGACTAAGACACAAATCCCATCCACAAAGTCTCTAACTACCTGCATAATAAGTCAGAAACTCAGAACTAGCTAATAGGTACCTAGTACACTTACAAAAGACTACAATATCTTTAAATTGAATGCCGAACATAAAGCGCATGGAATGTTCCCATCAGCGCTCGCTAGAGTAACAGACGCGCACAATGGTACCTGGCAGGAGGGTGGTCTGAGCGCCATTGTGCGCCGACCCTACTCAGTTTTTTTAGCTACAATGTGCCGGGGAGCAGCCCCTACGCTCAGGTAGGGCTCCGTGCACCCGCCGGGATCAGCGGACCCTTCGCCCGAAACGCATTTTTTACCCCAACAGAACACCGTAATAAAATCACTGGTTTCAACTCTTCAGTTCTATCAGACTGTCAACCAGGAGTCCTGGACTAAGACACTATCTCATTACAATGCCCTTATCTTCATTTTCAACTCGAATAACAAGCGATCATGCCAGCAGCTGCAGTGTCGTGACGGACGTGCAGACGTTGACTTTTACCACAGAAACGCATATTTATCGAATTACATTCCCATACATTGCCACTTTCGTTAGCGGTCATCGCGAAATTTTGCAATGCATCGAGGCAGCGAACACCGTGACCGGCGATATACACGTCGTGGAAAAAATAAAGTAGTAAGTGGGCAGTCCAGCCAGGAGGCGGCAGATGCCCCAGCACCTGCCGCACAATTAGAGGCACACGCGTTCCGCAGAACCTGCCTAGACACACTAGCCTTTATACCGCCTATTATTATTATTACACAGAAATACTAACATCAAACTACAATTACACGGCCACCTATATCTTTAGTTCTTTACCTTTATTATTATAAAACTAAAATAAGTCAAATTAAGCGCCAATCTAATTGTTTTTATTGGTTGCAAACACAGATCAACTTTATACAGATATTTTAAGCAAAAAGTTGTTAGCCACAGCTATTGTGGAGTGCTGAACGAATTCACAATAAAAGCTAACAACGCATGATCGGTTAGTAGGTTAGGTTGCGCGTTGTCAGTGTTGCGAGCGTCGCCTGCCGACGGCCGGCGTTGAGTCAGCGGCGGCCACTCATCGCAACGCTGCAAATAATCACTTTGCGTCACCCCTTTATCGCTCCGCGGAAAACGTGCCGCCTCAGTGTACACCGCGATTACTGCACGCCTGTACAGCTGTAAACCTACTGTTCATTATAGGAAAATTATAAGCGAGCGCGACGAGTTTTCAATATGCAGAAATAGCTAGATAATATCTAGCGTGAGGTTGTATCACGCGGCGCGCGGCGCCCGTGAGCACTATATGTATGTGGCAGTGTCGTCGCCAGCGCTGGCGCTCATGAAAATAAATTTAGTAAATGACGTTGGCGCTCGGCGTTGCCGCTCCGTGCCTCTGGAACGCGGCTGCGCGACGTTGCCACTCCGCTCGCTCTTTCTAATCTTGTCGTAAAGTTCTTTTTCTGATGCGCAGCGCGTCGCTCGTTCTCTCCGCTCGAAACTTGGAAACGTCAGACGTTTATTTTATCGCTAGTCTTGGATATGCGGCATTTTATAACCGTACCGCTCGCTATAGCTCCGAGGCGAGGAGTTAGTGCTTATTCAAAATAACAACCATAAAGAATTCTAGTGTATGCGTCGAGAAGTAATAGTGGACGAGTCGTCGGAGCGGTGACGTTGTAATAGCGCCTCTCGCTCGTGGAGGTAGGAAAAGTTCGGTCGGCGAGGCGAGTCGAACGGAGACTTTCTATGGCATTGTGGAGACCAAATAGACGGCGGCTCGGCAACGGCATTGCCTCACAGCGGCACAGCCATGTCGAGCGCGCGGGTCGGCGGGGCGCGGGCGGCGCGGGGGGCGCGTGCAGCACACAGGCGCGCGCCGTACGAGCGGTATCTAGCGCTACAGCTACCTACGCCCGGCCGCGCCGCGCGCTCCACAACGTCGTATTATATAGCCAACTATAAAGCGGGGTAGATAGCATGGGGTGTACTGCCACGTTATGGGGTCGCTCTACCCACATGAGAAAATACGATGCCGCCGTTATGCGTCAGATGCCATGGGAATTATAAGCGATGGAATTTCTTTTGATTATGCATTTTTCTTTTAGTTTTAACTTTTGTTAATATGGTTGAGGTACCTAGGTACTATATATAGACAGGTTCCACATATATTTTATGAAATTGAAAACATATCTAGACATCAGAACAGATAAATAGCTGCTATATTTCAGCGTTGTTGGTTTAGTTTCAGCGGCGTGGCTCGGTGACATTTCCCCTCCCACGTGTTAACGCAGCTTTCGTGTTTGTGTGGAATACATCGATGCCTGTATAAATAACGATTGTTTACGGCGCCACGGTCATAACATCGTAGTAGATTTTTATTTCATTTTTTTTTTCCGCCCATTCATGAAACGGTGCGAAGAGGCTGCGCTATGCAGTATCGAGTCGATTCAATGACCGATTAAGCCATTAACGTTCCTTTTTAGTACAATAGGGCACGTGACCGGCGGTGGTAATTTCATTCATCTCGAAGGGCGGCTGTTTGGACCTGTTCGTGCTATCGAGATTGCAGATCGTAAACACTTCACTTTGGTCTAATGTTTGCACATATTTTCTACACGCGGTGCGAACTGTTGCTGCGCTCGCCAATTGATGTGAAACGAAAATGTTTTTGCTTACCAAACTCTCTTTTCAAAGTCTCAAATTTGTCTTTGGAAGAGAAATGGCGTTTTAATGAAATTTCGACCCCAATTTCAGATGTGGAGCAGTGCAACATTGTCAAATAACCTGCTCGGAGACAATGAATTGTCAAAAAAAAGTCGGAGGCTATCGTGGCGTGGCATGTGCACGGTGCGCGGCACGAAGGTAGCCTCGCCCGCAGCACCAGGGCTGTGCCTCACCACCAGAAAGATTACCACACGAAAACATTACCCAAAAAACAGCTTTGCCACTCACTTTTCGCACAATAGGAGTTTTTTATCCCTAATCCAGAGCTCTCAAAAGACAATAATCCCAAGATCCTCGTAGTATCTTTACGAGCCGATAAACTTGCAAATACCAACGGCAGCATGAGTGGAAGGAGGAATGATAAAAATAAAATATGTAGTCGGTATGGTCGTCGCAACTCGCAGCCCTGGCTGGCACGCACATTTCCGTGAGCGGAGAGCGGCGAGCGCGAGGCCGCACGGGCGTGTGTGCGACCGTGTGCGACTGTGTACGACTGTGTGCAACTGTGTGTGACTGTGTGCAACTGTGTGCGTGCGCAACCAGTCCCACATCCTGTTTCTCCGTGCCTTCGTGGGCCGCGCTCGCGCAGCTTCGCCGCTCGGTGCTTCTGTCGAGCTTTTTATTTCACGCCTCTGGCTACTGCATGCACAAGATTGATTTTAACAGTAGTTGTGTTGTGTAATCTAATTTTTTTGCCAACACCTACCCGTAACAAATGGCGGCTTTCATGTCAAGTTTTAATTTGGTTTTATTGATAATGTTCTGCGTTTACGCCGGTTTTGTTAAATTTTTGTGTGTTGATGATTTCTCACACTACTCGAAATTATTTCTGTAGTTTGCTTTCGCGTTTAACCGCTGAATCTTTTTATTTATCTCAATCAGATATTTTTCTATTATTACCTGTCTAATAGAATAATTTCAAAAATATATTGAGGTTGATTGAAGTTCAATTAGTATCTCTTATGATAATGGAATCTGTTTTCTATTTCGAACACTATGAGGTATGTCATTTGCTTGGTAACAAATAAGTAACTGGTTTAAGTGCCTCTGAGCGTCAATCTAATCTACACTAATATAATAAAGAGGTAAAGTTTGTTTTTTTGTTTTTATGTTTTTTTGTTTGTAGGGGGTAATCTCTGGAACTACTGGTCCGATTGGAAAAATTTTAGCTACAATAGAAACCTGCTTCACTCCTGAGTGACATAGGCTATATTTTATGTACGCGAGCGAAGCCGCTGGAAAAAGCTAGTATTGTATAAAATGCAAATAAAAACAGAAACATCATCACTATAACCTAATTCAAAGAAATGCATTAACAGCTAACTCACAACACAATAAAGGCCTTTGTAAGATGATGGATCAGCTGAATGGGCTCGAAAAAAACTTCATAATCTATGCGTACCGTTACACAAGTGTCAATAGAGTCAAATAATTCAAGGTGACGACGAAAAAAATGAACAGTTGAAAAGCAAACAAAAGGAATCCCTCAGGAATGTGATCCTGTATAAAAAGAGAGGGAATTCCCGAAACGCATTGTTTACAGTGTGCGCGTGCGACCGGAGCCGGCGTGTTATGTGTTTATTATGATGAGCGTGGTCTCTGCGACCACTCGATGCAATGAAAGGGAAAATTTGTAGTTTTTGTCGGTAGAGCGCGAGATGACGCACGGTTCCCCGAACGTGCCTCCGAGATGATCGGAATGTCGGCGTCGCACTGCGTCCTGCCAAGTCTTGCCTCTTCTGACCAGCTACTACATGCCTTATACAGACTTACTTTCCAGCCTAACTGTCCTTTGAGAGGTTACACCTCTCTCTTCTCCTTCCCCTTCATACGAAACTTCCACCGCAGGCTCACTAATGTTACTGGACCTAAATATTGCTTAATTCTACTAAAAACTCCAAACAATCTTCTAAATCTATTCTCTCCAAATAATAATCCTTTAGCACAAACGCGTCGGATTCAACCAGAAGAGAATAATCGCACTGATCACCATCACACACTTTATTAATGAGGAAATCAAAAGTGCATCTGTCGTGGAGTAATTACGCGATAGGTGACAATCCGAGGGACCGGTTCCACTGACACTGCAACACTTAGTACACTTCGTCGTATGGTAATACGGTATAAATCTCGATGGGCAGGCGCGCAGGGGTGAAGTGAAGTATATCGCGCTCAGTCGAGATAATAAATCAGGTGGCGGCACGCGGGCAGATAATGACGTCACTGGCACGTATCTCGGAGAATCCCCGGAAGAGAGCGAATAAAATAAAAATGTCACGTCGCGATCAGCTGTTGGGCGAGCGTGACGGCGGGCCGCGCCGCAGCGATACGCATAACGACGCCGCAATAAAACTTATTTTTATGTTTTTCGCTCACAATGGCCGCGCGAAGGTCGAGCTATCTAAATGGGTCAATACACTCTCGTAGTACGACTGTACGAGCGGTGAACACGTGCTGGCGTTTGTAAATAGCGAGATATCGGCCGATTGTTGCAGTGATTAATGGGGGCGCGTAATGACTCGCGCCGCCCGCGCCCGCGCCGCTCGCTAATATGCTCATTCATCGGTTCGACACTATTATTGTTGTCGGAGATGGTTTTGTTCGCATTCCGCCAATCGATGCGACATTAGGGCGGTTCAATGTCAAGGCTGCACTTGCTATGCGCCGCCCGGACCCCGGCCGTGCTCAATGCTAATTGTCTCCGAGTTCACTCGACCCCGTTATGCCAATTTACTGAATATAATTGTTGTAAGTAGGTTTGTATAGTTGTGCACCTCTGTGCAGCGGGGCACGCTGTGAGGACCAGAGGTTTTCAAGTACGGATCATGCACTGATTAAGCTTGGCGGACTTTACTGAAAATTAAAATTGATTTGAGACTTATTTTTTTAGGTGCGAAATATCTTGTCCAGGTTGTTATATTGGTCGGACAAGAAGGAGAAGGTAAGAAATCATCTAATGACTTCTACCGCTTTAAGACAAAATGCGAGAGTTAGTCAGACTTTTACTAATAATACGTTTTTTTTTCGGTTTTCTTGTCCGTATATGGAATGAAAGCTTATACTGCCTTAGCTGGCGGACACATTTTTGTTTAGCTCGAAAACACAGTTTTCATTCGCCCACTCATTAATAGCAAAATTTTTTCAGGTTTTGCTAAAAACAAGTTGTCAAGACGCAATCAGCTAGCTGTAGGACCCAGCAGGGTCGAACTCTCTGGGGCCGTGTGTTCGCTTCTGGATGGAAAACCCAGGGTCCCCGAATGTTGGTTGGTTTTAGTCAGTAAAAGTCTGACACGACCTCCTGCTTCGCCCTAGAGGGCAAGAAGACATTACATAATTACGTATCCACTAAAACCAAAGAAAGTCGTAGTCAGAGAACTTAAAGAAACTTGGACAAAGTAGTTGGTATGTGCAGACTGAACCACAGAATGACCGACAGATGTCTGTGTAGTGAGGTGTTAAGGAATAGGTGGAGTCAGCGTGATGTATGCGGTCGTCATCGACGGGCGATAAGGGCGAGGTCACGCCATCAATGAGACATCTCCATACGCGCACGTGGCGGCCGGCCACGACATCTCGCGCCCATTCACTATGAAGACGCCCCCCTCCGCCCCGCGCGCACCCGCGCCCGCGCACCGCGCCACCCCCGCGCCCCCGCGGTGCATCCATGCAACAAGTTAGGGCTCAGGTTTGTCTTGTAAGGAGCCGGAAGACGAGTCGCGCCGCGGACGCGAGCCCGACACTACGCTCGACCAACTTGCCTCTACTAAACACGCCAATTTTCTACGACCTGTCTCAACCATTTGAAAACTTGCATACAATGCGAAATCTCAACAACATAATCTGCCTACTAGTACTAACTCCAAAAGGGCTTATCGTAGCAAGACGCGTAGACAGTCTACGAACCGTAGCACACGTGTAACAAACCCGTAGCACCGTAGGCCGAACATTTAATACCTACGAAACATTTTGCAATAATTGGTAAAATCAGCACCATTATAATAGAACGCAATTCAAATAAAGTTCTCGTAAAACATGGCGGTTCAAACACATTTTCCAGCTTCGTGATGCCCAATTAAATATGGATGTGATTGAAAAACGCGTGTCCGGTAACGAGCGTGTACATAATTGGTGGGCGGCCGGGGCAGGCCCGGACTGACCCAGTTGCCGTTGCCTGGCGACCCGGGGCTGCCCTCCCGCCCCCGCCCCGCCTCCCCGCGCGCCCGCCACCTGCCACCCCCGCCCCCGCACTAAATAACCTGCCCGAAACCGACACCTTAGCAAAGGTCGTTCAACCGTCACAGAGGCAGTTGCTCTCGCCATTTTTAACCCGACGTGCATGCATCACACATGATCACAAGTTAACAACCCCTAAATAAGAAGCTTATGAAAAAAAAACAAAATAAAGCCACTGATTTTCCATTAGTAGTGGAAAATTCCGGAAAATTCGACATTCCATCGTTTCGTTTATTTCGAATATTTTTTGTAATGGAAATTGTAGAGACCACTGCGAGCTTTAATTAGTGGTAAACCTATTTTATGCTGAGCGCTCGATACCGTAACAAAAACGGGCATTGTATAGCAGGCAGGATTATGTTGAAAAGTCATGGCATGACAACTGTCCTTACCAATATTTGGAAGATAATGTTTGGAACTTTTTATAATGAAATCGAGTCCCACGCGATCACTTTCCTCCTCGGTTTACAAGATGCATAACTTGCTTAATTAGAATTGAGACATTCGCGAAACTCAAACTGTTTGTTATCGAAATATTCGCAACAAAGAGGAGTGCGACAAGGACTCCTCTGGACGTGGTCATGCCGGCCGCCGCGACACCGCACCACAAACTAAATGAAATTATTTTCTTTAACTCTTAACTTCGAGAGTTTTTGTTGAGTCGAATAGAAAAACCTGCGAGCGAATAAACTTAATTGTTATAAGCCGCGTTTGCCGACTGCCACCCCTCAAGTCGCGAGGAGGGGGCGCCGAACAGTTGTATTCCTCCGAACTTGTGCTAAATTTCACTTTCTCTGAAGACGTTGTGCGTGGACTTAGCCACCCACCAGACCCCGTCCTCGCTCAAACTTTGCTAAATAGTTTTGACACTACTAAGTACCCATCTTCTTTAAAATTAAGTCTGCTGTCATGTCTCGCGTCGGCTGCTCAGACACATGTTTCTCAATCATATCGGCTTACTTTTTCATGAAAGTCACATTCCATTTGTTATTAAACAGCCATGCTACTGAACATGTATCTTCTATGAGAGCATTCTCCACCCTCTGTGAGATGTCGTTATCTTAGCGAACCCTAACCGAGTAAAACATAAAAAACTTTACTCAAAAAAGTCCTTCCTCTGACAAAAACTCTGCTGCCTCCTCGCCCTCTGAAGTTATAAAACGCTGAAGGCGAGTGAGGCGAGACGGGCGGCTTGCGATCTTATCCCCCCGCATTAGAGTCGAGTTCGGCACGAGCAGCCCCGTGCACACCAGCAAGCAGCGCCTGAAAGGCGAGCACACGAGCGTGGAAGCTTTAGCAAAATGAAAGCCGACTCGCTCTTAATTCACCAGCACATAGACGCGGCGTACGGACGTCGATAGCCCCCTCGCCCACCCACCACCCGCCGCCCCCACGCGCCGGGCATAAATAAGGGGGGCGAACTCGGGTTAACAAGAGAGTGAGTGCCCTCCCTCGCAGCAATGCTAGAAGGGAGAATTAAGGGGGTTGCGGCGAAGGACGAATTAAGGAGATGAGAGAGCACACGCTCTAGACGCGCCACCTCGCACCAGCAGGGAATTAAGGGAGCGCGCAGCCACGGTGTCACTGCGACTACCTAGCGCTAGCTATGCTTTTTGTTTTGTGTTTTAGCTTGGCTTCGTTATTCCCAAAACGTCAGAATCGTTTCTTACCTATTTATAACTGCACGATACTATTGATTTTCTAGAGGACTTTATTCTATTGGACTAGCTTAGCGCAAAGTAGAAAAAAACACAGAAAGAACTCGATGCGCCGCCCGCCCTTATAGCCACCTCCAAGCTCCGTGACGTCACTGCTGCGTTTTCAAAGCACGTGAGCCACTTCGTCACATAAATTACAAACTATATCCCACAGGAGTTAAGGTTTGTTTTCGACGAAATTGCTGGTGCTCCTTTGTCTTGCTCCGTCGAAGCGAGCGAAAACGTTCTTTATTTGTATGGGGGAAGGTTGGGTTTTGTAGAGTCGATTCGTAATGATCTTGGGAAGAGGGTGGGTATAAATTTTCCATGGGGGCAGACGGGGCGACGTCGCGCGAGGGCGCCGCTGAGTCACGACGGCGGCGGCGGCGGGCCGGGGCGCGGGACGGCGGGGGAGGGCACAGAACATATTGTAAGTATCTACCACTCACATGTCACAAAGTTTTCTCCGCATCGGGAAACTTTGTTAACGTCAACGGAGCACGTGGCCTTGCCGATATTATACATAATTGCTGCACGAGTTGCCGCTCAACATGTGACAACTTAGCGACAACTTACTTTCTCACTTAGTTCCGATAAAAACTATGAACAGATGATCTTTTGTGTTGGTGGCTTTCAGTAGTGCTGAAACTGTGAAGTAAATAGGCGCCGAGTTCAAGTTGATAGTGTGTTTGATTACAGTGATTCGTGACTCATTACCGAGTTCTGTTACTGTGCAATATCCGTGCTATTGAACTTGCGCTAGATCACACATGCGTCGATACCTACTGAACCGCGATATTATGTTACTATTAGACATTTGCATTTAACGATACCTTCAACTTTTCGTTGGCATTGAGCTGTTTCCTTTGTCCATTTTCCTGCGATAGTCGCAGCAATCGATCTCGTTATCATATAATTGTGAAACTCAGAATTGGACTGAACACATAATAATTGTCAGCCGTATCTTTAGTCGTGCAATCGGCTCACATCGGCCCGTCACCTTGAGGCTGATAACGCGGCTGTAGTGATAAGAGCCGATACCGCCGACGCGACCAGCGCGCTCCACACAATCTTATATTATAATACTTAAAACATTATTGTTTTGACATTGAACAGCTTTGATTTCATAAAGCTATATCTCATTAGCTTCTCGAAGCCGTCAATGATATAGTTTTGTTATGAAATTATAATCTGAATTTGATAACAGTGACTTAGTTCTAAATCTATCATAACAAAACTTTGCAAGTATGCACCGCGTGTTATCTTTATTGATAGCAGTGGACGAAATACGTAAACAATCATTATATTGGAAAAACAAAACAAGATCTTGCGAGACGGCATTATTGGCATAATTTTTGATACAATTTGTGAGTAATCGAAAACTGCTCCATATCTCTAGTTCGGTATCAACAGAACATTATAAAAAAACATTAGCAATGTTCTGCGAACATAAACTCGAGGAGTCTCGACTTCTTTTTCGAGAAGTTTTCAGCTCGGTGTTGGCGGCACGTCGCTCGCTTCGCTCGCTCCGCCGTCGTGTAGCATCGCTCGAGCGAGCGCCCACAATGCTCGCCCTGAACATCGGCCGCTGTTGCCAATTACATTATGTACCGGAGGGCGAGGGGAAAGCGGGAGCCTTATATAAAGCCCGCCCCCTCAAGCCTTGGAAACTCACAGGTTATAAAGCGCGGGAATGAGTTTTCGCGCGAAAACTTTATCGCAAAAGCTCGTGCGCTGAGCGGAGCTTTTTCACAAGCTTAGCCTAGTTCGACGACATCGAACGCTTAGGATTAATTTTACGATTCAAAGTTTTCCTTACATGAATATTGTTTTAATTTATGTGAGGAAAACTGCTGCTGTTGTGTAGTGGCGTTCATATGAGTTTAGTCTTTGACCTACGAAAAGAAACACAACTAACCATATTTCTTCACATGTTATCCTGTTTTTAGTTTGTTTTGCGTTCGTTAACAAAATTACTTCTTTAATCGGGCAGTGGTATCCTTTTTTTCAGGATTTAATTATGACTCCGGCGTTGATGTCGTACTTAAATACATTGCATCGAAACAGTTGAATACAGCACGAAACAAAAGTCAGGGGCGACCCTCTGGCTCCGCTCCGACTCGTCGAGGGAGAGCACAAAGACCGGCTCTCAATTCAGTAACGAGTCCCGGGCCCCGGGTCCGTTAGCTGAGCGCCAACTCAGAGGAGGGGCCCGAACTTTGCGCCCGTAGCGAGCTAACAAAGGACTTTATTCGGCTTCGGCGTCATCAGGTAAATGAAACAGTGACAGAATATTAGGGCTGCGTCAGTTCCAGTTGGTGTTGGGTCGATAAATCGATGTCGGAGTAAGGTCAACGCTGGCGGCAGCAGCAGGGTCGCCGGCGGCGCTGGCGGTGTCGCCGCAGGCCGCAGCACGCCGCTCGCAGTGCCGATGCTGTTTTGCATAAGTAATGACCGCCGCCGCCGCCGCCCCCCGCTCCCCCCTCGTCTCCCCCCCGTAGGCCTATCGATTGCGGCGGCGCGGGGCGGGCCGCATCGCCGTAATTGTCACACTGAGCGAGCTGAATTTCACTCCACCCTCGCGTTATCGACCTTACTACCCCCGCATAAAACCCACTCTCCGCCGGCAAGAATTACTGATTGAATACCAAATGCGTTATAGTCCGCTCTAAGTTTGGAGGCGGCTCGTAATAGAGCCTTCGAAGAGTCTATGACAGAGCTTAATTAGACAGGCGTGCGATAGCACCGAATGGATTTTACTTGTTCGATATTTCAGCGCGAATTAAAGCGCAAATTGTTGGGACTGAATTAAAGTTCTTTTAAAATTAGTGGACCGGAGAAGTGTGGCGTCAACCTTCGGGCGGCGTGAGCGGCCAGTTGGCGGAGTTTGTTTGTGCGACACATTAGCGAGCGCTCGCCGGCGCGACGCACTAATGTGATCATTCGTCAACAAACTAGAGTAGCGGACAACTAACTGGAAAACTTGCATTTGAGTTAATAAGTTTCAGCTGGAAAAGTGCAAGCTACAGCTAACTGTCGTATAGTTGTAGCATGCTCGCGGGGAGAGTCGGCAGCGGCTGCTCACGCACGCCTGTCGCACGCAGAGAACAATAATTCCGTATCGTTTCGCGCGACAGAGCGTGCGACGTCGCATCGTATGTATTAATAGTCGTCGTCTAGGCGAGCGCCGTTTTTTAGCGCACCAGCAACGACGAAAGTATAGAGAAAGTGGCTTGTTGACGTCAGGCACACACGCGCAGCTCACGCGTGCCATACGCGCCCGCGCTGAACACGACGTGCCAGCCGCTCTCTGTGCCCGATACCGCGGCTTGCTACACGGCGCGTTGCAACACCGCGCCGCATGAGAAACACAACGCCAGCAGCGATACGAGCTGCCCCTACTCGACACGTTCACTTGCTCAACTGAAATGCCTTTAAAACTGCGTCAGCTCTGAGCTCGCAACGACTACACTTGATAACTGCCAGAGTCACCAAGTCGAAGGATACTGGGCGTTCCCCAATCTTGTGATAATTGATTCTGATAGGGGCGCTTGCGCTTCGTTACGGTATGCGGGCAAATTATGACTCGTGCTCGAGCTACGAGTATAGTGTTACAAGTTTATTTTGACTTTGACTTCAAGTCAATGGAAAATAATGCCCCATAAAGCGAACACCTGTTTCGGTAGGAACGCGTGGATAACCGAACAAAGGGCCAGTCGTCTCACAAACACAACTCTTTATTGCGCTCCATTGCAGTTGTCATTGTCGATTGGTTACGAGCGAAAATCGCCATTGTTAGCGGTACATGACATAACGCGGCTCGTGCCCACGCGATCACAACATCTCGGAGCATAATAGTGTGAAAAACAAATAAAGAAAGAGTAATGATCATCGATACGGCAGACGAAACGTTGAACGTTGGTCGCACGCGAGTCGCGACTACCCGACGTGAATACTACACTCGGAACTAGATTAAATTGAGATCAAACGTGGTTCATTCATAATCTGATCACAACGCCGGTAAACGTAGTTTATGGAGGGTTTAGTTCAGCGGTTAGTCGGCTTAACCGAGACCGAGCGCGCCGCCCGCGGCGAACAATTAATTAAATAAAGTGCAAGATGAAAAGGAAAACGGCCGGCGATCAGCTGATCTGTGATTGATGCGCGCACCATCGCACCCCGCTGCACGCAGACGCACCGCAACCGGTTTAGGACCGTTATTATTGAAAAAAAAACGTCTTGTTTATTTACGATTCGACGGCGGACATATCGTGTATCAATTAACTTAAGGTTGCAAGCATACCTACTCGAAACCCACTCACTCGGCATCGTTTCACAAAAACCTCGCTTCTTTTGAACTTATTTTCCCAAAAAGGGTTGAACAATTCGCATACATTTCATCCGCAGATAAAAATCAATGGAATGATAAACGTCCAATGTTAATAGAACAGCAAATAAACAAAGCAACGACCTCGGAGAATTAAAAAGTGAAAGAAAATGTGTAATAAATATAACTTCATCACTTTTTTCATTGCCAAAAAAGAGCTGTAAGTGGTGACGTCACGGGCTGGGTGGGGTGGAGGATTAGGACGGCGGGGCGGCGAGGGGGCGGGCAGGGGGACACCCTCGCCGCGCTGCCCCTACCAGCGGAGACTCGACTCGATCTAATAATGTACAAAGCTACTAATTGTAAGTGCACTTTCAAATAAGCAAGCTGCAACTGAAAATCCAACTTCAATTTTAATGAGAGAGGCCATTGTTTATTTGTGAACATTTTCAGTGCAGTTGTTATGTGGAAAATAAGTTCATAGTTTTCGAAGCAGATTGATTAATCTTTTTTACCGGTCGTGGAACTAGAATTAAAAGGAAACATAGGATTGAGTTTGTACTTTTGACGCAAAAAACTGTCAGACTTCATTTTCCCATCTTCTAGTTCGAGTGACATTCGAGATCGAGAGGATCAAATGGTACGGCACATCAAAGAGACGCGCTGGTGTGAGTTGGGGGAACCCACCCCCACCCGTTGGGGGAATATGGTGAACACACACATACGCGACTACATTACTGTAATTATCCAATTATTAAAAAATGTATGACTATGCATTTAATTACCAGCTATTGGGTTAGCGACACCCGTAAGATAATGTTGTTTATATACCTGTTGGAGAGCTCATTATTGTTAATGGAAAAGGAATGTTAGACTCTTTGTGATGAGCAAAGTTGGGGATGGAAAGTCGGAGGTCCTTTTTCGTAGCAGGAGTGCTACGCTCGTAGCAGGATTGCTACGGCGTAGCTTATATCCTAATTGGTAAAGGTAGGTGATATTCGAATGATTAGGGGTTAGTTCTTTGTTTGACTTCTACGTGAGAAACGTACAAGAAGTTGTGAGCATTTTTTCTGTTAGTTTGGCTTCAAATTTTCGTCCACGTAGCGCTTGCTAAAGCTTCTATTCTGAAAGGTTTTTGATCATCCTTACTCAACCTGTTTTATGGTGAGAGTTATAAAGATAATCTGTTTTACCGTTTCTCATAGGTATTCTGCGCAAAATCTCCATAAGAATTAAAAGCAACCACCACAAAATTCTATACTAAAATCAAAACTAATAAATCAGTAGATAAAGAAGAATACGCAGCACGTAGAGTTCCCCCCTTTGCGGCTGATTACGAGCGCGCTACCAAATAAGAATGAATTTTTAATGAGAACCCACCCCCCCAGCTTCTCTTCCGAACAGTACGCACTTAGGAGATTAGTCCCGAGAGCGGCTAACTTGTTAACAAGTAACAACAGTGCTGCCGCTAAAAATAATATCTGCAGACGCAGAAATTAATACTTTACACTTTATGTAACGTTCTCTCTTTCATCCCTAAACATTCTAGGAAATAAGACCTTAGTTATCGGAAATTGTACCTAGATAAACAAGTGATTATTTGTACTGAAAACTTCTTGAAGTCATGTACTATTAATTGATGTATCATCACCAGCTGTTACCTCTTGTATTCGGCAATTTCATTCACGTTAAGCGTTAACAGCTGAGAACCGAAAATCGAGAGACAGGTAACCAATAAAGGCAAGCGAGTCGTAAAGCAATAAAGTGATAAGACGACGACCCCACACAACAATAACAATGTAAATACCGTTTTATAGTGTAAACAAAAAGTATAATAAATGTTACGTAGGCGAGCACGTCAGGGCTACGTCACACGACGTCACGAGCGGAAGTCCGCACTAGATATATTTAGTGTAGGCGTGCACCGCAGCCGCCGGGTTCAATGTCGAGGCGCGACTATCTATCGGCCATCAATCACCGCGACCCGCTCGCGCGCTACCAAAGGACGCGATACACTTCTCCTCACTCGACTCGAACTCATCCTCCGGCCGCAGCGCCAAGACACCTCTCTGATTACACCGCGATGCTGCGATAACATCGCGCCGGCATGCGCGTGATAATAGTTTGTTGTTACACCCGTAGTAATAGTAATCCACCTGTCTTCGATCCGCAGATATGAATCGAATCGATTGTCACGGTCGGTCGGGTGGTACATTATCATTTTCATTCATGGATTGATAGAAGTGTGTAATTGGATATCGGAACACGTCGATATAGATTGTGCTTGACCGGGTGAGGCGATGCGGTGCAGCGGCCGGGAGCGAGGCCGGCGCTGTTTACAAACTTCCGTCACGACTCGCGACACTTGTCACTCCGCTCCTCGCCCGACGCACACGTGTCTACGCAAATAATAGCGAGCCCTCACAGTTGACATTGTCCCACTTCGAGCGACTGCCCGCCCGTCTAGACTTGAGATACGATCGCCGTCGATACGCTCGCTAACATTTTGCATTCGTTACTGTCTCAATACATCGCCGTACCATTCTCTATCAGTCTATTATTAAGCGGCTCAAGTCGCAAGCGACTACGAGATACGTCGCGTTAGAGATAGTATTCTTAAATTTAGAAGGCATGCACCCTTGTTGGTCGTGGTGCCCTACGCGGGGTGAGCGAGGGTGAATGCAGTAGGGTGGCGCCCCTCGCCCGCCCCGGCCCCGGTGCACAGTAGGCGCGTAGTAACTGCAATAACGGAGCAGTGAAAGTGTCGCGGGGCGCTTCAACCGTCAATGGGTGAAGACTTTACTCCCTTCACCCCGCCGTCTTGTGCTCAAACTTGTAGCTAATAGTACGATCTTCCTAGTGTCGGTCGCCGCACACATGTTTGTGTTCACATAAACAATGTTTATGTTGAAACTTTCTGCTGGAGCACGCAAACGAGCGGCGGCCGTCCCAGACGCTCTACACTAAAAGTGACAAAATATCAACGAGAACGGTTTTCCATAACTTAAAATAGGTACTATGAAAGCGATTGACCACGTGCCCTATTTCACTAGCGCTCGTCATGTCTGTGCATTTTGGATTTTTCATACAGTCGCTATCGCTGATAGAATATCACCTTGTTTACCGTCACTAGTGGCTCACGGCTGGAAAAGTGGCGATGCTTGTTATAAAATGATTGCTCGATTTACTGAAGAAATTGAGCGTGTCGGCTCATTACAAAGCTGTGACGTGTCGCGAGTGCTCGTACATCGCGCTCCATCAGCGGCCGATCGAGTATGTAAAGTCGCGAGACGATCAGACGGACACCGGCGGCGACAAGCACAAGCAAATAAACAAGCGGAACGAGTACGTCGTCATTATCTCGAGTCATGAATGAAACGGAACGTAAATTGAAATGTATCGCGTGCCATAATCCGCGCGCATTAATCTCACTCAAACGCCGATCGTTGCGTAATGCGAGCACAACAAACGGCTCAAGTTCATTGATCCACTTAATGTCCGCGCTAAATGTGTCGTTGTTGAATGTCAAAACATTGTTACATAATAATCCGCGTATGCGTGAGGTGCGCGCGCGCACTCCCGGACAGCCCGCGCACTTCCGACTGCGGCCGATCGCCATCGGTGATCACCCGTGATACGTCATCATGTTTATTTATGAGCTTATGATTATAAAATGACGTTTACAACATTCTGATATCGTTGACCGGTTGCCGTATAATAATAACATTCATTCATTCATAAGTGATTAATGGTTACTACCTACGAAATAGATTTGTAGTAGTATATAATAAAGCTATTATCATAATTATAAACAAGATTTTACGCTACTTGCTGGCTGTAGTAAAACAATATTTACAAACATTCGAAGCTAAATCAAAATTACTCCTTTGTTTTACTTTTACGTTTTCATTCAAGCGTAAAGTTTTTTTTGCCGCGGCTACCGATATTTTTGATGGTTCTATCGACTATCAAAACTTTACGAGCAGCATTAACATTCCTTTATTAGGCTAAACTATCGATATAACTTTTTACAACTCTGTATTTACAAGTGTAATGAAAGTAATTGATCGTAGAGCCGGACGGTAGAGTTGCACGTGGTGATTGATTTGTTTTCGTAGTAAACGCAGTTGAAATCGTGAATCTAGTGTTCTGAATACTAATGAAATAAGATGTAGTAGAGCGGCGAGCAAGTTCAACGTATGTCACGGTGCACGCCCGCAGCCTTCGCGCTGTACGACACACGGCGACCGTTCAGATGCGCCGCTAACTGCAAGAGTTATTGTATTTGTTTAACTTTCGCCGCGTGCCGAACTTGACCGTCAAAACAAGATTGCAATAAAAACATCACTCTTATACAATGACGTGAATTTACATAAATTATTTGTGGCGGCACGTCTCGCGGACAGGCCGCTCCTCGCTTGTTTACCCAGAGTGCAATGTTTACACAGCCATCACACCAAACGGAGGGTTCAACGACTCACATATTGTTTTATTGCCAGTCGTAATTGGGTCGCGGTGCGGCATTGAGGCCATGGGAAATATATTTAGAGCGTGCAAGAGACACTGCGCGCATGCCAAAGATATTATTATCCTCAACTCCTCGATTCTACATCCGATGATCTGAGAATATTACTGATAGATACAGCCCAAGATATGCAATTAGCAAAAATATTAACAAAACTAAAATTCCCCATTTCCTATCACGCCGCAACATTTAGCAAAGATAAGATTACGATACGGTAAGCACCTTAATCTGATATTTTGAATGTTGATTAGCGCAAAAACGGAGGCGCACAATACGAGTCGTATTATAATATGATGTGAGGTAATTGAGAAAGCCGGCCATGAGTTTGTGAATGCATCTCAAACATGACAATAAGCCGACAAAAAAATGGTAAACAAACTGTCGGCGGGCCGGTACAACAGTAATAATAAAATACTGGTGAGCATTGAATTCGGTGCACCTGACATTCGCATATATTTTTTCTAAACAGCCGGAGCGGCGCGTGTCGATGCCCTATATTATTGTATGTCTTTCAAGTTCACTGAGTCACACAATGCCCATATAATTGGTCGTTAGCGTATGTCAAAACACGCCGGCCTGGTTCATAATGCTTTACATAATTAGGCTCGTTTGCATAGCAATTATTATGCGTGTCTTCGCCGATGACGTCGGCGCCGCTATGGCTAATTCATTCATTTGTTTATGAGTTTACTATTACTTTTACTCCACGTGGTCGATTGTTTACAATGCGAGCGTGAATTTAACGGCAAATGTGTAATAAAAGTTGTTATTATTACGCGGTGTTAAGGAGGAGCTCATTGTGACGTTGATTCGTATGCGGCTGATAGAGCGCTGTTTACATACATGTTTGTTTAGCGTGCGGACTGAGGTTCGAATCCCTGCCTTGTATGGCAACTATTTACATTATTACGGTGCTGTAACTGAATGCGAGAACTGGACACTTGCCACGTGACTTTCATACAACTCATCGAAAGTTTAAGACTGCCTTCTGACACAGGATTCTTGGAATTTCATTCTTGACATCATGTGCAACATAGATTGAATTAGTTTTAAACAATGTGTATTGTACACGGCATATAATTTCAACTAAAATGACGATCGACTTTCTCTGAGTCTGTGCGTAACCTTAGCAACGAGAGCTAGTTTAAGTTCAACTTATGTCAGTCATTAAGCGTAATGCAAGTTCATAAATTCATTTTTTCATTACGCGTAGCAATTACTACGCAAATGCAATTACTACGTTTCGTAGCAATGCTACGAAATTACCTAAAACTGGCCCTACGAAATCCTAGCAAACTTCATATTTGTACTCTAAGAAAAAGCACCAATACACCTTAGAAATTCTTGTCTATTCTTCGGGTGACGTTCACAGCAACGCACTCAAGAATGCTATGATACGGTGTAAAATAACATGTCATTCTCAAGCCTATCCCATTGTCCTATTCATAAATAGAGAGAAATAGCTCATGATTAAGATGTTCTGTCCCAACAAGCCGACGGAAGACGCCCAACTGTGTCTGATCGCATGTGTACTGTGTATTTTTTAAAGAAACCGGATTGTTCCTGTAGCTTGTCTTCCGGTTATCCGTCGATTGCATCCACAGAGAACTATCCGACTTCCTGAGTAGTTATTTAGGCTTCTACACCCATCTTTTTTCTTCTTTTTTGTGCTAGTTTTTGAGAAGGATTGTCAGATTGTTACTGACCAAATTCTTATCGTAATTCTTTCCAAAAATCGCTGCATGTCTAAAGCCTCGTTTTCACGTTGGCCCAACCTCGGCCAATCGCCATTGTGTTTATGGGGTTTCCCCATTTATACAATGGCTACACAATGGGTATTGGCCGAGGTTGGGCCAAAATGTAAACTAGGCATAAATCCTAGTGGGTTCTTTCTTTTGAGAATTTTGTACGTGAAATGACGATTGAATAATAAAACGTTAAGTCAATGTTAGATCTCACGTTGCTCATCCTGCACCACCAACTATATTTTATTATTATGTATAGGCTCGCGTTTGACCACTATCACATTGATGGTAAGCGAAGATGAAGCATTATTGCCTATTGGCAACCTTTGCGCTCTTGACCTAAAGACTCCTAGGTTATAGCTATCAAGAAACTCAGACGCTTGCACTTTTCAGGATCTATACAAAGCAAAAAACAAAGCTGTACAAGTTGCCAAATACTGGTTAGAAAAACTAAAAGTTTGATTTCTTTACAAGAGAAGATCTCACGCTTTGCCCGTTTAAGATTTATTCAAGAATTAAAAAAAAAACCTTTTTAAAGTTTCATATCGTCTCAACACTAAGTATCATATCTAACGTTAAGACATTAAAGTGCTGAGCCCCAAAAGAACGCACCTATAGTCTTTCTATTCGGTCTCTAATGACGGTATTCGAAAGATAGAAATCCTAGTGATGTAATCAAATAAATAAACCCCTCAGTTTAAATAACAGGTTAAATCACAAAACAGATGTTGAAATACCGAACACCGGAACTACCGTTCCTTCTTCAACGATAAATGCCATTACAATAAGCACTTGTTGATCGCATTTTTTGCCTTCAGATGGCAATCTTATCAGCTGTCGAGGAACACTTGGTCTTGACCGCTGGGAGTCACTTCTCACCCTATTTCACTATCGTCGGGCCACAAGACTCGCCCTGTCATGGTGACGCGCGGTTTTTCTACCTTTTAATCATTTATATCCTTAGTTTTTATTATGAAACAGTTAAGTATGAAGCCGATCGTTCACTCAGAGGTTAATAACACCATTCAAACGAACTATTTATTATGGTAATATGTTATGTTTTGTGTACCGGCTGTCAAAGTTTTTATGATTTTAATAAGTGTTGTCCGCAACATCTTTTTGCGCTAAAATATTACTTATTGACAATAACTTATGTAATTTCGAGTAATAAAGTTTTTATGACTCTTAGTCATGTCTTAGATTTTGTAAATATTACTTAACTTATAGAAAAACAAATGCAACGGTAGACAGCGATAATATTTGATTTTCTTTATGTTACTAATTCATATTTTTATGACGTGAATTTACTTATTTACTGGTTCCAAACGTTAGATTGAAACAATAGCGAGTTTGTTCCTGAGAATGCTATAATGAAGGCACAAAATGTTATATTTTACATACATACATTTCGGTAAAACTAGTTTCGTTATAGCGTTTCTCATTAAAAATGACGATAGCGCGACGGTAAGGCAGCAATCAACGATCGAACGAAACCGGGCACCGCATCTAGTTTATTATATTGGGTGGCCAAACTAGTTACTGTAAACTGTCTGCTAGATTGAATTTGGACTTTATTTGTTTACTGTGAGAGTTTGAAATAGTTTGGGGACGTTATCTAGAACTATGTAAGTGCATAAGGGTAGTTTGTGCATAGTTTCTTAGCGCACGTGACTGCAACAAGTCGCATTCCACGCGCCGCCACCCCACCCCCTCGCCCCCATAGGCCTACAAACAAACATATATACATCCCACAACTTATAAATTTATTTTGACGGCTCACATCACATGTTGAATCTTTAAAATGTACAGAATATATATAAATAGCACGGCATTTGTTTAATATTTTTAATACAGTTTTATTTATAACTTTATAAGGGTTTATTTTTGGATACAGCGAGCCGTTTTTCTGTCTATTCGTGATCGAATTCTCAGAAAGGATTTGGGACAAGCAACATTATATATGTACATGAACTCTTATTGTTTTAACCCTTAGAAGGGAACATTGAGAATAATATATGTGAAATTGTTTTAGATGTTCGTCCTGTTGTATTTTTATTGATAGACTCGCTTTTTATTACTATCCTACCAGATGATATGTGGAAATAACGTAATCTTTTTTGCTTTAGACTCAAAGACCCCCTGGTGGTAGCAATCAGGACACACAGAAGCAAGGAATTCTATAGCTTATCTGTACGCACAATGACTGCGTTCCCAAAACGTTCTTTACGTGGCAATTAAGTTGAATCATTTACTAAGGTTACGGTACACACATATATATCGAGACCCGAAATTTGGTTACTGCGTAGACAAATAATTTAAACCATTTGCTATGGTTAAGTGATTCCATAAACCCGAAAATTGGTTACTGAGTATTCAAGGTCGACCGCCATGATGGGTCAACTTTTATGACGAGATTTATAACAGATCTTCGGGTCTCAATTAAAGTGACGGGCTATGCGTTAACTGGTTAAAAATGTTTCAACTTATTTGCTTTTGTACCTTTGGTATTTTAGTCAGTATCATCGGATTGGTCATCAGTTTCGTTCTGCAGGTCCAACATTATGCAGTCTTAACAAAGCTGATTACCTTTTACCGTATACTGAAACTGTACATATGAATAATGTATGTACGAAGGATTGGAACTCCCAAACAAAAGTTTATAAGCGTCGTCAAGGATATGGACCTAAAAGAAGTGTTACTTGGAGTCAGAAGACTGAAATTGTTGGACCTTTTACGGTGTAGGGGGTTGGATATTAAACTAATATTATAGATGCCAAAGTTTGTATGTCCATTTGTGTGTATGTTACTTGTTAACGGCTGGATTAAGCCCTGGGATACATATAGTATCTTTTATCCCAGGAATATGGCCCAACGGGACAATTTTATGCTTTCACGCGAAGCCACTAGCTAGTATGTATTTCCTAAATAACTACCAAATGAGTCTAGATAGACTCGTGCCTACCCCAGTCTCTATCGAGGTCACAAAAATACAAAAGAAATCGAAACCTAGGTACTAATGATCTTTTCGCCTACAGTCTATTTAGTTCAGAAATTTACAAAAGAACAGCAAAAGGTATTGGAGTGGACTCGCCAATGGCGACTCCAGTCGAGGAGTAAATCTCAATAAGTGGAATAGAGGAGGCGCTTTGGGCCGGCGAGGGCGGGGCGCCCCAGCCGTCGCCATGGCAACGCGCCCCTAGCGCTACCAGGAAAACCCACCAACCTCGGATTACACTCCTATTCGCTTATACAGAACCTTCACAAAACAAAACCAAAACAGTCTCGCTTCAAACAAACTTTTGTCTATCCTTTTTCTACTTCATGTCTAATTGAAGGTCTTACTAATTGTCTAATTCTAAGGCAATGTCAGCTCTGTTTTAGTATCAGTCAGCTTAACGAATCGCAGTGGACATGCATTTATTCATTACATTGGTGTAAAAACGACGGCGTATTGTAAAGAGTCCAGTAATCGTGGCGATGTAGAAAGTAAAGTGCGTTAGCGCTGGCTGGCGATGGCGAGCCAACTCGGCGATAATTAATGTGGAGTCAGTGGAGTCGAGCGAGCGGGCGCCGCCGCCAGCGAACAGCGCCACAAAAAACCCGCTCCGACACAAAAACACCGGCCGCCAGAGCGAGACAGCGCCACGAGAGAGAACGAGATAACAATAACTACGTATTTCTGTGACGAGTTCTCGCTCGCCTCGAGCGTCGCGCAGTTATCGAGATTCAAGCCGAATACCGCGCTTTGATTTAAAACTCCACCGAATGCGCCCTTCTATCTATCACATGGCGTTTGACAGGTCGCCGGAAACGCGCCGAGCTGTCAGTTCGAAAAAAAGGCGCGCGTCTTGTAAACTTCATGAATATTTTAAGGGCCATTAGCAAAAGTTATTAACCTAAAACTAAGACAATACCTAATGTATGATGAAATTTACAGTTCTGTAGTTGCACAATATTATATTTGTTAGTCTGAATTAGAAACAAAAGTTACAAGAAGTTACAGTAGACTAAGAACAATAATTTTCATTTGTATAAAGAAACACAAAGAAAGACTTTGAGAGTCATATAAAATATTCTATACTAAAACGTATTCTTTATATAATAACAAAATATTTATATTTATTTTTACCGAAACATATAACAAGTTCGAAGAAGAACCAAGTTAAAAACCAAACATTCACTTAGCGACTTTCATTCTCCAAAAAACTTACTTAGATTCTACCCACTTGGTAAAAATTCTCTAAGTTGAGAAATATTTCACAAAACTTTTAATAAACAAAAGTTTATCACAGTATTTCGAACCGTACATTGACTAGATTTCGAGTTTCACCAGTACTAAAAACTTCTAACAATATTATATTCAACACAAAAACCGTGACTGAGAACACAAGTTGAATTTGAATTTAAACGCGAAACCTTCGTTACCGCAACACTTAGACAACTAGAACTTATACGTAGGACGACTTACCTGGAAATCACTCCACATTTTCATTGGGATACACCATAGTTCCGATACGAAAACATCACACGATTCACGATAACAACTGTCAAATGTGTCACAGCGCGGCGTCACAGTCACAAGCGAGCAGGGTGGTGGCCGAGCGCAGACTGGCGCGGCGGTCGGGCCGGGCGGCCGTCGCGCGGCCGTCGGCGCGGCTCGGGCGCGCTCGGCGCGGCTCGGCCCGCAGCGCCCACCTGCGACTCTACTGACGGAGCTGCCTGCCTGCTGCCTGCTGCGAGCTGCCAGGACTCAACCCGCCTGACCATTACAAAATACGCAACTTTCATTATATACTGATGACGAACTACTATTCGCAGTTACTACGATGAGATGGTGCAATCACTACTTTAAATTCGATTTTTATGACTTTCCTTAGACAAAAAACTAGTCTTAATACAGGCAAAAATATCAAAGAATAAATATAAAACTGGTCGTCAAGCAAGCAAAATATGAGACACAATATCTTATTCACCCGCTTGATAACAACGCACAGTATTGAAACCTGAATCCTAACGCTCAAACATAAAGAGTTCAAGTTTTCAGTCAACTGATAACAGAAAGTGACAAATAAAAAAGCTTTCTGAACAAAGTTTTGAGTGCGCCGCGCTACGGCCGGCGTAGCAGGAAGTTCGTAGCAGTAAAACTTCGTAGCGCTCTCGTAGCGTGAAAGTTTTGATTTCAACGATTTGCGTTGCGGCGAAGAGGGCCGCGAGGCCGCACTAGCTCTGCGACCCTGCACCCCTTACCACCGACCCCGACCAGCGACGGCCACTATTGAGCATGCGCTTGTGTACGAACTACATTGCCGCGTACCCACACCGCTCAACTCGACAAACAGCCGCGTAACGAAGCAATGTATGCACTACATGCTCCGCGGTCGTAACTTAACATTGCTCTCAGATTTATCTGTTCGTTCATCTCTCACGAGAGTGCGCCACTTGGCTGTCGACCGACTACGCCCTTACCGTGTTTAGGTACGTTTTGCAAATCACCGCATGACAAAAGAACCTTCAGTTTGTCGCGTTCCATTCCGCGCGCAGTGGAGGTGTCGCGGCGCGCCGTGGGTAGCTCGCCGGCAATGGGGCGTGTGCCGATCGATACGGTTGCTACAGATACGCGCCGAAGAGAAAAATCATACGGCGGCAATTTCGAGTACTCGTTACTATTATAAATATTTAGGTCGCTCGATATTATTAAAGTATTTATTTTTGAGTAAGTTTTAGAGTATGAAGTAAAGGTGGATTGTGATGGTGCTGCAGTGATCCGGTAGGTACGCAGCGGTCACGATGACGGTGTGTTTTTGTCAGATAACAAGTGAACGTTCGTGGCGAAATAAATAAAGTTACCTCGTCGGCTGCGTGTGCACATATTGCGAAGTATCGCTCTTTATCCTGAATACGAAAGAGGAAAGGTTGACTTGCAGGTGGCCAAGGTTATAAGTTCTGATGGGCTACTAGGTTCTGACACTAAATAAAAGTTATGTAGTAAAATCCTGAAGGAAAATATCGAAGGAAGTTGTTGTCATGTCAAGGTCACTTCGTTACACATTCCGATAAGTTTGGTATACGGGACAAATGACCTATTTACTTTATTAAAAAAAAAAAAAAAACTAAAAAAGGAATGCCCGAGAGCGGGATTCGTCGTTGGATGATTTTTGCCCACCATAAAGAAGACCCGAAGAGGTTTCAAGTTATAATTTTGGCTTATAACTTTAAAAAAAGGAACTATTGATTCAGCTTTGATGTTAATCGATTATGATTTAACACTAGATCCGTCCGAATTATAAGACTGGCCTGTTGGTCTAGTGGTTAATAGCTCTGACTGTATGCTGGAGGTCGTGGGTTCGCACCCAATACAACTACAACAATTTGTGTAATGAACACGATCATTTGTTCTGGGAACAGTCTGTAGTTATCTATAATATGTAAACATGTTTATCTGTCGTCTAGTACCTACTCACAACACAAGATCTGCTTAGTTTGGGGCTAGATGGCGTTATGTGACAGTTGTGGAATATCTTCACTACATAGTATAACCCTCCTTTGGCTTTGCCGTAGTCAGGTAATAAAACAAAGTCACTTTCCGCTGTCTTTTCACGAATTTTGATGCGGTTTTTTTTAAATAGATAGAGTGATTCAAGAGCAGGTTTATTGTATGTATAATACGTGCATGTTTTATATATATAAACCTTGCTCTTGAATCACTCCATCTATTTAAAAAAACCGCATTAAAATCCGTGGCATTGTTTTAAACATGTTTAAGGATCTAAGCATACATATGGACAGACAGCGGTAAGCGACTTTATTTTATACTATAGTTATCTTTCGAGTACCGTAATTAGAGACGTAATAGAAAGACAATACTCAATAGTGTGCGAATGCCGGCGTTCGCTTGGGACCCAAGAGTTTGATGATTAATTATCGTAAACAACACAAAACCATAAAAAACTCTCAAAGACAATGACAATAGCGAACATCCGAATTAAAATAAAAGGGCACTAAATAACTTGGTACAAATATATTAATAGATTCGATTTCAACCAGCCAGCAAGAAAGCGCGTGGTGTAAACGCAAGGTGTGCAAACTGCATGCGTCAACCTGCCGCGACATGCGCACCGTGCGCTAGAGTCGCCAATCCGCCAATCAGGAGCGTAGCGCGGCGGGGGAGATGTGGGCCCTAAGTGCGCGTCTATAGAGAGTCTCTCTCAAACGTCTAACGCGCTGCGTCTCTAATAGAGACGTTTGTCTTACATTGCCATACGTTGTTGTTGTGTTGACCGGCCTGTCAGTCTAGTATTTAGTGACCCTGACTGCTATGCGGGACCTGGGTTCGATTCCTACCCAGGACAAATGTTTGTGCGATGAGCACGATCATTTGATCTGTGTATGGATGTAATTTATCTATAATATGTATATAGTTAGAAATATATAAGTATGTTTATCAGTTGTCTATTACCCATAACACAAGCTCTGCTTAGCTTGGGACTAGACGGCGTTGTGTGATTGTTGCGGAATACATATATATATTATATTATTGTGGAATATATATGTATGTATTACATTATTGCCATATGTTTGTGTTGCTGACGCTGCTGCAATGTACGACGGCGACGGACGCCCAACACGTCACCCATCGCACAGCGTCCCCGTAAACAAGTGCTAACCCATGGTGTCACACCAAAAGGGACCTCGCACTAGCCCTCACTTCTTTAAGTTCCTTCTTCTCATTTTTTTTTGTTTATAATACATGTCTATGTTAAGTTTTGACCACTTATTCATCTGATTTATTATTATTTATTTAATATTCACGAATATTAGTCCTACATGGCATTCTCTATCAGAAAGAATCAATAATCAAGAATCAGAAACCCAACCAATACCTTAACCAACTTTTGAGTTAAAAAGACAACACTGAGGTAAGAGATAAAACAGTGGCTGTCTCGTTCTCCAATTTATAAAAGAAAAAAACCTCGCTAATGCGTCTGCACCCACTTCTGAATTGGGTTGATGCGAAAGCGTATTACCAGGACCCTGGGATAAAGACAAGGAAGGAACAAGGTAGGTTGTTTAGTCAGTAAGAGTCTGTCACTGTTTCCCTGCTCCGTCCAAGGGCGGGATTCGTCATTGGATGATTTTTACCTACCATAAAAAAAACCCCGGTCTGAATTAGTCTTCCCTACGCCTCTGCCGGCAATTTAGCCACGACGCATGCGCGAAACCGATTCCTTGCTAGTATCATTTTACTGCTATGCTCTTGAAAAATAACATGTAGGTACGAATTGTATTATAAAATAAGTGTGTGCAATCCATGTTTAGTTTAAAGACTTGCAGTTTAAATTACAATATTGTAGCCATGTTTATTTACTATAGAAACTTTTTATGTAGATAGGATCTTAGCTGTGGTGGCCTAGTGGTAACCGACTTACAAGTAGGTTGCAGGTTCAAATCCAGGCAGGCGCATAAAGTAATGTATTTCTTCATCACAGCTCTCAAAACGGTAAAAGAAAATATTGTGAGGAAAGCAAAAATTCGAAGACCCGCCCGCGTGGTATTACAGTTTTAACTTGGCGAGCCTCTTTTTATTGAAGGTAAAAAGAAAACAAAGATAAAAGAACTCGGCGAGCCTGGAGTTAGCTAAAAAAAAATTTTTTGTAAAATAAATGTCATTAGCAGTTGTTGTTCACAACTATTAAATTAACTCACATACACAAAACACCCAGAATCATAACACCTATCTGTAGGTCATCAAATATTTGTTGCGCGTGTGAATCGAACCAGCGAGCCCTGTAGAAACGCAGCATCCAATCGCTTAACCACTGCGCCAACCTTGCCATCAAAAGACTAATTATTATGATTATCTGGAATTGTTAGGTCTTTTATAATATATATATAGTAGAAAAGTAATCTGGATTTTACCCAGTTTTTGTATATGGTTAAAACACCCTTGTCTAAAACAACTTTGTAGTTTTCTTGTATCTTCAAGACTCGAGTGAATCTGAATAGGTTTTAATAAATTAATGCGCTTCACCATCAACGATTGCATCACTGCTTGCCATCAGGTGGGATCGAAGATCGAAAAAAAAGGAGTACCATGTGATAAACAGACAAACATATTTATTTGTAAAATTACATTTACAAGTCACAATATTTTAATTAAATGGAGTGCTAAGTTCTGTACACTATTTCATCAAATACATACAATAATTTTGTCAATAACAGAAAGTGAGTCTTTGTTTCCAGATAGCTACGACTTAGGGGTCTTTAAGTCATGAGTGAATAGGTTACTTTTGGGCAATCGTGCTCCATTGTCGGTCACATCATCGCTTACCATCAGGTGATATATTGGTCAAAAGCAGGCCTTTATACTCGTACATTATTATTCTATAGCTGGCCTGTGCTGTTCCAATGCTGGGCAAAGACCTCAGTTACTCGCTTTATCGTTCCAATTCCCAAAGAAGACATCCAGGTCATCCTGCCATCTCCTTCGTGGTCTGCCCGCGTCGCTGTGTCCGGCCATTGTATAAAAAAAAAATATTAAAAAATTTCAAAACTCATTATTTCATTGCAATTAACTAAAAATCATTTAAACATTATAAGACTATTGATCAACGAATCGTCATAGGCTTCATCATTGCCAGCTCGTATTGACCTGCTATAAGCTATGGTATATGGTATAAGCATAGATATGTCAAACAGAAGCTTACGAGTATCTCTCTAGTGTCAATGCCAATTTAGTGATCCCTGGTTCACGTGGATAAATAAAGGGAAATGCGCGGAAATCCAGGAAATTAAACTGTGCTGATGTCGTGATGAATTCTACCAAATACCGGGGTCCAGGAAGTCCGTATCCGACATAAATGTATTGGTTTTTATGGAAAATTTTAATTATTTCCTAACTGAATTGTTAATAAAAATAATATTGCATAATCAGACTTATAGTGTTCCCAATGCTCGGACTCAGCTCCGGTTTAAGAGAGGAATGGGCCGTTTTTAATTGTGAGGGGCCAGTTCAGATGGTGCATTTTGGAGAGCCACTGGTCGCCTTTTGGAGAGCAGTGGTGATGAAACAAATTACAGAAAATTTTGCAGTACGGTTGGGCTTGAACCCGCGACCGACGACTAGTATGTTAGGGCTGAAACCACAGGGTCACCACTTTTGCTTTTACTTGGACGGAAAGGAAAAAAATAACAAAATATTGTGTCGAAAAAATTATCCGCATTGTTGTCCGCTGGTAATGTGCCTAAAAGATTGGCGGCCAAGGCAAAAGCCAAGCCTTTGGGTTCACGCAAAGAGTTGACAAAGCGTATAGAAAGGTCTTTATACATGTTTGGACCATGAGTTTTAACCCCAAACAGTAGCATCTAATGCAAAAGCCAAGCCTTCGGTTCACGCAAATTATCGACAAACCGTGTAGAAAGGTCTATGTACATGTTTGAGCGTTTGGACCATGAGTTTCAACCCCAAACAGTGGCAGCTAATGCAAAAGCCAAGCCTTCGGTTCACGCAAATTATCGACAAACCGTGTAGAAAGGTCTATGTACATGTTTGAGCGTTTGGACCATGAGTTTCAACTCCTAACTATATATTATATATAAAATTTTCGTGTCACAGTTTTCGTTCCCATACTCCTCCGAAACGGCTAGACCGACTCTCATGAAATTTTGTGAGCGTATTGCGTCTGAGAATCGGCCAACATCTATTTTTCATCCTCCTAAATGTTAGGGGTAGTCCACCCGTGCGAAGCCGATGCGGGTCGCTAGTATAATATATATGTAGATAGTATAACTGTCAATAAATATAATGAGGATCTCCACAATTACAATGACAGGACCAGCACAATACGACGAGCTAGGAGGATAAGACAGTATTGGATGTTATTAGTAAAAAAACCAATAAACATATTGTCCTTATCAATTTTGTAGGTCCTTTCTTTTTTAATTATATCTTCCTTTTTAAATTCTTATTTTTTTATTTTTTGTTTTTATATCTATAAATATATAAAAGAAAGTCGTGTTAGCTACACTATTTATGACTCAAGAACGGCTGAACCGATTTGGGTGAATATTGCTCTAAGGCAGAACAAAGTTCGCGGGGTCAGCTAGTTTCTAATATTTATTTTATTGACATGTACCACCGCCTGTCTCCACCAAGCTCAATTGGCTTAAGCAGTAAGGTCTGCCAACAATCATTTTCAGAATGCTGTAAAGAGCACACTCATTAATAAAGTAACGGAGTCGCCAAAAAATAAGGACATAAGCTGAACTGTGAATAAGTTTTTAAACATATGCCTTAAGTTTTCTCAGCGTGAAAAGACTTAAAGTTGAAAATTATATAACTTCTCCCGCTTCGAGCGCAGCAAGCGGGAGTGTCAGACGTTTACTGACTATAACCCACTAGTATTTCTTCAGTTACCCTTTGCATTCCTGGGCCATAGAAACTCTTTCTAACAATCCACAGCACTAAAAAATTAGCCCCACAAGACAAGCTACAATAGTATCGTTTAGAATTAGCGCTTCTAGTTACTCACACCCCCAATTCTCTTGTTCGGACATCATCTCAGCAAAGAAATTGGGGGCGTGGATTCATTTGTCTTTTAGGTTAACAATTCAATGCTAAATTTATTTCGATTTCGTTTCTGCGTAGTACATCTACACTAATATAATAAAGAGATAAAGTTCGTTTTTTTATTTTTTTGTTTTTTTGTTTGTAGGAGGTAATCTCTGGAACTACTGGTCCGATTGGAAAAATTTTAGCAACAATAGAAAGCTGCTTTACTCCTGAGTGACATAGGCTATATTTTATCTACGCGGGCGAAAAGCTAGTTATTTATAAGCTCAGGGCCCATGTTGCAATTTCATATAGATATACAAAAAATAAATCTATATACTTTGAAATACCTAAGTAAATTTTTTAAATTTGTCTTCCTATAAGTCTCGTAAAAAGTAACATAATATAACAAGTATTTAATTATGTTCCACGTCATATTTTGAAGAGGGATGAGGTTTCCCGAACCCTTTCAGAAAGGTTTATTATTCATTATTATCAAATTTTTTTGTTTTGTATGTGTTTATTACATACTTACGACACGCCCCAGCTTCGCACAGATGCAGTGGTGACATTAAATATATTATGCATGCATTCATATAAAGATAGTATTCTAGAGAGAAGGCCTGTGTCCCAGCAGTGGGATTATTAAAAAGGCTGATGATGATGACGATGATTTATATAACTAAAGATCGACTAGCCTGTTGGTCTAGTGGTTAGAGGCCCTACTGCTATTCCGGAGGTCGTGGGTTAGATCCGGAATCAGGACAAATGTTTGTGTGATGAGCACGATCATTTGTTCTGTGTCTGGGTGTAATTTATCTATAATATGTATGTATTTAGAAAAATAAAATATAAGTGTATTTATCAGTTGTCTAGACCACATAACACAAGCTTTGCTTAGCTTGAGACTAGATAGCGTTGTGTGATAGTTGTGGAATATTATATTATATATTATATTATTTAGGAATATATACGTATATTTACCAGTTATCTAGTACCCATAACACATGCTCACCTTTCGAATACAGTAATTAGAGACATAATAGAAAGACAATATAAAGCGAAAGCATTGCTTTCGCTTAGGGATTATAACTTTAAATAAAACCGCATCAAAATCCGTTGCGCAGTTTTAAAGATCTAAGCATACATAGAGACAGACAGCGGGAAGCGACTTTGTTTTATATTAAGTATGTATTAATGAAGTATTATCTCCAAACACCTGTTTCCTGTATGCAGAAACAAATCATTCATAAAACTATATCTGTTATTTAATTGTAGTATTGTAATCAAATTATTGTACAACACTTTTGTAATTTTTCGCTTCTTGTTACAGGAAAAATGTTCAATATTTGAGTATTTATATCACAATATGTTATTCGATTATCCTTCCTTATAATCTAACCATTTTCATGTTGTTTCCTGGGGGATACCCTGTAATATGTTACTTGCTTCTAGGTAAGCGCGCTCCATCGTCGACTGCATCGTCGCTTTCCATCAGATGAGATAGCGGTCAAGCGTGAACCTATAATCAATAAAAAAATAAAAAATTCGAGTGCCAGTTTGATGACCTTGGTGAAAGTCGCCAGAATCCATTGGATGCGAGCCGCACATGACCGCCTGTCGACACTTGGGGGACATCAATATCTAACAGTGTATTACATCTACTGTGACCCTACAGGGTCGAAGCCTTCAGGGGCCCGGGGTTGATTCAAAAGCGTTACACCAGGTCTCTGGGACTAAGGCAAGGAAGGAACGGCGTAGGTTGTTTAGTCTGTAAGAGTCTGACACTGTTGCCCGCTCGGCCTGAGGGCGGGATTCGTCATTCGATAATTTTTACCTACCATAAAAAAATCTGTGTATTACATCTACGTTTTCTTATAACGGTGTTTTGCATCCTTTTTTCACCATCATCATCATATGCGGCGTATAATTTGAACCAAAATCGCGATCTACCTTCAATGCGCTGATAGATTTTCGGATTTAAATCCAGAACAGCGCCAGCGGGAGGCTACGCGTAAGTAAAAAAACGACGGCCATTTTAGTTCAACATATACGCTTTTTGACGGCCCTTGTGTCCTATAAGCAAGACTTAATGGTTCATGCCCAGCAATGAGGTTTAATTGATGCAGTGCCTTCTATAAATAGATATAAAAATTAATTCACCATCAAGAATAAAATGCTGTATCCAGGTCAACCTCTTAGTCACTCCGTTCATACCACCTCATTCTTTGCTCACCATATTATTGATCATACACACAAACATTTTTTTTTTTACTATAAACTAGTGCTTGACTGCGATCCCACCTGATGGTAAGCAGTGAAGCGTTACACCGGTCTCTAGAACCTTAGTCCTTGCCTTAGCAAGGAACGGGGTAGGTTTTTTAGTCAGTAAGAGTCTGACACTGTTCCCCGCTCCGCACAAGGGCGGAATTTGTCATTCGATGATTTTTACCTACCATAAAAAAAACGCACACTCCCCGAAATGTAAACGGTAGAAAACCGACAGGCAAATGATATAAATTACACAAAGTAATGCACCTGGCTGGTTTTGAACTCGCAACCTACAACTCGTAAGTAGGAGCCGTTACCACCCGACCACCATTCCTCAGATTATTGATCATTACAAGGAATTATTACAGAAATATAACTTCTATAGCCGTGCGGCAAAGTCAACCTTTCCTTTAGTTCGCCGTAGTCGACTGATTACAACTATATTCGTCATTCCAATCTATTTTAATCACTATACTACATAATAATAAGAGTTATTTTCAAGCTAACGCTTGCGCATGGTGCGTCATCACCATTGTTATAGGAATTCTGTGTTTTCAGTACGTCAGGAGTAATGACAGCAGTATATAGTACTCAGCAGACAAGACCACGGATTAGAATAACAAGGATTGTTTGATTATGGGGGGTTTTGAGGCCGTAGGGGGAGTGATCAAAACCTAGATCTAGACTAGGTTTTTTTATAGATAGACTAGCTTTTGCCCGCGGCTTAGCCCACGTGGTATTGGGGTTGGGGTTGGGGTTTCCAGGATAAAAAGTAGCCTATGTCCTATTCCAGAGTGTATCCTATGCCTGTGCCAAATTTCATCCAGATCCGTCCAGCCGTTTTGGCGAGATCGAGTAACAAACATCCAAACATCGTAACTTTCGCATTTATAATATTAGTAAGAAGTAAGATTATACCATAAACACAACTTGGTTCATTACAAAAGCCAAAGTGACTTTATCTGTTTGTCTATTACGTTTTCATGTCTAAAACACTGCACCAATTTTGATGGATTTTGAAGGAGAGATTGGTTGGAAGAAAGACGTATGGTAGTGTACGAATGGTAGTGTACATGGTTTTTTTTATGGTAGGTAAAAATCACCGAATGACGAATCCTGCTCTTCGGCGGAGCGGGAAACAGTGTCAGTGACTAAACAACCTACCCCGTTCCTTCCTTGCCTTAATCCCAGAGCCCCGGTGTAACGCTTTCGCATCAACCCTCGGCCCCAGGAGGCTTCGACCCTATAGGGCACAACTAGGTGACGATTGGTCCCGGTACAAGCAGTTTTCAGAGAACAAGGTGTGACTGTATGCGGTTAAAAATGACACTGAAGTTTATTTTTAGTTTGTTTCCAGTTTCATACAGTATTAAGCGTGCTAATAAAGTTTGTTCAAGTTTTTGAGTTCACTGCGTGTCCTATTTTCTGAGCAGCAAGCTGACTTAGACACATTTTTTCTGTTATAGTACGCGGAAAGTTGAACTAAAATGGCTGTCTTTGTTATGGTTATGCGCAAATCCAAGCTGGGCTACACTGCGATTGAGACCCAAAATTCGTAAGTGCGCATTGAAGGTCTATAGTTATTTAGGTTCAACTTATATGCCACGTTGTTGCTGACATTTGTCAACGCTGTTCCTGCCTTTTAATGTTCCTGTGGGACACAGGCCTCCTCTCTAGGAGAGGGAATGGGCCATAATCCACCACGCGGGCCCATTGCGGATTGGTGAATGTCTTGGTGTACGTCTTCGAATTTATAGTTCTAGTACATGCCGGTATCTTTTCTTAGCACAGAGATTCTGATCCCGATTTCCGGTTACCGCAGGCGCGGGTTTGTGGACGGCGAGCAATGGGTAGCTCGCTGCCCAACCGTCCAGACTGGGTCCAAGTCGTCAATAGCGCGTACCGTTCGACGTACCTCAAAGAGATGTCAACAAACCGTTGGGGTCCAGCAGAGTCGAAGCCTACTGAAAAAAAGGCAATGAAGGCACAGTAGTGAGTTTTTAGTTAGTAATAGTCTGACACCATATCCCGCTCCGCTCAAGGTCGGGAGTCCTGAGCGGAGTGCCGCTCAAGGTCGGGAGTCCTGAGCGGAGTGCCGCTCAAGGTCGGGAGTCCTGAGTGGAGTGGGTGATAGTGTCAATGAATGATTTTCCCAGCTAAAAAAGATTGTGGCGTGATTGTTTTCCTCCAAAAAAATGTGGTTTTCTTATGCGTCTTGGAATTATGTAAATGAGCAGCAATAAAAAGTGCTAGGTACACGAGAAGCCAACGGCCTGGCCGTCACCTATACAGGGTGGAATTGAAGTCGCCGGAATTATTCTTACCCAAGGCGCTACTCAGTAAACTCAAACTCAAACTCAAAAACGTTTATTTCAAATAGACCATTTACAGGCACTTTTGAAATGTCAAAATTGAAGCTAATTTGCACGTTCCAAGGCGTAGACTCCTATGGAGAAGAACGTGCAAGAAACTCCATGGGCACTCTTTTAAAACAAATTTATATATTTACATATTATGTACTTAGTTACAAAATTAAGTATACCTACTAATTACATTAGACCTACTGTTACGCAAATCAAAAATATTATTAATGCCAGTATGGAAAACCTCAAAAATTTTGTAAGTAATATGGTAAAAGACTTATTATTGCAAATAAAGAGTAAAAGTACTAAAAAAAATATTTTTCAACCTTTCTACTACCGTAATTATAGACACAATTAAAGAGCAATAGATGTGCGAACGTCGGCGTTCGCTTTGGGCTCAAAAGTTTAAACGCCAAAAGTCGTGAAGTATCAAAATTATAAGTTTTAGGATACCGTAATTATAGACACATTAAATAGACAATAGGGATGCGGACACCGGTGTCTTCTTGGGACCTAATGAACTAAAGCGCAGTAAATTATTTTTAAAAACAAACATCAAATAATACTAAGAACTAGTATTTCCTAAAATAACAAAAGATTCGTGTAATAGTAGATTTAATGCAATTAGTATCATCATCATCATCATCATCAGCCTTTTAATGTTCCCACTGCAAGGACACAGGCCTCCTCTCTCTAGGAGAGGGAATGGGCCATAATCCACCACGCGGGCCCAGTGCGGATTGGTGGATGTCACATGTCTTCGAATTTTTTGGTTCTAGGACATGCCGGTTTCCTCACGATGTTTTCCTTCACCGTTTTGAGAGCAGTGGTGATGAAATAAATTACACAAAGTAATGCGCCTGGCTGGGTTTGAACCCGCGACCTACGACTCGTAAGTCGGGGCCGTTACCACTCGGCCACCACTGCTCTCTAATTAGTATCGCGAGTAGCACATTGAGTAAGAATATTGCCCCCGACTTCAATTCCACCCTGTATACACTGAGTCAGTTATTTAACGACGTATATGTGAAACATTGACATTACCTATGTGTAATAAAAGATACTACATTATATTGTTGTGTTAATAGAAACTTTTTGGATATCGATTATGAATATCAATATGTAGAAATTAATGTTATTTTTTTTAAATAGTACCATCGAAGGCAATTTCGCTTGACCACCGCTAAGCTCATTTTTGCTTGTACCTACTCAAAACGGAAACTACAAAGGTTTGGTTTGGCAGGTTTCAAGCGAAAATTATTTTAAGTTATCAGGTTGAAATTACCGCGATAGTACCTACTATGATTTGCCCTGTATCAGGGATGTGTTCACAATTTATTTAATTAATTAATTACAACAACGGTCTAACAACCAATTACAGTGGCTAAGCAAAAAAAAAAACAAAATTGTAAACAATTACAAACATGTAAAATCACATACATAAGACACCCAGACTCGTAACACCTATCTGGTAGGCCATACGAATATATTTATTCCGAGCGGGAGTCGAACCTGCGATCCGTAGCACAGCACTCCGCAGGTTGACTAGGCCATTGTCATCAAATATGATCTACCTTTTATTTCCTATTTTTTTTAATTTTTCATTATTTTCAGGTCAATGTTTTGGTAGTTATACATCATCATCATCATCATTTCAGCCGAAAGATAGAAATAACTAAAATAACGCATCGATGCAGCTTTGAGCAGACTCTGATGACAGCCTTAGGCTGCGTTGTCATCAGAAATATGCAAGGATATATAGCGGGGGATGTGTTTGTAAGTAACCAACCGCAGACCGAGGTGAGATAAATGAAGAGATTGAATGAAGACCGCCCATTGTAACACCTTAGTAATTTTAAGCTCCTAATGTACTAAATTGTATTTATGGTGTAGCTACAATAAAGAGTATATCTATCTATTCTATTGTTTCGCTATGCATCCTCGCACATCTCTGGTGGAAACGCAGCCTAAATGCGGGGTAGTGGATGAGGCGGCAAATAGCTGTCACAAAATTTTACAATGAAGGATTATTGTAACAATAAAGGGCGGTATGAATCTGATGGACTACATAGTTAGGAGTTATTTAGTTTTTCAACGCCATATAGTTTTGGTTGTTTTTAGTTAGTTAAGGGGCTTTTTATTCGTCCTCTATTTTAGTACATATTAACGTACTCGTAGCTTCGTAGTATATAACCATGGTTCATTGTTTAACATACATATGTAAATGTATAGATTAAAATATGTTACATATACTCGTAGATTAAAGTCAAGTTGGTCAAAAATATTATAGCAAACGGTTATATTTATATTCTTAATATTTACAGTGTAATCATATTAAAAATATACTAACTGTCATTATAAATATATACCTACAATATATATACTTAATAAAAAAAAATAACTAAATAACTAATACCTATAGCATCGAAAATTTTTCTTGTTTTGATTTGTAAAAAGAAAAATGTATTGAATAAATTAAACGATGGAGATGAAAGTGACAGTGATTTCAAGTTCGTGTCAAACACAAATTAGAAACAAAGATGACTCGACTCATGGCTGAATTTCATATTTTATTCTAGGCTAACACTACCGTTTCTGAAGCATCTTTTAAAACTACAACAATTTCAACAACAGCTACAATTAACATCTACAACGAAAATTCAGTTAAATTCGCAAAGAAAACGCATGAATTCATGAACAACACGAAATAACAAGCAGAAATATGGCGGAGCGAGATTGCAGAGTGAATCCTTACACCTAGCGCGGAATAATTATTTTAAAGTCACCTCTAGGACGCCTTTGAGTCATACCTTGTTTGTTTTCATTCGACTCAGCTTCGTAAATACGACTCACTATCGTTGAGATGATCAATGTTCCTTTATTTCGCTGTACAGACGGTAGATGGCAACAGGGACGGTACCTAGTAATGTTTATATACGTACTCTCCATTCATGGAAAGGTAAGCAGATGAGAAGGTGATTGTGCTGGCATTTTTCTGTGATACCGTAATTTCTTAGAGGTGTACAAGGTTTTTTTTTTTATGATGGGTAAAAATCACCAAAATCCTGGCCTTGGATGGAGCGGGAAATAGTGTCAGAATTTTAGTGTCTAAACCACCCAACCCTGTCCTTCTTTATTTTAGTTCCAGAATCTTGGTCTTTCATTTTCGCATTAACCCATGGCCCAGGAGGCTTCGGCTCTGCTGGGTCCCTAAAGTTTGCTGATAACTCCTTGAGGCGCGTGGTAACGCGCACGGTCAATGACGAAGGAACAGGGGTGGGTTTTAGTCAGTAAAATTCTGACGTTTTTTCTCGCTCCACAGCGAGTGAGATTAGTTAAATATTTATTTTATGTATTTCCATAAGCCCGCGCTTGTGCTGACCAAGAATTTCCTTTCGACTCTCGATGAGCGTGTCTTCAGCGGTTTGAAAGTGGCTTTCATGGTGGCTAATGCTTGCTGCCTGGGCGTGAAAATATCTTCACACCCTGGCAGCAAGCACCAGATAACTTCTGCGAAGCACTACGAACACGAAGAACAGTCACTGATCACTCTACGGTCGGTGCTTCACCCAAGCGGAGTACACCACCGTATCCTCCGGGCGATCCATACAATGGGTGGCACTAGGGTGATTCTTTCCAACAAATCTCAGCCTCTGTAGATTAAAAGAAACAAATTACCACCACTATGCTATATCTGAATTGTATTATTTTCTTTCAATTCAAATAAAATTTTTTCATTAAAAGATACCAGATATGTCAAGTGAAATCGGAAAATATAGATTCTATGTATATTATTCCAACAACTACAGTAAATCACACCAACAATAACAACAAAAGCAATACATTTTTTTATCTAATTATATAATTTTACAATGGGTTTATTAAGGCCTGAAATAAACGATAAATAAATAATAATAATAAATATATTTAGATAAAAATGAAATACCACTCACTAATTAATTATCGAATCAAAAATCGAAATCTCAGAAACTATAACACCTACAAACTTAAAATTTGGCAGGTTTTTTTTATTTGTTATAAACTAACGCTTGACATATCAGATGGGATTGCATCCCATCTGATATTAAGCAGTGATGAATTAAAACCCTATTCACTCTAGCCTTGAAGACACCCAAATTATAATCGGATGGGAAGACCGCAGCAGGCACTTAGTTCCAGTTCTTCGATTGTGCGCGGAATGAAAGATGAAGCGAAACGCTTAGTCCGAACCGTAGAGGTTTCAACAACGTAAGGATGATTACTCGGCGTGTGTCGGGTTGTCAGATGATAAAAGAGTTGGAGGAATCAACTCATGCAATTCCTGCGCACACTTTCCAAAAACCAAAAAAAGGTAAGTTCCCTTACGAGTATATAGGGTAGGGTGTAGTATAGACGTCCGTTAAGAACGGATTTTACGAAACTTCTCCCCTACACCTTCACGCGGGCAAAGCCGCTGGCAGAACTTAGTAGTATATGACGTCATCATTCGCACTAATATGCACGACAATCAGCTAAATTAGCGACGCAAAGAAAGTCGAAACAGTCCGCAGGTTGTCGACCTGTGCAGGCGTAGATAAAACCTGATAGCATATCTCAACTAATGCCACACAGCCCGAAATATACTGAAAATATTTGCTTTTGCAAAAATAGCTAGTGTTTATATTTTTTTTTGCATTGCATTTCCTTATAGGTTAGCTAAGTTGCTAACCTTATTCCTCGTTTACACTTTGGCCCAACCTCGGCCAATCGCCATTGTGTTTACGGGATTTCCCCATTTATACAATGGCTACAAAATGGCGATTGGCCGAGGCTTGCCAACACTTGGCAAGCGTGTAAACCTACCTTTATATTTTTTATCATTAGTTTTTAAACTCTTGAGTCCCAAGCGAAAGCCGTCGTTCGCATACCTATTGTCTTTCTATTGTCTCTAATGTGAGAGCAGTAGTAGCCGAGTAGTAACAGCCCCGACTTACGAGTTGTTAGTCGTGGGTTCAAACCCAGCCAGGCGAATTACTTTGTGTATATTTCATCACCACTGTTCTCAAAACGGTGAAAGAAAACATCGTGAGAAAACTGGCATATACAAAACCAAAACTTCGAAGATATGTGACATCCACCAATCCGCACTGGGCCCGCGTGGGATTATGGCCTATTCCATCTCTTAGACAGGAAGCCTGTATCCTAGCAGTAGGAACATTTAAAAGGCTGATGATGCCCCAAGCAAACTCTGGCTTTCTCATACATATTGTCTTTCTATTATGTCTCTAATTACGGTACTCGAAAGGTTAATTATATAAGAACAGGCAGTTTTTATACATATAGTTTACTTGCTTTTGTCAGCGGCTCCGCCCGCGTACATAAAATATAGCCTATGGCACTCAGGAGTAAAGCAGCTTTCTATTGTTGCTAACATTTTTCCAATCGGAACAGTAGTTCCAGAGATTACCCCCTACAAACAAAAAAACAAACTAACAAAAAAACAAACTTTACCTCTTTATTATATTAGTGTAGATGTAGATGTAGATAGATAACGATACGGTTAGTGCAGTGGTTGCGCGTTTCGCTGTCGCAATGCGGACCGTGCGTTCGATTCCCATAAGGAACGAATATTTGTAAGGTTCTATTTTATATAGGTTCTATATATATTACAAAGTTCTTACCACCTTCCGTTTCCATTATCAGATCAACTGCATAACATAATAATTTTGCATTATCATCTAATTGACACATTCATACAAAATTTGAGATCAATCCGTAACTGGGAAGTTATATTTCTTTTTGTTTTAATTTTCTATAAACTAATACTTGACTGCGATCCCACCTGATGGTAAGCAGTGATGCAATCGTTAATGGTGAGGCGCATTAGTTTATTAAAGGCCTATTCACTCCAGCCTTGAAGACACCCAAATTATAATCAGATGGGAAGATCGCAGCAGGCAAATTATTCCAGTCCTTCGATGTGCGCGGAATGAATGATGAAGCGAAACGCTTAGTCCGAACCGTAGAGGTTTCATTTACGTAAGGATGCTGATACTCGCCGTGCGTCGGATTGTCCGATGATAGAAAATAGATGATAGAATTTACAAGAATTGATCACAAACATCGAAACAGATTAAACTAAATAAAAGCTTGTAAAAAAAGGATCGGTTTCGATATTAAATGACAAATTATAAAATAGAGCAAATAAATAAATAAATAATAATCTTTATTTATTTCATGATTTCACAAAAATAGGTAACAGGCACATGTAGTGAATCTTAAACAATAAGTGTGTTCACAAAGAATAACTTAATATGTAACTTACGATTATTTAAGAACTAAAGGAAAAACTTTATTAACCTAGCATTACGTATAATTAGCGACTTGCCCGAGGTAGGTTTATAAAAACCTGTGTTTCGGGTCATCACTTACAAATGAACAAAATAAGGCATTCATTCTGATTCTTGTAATCATACTAGAAAATAACACCATTGCACCACTATGTAGAACAATATTATACATAGTTATAAGTCGTTACGTCATTGCGTGCGTAATTAAATAACTTTTATATAATTAGAAGAATGAAGTCAGGGGTTTCTAGACGGAGCATATGCACATTATAATTCGAAGTTGAGTGCTTAGAGCGAATTACGCCTACAACAGTCCACGGACGCGTAGCTTCAGAGACGCGTATTCGGCGTAATACGCTTAGCTTACATATAAAACTATGTAGGCACAGGCTCGTGGACGACGAGCAATAGGTAGCTCGCTGTCCGCCCATCCGGTAACCGTCCCGACCGAGCCCAGGTCGTCGACGGCGCGCACTGTTCCCGCGCGCCTCAAGGAGTTATCAGCAACTGTAGGGGCCCAGCAGGGTCGAAACCTTCTGAAGCCAAGAGTTGATGTGAAAGCAGAACACCGGTGCCTTGTAACTTAGGCAGGAAGGAACGAAGTAACCGAAGATGTGAAATCAACCAAAAATTTCGGTATAGCGTCTCGTCTCTAGGGGAGCGTTCAAGTATTACGTAACGCAATTTTTGAAGATTTTTGACCCCCCCCCTCCCCCCTTGTAACGCACCGTAACTTTTTTCTGTACCCCCCCTCCCCCTCTCTAAACGTTACGTAACATTCAAAGTGAGCATTTTTACCTAAACTTTTCTTTATTTTTCAGCTTTTTTTAGCCGTTGTCTAAGACCAGACTAATACAATCGAGGGATTCCTATAAAAAGTACCACGTATATGAAAAAGGTTGCCATTTTGGGAGTTTTGATTTCCTAATTTTTTATTTAAAAAAAAAAAACAATGTTACGTAACGTGTAGTAAGAAAGACCCCCCCTCGTCCCTGTAACGCATCGTAACGTTTTACGAGACACCCCCTCCCCCCCAAATCGCGTTGCGTAATACTTGAACGCCCCCTAGTTTCTATTGCAAGTAGCCTTACTACATACGTGCGTACTTATCGTTTTCATTGTAAAACTTTACAGGCAGATAGATGAAGCTGCGTGTTGTTATAATTGATAGGTGTGTATCAACGAGCCTTAATGACCGCATGTTTAGTATATTCGCATTTACTATAACAACATTTGAAACCCGATTAGTCACCAATGTGAATTTTTCAATTCATATTGGTTTAGTGGTTAGTGGCCCTGCCAGAGGTCGTGGGATTGATTCCCACCCGGGACAAACGTTTCCATGATGAGCACCATCATTTGTTATGTGTCTGAGGCTAATTTATCTATAATATGTAGGTACATAATTATGTATTTAGAAATATATAAGTAGAGAATGCCTTGTTGCATTAAGTCCGCCTATGTACCACTACTGTACATGAAGATTAAATAAATAAATAATAATAAATAAATAACTATGTTTATCAGTTATCTAGTACTCATAACACAAGCCCTGCTTAGCTTCGAACCCACGACCTGCGGTATAGCAGTCTGAGCCACTAACTAGTAGACCAAGAGGCTAATTAAACTGGTCCATAGTCTAGGTAAGGTTTAATGTTGAAATGATTTTAACGGAAAAATAAATTTGGCGGTACGAAGTTTGCTGGGCCTAGTTATAAATAAATAAAATATAATTACGAATAACCACATTACGACTAAAATTCATAATTGCACACAATAAGAGATAAAAGTTTAACCTATGACCTATATGCGTCACAACTCAGCTATATTTCATTTCAGTGGGCAAAATTTAAACATTTTCAATGCACGATTTTTCATGTGGAGGCTTTTCCTGTTAAAATTATTAATCAACAAACGCTTGTATAGTGGCTGATGTTGGCTTCACACATACATATGTATGTGTGTGTATTATGTATTACATAGCATTATGTACTTGCTCATCATTGATCGAAATGTTTCTCTACTAATGTTTCAAAGAATTGTATTTGTTGGGTTGTTTATGTGTTTGAATTACCTCATTAAATAACAGTTGCAAATGCGGTTTACTGAAAAGTCCTTGGTTCGATTCCTCTTATAGAATTAATCACATTTTCGCTCAAAGTTGTGGTGATTCTTAACACGGGCAGTGTGCAACGAGGTCTAACAGACCTCGTAGATTTGTGCCTAGCTTTCTATTAAAAAAATCATAGTCTTCTCTGCCGTGCAGAGACCGTAACTTCAATTTGGTTTGCTTCAGGAAAAAGACGAATTTATATCTAATTAGCAGATTTTTTTTGCTATTTCAGATTTAGTGCCATAGACAGACCGGTGGGATTCTTCGATACTGGCTCGTTGGACCCGGCTGCACGCAGTCGTATAGTGGTTACTGGTTGGCCACTACCATCGGGGAGTCCACCTGGACTGGCCACACACTGTTTTGTTACTAATTTGTAAGCTTGCAATTGTACTAACATATGGATGTAATCGCAAGATAGATAATATACCGCGAACATCAAGGGACTGGAACAGTTTGCCGGCTGCAGTCTTTCTGTCCGAATATAATTTAGGTGTCTTCAAGGCTAGAGTGAATAGGCTCTTAATAAACTAGTGCGCCTTACCATCAACGATTGCATCACTGCTTACCATCAGGTGAGATCGCAGTCAAGCACTTGTTTTTTACATTTAATAAAAAAATGATGAGTCTCCGTGCGTGAGTGATCGTCCGTGCGTCACTGCGGGATGCCAACTGAAAACCAGCACTGGGTTTCTGACGCCCAGCAAATGCTGAGGTGGTAACCCTTTCGATTCGGGCACGCTCAGCGTAAACTTTATTTTTGATATTTTTACCTTGTGTTTTGTAATTGTTGTGCTATGTCTGTATCGAATAACTGTATTTCTATTCTATTTTACTCTAATTAAATGATTATTATTATAGTAAAAGTGGTTTGTTATCATCATTACAATCACGTATTTAAGTATCGGTCACTTATTACCAATCAACCTATGTAGGGTTTACAGCTTCTTTCCTCTTTCTCGCTCGCACGTCTGTCATTTTAATACGTCATGGTATGATTCCTAGTATTCTATGATAACTCTACTTCACTTCATAAACAACATAATATATTATGTAACATAATAAACGCAAATCCTGGCAGGAGATATTTATGGTAGGTAAGAATCATCCAATGACGAATCCCGCCCTTGGGCGGAGCGGAAAGCAGTGTCAAACTCTTACTGTATATCAGAATCGATTTTAGCTATTTTCAAAATAGGCAATTTTTTTTTAAATAGGACTCCACAATTACTTATTTTGATAAATTCTTTAATGACAATACTCATGCACTACCAATTTAGTGAGTATTATATATTTGCCTAGAATTTGTAAGATAACGATTAAAAAAAACTACCTAAGTGTATTTAAACAAAATTGCAGACCTTATTATTATGCTTAGAACTTTCTTTTTTAATTTGGGACTATAAGGATGTGCACTACTATAGTCTTTACATATTATTTTTATTTTTTTGGGTTAAACTAATGGTTTTTTTGCAATCAAACCTGATGGTAAGCAGTGATGCAATCGTTGATGGTGAGGCGCACTACTTTATTAGCCTTGAAGACACCCAAATTATAACATTCATGTTTTGTATTTCATCATCATCATCATCAATTCAGTCGAAAGACGTCCACTGCTGGACATAGGCCTCACCCAAACGTCGCCACAACGACCGGTCCCATGCATCTTGCATCCATCGAATTCCGGCAACCTTGACCAGGTCGTCGGCCCACCTTGTGGGAGGCCTACCAACACTACGTCTTGCGGTACGCGGTCGCCACTCCAGAACCTTTCGGCCCCAGTGACCATCTTTTTTGTATTTGGGATTTTGAAACCAGAAATAAATAAAGTATAAAACTACTAAACCAGAAAACCACCGTAAAGCTTAAATTAAATTACAACATTGACAATCATGTATTTGAATAGGTTCGTAATTAATTAATGGCTAGATTAATTACAATAGATACTATTCAACTATTGACAGACCAATAAATCAACCGCATGTCACCAAGTTGGACATGGGTGCCATTGAGTTCCTCACCGGTACACGTAACGTACAGTCATGAACATAAATATGTGGTTTTTACGCCAAAATCGAAAAGAAAAGTGTCTTTACACACAAAATAAACACACAGGAAAAAACAAAATCGAAAAGTTGAAAAAAGTGTAAAACAATACAGAAAAAAATCTACATTTTTTTAAATTGTTGATAGGTTCGCGCTTGACCGCTATCTCACCCGCTGGAAAGCGACGATGCGGTCGACGATGGAGCGCGTTTACCTAGAAATGACCTATTCACTCTTGACTTAAAGATTCCCGGATTATAGCTATCAGGAAACTCAGACTCCGGAAGGAATTCCACTCCTTAGCTGTACGCACAGTGAATGTGTTCCGAAAAGGTTTTGTACGTTTAGGTGGAATGTCCACCATATACCTTGCTACTGGGGCCAAGGGTTGATGCGAAAGCGAAAGCGTAACACAAGGGCTCTGGGATCAAGGCAAGGAAGGAACGGGGTAGGTTGTTTGGTCAGTAAGAGTATGAAACTGTTTCCTGCTCCACCCAAGAGCGGGATTCGTCTTTGGATGATCTTTACTTACCATAAAAAAACCATGTACCTTGTACACTACCATACGTCCTTCTTCAATGTCCAATCAATCTCTACTCCAAAATCAATCAAAATTGGTGCAGTGTTTTAGACATGAAAACGTAGTAGACAAACAGATAAAGTCACTTTCGCTTTTGTAACGTAAAAAGTAAAGATTTCACAAATAAATGGTCTTTCTTTGTTGCGTAAGCGCCATTTATTTTTGCTGACGACTGTATTTACGAAAATTATGTTCTATAAGTCGAAAGGGTATATTTAGGGAAATGGGATTGCGTAATACCTTTATATATTTTGAAAATAACTTTCTTGGAGGAAAATTTCGTAATAAACCTTTCGTTTCCCTATTTTTTGACTGTCCTGTTGGTCTAGTGGTTAGTGGCCCTGACTGCTATGCCGGAGGTCGTGGGTTCGATTCCCACCCAGGACCGTTTGTGTATTGAGAACAATCATTTGTTCTGTGTCTGGGTGTAATTTATCAATATATAGTATGTATTTATAAATATATAAGTATGTTTATCAGTTGTCTAGTACCCATAACACAAGTTCTTGCTAGCTCTTTCTTAGCTTGGGACTAGATGACGTTGTGCGACAGTTGTGGAATATATATATACTTATATATTTGGAGTGTAGAACCCTAAAAACAATGACAGTGCTGAGGTCAGCGGTTTCAGGCAAAAACTCGTCTCGCGTTTATTCAAATTCGCAGGAAAATTAATGTGAGACAAATGTACATGACTTATTGTCACTTGTTTTTGTTTATGTGTGTAGCTTTTCTATAATAATGTGAGACAAGGAATAGGCTTTTAATAAACTAGTGCACCTCACCATCAACGATTACATCATCATCATCAGCCTTTTAATGTTCCCACTGCAGGGACACAGACCTCCTCTCTCTAGGAGAGGGAATGGGCCATAATCCACCACGCGGGCCCAGTGCGGATTGGTGAATGTCACATGTCTTCGAATTTTTTGGTTCTAGGACATGCCGGTTTCCTCACGATGTTTTCCTTCACCGTTTTGAGAGCAGATCACTGTTTATAATCAGGTGGGAGTACAGTCAAGCACGTTATATAAATTTAAAAAAGTTTTCTGTACAAAGTACTAGTATTAAAGTAGAAATACTGTGCCCACACGTGGGCGACGTATCTGGGTGCATCAGTTTCCATACATTGTACAGTACGGCCGTCGGATCTTGGCGAGTCTGAAAATATTAGGCTCTGCGAATTTTAGCGCTCGATAACTCAAGAGTAAGTATGCACCTCTTCCCGGTAGATAAAAGGTTTTTTTTTCTTTCCTTTGAGAGCTTCTTAGATTAGAACATCAGGGCTGCGGCCACGCTGCTGTCGCGCAGCACCTTGCGGCTAATTTAAAAACAACCTAACATTCAATTGTTTGTAATTAGTAATTTTACCTTTTGCTAACGAGAATACTTCGTCTAATGCCTTTTTTCCTGAGAAATTATCAATTAACTTCTTCCTCTGGATCCACCCTGGCTTACGGCTTTCGGCTGACGGCTGGACGGCGAGCACCTATAGGTTGCCGTCCGTAAGGCGCGTTTATGATGGCTGGGAATCGTGTGGCCACACGAGGAGCCTCCGGCGGGAGGCTCTCCTCTCGGTTTCGACCACCTCCCATACCCACTCACCCCGTACAACGGCCTGAATCAGGGCTAGGAGTGAAGGGTCCCCACCACCAACCGCTTCCACGAGTTTATCTGAATCCTCACGTGCCTAATTTACTATTGAACTTTCCTCCGAACGTGAAAAATGAAATATAAATAAAAATCAGGTCATAGAACCAACTAACTATGATTAGGTTCAAGAGATTTAATAAATAAATGGGAGGCGCCTCATTTAGCTTAAAGAGGCCAACGACATTAGAACCTCCTAAGTCCTAAAAGGAGTGATATTTGATGTTCAGTTGATCGCGCTTTGTTTCCTCTAAAGGACTTACGATCCAGCCATGACCTCACCGTTACCATGGAGACGGAGACGCTGGTTACATGAGCAGTACAAAAGTACTCACGGGTTGGATTTGGGTTTCTTTTATAACACCATTACATAAATATGGTTATGGCAACGGTAGATTGAAATTTTTGCCATGAGCTCTAATTATGTAAGTATGAAATCAACAGTGGATTTCGGACTGAAAAGCTGAAAAGTCGATCAATATTAGCTAGTGGAAACGACGTGACTGAAGTCGGGTCTTTTAGGCAAGCTGTAAGTTAAAGAAGGCAACTATAAAAAGGAAATTAATTATGAACAGTCTGTTTTAGAGTAAAAAAAAAATTAAGAACAAAATTTAATAGTAGATACGTATTTAATACAAACAAAAATCAATATACCTATATAAAAATCAATGCCACATTTCGTTGTATTTTTATAACTCAAGAACGGGTTCATCTATCCAAACCTAATGTTTAGGCATTGTACGGACTATTCAGTAGATGGTTTATGTGAAGTTTGCAAAAAAATGTAATAATATAAACTAAACTACAAATACTTTTATACTAAACCTAACTATGAACATATAATACAAAAACACAAAATATACTTAAGCGTCAAAGTTCTCCTCCACATCGCTGTCATAGGGGAATGTGTCCAGAAGACTGGCAGCATTGCCACGTTTAATGGCAATGCTAATTATTTGAGCGAAGAAAGAGCCAGCCCTCTGGTTACGTAGAGTCTACGAGTAATGTTATCGAGAAATTTCCTTAAAAAAACCAAATTAAAACAAATATTAACTATATAAAGACTAATTATATCTATGGGTTTTCTGTTGCATATTATGCAAAAACATACATAGCACAGTGGTTTGATAGTTCATGTACAAACGCGAGTTTAACACAACAAAACTTTACAAAAACTTTAAAAAAAATCTTCAAAATATATAACTTAGATAAGTACATCATACATTCAGAGACATACGTATAAATCTCATGTATCGTTTTCTATTTGTTTGGTCAAAATATTTCTTTATCATTTCAGTCCAGACGCAACTGAAACTCGTACAAAAAATACCAATACAAAAAAAAAACTGTAAACATTCATCAAGAATTCCGAATACTACGAAATTTTACCGATTTTCTTAGGAAGTACACACTCAACGGATACAATTAATTAGTACTGAATCACTACAGAGACTTGTACACGAGTTCAAAGTTACATTCATGTAATATTTCAGAAGCTTACAAGTGTTATCAGCTGTCGTGACGTAGCGGTGATATGCAAAGTGACGTAACGCCGCTAAAAATAACGCGTTATTATTGACCGCTTAATGACATGAATGAGTAACCTTTACGTAGTGTCAAGTTTACAATGAAACACATAAATAAACTTGTAAAATTATCTGAGAGATGCGTTATGTCCTTGAACCAAAAATTCATGCGACATCCACCAACCCGCATTCCTGCCGGTTTGTGTGCAACTGTTACCGCGGCTCTGGTGGATAAGGCAAGGGAGGTACGGGGTAGGTTTTTTACTCAGTAAGAGTCTGACACTGTTCGATGTTTTTCACCTACCATAAAAAAAAACCCAACCCGCATTCGGCCCGCGTGGTGGATTACGGCCCTTTCCCACTCTTAGGCTTGAGTCCCAGCAGTGGGAACATTATAAGGCTGATGCTATAGCTAATGCTAAGGAAACGTGAAAGTTTGCGTTTAGATAGGTACGTTTTTTGGTAAAAACCAGAGTCGAACAAGGATAAAATGTGTGGAAAATTCCACGCTTACAAAATACTTAGTCGCTAAAGTACTCGTATTTTTCGATTGTTTGCTAATTTTATGCTGAATTTCATTTATTATTTTCGTTAAAATGTAAGTTAAAAGTTTGACGAAGCGATGTAATGGTCGAATGGTGTACAGACTCTCATGGTGTAAACAGCGGTGTCACCATTCGCTTCTCGCACTCGGCACTCGGCTCCCCGTCAAGTGTCCGTAATTCTTTGAAGGTTAATACTGCCGTCGTCACCATCAGCGTTTATTAGACTTGATTAGTCTCTACACAGCTCTCCAACTCTTATCTACAACACACACTTAGTTTCAATTTCATCTACGTGTAACGTACAAGAACAATTTGTTCGAAGAATTCCGTACAAAAATTAAATAGGTAGTGTTGTATGCGATACTGCGCTGCCAATCTGCTGGTCGGTGTAGCTTGGAAAATTACGATTTAACACTTCGCTGTATTACCTTCGATTGTTTTCTTTGATTTGGAAAAGTTTTATACCTTCGATATTAGCTAGAACCAACTACATTATATGTATATACTTATACTACCTCACAGCAAGAGGGCTGTTTAGGTGGAAAATGAGCAAATAACAGCAATTTAGCTTCATTTTTTTGTAAATGGTCTATTTGAAATAAGCGATTCTGATTTCGGATTTCTAAAACCTCGCACTCTGAATGGAGCGGAACAGTCAATGTCAGACTTTTACTGAATAAAATACACGTGTATTTTTTCAATTACCTTTTCCTTAGAACCATTCGAATAATCTAAACAGTTAGAGAGTTTTTTTTTGTGGTGGGCAAAAATCATCCAATAACGAATCCCGCTCTTAGGCGAAGCGGGAAACAGTGTTAGGCTCTTACTGACTAAACACCCTACTCCTTTGCCTTTCGCACGGGGACCAAATCTTCCTTTCCCAAAGAGACCCTGGGCTCCAGCAAGCTTCGACATTTTTGCAGAACAGTTTAGTGTTTAGTGCTTCTTTGTTTTACGTTATATTGATCGACACATTTATGCCGTTCGCTGCTCTGATTGGCCCGCTCCAAGCTATCAACCAATCAGAGAGCTAAACACGCATTCAACGCACTGGTTCATGATTTTAGGATTTGAAATAAGAACGTGTCAATCACTACTTGCATGCTACATTTTGGGATGTTTTTTTTTTAATATTTATTAGGGAACTTTGTCACAATATTGACTACGTCGCTCCTCATAGGAAAACTTTGTTATTTTTTTTTAATGGTTGTAGTATATTTTATATACTACTCTTGCATTGTCTGACATAGACTTAGTTTAGATACTGTTGCAAATACCGATTTCTAAAACATTTAGATTGCTAAACAGACTTCTTCTGATGTGTACTCTACCAGAATATGATGTACGTCCTCGATTAATCGAATAAAGATGTGACCCTTAAGAAAGATAAAGTTCCTCGATGGAATGTTTTCAGATATTCTTTCTTCTTTTTTTTCTTTTTTTAAAAAACGTTACCCCACACTAGGAATAACTTCTGTAACGTAGGTGCATTCACAAACATGTTAACTCACATATAAGACACAAGGAACAAAATTTATAAGCCGTACAAATATTTGTTCCGAAATATTTGTGGGTATTTTAACAAATACTCAACTTCAAATTATGGAATCGTTAAAGAATTCAATTGAAGTTTACGTACTGAGCCACGACGCAACTGGATAAAGGACATATGGAACAAGACATCAGCGAATTATAATGACGTCATCTGAGCTAAACCCAGGTTTTCCTGATACCTACACAGCTCCACGAGATAAAGAAACTAACAGATGTAGTACGTACGAACAAGACACATAAAGTAATCAAAGACCAGGAAAATACTGAGTTGATACTGGTTAAGGAAACTGTTTACTTCTGATAACAGAGTATAAGATACTTGGTATTTTCATACTAAGTATCGAAACATACTTAAATAGCATTCCTGGAAATACCTAAGTCTAAGGGCCAATGCAGCGTTAAGCGGGAACCCGCGCGAGTACCCATCGCGTGTTCGCGCGTGTAGAGTTTACGGCAGTCCCCATAGCAGAAATCGGATTATTACCTGCACAGTATCGCTAGTTCTATTTCAACAGTGTGCATGTAGTCGTATCAATGGAAAACTTTAATGTATTATTACGTAGCGGCAGAAGCGCGCCGCGTGGCGAGTCCGGACGAAGCATTATTCTATGGAACCACTTTCGATAGTCCCGTGCGTCTCGCATCCATAGGATTCCAGCAATCCTGGCAAGAATTGCTTTAATAGAAAAACACAACAACAAAACTCAGCTGTTCTATAGTCCGTTCAAAATAACATTAGACATTTATGAAAACCTTTTTTACTGTTCGTTCAACCGATTTTGAGTTTTATTACGTTGGCGGAATGACTAATAGCGGCTGCAATAAAAAGTTGGTTTGTAAACGACTTTTTTTGCTTTCAATGTCATCCTTATGCCTACGGTACAGAATTTAAAATCGGTTGAACATGCTATAGAGAAGGTTTCTTTAAATCTCTAATCATAATGCTTAATCAAGGTTTTTAGAACCTTTAAACTTTTGAATATCGTAATTACAGACACAATAGAAAGACATATATGACATTAACACCCATTCACTCATTGAAATTTGCATTTGTTGACATTATTGTATCAGTTTGTACCTTTATGACTTGTAAGAATTACCAATAAAAAACTATGACTATGACAATATGTGTGCAAACGCTGGCGCTCGCGTGGGGTTCTACAGTTTAATTTTATTTGTTTCTAAAAGACGATGATTTTTCTTCAACCATCAAAGCATGGCACAGAATAGAACCCGCTCTATAGAATAGATTCCCCGATTATCTAATAGCTGAGCGTCCCCGGCAGCCGGGGCACTCACAGGCTCTGATAAATCCCTCCTTGGCTCGCTTCTCTTGTCCCTGACCTGAATGCGGAATCTAGCAGATTGGCTGCAACTTAGCTTTTTTTAACACAAATATCAAGCTTTTTAAGTTTTTTTTTTTTGTACTTGCTTTTGAACACCGAATGTCGCAGTGGTCATAATCGAATGCGGATTAGACTGATGAACAGTAAACCGGTAGTTTAACCATTCGAATACTGTAACTAGAGATATAATAGAAAGACAATAGATGTTCGAATGCCGGCGTTCGCTCAGGGCTTAAGAGTTTAACACCCGTATTCACAAACAATACTCAAACGACCCTTGACTAAGCAAACGCACAGCGTTGAAATAGAGCTCTGTGATTGGTGCGTTTGTGTTGCGTAGTTCACAAACCCTGCCCTGTGCGCTCGCGAGCACTGTGAGACCGCATAGTAACGTTTGTGAATACGGGTGTAAGGATCCAGTACGGCTGTCGGATCTTGGCGAGTCTAAAGTTAGGCTCGTATTTTAGCGCTTCAAAACATGTAAATAAGTGGTTTAAACAAATAAATGCAATTTGCAGTTGTTATTGCTGTTAAAAACTGTTATTGGCATATTTTTTTTTTAAAACCTTTATTTTTTTAGAGTTTTTGTTTCACAAATAAATAACTTGTGGAATATGCCAAAGTTGTTTCTTCAACAAGAATTTATTATTTTTTAAAAATTCAATAAACGTTATTATAACCAAAAAATTTAGTGGGTTTTTCTAACATGCATTTTGACGTCGCTTATCAACGAGTCAATAATATACTTAACATATCCTTACACGTTCAAAAAACTTTAGTTTAAACCCAAAATCAAACTCAAGGGCTCACTATTACGAACCTAAACTTTTGTCATAAATAAATTAGTCGAGGGCTGTCATAATTCTCCTTAGAAGTACTTGAAAACGATATGAAATTAGAAACCCTACCACTTGGAACTGTCAGGAGATGAAACAAAAACTGTCGAGTACTGGCTAAGTCGCGTGATTAGTGCTAAACACCGTAAATCATAAAGCAGGCGATACAAATCATAACAAACAGTTTTTCAAGTAACTTTCTTTAGTTTTTAGCGACTCGAGCTACCTATTTCAAAAAAACTTAGCAATAGTAATTTTTACAGGAATCGTGACCACAGTTTCTTAACCATTCCACATATCATCATAGCCTTTTCCCAAGTAGGTCCAATGACATCTCGGGCAGGGCGGGAGATAGTGACAGATTCTATTTTAACAATGTGCATGTAGTCGTATCGATGGAAAACTTTAACGTATTATTACGTAGCGGCACATGCGCGCCGTGTGTTTGCCCGCAACGGGTCTAAAAAACCACTCCTGTTCCTTCACCTACACCATGATGCTTGATATTGCTATTGTAAATATTGGTCAGCAGCAATGTGTATGAGACGTGTGTTTTTACTATGTATTTTCCTTCTGTAAGCTATTTCAATGGATGCTAAAGGATGCAAAATATAATCATCTCATGTAGGTACAAATGACAGCACACTACGGTTTCTTTGCAGGATTGTTCATAAGAATTACTATAAGGAACAACTATGGGAAATGTAGATTTTTACCGACTTCATAAAAAGGAGGAGGTACTATGTTCGGATGTTTGTATTTTTTTTAACTTAAATAAAAATAACTTTAATTTCGGAAGTCGGTTTTAAATAAGAAACAAATAATACCGAGAAACACCGACTTCCGAAATTAAAGTTATTTTTATATTTTTAGTGAAGTCGGTATATTTTTTTGTAAAAAGTTTTTTAGTCAAAAAAATTAAGTCTCCGAAAGTAAAAACATCCGTATTTTTAAACAAGTAAAACTAATTTCTTGAGTAAAAGTAACTACTTAAGAGACAATTTGTATACCGAAAATTGAAAATCGGTGACTGCTCATTTAAAGCCACCCGCCATGATGGTTCAACTTGTAACTCGTAACCATAGCAAATGTTTCAACTTAGAGAAGACTCTATCTATATGTCCACAACTATCACACAATGCCATCTAGTCCCAAGCTAAGCAGAGCTTGTGTTATGGGTACTAGACAACTGATAAACATACTTATATATTTCTAAATATATACATATTATAGATAAATTACACCCAGACACAGAACAAATGATCGTACTCATCACACAAACATTTGTCCTGGGTGGGAATCGAACCCACGACCTCCCGCATATCAGTCAGGGTTACTAACTACTAGACCGACAGGCTAGTCAAGGAAGGTCTATGAAGCAAAGGAGGTTTTATAAACGCTCATACGTATTTCGATCTAGTATGAAACTAAACTTAACTCCTTAACTGCCAAAATTCAAGTTAAACTATAGTTAACGGAGTAGGTACCATGAGTTCCATGAAGTGTTAACTATTGAGCCGAGAAACACGACGACGCAGTTCCGAGTTTTCAAGGATTTTTCGATAATACCATGAATTGCTAATACTAGAGTTACTTCTCAGTTTTCTACAAAAAGTTTTTTTTACTGTTCGAAGGATAGACGAACAATAATTCGCTAAGTAATAGGATTTTTAGACTAGTCTCGATTCCAATATTGTGGGGTTTGAAACCTTAGTAATAAAAAATTTTAGTCGATATTTATACTGCAATCTTTTTTCCCGGGTAAAAATCATCCAAGGACTTCTCCGTGTCTCTCTCAGAGTGAGAGATTATGTCAGACTTTTACTGACTAAAAACTCGCCGAGTTCCTTCTTAGCCCTTCATACCGGAGCCGGACCTTCCTTTCAGAAGTCGATCCATGGCTCACTTAGGCTTTATTTAGAACGCTTTTGTTTTACTAACACACTAATTTCACAAAACGGTGTTAGGATTTTTATGATTTTTTTTTTGGAGAGACTCCACTTTTCGTTTTATCTGAAAATAATGTCTCGTCATTTTTTTTTTATGGTAGGTAAAAATCATCCAATGACGAGTCCCGCTCTTGGGCGGAGCGGAAAACAAGTGTCAGACTCTTACTGACTAAACAACCTACCCCGTTCCTATATCGCCATACATACCAGGGCCAGAGCCTTCCTTTTCAGACACAAACCCGTGGCCCTGATTGGCTTCGACCCTTCTGCAGGGTCCCTACGATGTCTCGTCATTATTTTTTTCTTATTTCACTGTATTGACTTGATTGGGCCATTAGCACTAGACATGACATTTAACCATTAATATTAAAACAGGAATTTCTACTACGAGTATTCCTCGCAAGATAAACCAAAATTTCTAAGTTCTCTAGTCCTTTATTTATTTAACAACTCATATGTATACATGCACACATAAAATAAAGGCGAAAAGAAGGAAATATTAAAATAGCTGTAAAGGTGACGCTTACTTTAGGAATCTCTTCCAGCTTACTTGCAAAAGCAAAAGAGGAGTTGAAGACACTACTGTAGATCGTGTATAAGAGGAGTAAGATAAAGGAGTATCTAGAACCTACACAGTAAAAAAAATATATTATTGCTTACCATCAGGTGGGATCGCAGTCAAGCACTAGTTTATAGCAATTAAAAAAATCATAATTTTATAAGTTTACGAATATATATGTGTTTTACTTCTTCAAGTTCGAACAGCTGAACGGAGTTCGATGAAACTTGGTACATTGGTAGATCATGTCTTAGAATGGTACACGTGATATTTATCCCACGATCATGGGGACCTGGGGTAATTACGCGGAGGAAGCCACCGGCAGGAGAGCTAAGTAATATTATTACAAATATTAAAAACAAGAGATAATGTTCGATCCTCCCAATTAAAAATTGCAAGACTGGCAGTGGAGAAAGAAAAAGAGTTTATTTAAGCCAAAATATGGCGCAAAACTTATAAAGAACCAGTTGAGTTTGGAGTTTCCCATGAGTTTGCTCACCAGTAGCACCGTGACCTCTACCAACACTCCCAAGGATTACAGCCGTAACGCAGCCGTTACGTAAAATATAAAAACTCATTAGTTAGCTGTTGCTTAGGTAAGTTCCCGCGTTCGACTCGAAAGAGAGATTGTTCTATAGTTCTCAGGGAGAGCGAGACGGCAAATGTGCAAAGAGTTGCTACTATTTTTACTTTACCTTTGTAACTAACCAACGCGTGACGTCAGAGCTGATGGGTAACTGACATTTGAGGCTTCAAGCGGTATTCACTGAAAATGGAAAATATATAAGTTTAATTTTTGAGCCTCGTTAATTAGTAATCATTACATAGTATAAAAAAAGTAATTCTGTCCCTATGTATGCTTAGATCTTTAAAACTACGCAACAGATTTTGATGCTGTTTTTTTAATAGATAGATTGATTCAAGAGGAAGGTTTATATGTATAATACATGCATAATATATTTAATATTAGCATTGCACCCGTGCGAAGCTGGGGCGGGTTACTAGTAATTAATAAATGATATTCGAAGACATGTGACATCCACCAATCCGCACTGGGCCCGCGTGGTGGATTATGGCCCATTCCCTCTCCTAGAGAGAAGGCCTGTGTCTCAGCAGTGGGAACATTAGAAAGGCTGATGATGATGAATAAATGATTAATGATAAATGCAATCAAGTTTTCAAAAAACACTTGTATACGTCAATTTAATCTTAATAAACTAGTGAGCCTCATTATCAACGATTGCATCACTGCTTACCATCAGGTGGGATTGCAGTCAAGCATTAGTTTATAGTGAATAAAAAAAAAACTATATACAGCTGCTCAACATATGCGGGACTGGGCTGGACATGTTTGCTGCATGACGGTCGAGCGATATGCCAGTAAAACACAAAGTTGGTGCCCTGAAACCGCGTGAGTCGTCCCTCCATCGTCAGTCAGCGGTATCGCAGACCAAGAAGGAGATGGAGGGACGATTTAGATACCTTCCCTAGGAACTGGCAAGAAGTATCTCAAAGCCGAGAACACTGGAGGGAACGGAAGGAGGCCTTGGCCTACCTGCTGTATAGGCTATTAAAAAAAATGTCGTCGTTTCTTATCTGACTACTCTGAGAAGAAATACCGAAATATATTCAGGGATCAAAGTCTTTTTAAACTCTTGTCACAAGTGAACGCCGAAGTTCGCACACATATTGTCTTTCTAGTACATCTCTAATTACTTTATTCGGAAGATTAAAGTCCATACAGAAAACTTGTACCAGTCAATTATATGAGAACCATGAAGATTGGTGTCTGAGATGTTTTTTTTTTTTTCAGGAAAGAACCACAAAGATCTGAGTGGACGGGAGGAGTCTGTGTAAGCAATTGTCAGTGTTCGTGTAGCTCAATTCAGGTATAGTAAGAAAGTTAAGGTACTCAACGATTGACGAACAATACCAAAGAAAGGACTTTTGGATAGGCCTCACAAAACTGCCAAATAAAAGATTTGGATATTTATTGTGGGATAAATATCCACATAGTCCTATCCTTCGTAATAATGAAATTTAAAAGAACATCCTGGAGGCCTGTGTCCCTGCAGTGGGAACATTAAAAAAGCTGATGATGATGAAAGGAACTAATAACGGCTGCTGTAGGTAAATAGCTGGTTTTTAAGCGACTTTTTTGCTTTTAATGTCACTTTTATGCCTAAGCAACAGAATTTGAAATCGATTGAACAGGCTGTAGAAAAGGTTTCTTTAAATCTCTAATCTTAATGCTAATAGGGTATATGATGGCGATCAAGATTTTTATAACCATTTGAATATCGTAATTAGAGACATCATAGAAAGACAATAGGTGAGCGAACGCCAGCATTCACTTGGGGCTTTTTTTTATGGTAGGTGAAAATCATCCAATGACGAAACCCGCTCTTGGGCGGAGCGGGAGACCAGTGTCAGACTCTTACTGACTAAAAAACATACCCCGTACCTTCCTTGCCTTATTCCTGGAGTCGAGGTAACAGTTTTCACCACCCTCTAGGCTCCAGGAGGCTTCGACCCTGAAGGGCCCCTGCAGTTTGCTGACAACTCCTTGAAGCGCGCGGGAACGGTGCGCGCCGTTGACGACTTGATCTTTCACTTGGGGCTAGAGTTTAATATTAGTATACAATGCTCTAGTTATAGTTTTCTGTTGGATTCAATCTGGTTTTGCAGTTTGCTGAGCTGAAAGATACCTACCAATATCTTGGTCTAACATCCAATATCAAAATTAGGATTTTGAAGTTGATTGTCCTTCAGCGGAAAAACTTGTAATTTTTTTTTTAATTAATGTAGTTATTAATTTAGAAACCTGGTGTATGTACAGTCGATCATAGGATTTGTGGAAGAAATATAATTATTGCTATTTTACCTCTTGAAAAAATAATAAGTGAGACGTGATCAAAAGCACATAGAGCGATGTCTATGGGAGAATATTTCACTCTATGATCCAAAGTGAACAAAACATACTTTATTATGGTGGGGAAAAATCATCCAATGACGTTTCTCGCTCTTGTGCGGAGCGGAAAACAGTGTCAGACTCTTACTGACTAAACACCCCACCCTTTTTCTCCCTTCCTACTGGGATCAAGCCTTCCTTTCAGAAAGAGACCCTAGGCCCCAGTAGGCTTCGACCCTTGTGCAGAGCCTCTACGAACAAAACTTGTAGTAGTATTTTGAAGTATTTACGAAAGTCAATGACAAAAAATGATGTCATCATTCATCAGCTCTTTCCAAAAGTCGATGCTGTTGATTGAAAGTCCCATAAGGCCCATAAGTCATAACCCACTTCACCAGGTACAAAAAAATTAACCAGTTAGTTTGAACCCTGAACTTTCCAGCTGATCGCCTCGAGTCCACTGCCTCACTGGTATCTAAAACAATATTTCTATCGCACACAGCTCAGTGACGATAACAATTTTGGCTGTATGTTAATGACTTACAGCACAGTTGAATATAGACTTTATTTCAACGCAATACAGTGCGTTTTTGAATGGTGCCTATTTTGACAGTTACCGCCTAGCCAGCGATGCTGGATTTAGGTAGAATAAACAGGTTTGGTTCGCCTCGTTCGTCTAGTAGAAGGTGCCTCTTCTGACGTCGAGGTGCCGGGGTTTGATTCTCGTGTTGCGCCACGTAGTTTATCCTTGAGCCGGAGTTTCTGATTGCAATAAATGGAGATGCTTTTTAATATCGTAGTCTGTCTGTGTAAACTGTTCTTTTTCCGTTTTTTAAGGAAAAGGTCAAAGGTACAGTTTTTGACGTAGTAACAAATACAGTTACACAAAAGGACTTCGATGGGGTTTCAAAGAATATTTTTTACGTAAAAAGGGAAACCTGGGAAAGTATTGACAAAGTTTGGATTGCTTTTTTTTTCTAGAGAAGGTAGATTAACGTCTCTAGTAGTAAAACACAATGGTAATTTAGGAGAACAAAAATTAAAATCAATATTAATTTTATTCAATGATTCCATATTTCAAGCAGTAAAATAAATATTACACGAGTACATTAAATCAATCCTGGCCGATTACATTATATTTCCCTATAAAACAAACATTTAAAATAAGCTTCAAAAATATGAGTGAATGTTTCATGTTTTTATTATACTTCCATACCTATTGGTATGATAAAAAAACAGCGGACGAACTGCTGTTATTTTAACGTAAAAAAACATTTATAATAAAGTACAGATATGTTACTAAGTAGTTTGTAAGGATAGGTTAGTTTTAATCAGTCGTTCAGACTACGGTACTAATCATATCGGATCGTATTCCACACGGTCATTGCCCCACATGGGTCTAAAAAAACGCACCGTAGCGCTTACACGACCCGCTTGCCCCATAAGAGTCCCACAGACTTCCAAACTCCGCGCCCAACCTGTAGGAAGGTCTCCCTGAGTCGCAAGCACCGGTTGGCAACGGCCTTAGATAACGGGAACGCTGACCGAATTCACCCACAGACGACGAACGTCCCCATTCGCAGGGACCACACGAGATCCACTCCATAGATTAACCGCTAAGGACGTCTGTACCCCATAAACGTATGCACTTACTCTCGAAATTATAATGACAGCCTCATTAATCCGACTCCGACTTCCCGCAATGACAACCTTCAACAAAATTTTAATTCTATCTTTAATACCTCAACAGAAAGACGGAAGTCAACAGACAAGCCACCAGATATAAGTCTAGGCACAAATTAACCACAAAATGACCCGTAATAAACCTCATATATTTGGAACAACATTCACGTAAGGTTCATTGGTTGAAAACTAGTCTCAACACAAAAACACATTCCAGAGAAACGTAGACTCGAACCGACGGACGGTACGGCACAGCGAGCTAAACCGTCCGATTTCTATTACACCGTCTAAGGTTCATAAACTGTCCCTGGCATCGGACTCCAACGCATTAGAAGCAATAGAACAAGGACGAGGCTCCCTGAGAGGATGCTCGACAATTCAAGATCAAGCAATTGACGACGAATTAGTGGAAAAGCTTACCCTCTACAACATTACAGAGCGATATAAAGAAGATTGGTAACCTTTTTTTGGCACAAACAAAGCCTAATTCATTGCCGTGCTCACAGGAGCGACGCCGCGTTCGTAAACAAAGAGCGCGCAAGCTACAGCGCCGGCCAAAATAGCCCCCTACGACGCTGCCGAAGACGACGTTTTCTCGTTATAATTTCGTGTTTTTATCGAGTCGAGACGAGCCCGAGCCCCGGTGTCGGCGGCGCTCACAATGTTTTCCTCCAGCGCTTTATCTCTCTCTGCCTCTCTGCTCTTTGACATCGGCTGACGTATACAACCTCGACTCCACTCATTATAGACTTTATACCCAACTACTAAGGCCGAAATCCCCCCGAACGTCCTTTCTTGAATTTTCAGACTCATTAAGCGTCATTCGGAAATTTTGGATTTAGTAAACAGAATTTTAGAGAACGAAACAAATGAGAAATACAAAACAAGTTTTAATTTCTCTCCCTGATTAAAATCGACTAATGAAAATTGGTGCTTTATGTATAATTAGGACTCTACTTGAATGGGAGCCTCTCTAAGTTGGGTTTGCTACCACGCGAAACTGACAACATCGACAACATTAGCGACTGCGACATACGGAAACATGACTAGCTGTGCGTTTAGAAATAGTCGACAATGTTAGTCAAGGCTAGAGTATATTTCGGCAGTGTATGGTCGGCGGCGGCGCGGTGCGCGGCGCGATTGTCAAGCGCTGGCTGGTGTCGCTGACGCAACGCGCGACCTCTTTGTCCGGCCCCACCGCGCACGGACTCCGGCGGAATGTCCGCGGAGCCGGCCTCGCCTGCGCCGCGCCGCCGTCCGCGCTCGAGTAATTACGAATGTCAAATGTTATCGCACGCAACCGTCCGCCGCGCCGTCCGCACTCCGCTGCGCCGCTCTTCATAATAATAAAACCTGATATTTAAAACGGAACGTCCTTCTAACGCCGTGTAGTTGCGCCGACGCCAATCTACGATAATAATAAGCCGGCTACCTAGAAAGCGTTGCGCTGCAGCGCTGCCCCACCAAGTACCGCTAGACGGGCACAAGGCGCACAGCGCTACAGCGCTGCGAGCGCGCGCCACGTAGCGCTCACATAAGTACGGCCAGTTCTATGCGCGCCTGTATAGCTATTAAATGTATATAGAATATATAGTAGTAATCGCTCGACGCAGCGGTATTATGTCGGAAATATACCGGCCGCGCCGCGCCTCAAGCCGGTATACGGTTTTGCTATTTAGTTTGTATGGGAAGCTTATTTTTGATTTTTTAATCTTGTAGAAGGAGTTATGGATTCGGTTCTTTTGTTAAAATATAAAGTATAGGGTAAGCTTTCCTTGAAGCTATATGGGGTAGGTCTTGTGTCTCAACTTTTTCCGAAAATTTTAAAATGTAAGATTTTTTAAAACAATGCTACATAGGTTAAGTTAACGTCAAATACTTGTTTAAACCTAGTAACAATGCATACTGGAAACCATTTACATTTTTAGAAAGAAATAAAAAACAAAACAAAAAAATATTTCGCGTGAATTGTGAATTATTAATATTTTCTCGTCTTCATTTCATGCACTTATGCATTACTAACCAAAGCTAAAAATTGTTAACATTTGTTTTATAATACTATACATTTACTATAATATCTTTTCTCTACTTCCATTTTCGCCCAAGCAAAAAGACTTATTTATATGGAGATATATATTTATTTATAAATACACATTTACAAAAGTTTGTATCAATACCAACGTTTCATACTTTAAATAAAAATAAATAAATACTAATGGGAAGGTCTCGATAATTTTATTTCTCTTGACTTAACCCTCTTGGAATAATTAATTTTATTGAGATATCTAGATCGTAAAATCTAAATAAATACATTAAAGTCGAAATAAGTTATCAAACAATCATGGTTGAATAGGGTCTAAATATTGATAATATCATCTACAAAATTCTGCAAATAAAAGAATAAGCGAAGAATTGAGCTACCTGGCCATTTTAAACTAACCTACAGAGCTTGTACGTTTTTGTAGTATTCATTGGTTTATTAGACTTCTCAAAGGACTTAATTATCAAATAAAAACACCTAAACTACAGGCCTATAAAATTTAACTTAGGTTTGCTTTGAAGGAATTATGATAGAAAGATATATAACCAAACGTCAGGACAGACACGACAAAATTAGCTCCTGTGAAGGTGTATTCTGTAGCTGTATGATCAAAAATTAAATTAAACAAGACCAGTCCGTCTCTCAAATTATAATTTTTAGACAGAACTATAAAATAAGACATATTTTAATTAATTTATACTGCACCCATCTGCCACAGCAAGTGCACTGTTTAACATAAATGCTCAGATTACGAACATGCAAAAACATAGAGCAAAAAAATAAATAAAAATAGATTGAAACCGTGTAATGATAGTCTTAACTACACTCCTGATGTAAATTACTTACTAAAAGAATCCGCAAAATAATAAGTATGATATTGGGATTTAATGAAAAAGTTTAATAAGGCCCAAAAAAATCAAGGTTTTAAATTTATACCAGATATTACATTTAAGAGTTTTAATTGTACAAATTCTGAAATCTCTAAAGCAAGCGCTTGTTTTGAAAGGTGCAATACCCTACGCCGAAGCTCATCTATAACCACAGCGCGCATCGACGCTCATACCTAAAACAATTCAGTCGCTACCTAGATATAAACACGAACAAAGAAAAACCCAAATATGCAACCGGCTCGTGGCGCGGCGCGTCCCTCCGTCAGCTATAGCGTGGCCTTATAGATGGTTGTTTGCGCTCACAGAGTGCGGTGAACAGCGCTCACCGGCGGCGCGCGCGTGTGCGCGTGCACGGACACGACGCACACGCGCGCGCCGCACACAGGCGCCCAGCGCGCCGCTGTGCGGGTGCGTTCCGAAACCGCTCTCTATTCTATCTATGCGAAGGCGTCGTACCGCCACGTATAGCGGGCACGCTCGGGGCGAGGAATTTAGAGGCGGGGGTCGTATCGTTAATTGTTATGAAGTTGATTTCGGTCCTGAAATTCCGAAATATGTATTTTGAAATAACGCCTCTTTTTCGTCAACGAAACAACGTCGAGACGCCGCGTATCGCCGCTAACCTATTTTAGCGCGAGTTGATCTCGAAGCGTCGTCGTCTCGATAGAGCGGCCCGTGTGATTGTAAACATATGTTTTCATTTATGAGTGCGTCGAGTCGGCGTGTTATCACTGCGCGTGATAACGACGTGAATGCGGCCTTGTGCTCTGCGGTTAGGGTTTAGAATTGATCAGCATGGGCTGTTCGATGTATTGCCAATCGCGAAACAAGTCCATGGTTAGCGAATTGACTGACCACGGAGGGGTCTCCAGGTCACGGCATCGCTTCTGATGACTCGCCACTATATCTTAGCAGAACTTTGAAAGAGTTAGGAGACTTGTTGACTTTATTCTGGTGTAGTAAAGTTAAGTAGAATTATAGTTCGCTCTTTGTCTGTAATGTAGAGTTTTATACGCAAAATAATCTTAAAATATTTTCCTTAACTTTTCAAAACAGCACAAAAATTAAAAATAAACAAACTGAAATTGTTAGCGTCAAAGACTATTTGTCACCAATTCGCATCAAACGGGAATAAACAACGCAAGAAATTAATCTAATAGAGCGACTCATACTCATGATACCCACTCGACAACATTGAGCACAGCAACAGCACTAGCTGGGCTGTTTACATCGCCATACATCGCGTGTTCCATATCAACAGGACGCCATCCCCGGCGCTAGGCCAGCAGTGAATGTATAAACAGTTTTTTTAGCCTGTCATCTGGCAGCAACATGCGGCAAAGTCCGAAAAAGATGTCATTCCCCTTCATTCGGTCTCTTCGACTATCATTTAGAGTCGACGCTCCGTCGCGGCCTCTATTCGAACAAAACATTCTACTAATGTTCTCAAACTCACTCCATAACTCACCCACCTTCAACTTTCTTCTAACTAATCTCGCGTCAAACGAAAAACGCGTGACTTAGAATGTCGTAGTAGTCGCTAATCCCAAAAATTCTACCACGAACGAACGAAACACGAGTTTCAAGACTTTTTACAGTTCATCGAGTTGTTTCTGCAACGTGACTGCTAAAGTGACCTTAGGAAACCAGTGGAACGAAGAGTTTCGGAACTCCGTCAGTTATTTTCTCGCTGTTGAGTCACGGAGAGTGGAATCGATTCGAGTTTGCGTGTTAATGGCAAAGGTTAGGTTTGCTGAAAAACCGAACAGAACTGATGTAGTACCAAAATAATTGTGTGCTCATTAAAAATAGGTACACTTGCACGAGTTTTGGGAATTCAACGTAAAGTTCTTTTGTCGTTATGATATAGCAATGCTAAATACGGCTCCAAATATATCTGAGTTTCGTAGTTCACATTAGGATAACATTACTAAATTAAACGAACAGTTAACTTATGGACACAAATATTTCTTAGTAAACTATTTTAAAATATGTAGATACTCAAAGTTAATTATCAGCTATTAGACAGTTAGATTTAACACTATTTGTAATTCATTAATGATATAATTAGTCCAGTAAATATAAATACTTACCACCAATGCAATAGAATATCATTAACTAATGTATCACTCCCTTTAAATCTCTAACTAATATAGAATTTTCTAAATACTTCTTTAAAAAAAAAATACAATATCACAAAATGTCATAATGACATTAAATTTAAAAATGGTGGAATGGAAAGTCTACAAAGGATGTGTTAATACATGAGAGATTATTATTCACCAAACCTACACTCCCTCTCAATTTAATAAATTTGTTAAGTATTTTCAAAAACCTTTGTTAAAAAAAATAGAAATAAAGAGCCACGAATGTCATAATGACATTAAATTACATAATTATTATAGTGGTTTTACGTTACGTCTGAAAAACTTGTGTTAATACATCAGATAATATCTTCAACGAAACTCACTCTCTGTCTCTCAATCTCGAATTAATATGAATTTACAAAATTCTTCATTAGAAAAAGAAATACAAATCCACCCAATATCAAAATCACATTAAGTAAAGGCCACATAATGTCATAATGACATTAAATCAAAGATGGCTGCCGTGCGTTACGTCTAGAATACGTCAAACGGACGCCACAGTCATGGCAGGTAGTTCGAAATTCAAAACATTCCACCATGCGTACTGTCGCTCGAGTTTCATTCGAGTTCTCGAGCCAAGCCATTGAGACAGGCAACTCGAGCTACGAAGAAAACCAGCTCAGAGAGTAAAACGTACTTTCCAAAGAACAAGTATAAAAATTCTGCTAAAACCGCAGTCAAAAGAGCTAGTTCTTTTTATAGTAACATAGCAAGGTACTAAAGACTACTATTTTATCGTAATTTCTTCGAATTTCTTACAAAATGATAAGAATATAATGTAAGTCTACTTTTCCTTGTGGTCAGGGTTATATTAGGGTCAGCTTCCAGCCTGACAGAATGCAGCTGGATGGATTATCTATCTGATGTCCAGAACCCAGAAACTCGTCACCAAGATACCCCTGGGCAAGACTGATGTTACATTACATGCCTTCTGGTTATCTTTGATGACTGTCTAAAATATCATTCTCATGAGACACGGTGGACTCTCAATAAGCCAAGAAGGTCACCCATCCATGAACCTACCGCGGTAAACGTTGCTTAACCTTGAAACTCGACCCAAACAGCTGTTAGTATTTCATCGAAATGATTACTTTCGGTAATTCCCAAATCATTTTTTTTTCGCTGTAAAGTATCAAAGCAAAACAATATGAGCTCATATTTATCAACATAAACATATTTACATTGTGCGCGTGAACTGCGTAGCACTCGTAACCTCGCGATGTCATAATTGCTCTTATTTTGCAAAAGACATCAACGAGAGCGTGCTACGCCGCTACGAACACCTACGAGCCCCTAGCGCAGGCGGTAGGCCATTTGAAATGTTATTGAAAACTCGACGCACTCCAACCTAAACGTCAAACTGTCGAAAAGTCCCCATCGCGACACGCAACACAATCCATCCCTAAACCTTAACAAACTTATTCCTAAAACCCTTCCTCAGACATCATCAACAATTCATATAAAATAATAATTTCACAGTTGCGGTCCACAAACATGGTGTCAAACGAAAAGAAAATCTGAAAACAGAGCAATATAGTCTGTGGCGGCGCTGTCGGTCCGGGCCGCTAGGTGGCAGCACATAGCTCGCTATTCTCAGCGTATATTATTTACCGCGTTTATATATGTATGTCGTTATATAAGTGAACAGAAAGCTACGTTCGGTGGGCGCGCGGCCGGGCTGCGGGGGGCGGTGGCGGGGGCGAGCGGGCAGAGGAGGGGGGCCGCCGCACACTGGTGAAGTCTCACGCACACAGCTACACAGCGTCGCGTCCGTGTGTATCGAACGAGCGAGCGCGCCAACCGACCGACTCGCCGTATTCTTATTATTATGAAAGGAGAAACGCTTTTTGTAGGGCAAGAACTAAATTTGTAGTATTACGGCTGCCGATAATAAAGATCGTAAACGCATTTCAGTTCGCTGAAGTTTGCGTGGTGGCTCACAGATGTCGCGCTTCCTATCGCTTAGTGCGAATTGTGCGAATTAAGTTTTCCGCGTCCGACTTGTGTTACGTGACCATAGTCGTGATGTGTGAAGCTTAATGAATAAAAGACCAGCCGTTCTGGGTGTGTTACACTCTTACTTATAAATAGCGAACTTACTTTACCTATGCTAACCGTAGAATTTACACAGTAATGCGACTGTCTGTCTGTCTGTAGATGAGTGTTTGTTTAATTATTTAAATTTAAGCTAAGTTTCAAACAAAATTGCCAAAAAAAGTTACATTTTTTGTATTAAAAAAACTATTTTTCTATCGCCGCATTAATTGTTAACTTTACTCAATGATTATGAATATTTTTCCCAAGAAGAAAAATTCATTCGGTTATACATTATAACATCTAAATAATATCTTTGGATTTTTTTTATCTTCACAAAACTTTATCAAACTTGAAATATAAAAGTAACTAGTTACTAAAATATATTTCGGAACAAGAAGAATTCATTCAATTTATATATTACAATATCTAAATAATATCTTTGGATTTTTTTATCTTCACAAAACTTTATCAAACTTCAAATATAAAAATAACTAGTACTAGTTGTTCGTGTGCAATAAATAGTTTATAATTAGTTTGTTTTGAATGTTTTTCTTTATTATTATTACTTTATTATTTATTTATGTAAAACTTGTAAAACAAAGGGCCCTAGTGTCGCCAGCCGCCGTGATGTGGCGCCACCGTCGCGATGCGTCACAGAGAGTGGTCGACTTATGACGGCCGATGGTTCCCGCCAAATGTGAGCGCGGGAAGCAACAACTTTCACATAATACTCTGCGACAACGAACCAACGAATACTTGAAGCAGAATGCACTACGAACTTACGAATTATTTTCGTACTAGTTAGCAGTTTGCCTGTGACTTTGTTCACGAAAAGGTTTTATAAAAAACTTTGGTATATAGGATATATTAATCTTTTGAATACTATAATCATTACATAGTATAAAACAAAGTCGCTTCCTGTCCCTATGTATGCTTAAATCTTTAAAACTGTGCAACGGATTATGATGCAGCTTTTTTTAATAGATGGAATGATTCAAGAGGAAGGTTTATATGTATAATGCAATATATTTAATATCAACATGGCCGCTAGTCTACACTAATATAATAAAGAGGTAAAGTTTGTTTTTTTGTTTGTAGGAGGTAATCTCTGGAACTACTGGTCCGATTGGAAAAAAATTAACAACAATAGAAAGCTGCTTTACTCCTGAGTGACATAGGCTATATTTTATGTACGCGGGCGAAGCTGCTGACAAAAGCTTGTGTTTTATAAAACACTTTGATATTATATCCTTTAACCTTTTGAATACGGTAATTAGAGACATAATAGGAAGACTGCTGTGCTGTTCTGTGGTGTTCGAACGCTCGCGTTCGCTCGGGACTCAAAAGTTTAGTAAAAAAAAGAGAGGAATTTCGAGTAAGTGCATTGGAAAATCCACAAGATGGTTTTCAATATTTATTTCGATTAGAATTAGTGCTAAGTTTCAACTTTAACCCGCGAAATAAGGAACTTCCAAATTATTCTCGGGGTGCTGAAAACAAAAAATAAAAATCTTTTTTATTTACTTATTTACTTTCGGTACTATTAACGCTAACTTTCAAGAACACAGCAAATTCCCTTTGTCACTCCCTTTTTTTAAGCAGGAAATCATCTAAAGTCTTTTCGTAATCTTGGGTGGAGTGAAAAAGTGTGGCAGACTTTCACTAACTTTAAAAACCCACTCCTATTTCTCCCTCGCACGTAATGACAAACTTTGTCCACTTGTATCAAAATGTACTATTTTAAGTTCGATTTTATACGCTTTTACTCAAGACTACGCAATTACGTTACCAAATTTTCAAGTGTGCATTGAAGAATGTTAATTTAATCTTCAAAATGTCCATCTTGAGCCATGGCGTATCATATTACCCAGTTACTGGGTTGAGGAAGTCAGTAAGACAAGATAAAATTTGTAAATCGCATGAAGAGTTCGCGGCAGACCAAGGAGATGGCGGGACGACTTGGATGCTTCTTTAGGAATTGTCAAGATGTGGCTCATAGCCGAGAACACTAGAAGGGACGGAGGGAAGCTTTGCCCAGCAGTGGGATGGTATAGGCTAGATATAATAATAATAATGCTACGTGAAGATTGACGGCACGGGTGGCGCATTGGTTGAGCAAGTGGCTGCTGCACTGCAGATTTTCGGATCGATTACCGCACGGTACAAAAAATATTTATGCGACATACATCTGTATGTCATGTCATGTCTGTATGTCCTATTTAGGTACATGTTCTCTATCTTTTTTTTTTTATTGCTATAAACTAGTGCTTGACTGCGATCCCACCTGATGGTAAGCAGTGATGCAATCGTTGATGGTAAGGCGCACTAGTTTATTAAGAGCCTATTCACTCTAGCCTTGAAGACATCTGCAGATAGAGAGTGGTGGATGAGTGGTAAAAGTCTTTACTTACGAGTTCTAGGTAACAGGTTTAATCCCAGAGAGGCGCATTGTAATTTATTTCATCACCACAGCTCTCAAAATGGTAAAGGAAAACATCGTGACGAAACAGGCATGTCCTAAAACCAAAAATTCGAAAACGTGACATCCACCAATTCGCACTGAGCCCACGTGGTTGGTTATGGCCTATTCCCTCTCCTAGAGAGAAGGCCTGAGTCCCAGCTGTGGGTGGGCTGATGATGCCATTACGGCTTTCTCGTTGGAAAAGTCTTCTGGAAGAAATTTGATTTGAAATAAGTGGTATCTATGTATGTGCACTTTTATTTCTATTTCTTATTTCATTTTCAAGTTTTTGTGTGTACATCAATTTATAAATAAACACAAACCTTTCCTTTTTTACAATTAGTGTAGATAAATAAAATTTAGCAAGTATTTAACTGCATCCGATCAGACTAGAATTTGACCTTAACTCTGGGAAGGCGGTAAGCAGATTATCCGGATTTGGTTTTATAGAATTTCAGAATATCTCAAATCTTGGCCTGAATTTGAAAAGTTGAGGTCGTGATGGACAGAACTTTACGCTCCGCAAAGGAGTGAGTTTTTAGTCTGTAAAAGTCTAACACTATCTCCCGCACGGCCCAAGGGCGTGAGATGTGATTGGATGATTTTCCCACCAATAAAAAACCTCATACATTATTCCACAAGGCACGCTAGTTTTTTTATGGTAGGTAAAAATCATTCAATGACGAATCCCGCTCTTGGGTGGAGCGGGCAACAGTGTCAGACTCTTAATGACTAAACATCTACCCCGTTCCACCCTTGCCTTATTCCCAGAGCCCCGGTAGGTATGCTAGTGCGATTTCTGAATTGAAAATTTGGGGTTAAGTAAGTTTCAAACTCATCATCAGCCTTAATAATGTTCCCACTGCTGGGATACAGGCTTCCTCTCTAGGAGAGGGAACGATTTTAAACTCTAATGTCATTCAACTTACCCTTCAACCTAATTCTGATTACAGAATCCGACTCTTACAAATTCTAACACAAAAATGTATTTTGGTGTATATTAGTATTCGATTTTGTTAAGATTTTTCCGCTCATTAATAAAAGTAATCAACATAATCAAAGTCTATGTCAATGATTACGAATAATCTTAATAATAAAACCAGAACCCCAATAGTCTGACTGACGTACCCTTCGTTCTAAACTTCTAATAATACCATCTCCCTTACTCCGACTGAGTACACTCAACCACACGCACTTCTACCAGTTTGTGTGTGTCAACGAGTTTGCACCGTTGGAATAAGGACGGGTTTTGCAGGTATGTTGTGATATGCGGTTGTATGTACATCTCCCTAACGAGCAGAAGTCATTACACTCGGAGAGTGTAGGGATCCTAGAGGCTACGGGTTCGTTATCTGCGCTCCATTGATGACGACTCTGCTGGCTTTCCAGCTATGCTTTACGGTTTTAAAAGTTATACTTAAAGTTATAAAAAGTTTATGTTTGTTTGTTTTTATGCTTGTTTTATCTACAATACATGTTGTGATTTAATAACTACGTATCTCTAGCAATATAATATAAAATTACATAACTTTCACACGATAGCCATTTGTATGTGTATTCTAAGGGTAGTCCGCTAGGAAACAACGGCCTCATCTAGTTTCAACGGACGAAAAATAACATTTGACGTGTAAAAGAGTTTGTAAAAAACATATTTACAAAATAAAAATAATTTATCCCAAACTAAGCAAAGCTTGTGTTAGAATTACTAAACCACTGATAAACATACTTAAATATTTCTAAATACATACATATTATAAATAAATTAAATCAAGACACAGAACAAATGGTCGTACTCATCATACTAATATTTGTCTTAGATGGGAATCGAACACACATACACCGACTTAGCAACCAAGGCCACTAACCACTAAACGCATAGGTCAGTCATAAAATATTAAGTACTAGCGACCCGCCTCAGCTACGCGCGGGTGCAATGTTGATTTTAAACATATTATGCTTGTATTATACATATAAACCTTCCTCTTGAATAAATATATGTTAAAAAAAACTGCATCAAAATCCGTTGCGTAGTTTTAAAGATATAAAGCATACATAGGGACAGAGAGAGAGAAGAGACTTTGTTTTACACTATGTAGTGAAAAGCAAAGATTGGTAAAATATTATCTACACTAATATAATAAAGTTAAAAAAAAAATTTTTTGTTAGTTTGTTTTTTTGTTTGTAGGGGTAATCTCTGGAACTACTGGTCCGATTGGAAAAATTTAAGCAACAATAGAAAGCTGCTTTACTCCTGAGTGACATAGGCTATATTTTATGTACGCGGGCGAAGCTGCGGGCAAAAGCTAGTTTACTTATATAATTTAAGTTTATGAAATTTCATATGAAGTAAACTATAGTAGAAAGCTTATTTATAAAATTAGCATCAATGTGCAAATGCACTTTCTAACAAAAATAAATAATCAAAATATTCATGAATAAAGAAAAATGCATCTAGGACAATCTACCAATAATAACGCCAAACAAAAGCTTTATAATGTAAATGTAATTTTTATCCTTTAGAATGGTAGAAAATCAGAAAGAAGAAGCCAGTCCCTTGATACTTGATAGCAGCGCAAAGCAGGTCCAGCATCGGAATAGTTATTTGGGTTAAACTACTGATTTAGCTTCACCAAGCATCGTACAGGAAGACGGTTAGGTCACTTAGTGGTAGGTATACCTTTATGCAGTGGGTGATCACAAGCCATTGGTGGAAACCACCACCCACGGATGACGTAGCTATAGGGTTTTGATAACTGATTTTGAACGGACGGACATCCTTCAAAATCGGTTTTCTTTACTGAGGGACAAAGGTTACAGTGTTCTTCGTCTGGGAAGAACAAATTTATTTGCGGCGTACTTTAAAATTCTGATACTCTCCCTCTACTCAGAGTGCTGCCGTGCAGACACTAAAACGCAGTAAAATAGCGTATTTTACAATACTTTTACTGCGTTTTAGTATCTGCTTGGCAGAGTGGGAGGAGACAACTATGAGGTTTTCCCATTTAAAACAAAGTCAAAAGTCAAAGTCAAAGTCAAAATCTTTTTATTTCACATAGGCCTACATGGGCATTTGTAAAACGTCAGAAGCTAGTGCACGGTTCCAAATTGGTCGATTCCTATGGAGAAGAACCGGCAAGAAACTCCATGGTTACTCTTTTAAAATAATTGTTTCTTTTACAATATTTCCATATTACAGTATTATCACATTGATTATGTAAGGACAGTGCAGACCAGTCAATATTGAAATTGTACCATAAAAGTGGTAGGAAGTAATCTAAGATTTGCGTCTACAATGTTCTCACATTCACATGATTGAAAGAAGCTATACAAAAGAAAAATAATCACAATTATCTGTAAGACAATTACATTATATTACGGATCTATAAAATGGTAATCTAGGGAATATTGAATATGTCAAAAAAAAAAAAAAATATGTCGTATAAAAAAAAAGGAAAAAGATGGAACAGTTAACAGACAATTACTCAGAATATTGATAAGTTACCAGGGGGCCACATGTGCAGAAGCAGTCATTGCCAGACAAGTGTGTCTTCGACATAGTCTCTAACCTTATAATATGCTTTTTTGGTTAGGACACGCTTAATATGAGTTTTGAAATTCCTCTCGCTAAGTTCTGACACCCCCTTTGGCAGCTTATTATAAAATCGTACGCTATTTACTAAAAATGACTTGCTGGTCTTAGCTAATCTCCATTTAGGTAAAACAATTTCATGTTGACTACGAGTATTTTTATTATGAAGATCGCTTCTAATTTTAAAAAGTCCTAAGTTTTTACGCACGTATAAAATACATTCTAAAATATAAAGTGAAGGCAGAGTTAGTATATCAATTTCTTTAAATTTATTTCTTAGGGACTCGCGAGGCCCCATCTTATAAATTGCCCGGATTGCTCTCTTTTGCAATATAAAAATCGAGTCTACCTCAGCTGCAGATCCCCACAGTAAAATGCCATAAGACATAATACTGTGGAAATAAGCATAATAGACTAACCTAGCTGTGTCAACATCTGTTAACTGCCTAATTTTTCTTACTGCATATGCAGCTGAGCTTAGTCTACCCGAGAGAGTTCTAATATGGGCTCCCCACTGCAATTTGGAGTCAATAGTAATGCCTAAGAACACAGTTTCCGTAATAATATCAAGTTTTTTACCGTCAAGAATCAGACTGACACCAACATGAGGAACATTCGGTAATGAAAACTTTATACACTTAGTTTTATTTGCATTTAATAAAAGGTTATTAGCAGCGAACCATTTCGAAAGAACAGCCAGACTTTCGTTGACATGTAAGACATCCGCATCTTTTCTATCTACTTTAAAGATAAGGGAAGTATCATCAGCAAATAAAACTATATCGGCTAAATTAGCCATCATGTAAGGAAGGTCATTAATATACACTAGAAAAAGGAAAGGGCCAAGGATTGAACCCTGAGGCACGCCCATTTTTACAAAAGAGCCGGAGGACGTTGCCCCATTAATGGTTACTTTTTGCTGCCTATAAGATAAATAGGAAAAAACAAGATCAGCAGCTTGTCCACGAATTCCGTAATGATGTAATTTACAGATCAGAGTTTTATGGTCAACGCAGTCAAATGCTTTAGAGAGGTCACAAAATATGCCAATAGCATCCTGTGATTTCTCCCAGGATTCCAAAATGTGACTGATGAGTTTCACTCCTGCATCCGTCGTCGACCTTCCTTTCGTGAAGCCAAACTGGTGACTATGCAAAATCCCATTTGCATTAAAATGACACAACATCTGGTCCAGCATGATTTTTTCGTAGATTTTACTCAATGCTGGAAGCACAGATATAGGTCTGTAATTAGAGGGATCACTCTTACTACCTGATTTAAAAATTGGTACTACTTTACTGTGTTTCATTAAATCAAAACATAATACAAAATCAAATTTAAGCTTAGAAAATACGTCTCCCACAGATTAGAAAGAACCCAAGATACGTGTTGGGCTTTTTGAAAAAAAATGTCCCACGGACGGACAGGTTGGACAAAGGTTTCGCAGGTACTGAAACCTGCAGAACCTTTGTGCTCTATTGTGTTCGCAAGTCCGAGGAAGCAAGTCAGCAGGTACCTGATTGTGTTCGCTTTGGTCACGGGCAGTGACAATGGTGTCGATAAGAAACTGCAAGTCTGGGAGTACGTGCCAATGATCCAAATATACGAGACATACAGATAAGGAAATTTTGCTGAAGCCTGAAGGACGAAGCAAGGTGTATTTTTACAAGGTACTTGGGTCTTTTTGTTCTTTATTTTAAACCCGTAAAAGGCTTCATAATTTATGACAAAAAATTATTTAGAGAAAAATATTTTTGCCTTCTCCAAAAGCGTCGTACGATAGAAAAGAAAATACAGTATCTAATATTTTTCAGCAAGCAAGCTTTTGGTTTTAGTGCTATTTCTGATGAAACCAATAACCAAGATTACTGTTCTAATTATGACTTCACTTCTCCTCAATTCAAATTCCAAAGGTGAACAAATTCACAAGTCCAAGAGACCAAATTGTTTTACCCAACGTTGACTTTTTCCTCAAACTGGGTTGTAAAATAGATTCGTCAGCCATTACTCATTTTTAGTGTTCCGTAGTCAACAAGAAACGCTTATAGTTTCGCCAATTTTGTCTGTCTGTCCGTTCACGGTAATCTCAGCGACCGTTAGGGGCGACTGGGTTCTGTCACGACGCACGGGCGACTGGGTTCTGTCATATTGTGAGAAATTTGTGATGGATGAGAAACTAAGGAACCCTACACTGAGCGTGGAATGACACGCTCTTAGCCTAGTTTTGATGATTCCGATCCAATTTTCTACATTACCACGGGATGAAATCGTGAATAGCTACTACGCTATGTTTAATTCCAAAAGTAGCTGATTATTCCGTTTGCAATTAGCTGCTTGTTCAAGGACCTACCCTCGACCTCATAGCTGGACTGGTAACTCGAACCTATTGTGTTTATCTCTGAATGAATTCACAATGAAACCTTGTCTATACAGATATTATTAGAGTGAGTTTGTTTGTAGGACTTCCGTAGGCGTGGGCTTGCGGACGGCGAGCAATGGGTAGTTCACGGTCCGGTCGTCTGGTAACAGTCCGGACCAATCCATGTCATTGACGGCGAACTCTATTCTCGCGCGCCTCAAGGAACTGTCAGCAAAACCGTAGGGACTCTGCAAAAGGGTTGAAGCCTACTGGGGCCCAGGGTCTCTTTTTGAAAGGAAGGCTTGGTCCCAGTGTGAAAGGGGCGGGGCGTTTAGTCAGTAAGAGTCTGACAACGTTTCCCGCTCCTCCCAAGAGCAGGTTTCGTCATAGGATGATTTTTATTAACCGTAAAAGAAAAATTTGTTTGTAGGATCTCTGAAACTACAAAATCAATTTTGAAAATTCATTTGCCAATATATATACATATATCATATCATCATTATCATATATGTATATTTATTACTCCTGAGTCTTCCCTAGTAACATAGGTGAAAACGTTTTACGCCCAAAGGAAGCCAGAGTCAGTGCAAAATTAATTCCGATATAGTAAATCACAAAAAAAAACTATGAGAATTAAATTATTAAGATAAAAAAATTCTGATAATTTATTAAGATAACACGAAAAATTCTTCAAAATTATAAAAATACTACAAAATTACATTACTGTACAATTTTTCGTATAACAAGCCACATGTCAACTGCGATAGTTCTCAGTTTACATAATTACTAGCTGTGCCCGCGACTTCGTCCGCGTGGAATAGTTACTTTGGGCATCATATTTATTTTTGCAAACAACCTCAGCTTTATAAATTATAGCTGTTACCCACGACTTTGCCCGTGTCAATTTCTATTATTAATTTAAACAATTTAGTTTTTAAAAGAACATAATTATCTAAAAACTTCATAGAGCTACACTTGGGCATGCCATAATCTCGGCGGTAAGTCCTCTCTTTGAGGCGTGGTGGACAGACATCACGCAGGACATGACGCAGGTTCTCAACGGACATGGAAAGTTCAGGAGATCCCTGCGCTGGATTCGTGCGGAAGAGACGCCCGGGTGTCGCCACTGGGTGGCCAGCACGGAGGACACGGTGGAGCACACGGTGGAGGTGTGCACTGCTTGGGAAGAGCATCGCTGTGTCCTCGTGGGGGTGAAGGGCGGCGGCGACCTCTCGCGCCGGGCCTTGGTTCAGGCCATGGTCCGCAGCGAAGAAGAATGGCAAGCGGTCGCCTCCTTCTGCGAAGCAGTAATGCTCGTAAAGGAGGAGGCCGACCGCATAAGGCAAGGGCAAAAGCGCCCTCGCCGTAGCCGTCGCTGCCGCGATCCTGCCGATATCCGGCCACCGTAGATGCTGGCTTGCGGACGGTGAGCAATGGGTAGCTCGCCGTCCGGTTGTCTGGTAACAGTCCAAACCGAGACCAAGTCGTCGACGGCATGCACTGCTCCCGCGCGCCTCAAGGTGTTGTCAGCAAACTGTGGGGCTCTTCAGGGTCGAAACCTCCTGCAGCCGAAGGTTGGTGCGAAAGCGTTATACCGGGGCTCTGGGAATAAGGCAAGGGAGGAACGGGGTAGGTTGTTTAGTCAGTAAGAGTCTGACGCTGTTTCCCGCTCCGCCCAAGAGCGGGATTCGTCATTGGATGATTTTTACCTACCATAAAAGAACCCTCCGCGCCGCCCGCTAGCAACCCCTCTCCTCGCCCGCCGGCCAGACGCAGCGTCATATTTTGCACCATGCGACGCGTGTGAATTTTATATCGGAGTTATTTTAAAATTGTAATATCTTCTAAGATGTTCATTGAAAATAAGTGATGTCAAAGACAATTTTGTTCACAATTACATACTCTTAATCAACAGCACATTTATTTGGATAAGGTATTACTATGTTGATACAACTCTAACAAATAATTGGTAATAATGCATTAATTTCGGCCAAATTTTATACCCATAAAAACGGTTCTAGTGAGTTAACCTTAAAAGATAGACATATACTGTCGCGGACATTTTTTTAGATCATTTTAAGAGGAATAATTCTTTCCTACATATTTTTTTGGTATCTTCTACCGTTTTCGCAGCGCACGCAACGGAAGCCCTCAAAGATGAATATTTTCCCCCGTTTTTTCCACATTTTCCATTGTTTCTTCGGTCCTATAAGTCACAGCGTGATGTTATATAGCCTAAAGCCTTCCTCGATAAATGATCTATTCAACACAAAAAGAATTTTTCAAATCGAACCAGTAGTTCCTGAGATTAGCGCGTTCAAACAAACAAACAAACAAACAAACAAACAAACTCTTCAGCTTTATAATATTAGTATAGATGTGTATTTTATGCTGTAGGATTCCTTGAATCCTAAAATATTTTGTTTCAGAGATTACCTCCTACACACAAAAAAACAAAAAACAAACTTTACCTCTTTATTATATTAGTGTAGATTAATACTTATTTTGAGGCGTATCGATTGTAAAAAAAGGCTCGTCACGAAACGACTGTAATTTGGGCTTCTATAGAAAAACAAAGGTCATTCAAGCTTCAGCACTAATAAACCTATAATACTATACTAATACTGTCTAGCTATCGCGGTTCTTAAGATACAGTCTAGTAGACAAATAGACGGACAGACAGCGAAGTTTCAATAAGAGGGTTTTTTATGGTAGGTAGGTAAAATCATCCAATGACGAATCCCGCCCTTTAACTGAGCGGGAAACAGTGTCAGACTCTTACTGACAAAACAACCTACTCCATTCCTACTTTGCCATATATACCAGGACCAGAGCCTTCCTTTCAGACGCGAACCCTCGGCCCCAATTGGCTTCGACCCTTCTGCAGGGTCCCTACGGTTTGCTGACATCTCCTTGAAGCGCGCGGGAACAGTGCGCGCCGTCGACGACCGGGCTTGGTCTGGACGGTAACTTCAATAAGAGGATTCTGTTTTTTGGTAACCATTTGGTTACGGAACTCTAATAAAAGCGCTTAATCAATCCACACAAGTTACAACACACGTTACACTAGTATAACGTTACAGCAACAACGCTGAGCGTATAGTGACGATCAAAGCATACCTGAAGTCAAAGCAAGCCTTTGTCTCAATGGTGTCGGTGCTACTGTCCTCTCACACTTACATTGATATGCTATTCATGGACAATCTCTCACGTCACTGCAATAGCCACACTTTGACACCGTGCGTTACTGCAGATTATCAGAGGTTCTGGGGTCGATTTTCTAGAAGTATTTTGCTGTAGACTTGTCTTGTAGTACGATTTTAATAATAATAATATTTTTCAAAAGGCAGTACTCCTGGACAGGGCGCGTATTTTCCGAATGTTCCACTCTCAGGAGCCCTGACCACTGGTAGCTTGGACCCTGTCTCGATGCCGGTGGGCTACTATTTTTAATATTTTTAAATGTTTTTTTTAAGAAAATATTTAAAAATATAGATTATATGTATATAAAATAAATAAAGGAAATAATAATTTTATTTATTCAAAACATCACAGGTCCAATGGTTATTAAAAAACTTATCAACTAATAATAATAGCTGCCGCACCAACAATCGCAACCAGTGGTTGATCACTGGCGCATCATACTTGTCGGCTAAGGCCTGAAGTATGCCATTGGAGCTAGCCCTAAACCTGTCTAGCAATTTTGTAGAAGTAGATCGCGGGTTCAAACCCAACAAGAGGCATTACTTTGTGTAATTTGTTTTATCACCACTGCTCTCAAAACGGTGAAGGGAAACATCGCGAGGAAACCGGCATGTCTTTCAACCAAAAACTTCGAAGACATGTGACATCCACCAATCCATACTGTGCGCGTAGTGGATTACTGCTTATTTCCTCTCCTAGGTGGCGTGAGTCCCAACAGTGGGAATATTATAAAGCTGGAGCTCTGGTAGTAGTCAGCAAGACTGACGAGACCAATTAGGAAGAGCTTTTTTTTTAAATGATATAAACTAGTACTTGACTGCGATCCCACCTGATGGCATGCAGTGATGCAATCTTATAAGGAGACGTACTAGTTTATTATACACCACTCTAGCCTTAAAGACACCTAAATTATAACTGGCTGGGAAGGCCGCAGCAGGCAGATTGTTCCAGTCCTTCGATGTACGCTGTATAAATGATGACGAGAAACGCTAAGACCGGACTGTAAAGGTTTCAACAACGTAAGGGTGTAAAAGGGAGATGGCAGAATCAAGTCAGTTGTATACAAAAATAAATAAATAAATAAAAATAAGTCATACATTTTTTTTTATTTCACTACTATTACACAACGCCATCTAGTGTCAAACTGAGCAGAGCTTGTGCTTTGTGTACTAGATAACTGATAAACATACATATTTCTAAATACATATACAGGGTTATTTGTAAAACACCAACAACATTGCAGGACAGTATTACTAACACCATTAGCAACAACTTTTGTTCTATGATATTTTATAAAACATAATACTTTTACCAAAAACAAAGCTTTAAGATTTAGTTGTTCTATCTAACATATTTTAACTTTGTATCTTGCTATGCTTACCTACGTCTGTATGTCGAGACGGAATTACGCAAAAGCAGAGGTAGAGATTTTCTATTTTAACAAGTTTTTAATGAAAATATTTTTTTTTTCATAACAAGCTTTTATAGTAGCGGTCTATAATTATATAATTAAAGCTCGTCAAGACGATTCACACGAGTCCAAACTCGACGTGGTTGTGCCGTTTAATTACAAAGTTCCTATGGCTACCTCGTGATTCCATCATCAGATCAGCTCCATGTCATCATAATATTGCATTGTCATGCGATTTACACCGGCATGCAAAATTTCAGCTCAATCGGAAACCGGGAAGTGGATCAAATTTAAGTTGCAAGATTTGATTACAGAACGACAGACAACGGGACAGGTGAAAGTAAAAAACCTGATAATTTATCTATGGACGTTGGAACTTATTACAAAAGTACAAACAGAGCATTAGAATCGTACCGTACAGGTACTGACGCGCCCCCTAGCGGAGACGCACCTAATGCTCCCGCGGGTAGTTTATAACTTTACGTCTGCCTACCCTTTCACGGATTACTGGCGTGGCGATGTGTGGTCGTTAAAGCATATATATTATAAATAGACCCTTCACAGTACTGGAAGACATAGTTAAGCTCCTATCGAATATTCAGGGAAGACTGGACAGGTGCATTTTTGTCCCAAGTTATCTATATGTAGCTGGTGTATCTGCGTTGTTGGCTGTCCCAAGGTCTTGTATACTCATATATCGTATGTGGCACGGGCAAAGCCGCTGACAAAAGCTAGTAACTTATATTTCGACACTATATTTTTTATATGGAAGGTCATCAAATTACTCCTCGCACCCCGGGAGGAGCGGAGTCTAATTTTTACTAAAAAAACATATAAGTATTGTTAACTTTTTTTTAGTAAGTCTAATACATACGTATTGTGAAGACTTATACTAAAGAAACCTTTTTACAGAGTTTCTACCGATTTTAACTTATATTCCATAGGCATTAAAAAGAAAAAAAAGTCTTTAAAAAACCAACTATTTACTGCAGCCAACATTTGTCATTCCATCAACGTAATAGAACTCAAAATCGGCTAAACTGACTGTAAAAGAGGTTGTCTTAAATGTCTAAGAAACAGACCAGTAAAAATAATAATAATTTTAGTCGATTATAAAATATATATAATTATATATATTTTTAATCGACTAAAATTATTATTATTTTTATTATTAGCCTGTTGGTCTAAGGTTAGTGACCCTGACTCGCGGGTCGTGGGTTCGATTTCCATCCAGGACAATTGTTTGTGTGACATATCAACGCACAATCGAAACTACTGGGACTAGGAGCGTGAAATTCTGCACAAGGTTTCCTTTTATGACGTAGGCAAATACTAAGAAGGGATTTTCCAAAATTCACGACCTATAGGGATGAAACGCGTGTCTAAAGTTTGTGCGAAAACCTATTTTTTTACGCGGGCGAAGCCGCTGGCGGAAGTATATTATATTTTACTAAGTCTGTTCAAGACATGTCCCTGTAAGCTTTCACCTTTGCCCACGCCATCGAAGGTAGTGAAGCACCAACATCAGCAATTCCATTCAACCCATTACATACATACAAATCGAGCCAGAATCAGGATCATTAGCAGTTAGCGCCAGTCACAGTTCCAATTCACGGCAGAATGGAACCTGTGGCTTCCTGGAGCGGTAAATGACTGATTAGCTATGTAACAGCAAGAATGGAACCCGACTGACGTACCTTAGTACCTTAAGGTTCCTGCAAACAGCCACAATAATCATTATATTATATTATATCATTATCATTACATAGTATAAAACAAAGTTGTTTAGATCCTATGTATGTTTAGATCTTTAAAAGTACGCAATGCATTTTGATGCAGTTTTTTTAAATAGATAGAGTAATTCAAGAGGAAGGTTTCTGTGTATAATAGATGCATAATATATTCAATATCAGTACCCGTGCGAAGCTGAGGCGGGCGGGTCGCTAGTATAGTATAAAACAAAGCCGCTTCCCCCTATGTATGCTTAGATCTTTCAAACTAAGCAACGGATTTCGATGCGGTTTTTTTTTATTAGATAGACTGATTTAAGAGGAATGTTTATATTTATAATATCAACACTGCACCCGTGCGAAGCTGGGGCGGGTCGCTAGTGATATATTAATTGTGATTACTTTAACAAAATTTTAATCATGACGGCACGGTATCGCAGTGGTTGAGCGATTGACTACTGTGATGCTGCTTACGAACAAATATTTGTATAGCCTACAGATAGATGTTTCGAATCTTAGTCCTAGTCTTTAAGCCTTCTGGGGCCAAGAGTTGATGCGAAAGCGGGCCCCTGAAACTAAGGCAGGAAGGAACGGTGGGTCGTTTAGTCAGTAGAAGTCTGACACTTTCTCCCGCTCCGCCCAATAATTAAGTAAAATAAAAGAATGTAAGTACAAATATTAAATAAAAAACAAACAAAATGTTTTCTATTTCGATTTTACAAAATGTTTGTAAAATCGGAATGGATGCCTATCTACACTAATATAATATAATATATAATCTACACTAATATAATAAAGAGGTAAAGTTTGTTTTTTTGTTTTTTTGTTTGTAGGGGGTAATCTCTGGAACTACTGGTCCGATTGGAAAAATTTTAGCAACAATAGAAAGCTGCTTTACTCCTGAGTGACATAGGCTATATTTTATGTACGCGGGCGAAGCTGCGGGCAAAAGCTAGTTATATATAATAATAATAGTAATAATAATAATATAATAATAATAGTTATATATAATATAATCTACACTATCTACACTAATATAATAAAGAGGTAAAGTTTGTTTTTTTGTTTTTATGTTTTTTTGTTTGTAGGGGGTAATCTCTGGAACTGCTGGTCCGATTGGAAAAATTTTAGCAACAATAGAAAGCTGCTTTACTCCTGAGTGACATAGGTTATATTTTATGTATGCGGGCGAAGCCGCTGGAAAAAGCTAGTATATAATAAAGAGGTAAAGTTTGTTTTTTTCATTTTTTTGTTTTTTTTGTTTGTAGGAGGTAATCTATGGAACTAATGGTTCGATTGGAAAAATTTAAGCTATAATAGAAAGCTGCTTTACTCCTGAGTGACATAGGCTATAAATTACACTGGTTAACAATGGTTTTGCCCATGAAAGATGAAATACAAAAATAGGCAGTACTTGGTAAATACTAATCATCAGTTACAATATTACAAGTGTCTTAGCTCGAGTTATCGAGCTATGCAAGTTTAATCTTGTATTGCGTTCGCCGCACTCTCGCAAGTTTCGACTTGTTCGTTATTACAGCACGGCTATACTTTACTAAATTTCATACATCATAAAGAACGTTCAGATTGCGCTGGTATTCGCTACCAAACACCGTGAAAATACAATAAATGTATTACGTGGTAATAGCACTGTAAACTACAGGAACGTCTTAAGTGTATCAAACAAATTTTGTTTTTAGTTTAGTATTGTGAAGTTTAAACTAAAACTTTGTGAAACTTATATTTTGCCTCATTTCTGGGAAAACAATCCTAACAAATTTTGTTACGTGTGTGGTATATTTACATTACACATTACAAAAATACGAGCGAAAACTTGAGTCCCAGAATCTGTCGTGCTTACGAACTTTATTTCGGAATATCAGTAAAAAATCAAGACAAACCCTGGGTTCCGCAGGTAATATGCTTGAGTTGTGAAAGAATTTTCATAGGACGTCAAATAAAATAATTAATGGATGACAAGACTTTTGAAAGCACATTGAATAGCAAGGAAAAACAGGCCATGAAAAAAGTTTTTCAAAATTTCTTGGGTGACAAAAAACCTGAAGACTGAAAACCTGGTTAAGAATATGATCCAGCATTGTACGCTCTCGGTTGTAAAATGCCCCCCAAAATACATATTCTCGACACACATTTGGATTTTTGTCCTGAAAATATGGGCGATGTTAGCGACGAACGTGGTGAACGTTTTCACCAGGATATTTCAGGCATGGAATCAGGGCAAATGGAGTCCGCTATATTAGCAGACTACTGCTAGACGTTAAAGAGAGAGGCTGTAGATATTATTTATAAACGGAAAAGCAATATATTAACTCATTTTTCAATTTTATAATATGTAATTTATGAATATAATGTTATCTTAAGTCAAAATATTTTTATTTGATTCCACAAAAAACGCGAGCTAACTCGACCTTCAAACTTACATCAAAATGTATATTTAGAGGTATTCTTTCGCAATTAGCACAACTCATTTCATGGATTAACAAAACCTTAAAATTTGTTGACCAGTGTTATTTATATAACATGGATAGTAACCGAGCTATCACAACTTTTGTCTCACAAATTTTCCGCAACGAAGTCGCGGGCAGAAGCTAGTATTTAATATTTTAAAGAGATATGTAAGTTTGTATGTAGGGAGTAATCTCTGGAATTACAGTTTTCAATTGAAAAATTTTGTGTAGTATAGTCCATTTTCCGAGAAAGGTTATAGACTATATAACATCACGCTAAGACCTATGGGGGCAGAGCAGTAACCACAGACGCGGGTGAAGCCGCTGGTATCCTATATATTGCTAACATCACGCGGGCGAAAGCTAGTATGTCATATATTTGAACCCATTCCTATAGTTCCCCCTTGATTGAGACTCAAAAATCTGGTACTGCAGATTCAAAGTCGATCGCCATTTTGGTTCAAGTTCGTGTCTAAATTGACGCCTAATGAGTGATTTCATCAAACGTAACAGTCACATTTTCAGCGCCAACATTCACGACGGAGTTACTCTCACCATGCGTAGTAGTAACACGTTGAGCACGTGACTACTAATCGACGTACGTAACAGAATTCTTGAGGCTCCGGAGACGTAGCGCTCTCTTGAGTCATGAACATGAGTCCGGACTTCGCTGGGCAATCTTGATTCATTAAGCCCCAAGAGGACACCGGTCTCCGCACACCTATTGTCTTTTAATTATTATTTTTTAAATAAAGAAAAAAATGCTGGTCAACTAAACTTGCTGAATTTTTCGCCTTAATCGTTGGCGCCAAATAATGTTTAAATGTGCCAAAGCAATCAACGTCAATGAAAACCATGAACCATGATCATCACACTTAACACGCGATTGTACGGTGATAAGGTGATGACGTCATACTTCGTCACAAGTATTCCATGACCAAAGTGAATGTGACTGCCAACAATGCATTTCTAACGCTGAGTCACCTCTGATGTGAGTAAAAAAGGTATGACGGTATGAGTTCGCAATTGGTTTTTTTTTACGGTAGGTAAAAGTCATCCAATGACGAATCCTGCTCTTGGACGGAGCGGGAAACAGTGTCTCTTACTGACTAAACAACCAGACTCTTCATCATTACATAGTATAAAACAAAGTTGCTTATGCCCTATGTATGCTTATATCTTTAAAATTACGCAACGGATTTTGATGCGTTTTTTTTTAATAGATAGAGTGATTCAAGTGGAAGGTTTATGTGTATAATACATGCATAATATATTCAATATCAGTACCCGTGCGCAGCTGGGGCGGGTCGCTAGTACTAACTAAACAACCTACCCCGTTCCTCCCTTGCCTTATTCCCAGAGCCCCGGTGTAACGCTTTCGCACCAACCCTCGGCTCTAGGACGCTTCGACCCTGAAGGGCCCCTACAGGAGTTCGCAATTGGTGACAATGACAGAACGATGCGAAGTTCACGAAATGTGTCATACTCACATTATCTCACAGTGTCTATCTAATTAAGATTATAAGGCAAAGGTTTGTATTTGAATGTGTATGTGTACAGGTTATGCCTTCATGCTCAAACGCCTCAATGGATTTTATTGAAAATCTACAGTAATATAGCTTATATAGTAAAATAAAATAATTATAGACTTTAATCTACACTAATATAATAAAGAGGTAAAGTTTGCTTTTTTGTTTTTTTGTTTGTAAGAGGTAATCTCTGGAAGTACTGGTCCGATTGGAAAAAAATTAGCAACAATAGAAAGCTGCTTTACTTCTGAGTGACATAGACTATTAGTACAATTTTATGTACGCGGGCCAAGCCCCTGACAAGAGCTAGTTTGTAATAATGAGCAGTGGTGGCCGAATGTTAAAGGCCCCGACTTACGAATGGTAGGTTGCGGGTTCAAACTTAACCAGGTGTACTACTTTGTGTAATTTATTTCATCACCACTGCTCTCAAATCGGTGAAGGAAAACATCGTGAGGGAAACCTAGTAAGTACCAAAAATTCGAAGACATGTGACATCCACCAGTTCGTAGGTACTGGCCCCGCGCGGTGGATTATGGCCCATTTCCTCTCCTAGAGAGGCGGCCTGTGACCCTTATGAATTTTTAATCAGGAGGCATAGTAATTTCACGCGAGAGAAATCGCTATCAGTAGCTAGTAGCATAGCATATCATGGGCCTTATAATGTTCCCACTGCTGGGACTCAAGCCTCTAGGAGGAATCTAGGAGAGAGAATGGGCCGTAATCCACAACGCGGGCACATTGCGTGTGGGTTTTTTTTTGTTTTGTTTTGTTTATTTGTTGCGTTGGTGGATATCACATCATCATCATCCTACCCTTATCCCATGTTACTTGGGGTCGGTGCAAAATGTTTTTTTCTTCCACTCTGTCCTGTCACTGGTTGGTGGATATCACATGTCTTCGATTTTTTTTTTTCTAAGACATGCCGGTTTCCTCACGATGTTTTCCTTCACGTAGCCGTTCAAAGTGGTCGAAACAGAGCATAATAATATCTATTATAAAAAAAAACCCTCTTTCTTAAAGAAGCGAGGGCTTACTATACACTAGCTACTCTACTGGCTATAATTGTAAATTGTATAGTTCGTTTTTTAATTCTAGACTACGATTTGACAACTCAGAATGTCACACTCTTGAAATATGTTCCTAATTTTCTGGAGTTTGACATTTTAAGTTGTCAAATCGTAGTCCGAGATTAAAAAAAGAACTATACCCAAGTTTTAATGATCCAGAACAAGAGACGATCATTGGCAAGCGAGCTACCGACAACAAAACACCAGTTTTCAGTATGATTGCGCCAAGCGTTGAGATGAACAGACGCGGTGATGTCATCGCCTAGATCAACTGCGTTTGTACATCGCCGCTATTGCTATACACAGGAAAATAAACTAAACATAGTGCTTCGAGCTAACTATAGAAGAAATATAGATAAACTAAACTACGAGTAGTGCGTCTCATCATAAACGAATGCACCACTGCTTACCATCAGGTGAGATCGCAGTCAAGCATTAGTTTATATCAAGTGAAAAATAAAATACCTCTATAGGTAATTTTTTTTATTCTATACGTTTTAATGTCCGGGCCACACAAATGAGAAAAGCCGAGAATTATCGCAATAATCAAACTTTTTTTTTGTTTATTTTAAGAACCCCCCCCCCCTTTGACCCCCTGGTCAAAGGGGGGTCATTTGGTTAAGGGGTTAATAAGTTGGACTTGTGTCAAACTTGTTTACCTCTGTGTACGTCATAGCACTACGTTGTGCACTAGTGAAATACTGACGTGAATACCTCTGGCATGCACAATTGCACAAGCATACTACGTTTGTTTGCGTGTTTTTTTTCCACTAGAGTTGCGACGACTCTGATAAAAAGGAAGTTCGTCAACGATTGGGATGACATCGTCATTCCGTGCAATGATCACTAGACATTGAGCTCCTCAGTAGTTCTGGATTGAGCTACGTGCTTACTGCGGCAAATGCGTACGCTAGCTGGACGGGTCTACTCAAATCTGCATGGTTATTTCAACCTCAGAGCCCAGTCTATGCAGATTGATGTTGTCTCTTCGAATGATCTGTGTAGATATTCAAGAAGAGACAACATCAAGATACCACTCTTGATATTGTCTCTTCGAATGATGTTCAAGCCTTTTTAAAGGAGACCGTGACAGCTTCGGAGTTTGTTTCTTCTCAGAGTAAATAGTCTAATAGAAAACACCAACCAACAATTTATTTATTTTTTATTTTGTTTATTAGTTTATTTATTTATATAAGTTACGTAGCCGAGCAGCGTCTACCGTCGAATTCGGCTGGTGCTGAAAATCAGCGCTGTGGCTCTGTTTTACGCATGAGCCCCAGCTTTTGCTGAGCACCAGCCGTTTTGTGCGGGTGTGTCGCATTATTGTTTTTTTTTTTAGTTGTTTTTGTTTTTTATTGTGACTCTCGCGCAATTAACGTTTTTGCTTTCTTTTCTTTTTCAGCCTATTTTTTTTAAACCTAAATTACTAACTTCTGCGAGCGGCTTTGCCCGCGCTATCGTAGAAGAATACCTTCATAATAACATGTACAAAACATAATTCAACTGAAGAAAGAATATTTAAAATCGGAACTGTAATTCTTGAGTTCATTCATTAGGTAAAAACAAATATACATTTTTTCCTGTCTGATGTACAAAGGGGAAAAATCTATGTGATAGTCTGACCTCTTGACCTTTCAAAAATTCCTGTAAATGGTTTATTTGAAACAAATGCCTTAAATTTTTGAATTACTACGAATGGAAGATCATCATCATCAACCTAGCGCCCGTCCCGGTTGCTACCTTGGCTTTCACCTCGGTGCCCGGGGTCCGCTTTCCTTCCTAGACGCCTCCACTTCGCTCGGTCTTTAGCGTCCCTTGCATTAAGCCCATTAGCACGCATGTCGTCCCTTACGACGTCGATCCAACGCCTCTTAGGCCTACCTCGTTTTCCGGGTCCCGGTGGAGGCGGCATGGCGAGGCGTGGAATGGAAGAATTGGCCCGTAATTTTCCGTTACTCAGTAAATAGAAGCATTACGCCCACAACATACAGGAGCCGGAGCAGCTTATACCAGCTGTCCCATATTTAGAACAGCGAAAAAAGGTCACAAACGTTTTGCTGGATGATGCACGTGTATATACTGGTAGTAAAGAGGGATGGGAAGATATGGGATATAATATAATAATATATAATATAACCACAACTACTATCACACAACGTCCTCTAGTCCCAAGCTAAGGTCCTAGATCACTGAGAAACATACTTATATATCAAGTCACGAAAGAAATAATTTCACCTAAGATACTTTTTGAGAGCAGTGGTGGCCGAGCGGCAAAGGCCCCGACTTACGCATCATAGGTCGCGGGTACAAATCCAGCCAGGCGCATTACTTTGTGTAATTTATTTCATCACCACTGCTCTCAAAACAGTGAAGAAAATCATCGTGAGGAAAACTACATGTCCTTGAACCAAACATTCAAGATTGAAGATATGTAACATCCACCAATTTGCACTGGGCCCGCATGGTGGATTATGGCCCATTTCCTCTCCTAGACAGGAGGCCTGTGTCTAGCAGTGAGATCATTTTAAAAAAAGGCTGATGATGATTAAAAATATAGGACACTGTAGACAGCAATACATCACCAAGTCGGTACTTAACTAGTTTTATCATCATCATTACAGAAGAAAGATGTTCATTGTTGGACCAAAGTACGACTAGACGACGTCACACCGACCCGGCGCTGTGCGTCTCGCATCCAGCAGACTTTCGCGGCCAATGGTTTACAAAAAAATATTCTATTTAAAATATCTGTCACTAATTACCAGTCACCCTACATAAGTAGGAACTAGCACTTTTATCATTGAAATAAATAAATAAGCTTTCAGCAAATATGATCCTCTATAGCTCCACTGCCTCACACAACTCAACTATGTTATCAGAATAATTAGAAAATGCTATATTAATTTTCTCCGAAATAGAACACGATCCTCCTTTGACCACTTTCGCATTTCATCGGATAGTTTCTGCACTTTATTTTTCAAAAACTCTCCCTGCAGAGATGAAAATTTTCTCGAAAAGAAAAACGATAGATACGATAAGTCTAGAAATAAGCACAAAGGGTAGATATTTGTGATGCACTTTTTAGTTAATTTGGTGAAGGAAAAACTTACTGGATTCGAAAATTGAAGAGCTGGATTGAGAATTGTGATGCATTTTTTTAGAGGCTAAATCCAAAGGGGCGTAGTTGGAGTATTTTTACCCACCATAAAAAAATCAGTTCCTTCTTAGCCCTTCTTATTGGAGCCGGACCGTCATTTCAAAACCGGCGGTCCAAGGCCCTAGTTGGCTTCGACCCTGCTGGGCCTCTGCAGTTTGCTGACAACTCTTTGAGGGGAAAGTGTGCGCCGCTGTGGACTTGAGCTCGGCCTGGACTATTACTGGGATGGCGAGCTACCCATTGCTCGCCGTCCGCAAGTCCACGCCTACGGTGGCCGGAAATCGGGATTAGAAAGCGGCTTCTAGGGCGTGAGCGCCGTTGCCTTATGCGGTCGGCCTCCTCCTTTGCTAGCATTACTACCTTAGCAGTTCTACCTTTACTCACACAACACAATACTCACTTCGATCATATCTGCAGCAAATCATTTCAACTACGAAGTTCTCACGAGACTATACGAATATTTCCGAACACAGGACCTAAAAATGGTTTCCTAGAAACAATCAAATATTTCCGAAAACCGATGGCTACTACACTATACTACGGTCAGGTAACGAGGCACACTAGTTCTACCATTGTCCTTTTCTAAGTAAAATACAGCACATTACCGAAATTTCCATTGCTTAATATAAAGTTGTTAATCTTTATAATTATTATCTTTATCAGTTTCGCCGAAATACTAGAATATAATGGAAAAACAGATCTTATCACCATATCAGCGTGATATCAGCTATGTACGGTGCGCTGAAATTAGCGGGTAAGCTATTGCTTGCAGCCACATACAATGCGTATTTTTTTCACCACAAGAAAAATGACTGTCGTGTTGAGCAAGTAATGGATTACGTGCAATGTTAAATAATAGTATACAATGCGATGTCTTAGTAGTGTTGATAGTATTTTAGTAAACATCGTCATCATCATCATCAGCCTTTTTAATTTTCCCACTAATGAGACACAGGCCTCCTCTCCAAGAGAGGGAATGGGCCATAATCCAACACGCGGGCCCAATGCGGATTGGCGGATGTCACATGTCTTCGAATTGTTAGTTCTAGGACATGCTGGTTTCCTCACGATGTTTTCCTTCTCCAGTTTGAGAGCAGTGGTGATGAAATAAACTACACAAAGTAATACGCTTGGCTGGGTTTGAACCCGTGACCTACAACTCGTCGGTTGGAGTTGTTACCACTCGGCCACCACTGCTCTCAGTAAACATCGAACAGTCCTGAAATTTCCACAAAAAATATTTTCGCTATTTTTATTTTCGATTGTTTTTAATGATTTTTCATGTTTTTTCCTTGTTCAAAACTTCCATGGACTATGAAAACTATTTCAAGACCAAAGTTAGCTAAATCAGTCCAACCGTTTTCGAGTTTTAGCGAGACTATAAACGACTAAAAAGTTACACACTGATAGCCTAAAAAGTATCTCTAATTATATATTATATATATGTAATATATATATATTATATATAGTTATATGTAAGTTAATGTAGAAGAAACACGGGTGGGTTTAGTCAGACACCTACATTATAATCGGACGGAAAGACTGCAGCCGGCCAACTGTTCCAGTCCCTCGATGTAAGTAGTATAAACGACGAGGCAAAACGCTTGTTCCGGACCGTAGATGTCTCAACAACATAAGGGTAGATATTTGCCGTACCGGATGTCCGATGGTAAAATTGTGTAAAGCCTTTAATAAAAACAAAGGTGCAATATACGTAGGAAGTATAGTTCCAAAGTTTCTCTGAATGGAGAATTATATTATTTTATTTGGATGTTTGTTACTCAATCACGCCAAAACGGCTGGACGGAACTGGATGAAATTTGGTACAGGCATAGGATACACTCCGGAATAGGAGATAGGCTACTTTTTATCCCGGAAACCCCAACCCCAATACCACGCGGGCGAAGCCACGGGCAAAAGCTAGTTAATTACATAACCTGAACATACGTACATGATAATCTGTCAGCTTTTAACCAATGTTGTGGTCAGCGCAGACCGCAGCTGGAAATAAAATATTAACACGGCAGGTCTGGACATCTGACCTCTCACCTTTACAACCCAATTACTGAGCATTACAGATGTCAGACGGTCAGACCGATGTCAGACATACCGTCTGCTGTCTGATGTAGGTAAATATTTTTTTATGACAGATGGAACAGACAGTCCCGATATGGAAGGAATGGTCGCCCATCCGAAGTTTGCCGCGTAAGCGATTGCTGTGTTTAAGTACTCTGCTATACATTTTTTTTTTATGTGAGAAATTAATATGTCATATATATATTCCACAACTAACACACAACGCCGTCTAGTCCCAAGCTCGGCAGAGCTTGTGTTATGGGTACTAGACAACTGATAAACATACTTATATATTTCTAAATACATATATATGATAGATAAATTACTGTCACAGAATAAATGAACACAGACACAACACACATGTGCTCATCACACAAACATTTGTCTTGGTTGGAAATAGAACCCAAGCCCTCCGGCTTAGCAGTCAGGGTCACTAACTACTAGACTGACAGGCCAGTCGAATTATTTAATAACTCTCTCCTACTGCTTGAGAGGATGTGTTAGACTTTTACTCACTAAGGAACTTTTTTTATGGTGGGAAAAATCATCTAATAACGAATCCCGCCCTAAGGCGGAGCGGGAAACAGTGTCAGACTCTTACTGACTAAACGACCCTCCCTGACCCCATTAATTCTTAGCCTTCATACTGGGGACGATCCTTCCTTTCAGAAACCGGACTGGGGCCCATGTAAGCTTCGGCTCTGCAGTTGGACCTCTACATTGCTCACTAAAGATCTGGCCCAGATGCCACGATCACAGCACCCCCACCGTGAAATGTCGTGACGTCATTCCGCAACGACGTAAAGCACTATTTAAATCTTTGGAAAATAAAATTTGTCTCTTCTATTGCCTGGATTAATTAAAGAAACGTTATCAATTTTGTGTTGAAAAGAGAGAGAGAGAGAGATGAGATCATTTGTCCCTAACATTCCATGGTTCACCTCCGGTTCCGATTTCTGTTCCGTTAAAACAAATTTCAAATCTCCGGTTTCGGCTTCAGATCCGATATAACCACTTCCGTAACATCTCTATTGGCGACATCCTGCCGTGTGACGTCCTTCACTACAGTACGGAACCTCCACCGTTGTACCTCACGGTGACAGCACCGTCGTCACGGTCCGTGTAGTAGAAGCTAGGCCCTAAAAACTGAGTGACAGCCATCCAGTATTTTACAAGACGAGACGAGTTTTAAAAATCTAAGCATACATAGGGACAAACAGCGACTATATTTTATACTATGTAATGATTCCACAACTATCACACAACGCCGTCTAGTTTCAAGCCAGGCAGAGCTTGTGTTATGAACTGATAAACATACTTAAAAAATTCTAAATGTAATATGTATGTAACTTATCTACACTAATATAATAAAGAGGTAAAGTTTGTTTTTTTGTTTGTAGGAGGTAATCTCTGGAACTACTGGTCCGATTGGAAAAAAAATAGCAACAATAGAAAGCTGCTTTACTCCTGAGTGACATAGGCTATATTTTATGTACGCGGGCGAAGCCGCGGGCAAAAGCTAGTTATTGATAAATTACACCCCGACATATAACAAATGATCGTGCTCATCACACAAACATTTGTCCTGGGTAGGAATCGAAAACTCCGGCAGAGCAGTCAGAGCCACCACTACCACTAAACCAACAGGCCAGTCAATCTCCCTGCCCACTCCGCTATAGCCCCGTAGGTCTTCAAGTTCAACCTGTAACCACTTACTTATATAACTGTTAACTCATTGTTACGAATTTAGAGACTGCGGACTACGTATTACTGTAAATGTCAAAGTGAACGTTAGGTAATTCGCTTTCATAATGTTTTTTGGTGAAAAATAGATCGCTCGCCATGATGGCGTCGTAACGAGTGACGAACATGAAACTTAAGGACTTCCTGAAAACCTTAAATCTATTTATATTGTATTGTATTGTATATATTATTGCTGGTACCCGCAATTCCACGACTAAAGCGCGTATTAAGCGCCTAGTCTATTTATATAAAAGCGAAATACCACTTACTGATTAATCACGCAATCTCAGAAACTACACCTAATACATTAAAATTCGATGGGAGATTTCTTATATGGTGTAGACATCCGTTAAGAACGGAATTTACGAAACTCCAGCTCTAACAGAGTAAAAAGAGGGTTGGAAGTTTGTATGAAGAAACCGACCTTCAGCCGGGCGAAGCTGCTGGCGGAGGTAATCAATGTATCGTTATCACCAGTTCGGTTAAATTGTTTTTAGCTTTATAAAATGCCTTGACAGTGTTTCCGCGGCTGTGACTCCAGCATCCTCTCTAGAAGTAGGAATGGACTCGCACCTTTTCCGGATTGGTGGATGTCACATGTCTTCCAATTTTTGGTAATAGGACATGCCGATTTCTTCACGAAATTTTCCTAAAGTAGGTTACTTGGTCGAACCCTACTGGGGCCCCGGATCTCTTTCTGAAAGGAAGGCTTGGCCCCAGTGCGTAGGGCAAAGAAAGAACGGGGTGGGGTGTTTAGTCAGTAAGAGTCTGACACTGCCTCCCGCTCCGCCCAAGAGCGGGATTCTTCATTGTATGATTTTTGCCCTCCAATAAAAAAGTTCTCCATTCATACTGTAGACCCCCATTACAGTTTTCCATCATCATCGGTTTCGGCTGTGCGTTGATATGTCAGTCAGTCAATTTCTACTTTTATATATATAGATGTAATAGACAGGTCTCTGCAAACTTTAAGGGCTTGCCCAGTGAATGAAACTAAACCACTTCCCATGAGATTTTTTTCTCAAGAAACGTAAAAATGTCGGACTAGCTCTTAAAGTATCCGAGAACCTGTCCCTTACACTCTTCATTTAATATCGTTACCTTCAATGGCTTCTCCCAATATACACCTTAACGTAATTTTAATCACAAACTTCTTCCTACATATTCCGAATAAAACAAGGTCGCTGTCTGTCCCTATGTATGCTTCAATCTTTAAAACTACGCAACGGATTTTGATGCAGTTTTTTTTAATAGATAATGTGATGATTGAAGAGGAAGGGATATGTGCATAATACATGCATAAATATATTCAATACCAGTACCCGTGCGAAGCTGGGGCGGGTCGCTAGTATTCCGAATAAAAGAAAGTCGCTGTCTGTCCCTATGTATGCTTAGATCTTTAAAACTACGCAACGGATTTTGATGCGGCTTTTTTTATTAGAAAGAGTGATTAAAGAGGAAGGTTTACATGTATAATACATGCTTAATATATTTAATATCACCACTGCTTCCAAGCGAAGTCGAGACGGGTCGCTAGTCCTACATATTCGGAATTACACAAGGCATCAGGTCGTGCATGACGCACAAACAAAGCCACCTCCACTGTTTGTGCGTGGACCAGTGACGTCACGCGCAGCTGAGCCGCCGGCCGCCGCCCACCCTGCCCGCGGGCCTCGCATGCTACACCACGTTTCGTCTAACATTTTAGACTAGCTTTCTGCCAGCGACTTTGCCCATATAAAAACAGGTTTTTTCGCACAAACTTTGGACACGCGTTGCATCCCTTTAGGGGGGAGAGGGGAGGGGGGAGGGGTGAATTTTTGAAAATCCTTTCTTAGTGTTCACCTACGTACGTAGACGATGTTGTGTAACAATTGTGGAATATATATTTATATTATACTAGCTTCTGCTGCAGTCTTTGCCCGCGTGAAAGTCGAGCGTGTTTCCATACAATCTTCCAATCCCCGTTTTACCCTCGTAGGCGTGATCTTTCCTAAAATCCGTTCTTGGTGGATGTCTACACCTTACAAGGAACCCACCTGCCCATCTAGTTCTAGTCCCAGCAGTTTCGGCTGTGCGTTGATATGTCAGTCAGTCAGTTTCTCATTTTTTTTATAGATTTGGTTCTACTAAAGCCAATCTATACTTTCACATTAATCAGACTAGTATTAAAAGCGAGAGTTTTTATGCATGTTCGTTACTTTGCTTCGATAGAACGGCTGGACGGATTCGGATGAAACTCGGCACACGTTGTCAAGCCCAGGCAGTATTTTATTTCATTACCACTATTCTCAAAACGGTAAAGGAAAACATCATGAGGAAACCAGCATGTCCTAAAACCAAAAATTCGAAGACATGTGACATCCACAAACATGGATGTTTCACGTGGATCATTATTCACCTAACACTTAAGATTTTTCAGTAAAATAAATAAAGGTTACTAACATGTAACTCCCAAAAAGTAAATGTAAGGCTGTAGTTAGGGACTGGCTCCAGGGTCTGGAGTATAATTCCACGGAGAATCTACTCCATTAGTGGTGGATTGACTGATTCATAGGTTTCTATATAATGTATACATTCGCTCATGACACTAAACGCTTACATGCACTCACCACACATAGGCACACACACAAACTCATACTGTCATACATCCATCAACATGCTAACACACTAAAGGGAACAGTAGTAGCAATTATTTACTTTTTATTTTATTTTTTTACTTATACTTTAAAATTAAATTCTCCTTATCAACAAGACGATCTAAACTGTTAAAGAAATATCTTGATCTAGTATGTATAACTTTTGTTATCTTATACGCGAGTTCGTGGGGTGGGGACCCGGTGATCTGTAATACAGGTGTAAACCTATAATAGACACCAGCTCCTCACAAGCAATTGACTGTAATAATATGTCCTTTGAATTTGTATTTAGTGTTCTAAGGTAATTTTAAAGTCTTGTTTTTTGTGAGGAGAAATAAATAAAGATTAAATAAAGATTTATGTAACTAACACCACATCACGATCATCGTCATAATCATCTTGCTGACTTTTTTGCAGAATCCCGCTCTTCAGTAAAACGGGAAACAGTGTCAGACTTACTGACTAAACATCTAACCGCGTTAATTCTTTGCCTTTCGCACTGGGGCCAAGCCTTCCTTTCAGAAAGGGACCCTGGGCCGCAGTTGGCTTTCACCCTTTTGCAGAGTCCCTACGATCTTGCTGACCTTGTCCCGTGTTACTTTTAGTCGGCGAAACACGTATTTTCTTCCATTATGTTCTATCAACCGTCCCCCTGACACCCAAGCGAACGCCAAATTTTCAAAAATAGAATGTACAATATTTGAGCATTTTTTTTTTTTGATATTTATCCAAGAACGTAAAAAAAAAGTTTTTATAGACAAATAACTTTCCGTTAATACCCCCGAACGCCGGCGTTCGCTGTAATACCCGCGAACGCCGGCGTTCGCTTGAGGTCTGAGAGGTTAAGCATCACAAACTTCGCAAAGAAAAACCCATTCCATAGGCAAAGAAATCACTACTTATTCGCATTAAAATATCACACATCATTACGCATATGTTTGTACTATGGGTTCTACCAGCGGCTTCATCCACTTATAAGTTGAAAATTATCGCAAGCCAATATACTCTAAGGATAAAAAGTGTCCTATATCCAATTTTATAGACGTTCTATTCATGTGCCAAATTTTATCTAAATTCATTCATTTGTTTGAGCACAATAGGTACAATTTTTCACCTTCAGAATATTAGTTCATTAAACCCCAAGAGGACACCGGTGTCCGCACACCTATTGTTTTTTAATTTTGTCTGTAATTACGATATTCGAAAGGTTAATTTTAATTAGGCAGGTAGCGACATCTGTCGAACCACTTATGAACTAAACTAAGAAATCCTGCATCACGCAATTAGAGTTATCTTGATTTCATGATATAAAGCAGCCGAAATTCTCGGACATAACATCCACCTGGTCTGAGCATGATGAGAGCAGTGGTGGCCAAGTGGTAACGGCTCCGATTTACGGGTGTAGGTCGCGGGTTCAAGCCTAGCCAGTAATTTATTTCATCACTACTGCTCTCTAAACGTTGAAGGAAAACATCGTGACGAAACCGGCATGTCCTAGAACAAAAATTCCAAGACGTGACATCCACCAACCTGGCCTTACCTAGACAGGAAGCCTTAGTCCCAGCTGTGGGGAAGGTACCCATTGCAGGTATTCAGGCCTCCTCTCTATAAAGCAGATGCTGAGATAGATGATTTTCCCATTTCAACGATGGTTTGCCGTACTTTATTCTCTGTTTCACTTAAGTACCTCTGAATGTGAATTAATAGTGTAAAATTATTTAATAAATTAATTACAAAATCAGTGGACACTTAAACTTTTGTAAATTTAGAATGTCTTCCCCTTCTACATTATTTAAAGAAAATCATGAAAAAATAATATCAAGCATTTTTTGTAAACACAATAAAGGTTAGAATTAGTAGAGCTGTAGGTACCTACTCTGATGTGTAGGTAGGTGCCAGCCCAGCGGCGGATCGATGGCGCCCTGGCCGTCGCCGTTGCCACTCTCCCAGATAAAACATCACTGCTGGCTGGATCCACTTTCCTTTTCCTAACGTCCATTTATTTTTTTCAGCCTTATTAGTTTCTTGAGACAGAAAAAATACCTACAAAATGTAATATCTATTTACTTCATTTTCCGTAAGGCAAAAAGCTTTCCAATGTCATCGAAAAAAATGTTGGTTTTTAAATACAAAATGATCATGTTATAGCGTAATACTTTCATGCCCGAGGCGGTAATACCACTCGATGTAATTGTAAATATTGTTCAAGCATGAACGTGATGCAAAATATCACATCAAAATTCACTTAACTCCATTAAAAACTTCAAATAATTCCAACATGATTCGACAGTAACACCATAAAAGAATTCAGTAGTAACGACTTCCGAGTAATGTTGAAGCTAATGAATTGTTATGAAAAATTCCTTCACAATCCCACCAAGAAAAATCTAGAATACTCCGACAAATTAGTACAAAAACGAAAATATCATAGACCTTCTTGTCATGATAGTTTTTACGAAAGTGTTCTACCAAAATCTATAGCGACATTACTTTTTATAACACTGCATAACTCGGTTAAAATTTTCGTTTTTCGTATAAAGCCGTCCAAACGACGAAACCACTACTTAATTTAAAATAAATAAGACGAACTGAAAAAGCTCTCGTCTATTTTGAGATAGAATCGAGCGCCATTTTGCGTGTCCTAGTTTATCGACGGATTAATACAATTTCCTAGCACGTGAGCTCTCGCCGTGGAAAACACTGCGCTATTGAAAATTGTTGATAATTTCGTGCTCATCACAAGCCAATGTGATTTCAAACACATTCGAAAATATTGTTCATAGGTTTATTTGGCTTTTGATATACACATTATGCTTGTCTTTCGTTCGTTAAAAATGAACTGACTAACGTGATTTTCATATCTGCGGTGCATGAGAATAGATCAGTTCGTTTTTGTATGCTTAAACATACCGACCTACTTTTTCGTTTACTTGAACTTGTCTGTCTACTACCTCTACATTAATTGTTAAAGAAATAAGAAATTAAACTTTCCGTTTTAAGTGGTCAAATTATTACTCTTGGGAAGTAAAATTTGTTCTTTTTGATTTGACTGTGTATTTCTTGAAGAAAAATGTTAATTTTTGGGACATATAAGACTTATATGACCCACACATTTCCATTAAAAAAAAAACAAAAACACCGTCCAAGAGCGTGTCGGTCTACGCTCAGTGTAGGGTACTGTAGTTTCCCGTCCGTCACAAATTTCTCACAATGTAACAAAACCCTTAATCTACGACTTAACAGCGTGAAGTAGCGCAAAGTACAGCACCATATTCTTTCGAGAAAGTGGGTTACTAATTTATACAAACTAGACGGGTTGTGTATGTTGGGTTAAAATTTTCGTATTGTGCAATTTCGGATTGTGTGAACCGATTTTAATTCAATTATCGATTTCTTTTTTGTTTGAAAGAAGATACGTTTAGGACAATAAAATATGAAAAGAAAATTTAAAAAAATACTTGTACATACGGTTAATTGCTTAAAAATTATTTCATAAATATAATACTTGGTAAAATTTGTCCTTAAATTATTTTGAAAACTGTCCATCCCATCAATAAAAATAATCAAATCTGGTTGACCATAAACACATGGTGAATTTTCGAAGTGGGAGTAAAATGGCTAAATCTGAAACTATAAAATATAGCAGAAATCTACAAAAGGTAAACATCAAAAACGTTATAACTTAGTCCAAAAATTCATAAAGGATGTTTTGATCTAAAATACGATTTATAAATAACACAATTATCTCTTGAAATCCAGAATTTTACAGGAGCAAGTGGACGAGTGTAGATAGAGAATCTATTCCTGGAAGCAGCGCTGCACGGACCAATTATATTGTCTAGTATGGCAGACTATTCCTGTGAATTTATATTATATTTCAATTGTACAAACCCTTCCTGAAAATGAGGGCTGGTATTTTCTTCGTATTTCCACTGGACTGTACAGGTGATCACGTCGAATTCTACTGCTTTTTTCAACCGGTTTTACTTTCGTCTTCTGAATATTTCGTAATTTTCCTTGTATTAATTATTTAATCTCTTCAAGTTTCAAGGATTGACAGAAAATCGTCTAGAAACGGAAACGTCGAAACGAAAATCTCAATCTGAAATAAAAGTTTGTATATTTTTTGGTTTCAGATTGAGATTGGTACTTAGTTAATTTATTCGTGACTTTTTACATGAGGAAATGAAGGCTGGATAGTGGTCTGTCAGGATAGCAGGCCTAGCCAAGACGGCCTTTCCCTGTCCAGTCTCTTTCTACAATCGAAATGCTCATGGCATATCATTTATACCATAGAACAAGAGGATGTGGCGATGATCAATGTAGAAACGATTAGATATTATTCTGTCATTTGTAGACTTGGCTACGAATTTTGTTCAGATGAGTCTTTCACACAATGGAACTTTTTACCCGATTTGAGAATCGAACCCATGACCCCACGCTTGGTAGTCGAGCTTGCGACCACGAGACTAACAAGTTAGTCGAGTTCATATAAATTCAGAATCTATTATAAAAATTAAAAACAGACACGTCTCGAATCTATTAAAAAAGAGTTTTCGGAACATGCAGCTCGTATGTATCCACACATTGATCAATATAGTCTTCACAATTAGTTGGATACTTTTTTTTTATGGTGGGCAAAAATCATCCAATGACGAATCCCGCTTGTGGGCGGAGCAGAAAACAGTGTCAGACTCTTACTGACTAAACACCCCACCCCGTTCCTTCTTTGCCCTTTGCACTGGGGCCAAGCCTTCTTTTCAAAAAGAGCCCCTGGGCCCCAATAGGCTTCAACCCTTTTACAGAGTCCCTACGGTTGCTGACAGCTCCTTGAGGCGGGCGGGAACAGAGCGCACCGTTGACGACTTGGCTTGGTCCGGACTGTTACCAGACGACCGGACGGCGAGCTACCCATTGCTCGCCATCCGAATCTCGGCGGCGCCTAGATTACTTGGATACTTCATAAGTGTAAGCCACTAATGAACGAGATGTTAGTAAAACTAAAAAAAAAAATTTTTTTTTTGTTAGTTCAATGTACTTTACATTGATATAACAAAAAAAAAGTTTTTTTTTTAATTCTATAATAATTAGTATTTAAAAGTCTCAAGAAATATGGCCAAATGAGGGTTGACATCAAAGATTAACGTTTAAAATGATTTGGCCAGTTTAATTTGGCCACACAATGAAGTGAGTGACTTTTTATTTCGTAGATACATGCGTATCTACAAAATTAATTTCTTTAAGTAAACATCAGCTAAGCGAGTCAATGACCTACAGGTCATTGACTAAGTGAGTCAATGACCTACAGGTCATTGACTCGCTTGATCGCGTGTGACCTAGAGGTCATTTGACTCACTCAGCTAACACGATCAAAAAGTCGTATACATACATTGTCACATTAAATGTAGGGGATCCTGTTGTACCTTGACACCCTTTGTACCTAGAGCAACTTAATTTTTTGAAATGTTCGCGCCTTTTTTCCGTCTCTTTGTCTATGTTAAAGTTACTTTAACAATACTAAGCAACATGAAGTTAGTTGCAGGCGGCCATTGCATCGAAGTCGCATGGGAGATCATTTTAACGTTTTCACTGCAAAAAAATAAGATATTTAATATTTTTAATTTCTTTCATTATTTTTGTTATTTAGTACATAAATTTTTAAAACTATTTGATTTAAACTAGTACTTTAGTCAAGTTTAGAATGTAGTATGCTAATTTGAGTTAATCATAACTACCGAATTTACATGTGCTATTAAACATAAAAGGGTAGGGGTGTGACCTTGACCATAGTAAAACATTTGTACCTTGACCATAGTAAAACATTTGTACCTTGACCATAGTAAAACAGTTGTACCTTGACCATAGTAAAACAGTTGTACCTTGACCATAGTAAAACAGTTGTACCTTGACCATAGTAAAACAGTTGTACCTTGACCATAGTAAAACATTTGTACCTTGACCATAGTAAAACATTTGTATCTTGACCATAGTAAAACAGTTGTACCTTGACCATAGTAAAACAGTTGTACCTTGACCATAGTAAAACAGTTGTACCTTGACCATAGTAAAACAGTTGTACCTTGACCATAGTAAAACAGTTGTACCTTGACCATAGTAAAACAGTTGTACCTTGACCATAGTAAAACATTTGTACCTTGACCATAGTAAAACAGTTGTACCTTGACCATAGTAAAACAGTTGTACCTTGGTCATGATCAAGGTACCTACATTCAAATGTATTCTTGTTAATTCTGTTTAAGAACGTATACACTTATTATTTTGTTGTTTTTTGAACAGGTAAAATGCCTCGTAGTAAAAACAACATCAAACGGACTGCAATTGCTAAAACAGCTCTTTCTAGTGCTATAAAACGAGATAAAGATATATAGAGGAAAAGATAAAAAGTCCGAGAAAAAATAAGTCCAAGAGAGAATACTATTCAGTTCCCGAAATTGAAAAATACTCAGAATATATTGATTCATTAAGAAATGCCTAGTCCAAATATTGGTCAGTACAAAGAGAATAAAGACTTCTTGCTAATGTGATTAAAATGTTTAAGTTAGGTGTTACGAAAAATACTGATTTTATTAATTTAATTCTGTTAATTGATGTGTCATATATATTAGATAGCGGATAAACTGCAGGAGGGTCGCTTACGCTGGTATGGCCACGTTTTACGAAAACCGGCAGACTACGTGGGTAACAGATGCCTCGCCATGCCGCCTCCGCCGGGACCCGGAAAACGAGGTAGGCCTAAGAGGCGTTGGATCGACGTCGTAAGGGACGATATGCGTGCTAATGGGCTTAAGGCAGAGGACGCAAAAGACCGAGCGAAGTGGAGACGACTAGGCAGGAAAGCGGACCCCGGGCACCGAGGTGAAAGCCAAGGTAGCAACCGGGACTTACGCTAGGCTGATGATGATGACAAAGATATTTATAGAGGTGTTGAAGCTGGAAATAATAAAAATCTTTGCTATTTGTCGAGAAATATGGATTTTATTTGATGAGTTCTAACTATGACCAAGGTACAACATAGGCGGATCTAGGTACATCACCTCTGTTGTACCTTGATCAACAATCGAATTTTTTTTAGTTTATGTAAAACCTGTAAAAAAGATGATCTATGCTTTTGTATAATTTATATTATGATCCACATTAGTTTGTATAACAGCTAAAATTTGTTTAGTCGCAATAGTAATAACCGTTTTTTTTTTTAAATCGTTGAATGAAAAAGTGACCAAGGTACAACAGGTTCCCTTATATTTACTTCTTACTTCCAAAAAACAAATATACGATAACTAGGTTCGAATTCTTAGTCACTGCGACTGTACAGGCAAGTAATCCTTCTAATTGCCGTTTCCACGTAAACAATTTCTCGTCATTGGATCGCTGTCTGATGCTGTGCTATTGTACCTGATTCTGAGAACGAATAATCAAGGATAATTAAAATTTATATCTTCGACATCGTTAATACCTTCGACAATATTACTGGTGTCTCACATAATTTTTCAAATTAATACAAGGTTTCGAGCTGACATTTCTAAAAACTAATTAATAAGCCAATTTAAAACACAGGTTAGTTCCTGAAAATTATTGGGAATGCGAACACAGATAGACAAGAAGCATAGGTACGTTTGTGTTGCCGACTAGGGCTAATTAGGGCGTCTACAAATTAGCTGCAAAATATTGCACGATGGCAGCGCGGTTGTAGCGCGGATGTAGCACAACAGTATCAAGGCACCCTTTAGACCTAGACCTCCATGGATTTTTTTCGCGATTTCAGGTTTGGTCCCAATTTCGTTATTTGTACTTCTGCCAGCCGCTTCGCCCGTGTGGACGGTTTTTCTGCACAATCTATCCCGTTAGGACTACTATTCCATTAAAACATTTTGAAGCGTATGGTAGTGGTTTTTTTTTTATGGTGGAAAAAATGATCGAATTAAGAATCCCGCCCTTGGACAGAGCGAGAGACAGTGTCAGACTTATACTGGCTAAACGACTCACCGATCTTTCTTGCCTTAGTTCCAGGGCCCCGGTGTTCCACTTTCGCATAGATTTGGTCCCAAGGTTAAAGTTTGACTACAGTTATGTGTTTAAGTCTCAGAATTCACTCGCCGCGGGAGGAGTCCTGAAAAACAGGGCTGCAATAGTTTAGGCTCCAGTCCACTCCATTTATTTAACCAATTGTAACTGTACATTAACGTGGAAAATAAAATATATATTTTTTTTTACTTTTTTTAAGTATCGGTGACTAATTATTACCAGTCACCCTATTGAAAATCAGAACATCTGATCTGCGTTGCGAAGTGATTCGGGAAATCGCCACGTTCATGCGTGCGTCACGTTTTGATCTCGAAATCACAGGGGACTGGGGTATATCCGTGAACTCATATCAGGATGACTCATACTAACTTCTTTGAAAAAACAGTTGAAACTCACAGAAGAAACTTGACCTCAGAACCTAGCAATCAGTACATAAGCCCTAGAAGATTTTATCTTGTTTTGAATATATTGGACAAGAATCTTATATATAAAAAAAAATAATCGCAAAATGTGTTTTGCTAAGCGCATAACTCAACAACGCCTGGACCAATTTTACCAAATCTTTTTTTATTGAGTTTGTTATTGTCAAAAGAACGTTCTTATGGAAAATAATAGGGTAGAATAGGGTAGAGTAAGGTAAAGTAGGGTAGAGTAGGGTAGAGTAAGGTAGAGTAGGGTAGAGTAGAGTAGAGTAAGGTAGAGTAGGGTAGAATAGGGTAGAGTAAGGTAGAGTAGGGTAGAGTAGGGTAGAGTAGGGTAGAGTAGGGTAGAGTAGGGTAGAGTAGGGTAGAGTAGGGTAGAGTAGGGTAGAGTAGGGTAGAGTAGGGTAGAGTAGGGTAGAGTAGGGTAGAGTAGGGTAGAGTAGGGTAGAGTAGGGTAGAGTAGGGTAGAGTAGGGTAGAGTAGGGTAGAGTAGGGTAGAGTAGGGTAGAGTAGGGTAGAGTAGGGTAGAGTAGGGTAGAGTAGGGTAGAGTAGGGTAGAGTAGAGTAGGGTAGAGTAGGGTAGAGTAGGGTAGAGTAGGGTAGAGTAGGGTAGAGGGTAGGGGTAGAGTAGGGTAGAGTAGGGTAGAGTAGGGTAGAGTAGGGTAGAGTAGGGTAGAGTAGGGTAGAGTAGGGTAGAGTAGGGTAGAGTAGGGTAGAGTAGGGTAGAGTAGGGTAGAGTAGGGTAGAGTAGGGTAGAGTAGGGTAGAGTAGGGTAGAGTAGGGTAGAGTAGGGTAGAGTAGGGTAGAGTAGGGTAGAGTAGGGTAGAGTAGGGTAGAGTAGGGTAGAGTAGGGTAGAGTAGGGTAGAGTAGGGTAGAGTAGGGTAGAGTAGGGTAGAGTAGGGTAGAGTAGGGTAGAGTAGGGTAGAGTAGGGTAGAGTAGGGTAGAGTAGGGTAGAGTAGGGTAGAGTAGGGTAGAGTAGGGTAGAGTAGGGTAGAGTAGGGTAGAGTAGGGTAGAGTAGGGTAGAGTAGGGTAGAGTAGGGTAGAGTAGGGTAGAGTAGGGTAGAGTAGGGTAGAGTAGGGTAGAGTAGGGTAGAGTAGAGTATAGTAGAGTAAGGTAGAGTAGGGTAGAATAGGGTAGAGTAAGGTAGAGTAGGGTAGAGTAGAGTAGAGTATAGTAGAGTAAGGTAGAGTACGGTAGAGTGGAGTAGAGTAATCAGTTGACGTGAGCGAAGCCACGGACAAAAGCTAGTATTATATAAAAATTAATCCCTATTCTCCTGCGTCACACCATCACGCGCGAAACCACCATCATTTCGCTAATTCTTTTTTTTCCGTGTTTGTTTTTTCAGGATAAGGCTGTTATGAAAAAATAATTCTAAAAATAGGGTAGGGTAGGTACCTAGGTAATGTAGGATAAGTAAGGTAGAATAGGGTAAAGTAGTGTAGAGTAGGGTAGAGTTGAGAAAAGTAGGGTAGATTAGGGTAGTAGGGTAGATCAGTAGAGCGGGCGTGAGTGAAAGCTAGTATGATAACAAAATAATGCAATGTCGTATACAATAGGTAAAAAAAAAAAATACAAACACATTTCACAATAGTCAATGAATCCACAACAATCGTGGAGTTCAATGATCCGAGGATAAAAATACAAAAAAAAATACCTTTCTGTCAGAACTCGGCCTTCGAAAGGAGAACTAGAAACCAAGGCTTTCGAGCTATGATTGAATAAATATTTCTACATAGACTTCCTTTTGTACTAAAATAATAACAGTCGACTTTTAAATTGCCGTAGTCCAATCATTGAGCAAGGTTCACAGAGTTTCGCAATGGTGTTGCAATTTGACTCTTATTAGATTGTTTATAGAGTTTTGATTTGAGTGTGTTTGTTGAGATAGTGTTGTGTGGACATGACTAAGTGTTTATGTTACCTACGGAACGTTTTCCTTACTTTGCCATGAGTCACCGGCAGACTGGTGGCCGCGAGAGGGGCTGGCTGCGAACTAATACGGATATGGTGAATGAGACTATACACCGTTAAATTTTAGGCGTTTTAATCCCGAAGAGGGTCGATCCGGTACATGAAACACTATCGATTTGTGTAGATAAAAAAAAAAATTAAGTACTTTTTTTCTAAATCTCTTATTGATATACGCATTTACGAAATTAATTTCTTTAAGTAAACGAGTCATTGACCTTGTAGGTAGTTGTCGGTCGTTGAGTACTAACTACCTACAGGTCATTGAACTCGCCCAGCTGACGTTTACTTAAAGAAATCAATTTAGAACATGCGTAAATTAATTCGAGTTTTAGAAAAAAGTGCTTTGTTTTTTTATTCTAACTTTACCAATCGATAGTGTTTCATGTACTGAATCGATCCTCCAAGGGATTAAAACGATCAAGATTTAACGGTGTATAAATAACATAGCATAGCATCAGCTTTATAATGTTCCCACTGTTGGGTCTCAAGCTACCTCTTTAGGAGGTTGAATGGGCCGTAATTCATCACGAGGACCTAGTGCGGGTTGGTGGATGTCACATGTCTTCGAATTTTTGGTTCTAGGACATGCCAGTGTCCAGTGTAAGTAATGCACTTGGCTGGGTTTGAACCTGCGACCTAAAACTTGTAAGTTGAAGGGCTCGGTGCCACCCCATCATCACAGCTCTACAGTACATAAACACTTATATATAAATAATTTCATAATTATGTTTCCTTCAGGATTTTATATTTGTGGATTTTCAGAGGTATAAAAAGTTCAAAAAGAGTTGAACCTTAACAGCAGTTGTCTGGCATTCATACTGCACTGAACCTATTCTGGCTCAGCCATGAGGTACACAATTTTATTTAGGATTCTTTCATTTCGTTTATGTCTAACTAGTGTTAGTTTGCCTTGAACCGAATAAAAGCATTTTTCTTTATTTCTTTGACTTGACGGCAGACAATTCAAAATGATTTCGATGGGCTTTGGCAGATTTCACCTTTCAGCACGGAAAACAAATTCTGTGAAATCTAAATATGTCTACAGGTAGACCAACGACACAGATCTGTGTTTACATGTTTGTTACATCGAACGGCAGAACGAATTTTGATCAAATTTGGCATATTGGTAGACTTATATTCAGGAATAGCACATAGGGTACTTTTATCTTGAAAGTATATGGGACAATTTTCTACTTTCATGCGAGCAAAACCGTTGGCAGCAGCTAGTAATGGTATTAAAGTGTATGGGGCAGTGACTCAATATCTCTAACATTACAGCATGTAGTCTAGATCATGATTGATAAAAAGAGAAACTGACTGACTGTCATATCAACGCACAGCCTAAACTACTGGGACTAGGCGCGTGAAATTGTACACAAGGTTTCCTTTCATCATGCAGGCGAGCATTAGGAGAAGACTTTCAAAAATTTTGCTCCTAAATGTACCTATTAAAGTTAAAGCCTTAATAAAAACGAAAATCTTAACATCTTTGTTGATGTAGGAACGGGGTAAGTTTTTTAGTCAGTAAGAGTTTAAAACTATCTCCTTCGCCACCCAAGAGTGGAAGTTGTCATTGGATGATATGTACCCAAAAAAAAACATCTCTGTTGACATGAAAGAAAGCTTGAAAAGGATTTACTAACACCTAAATGATAAGTTTTCTATTAACCAATGGACCAATGATGTCTGAATTATTATTTTTTATGATTCTTAATAATTTCACTTGTTGGTCTTGTCTTGACTGCGACTACTGAGCGCCATTGCCCGAACTTTGGTCTCGAGCTCGGGGTTTTCCCATCAGAAAACTTAAAGCTTACTGCTTGTTTATGGGGACAGTGCGATGGTCGATACGTTGTGCGTTTGTATGTTTGTGATTGCGCTTGCTACTGCAAGCTGTATATAAGCATGGACTAAGGGCCGAAATAAATAACCGCGTTTCTATTTTTAATTCTTTATTGAACACAAAATCTTAACATAGATACAATGATTTGACAATTCATGTACAAAGGCGAGCTGAACTCAACAATGAGTTTTCTCCCAGCAAACCTTTAAGTGACAGAGAGAGAGATTACATATGAGGGTAGAAACCAGTGTATAATCTAAACCTACATACTCGTAAATACGTCTAATATATACATACATAAATCTATAGATATAATATACATTTACTAATAAATACTAATATTATGTGAATTGAGAAAGGTAGTTCTCTTTAATTTTCCTATTAAAGATGTCCAGAAAGGGGTTGTCGCGAAGGGAATGTGGAAGAGAGTTCCAGAGACTCCACGCAGAGCCGCAACGCTAAAATCGCCAGTACCAACCTGTATATTTGTACATAAAATGTACGGGGCAGCACTGCCGATTTTAGCGATGCAGCGCCGTGACGCGGCAATGTGTTGGTGCCCTAAAAGTCTAATATTATGCATAACTTTATATTACAATAAGCGCCATATCCAAGTCGTCGACGGCGCGCACAGTTCCCGCACGCCTCAAGGTGTTGTTAGCAAACTGAAAGGGCCCTGCAGGGTCGAAGCTTCCTGGGCCAATATTTGATGCGAAAGCGTTACACCAGGGCTCTGGGATTACGGCATGAAAGGAACGGAGTAGGTTGTTTATTCAGTAAGAGACTGACACTCTGACACTGTTTCCCTCTTAGCCCAAGGGCGGGATTCGTCATTCGATGATTTTTAATTTTTACCTACCATAAAAAAGTCATTTCAGTTCAACTTACTCGCCGCATACTTAACAATTTTTTATCATCAAACCTCTATCACTGGCAGGATAAGTGGCTCGTGATCAGTGTAATGACGTCACTCATCTCGGCGCAATGACTGAAACTATAGCTTCACGCTCCTATTGGCTTGCACAATGAGCAGAACTCAAACCGTGTCATGCATCAGCGTCGCCCTCCTAGTTAGTTGAGGTAACACAGCAAAGCAGAAAGAAAAAATTAAGCAAAATAGGGTAGGGTAGATACCTAGGTAATGTAGGATAGGTAAGATAGAATAGGGTAGAGCAGTGTAGAGTAGAGTAGAGTCGGGTAGATTATCTTAATAATATTATAAATGCGAAAGTTACGATGTTTGGATGTTTGTTACTCAATCACGCCAAAACGGCTGGACGGATCTGGATGAAATTTGGCACAGGCATAGGATATAGGAATAGGACTTAGGCTACTTTTTATCCCTGAAACCCCAACCCCAATACCACGCGGGTGAAGCCGCGGGCAAAAGCTAGTATTATTATAATTATGAGCAGAACTCTAAATCGTGTCATCATGCATCAGCTTTGCTCTCCTAGTTATTTGAGGTAACACAGCAAAGCAGAAAGAAGAAATTAAGTAAAATAGGTAGGGTAGGGTAGAACAGTGTAGAGTAGAGAAGAGTCGGGTAGATATATATCTACACTAATATAATAAATAGGTAAAGTTTGTTTTTTTGTTTGTAGGAGGTAATCTCTGAAACTACTGGTCCGATTGGGAAAATTTTAGCAACTATAGAAAGCTGCTTTACTCCTGAGTGACGTCTACACTAATATAATAAAGAGGTAAAGTTTGTTTTTTTGTTTCTTTGTTTTATTGTTTGTAGGAGGTAATCTCTGGAACTACTATTCCGATTGGAAAAAATTTAGTAACAATAGAAAGCTGCTTTACTCCTGAGTGACATAGGCTATATTTATGTACGCGGGCGAAGCCGCTGATAAAAGCTAGTATATTATATAATATGAGCCGAACTGCAAACCGTGTCATCATGCATCAGCGTCGCCCTCCTAGTTACACAGCGGTACACTCGATTTGGAACGTTTTTTGAATGTGAATCTGTTCTTAGGGTCAAAAAGGTCGAAGGTGCAGAAAGATCGAAGCCAACTACCGGGACCTAGGGTCTCTTTCTGAAAGGCTTGGCCTTGGCTATGCAAACTTTTACTGAAAGGAAAAACCCCAGTACGAAGGACAAATAAGTAACGGGGTGAGTTGTTTAGTCAGTAAGAGTCTGTCTGATACTGTTTCCCGCTTCAGCCCAAGGATGGGATTCGTCATTGAATGACTTTTACACACGATAAAAAAAATTTAGATTTGTTTGAAGTTGTGGAGCTCATACCTGCATCCAGGCGGACCAAAGCCACAAAATACAGATTAAAAAAGAGATAAAATAGTTACTTTTCAATACACTAACTCGAAAACCTGCTCTTATCCCACCACCTTTAGGCTAGCTTTTCTCCATTGGGCATGCGTCAATTATTTGAGGAGTGACTGAAAACACAATATGGCGTCCTCACCTTCTGCATGACGCAGGTTCTCATCCGGCGCCGCTGATCGCCCACCACTACCATATGCTTCACTATCCCCCAATGGAAGCCTCCTGGGGAAACCTCCAAGCGTTGATGCGAAACCGTTACACCACGGCTCTGGGACTAAGGCAAGGAACGAATGGGGTAGGTTGTTTAGTCTGTACGAGTCTGACACTATTTCCCGCTCCGCCCAAGAGTGGGATTCGTCATTCGATGATTTTTACCTATCATAGGAAAAAAACCCTAATGGAAACAGTATCAGTTTGTGCGGGAAAACCGTCCACACGGGCGAAGCCGCTACCAGAAGCTAATAACAAATAAAAATAAAGATTCCGACGTATCTCAAACCTCCTCCTTTTTGAAGTCATGTAAAAAAGCCAGCTTGAGTCACACCAAGTGTCAACATACGTTACCTAATTAATATCTACAGAGCATATACATACCTACATACATATACGGGTACATACAACCTCTAGAGATATCAACTGGAACATCAAAGTACATTCACTGTACAACCATGGCTAATATTACGTGGGCGTTTGTTTAGGCGTACCCATGTAATAGATACAATTATATAAAACTAGATTTAGGCTTCGTCCTCGTGAAAGTTGGATATATTCCCACGGGAACGTATTAGTAGGTTAAACAACGTATATCTATGTATATAAAAGGAGAAACTGACTGACTGACATATCAACGCTACAGCCAAAACTACTGGGACTAGGAGCGTGAAATTTTGCAGAAGGATTCCTTTTATGACGTAGGCGAACACTAAGAAAGGGTTTTTCAACATCCAGCTTCTAAAAGGACGTAATGGTTGTCTAAAGTTTGTATGGAGAACCATACTTTTGCGCGGGCGAAGCCGCTGGCAGAAGGCTAGTATATACATATATTTTGAATCCAGACCATGGGCTACTCGTAAGTCTAAGTATCATCATCCCTTCAGCTTAACACGTCTACTGTTGGACATAAACCTCCCCCAAGTGCTGCCACTATGAACGGTCCTGTGTGTCTCGCATCCATCGGATTCCCGCCACCCTTAGCAGGCCATCGAGCCTGTAAGAGGCCTTACAACGTTGCGTGTTCCAGTACGCAGTTACCACTCCAAAACCTTTCGACCATCCGTTTTGCGTACCTTGAGTTGGCCGCTCTTAAGTAGCAATGTGCACTGAACATTGGAGTACCTATCTCTAACTCCGTAAGATTGTAAAATGTCGAGAGAGATTACAAACTATATTTCTTATAAATTAAATAAGACACGAATATGAGATGGATATTAGAAACTAATGAATTGAATGTGATTTATCGTATTTCAAATTATATATTTTTTTATCGAGAAATTATAATCTCATTCTACTAATAATACTTCCTACTGCTATTACTAGGAAATAGAATAAAATAAGATAACTTTGAAAGTTAGAACCCTAGCTGACAAAGATCAGGGTTCATTAGAAAATAATTCATTACACGCTAGTTCAGAATATTAAAATTCTTATATTAGCAGATTTCAAAGCGAGTTATCGTGCTGGCTTGTGCCACTGCAATATCTCGAATTCTAGGAACTGCCTGTTACATCGTGCTCTAAGAGAGGGCGCATACAAGCAACTTAGTTGCCCAGTAACTTCTTTGTTTTAGTCGCTATCTCCTTTTTAACCGACTTCAAAAAAAAGGAGGAGGTTCTCAATTCGATTGTATTTAAAAAAAAATACAATCGAATTGAACACCAAAAAGAAGTAATAAATTTTGAATATTTGCAAAATATTAATGTCAAATAAGTTTACCTATAAATTAAGTTTCTTTATAGCAATTCAAATTTTTATTTTCAACTTTTTAGTGTAGGAACTTTTATCGTTTGGCTTTTTTTGAAGGCGGTTTTTTTTTGTAAAAAGTTTTTTTTTAGAGTTCTGTACTTCAAAAAAACGGGACCCTTATAGGATACCTTGGTTGTCTGTCTGTCTGTTTGTCAAGGTCTTTTATCTCTGGAACGGATTGAGGTTGCATTAAGTGGAAACTAAAACTATATAAAAAAAAATAATAATAATCAAAAAGGTTTTTATTTCATATAGGCCTACAAGGGCACTTATAAAACGTCAGAAGCTAGTGCACGGTTCCAAATTGGTCGTTTCCTATGGAGAAGAACCGGCAAGAAACTCCATGGTTACTCTTTTAAAAAAATGATTTCTTACAATATTTCGTTGTTACAGTACTTATATCATTAAGTAGTAGTAGTAGTAGTATGTAAGAACAGTGTAGACCAGTCAATATTGCACTTAAAAGCACAATAAAAATAATCATAATAATAAAAAATAAAAGGTGAATCGTAATAGGATTTACTAAGTCTACAGTGTTCTCACTTTACAACGTGAATTGTAAAAAAATATAATATAAAAAAAAAATTAAAAATGTATGAGAAAAAAAAAGGTAACTCAAAGGTATCGGCGGTAGGTGCGAAAAAGAAAAGACGCGAATTTTTTCAAAATTTTTTCAGTTTTAATTAAAAATAATTTTACAGGTTTTTTATTAATTTGACACAAGTAATAGTTTAATTACAACCTAATTCAGCTCTACTTACGTTGGTGAAACATTCCATGCAACAACACTCTTAATAATACACCACCTGTCAGCCATCACTACAGTTTCTTAAAGTCCAACACTTTACAACAAAATGTCTACACTGGATGACATTCAATCGGCTCAAAAGAACCTGGAGGAGTGCTTCCTTAAGAAGATGGAGCAGTTGGAGGCACAAATTCAATGTGCTGGACCTGCCAAAGACACCGTGGCCAAGATCCGTGATGAGTTCCGTTCTTTTAGGGAACTCATATTTGGTATGCTGGGTCTTCTTCGCAAGCAGATTACGGAGTGCTCCAGAGTTGTTGATGGGCTGGAGACACGGACTCGAAGGAAGGCCCTTATCTTCACTGGATTTGCTGAGGCAGAAAAAGAAGATTGCAGGGCTTTAGTTTTGGACACTGTCCGCAATAAACTGGCCCTGCCCGACATCACTGCATCATCCATCAAGCAGTGCCACAGATTGGGGGCATCAAGCAAAGGATCCACACGCAGCAGACCTATTTTGGTAAGATTTACGAATGTTGACCATAAGTCTGCTGTCTGGAAGGCAAAGTCTGCATTGAAGGGCTCCGCTATCACTGTTAAAGAGTTCCTGACTCCGGTTAGACAAGCGGTGTTTAGCAAAGCTCGCCTACACTTCGGGATGCCGGCATGCTGGACTCAGGACGGGGTCATTGTCATCAGAACCCCTGATGGAACTCGGCATAAAATAACCTCTATGGAAGAACTCAATCCCATGTTGCTGAAGTATCCTAAGAGGGCTGGAGATTCTTCATCTGGCGGCAATAGCGGAGTGCGTAAAAATTAATTCTTTTCACTATCCTATCTGCATGTTGTTTTTAACCTTATAATCACTTTATTAGATTGTGTTTATTTGTGGTTTAGTGCTTCTCTATTTGCCATTTATTGTGCTATGTTTCGCATACTTTTGTACCCGCTTACTGTGTGTTACACTCATCACTTTTATTTATTAATTTTGATGGTACTTGCTCAATGTTTCGTTTTCATTTTTAATATTATGTAATAGCTAACTTCAACTCCTAATGAATCGCATGTAAACATTTAATGCAAAATCATGGACTGTCAATGTCACCTGTCAGATGCGTCAAGTTCCCTTCGTTCTGAACTGTGTCGTGGGTTGTTTTGTCGCGAGTCCGACCAACGGGCTATGTCACAATTATTTCTCAATAACCCTTATATTTTGTGACTATTCAATTTGGTCGGATTGGCGATAGCATAGCTTTTGGCGCGGTTCGTAACGCGGGGATAATGTTAAAATGCGCTCCTTACTTAAGCTGTGTTGCGATTGTAAAGCGCGTTTCGTTTTTGCTGATGTACACATTTTGATCTTGACATGTATCGTTTTGTTTCTTACTTGCTTTCATTTACTTTGTGTCGTCTTTTCCTTACTTTCTTGTTTTTTATTATCCTATTTTTCTGTCTCAATTTCTGTACTGGTGATGCTGGCGGGTGGTGAACAGACAGTGGTGTAGCACCATAAAGCTGAACCTTAGTTTTGCTTAATTTAATTTTAATTTTATAGTTATATTTTATTTTATGACCTCTGATAACGACTCTTTTTACTCAGCTAATGAATCCTTTAACTCTTCTGCTAATGCAAGTTTTAGCTCCGTGACTGATACCCTTGGTGACTTTGTGCGTCGAACCTTCGGTGGACAAAAAGGTCATTTATTAAATGTGTGTCACATTAATGCTCAGAGTGTGCCCAGCCATTATAGTGATCTGTACGATGCATTTTCTGACTCTAATGTGCACGCCGTCCTGGTTTCTGAGAGTTGGCTCAAGCCTCATCTTCTCTCTACCGCCTACTCTCTTCCCGGTTTCATTCTTATCCGCAATGATAGGATTGGAAAGGGAGGAGGTGGTGTTGCTATCTACCTTCGTAGTGATTTCCCTTTTAAAATTCTTGCTTCATCTCCTTCTTCTTATAGTGCTTCTGTCGAGTATTTGTTTTTGGAGGTATACGTCAAAGGTATCAAAACCTTACTTGGCGTAGTCTACTGCCCACCTGCCGTCGATTACTTTTCCGATCTGGAGCTAGCGTTGGAATCAGTAGGGTCAGAGTATGTACATTGTGTCATCATGGGCGATTTCAACACAGACCTCTCTCATCCATCCCCTCGTTCCCGTAAACTCCTCCATATCATCGAATCCGTTAGTCTCCAAGTCCTTCCACTGCAACCTACACATTTCAATGCCACAGGTGAAGACACTTGGCTCGACCTAATCCTTACGTCCACTCCCTCCTTGGTTTCCTCTCACGGCCAGTGCCCTGCTCCTGGTTTCTCCCATCATGACCTCATTTTCCTATCTTATATCCTAAAACCACCTAAACTTCCTTTTAAAGTATTGCATATGCGTTGTTTCGCTCGCATGGATGCTGAAAAGCTACGTCAGGATGCCTCAAAACTCGATTGGGGTCAGCTTGCAGCGGCGCAATCAGTTGACGACAAACTTGATATTTTTAATCGGACGGTCCTTGCGCTTTACGATAGACACGCTCCTGTCAAAAAGGTTAAGCTTAAACGTCAACCCGCCCCTTGGATGACGGCAGACGTTCGCATGGCGATGAGGCGCAGGGATCGAGCTTTTCGAAAATTTAAAAAGAACCGCAGTGTTGAAAATAGGGATGGTTTCAAAGCTGCAAGAAATCGGTGTAATCAGGTGATACGCAACGCTAAACGCCGCCATATTCTCGAAAACATATCTTCTTCTTCACCTGCTGATATCTGGAAATTCCTTGGAACTCTCGGTATTGGTAGACCACGTCATGTGGAATTCCCTAAAACCATCGTGCTGGATGACATCAACCGTCACTTCACAGCTTCCTGTCATTTGGATTCCCAAATGTTATCTAGGACGGTTGATTTCATTTCTGGCCTCCCAGGTCCTGCCATTGAACCATTTCATTTCTCTCCAGCTACCTTGGACGAAATCAAAAAGATCATCCTGTCCATAAAATCCAAGGCTGTGGGCCATGACGACATTAGTCGTCATATGATTACCCTGATCCTCGACTTTCTTCTTCCACCGATTACCCACATAATTAACTTTTCCTTAGATTCTGGACAATTCCCATCCTTGTGGCGTATGGCTTACGTTCGCCCACTTCCTAAAATCGCAAATCCCTCCTTATCTAACCATTTTCGGCCAATATCTATTCTTCCTTTCCTATCCAAAGTGCTGGAGGCCTGTGTCCACAAGCAGTTTTCGGGATTTGTTCACCGGAATAACCTGGTTGACACGTTTCAATCCGGATTCAGGCCTGGTCACAGTACTGCCTCTGCTCTCCTAAAAGTGACTGGTGACATTAGAGATGCTATGGAGGACACCAAGGTTACTGTTCTGGTGTTAATTGATTTCTCTAATGCCTTTAATGCTGTCAGTCATGATATTCTTCTATCTATCCTTTCGCATCTTATGGTTTCGTCTGAGGCGCTGGAATGGTTCTCTTCTTACCTTCGGGGACGTCGGCAGTCGGTTCGCGTTGGCGAGAATTCATCGAGTTGGCGCGATCTGGATTCTGGCGTTCCACAAGGCGGTATTCTTTCACCATTGCTATTCTCCATCTTCATAAACTTTATAACTCACTGTCTTCGGTGTTCGTATCACCTTTATGCCGATGATTTGCAATTATATACTGCTGCGCGGGTGGAGGTTTTGTCAGACGCTATAGAGGATGTAAACCGTGATCTGGAAGCTATCTGTGATTGGTCAAAAAGATTTGGAGTGTCTGTAAACCCCTCCAAATGTCAGGCAATTATTATTGGAAGTTCGCGCATGATGGGTAAAGTGATGGTAAACTCTCTTCCACCAATTATTTTTAATGGTATCGTTATACCCATTAGTCCTAGCGTTAAGGATCTCGGTTTGCATCTTGATTCGACGCTTGGCTGGCAAAGTCAAGTTTCCAGTGTCTGCCAAAGAGTCAACGGGACTCTGCGGTGTCTGTATCGTCTGAGGAACTTTCTGCCCGCGAAGACGAAGACTATGCTTGTGCAAACTTTAATATTCCCTGTCATTGACTATGGTGACGTGTGCTACTTTGACCTGAATGCGGTGTTGCTAGATAAATTAGACAGGCTTCTTAACAACTGCATCCGGTTTATTTATAATTTGAGAAAATATGACCACGTCTCAAGTTATAGAACCGAGCTCAAATGGATGCCGATTCGCCAGAGAAGAAATTTGCGGGCACTGACTACTCTTTTTTCTCTGCTTAACTCTCCCACCCCTCCTTCTTATCTTATTTCTCATTTTCAATATCTTTCCTCTTCCCACGCTAAGAATCTGCGTTCCTCTAAAAATCTGTTACTCATTTGTCCTTCTCATACTTCTAATTTTGTCCATTCTTCTTTTTATATACAGTCCATTCTTCTTTGGAATGCGCTTCCTCTCGATATCAGGATGGCCACCAGCCGGTATTCATTTAAGTTGATGTTGCGGAAATATTTTCTCCACAAATAGCAGAGTCGTCTCAAAACCCCTTTCTTTTACTATATATAGATAATACGTATATGTAGGTATATTATATATATAAATATTATATGTATGTTTATTTTATTTTTTATTCATATATATATTTTAACCCTGGATCTTATTAATATTTTCGTTAATTTGTATGCACCTGCCATGTTTTCTCTTCACCACCCTTGGTTGACTGGTAGAGAATGCCTAAGGCATTAAGTCCGCCTGTGTACCTTTGTGTTGCATGAAGTTCTAATAAATAAATAAATAAATAAAAAATACATCAATCACTACAACAGTTACACTGCGGGATCTAACACAATACATTATTATTGAATTAAAATTTATTTTGGTCTTAATAATATAAATATTGCAGAAGCAATGTGTCAAGAAAAAAAAAATATGTATACTGGCTGCAGTACCAGTAGACCTGGACCCTAAAATTTGGCATGCAGCAAGGTCACACAGCACAAATATATGTTTTAGACTCGGAAAAATCCTTAAGAGACGATTCAGGAATTGACCTAATTACACAAGTAAGTTTGTTCGGAAGCCGCAATGATGTGAATCCGACTCAAAAACGCGGAACCCTAAAAAACTGAGCACTTGCTCAGTTTAGGGTTCCGCATTTTTTTATTGATAGGCTTACGTTTGACCACTATCTCACCTGATGTATGATGAAACACTATGTTTAATGAACTTTCTAAACGACTTGTTGACACTTTGCGTGACCCAAGGGCTGGCTTTTACCTTGGGAAAAGAATAAGCATTGCCATACAGCGTGGCAATGCGGCCAGCCTTTTGGGCACTTTACCGGTCGACAGCGATGCGGAAGAGTTTTTTGACGCTTTATTAGATTAGGTATTTTTAGTTAAGTTAATTAGGGTTATGTAGTTTTAAGGTTAGATATCTAATTATTTGTACAGCACTCTTAAATAGAAGTAATCTACTTACTCTTGACTTAAATACCTTGAGATCCACCTTATCCTTGATGACAATAAAACACAGAAAGTGTACGAGCAATTTTAGACAACTTGCAGAGACCACATTGCTCGTGCGCGCTACTCCTTAGTACCTGAGAAACATCAGAGAGGGGGAGGGTCCTCCCCTTTACTACCTACTACTACGTTACTTGTTGATATTGCGACAGTAGTTTTCATCAATTACTGCAAAATCAAATTCTTTGAAAAAAATCGTATCATTATAGTAACATTCGTCAGCGATTTCGCTTTGTTGTACCATCGACGCCATTTCTGCCTGACCACCACTAAGTTCATTTTTGCTTGCACTTGAAACGAAAACTGCAAAGGGTTTGGTTTGGCGCCCCACTGTTTCCCACTCCGCCCAAGGGCGGGAATCATCATTTGACGATTTTTTTAGCACCATAAAAAACTTAGATACGTTAATACTGCTACAGTCAAAACATAAATCAGCTTATTTCAGAACATGGTTTGAATGTTTCAGGCTCACCTGAAGACTGAAAACATACCTAAGGCCCTAACACGAGTTCTTAACTGAAAATAGTCTGTGTAACGTTATCATGAACGTAACACGAGATTTTTTTTTGCAATGATTTTTTATGACTTTTGATAAAAAGAAGTTAAAAAAAACTTGATAAAATAAAGGTAAAATCTTGCAAATTTAATCAGGTTTAACCCTCGTATATATAGTTTATAGCTTTATGCCTCTGTAAGGCCCTATAGTAAGCATAAAAGCTAGGATTAACATTTCTGGTAGCGGATTATTTTTCTTTATTAAACATTCTTCGTTTTCCATTTTTCCATTTCGCTATCGGAAATCATGATCGTTCACAGTTCTTAAAAAGACGACTTGATTCTCTCCAGCTAGATATCACGTACATCATACTCGTACCTAGTTTCCGAGTTCGACTTTTTGGTTTCAAAAGACTCGTCCCCGAAATTTTCTATCAAAAATTGGTCGCAGTTATTAACACAGTGACAACGGTACTCATTTTATATTACGATTATTTACATTTCTTCGGTACGGGGCGTTTAAGACCTCGTACAAAACTATCATTGTGGCAGTAAGGGGCTTATTAGAGTCCGTACTTATTTACTTAGACCCCGTATCGTTTAAGATACTAGAAACAGTTTTTTGGCTAAATTTAAAGAAAACATAAAATTTGATTCGTTCAGTGCGGTACGAGGACAAAGTGACCCCGTATTATAATAGATATATTGCATTTGAACTGTACCGAATTAAAGTTACGGTCTTCCCACGGCAGAGAAGATTGAGTTTTTCTTAGCTCCACTGCAAGAAGACACATACGAGGCATATTAGACCGTGTTCCGCACTTTCGAGCCTTGGAAAAAATTTTAAGGCCAGTCACACACCCACACTTCTTACTCCCGGCTGTTATTTGAAGACTTTTGATAATCAAACTCAAAAGACCACGCCAGGCAATATCTGCATGAGTCTCATTACCCATTACATATCAATGGAGAGATTTTGACCTCTGACCCTGTCGGCCTCCCTAGCCAAGTTACAATCATTTCGTTAACGTCGAACGCATTGAGTGGCGACGCCCCCAATTATTTTTTTCTGAAGTCATCTCAACTCTCAGTCACGTGGTCAGAACAAAGGAATTGAAAACTTGGCCAAATTCAAGCGTTCGACGTTAACGGAACGATCTTAACTTTACTAAGAAGGCTGAATTAGTTTACCTAGGTGTTTTTTCTCAAAATAGTCACCTAGAAAACACTTGTCTAGTAAAAAAATAACGTGAACAAATGTAACTTATTTATAACCACTTTGAAAAATAAATATAAGTCAAATATCTATCAATCCGATCGAAATCGTTTCAGAATATATCACCGTCAAGTCATAACAGACAGACAGATAAACAAACTCTAGCTAATGTTCCTGAAAACAACACAATTATGAAACTATTTGAAGAATTTTGGCAAATGTGCGCCATCATCGACACGTCATCGCTTACCATAGAGCATTGCATCACTGCTTACCATCAGGTGGGATCGCAGTCAAACACTAGTTTATAGCTATTATAAAAAAAAAGATAGTGGTAATCATCATCATCAGCCTCTCAATGTTCCCACTGCAGGGACACAGGCCTCCTCTCTCTAGGAGAGGGAATGGGCCATAATCCACCACGCGGGCCCAGTGCGGATTGGTGGATGTCACATGTATTCGAGTTTTTGGTTCTAGGACATGCCGGTTTCCTCACGATGTTTTCCTTCACCGTTTTGAGAGCAGTGGTGATGAAATAAATTACACAAAGTAATGGGCCTGGCTGGGTTCGAACCCGCGACCTACGACTCGTAAGTCGGAGCCGTTACCACTCGGCCACCACTGCTCAACAGTGTGAGATAGTGGTAAAGGCGCCCACAAAATAAAAAATAAACTATCCAAGCGCGAGTCGGACTCGCACACTGTTCAATTCTCAAATTGAATCTTGGAAGAACTAACTTAAAGAAGGAATTTTTTTTTTTCAGACTTATGACCCTACGCTATAAGACCCTGCCTCATACAAAATTTCAGAGTTCTACGTCAACTAGAAGTACCCTATGAATTTTGATTCCCTTGAGAGTGTAGAAATAAGCGTTTTTTTTTTTTTCAAATATAAAGTATCTTTTTAAAAAAAACCCGCTGCTCCATACATTTTGTCGAGTTATGTGAATATAAATCTATGGAGCAGCGGGTTTTTTTTTCGCGTTTTTGGGTTGGTCACATAGTATCATCATCATCAGCCTTTTAATGTTCCCACTGCAGGGACACAGGCCTCCTCTCTCTAGGAGAGGGAATGGGCCATGATCCACCACGCGGGCCCAGTGCGGATTGGTGGATGTCATATGTCTTCGAATTTTTGGTTCTAGGACATGCCGGTTTCCTCACGATGTTTTCCTTCACCGTTTTGAGAGCAGTGGTGATGAAATAAATAACACAAAGTAATGCGCCTGGCTGGGTTTGAACCCGCGACCTACGACTCGTAAGTCGGGGCCGTTACCACTCGGCCATCACTGCTCTAGGTAGACTCTTAGTATAAGTCGTTCATATTGGTGTCTACAATGATCTTTTTTAGGGAAAGCCCATCTGTCGTATCAACTTTGTATTATATCGATGACCATAACAGAGTGGGGGAGAAGCCTAGGCAGAATATTTGGTGATAGTTATGAGTTAAAAGATAGGCACCTGAGTCATCACGCAGGTGAGTAATAAACAAAGATTATAATACTCTTATCACGCTGATAGCAAAAATTGGTTTGATTACGATACCCTCAAGTCATTATCAGTTGACAGAAACATATTCTAGTGTTATTGTTGTGATTGAGACTAATTTTTGTCAAGAAAGAAAACTGCCTCTGTCGGTTGAAAACATGAGCTTTCTGGCCTAGAAACAAAAAGTAAGGAATATAAGCTTCAAGATTTTTAGGATTAAGTTAGATCTGGTCCTGTAAGGGCAAAAAGGCTCCTACCTCAGCATATACCTCTCTCTCTTATATTCTTTATTGTACATAAATTACAGAAAAACAATTAACAAAAAAAAGGTGATGTACAAAGGCGAGCTTAACCCAAAGTTGGGTTTTCTTACAGCAAACCTATTAAACAAACATATAGAAATTTTAAAACACGAGGACAATCCATATGCACAAAAGAACTTTACTCCGAACATAAATTGTATTAAACTTAAAACTAAAATAAACTACACAAATACATAGGTACTATATACAATAAATAAACTAATACATACATATTTATGGGTCATGTTGACAAGAAATGTTCCCTGATTCTTCCCCTGAAAACCTCCAACGAGGGGCTATCCCGAATGGTATGTGGAAGAGAATTCCACAGGCGCACAGCTCGAACAGTAAAAGATCCACTATAGCGACTAGAAGAATGGGCTGGAAAGCGAAGAAGAAGAGATGATGAAGAGCGACAAGGTTTTCCTCTCGGCACAAGATACTCAAAGCGTTCCTGAAGATACACAGGGGAGTTGGGATTATGAAGAACAGAGAAGAGTAAAGAAAGAGTGTGACAATCCCGACGCCGCCGAATAGGCAACCACTTCAATTGCCCTCGAAATTCCGATACGTGATCGTACTTTCTAAGTCCAAAAATGAAGCGGATACACAAATTCTGCAGGCGCTCAAGCTTATCAAGTAATTCCTCTGTCGCATCAAGGAAGCAAACATCAGCGTAATCTAGGATAGGTAAAAGAAGAGACTGAGCAAGAGTAACTTTAGTTGAGAAAGGCAGGAACTTCTGGAGACGTTTTAGTGACTGAAACGAGCAAAATACCCTCCTGCTTACCTCAGCAATGTGGACATTCCAAGATAGGTAACAATCAAGGAAAACACCTAAATTTTTAACTTTTTTTGAATAATCTATTGTAACAGCATCGTATAAAACTGGTGGTAGAAGAGACTGATTGTTCAAACAATTTACAAAATATCTGCCACCAATAATGAGAGCTTGCGATTTGGTTGGATTTACTAAAAGTCCAAAACTTTTAGCCCACTGACAGATATTTTTAAGATCATTATTGATGGCATTAATGGCGTCAGAAAGCTCTTCAGGTTTAAAGTGTCGATAAAGCTGCAAGTCGTCTGCATAGAGATGGTAGTGTGAAGATAAGACCTTTGTGATAGCGTTAATAAAAATTGAGAAAAGAAGAGGAGAAAGGACGCCACCCTGAGGAACACCCACAGCCAGATCACACCAGTCAGAGGAAGCCTCTCCTGAGCGAACCGACTGTGAGCGACCACGAAGATAAGAATTAAACCAAGCAATCACAGGAGGAGATATACCAAGAGAGGATAGGATACCCAAGAGGATGTCAAAATCAACTGAATTAAAAGCACTGCTGAAGTCCAGTAGTACCAACACTGTAAGATGCTTGTTTTCCATGGCCAGTCGAATATCATCAGTTATCTTAACTAGTGCTGACACAGTGCTGTGACCACGACGGAAACCAGATTGATAGGGACTCAGCAGGCCATTAGAGGATAGGTAATGAGACAGTTGGTTATTGACAACACTCTCAAGGACTTTGGATAGAATTGGGAGTATGGAAATTGGACGGAACTGGGTAACTGATGAGGGATTAGGGACTTTGGGCAGTGGCAGGACATGCGCTTTCTTCCACGCTGAAGGAAAACAGCTAGTAAAAAGGGAATAGTTGATAATGTGAAGGATGACAGGAGCGAGTTCATTAAGGATAGGAAGAAGCATCTGGAGTTGAAGGCCATCGTCACCCACTGCTTTCGTGGATATAGATGTTATGGCCCGTTTAATATCCCCTTCTGTGACCGGGTGAAAAGAGAATGAAGTACAATTTGGCAGTGAAAGTTTAGAGAGATTATTAAGAGTGGAAGCTTTAACGTTGTCGTTTAGAAAAACAGGAGATTTAGAAAAATGTAAATTAATTTCATTAAGGTCAATATCAGGTGAGCTGTTATCAACAGCTTTACCAATGCCAAGGGTTTTGAGAAATTGCCATACTTGTGTTGTATTGAAGTTATGAATAGAGTTGTGGATATGACGCCTTTTAGCATCCCTACACATCCGACCGCAGCGATTACGTAGCTTTTTGTATAAAGACCAGTTCTCATCAGTCGGATACCTATTGGGATATTAAAAAAAATATGTAACTCCCATCGTCTGGTAACCGTCCAGACCAAGCCCAATCGTCGACGGCGCGCACTGTTCCCGTGAGCCTCAAAGAGTGGTCAGCAAACTGTAGGGGCCCTGCAGAAGGGTCGAAGTCAACTGAGGCCCAAGGTTTTGGTCTGAAAGGAAGGCTCTAGCCCTGGTATAGATGGCGACGTAAAAACGGGGTAGGCTGTTTAGTCAGTAAGAGTCTGACATTGTTTACCACTCCGCCCAAGGGCGGGATTCGTCTTTGGATGATCTGTACCTGGCGTAAAAAAATAAAATCTCATTCGATTACGCAAAGAAACTCCGAACATAGCCCTTTCCATTGCCCTTTGGATGACTTAAACACAAATTGTCTGTAACTTTTAACCTAATTATAGAGCTACTAATTAGTGCTGACAATCGCAGTCAGATACAAATCTATGGGGTATTTATTAACATACCACAACTTAATAGTTTATTTATGTATATTATAAATTCACACAATTAAAACACAAACATAAACACTATTATTTGTATTTACATTTGTCACACATAACATTACTCAACATTCACGGCATAATGTTCACACATTATAAGGTCGGATGGTGTCGACCACCTAGTGTGCGGGCCGGCGGTTGAGCGGCCCGGCGTACTTTTTATATTTGCAACTTGTGAAGGTCAGTCGGTCACGCACCTCGCCGCTAACCGCCTGCTCCGCGCTAGAAATATTTTTCTGTACGTTGTTACGTGAACTCTCATTGTTTTGTCAGACTATATTGTGATTGTTGTGTGCTGTGACTATTATATGTGTATCGCTGTACTCCTTCTATATATTGTGTGTCGTGTATGGACGATCTTTATCGAGCGAGTAAACCGTGAGTACAAGCAGTGACTTTTATTTACGCGCACCCGCACTCGCCCCATAAACGCCCTAAATTGGTGACCCCGACAGAACACAAAAAAATGAGCGATAGTGAATCCGAGCACACCGCGTCATCACAGCCCACCGAGCATGCTCCGCGCAGATCACGCAAGTCGAGAACCATGACCAGCGTTGGATCTCATGAGGTTTGCCGGGTGGCCCTGAAACTACCCCCTTTTTGGCCGGACGAGCCAGATATCTGGTTCGCACAAATAGAGGCCCAGTTTGAAAACGCGGGAGTGACCAATGACGTCACAAAATACAATTACGTCATAGGCCACCTAGACCCACAAGTCTCCAAAGAGGTCAAGGATATAATACTGGCCCCGCCTGCTACCAATCGCTACGGCAAGCTGAAGACAGAGTTGGTGAAGCGCCTGTCAGCCTCCCAGGAGAAGAAAACGAAGCAGCTGCTGATGCACGAGGAACTAGGAGACCAGAAGCCTTCACAATTTCTTCGCCACTTGCAGGGATTGGCAGGGCCGAATGTACCTGAAGACTTTTTGCGCACCATTTGGAGTAGCAGACTCCCCACCAGCATCCAGCCACTCCTTGCATCACAACCTCACAGTACTCTGGAGGCACTGGCCGAGCTAGCCGACCGTGTCCAAGACATCGTCGCGCCGGCAAGCCATGTCGCGGCAACTTCAGCAGCAGGACCCTCAGTAAGCGAGATGGCAGCCGAGATCGCCGAGCTCAAGCGTGCCATGAAGGACCTGACGCTACAGCTACGAGACAGCCGTTCGCATAGACGCTCCCACAGCCGGGGGCGAAATGCGAGACGCAACTCACGCCAGCGATCCTCAACCCGTTCGGAGTCCAGCTACCGACAGCACCCACAGTGCTGGTACCACGCCATGCACGGCGACAACGCGAAGCGCTGCGTAAAACCCTGCGACTTCAAGAAGGGAAACGCCGCGGGCGGTCGGTAATGGCGACACACGATTGCCCCTCATCAACTGGTCGCCTGTTCGTCACAGACAGGAGAACTAAGACACAGTTCCTGGTCGACACGGGAAGCGATCTCTGTGTCTACCCTCGTCGTCTGCTCAACGAACGTCGTGCACCCACGAACTACCAGCTAGTGGCTGCAAATGGAACGCCCATATGCACATACGGTTTTGTGGAACTTAGTTTAAATTTAGGCTTACGTAGAGACTTTAAGTGGCGTTTTGTAGTGGCCGAAGTAACAAAACCAATAATCGGCGTAGATTTTTTAAGTTTTTACTCACTAGTCGTTGACTGTCGTAATCAACGACTAGTTGATAGTAACACCAATGTTTTTACAGCAGCCTCGAATCACACAGACTCATCTTTATTTTCAGTAAAAATAAGAACTGGTGATTCGAGGTATCATAAAATATTACACGAGTTTCCCGACATCACCCGACCTGCCGGTACACTACGCACCACACCACATAACACAGTACACCACATCCGCACGACCCCAGGCCCACCAGTTTCTTCTTCGTTTCGACGTCTAGCGCCGGACAAGTTAAAAATAGCACAGCAGGAGTTCCAGCTGATGCTAGAAAATGGAACAGCCAGACCTTCAGAAAGCCCCTGGTCATCACCACTCCACCTCGCCCCCAAAAAGGACAACGGTTGGCGGCCCTGCGGTGATTACCGCATGCTCAACGCCCGAACCGTCCCTGACAGGTATCCCATTAGGCACATTCACGATTTTGCCCACAGCATTGCAGGTTGCCGAGTCTTCAGCACAATTGACCTTGTCAAAGCTTATAACCAGATACCTGTCAGCCCGGAAGACATCCCGAAGACGGCGATCACCACACCATTCGGATTATACGAATTTCCGTATATGACGTTTGGTCTGCGCAATGCGGGCCAAACATTTCAACGTTTTGTCGACGAGATGACCAGAGGTTTGGACTTTTGCTACTGTTATCTTGACGATTTCTTAATTTTTTCTAGAACAGAAGCAGAGCACGAGGAACACCTTCGTATAATCTTCAAAAGAATGAAGGAGTTTGGCATGCTGGTCAACACATCCAAGTGTGTTTTCGGTGTCACGGAGGTAACCTTTTTAGGCTACCACATCTCCGAAAAAGGCACCAAACCACTTGAGACTAAAGTTGACGCCATCAAGAAGTTCCCCCCGCCCAAGGACGTCCGTCAGTTACGTCGGTTCTTGGGTATGATAAACTTTTACAGGCGGTTCATACCTCACGCGGCTCAAATCCAAGCGCCGCTCAACAATCTTTTGATTGGCAACGTAAAGGGCTCACATCCTATATGTCTTGCGGAGAATACTTTGCAAGCATTTGAGGACTGCAAAGAAAGCCTCGCTAACGCTGCTTTATTAGCTCACCCCGACTGCAGTGCCAAACTCGCATTGGTCACCGATGCGTCAGACACTGCAATCGGCGCGGTGTTACAGCAGCTTAGCAGCGACGGATGGCAACCACTCGCTTTCTTCTCCAGAAAGCTCAGCCCAACGCAAGCAAAGTATTCTCCCTATGACAGGGAACTGCTTGCCATTTACGAGGCCATCAAATACTTCCGTCACATGTTGGAGGCTAGGCACTTTGTAGTGTATACGGATCACAAGCCAATCAGTTTTGCATTCCATGAGAGGAAGAAAAACTGCTCGCCTAGGCAGTTCCGGCACCTTGACTATATAGCCCAGTTCACCACCGACATTAGGCACATTTCCGGCAAAGACAATGTCGTGGCTGACCCCTTGTCTCGTGTGGAAGAGCTTCAGGTGCCGGTCAGTCTTGACACTCTCGCGGAAGCGCAAGCTTGTGATCCGGAACTAAACAAACTCCTACAAGGAGGCTCGTCCTTAGCGCTGGAGAAGGTCAAGGTAACTGGGGAGTATACAGCAGTGTACTGCGATGTCAGCACGGCGTCCCCCAGACCATTTGTGCCAGCTATGCTGCGTAAACAGGTCTTTGACAGCTTGCATTCCCTCAGTCATCCTGGTGTCTCAGCGACTGCCAAGCTAGTAGCCGAACGCTTTGTTTGGCCAGGCATCAGGAAGGACTGTAGAGAATGGGCACGAGCCTGCCTCCAATGTCAGCGGGCTAAAGTCAACCGACACGTCTCAGCACCATTAGGGGCGTATCATCTCCCGCGTGCAAGGTTCACCATTGTGCACATCGATTTGGTGGGCCCACTACCGATTTCGCAAGGCTTTAGATACTGTCTGACGGCAGTCGACCGATTTACTAGGTGGCCAGAGGTTATACCTATCGCTGACATAACCGCCGAGACAGTAGCTAAAGCGCTGCTATCCGGATGGATTGCCCGGTTTGGCTGTCCGACCGCTATAATAACGGACAGAGGACGACAGTTTGAGTCGACCCTGTTCGAAAAACTGTCAAAAATGACTAGTTTTAAGCACAAACGGACAACGGCATACCATCCAGCGTGCAATGTAATGGTGGAGCGATTTCACCGCCAACTAAAGGCGTCCATCATATGCCACGCCAATGAAAAGTGGACAGAGTCCCTGCCGTGGGTATTGCTTGGCATACGGAGCGCATTCAAAATGGATGTCCAAGCGTCTTCCGCCGAGCTAGTGTACGGCGAACCGCTAAGACTCCCAGGTGAATTCTTCACTCCCAGTGATGTTGGTACCACTGACATCACGGATTTCACGGCGCGTATTCGCAAATTCGCCCAAAACCTGCAGCCAACCCCAGCATCCCGTCACAACCAGCAAAAAGTTTTTATTTATAAGGATTTGCAGACCACGGATCACGTGTTCCTACGTGAAGACGCATTACGTGGCTCGCTACAGCCAGCCTACACAGGTCCTCACAAAGTGCTGCAAAAAGGTGACAAGACCTTTAAAATATTATTTAAGGGCAAAGAGGTCACGGTCTCAATAGACCGCCTGAAACCAGCCCACATGCTGGTGGACAAAGCTGACCCAAAGGAAGTCGATCAACCTAGCAGTAGCAAAGGGTATACCACTCGTTCTGGTCGTCAAGTCAGATTTCCAGATTTTTATCGCCCTTGACGGTCTCTGGAGGGGGGTGATATGGGGTATTTATTAACATACCACAACTTAATAGTTTATTTATGTATATTATAAATTCACACAATTAAAACACAAACATAAACACTATTATTTGTATTTACATTTGTCACACATAACATTACTCAACATTCACGGCATAATGTTCACACATTATAAGGTCGGATGGTGTCGACCACCTAGTGTGCGGGCCGGCGGTTGAGCGGCCCGGCGTACTTTTTATATTTGCAACTTGTGAAGGTCAGTCGGTCACGCACCTCGCCGCTAACCGCATGCTCCGCGCTAGAAATATTTTTCTGTACGTTGTTACGTGAACTCTCATTGTTTTGTCAGACTATATTGTGATTGTTGTGTGCTGTGACTATTATATGTGTATCGCTGTACTCCTTCTATATATTGTGTGTCGTGTATGGACGATCTTTATCGAGCGAGTAAACCGTGAGTACAAGCAGTGACTTTTATTTACGCGCACCCGCACTCGCCCCATACACGCCCTAAAAATCAATAACCTATGTAAGTTCGCTAATTATCTTTGCGACTAATTGCAAATGTTCCGCGCGGTATAGTCATACATAGACGTAATTATGTGGTCACATACTTAGGTGATATAGGATTTTTATATTCTGATTTATGCATTATGTAGGTATGTACTCGTACCTATGTTTAAAACTAAAACCTTTTCGGTAAATCTGGCTACACACCATAACTTCAATATCAGTACCTTATAAATATATTAATACAGGTAAGGTATAATATATATTCAGACTAAATATAATATGTACAAATGGGCAGAAAAAAAAAAACTCATAGGGCATCAAATAATTCATCCACATCGATGTCAATAGGAAATTGTTGCACGTTGGATAGCAATGCTTGATTCGTTGACCGAAGAAAAACCCAGCCCTCTGGTCACGCGAAGAGTCATCCAGCCGTTTGCTGATGTCTCGAACAACTCGATGAGCGCTCGGATCCCATGACCCTAGTGTTTCAACCCCAAACGGCTCAAACATATAACTACCGATAAGGTTATTGTACTTACGCCGTTGCCGTAGCTGTAATTAATTAAATAATTATATATGTATATGACCGTGACCAGATTTCCAACATTTCCAGGCCAGATCATTTTAAACGTTAAAGTTTGATGATAGATATATATGTTAAAACTCATTTGGACTTCTTCCTTTAGACCTCTTATTATCATAAAAATCGTACATCAATGATAAAACCAAACGAGGATTGAGATAACATCAAATGTTAACATCTGGCCAGTTTTAGTTAGCCATATTATGTTATTAGAAGACGTGGCCAGTTTTAACTGGCCATATCGTGAAGAGACCAATTCTATGATATGGCCATGACTTATACGCACTGTAATCTCTCATCAAACTCTCCTGTTGCAGGTCTGATGGAAGAACTTTTGTTTGAAAACACGTTTTGAATGAAAATATTAATAACTAGCTTTTGCCCGCAGCTTCGCCCGCGTACATAAAATATAGCCTATGTCACTCAGGAGTAAAGCAGCTTTCTATTGTTGCTAATTTTTTTCCAATCGGACCAGTAGTTCCAGAGATTACCCCCTACAAACAAAAAAACAAAAAAACAAACTTTACCTCTTTATTATATTAGTGTAGATAAGCTTTTATAGCTCGATATATACCTTTATAATTAATATTCATCAAAACCTTCCCGAAAAGTAAAAACATGTTAAAGTTATCTTACATATTACAGAGTTTCTAGGGCCATCTTCCAGTTCCATCATCAGACCCTGTTTACCATCAAGCACCAAAATACTCGTCAAAACGATCCCAAACTTGATGGAGTTGTGTCGTTTAATTACCAAGTTCCTGTGGCCACCTTGTAGCTTCATCATCAGATCAGCCCCATGTCATCATAATATGAGATTGTCACGCGATTTACACATGCATGCAAAGTCGCAGCTCAATCGGTGGAAGATATCTGCTTCAAAATTGAGTTGCAAGATTTGAGCCGAACATACATAGTTACATTGCAAGTTAATAAAAAGCTTGTAAAAACAGTATCTTTGAGATCTCCTATATGAATTTATTTTTTCGCTTTAAGTGTTTGTGTGTACAAGAATAAATAAATAAATAAAATACTCCCTGTCATTTTCATTTTTACCCCCAAAAACAGAGGCTTGCGGACGGTGAGCAATGGGTAACCCGCCACCTGGTCGTCTGGTAACAATCCGGACCGAGCCCAAGCAGTCGACGGCGCACACTGTTCCCGCGCGCCTCAAGGAGTTGTCAGCTAGCTTTAGCGGCCCAGCAGGGTCAAAAGCCTGTTGAGACCAAGGGTTGACGTGAAAGAGTATTACCGGGGTCCTAGGATCAAGGCAAGGAAGGAACGGGGTAGGTTGTTTATTCGGTAAGGATGGGATTCGTCAGTCGATGATTTTTACGTACCATAAAACCCCCCAAAAACATAACGAGGTTCTAATTTTAATTCCGGAGTCGGGCGAAGTGTTATAGGTATTTTTCGTCTGAAACTTATATGAAAAATAAGACAAAAAAACCGAACAAAAAATTTTAAATAAACCAGCAAACTAGCAACCCGCCCCAGCCTCACACGGGTGCAATGCTGATATTATATATATTATGCATGTATCAAACTTATAACTTTTCTCTTGAATCCCTCTATCTATAAAAAAAGTCACATCAAAATGCGTTGCGTTGGCGTTGTTTTAAAAATATAAGCATACCGTAAAACAGGGTGAATAGAAAAAAAACATGTTTGCAGCATTTAAATATTTTTATAAATTTAATATTGACAACAAATTTGCCTTAACTAAAAGTAAAATATGAAATCAAAGTAAAAATCTATATATATAAAAAAAGAAACTGACTGACTGACATATCAACGCACAGCCGAAACTACTGCAACTAGGAGAGTGAAACTTTGCACAGGGCTTCCTTTTATGACATAGGCGAACACTAATAAAGGATTTTCCAAAATTAAGCCGCTAAATTAATGAAACACTTGTCCAAAGTTTGCGCGAAAATCTATTTTCACGCGGGCGAAGCCGCTGGCAGAAAGCTAGTCTTAATAAAAAATTTGTTTCTATTCACCCCCTGGAGTTTCTATTGTACCCGGTACATAGAGACAGACAGCGGGAAGCGACTTGGTTTTATACTATGTAGTGATAGTGATAAATGCCAGAATAATCAAAGTCGTCTCCGCAGACCAAAGACTGACGATTTTCGGTTTGTATTACGTGATGATTACATTCTGACGCAATATCCGTGGTCCCCTACCCACCTGCCAAAGTATGGCGAATTTGCCTTCAGAAACGTTCGATATAACGGTCTATACCCAACCAGTAAGCAGCCGTACTTTCTTCACTAATTCTAAAAGGTTATATGTGCCATCATACGATTTTGGACTCTATTTCTTATAGCATAGAGTGCTTAGTAAGTAAGAGTTAATTGTTAGTGAAAAGAAAATTCTTGCTCGAGAGAAAGGAAGAAAAGCCGGGAAAAGTCTAGAACAAAAAATTCAGTTTTTCTTTTTAGGATTTTTTTAGTAAATATTACTTATAAAATGGGGTATGACCGTACTCCTATTAAGGAAAAGAGCACTGTGACGGACTTTCCACTTTGAGTGTTACGGGTTCGATTCCCGCAATATATTTCGCAGTACGATAATCGATGTCTGAAGAATCTTATGTAAAAGTAACACACTGTTGTTATTATATCTAGCCTATACCTACTGTCCCACTGCTGGGGAAAGGCCTCCATCCATTTCTTCCAGTGTGCTCAGCTCTGCGCCACTTCTTGCCAATTCCCAAGGAAGGCATTTAAGTCGTCCTGCCATCTTCATACATTATGCTAAACACAATAAAATAGGTACTTTGATCAATTTAATGATTTGTTTTTAATTTATATACATAAAAGGAGAAACTAGCTGACTGGCATATCAACGCACAGCCTAAACTACTGGGCCTAGAAGCCTGAAATTTAGCACAAGGCTTCCTTTTATGTCGTAGGCGAACACTAAGAAAGGGTTTTTTTAAAGTTCAGCTCCCAAAGGGATGTAATGGGAGTCTAAAGTTTGTATGGAGAACCCTACGTTCACGCAGGCGAAGCCGCTGGCAGGCTAGTTTATGTATATAGGCCCATAACAATTGTAAATAAAGATTAATTTTATGATATTAACCTGTCGATAAATGATATTTATATGTAATAATAAATTACTGGTAAAATTTAATTAATCAGATTTCCAAAAAGCAGAATAATTCCAGCAGCATCCACCCCCGCTCATCCAATACCCAGAAATCAGTTATGCGTCAAGCCGTCGACGTATTTAATTTAAGATTTGGTCCATCAGCAATGCGTGGCCTGTGACCTTTCGCCGGCGCCCCCTGGACGGGAGCCGACCGGATCCTGCCGGAGTCGACCGGAGGCGCCGGCTTCCTGTGCCGGACCGAGGCACAGCCGGCTGGCCTACCCGCTTCCGCCCGGCTTCGCTCGGCCTTCCAAATCATTATTGATACAAAATAAATTAACTATCTCACTCACGTATGACATTTCGTCTCAATTTGTTGTTGCTATTTTTCATAGTCGTGTGTAGAACATTGTTTTGGGAAAATTCGATTTCAGTATATTTTTCTTTGACAACAAGCTTTAGTAATTTATAATCATTTACTAATTCAATGACTTATAGGTTTACCTAGATTTTGCGATCCCATTTGGTGGTAAGCAGTGATTTTTTTTGTTGTAGACAAAACTCATCCAAGGACGAATCCTGCCCTTAGGCGGAGCGGGAAACAGTGTCAGATTCTTACTGAATAAACCACCTACCCCATTCCTACGTTGCCATATTTGCCAGGGCCAGAGCCTTCCTTTCAGACACGAACCCGTGGCTCCAGTTGGCTTCGACCCTTCTGCAGGGTCTCTACGCTTTGCTGACAACTCCTTGAGGCGCGCGGGAACAATGTGCGCCGTCGACGGCTGGACTTGTTCCGGACTAGAGCTACCATTGCTCGCCATCCACAAGCCCGCGCCTACGGTGGCCGGAAATGGTAAGCAGTGATGCAATGGTAGATGGTGTAGCGCACTAGTTTATTAGGAATCTATTGAATCTAACTTTGAAGACACCTAAATTATAATATTATATCTAACGAGAAGAACGCAGATCAAATAATAATCGCATGAAAAAGGTTACAAGCAGTATTAGACGTCACATCACAAAGAGGGAACTTCAGTACCAATAGCGTAGTGGTACTGAAATCGGTTTCGGGTTGATCGCACACTGCGAGTACCAACTACTCTCCTACTAACAACCCCAAAAAATTCAAAGTCATTTATTTACTAAATTATCCCGCCAATTTTATTTCCCGCCTTTAATATTGCCATATTTTATCACGGATTTTCAACGTTCAGAATCCAATAAGTTTGTCTATGACAATATTCCGGAGTGAGACCAAAATAGATAGGCCGGAGTTGTTCTTTGTAGCAGCCCCTAAATAGAGTGCGTAATAGGAAGGGGAGGGCTGAGGGCGACCCTCGCCCCGCGCATGCGCGCACACACCTACCGCACTAATATCGGTTTTATTACAACGGTTTTGTTGTTCTTCTCGTGTTAATTTTATTTTGTGAAATTAATTGTGAACTTAATATCAGCATATTAATAAGACGAAAGAATCTTAATTATTCTACAAAATTACAGAGTTTTAGATACTTTTTCGCAGGATATTGTTTGAACCTTTTTTTGAACAGCCTGTTTCGGGGTCCGATAGCAAAGAACAAAGAAACGTTGGCGGAAGCCTACCGAGAAATAACTTAGTAATCAGTAGAATGAAGTTTGTTTTATATTACGGGTAAATTTTCTATAAATTAAAGAGTGAATGGGATGTTGAAGCGAGCTGTGTTTAGAGACGCAGGCAGGAGGGTGGCCGTGTCACCCGCGCGGCAGATGTGCTCCGCACGTGGCCGGCCGTCGCCCGAGCGCTGCGCACAATGGAACGCAATTCACATCCAATATGGCCGCCACTGGGGAACTTTCCCGCTCTTTTCACTGACGTTTATTATGTTGACGTAACAGCCAACATTATAATTTTAATTAAAAGTAAAGCAGTTTCCAGTATTTAGCTTGATTAATGAAAATCTCGATGTTTCTTGATGACGTTTATTTCACTGGTTTGATGGTATTAGATAGATTTACCAATAGTATTACCAATATTCTTTTATTTATGTTCTTTTGTTATAAAGACTACTGTTAAAAGACCAAAGCAAGGTGATGTCATGTACCTAGTGACTTCAATTGCTCTACTTTCGACCTTAAATTTCAAGGCAAAGGCGTTGGTTAACCGAGAGCCTTACCATCAAACCTACTCCCATATATTATGAGTCTCATTTTAAGCCCGAAGACCAGGAGTAGAAACAACAACTTCTGGATGACCAAGTTGGTTTTCCAATGAGTGGGTTTGAATCTGCGACCTATAACTCGTAAGTCGGAGCCGTTACCACTCGGCCAATACCGTTTCACCAGTGCTTTGTGTAATTTATTTCATCACTACTGCTCTCAAAGTGTTGAAGGAAAACAACGCGAGGAAACCGGCATGTCCTAGAACCAAAAATTCGAAGACATGTGACATCCACCAACCCGCACAGGGCACGCGTGGTGGATTACGGCCCATTCCCTCTCTTAGAGAGGAGGCCTGGGTACTAGTAATGAGAACATTATAAGGCTGGCTATACTATGCTCTGCTAATGCTAAATAATATAATAATAATAATATAATATTCGACCACCATCACACAACGCCGTCTAGTCTCAAGCTAAGCAGAGCTTGTGTTATGAGTACTAGACAACTGATAAACATACTTATATATTTCTAAATACATACATATTATAGATAAATTACACTCAGACACAGAACAAATAATCGTGCTCGTCACACAAACATTTGTCCTGGGTGGGAATCGAACCCACGGCCTCCGGCATAGCAGTCAGGGTCACTAGCTACTAGGCTGACAGGCCAGTCAAAATCATTGATACGTCCTGAAGGTTTACTTGGGATTAAAGATAAATAAATGACAAACAATACACACAACCATCTCCAACAATTCGAAAGTGTTCGCGTTTAGTTCCAATTCTTTTGTATGAATGCCATAACCTACCGTGAGAGTTTCCATTTCGGCCAAACGCGAACATTGTCACCACCATTGTCACGCTGTTGGTGCTATTATCAACTGCGTGCCAATGTTGGTTAAACTTCAGTCACTAGGAAGACGATAGAAGCATACATAGACGGCGTACCTAGATGACCAACAGCCCTGGGGCAAAAAAAAATAGAACCCCTTTTTAGGGTTTCGTACATCAAAAGGAAAAAGCAGAATCCTTATAGACTTTGTTATATTTCTTTCTGTCTGTCTGTCCCTTTATGTTGGGAACACGTGTAGTTAATATTAAAACTATAGGTATTCTCAAATCTGCGGTCCATTAAAGCTGTGAAAAAATCAAACTTCTAAGTTAATGGAAAAAATGATAAATAACAATAAAAGTATATTGACGCTATCAAAAGAATCAAAAATCATAGGGCACTTCTCGTTGACCCATAACCCTGAAATTTGGGAGGAAAAAAAAATGTGTAACATAAGTATAGTTCTGAAATTATATTATTAAATGAGTTAGTTCGTACGGAACCCTCAGTGTGAGTCCGATTCGCAGTTACGAAAAAAAAATCAAATTATTGCTCTAGTTAGAGCAAGATGGAGTGTCAATCAGTTTACGTCGGCCATTTTGGTTCTACTTACTTGTCGCTTACTATAACTAGGTCTGGTCCCTAAGCTTGGGGGCCCAGAGTAATCTCCCGCCTAGATCCTTTGGTATCTACGCCAGTGACATAGAGCTGATAGAGCTATGACATTTACCCAGGGCCACAAATAGAGGTGATACTATTTTTATCGTGCTGCCCAAACCGACCAAACACTCGGAGCATCAAGGCCTATGATAATGAGACTCCGCATTGAACTCAGATTAAATTGCAAATTATTTTGGAGCATTATTGACTGGCCTGTTAGTCTAGCGGTTAGTGGCCCTGACCGCTAAGCTGGAGGTCGTGGGTTCGATTCCCACCCAGGAAAAATGTTTGTGTGATGAGCTCAATCATTTTTTGTGTCTGGGTGTAATCTATCTATAATATGTGTGTATTTAGAAATAAATATATAAGTATGTTTAACAGTTGTCTAGTACCCATAACACAAACTCTGCTTAGCTTGGGACTAGACGATGTTGTATATTTGCATATATATTATTTTTTATTCTAGTAAAATACAAGTATATTCGAGTCTTAGTTAACTTAGAAAATGTTATATTAAATCAACGAGGAAATTACTATGTTGTACTAATACGTAGGTAATATCAATAAGTAGATACTTAGAAAACAACTATTTAATTATCTTTAGATTCGACTTTAAGGTATAGAGAATTAGATACACACTGTAACGAACGAACGAATAGAAGACATAAGACATGTTATACAACACTAGCTTTCTGCTACCGACTTCACCCGCGTGTATATAGGTTTTTCCATACAAACTTTTGACCCCCATATCATCCCCTTAGGGAGTGAATTTTGGGAAATGCTTTCTTAGTGCACGCTTACGTATTAAGGAATCTTTGTTCATAATTTCACGCTCCTAGTCCCAGTAGTTTCGGTTGAGCGTTGATATGTTTGAAGTTAGGATGCTTATCCACCAGATGTATATGCTGTGCAACTGCATAACATATAATAATAATACTCCACAACGATCACACAACGCCATCTAGACTCAAGCTATGCAAAACTTATATTATGAGTAATAGAAAACTAATAATATCCTTAAATACAAAAATTATAGATAAATTATTAAATGATCGTGCTTATCACACTGTAAACATTTTGTCCTGGGTGGGAATCGAACCCATAACCCCCGGCATAGCAGTCAGGGCTACTACTCACTAAAGCAACAGGCATATGCTAGCATATGCTTCGAGGATGTGAAAGCTAAGCTACGAAACTACGCGACAGCTTTTTATGGTATAAACTGCTTGACTGCGATCCCACCTGATGGTAAGCAGTGATGCAATCGTTGATGGACTAGTTTATTAAGAACCTATTCCCACTAGCCTTGAAGACACCTACATTATAATCGGAAAATATCGTAAGGAAACCGGCATGTCCTAGGAACAGAAGACATGTGACATTCAGCAACCCGCACTGAGCCCGCGTGATTGATTACGGCCCATTCCCTCTCCTAGAGAGGAGGCCTGAGTCCCAGCAGCGGGAGCATTATAAGGCTGATGCTGTTGGCTGATGCTGTTGGCTGTTGTTGTGGTTTGGATGTTTACCTATAGCACACATACAAAGACGTTCGTCTAAGAAACAACATCATCATCATCAGCCTTTTTAATGTTGACAGCAAAGGCTAGTCGTCGTGTTTGATGCCTGGCTCAAAGACGTTAATCTAAGAAACAACATCATCATCATCAGCTTTTTTAATGTTGACAGCAAAGGCTAGTTAGTCGTCGTGTTTGATGCCTGGTTCAAAGACGTTAATCTAAGAAACAACATCATCATCATCAGCCTTTTAAATGTTGACAGCAAAAGCTAGTCGTCGTGTTTGATGCCTGGTTCAAAGACGTTCGTCTAAGAAACAACATCATCATCATCAGCCTTTTTAATGTTGACAGCAAAGGCTAGTCGTCGTGTTTGATGCCTGGCTCAAAGACGTTAATCTAAGAAACAACATCATCATCATCAGCCTTTTAAATGTTGACAGCAAAGGCTAGTCGTCGTGTTTGATGCCTGGTTCCTATTTAGATTTTTTTTGCCTGAAGAAGGTACAAGAACCTCCCGGACTTACAATGTCTGGCGAGGATCTACGTCATACGTGTTGTGAGGATGACGTATAGTCATGACGTCTCTCCAGCCACTCTTCAAGGAGAGGAAATACTGGGAAATACCACCATCATTATGGCGTACCCATTCGTATTTAGAACGGAATGTATTTATGACACCGAGCAACTAAATACTAGGTAGGTAAGACGGTTCTAGGATTATTCGAAAGAGTCTCCAGAAACTAAAGAACGTAAAGGGGTATTGAATGAACGCAGGTCGATGTCAATTAGTAATGTATACCTAAGATTCCCTTTCGAACCTCCAAGATCAAGAAAAAGGTTTTTTGATGATTTTTCAACCAAAAAAAAAATATTGCAGGTTCTCAGCATTAAATAGAACGTCATCAGAAACATTTATCTACTAAACTAGGTACCCTATTTCATGGCTTTTGGTACCATATAAAATAATATTCGAAGTTAGATGCTCATTGCGTAAAATACGCGGACGAGAACGATACTATAGTTTAAAACACTGCAACGAGATTAAAAACCTCATTAATACATTAGTAACTTACTCAATGAAACGTAAGTATTTCAAGTTCCATCCAGGATGCAGGAAACCTGTACATAAAAATTTCTTCTGCCTTTATAATAACTATGTATTTCTAATAATGCAAAGTAGGTAGTCATTCAATATTTACCTACAGCGATTCTGTTAGTCGCTCGACCACGGCCGCTCGTCATTACGCCGAGCGACGGTCAACCGGTTTGTGATCGCATCAGAAAAACAGCTACCCCACTACCACGAGACTCCTCTAACAAGCAATACGATACAACTGATCAACGGTTAGTTCGAAATTAAATGGTTAATAGACCTCTCGTGGTAGAGGGTGGCCGATATGCGCGATCGTCGAGAGCGCCACAAATTCGGTGTCAAAAATTTATATAACGCTGCGAATTTAAAACGCGTTCGTTTACTGATATGGCAACGAGCTAGCTGACAGTGTTAAGCCGGGACTCTGGGCGCAGTAGCACGCAATGGTATGATATAGTCCGTTTTTTTTATCCTAGACTACGATTTGACAACTTAAAACGTCAAACTCTAGAAAATTGGGAACATATTTCTAGAGTCACACTCTAGAAATATGTTCCCAATTTTCTGGAGTTTGACATTTTGAGTTGTGCAATAGTAGTCTAGAATTAGATAAAAAAACGAACTACAGGTGCTTTAATTCGATCTTTATCGTAAACAGTATGGTCTTTAGGATTTTCCTCCTTGACATCGTGCAGAGATCCTCATAGTCCCAACAGTTTATTCTAAGAATGCGCCGCTACAAACAGAGTTTAAGAAGCAAACTTTGACTCATTTCCCCAGCTCTTTATTACTTTTTGGCAATGATGTTTGGAGGCTCATTTGCATCTTTATAAAATACAACGCCAAGCTTTAATTACATTTATGATTACGTGTTTAGATATAGTAAACCTAGACGCAGTAGTTATGAAAGAAACTCCAAAATAAACAACACAAAAAACACCGTTAATACTGTGCTTTTGTACGTCTTTTAGTGAAGTCGTATAAAAAAGAACTAGGTGTAAGCTATGCCTAGAAGAATTTGTGCTATCGGCTTGGTGATGACATTTGTTGTAAGTAGTATATTTGAATAAAGAATTCTAGATGGTTGTAAAAATTTGGAACAACAAATTCCTTCATAGATATATATTCCTATAAATTCCTTCATAGATATATATTCCTTCATAGATCTTCATAGATATAAAAACTGGCCAAAAGCGTGTCGGGTCACCCACTCTCAGTCTCAGTGTAGGGTTCCGTAGTTTCCCGTCCATCACAAATTTCTCACAATGTAACAGAACCCTTGAACTACGATTTAAAAGCGCAAAATAGCCCATGTATACATTAGTAACCCAATTCCCCGAGAGATGGCGCTGTACCCAGTGGTAATTTTGGATTGCGTTTCGATTAATCTTTTTTATTTGGTTTGGTTGGACCGATTTGGTCAATTATGATCTTGGTACTTTTAAAATTTCGTGATACTCCTGGGAAGGTGTAAACGATGAGAAAATATGGAAAAATGCTCGAAAAACATCTGTTAGTACAATATTCATACAATATCAGGCGGTACGAAGTTTGCCAGGACAGCTAAAACCTACTTAATAAAGGTCAAATTCTATGCAACTCGTACTTTTTCATTGACTTCAAAAAAAAAGGAGGTTTCTATTCGACAATACTTTTTTTTAGTTTCTACTTTAGCGATATCGTGACCAAACATTTATGATCCACATTTTTTTGTTTAGAAGAGTATTTTCTCCAGAAAGTTCTATTTTAATTTGGTTTCCTTGGAGGTGGACCATGGAACTATCCTATAAATTATAGATAGTATTCCGGGATTGCTGCAAGGAGTACATAACAGTCTGGACCAAGCCCAAGTTGTCCACGGTACGCTGTTCATGCGCGCCTCAAGGAACTGTCAGCAAAATCGTAGGGACTCTGCAAAAGGGTCGAAGCTAACTGGGACCCAGGGTCTCTTTTTGAAAGGAAGGCTTGGCCCCAGTACGAAAGGCAAAGAAGGAACGCAGTGGGGTGTTTAGTCAGTAAGAGTTTGACACTGTTTCCCGTTCCGCCCAAAGGTGGGATTCGTCATTGGATGTTTTTTGTCAACCATAAAAAAAGAGTACATTAAACTAAAACGCCTCAACACATAAACTTGTACCTTGATGTAAATTATGAACTAGGAATTATACATTTTTTACAATAAAAGTAATATATTTCCTTAATATGGTTAATATTATGAAATGTCACGGAACGGCATTTTGAACCGACATCATCATCATCATCAGCCTTTTTAATGTTCCCACTGCAGGGACACAGGCCTCCTCTCTAAGAGAGGGAATGGGCCGTAATCCACCACGCGGGCCCAGTGCGGATTGGTGGATGTCACATGTCTTCGAATTTTTGGTTCTAGGACATGCCGGTTTCCTCACGATGTTTTCCTTCACCGTTTTGAGAGCAGTGGTGATGAAATAAATTACACAAAGTAATGCGCCTGGCTGGGTTTGAACCCGCGACCTACTACACGCAAGTCGGGGCCGTTACCACTCGGCCACCACTGCTCTGAACCGACATACTATAGAACTAATGAGCGATCGCTGTAGGGATTTTCGCACAAACGTAACATCGCACCAATAAAGCATCGATGAAACAACTAAATTATCGACACACCCTGTTCGATATAATAAAAATCGAATCATCAAGTTTCGCAGTCAAATAGGGAACCTGCAAGCGCATACCTGTTTACTGTCCATTTCTTAATACAGGCCCACTCTGCAGGAGTATCATTACATATTATAATAATATATAATATAATAATAATATGTCCACAACTATCACACAACGCCATCTAGTCCCAAGCTAAGCAGAGCTTGTGTTATGGGTACTAGACAACTGATAAACATACTTATATATTTCTAAATACATACATATTATGAATAAGTTACACCCAGACACAGAACAAATGATCGTGCTCATCACACAAACATTTGTCCTGGGTGGGAATCGAACCCACGACCTCCCGCATAGCAGTCAGGGTCACTAACTACTAGACAGACAGGCCAGTCATAAAACAAAGTCGCTTCCCCCTGTCTCTATGTATACTTAGATCTATAAAACTAAGCAACGGATTTCGATGCGGTTTTTTTTTATTAGATAGAGTGATTCAAGAGGAAGGTTTATATGTATAATACATGCATAATATCAACATTGCACCCGAGCGAAGCTGGGGCGGGTGGCTAGTTGCATATATAAAGTTGTCCCTAGTATTAGCTATTAGACTGGCTTGTTGGTCTAGTGGTTAGTGGCCCTGACTGCTACGCCGGAGGTCGTGGGTTCGATTCCCACTCAGGACAAATGTTTGTGTGATGAGCTCAATAATTTGTTCCGTGTCTGAGTATAATTTATCTATAATATGTATGTATTAACAAATATATAAGTATGTTTATCAATTCCTAATGCCCATAACACAAGCTCTGCTTAGCTTGGGACTAGAGGACGTTGTGTGACAGTTGTGGAATATATTATTTATACCCTCATTTTGCCTTCCGTGTTCAAATTCCGTGGTACTCAATAACTGTTTTGTTTATGAACCGATCTTGATGATTCTTTTTTATTGTTGGGTAAGGTTATGACTCTGGAGTAATCCCGTAACATACTTATATTTTGAGCACGCGACAGTCACGGTAGTAAGTCCCCTTTTTGAAGAGAGGCTGGAAAGGCTCCAGGGTGTCCTCACTCCGTATCATACAGTCATTTACCAGAAATTACTACAGTTCTTAGGAAGACTTCGAACAAGGTTGCTTCTAAATCAGCGTGCTCCGTCGTTGACCAAATCGTTGCTTACCATCAAATGAAAACGGATTTAATGGAAATAACTCGTTCATTTCGACTGGCCTGTCAGCCTGGTAGTTAGTGACCCTGACTGCTATGCCGGAGGTCGTGGGTTCGATTCCCACCCAGGACAAATGTTTGTGTGATGAGCACGATCATTTGTTCTGTGTCTGGGTGTAATTTATCTATAATATGTATGTATTTAGAAATATATAAGTATGTTTATCAGTTGTCTAGTACTCATAACACAAGCTCTGCTTAGCTTGAGACTAGACGGCGTTGTGTGATGGTTGTCGAATATATATATTATTATTATTATTTGTTCCCGATATACCACGGTTTACCTCCGCTTCCAGTTTCGGTACCGGTTCTGATTTCGGTTCCGTTAAAACGAATTTCATATCTCCGGTTTCGGCTTCGGTTCCGATAAAACCAACTCCGTAACCTGTTTGACTTATCTGTGGTAACAACCCTACTATACCCCAGTAACGGAGTAACACAAAAACCCACGCAAAACTGGTCCCGTAATACCTAACTGCAGGTACCATTTTCCTAACAATAATTGCGTTATAACAAAACTTTAATTTACCAGTTTTACAATCCGCTATTTCCTCAATTAGTGATAGGGTGTCATGAGTTTATGATATACCTTTAATTCAATAATTACAATGTGAACTTTGGACCCTATGTAAGCAGGTTTCAAGGAGCCTTGGCTCCTAGCCAAGTTACAATCGTTTCGTTTAGAGCTAGCGCTTGTAGTTGGGCACCAACCTCCAATTCCTTTGTTGAGATTACGATCGAACAAGGGAATTGGGGGCGTGGCCAAATACAAGCGTTTGCCACACTGTAAGGCAATGCTTATTCTCTGCCCCAGGTGAAAACCAGCCCTTGGGTCACGCTTTCGTTCTAGATAGAACTAGATGGAGTGACCAGACTTTTTTTGACTAAAAGCCAGTCATTTTTAGTTGCCCTTTACGTTTCAAGACCACGGTAGCTCTTTCGAAGAATCTAGCTGCTTCTGGATTATATCCTCTTTTTTTTGTAGAGGGGAAACCTTCAAAAAGCACCCGGACCTTGGGATGTGAATATCATCTGTTATGCAGACGACACCTTCGATGAGACCATCCAGCCTTCTGAACTTGGTGTGGCAAGATTCCTGGCTTCGATCCGTGAGCTGGGTTTGGAGATTGCGCCTCATATAACTGAGGCGCTCTGGTTTCATAAACTGGATTCCATTCTAGGATCGAGAAAATGTCAAATTTTACGGACTATTTGTCGTCATCACTGCTGAGGCAATCAAGTCCAAATCATTGGTGCTGCAATGCTATGCAATGTAGGTAATCATTGATTAGCTTTTAGGTTTTATTTCCGAAGCCCTTATCCCCAGGGTTGAGCGTGGATGCTATAGGACTAGGATTTGGGTGCCTTATTTACTTACTCGTATATCCCGGACCCGAATTTTAACTGGTTGCATTTCGACATTACCCTCCATTATAGTACACGGCAAATAATTTGAACCATTTATCTCGCGCAGACCCCAACTTCAATTGAGACCCCAAAAAATATTTTAAATATAATAATTATAAATTTATGTTAAGTACCTAACAAGAATTAAGATGAGCACAAATTAATGTACTACTATTTTTTTTGTCTAAGAAATATGAGATTTCTTCTAGCAAACATAAGAAGTTACAGTATATAAGAGTCGGATGAAAGATATATAATCTATTTAGACAAAATGTGTATAAATAGATTAAGAAACTTAACCCCTCGCCCGCGGGGCGGTAATATTATAACGCACTAACTTTTGCCCCCGGCTTCGCTCCCGGCAACAGAAAAATGAAGAACCGCTCGACCTGATTTTGTGCAAACTTCACATAAACCATCTACTAAATAATCCGAACAAAGCCTTAACATTTTGTTTGAATAGGTGAGCCCGTTCTTGAATTATAAAATTACAACGAAAAGTGGCATTGATTTATATATATATTAATTGATATAATTATACACATTTTCTGTTTTTTTTCTCCAGGAAAAACGAAAATGTAGAAACCAAAATTCTGGCCAACTGAATATCCTACACCCGTGAGTACAGTACGAAAATTAGTGGTTTTTCAAAATCATTCTAGTTGTACAAACGTATATACAACTAGCTTCTGCCCGCGACTTTGTCCGCGGAAAATTTCTTGTAGTGATAGCTCGGTTAACATCCATGTTATATAAATAACTAGCTTTTGCCAGCGGCTTCGCCCGCGTACATAAAATATAGCCTATGTCACTCAGGAGTAAAGCTGCTTTCTATTGTTGCTAAAATTATTCAAATCGGACCAGTAGTTCCAGAGATTACCTGCTACAAACAAAAAAACAAAAAATAAAAAAACAAACTTTATCTCTTTATTATATTAGTGTAGATTGCGTTCGATAAGAAATAATCGGTATTTTTTTCTGAGACTGATTAGCAATACTATCGCCATATAACCAGCTCGTTTAGATATGATAACATTTCTTCTGCCATTTCTCTTTCAACCCTAAAAAGTAAAGGATAAATAGCATAGTATCAGTCTTATAATGTCCTCAATGCGACACAGGCCTCCTCTCTGGGAGAGGGAATGGGTCATAATCCACCACGCGGGTCAAATGCAGGTTAGTGGATGACTCACGTCTTCGAAATTTTCGTTCTGAGACATGCCAGTTTCCTCACTATATGTCCTTCACCGTTTTCGAGAGCAGTGGTGTTGACATAAATTACACAAAGTAATGCGCCTGACAGGTTTTGAACCCACAACCTATAATTCGTCCTGTAAGTCGGGGCCGTTACCATTCGGCCACCACTACTCTCAAGGATTCTGGGGCCAAGAAAGCACAACACCAAGGCACTGGGATCAAGGCAAGGAAGGAATGAGGAGGGTCGTCTAGTCAGTTAGAGCACGACACTGTTTCCCGCCCCGCCCAAGGGCGGGATTTGTCATTAGATTATTTTTCCCACTATAAACTATTTCCCAATATTAAAAAACTGCTCTCAAAGATGAATGACGACAAAATTTTCCTTTATGAACATCAATAAAGGGTTGGCGAAAATTGATCCTAAAGTTTAAACGATCACAAGAAGGAATTCCGTCTAAATAATTTAAATACACACAAATATTTTGCGCACTGCGGAAGTATACAAGAAACCGGTGCGGAATTTTTTCTTTTCTTTTTGCTAAATCTAGACTTCTTTTATTTGTTAGTGTTTACCTAGTCTTTCTTTCGGGCTAACCTAGATTATTAGGTTGGAGTGAATGAGCAAACACGAAAAGGGAAATAGATTTCTACTAATACACTATCTCTCTTTTCTTGTGACAAAGGTTTTAGAAATAATTATGTATATAAGTATTTTTTTTTAGGTGGGGATCCAATGACTTCTTCCGCTCTAGGCCAGAGCTAGAGAGGGGTATCATATTTTTACCAATTAGAACAACACTTATGTTTCTTCTTATCCTATCTGTTCCAGAACCAAGGGTTTCCCTTTATAAGGTCAACCTATTTTTTTTTAGGTTGGAAAATCATCCAATGATATCATTTTCCCACTCCACTGCTGTTCCTTCGTTGCCTTACATACCAGGGCTGAGTTTTCCTTTCAGACAAACCCTTCGCCACTATAGGCTTAGACCCACATGTCTTCGAGTTTTTCATTCTAGGACATGGCGGTTTACATACGATGTTTTCCTTCACCGTTTTGAAAGCAGTGGTGATGAAATAAATTACACAAAGTAATGCGTCTGTCTGGATTTGAACCACCGACCTACTACTCGTAAGTCGGGGCTATTACCACTCGGTCACCACTGTTCTCCATCTGCATTTAAGACGATACCTTGTTGCGAAAATGACACGAACTGGGTAAAATGGTTGAAAGTGATAGAACTATGCGATAGCAACGTAAATAGATAGAGAGAGGAAACATGCAACCTGCCCGAAAAAAATAACGTAAGCGCCATATTAAATAAAAATGTATTAAAAATGCAATTTCATGTTTCTTTAAAAACTGATTTCTGATTAATGTTTAATAAGATATTATCTACATTTTTCATTATTTTAATGTGACAGAAAGTTCATGACTACGGCATAAAATTCATAAAATGTTATTTTTAGAGGTAAGTTCGGATTTTTTTTCTATCGAGGAAAGTTACTTGTTTTATGTTTTTGTCTTCGGATTAATGGAGGTAATATAGTCAACAAACACATATAAAAAAAAATATTCAAACAAGTATTCTTAAATTAAAATTAACGTAAAAAAATTGTTTAATTACGAGGACTCATCTTAACCTTTCGATCTTGTAATTACAGACACAATTAAACAACAATAGGTGTGCGAACGCCAGCGTTCGGTTTTTTTTATAGTAGGTAAAAATCATCCAATGACGAATCCCGCCCTTGGGTGGAACGGGAAACAGTGTCAGACTCTTACTGACTAAACAACCTACCCCGTTCCTACATCGCCATACATACCAGGGCCAGAGCCTTCCTTTCAGACACAAACCCTTGGCTTTAATTGGCTTCGACCCTTCTGCACGCCAGCGTTCGGTTGGGGCTTAATGAATTAAAATGAAAATCATCATCATCATCAGCCTTTTTAATGTTCCCACTGCAGGGACACAGGCCTCCTCTCTCTAGGAGAGGGAATGGGCCATAATCCACCACGCGGGCCCAGTGCGGATTGGTGGATGTCACATGTCTTCGAAATTTAGGTTCTAGTACATGCCGGTTTCCTCACGATGTTTTCCTTCACCGTTTTGAGAGCAGTGGTGATGAAATAAATTACAAAAAGTAATGCGCCTGGCTGGGTTTGAACCCGTGACCTACGACTCGTAAGTCGGGGCCGTTACCACTCGGCCACCACTGCTCTAAAAATGAAAATAACAATACTATATTAGTAATGAAAAATCCCATTTCCTCTTCGCATGATTTAAAAGGGTGCACGGTTTTTAAACTTATTTCGACAATCCAATATAAGGCAACGAGCACAGGAACCAGCTTAATTGCATTGCAATGATGAAAATGGATCCGACTGTTGGTTGTAATGAACGTCACACTGGTATCCGTGGGAGGGTAAGCAGTGTTAGTAAAGACTAGGTAAAGGTAGTTGACATATGTTTTTTATGGTAAGAAAATATCATCCAATGACAGAGAGGGAAACTGTGTCAGACTCTTACTGACTAAACAACCCATCCCGTTCCTTCCTTGCCTTAGTCCCAGAGCCCTGGTGTAACGCTTTCGCATGAACCCTTGGCCCCAGGAGGCTTCGACCCCGTCGGTCCCTTTCAGTTTGTTGATAACTCCTTGAGAAGCGCGGGAACAGTGTGCGCCGTCGACGACTCGGGCTCGGTCCAGACTGTTGACGTAATATAAAGATTAGATGAAGTGGTTTTTTTTTAGTGACAACTTTAAATTTTAGCTCCGCTTTCTGCCAATGCAAAATCGATACATTCCCACAGATATTTGTATTTATGAAAACAAATGTTACTCATATCAAAATTACTTGCGAACGGCGAGCAATGGGTAGCTCGGTGTTTGATCATCCGGTAACCGTCCGGACCGAGCCTAAGTCGTCGACGGCGCGCAATGTTCAAGGGCGACAAGTGAGGCCAAGGGTTGATGCGAAACCGGAACACCAGGGCCCTGGAACTAAGGCATGCCCACCATAAAAAAAAACTTATATCAAAATCAAAGTGTTGATAAACGTAAAAATATGGTCAATACCCGCTTGTTTCTTCTGTAGTTTGAATGAAATTAATTTGTTAACATTAAGGCATTTTCTAGTCGTCTTTTGAGTACCGACTCATAAGTGCATAAAAAAATAAATAAATACCTATTATTGTCTAGTTAATCTTGTTACTTCCAGTCATATTGAGTAACTATTCTAAGTAGGTAATAAATCCTTCACATTTATTCTAGTCATCCCGAAAAATACGTCACGATTGACCTGTGATCTTTCTACTCAAGCTACGTAGAGAAAAACCTACTTAGCCAAATTCTGGATCGAACCCAGGAACTCACATTGTGAGATCGCTAAATGTAATTTCCACACTTAGGCTCACTCAATAATGTAATGGCGAATGACGCACTGAAAAACCAGTATTTAGTGAAAATATTTTTTTCAGAGCAAACTTTTATAGGGTGATATGTATATACACCGTTAAATTTTAGTCGTTTTAATCCCGAAGAGGGTCGATCCAGTACATGAAACACTATCGATTTGTGTAGATAAAATAAAAAAAAAAGTACTTTTTTTCTAAATCTCTTATTGATATACGCATTTACGAAATTAATTTCTTTAAGTAAACGAGTCAAACGAGTCAAACGAGTTGCGTACTAACTATCTACAGGTCATTGAACTCGCCCAGCTGACGTTTACTTAAAGAAATCAATTTAGAACATGCTTAAATTAATTCGAGTTTTAAAAAAAAGTACCTACTTTGTTTTTTCATTCTAACTTTACCAATAGTGCATGAAACACTATCGGTGTTTCATGTACTGAATCGATTATCCTCCAAGGGATTAAAACGACTAAAATTTAACGGTGTATATTTAAAACTAATGAAAACGAATCATTCGAGCCCAAACTCAATGGGGTAGTGTCGTTTAATTACATAGTTCCTATGGGCACTTTCCGGTTCCATCATCAGACTGACTCCACGACATAATAGTTTTGTATTGTCATCTGATTGACACATGTATACAAAATTTCGGTAAACGGGAAGTGGATGAAATTTAATTTACAAGATTTGATCACAAACATCGGAACAGGTTAAACTAAATTAAAGCTTTTAAAAAACAGTAGCGATGCTTAATTTTTTTGTTAATTGCCTATTTTAATGATATTTAGTATATTGGCTTACCTTTGTTGAAATTATTGTTTCGAAACCTCCCCATATACAATCCTAAGTTAAAAAGAATATTTTTTCACGAAAAGCGTTTTTATAATTCTCAATTTGATGTCAGTTTTTTTGTGAACTTCCTTTTAACCGATGTATTTGTATTATTTAATCAGTGGTCAGTTTAATCCCAGTACCAGACGCTATTCATAATTATTATAAGAAATAATAATATTTCTGTTATACTAGCTGTTTCAAAAAACTTCGTACCGCCTTTTTTTTTCGTTAAAACCGTTTGAAATTTAAACCTTTTCCAGACTATAAAATACTTAGATACTTCAAGACCAAAATAAGCCAAAACGGTCCAACCGTTCTCGAGTTGTAGCGAGACTAACGAACAGCTATACCTATATTATATACTATTAGCTTTTTTCAGCGGCTTCGACGGCGTACATAAAATATAGCCTATGTCACTCAGAAGTAAAGCAGCTTTCTATTGTTTAAAAAAAAAACTTAACTCTTTATTATATTAGTGTAGATTCTTAAGATTTTTTAAATACAAGTTCACTCAAATAGATATTGCAAAGTATCGGTTTTTTCTTCATCATCAGCCTTATTAATGTTCCCATTGCTGGGACTCAAGCCTCCTCTAGGAAAGGGAATGGGCGATAATCCACCACGCGGGCCCAGTGCGAATTGGTAGATGTCACATGTCTTCGAAATTTTGATTTTTTCTTACCGATTTCCTATACCAAACAGTTTTAAATTTCTCATTGCAGAAAATGCATGTTGTTATATGACATAATATAACATCAGGATTGTCGGTACTTAACTTTATTCTCGGTTGAAATGAGAGCACTTTGTGACCATGCGTCCTCTAACGCAGCCAACGAACTCAGAACATATAGATAACTTTTTGTACTTCTGTGTATTTTCGTCGAAATTAACCAAAAGATAACTTAGAAAGCTAAGATGAACCAAAGAAAAGAATCTTTACCATCAAATTGTTCACAGTCTTCCGTAAACTGCACTTATTTCAGTTTCAAACAACTTTCATGACATAACATGAAAAATAGACCAAAAATAAAAACAAAACGCTAACTTTTTCTGTTTACCTTACATTTTTAGTTGCCGAAAACTCGAAATTTTCTTCACCGATAAAAGAAAACATTGGATCTGCTGCGTTGAGAGTAATTGAGAGCGATAGCAGCGTCACAATAGCTAGATGAGCGCATAGAGGGTGTGCAAGGACGCGGGGGCACTCGGGGGCGCAGGGTCGTAGAGGGCGAAGGGCCACGGACGGCCAAGGGTACCCAGGACGCCGGCGCATAGGGCCCTAAGCCGTTAAGAGGCATTGCATTTGTACTGCTTATTATGCTACCCCTGTTATGCCTTGGCGTTACATTTCATGACGTGGAGAAATTACCTAAAGATTTTCTTACATTTTGCGTAATGTTTTTAGTACCTTATTTATGTAAGTGTATGAGTGTTGAACTTTATCTGTTCGTGTTATAAATGTTATCACGCACGACATCGTGACTTTTTGTTTTCCGTACCCGTAGGGTAAAAACGGGTCCCTGTTACTAAGACTTCATTGTAGGTACATCTGTCTGTAAGTAGCCTGTATCTCATGAACCGTGATAGCTAAATATGTAGTTGAAATTTTCACAGATGATGTATTACTCTTGTCACTGTAACAAAAAATACTAAAAATATTCAGATCTGGCTCGGTAGTTTGATTTTAATATTTTTCTGTACAGTAAAGTTCAATTCTATTATTTTGTTAACCGTTTTTTGTATGATATTAACATTTCGAAAACCGTAATTAGAGTCATAATAGAAAGACAATATGTGTGCGAAAGCCGGCGTTCGTTCGGGGCTCAAAAGCTAATGTTGTATACGAATGCCTTACTACACAAGATCGACTCGCACTTAGCTGTTTTTTATGAGATACTAGATTTGCCCGCGGCTTCGCCCGTATGGTATTGGGGTTGGGGTTTCCGGGATAAAAAGTAGCCTATGTCCTATTCCGGAGTGTATCCTATGCCTGTGCCAAATTTCATCCAGATCCGTCCAGCCGTTTTGGCGTGATTGAGTAACAAACATCCAAACATCGTAACTTTCGCATTTATAATATTAGTAAAATTAGGTACTGTATGAAAATAATACAGGCGGTTTTTTTTTATTATTGGTAGGTTCGCGCTCGTGGTGGGTAAAATGCGCCAGTTACTGATATGTCTGTCGTGCCGTGGAAAAATACTGGAACTTAAAACTTTTTATCGTAGGCGTTGATTATTTTATTAATTACTAGCGACCCGCCCCAGCTTCGCCTGGATGCAATGCTTATATTTAACATATTGTACATATAAACCTTCCTCTTAATCAAGAGGAAGGTTTTTTTTTTGTTAGTATATTTTACCGCAGACATGGTGGTCCGCGCACTTTTCTATAATACGCACAATAATTGTTTATACACTTTTTGTTTACAATTTATGGCATTCGTCATGCCCTCATCACACTTATAACTAAGCTTAAAAACTACGCGAGTCCACCTCAGACTCTTTTTTTGCTTATTACTATGTTATTACAAAATAATATTATAAAATATAATAAATATATTAAAAACCATACAATATTTACTTTTTTTTTTAATTCTATTATTTATTTTATTATCTATCAGTAATTTATTAATAGGGAGGTTTATATTATACCACCTGTCGAAGCTGGCGTTGCGCAGTTGAATCAAGATATTATTACAGATATTTATATATATATTGGTACAGAAGGCAGTACTCCTCGACACGGCTCGTATTGTGACGAGGTTTCTGCCTCTGGAGCCCTAAGCACCGGTAACTTGGGCTTTGCTCCCGACACCAGCGGATAACTATTTTTTTATATTTTTAATATGTTTTATTAAGAAAAATACTTATTTAAAAATGTATAAAGTATAGGTAGGTTATTAATAAATATTAGACTGAAATAAATGGAATATGTAATAATAAATCATTTTTAGGTATCTTGGCCTATAGATTTATAATTTTATACCTTACAGACTAACATATACACAACAAAAAAAAAAAAATAGTTTGATTTTTAATTGTTAAATAAATAAATAAATATACAAAACAAATACAGTTTATTATATTGTTGTATTGTGTTAGTGTGTTTATTATGTTTCTTTCTACTGTATAATTATAACGTAAAAATCTACGTTTACGTATCTGGCAGCAGTCGAAGTTTTGGTCGCAAATGAGAATGCGAAACGTACGGTCTACAGTTCAGTCACCGGGTAGTGTAAAGAGCAATATCGGACATTTAAGGGTTGGCGATGTACTGGCGAACCCTTTGCGATGTTGTTGGTGGCTAAATATGGGGTGTTAGTTTGTTTATCAATCGATGATTTGAAAAATAAGAGTCAAAGTAACTTGATATCGGATTCAAGTGTGGACTGTCAAGGCGTGACTATAGATTTGATTAGCCTGTTGGTCTAGTGGTTAGTGGGCCTGACTGCTATGCCGGAGGTCGTGGGTTCGATTCCCTTCAAGAACAAAAGTTTGTGTGTTGAGTACGATCATTTGTACGTGACACTAGGTGTAATTTTGATAGTATAGCTATACGTAAGTATTTTTGGTTGATAAAAAAGTCGTCAAATAACCTTTTCCACTCTAGGTGAAGCGAGGGGAGGTGTCAGACTTTTACTAACTAAAATCCACTTATGTTCCTTCACTTGCTCTTTACATTCCAAGGCCTAGGTAACTCTTTCAAACAATCTCCCAGTCATGATCTTATTATTATTTATTATATGTATATACTGGTATACTCTTATTCCTACTGCATTTAGGTACGCAATTTACTATTTTTCGCACTAGTGCGGAAAAATGAAAAAGCTGACACACCCTCTCACTCCGCCCAAACACGGGATATGTCATCGAATGATTTAATACCTACAAAAAATGTAGTTGTATTTATTCTAGGTATGTAACAAAAACATTAAATACACTACAATATATACAAAAATATAAACAGAACATTCCGAGAGCTTTAGCTCGTTAAATGCAGTAGACAAATATGCATACAGACGAATATATAAATAGATTATTTCAATAAACGCTTCAGAGGACGTCAAAGAGTGGACTGTGGGTACATAAACATGTTTACATGAAACCTTGTGTCCCAACAACCAGCCAATCGAAAACGTTACAATTTTATTATTTATTTAAATGGGTTATTTTTAAACCTACGCCTTTTTTTCTGATTGAGAAATCATCGAATAAGTTATCCTGCGACGAGTAAAGCTATAAGTGCCTGATTTGTATTTTTTTTATAAGGTACGAATCTCGCCCTTGGGCGGAGCGGCAGACAGTGTCAGACTCTTACTGACTAAACAACCTACCCCATTCCAACGTTGCCATATACACCAGGGCCAGAGCCTTCCTTTCAGACGCGAACCCATGAGTTGGCTTCGACCCTTCTGCAGGGTCCCTACCGTTTGCTGAAAACTCCTTGAGGCGCGCGGGAACAGTGCGTGCCGTCGACGACTGGGCTTGGTCCGGACGCAGAGGTGGTGGGTTCAATTTCCACAAAGGACAAATGTTTGTGTCATTTGTTCTGCGTCTGGGTGTAATTTTTCTATAAATATTTGTATTTTGACAAATATAAAAGTATGTTTATCAGTTGTCAAGTACCCATAACACAAGCTCTACTTAGCTTGGCGTAGCTTAGCTTAAAAAAAAAGCTCTACTTAGCTTGGGACTAGACGTCGTTGTGTGATAGTTGTGGAATATATTATATTATTATTGTAATTATTCTTACTAAAATAAAAAGCCCTCACATTTTTATTTTTAGAAGCTTCTGTAGTCTGTTCTGTAGTGTGTTTCTGTGTTTCTGTAGCTTCTGTTGTGTGTGTGTTGTGTAAAGGACTTCTAGTGATGCCTATGTAAATATTAATTATAATATGACATGGTAAGTGACCTTATAATTCAAAGACTTTTTGCACTGAATTATAAGTTCAGATTGTTTAAAAAATGAAGCGGCACGATTAGAGTTCATTAAAAAACATAAATTAAACCAAAGTGACATTGGAGTGTTTCAGAGTATTTTATCTAGTCCTACTTCGGAAGTGGCCAATGAGCTTTATAAATTTCGTATGCAATAGATCCATAAGAGCCTTAGTTTAGTATCTAGTGTAAGACACAAGTGTTAGTTATAATGAGGCTGTAATAGTCGAATTACGACTAAAGCCTCAAAAAAAAAGAAAAAAACAAAAGCTTTTTTTCTTTTCTTTCTTTATGACAACTGGGCCGCCGGTGTCGACTATTCTGCCAGTGTCAAGTGGTGACAAAAGTCAAAACAAAAGTTCAGATTGGTTAAAACATTTGAGCGGGCCAATTAGAGTGCCGAACGGGGGGCTCTGATGAATTTCTTATTTTTTTTATAAATATACTACTTATATTTTTTTAATCAACTATTACATATTAACGTATGTTGAAATTGCCATTTCTCGCGAAGATTTCTCAAAAGTAATATATTTTTTTTTGTTTTGTTTTGTCCGTAATTAAAAAAAAAAATAATTTAGTATACCTACGTAATTATCCTGTCATTTACCTTACATTTTCCCATATTTTTCGTTTTTTAATTCTAGACTACGATTTGACAACTCAGAATGTCACACTCTAGAAATATGTTCCCAAGTTTCTGGAGTTTGACATTTTAAGTTGTCAAATCGTAGTCAAGGATTAAAAAACGAACTATAGCTGGGATTCAGGTTTTCTCTCTAGAAGAAAAGGGTCGTATCCACCTCGCGGGCCCAGTGTGGTTTATGGACGTATTTCACGTCATTAGAATTTTTGGTTCTAGAACTTGTCAGCTTCCTTACCGATTTGAAAGCAATAGTGAAGAAATAAATTACGTAAATTAAATAGCCTTTAGAATCCGCTGCGTGTAAAACGGACCGTTACCACTGTCTGAGCCACCTCTGATTTAAAAAAAAAGGAATAACTTAACTTTCGAATACCGTAATAGAAAGACCAATTGGTGTGCTAACGCCGGCATTCGCTGGGGGTTGAGCACAAGTTTAAATAAAAATCTGAGACGATCTGTCAACCATTCGAATACCATAATCATGACATAATAGTAAGACAATAGGGGTTCGAACGCCAGCGTTCGCTCGGGGATCAAGAGTTTAAATAACAAATTAGTTAAACTGAAAATTCTGAGTCGATCCGAAGTTATCACAGTTCAAATTGTGCAATTTAATATTTCACTTAGACAATTTCTACTGTATGTACTTTTACAGATATTGGTACCTCTATATCTGGTAACAATTTGCTCGTTGAAAAAATAAGGTTATACATAGTACCAACAACATCATCATCATCAGCCTTTTAATGTTCCCACTGCAGGGACACAGGCCTCCTCTCTCTAGGAGAGGGAATGGGCCATAATCCACCACGCGGGCCCAGTGCGGATTGGTGGATGTCACATGTCTTCGAATTTTTGGTTCTAGGACATGCCGGTTTCCTCACGATGTTTTCCTTCACCGTGTACCAACAACAAAATCAAATTATTGCATGGGAATCGAACCCGGGACCAGTGGCGCAAAAGTGCGGAAACATACCTATTCAACTTTTTAATCCGGTTGTGTTGTAGTGCCAAGCCGATTCAAGCTTCATAGCTTCATGTACCTGTTGTACTAATAACAAGTTATATTACCCTACTGACTCTTCAAGCTATCATCCTTATGAACCCATAACTGCACGCTTACCAGTGCCGTAACTGTTGGGTGGCAAGGCTAGCAAAATAAGAAGCCAGAACAAGTAACCTAAAATTACAAAATTTATTAGGTAAAATTCAATCACAATGAGACGATTTTTTTTGGGGCCCCATCTAATAAATTTCTCTCTCTTCCTCTCAGCTAATATAGTTACGCCACTAACGCTTACTTTAATCTTAGTGAATGAGTGAAATTCCCAGCCAGAGTCTATGTTTCCTGATAACTACAACCCGGGAATCTTTAAGAGTGAATAGGTTACGGTAATCGAGCTCCATCGTCGATCGCATCATCACTTTCCATCAAGTAAGATAGCGGTCTAACGCAAACCCAATAAAAAAAAATCTTTTCATTCAAACGGGAACGTTAAAGTTATAATAAAATCAGTTTCCAGCCAGTGTTGCAGCGAGCGAAGTGACGGCTACGTTCTCTATCGCAGCCCAGTTTTCCTCAAATTCATTCGCCACAGCAGCGAGTCGATGTCGGCACGGATTGGGAGCGGGCGAGCGCAGAGCGTGGCGCAACAACCGTGCTTGCTACCTAACAACAAGTTACATAAAAATACAGGCCCCGGCCACCAGACCACGGCTCCGTACCGGTTGCTCCACCGAGTCGCCAACACTACTCGCTATCCACTCATTTTTATTCACAAGACGCTTTATCATTTACAAAACTTTATATTCATAGTAAATTCCATTGTGTTTTGCTGCACTTAGCTACCTACCTTCTAAGTCGTGTCATAATTAATTACCCTTAACTATTAAGCGCCACATTGAACCTGATCAGTTATGAAATTGGCAACATCGCGTTCTCATAGACTGTCTCTTGCCAAAAGCAAGTTAAACCAGTCGGTTTCCTTGAAGTTAGATTTTTTGTGCGATCGTAGTGTAGCGTAGCATTCAATCAAAACAAGGTGGTATTTCACACAAGGTTTGATGTTATTACTTATCTAACAATCCCTACTTACCCCTTAATTATATAAGTAGAACTTATAAACACTTTAATAAACAGAATCATACCTAAAAAATGTTTTAAAGAATTTTACTATAGTTCGTTTTTTTGTTTTTTAATCCTATACTACGATTTGACAACGTAAAATGTCAAACTCCAGAAAATTAGGAACATATTTCTAGAGTGTGACATTCTAAATTGTCAAATCGTAATCTAGAATTAAAAAACGAACTATACATCGCATCGGTACTCTCACTTCATAGAATTGCTTCAGAGCCCAACGCACAAGCTAATACAGTTAACATTTTTATTAGCCTACCCGCATTCTTTGATAGGAGTAGTGTGCTAGTCGAGTCCTCAAAGTGAATAAGTTCCAAGTACATTGATATTATAATGGTGCATGGACGTTGTGAGCTCGCGGCGTCGGCGGTGAGTCGGTGACACATCGCCGCGTGATTCAGAGCCACCGGACTGCGCGTGCACAAGAATCCCTGACGTCAGCGCGCGTCCGGCAGTGGTTATTATCAACGCAGTGGAAAATATCGAGCGCTGCCATACGATAGATTTCGATTGGACTTATCGCCAAACGAAGGTATGTATAATCCTCGACACGTAAGTTGAACAATCACTCAATCACGCTTACCATCAGGTGGGATTGCTTAAGTATTAGTTTAAAGCAATAAAAAAAAAACATGCCGGTCGATCTTGAATGCGCAACTGATTTTTAGGTCTAAATCGAAGTGGGGATCTGTGCGTAGCCATAGGAGCAGGTTCGACTTATTTGCCGCGTAAATGAAAAGTACAATGTAATGTGTAATTTATGTGTATGTTAAATGAAGTAGGTACTATAATGCATCAATTGTGGCTCGATGTAATTTTCCTGCGGCAACATTTTTATGCGGCGTACCTAAGCATTAAAATGTTCAATTACCCATTTATATTTACAGTTGAAATTAATGCATTAGTACTAGTATAATTGTTAAGACAGAATATTTAGAGCCATGCAATCATATTATACCTATTAAAATATTATTGGAGCCACGACTCATAGCATAGCATCAGCTAAATAATGACTCACTGCTGGGACTCAGGCCTCATTTCTAGGAGGGAATGGGCAGTAATGCACCACGCGGGCATAAAGTAAAATATGTCACGTATCTTCGAATTTTTGGTTCTAGGACAAGCCGGTTCCTCACGATGTTTTCCTTCACCGTTTTGAGGGCAGCGGTGATGAAATAAATTACACAAAGTGATGCGCCTAACTGGGTTTGAACCCGCGACCTATCATCACTCCGATCACCATCGGTAAATATGAAAATCTTAAAAAACGTTTACAATGTTTCAATATCGTAATTAGAGACATAATAGAAAGACGAAAGACGAAGGTGTGCGAACCGCGTTCGCTAAGTTTAAATTACGATCTAGTTCATAAGCCTAATATTCCTCCTAAATAGGTATTCATTAGTTTTACTTCTAAGTTTTAATTCTAAGAAATGGCTTGTCTGCGATCCGTCCTGATGGTAAGGAGTGATGCAAACGTGGATGATTAGGCGCACTAGTAAATGGATAACGAACATTGCATGAATAGGAGTTGTCACAAGCAAGCAACGTACTAAAAAGTGTGTGCGTGTGGTGAGGGCCCGTTTGTTAAAATTCTTTCAAAATATGCTTATCTAATATTTATTGAACATTCCCAAACAATTGTGGAACTTGAAATCAGAATTTGTGAAAGTTTAATAACGGAGATATGGGCTGTTAAATGTGTCATACTCCGCAGCAGAACCACTTTGACTACATTATATACAAATTACAGGATAAAATGTAGATAATGTCTATATTTTTGTAGCTTAATATCAAAATTTGTATATTGTTAGTTTCTTGGAAAATATCAATTCAAAGTGGTCATGCCACAGAGCATACTCCCCAGCAGGACCACTTTAAAAAAACGCTTATTTCACGCTGATTATGCACAGGCCATAATATAAACAAATGTATATTTATTGTATATCAAGATGACGTCTACAATTTTAGATAAATACTTGCCGATTTTTAGTAATATGGAAATGTTTTATCGAAAAGCGCCTGCTATGAATTTCTTAGCAAATAACAGCCAATGACAGAAGCTAGTTGTAAATGCTAAGAAATTCATAGCAGGCGCTTTCCAGTAAAACATTTACATATTACTAAAAATCGGTAAGTATTTATCTAAAATTGTAGATGTTATCTTGATATACAATAAATATACATTTTTTTATATTATGGCTTGTGCATAATCAGCGCCAAATAAGCGTTATTTTAAAGTGGTCCTGCTGGGGAGTATGCTCTGTGGCATGACCACTTTGAATTGATATTTTCCAAGAAACTAACAATATACAAATTTTGATATTAAGCTACAAAAATATAGACATTATCTACATTTTATCCTGTAATTTGTATATAATGTAGTCAAAGTGGTTCTGCTGCGGTGTATGACACTGTTAAATTGGGCCCTCAGTTCTCACATAGAGGATTGAGGGCCCGGCTGTACCGGGTAAACTAAAGACTCTGTCTGTAGGTATCGAGTAAGCGTTAAGAATAGGACCCCGGTGTTTGGGCGGCGGCGGTTTGTCCGTCGCGTTCCGTTCCTCGACCGCAATGCTGAGCGTTTCTATACCTTTTGTATTCATAACCTCCACATCACCTCGCCGCTCGGCTCTGTCGCCTTCTCTACTCGCTTGTGCCGAATATGCTTCACTGATTACGACCTTCCGTTATACTTAGAGTGGCGAATTTTTCTCTGTTCGGTACACAGAAAATGTTTTTGATCCTAGTTTCGTAGAGTTTATCAGGAAAAACTGTTTTTAAACAAGTAATGAGAATAGTACAGTTTCTTTTTGATTTTTTTGTGGTGGGTTAAAATCATCCAATGATGAATTTTTGATCAAAGATGAGTTGGACGGAGCGGGAATCAGTGTCAGACTCTAACTGACTAAACAACCCACCCCGTTCCTTCTTTGCCCTTCGCACTGGGCTTCGACCTTTTTTACGGGTCCCTACGGCTTTGTTGACAACTCCTAGAGACGCGCGGGAACAGAGCTCGCCGTCGACGAGTTGGGCTTGGTCCGGATTGTTACCAGACAAACGGACGGTGAGCTACCCGTTGCAAGCCGTATGTTTGTGTCCCTATAAGTTTCGAGCCACAAGTTAGGAAAACATGAAAAAATCTTAAAAGTAGGTAACTTTATAAAGTCGTTCTAGAAAAAATATTTTAAACTTGATTAGATGAAGTGTTAAAAATTTTACAAAATAATTTCTGCAATATGCAAGCATTTTTAGGGTTCCGTAGTCAACAAGAAACCCTTATAGTTTCGCCAAGTCAGTCTGTCTGTCCGTCCGCAGATAATCTCAGCGACCGTTAGCACTAGAAAGCTAAAATTTGGTATCAATATGTATATCAACCATGCCGGCAAAAAAAATAATGGTAAAAAATATTTTATTTGGGTACCTCCACGTGGGTACTTCCACGTAAAGTGGAAGTGATTTTTGTCTTCCATTTCCACCTTAACGTGTGATATATTGTTGGATAGGCATTTAAAAATGATTAAGGGTCCCGTAAAATATTTTTTGATAATGTAATTTTTTCGGAAATAATCGCTCCAAAAGTAAAAAACAAGGCGCTCCCCCCCCTCTAACTTTTGAACCATAAGTTTAGAAAATATGAAAAAACCTCAAAAGTAAAACTTTATAAAGCCTTTCTAGAAAAATTATTTTGCTGGATAGGATGAAGTTTTTGAAAAATAAAAAAAAGTTCTAATTTTGTAATTTAACCGTACTTTTTTTACCTATTTCATTATTCTGAACGTATCTTCTTTCAAATAAAAATACAAAAAGATTAAAATAGGTTCACGCAATCCAAAATTACCACCGGGTACAGCGCCATCTCTCGGGAAATTGGTTTACTAATTTTTATATGAGCTACTGGGTTTTGTTACATTGTGAGAAATCTTATTGGACGGCAAACTAGTGCTTTTCTAACAAGGTTTTTTAGGTGGAATAAATCGTCCAATGAAAGAATGAAACGGAACGGGAAACAGACTGACTAAACGACCCACCCCGTTGTTCTTTGCCTTAGTTCCAGGGCCCTGGTGTTTCGCTCTCGCATCAACCCAGGCCCAAGGAAGCTTCGTCCCACTCACATCGCTCTCTACGTGCAACTTTCCTGCTGGGGTAACGTACACGCTGGGCCCCTATAGTTTGCCGATAACCCCTAGAGACGCGCGGAAAAAGTGCGCGCCCTTGACAACTTGGGCTTAGTCCGGAAGGTTACAGGATGGGCGGACAGCCAGCTACTCATTGCTCGCCGTCCGCAAGCCCGCGCCTACGATTCCACCAGAGATGGGATTTGCTTCGTTGCTATGCGTTTGATACAAATCATATTTATTGGTGTACGAGTGAAAACGGATTTAAGACATGTTTTTTTTTTATTTAAAAGGATGCATTATGAGGATGGTAGCGTGTTGTAGCAATATGCAGAGTACTTTCCCTACTAACGACACATCGCTGACATCGCATAGGTTCCGCTGCGCATTTTTGCGCAGCTTCTTTATCGCGGAGCAACTTCCACTTCCATCCACTAATACTAAGATGTGCTATGATCCTACTTAGTATTAGTGGAAACTGGTTATGGTTGCACAGCTTAACTATTACATCCTCGCAGCTTTCACTACACAGCACATCTGTGGTAGAAAAGCAGCTTAACTCTTTCGAGCAATGTCGCAGCCATGGGCGCTTATAGCTGTAAACTCTGAAGCACACGTGAAGAAACACGGTCCACCTTGAAAACTAGCCCTGGACTCGTCGCAATATGTGTGTCCTCTGCTTTATGCCGAGTGGCGGGCAGTTTTCCGCGGATGTATTCCTTTTGTATATGGTTTTATATATAAATTGTTATTGTAAATTAGTTTAAAAAAAAAAAAGTTTTTCTTTTTCTTTCTTTCAGAAATAACGCATTCGACCCGGACGGTGAGCAACCCATTGCTCGCCGTCCGGGCAATCCCGCGACTACTGTGTCAGGAAATCCCCCTGCTACTCCCGAGGGATGCACGCCCGTACATCCCTCCAACCGCACGTGTAAGTTTGTTTAGCTACAAGCATAAATTAAAATAAAAACCCAATAAAAAATTCTACATCCATTATATTTTAACGTCATTAGTGGTGACAATTAAAATTAATACATATCAATTGCGTTTGAGATTTCTCGTTTACTTTTTTACAATAAAATGTACGAACTCAAATGTAGTTTTCTTATTTGTTAAGACATCCTATGTTCATCCATTATCTAAAATATATGAAGTTATTGTTACGTATTTAACTTCAACTTGTAGATAATGAATGAACTTCAAAGTTCGAGTAGTAAAAAATCAGTCTAAACGAAGATGCCTGCACAATCGCTGGCCGTTGGTCTACAAGCTACTTCAATACTGTACTATCATCAGTTTCGGTCTTACAACTAACACAGGAACAAAAATACAACTTATAAATAAAGAATAGTACCTACCGATGTTTAGTAAATTCAGTCAGATTTGTAGCCAAACCTATAATACCGAGATTCCAAATAAGATAAGACTAGTTTTGTAAAATTCTCAGTCAGTTTCGTTTGGCATTCTCCTTTTAAAATTTGTAGTTAAAGCTTGTCCGAAATTATAAAAGATCGTCGCAGTAAAGCAAAGACAAACACAACCTTAAGATATTCGCACCATCATACACCACAAATATACGTAACCGACGCATTCATGCTTTGTTCTACACGACCCTTTAAAAAGGCACGAAGCAAAAATAAGCGCCCAAAATCCTAAACATTAGCACTCTTATTTATAAAACTCGATATTAATTAGCGGATTTTAAATTCAAAATAACCATAGTAAATTTTGAATCAAGAACCTGCTAACCAATATTTAATTAAAGTAGTCAAATGGTTATTTTTTTTTAATAAATAGGGCCCATAATCCATAATAACCATATTATATTGAGAAGCCATTTGTTCTTGAATACATATACTTTATATACAGCAAGTTTTGCAATGCCTAAATAAATAATAGAACCACTGTACATACGCGTTCGTTACGAACCCAACCCAATAAATACTTAACACAGCCCGTCGAACAATCGATACAGTCTTCTTGTCAAGTTCAATATCACAATAATACCGGTAGCTCATAGACCAACGACGAACATGGCTGCACAGGTTTGGCAGTGGGTTTATGAAAAATTGAGTAATACATATTATACGATAATTAAGAATCACAATACAGTTAATACTTATGAATAGAACTTACTTAAGTCAAATATGATAAGCGGTGACAGCCGGTGCGCACTGCTAGGCCGGTAGCGCGCCTTATCTATTGGGTACTGATACTCGACGCGAACTTTACTCTCCCACGACATATATCATACAAATGCTCCTACAATTAAACACGCGGCGAAGCTACTAGTGTTTACACCTAAAACCGCCGCGCTATACCTGTATTAAATTCATGTATACGTAGGGTAAAAAGAGCGCCACATTGACGAAAAGTCTTGTTATTATGACCTGACTAAGGTCCCTACAAAATCTAATATGATAATACAGAAATAATGGAATAGCCATGAAGTGCGTGGTCTGGCAACTCGTATAAAGCACCATGATTTGGCCCTTACATACCAAAAACAAAGAAATTATGCAAAGTTCAATAAAATCCTACCACATAAATGTTGTACGCTTACAGGAATGTCTAATAATAAAAGTTTCGCTCTTATATCTATGTGACTTACATTCAATAACTTTACTTATAGCAAAATTAAACTTACGTAAACACATGGCCATAGCACACTGCGTCTCACCATAGCAAGTTAGTCTTGGAATGATGCACACTCAAACAATTTTACAAAAGATCCAATAATATATTATTTAGTCATGTAAAGTTACAAGCCTGGTACAGTGAGATGCAGTCGGAATGGGATAGTAATAAAAATCTACACATTAGAGACTTGTCAAGAACAATATTGTAGAGAAGTTAAGTATTTGATCCTTGGAGCACTTGTTACACCTATTGATTCTAAGTTACCTAAGTACAGTAAAAGGTATTACGTTAATAAGGTTCTCCTGACAAGATGTGGTACATTAGAGACTTGCAAGGTATTCTTCGCGTCAGCAGTACGCACCGGCCGTCACCGCGCGGTACACAGTGAAATTTCAATACACGTATAAACTAGGAAGTGATGTCAATTAGCGTGGAAGCAACCTCAGTCTTGTCAATCTTCTGATGTGAACCAACAACGCTACGACGCCCTGCAGTTCCACTCGTCCGACCCTGGAAACAATTTTAGAATGCAGTATTTACTGGTTAAGTTTTCGTTATTAACAAATGGAGCTCACAGCAAAAATATTTCGAAAACCTTTCTATCACAGAACAATAGCAATAATGAGTATAATCAAGAATAATGAGAATTTGAAAAGAGGAGTAAATACGAATTACATGGACTCAAAAATTATTTGACTGCATTTATTGAACCATCATCTTTCAAAATAACAGATTTACGCAGCCAGATTTGACCAGCTGGGCCCTAATTCCTCTAAAACAGTTGCACTGGTCACAATTTTTTTTTAACAAATCTGTCAAACAAAATACTGGTGAATTATTAAATGTGAAAATTAGTAGAATCAGGATCCAGCTTTGGTTCTAGCAGACTACTGTCTCGGTTGGCGAGTGAATCTTAGTGCTAATGGCCGATCCGCAAAATATCTCGTTCTTTCCACATATTCGTTTGTAAGCAAATCGGTCATTTGCGCCAAAGTCTTACCACCAAACCGTTTAGCAAAAACCTTCCATACCAAAAGCAAGTAAGGATTATTTGTTTGTCGACTTCCTATTACTGCAGCTGACACGATGTAAAAGCAGATATTCTGCGAAGAACTATGAAACAAACAGCAACCATGCTTCAGAAGTATCTTCCAAAGTAAAAGAGATGATCATCATACTGCGAAGAGGAGAATAGTTTCCACAAGGGAGAAGCTGACACCCAATAAGTCGTTCTGATTACTAACATAATGTAGGTCACGTGACACTCACCGTACTATCTTATGCTTCCGTGGGCTGCTCTATCGGATCGTTGCGTGGCTCGTCAACGGCTACCGTCTTCACTTTGATGTCAGCTACATCTACTTCGGTACTGTTTTCGGATTTATCCTGCTCATCTTTAGCTGAGTCACCGTTTGCCCCATTCACGGTCTCTTTTCCGTTTTCCATTGACAATCGAGAACTTAATTCTTCCTCTTTGCTGGCATCTCCGTTTTGACTCACGATCTCACCATCGCCGTTTGTAGCTTTGCCGTTGACTTGTGTTTCTTTCGTTTCTTTTTCTTTTGCCTCTCCCTCAGGCTTAGTTTCTTCAGGAACTTTTTGACTCTCCTTATTTTCTACAGGAGTTTCTACTTGTTCCTTGATTGGTTCCGCAGGCGTCACTTTTTGTTCTGGTTCTGGTTTATTTTCTTCAACTTTCTTTTCTTCCGTGTCTAATTTTTTATCTTCTATGACTTTCTCTGTGGCAACTTCAGGCACTTTAGTTTTACTGTCGTCTGTTTCAGGTGTGTTGCTAACTTCTGTTTCCATTTTGTTTTCAATTTTATCTGCTTCGGGTTTTATTTCTTTCTCATTGGTGATTACTTCATTTTCTTCACCATCTGTAATCTTAGGGCTACAACTGTCAACTTTATCCTCCGTGGCTTTTACTTCTGTAACCGTTTCTGTGGGTTTCTCTTCTGGTGCAACACTCGTTGTATCGTTATCGGCAATTTTCTGCTTTTCTATTTTGTCTTCTTCTGCTACCGCTACATCCTCTCCCTGTGACGCTTCTTCTGCAGCTTTTAAAGCTTTCTCTTTCTCCTCAGTTTGCTTCAACTCCAATTCCATCTCAGAGTCTAAAATTCTCTCAACAATATCGTTTGTATCCAAATTTTCAGTCTCCATGGTTTCTTCGGCAATAGTGTTCAGTAAAGGTTTGAGTGGTATGTTATCCAAGTTAGTGACGACATCCTGTACTTTAGACAGTATTTCATCACATTCCTTCTCCAGCACTTCTCCTACATTCTGCAATTCTTCCATGTCGTTATTAGCTGGGGGTTCCTCGATCACGGGTTCGAGATCTTCGATTATTTCCGCCACATCGTTCAGCTCCTCTTTGTCATTAGTAACATCCTTGATTTCTGTGATTACTGATGCTGGAGGCGTTTCTTCGGGAATAGGTACATCTTTGTCACCATTTTCGAGTTCGGCACTCTCTTTTGGCTCATGAACAGTTTCTGAAGACTCTGTCTCCATTTTTTCAGTCTCTGGTTTTTCAGTCTTATCACTACTCTCCTCAATAATAGGTTCAATGTCGCACACTGGAGTATCGGCTATTTCATTTGAGTCTGTGACTTCCTCGACAATTGTTTCGACTTTTTCTGTCACTATCTCCATCTCAGCAACAGCAGCTGTTTCTTCCTTAGCGGCGGCGGCTGGTGCCTCTACCTCTTCTACGTCCATTTTTTCTGGCTCATCAACTGTTTCTGCATTGGGTTTTTCTGGTTCAGCCGCAACCACGTCTGGTGTAGCTTTGGCTTCAGTGCTCTCTGTTGCTGAAGGCGTAGCTTCGTCTTTATTAGGTGCAACTGTATCAGCAGGCGCCATGTCTTCGACGATTGTTTTTTCTTCAGCCGGCTGTTGTACTTCAGGCGCTTTTTCTTCAGAAGGCGCTACAGTTTCAGCACTAACTTCTGTTATTTCAGAAGCACTTTTAACATCCGCTTCAACATCGGTTTTCAGAACCTTGGCAGGTTGTTCATCCTGTAATGAAATGAATATTTGTTAAAATTTATATTCGTTATAAACAAATTAGTAATGGCCCTTGTCTGAACTAGAGTTGAATAATTCACCTGCCTGTAATTGGTTACAAAAATGCTGTTTAAAGCATTTTTACCATCGAAAGCTACTTCACTAAAAACTTCTCTACTACCCAATTGATCGTCTTTGGGTTGTAGAGCAGTACCGACGTTATAAATATAACTCACACATAAACACACTAATATAATTTTTACTAGTGTGACCTATATAGTTTCCTAAGGGTGTCTCAAGACTGAAATTCTCAAATTTACCTATGTTTGTATTACACATCTAAAACTTTCTCAAGAATTTGAAAACCACATGAAAATCCATTCAGAAAATAAGTCTATGATGTACAGAAAGACGTGGTTGGGGATTTCGTTTTATAATATTATGTAAGGATTAAATAATATGTCAACAGCACACATTAAAAGCTTAGGTATGCGTAGTATATATTACAGTGGATGGAATATTATTCCCTCCCCTCAATCTTGCCTTTTATTACAAACACATACTTTTTAAAGGTACAAAACAAAATCATACACCAAAATATTAAGGATACTTTACAAAACAGAAATTATCGACTATAACTAACATGAATTTCATATAATGTCTACCGATTTCTACCCAAAAACTACATATTAAATTGAACCACTACCTATTTTATAAGGATATGCATAAATCCACACCAAGAAAATAATAAGCACTTGGTATTTGCTGACCAAACCTTCACCAAGAACCAAATACAAAAAAAAACCAATGTAATAATTTCTTTGTAGGAACTTTTCTTAACTTGTATGTTTGTAACAGTTGTGGTTTAATTTGCTGTTTTACATAATAAATAAACAGAATAATTACAGGTACTGTAAGTGTTATATTTTTTGGTTGAGGGAACTATCCTGAACGTAAATAACATGAAACGACAAATATTTTTCTAAATATGTTTTATTTTCTACACAATTATAAGATTTATCCACCAATAATAACTATCTATGAAACATTTATCACAGCATTTGCCTGAAGCATAATTATGTAAGCATAATGGTTTCTGTAGATTGAGGGACATAATATCAAAACTGCAACACAATAGACGGTTGTCAAAGCTCAAAATGACCAGAGTAGGCAATATAATTAGGCGAATACTCGTACAACTGTAAGATCGAGTAGTACTTATGTGTTTAAAAACATTGCAACCAAATTTTAGTAAGTTTTCAGGCAAAGGAACTTGAATAGTCAAAATATTGGTATACAGCTTTTATTGCATTGTTCAGAAATTGGGAAAAAAGATTTGTTGCCAGAAATAATAGGACAGTTAAATAAAAAAGTAGTATAGTTGTTCTATCTCACGGCGACGGGCTGTTCTTTGTTGTAGAACACACTTGTGTGCTGTTCCTGAGTGTGCGAGCTAATTACAATGGGACTTCAGTAGGCTTCAAGTTTATGCACACAGAAAGAAGTGTACATGACCTTAAACCCACTTCCAAGGCCATCCCCCCGTCATGAGATTGAACAACTATATCAGCAGCTTACAGAAACCATTACAAGAGAACCAGTCACCATCTACACACGCACTCACCTGCAGTAGGTCGGCGAGTCTAGTCGTGTACACAGATATAACTACAAGTGCATGCAATAGGCGTGCTATGGCGGGTATCGTATCATCGGAGGGGCACCTGGGCGTCGGGCTTGCGCTTGTTGGGGTTGGCCAGCGTGGCGAGGCTGTAGAGCACGGGGAACGACGACGTGGCGCCTTCAGGGAGAGGCGCGTTGCCCTCGCGGCTCACCAGCGCGGTCTGCATGCCCGATGAGCGTGCTGCCTCCGCCTCTGATGATCATCACGTCACTTCAATTTTAACAGCTTCTTTGTTTAATTTGTTTTTAATTAACCCTCGAATTTTAAATAGAAGTTGCAGTTTTTTCAATTGTATATATGGCTTATATATGGCTATATAATATTTTATTGGAGGATTAGGTTAGACTACCCTAATCCTCCCAAAAAAATATTCAGTGTTTTATAAAAATACTGCACACATGTGTAGGGCTGAAACTTCATGGGATCTTCTAATATAGCCTCAGATAAATTTAAGAGACAATAATTACACACTAAGTCCAATAAAATGCTTGCGTATGCTTGTTTGTTTTAAGGACCTCCAAGTAGAACTGACATGAAATACTGCTTAGGCTATTTGCAGAAAACCAGCACTTTGCCTTCGACTGAGCCAACTTCTGCTATTGACAGAGTTGAGGCACAAGCTACTGTTGTCAACATAGGTCGGCAGCAGTATTTGATACGACGATGGCTTGCAGCCATTACGGCAGTTGTTTGTAGACAGTAAAATGCTGTTTATCTGTAAGTAGCCTTATCTGCGAAACCATCCATCCATGAAAAAATCACTGGTGCATAGCGCCTTGGATGAAAGTCGAATAAAACAAACTGTAAAGTTCGTTTTTTAATCCTAGACTACGATTTGACGACTCAGAATGTCGCACTCTAGAAATATGTTCCCAATTTTCTGTAGTTTGACATTTTAAGTTGTCAAATCGTAGTCTAGGATTAAAAGCGGACTGTAGTTGTTAATATTACAGAAAAAAAAACATACCTTTAACAATGTCAGTTAAAAACAGAACTTCTTCTGGCTTGCAGCCGATCTTCTCAGCGATGGCAGTGTAGCTGCCAGCCTCCTGTTTGGCACCAACGGCGGTGTCGAAGTGTCCATCAATGGACTTCAGCATGTCTCCGGCCAGCGACTGACCGAAGAGAAGTTTCTGCGCCTGGACGGAGCCAGAAGAGTAAATGTAGACCTTCTGGCCTTCAACAGAGCGCCACTGATCCAAGGCGGGAGACACATCATCGTACACACTGGAATTAGTAAAGAGAAATATTCACAGATCTGACTTTAAAAGTTATATTATGATAAATGGTCTTTATTTTGCAAGTAGGTTTAAAAACACTTTTACACATCATTACCCTGAAAAAATTATAATAATATAATGCTTCAATTGATAGCAACATAAGTAGTCTTTTGGTATTTTTTTTTTTGTATTTTTAATAATTTATTATTGCAAGATGACAAATTGATACATGATTTTTGTTTAGTAATACTTGAACATTGTATAGCTATTAAATAAATTGTGCAGTAATTTAAAATCTTACTTTATTCTATTAAAACCTTTTTAAAGGATCAAAGTTCATTTGTTAAAATAAATCTTGATTAATTTTTCAGATGCTGTAGCGATCAATATTTTGTATGTTTTTTTTTTTTAGTATTGATTAATATTTCCATTTTAAAAATGCTTTTTTTTTGTTCGAAACGTAAAAATACGGGTGTGACACGCAAAGCATACACAGAGAATTTTGAAACAAAGAAATCGTAGGAAGACTGACACTCAGAAAGTACGGCACATAATATAGGATGGATGATGGAGGCTGTCAGTAAAATATGACTAGCGCCGCAGGTCGTTGACGTCTTCAAGTAGTCAAGGAAAACTTGTGGGAATGTTGATCAAAAAATAATTCAAGAAATCATTACTTGGAAGTCAATGATCCCCATATTATTAGTAATGCGCCAGTATTTATGGAAATTCGTTCGAAATTTTAATGCAAAAACTATAATTCTTCGAAATTCGTCATAATTATTTACCTAGTCGACTTTTTGCATTATATTGAACACAATGGACCTCAAGGTTGAATGGTGAACCAAAACTATAGCTTTAGAAAGGCAGAGACAAGTAATAAATCATAAACTGTAATACCGTGATTCGAAATGTGACATCCACCAACACGCACAAGGGCCACGTGGTGGATTACGGTCCATTCCCTCTCCTAGAAAGGAGGCCTGTGTTCCAGCAATGGGAACAATACAAAGGCAGATGATGATGATGAAGTAGGTACCGTCGAAGACACTTCTACCTGTCCACCGCTGAGTAAATTTTTGTGTTCAGCCTGAAATGATCGCGATGATAAAATAGTAAAAAAAAGACAATATAACTCACTGTCCCTTGATGTCTCCTTTATCATATCCTTGCTTCCAAATAAGTCCTTGCAACTGCTTGAGCGCGCCCACCTTACGGTCAGATGACATCTGCCACTTGACGCTCTTCACCAGACCCTCGATCTGATCCTCCTTGGACGCGTCCTGGAATACAATAGTTTTAATAAGTAGTTTGAACAGTTACATGTAGCTCAGTATTGATGTTATGAACGTGGTGATGTCAGAACTGAGCTGGAATAAGAGACGAAGGTAAATGAACCACCACAAAACCAGTCAAGTGCGAGTCAAACTCACGCACGAAGGGTTCCGTGCCGTCTGTAGCAAGAAACTGTTTTTTGTATGGGAGCCCCACTTAAATATTTTTTTTTTTTTTGTTATTGCGGAAACAGAAATACATAATCTGCCTAAATTTCAACTGTCTTGCCTACCTAGTTCTTGATATACAGCCGGACAACAGATGGACGGACAGACATCAAAGTCTTAGTAATAGGGTCCCGTTTATACCCTATTGGGTACGGAACCCTAAAAAATCAGAAAACCAGGATAGTATAAATGAAATAAAACAACAAGTGAAGTCAGAATCGGCAGAAATTTCAGGAGGCTAGTTTCCCTGCATGTGTAAGCAGTGATCGCGCCGCTGTGCTATCTACATAACCCTCTGATATAAACTCCGATTAAAAATCGAAACCGAAATCAGAATCGATCTAATAATAATAAAAAAAAACGAATCTTTATATTTTTTAATTTTGTGCGGATACTGCGTACCTATAGCTTATATCTCCAGGTCTTTTTAACCGACTTCAAAAAAAAGGAGGTGGTTCAAACCTCAGAACTCCGTTGTTTATGGATGGATTTGCAAAATTTTTTTTGTACTTGAAAGGATATGCTTCATGGCACCGACTCCAAAAAGAAGTAATAAATTTTGAATATTTGCAAAATATTAATGTCAAATAAGTTTACCTATAAATTAAGTTTCTTTACAGCAATTCAAATTTTTATTTTCAACTTTTTAGTGTAGGAAGTTTTATCGTTTGGCTTTTTTTGAAGGCGGTTTTTTTTTGTAAAAAGATTTTTTTATTTAGTTGCACCAATTTGTTTTGAACGTAAGTGATAACAGTACGGCCGCCGGATCTTGGAAAGTCTGAAGTTACGCTCTGCGAATTTTCGCGCTTGATAACTCGCAAAAAAATGATTTAAACATATAAATGCAATTTGTAGTTGTTATTGCTGCAAAAAACTGTTATTAGCATTTTTTTAAACCTTTATTTTTGTACCAGTTTTCAAACGCTAAAATTCGTAGCCTAACTTCAGCTCGCTAACTCGCTCTAACCCAGCCCTTCACCACTTGGCCGTAACAAAAATGACTTGAAGTAACACGAGCGATTCGGATACGAAAAGCGTATCGGATTTTAAATGACTGTTCCAGCTACGCCCTGATTCCAAATTATCATGTTCGAGATGGTAAGTGTCCGTCGAGTGCAGACAATTGAACCGAATATGGTATTCCACTTCAACATGTGCATGCTAGATTTGTCGTGACCAAGTAAAACTGCAGATCATTTTAAACATTAAACTTTTATCATAGAAATCCTAAATCAATGATATGGCCAGACGAGGATTCACAAGTTTGCCGGCTGCTGCTTTTCCGTCCGATTATAATTTAGGTGTCTTCAAGGCTAGAGTGAATAGGCTCTTAATAAACTAGTGCGCCTCACCATCAATGATTGCATCTCTGCTTACCATTCTAGGAATAAGGCAAGGAAGGTACGGGGTAGGTTTTTAAGTCAGTAAGAGCCTGACACTGGTCTCCCGCTCCGCCCAAGAGCGGGTTTCGTCATTCGATGATTTTCACCTACCATAAAAAAAAAAATCTCTTCTTACCATCAGGTGGGATCGCAATCAAGCACTAGTTTATAACAATTAAGTGAAATGTTAACATATAAACCTTCTGGCCAATTCTGGTCTGTTATAGTTGGCCATATCATTAAGTATCTATTTCTAAGAGCCACGATAAATTCATCAATGGTGGGATTACATTCTGACTTGATTTACGAAGTTGTCCTTCACAATAATAATTTATAGAGAATTTAACGATGCCATTTACGCATGAATGTTACTAGCTAATATCTGTTGTATTTGCTACATCAGTATTTCATTTATAAGTCGTAACTAAAACATTTCACTTGGAAAATGTTGTCCTTTCAATAGGTTTCTACCATCCCACGCTAAATCCTCTTATACGATTCTATGAAACACACTGCGGGGCTGAAAAGGTTTCCCACGAATTTGTTTATTAATTTACGAGCAACTTGTAGCCCCTGCTTTTATAAAAATACAGAACATATTTGATGCTGCAAATTTCCCAGAACGTACCAGTTTTGTGTTGCAATCTTTTAACTAGAAACGCTGAAAACGGGGCACCACGCCTTAAGCCCTAAATGTCAAAGGCAGCCGAGAGAAGCCTTTGACATTTTCTCCTGAATTAATACACAAGATATTAGGACCTAATTAGTATTTTATTCAAAGATGCGATGTAGTCGCCTTTCGTCACTAATTCGACGTGGGATAGGTTGATAGTATGTTTGGGTTATTGTAAACTCGTCACAATGGTTGTGACGAATTTACAATAATTATATGGAACTAGTTGGTACCCGCGACTTCGTCTGCGTCTTTTTTTCGCAATAAAAGGTAGTCTAGTCTTTCTCAGGGTCTAAAGATGGTCTGTGCCAAATTTCATAAAAATCGTTTGAGAGGTTTAAGCGGGAAAGCGTAACAGACAGACAGAGTTACTTTCGCATTTGTAATATTAGTATGGATTACTAATTTTTGGCAAAACATACTATGACGAGTTTTACAATAACCCGTATATTTTATCATTTCGATTATTGAATCGAGACAGATTTAAGTGCCCAATACACTGTAGATTTTTAAGTTTTGCCAAAGTAAAAATTTTGATTGACAAATAACCTACCGTGCAATGCTATGATTGACGTAACTTTGTACTGACTGTCGAAAACCATCATTCATTCATGATTGATGGCAACGATTGACGTTTGCATGAACGGGTAATGGGCGCCTTAGCACCTCGTTTTACTACATAATATGTATTAGTTTCCTACTTAGTTTTGAAAGAATAGTTACGTACGAGGTAAGTGTTAGACAAGCGATTATTGCACCTCCACCACACCCTTTGGATTCATATTACATATCATTATATTCACGATTTTTTTTCTGTTTATCCTAATCTAATCAGTATTTAGTTTAGCAGTTTTTGTTCTTATCGCAAACGAACAGGTTACGCAGTGGCGGAGACTTATAATAATTAAGAAACTATGCAATAGCGATCTGAAGAAATGTAGGCGTACTTTCAAGTACAACTCTGCCTTATCCTCCAAAGATCAAGCCCAATCGTCGACAGCGCGCACTGTTCCCGCGCGCCTCAAGGAGTTGTCAGCAATCGTAGGGACTCTGCAGAAGGGCCAACGCCAACTAGGGCCAAGGATTCGTGTCTGAAAGGAAGGCTCTGCCCCTAGTATGTATGGCAATGTAGGAACAGGGTAGGTTGTTTAGTCAGCTCCGCCCAAGGGCAGATTCGTCACTGGATGATTTTTACCTACCCTAAAAAAAAACCTTATCCCTCATGAAAAATATACGTGATGTTATGTACGCCCGTTTCCTCTATTTTCTTTAATGATTACATAACCATGAAACCATTACAGTAATATCATCAATTCCAGTGATGAATAACACCACAAATTATTGTGATCGTAGAAGAAAATATCAGAGTTCCTTGACCTCGCGCTGATAAAAGAGGTTATGTCAACGCCAGTCCAAAACCAACACGTCGCCGAATTGAGAAGGATGACTAATATAAACGTATATAACGTTATATCGCCGGTCTAATAGTACATTGTTATGCTAATAAGACAATTGAACAGAAAATTGAAAATTCATGACACCTTGCGGCCCCATTATCGCATTTTTTTAAGTTTTTTTTTTAGAAAAAATATATTAAATTACGTGAAATGACGCAATTTTAAGACTAGCTTACGATTATATTTATACTATAGGGAAAATACGCGTAACATCGAATATTGCGATGTGTCCAGTGCTGGTTTTGTGGTTGACTAAACGACCCACCCCATTCCTTCTTAGCCTTCATACCGGGGTCGAATCTTCCTTTCTGAAACCGGACCGGGGCCCCAGTAGGCTTCGGCCCTGCAGTTGAGCCCCTATATTGTTGACAACTCCTTGAGGCGCGCGGGAACAGGGCGCGCCGTTGAATTGACGGTTTGGCTTGGTCCGGACTGTTACCAAACGACCGGACAGCGAGCTATCGCGTGATACCGGAATCTCAGGAGGATATAGACAGAATCAAATGTAGACCAACTCTGGTTGGTGTAAATAAAATCAAACAAAAGCTGTGTTCAAACTGACAACTGAAGACTGCTGCTAAAATTTTAAGAAAATAACATATCCTTGTGAGGTACGGTTAGTAAAGAGAACTGATATATACCTCTCCTGGGATGGTAACAACTCCTTCGACGCTATTCTCCTTGTCCTCCAGCGCCAGTTTCCTGAGCGCCGCTACAGCCTCCTTCACATCATCAGTCTCCCATTGGTCGGTCAAGAAATCCTTCACATTTTCTTCGGCGTACGGAAACAGCTTGTCCTGTAACAATGCAGTTCATGTTGAAACATAAGGATAATCGATAAAGAATATAATAATTGATTAAGAAGAATAATTGATAGGAAGATAATCGATTTGCCGTAAGTCTAGAAATACGGGCGTTTTCCAATGAGACAGGCACTGAAAAGATTGTAAGAACACATTGTATCATGAACATGTTCCATAAAGTATGGTTTGTGATAACTCTCATAAAATACCAATATCCACCTTTACACTTCTAATGTCATACCGTTTTTCTTGGTAACAATAATATTAACTTGCGCCCAAACTTGGTACAGTGCGGATCTTGGCGCGCCTGAAGTTAGACTGCGAATTTTAGTGCTTGAAAACTCGAACAAAAAAGTAAAGCTTTTAAAAAATAAATACTCATAAAAGTTTCTAACATCAACTTCAGACTCGCAAAGATCTGACGGCCGTACTGTACCTACCTACAATTGGACCAAGAATTTCTTGTCTACAGATTTAGCAGTCCGGCGATCTAAATTGTTATTATTATTTGAGTCCATGTAAGTCCGTCAGCCGCAGACGGTGTGCCCTTCTTAGGCGAAGCTCGCGTGTTCTTGTAATGGCGTTCAGCGGCATCGATCTCTAGCGCCGCGCGCCGCACCCTGCTATATAATAGTCCATGCTCCGGAGCGAGGAGATTAGAGACTTTCGCCTACTGCGAAGCTGTAACGCTAGCGAAGGAAGCGGCCACAAGCGTGAAGAAACGGACTTCCCGAGGCTCCAGCCGCCGCGCCGGGATCCCGACCCCGATTTCCAATCACTGTAGGCGTGGGCTTGCGGACTACGAACAGTGAGTACCTCGCCGATCGGTTGTGATGTCAAAAAAACCGTTGAGGCCCAACCAAAGTTAAAGCCTACTGGAGCCATGAGTTGGTTTTCGCAATGGAAATCCAAAACGCTAGGTATGCTAATGGAACGCAAGGAAAAAAAGGTAGAAGTCACCTATAAGACAGGGTTTAGTCAGTAAAAGTCTGACACGCCTTCTTGCTTCGCCGTACAGCGAGAAAAGTCATTGGATAATTTCCCAAAAAATGATTTCCCCCTAAAATAAACTGATCAAGGTCGATTGTTGCGAGAACGGATTTTGGTCGGCGATTTGACACGTGGAGCTAAATTCGATCGTATGTACTGAATACTTTAACACATATACTCATCCAGACAGTGAAAGCATCATCATCATCCTACCCTTATCCCATTTTATTTGGGGTCGGTGCAACATGTTTTTTTCTTCCACTCTGTCCAAAGCATGCATCACAATGAAAGCATGTATCATTGATATCTAGCAATCTGTAGAAACACTATCTACTTGATTGTTTAGAACGACAGCTTTCTCTTCACGAGTGCTCTTTACGAAAACGCCTAGACTATAGAACATGGTTTAACCATCGACTTCTATTATATTCTACATAGTGATAGACAAGCAAGTTCATGGAAACTATTTGTAAAAATACTGAAAACTTAGGACCAAAGTTTGTTGCAGCGGTTTATTGGCATTATGTCGTCTAACAAAACTATTAAAACACTAGCTTTTGCCTGCGGCTTCGCCCGCGTGATGTTAGCAATATATAGGCTACCAGCGGCTTCACCCACGTCTGTGGTTACTGCTCCGCCACCATAGGTCTTAGCGTGATGTTATATAGCATATAACCTTCCTCAAAAAATGGACTATCCAACACAAAAAGATTTTTTCCAATCGGACCAGTGCCAGAGACTACCTCCTACAAACAAAAAAACAAACTTTACCTCTTTATTATATTAGTGTAGATTAGTGTAGATATAGCGGTAAGTAAGCTTATAGAGGATACGTCAAAACTGCACTAATGTCATCAATGTAAAGGTGGTATGGTCTAAGTGAGTGTATAACACGTCTCATCTAGTGCGTAGTACATATTATAGCGTATGTGAACCAACTGTTACGTCAGGATGGTCACAGTAAAACAACGATACTTCTCATTCAACAAGTTTATAATTATAATTCAAATATTACAGCAGCGAGTAATGTTCTCATAATGTTATTTGCTTAGCAACCGTAACTAAGAAATCTTATATCAGGAAAACTGTCAACACAGCAGCTTTTATAACACACACGAATACATGACTATTAATTTACAATTGAATAATCTAATGAAATGGCTCGTTAAATATTAATTATTAACAATAATATATATCAAAGAATAATGCACAATATAATAACTTTTACTAATTATTTGATGTACCGGAAGCTGACAAGCGGAAGGCGCTATGATTGTTTATTTATAATTGTTCGGGTCAATAGACCAAGAAGTTACAATGTCAAGGATGTACTAAAGAGTTTTCATGTCGAGCTGGTACATGACGAACCCGAAGTCTGTAACACGTAGTACATGTTATATATCGATGGATTTAACCCTATTCTCTCCCTGATGTCATGGAAAACAGATCCAAGCAAGAACTACACATCATGTAATATCAAAGCGTGGTCCAATTTCTGCATGTTCCATAGCAATCAGAAATTCAATTAAACAGTCAATCCATGCATGTCAAAGTCAAGCGTGAAGCGGCAGTGACATGTCCCAATAACTGATTCTGCACTAATTGAGTACAGTTAATAATTAACTATGACATCTATGACTCTACAGGGTGTACTTAAGGGATGTAGTTTACTGCCATTACAAATTAGAATCACAATTAATATTACAGGTCTAATGCTCATTTTGATGTTTCTATTCGGCCATTAATAAATCAAATTCGAATGTTGTGTTTACCGTGGTACACCCGATCGAAGCTGAACTGAAATTTATTTTTATTTTATCTTATTTTTATTTAATTTACCCCCGTTATTGGTTACTACTCCGCTCCCGGAGAGCGTAATTTTAAGGGTGACTGGTAATTAGCGACCGATACTTAAGTACACGTGATGGTAATCATGATAACAAACCACTTTTACTATAGGACCAAACCAAAATCGCGAAAAAATATCTCGCGATAACACTATGCTTTGCTCACATGTTTCTAAAACAGCACTAATGCGAAAAAGTGTATTTTGCATGGCGCCTTTAATATTTAATAAACTTCCTAAGGGATGGAGAGAATTAAGCGCACACATACTTAAAAAGCGGCTAAAATTATATCTAATTAGGAAAGCATACTACAGTATTTTAGAATTTATGAATGACAAAATGTAATATGATTTAACAAATATTTACTGACATTTTATAATTTTTCATTTAATTTCTGGACATTTAATTTAAATTTGTATTTTATTGTTTAAATTTAATTAATAATTTTTATGACTTCTTATCTGTATATTTGTATGCCACAAAGGCCGAACATGACTGATCTTTTTTGTTTATTAACAACCTGCATGCCTTGTATGTATACTCATGATTCTACAAATAAATGCCTTACCTTACCTTATCTTAATACATTTATATTCGCCTAGTTGGTCAAAATACAACTGAACATGTTGATGTTTTTCGCAATTTCAAGTTTAGTCCCATAGTACAGTATCGTCGAATCTATGAGTTTGAAGTTGGCTCTGCGAATTTTAGCGCTAAAAAACTCGTGCAGAAATGGAAGGTTATAAAAAAATTGCAAATTTCATTTCCATTTATTTTTTTGAGATATCCAGCGCTAAAATTCGAAGAGCCAACTTCAGACTCGCCAAGATCAGACAGCCGTAGTGTAAAAGTTGTTTGTTATCAAGACTACGTAATCACGTGTTAAAGTATTAGTCACTAATTTTACCAGTCACTCTATAGCATTCCTCTATGAATGGACTACCCAAAAACAAAATAAAAAACCCATTAGTTCCTGAGATTAGTGCGCTAGACATCAACCATAAGGTCGTTGGCAAACGAACGTTGTTCAACGAAACTCTCAGATTTATAATAATAGTACATGATCTGCGTAACGAGTAAACTTCTTTCTTTCCTTTTTAACCATCAGCGTCACGCACTCAATCCTTCAATCTTTCAATTGCATTAACAACAAATACAATACATAGGACAAACATTATTAAAAATAAGGGTACAATGGGCGGTTTCATCGCACAGGACAATCTCTTACAGACAACTTTTGAATGGACTTAGCGAAAAGAGATACGATTTAGGGTTGTCAGTGTACATTAGAAATAATACTAATCTATATATAAAAAAGAAAGTCGTGTTAGTTACACCACTTATAACTCAAGAACGGCTGAACCGATTTAGCTGAAAATTGGCAGGGAAGTAGTTTAGAGCCAGGAGAAGGACATAGGACTTTTTTTCTTTTTTTTTATGTAGTATATTTGCTAATTCTGAACTATACCACCGATTAGGGCAGAGTAAGGTAGAGTAGGGTAGAGTAGGGTAGAGTAGGGTATAGTAGAATAATCTGTAATTGCCGGGAGCGAAGCCGCAGGCAAAAGCTAGTAAGATATAAATGCAAATGTGTTATATGCCTGTATGGAGGTGAATTCATTCAGGTACCTCAATGTGTATTTATTACCTACCAAATTGTAATAGCGTCATAGGTCTTGAACTTTGCATGATTTAGCATTCCAGTTTATTCTACACATACATCAATCAATCGATCAATCTATAATATAAAAATGAATCGCAAAATGTGTTGGTAAGCGCAAAACTCGAGAATGGCTTAACCGATTTCGATAATTCTTTTTTTGTTGTGTTTGTTATTGTCAGGAGAAGGTTCTTATGAAAAAAAAAATAGGGTATAGAAGGGTAGACTAGGGTTGAGCAGGGTAGAGTAGGGTAGACTGGAGTAAAGTAGAATAAACTGTTGCCGGGAGCGAAGCCGCGGGCAAAAGCTAGTATTATATAAAACTCAACGCCACTTTTCGTCGTAATTTTATAACTTAAGAGCGGGCTCATCTATCCAAACCAAATGTTTAGGCTTTGTTCGGATTATTTACTAGATAGTTTATATCAAGTTTGAACAAAATCGGTCGAGCGGTTCTTCATTTATCACATTTTTCCGTTGCCGGGAGCAAAGCCGCGGGCAAAAGCTAGTATTATTATATTTAGTGTCCCTAATACGTACCTATGAGTATTGACTACACAAACGTCTTCAATATCGGAATTTGTTTACAAGGAACACGAATAAACGTACTCCTTGTAGAATGGATCGACCAGTTCATGTTAACGGAGCCGGCATAGCTCCACATTTGCATACCTAGCACGAATAGACACTTGTTTCTGTGTCAACTACCTGGTGTACATTCCCTTATCCACGACATTATACACGTTTTAGGTATGTTTTTAGGTTTTTATATGTATACTGGCACCTAATACACCTCGTAGGTACTCCACCTCACCTCTTATACTCCATCCTAAGGTTGTCTGGTAGATATTGCCGTCAGCGATAAGACCGCCTTTGTACCCATTCATATAAGTTTCTATGAAATTGTTACTTTTTTGGTGTACAATAAAGTTTTATTCTATTCTCGTGAACAACCAAATCAGTAGGAGTTGATTTGGTTGTTCACGAGAATAGAATAAAACTTTACTTACTTAACAATGAATTAAACGGTTGCCTCTGTCAGAGATGGGCCGGTAAAGGGTCCTTGGACTCCAATTAAAGGCAGTGAATCTTTTAAATTTTCCTGTAAAAAACTACTGATAAAGCAGACTGGCTAAAATTGAGTTGACCAGCAACTGTACGCTGACGATATGTGGAAATAGAACAATCACTTCAGCGGCTTTTTAAAAGCCTTTGTATCTGTCGCAGCCATCTGGTTAAATTAGCCATCCAATTGGGCGCTTAGGCCGTTTTGTCAAAGCATTCAATCCGCAACGTTTAACCAGATCTGAACGTTGCGTATTCATTTAGTTTAATAGGGTAAATTTGAATCACTTGGCTGAGTCTTGATTTGTCATTTCGAAAGGGCTAACTTTCAATATGCCAAGCTGTTAAACGTTAAGTGATTTTAGTCCAAACAACTGACGGCATATCCAATTGGATAGGTTTTGGATTGATAGGTTTAAATAACGGCCTAGGTACCAATTGGATGGCTAATTTAACCAGATGGCTGCTACATAATATGTTGACATGTACTCGTCTAAGCAAATACATTTTATTTTTTTGGTGAAGTTATGGATGGGAAGAATGAGAGGTATGTATGAAAGAGTACATGGCGGATGGGGTTTCGGAAATCCAAACAATGAAGGAGAGACACTGTTGCAATCCGCTACTGCATTTGATCTAGCAGTAGCCAATACGTGGTTTCAGAAAAAAGATGAACACCTGGCCACGTATAAAAGTGGTAATCATAAGACGCAAATAGATTATTTTCTAGTTCGGCGCAACCACTTAAAGTATGTTATGGATTGCAAAGTGCTGCCAGGAGAAGACTTAGTCTCGCAACACAGACTCCTGGTTATGACATCAGTGGTTCAAATTCATTGTAGGAAAACCAAAGAGCGCCCGCCTCCTAGAATAAAATGGCACAGGCTAGAGAGGAATGACTGCGCGAAGAAGTTCAGAGAGCGAGTGGTGGACAGAATGATAGAGATGGGAGACATGAATGATCGAAGTATAAATGAAAGCTGGAATGAGATGGCTGAGTGTATAATGCAAGCAGCGAGAGATATTTTGGGAGAGACGAAAGGAAAGGGCAGAATAGATAGAGATACATGGTGGTGGTCGACAGAAGTTCAGAATGTATTGAAAGAAAAGAAGAAAAAATTCAAGGAATGGCAGTGTGTACAAACAGATAATGTTAGTTTGAAAGCTGAAAGAAAGAGTGAGTATGATGCTTTAAAGAAAAAAGCAAAGAAAGCCGTGGCAATTGCAAAAGCAAAAGCCCAGGACAAACTATATGATACATTAGACAGTCCTGCAGGCCAGAAAGAGCTGTACCGGCTTTCTAGAATGAGAGAAAGAAAGGCGAGGGATGTTTGCCAGGTAAGATGTGTAAGAGATGAAAGTGGAATGGTTCTATCGGATAATGAAAAAATCAAAGAGAGGTGGAAGGAATATTTTGAAAGACTTATGAATGAGGAAAATAATTGGAGTAGGGTTTTAGAGAATAAACCAGTGAATGTGGGGTTAGTGAGAATGGTTAGTGTGGAGGAAGTTAGGGTAGCAGTGAATGGAATGAAAAATGGTAAAGCCATTGGCCCGGATGGAATACCAGTTGAGGTGTGGAAGTTATTGAGAGTGGATGGATGGGTGTGGCTGGCTTTGTTCTTCAATAAGCTGTTGCAGGAAGAAGCAATACCTGATGAATGGTGCAACAGTTCTCTGGTGCCCATCTTTAAAAACAAAGGTGATGTGCTTGAGTGCAACAATTATAGAGGAATAAAGCTAATGTCGCATACCATGAAAGTATGGGAGAAAGTTATTGAACGGCGGCTGAGAGAAGAGAGTGAAATTTCACAGAACCAATTCGGTTTTATGCCTGGTCGTGGTACAACGGATGCCATATTTGCTATACGCCAGTTGTGCGAAAAATACAGAGGTGCACATAAAAACTTGCACATGGTATTCGTTGACCTCGAAAAGGCATACGACCGGGTACCTCGTGAGGTTCTGTGGTGGGCCCTTAAGGAGAAAGGTGTGCCTGGGAAGTATGTGCAGCTGATCCGATCAATGTATAGTCGCTGCAGTACACAAGTCCGGTCTGCAGCGGGCACCACTAACAACTTCAATGTGGCTGTCGGTTTACACCAAGGGTCGGCTCTTAGCCCTTACCTCTTCCTGATAATAATGGACGCTCTGACGTCGGACATTCAGGAAGAGGCTCCCTGGTGTATGCTGTTTGCCGATGATATTGTGCTGGTTGCCGAGAGTGCCCTAGAGGTCCAGAGCAGATTGGAGGTGTGGTGGCAAAGACTGGAGAGTGTTGGCCTAAAATTGAGCAGAACTAAAACAGAGTACCTGTTCTGCGATTTTGGCGGTCTCTCTAGTCCTGTGCCCATAGCTCTCGCCGGAACGCCCATACCAACCTGTTCCGATTTTCGGTACCTTGGGTCGCTTATCCAAGGGAATGGTGAGATAGACCGAGACGTGGCACATCGGATCAACTCAGGATGGATGAAATGGCGACAGGTCACTGGAACAACTTGCGACCCACGGATGCCCCTCAAGTTGAAGGGTAAAATCTACAAGTCCGTGATAAGGCCTGTCCTACTGTATGGGTCAGAATGTTGGGCTCTGAAAAAGACGGATGAAAAGCGATTGCATGTAGCAGAGATGAGAATGTTGAGATGGATGTGTGGTGTGACGAGAATGGATAAAGTGAGAAATGAGTATATTAGAGGAAGTTTGAAAGTGGCGCCAGTGACTGAAAAGTTGAGAGGGAACCGTTTGTCTTGGTATGGCCATGTAAAAAGGAGGGATGAAACGCATGTTACAAAGAAAGCCATGAGTATGAATGTGGATGGATGGAGAGGGAGAGGGAGACCAAAGAAGATATGGATGGATTGTGTGAGAAGTGATATGGAAGACAGAGGAGTTAGTGATAGCGTGACGGGTGACAGGACAGAATGGAAGAAAAAAACATATTGCGCCGACCCCAAATAAAACGGGACAAGGGCAGGAAGATGATGATGATGGTGAAGTTATGGATAATATCCATAACTTCACCAAAAAAATAACATGTACAGTACATGTCAACTTCTGATAAGCTATGAACATGAAAATTTTGTAAATCAATTTTTATAACAATGAAATTTAAAGCACAAACTTTCCATAGAATTTTTTTTTTTATATTTAATATGCTTTGAAGAAAACACTTGCACACTTGAACGAGATGGAGTTGATTTGGTTGCTCGCCAGTGTAGTTCATTCTTCTTAGCGTGTCGATAGCAATACCAGCTAAATTCCTTGCCTAGCCCAATATTCGGCGAAGACAATGCTGTCCACTGACGCTGTCATAAAGTCCTTACGTGAACAGGTAATAAGGGCACGTAGTGCAAGATGGAAGATGGGACATGGTCTGCGGAGAGACGCCGCAAAAACACTGAAGTTTTTTTCAGATTTCAATGAACTACATTGAAATCTATTTGTATGTGGTTTTATCTTCGTGCATTTGACAGGCTAACGTTTAATTACTTTTTTAAAATTGCGGCAAGTCAATAAATGATGTATCATCATCATCAACCTAGCGCCCGTCCCGGTTGCTACCTTGGCTTTCACCTCGGTGCAAGGGGTCCGCTTTCCTTCCTAGACGCCTCCACTTCGCTCGTTCTTTTGCGTCCCTTGCCTCAAGCCCATTAGCACGGTGTATGCTTTCGTAGTAACCTATCTAATCTATATATTCGATTGCGCCCAAGCGAATTTGTGACCCATCTTTAGAAACTAGTTAACCGTAGGAACCCTGCAGAAGGTTCGAAGCCAACTGGAGCCAACGGTTCGTTTCTGAAAGGAAGCCTCTGGCCCTGGTATATATATGGCAACGTAGGAATGGTGTAGGTTAATTAGTCAGTAAGAGTCTGACAGTCTCCCGCTCCGCCCAAGGGCGGGATTCGTCATTAAATGAATTTAATAGACATTAAAAAAAACTACAGTCACAGAAGACTTGTTATATAATTGTCTATGCTGTGTGTAGTGCTCGCTACCTCCCACACACAACCTAGTACAAAGATAAACCCCTTTGAAGTTTAAAGTCCTTTGTTATTCCAGAATTTAGCGATACGGTACCACTGTTCTCAACTTCAAGCGTAGTAAGGTAATGAACGTTGTTTGCCAATTCAAGATTCCATGAGCTATTTTCGTTTCCACGAAACGTGTTTGTACTTTTTCTGACGACAGTCTCGCAGGTAAAATAATGGTCCCATGAAAAGGTCGCAATCTTGGTAAAAACACGTTGTACAATGCGCTCCAATAACAATAGGACCGATTGCCATTGCTGTAATAAGTAACTTGAATCTCTTTTAGAAGCTGGTGTTCTTGGGTTTGTGAAAGTTCCTCAGCGAGCCAAGCATTCATTTACACGTGGGAGAAAGGTAACCCTCTAAAGAAACTTCGGGCGAGCTCTGCAATACTCGATTAGTTCCAGGAACCTTACTATGACGTATAGTAAGGTTCCTGAATCCTGCATCGCGCAATCAAAGTTCTCCGCGCGATTTGAACATTATACGACAGCCCGAAATCAACTACCGGGCAATACCCACCAGACTAACACCTACACCTGTCTGGTCGGAAAATCCTCCCTATTCAAAGGAGGTATGTGGGACTTTACTCTCTGTTCCACTTACTTCTAAAACACCATTGGGTACAATCCAAATCGCATCGTCAAATTGATCGCGTAAAGATTTCGTAGGGCCTCTGATGACTACTGAAATGCTATCGGCGAATGCTCGATTGCTCGTTGTGAACGCGCCTTAGCTTGTACCGATTTCTTCTCCAAGTACGAAATTTCGATCAGTCTTTTCCCTAGAAGTGTTTGTTAGTGAAATTCCTAGAATGAAAACTGAACGATGAAAAGACTAACTTTTCATTCTGTACAGTTTGTTTTCTAATATAATATTGGGTTTCGTTGGGGTAAGTTATTGCTTTCACAGGAATTCTATTTCTAGTGCGTAGGTAGATAGATACTTAAGTGAGTCGATTATAAAAATGGTTACATTGGATCTCTAAGATAAGGTATTCCTGTTGTATTGCTAGTAGTTTTACTCAAACTATCTCTTCGTTGTATTATCTTGAAATATCGATACTATCGATTTATGGTGAAGGTCACAGAATCAGTCGGATACACCTATCGAGAGCACAGGACCGGTCGATGTCTGCTTAACGCAAGATTACGAGCATAGATGCAAGTCTTTCGACTGACATTCGTTAATGGGTCGAAAGATTTACTTATGTTCTGTTATCTTCGAAAGTCAAGGTCGATGAACCTTTTTGGATCAACTCAATACATACCTAGTAGACCTACCTATAATTCACTAGGGCTCACACGCCAAAAGCAACAGTAAAGTTTGGAAACCTTTGTGTAAACATCCCCAATACAACAATAGTTAGCTCAGTCTCTTTTTGCAAATCGTTCCCATACTACTCGATGACTTATTCTCGATCTTAATTAAAAACTCGCCTCTAAAAAGTAACCACCATGCCTTGAATTTAGCATAACATGATGCCCTGGTGAAACTGCATCTTCTACGATGCGGCAAGTCTGTGGGTGAACGAACTGCGCGCCTTGCCGCCGGTGTCCAAACCGGATAGCGAGCCTACCTAGCCGAGCGACCCAGCCCGAGGCACCCGCTTAGGGACGCACCACCGAGATAATGTACATTGTTGTGCTATAACATGCTCCAATTATTCCAATAGGCAGAAACGACGGGTTCTGTGTGAAAAACGAAAATCGCTGTCCGAATTTTGATGAACATGATCATGCGATTGTTTGCAGTGTCCAGGTATTGACACTGTGTAGGTGGATATGACGACTAGGTATAGGTACATACACACGTTGTTTCGACGCTACATACCTACCTACCTACTACTAGTAAAAGAGTAAACACTTATGGAGTGATTTAATCAGATAAATTTGTTCTCACTATGAAACTGAAATCTACAATATTACTCGGGTTTTACGAATGAATGACCAGACAGACATGAAAAGTTAAGAGCTCAAATGATTTGATCTCGCAAACTTAAATGAATGAAAAGAAAAACACATGAATCAGCTGTACTGTAAACAGCTGACCAATCGAATCGCGCGACTGACGATTGAGTGAGATGCTTTTTGTTGAATGTTTGAAAGAATAAGATTTCAAAGGTTTTAATCAAAACCCGGTTGTTTATAGTTCATCGATGCTTGTATCAAGCATTTTGTTACAACCCTAACTTTAATTAACATCACGACACCGCAAGAGTTAACCTCATTTTGTGAGGAGAAAAGGGGCGAGATAAAGATGTAGGTAGCTTGCCTACCTACAGGCTACAAAAATAATGTCTCCCTAAAATAATGAACTTATTAAGCCTACGTTTTTACAGAAGCTATTTAGGAAGAAAATGTACAAAGATTTTAGCAATCTCTATTTTCGAATGCTAAATGATGCAGTATATTTTTTATTAGTTACTGGCAAAAATAAGAAATACTGAATACTGTAGCGCTGCACGTAAGTTGTTTCAACATAAGACACCATTCCCAAACTTGATAAAATCGCAGAAATCATCAACAAGACGTGACAATGCTGACAAACGAAGCGCCTTTCGTGTTTTTTTTTCTCTGTCGTAATTCCGTATTCCTGTCGCGAGTGCGACAAGGCCAGCCTATGTGAGCTCGACGCTATTGAAAGAGGACAGTTAATTGTTCCACATTTTTTTACCAGCCAGCTGCTCGGAACAGCTGTTCAAGCCGGTAGGTGTGATAGCACGCAAACGCGTTAATACATCAAATAGTACTAGGATTTTTATCACAACAGCTAGAGAAAAAAAAATGCTTCGATAGTTTCGCCAACCTGAACTCTGGGGTCCATGTCTAATAGCTGTTTCGCTAAAATAAATCGATCAATGTAGACCTTAGCACGATATAGAAATCCATAAAAAATATAAGAAAATATGGTACATTTCTTATGACACAAAAAACTGTAGTATTTGCAGTAAAATACGATTAGAACACGTGGATAAATCAGACAATGAAAGGAGCATGAAAAGGGGTACCATTTTGATTTCGTCCTCCATGTTGCGAATCTGAAAACGCGACCATTTTGCCTATGGAGTCAAGTGTTTCCATGCAAGCAAAAAATGGTTCATAAAAAAATATATGAAACAAATAACGGTTATACAAAACACATGTTGAGACAAAACACCGGCCGGTCAATCGTTAGACCTACCTTAACAAAGCTGATCGATGTTGTGGTCCCTTCAATATCCAACAAAAGAATTTTGCATTTCTTTACAATGTCGCTAATATCATTATTCTCATTCGCCATTTCTACGTTATTTATATTTTTATTTGGAGCACTTATATTTTTCTGATTTATTTGACTAGAATTCTTCCACGCTACACTACTACACCACACCGCCACAGAAAAAAAGCATTGATTGAAGCCGGTCGTGAGCGAACGAAACGCCAGTTCACGGCGAATACGCGACCAGCTGACAGAGATAGCCGCGTATTGAGATTGCTGATTGGTTGAAGAGTGACAAAGACAAATTCACTACACAAGGGAAGAAGTGAGATGACAAACGGAAGGATATACTTGTGTCAATGCATCCAACATTGTAAAACACGTTTTTTGTTACCAGGTTTACTCAATTTTGCTAGTGCAAAAAAATAATCGCATAAGTGGTGTTAATTGATTATAATATGAATCAAGTAATATAAAATGATGTTATAATTTTAAATTGGGAACTTTAAATTAAATGAATTCTTTTAATTAAAACAATTTATTTTTAGGCGTATTTGTTAGGTTAACTTTCCATTACTACTACTGCTGCAATCTAAAACGAAGCAAAAAACGAAGAAAAGTAAAATTCTAGTATGCAGAGGTATTCTGGTATTTCCCAAGGATCTAGCCTACGATTTCCATAAACCTCATCTTTGCAACTTCGATTATCACGTCATCCACTAGAACTAGGTGTTTTGTGAGACTTCGTTCGTCTGCAGAGGCCGTTACTAAAAATAATACGATATAATTAATTGTAAATTACTAATAAGTAATTAAGTATATTAAACTTTGTGAACTTTAAAAGAGTCCGACCCTTGAGTTCGTTTAAATTACAAGAAACACTTGTAAGTTTCTCAGAATAGTTAACTAGGATACACTGGCTTCATCTAGTTTGTACTGACTAAAATCTATTTGAAAAATAAATAATATTTACCCGCTGTCTGTCTGTCCGTTTTTCAGCGGACTGTATCTCATAAACCGTAACAGATCGGGTTGAAATTTTTACTGCATTTGAATTTCGATTGCCGCTACAACGAATTATAAAATTAAAATATGTAAGTATTCTTTCAATTTATGGAATCCACGATGAATGAAATTAACGATCGCTCGATCGATTTTTGGTTGTATATGTACTTCGGCCTAAGAATTAATTTTCATCTATATTTATATATACCTATATATAAATGAATACCTAGCTGTTCGTTAGTGTGGCTAAAACTCGAGATCAGCTGGACCGATGCAGCGATGTGGTCCTGCCGATCTGTGTGTGTGTTTAAACAGTGACAAAATTGTCCTTATTAGGCAGTTGGATGTTTACCGAAGCAGCATATCATCTACTTATAAAATAAAAATGAATCGCAAAATGTGTTGGTAATCGCAAAACTCGAGAACAGCTGAGCCGATTTCGCTAATTCTTTTTTTGTTGTGTTTCTCATTGTCAGGAGAAGGTTCTTATGTAAAAAGAATAGGGTATAATAAGGTAGAGTACCTACGGTAGAGTGGCGTAGCGTAGAATAGAATAATGTGGGTGGGAAGCCCGGTGGCAAAAGCTAGTACATATATAAAAATGATTAGCTGTTCGTTAGTGTCGCTAAAACTCGGGAACGGCTGGACCAATTTGGTTCATTTTGATCTTGAAACATTCGTGATAGTACACGTAAGATTTAAACAGTAGGAACGAAAAAACAAATCGGTGGTAGGTACGTATACCGTAGACATATACCGTCTGCCTATCTCTTCAGAGAATTCATATTATTATATTTCTTACTATTTTTTTTTATGATCTATGGCTGCTGAAATGACTTCCTCCGCCTTAGTGTGGAGAAAGAAGATAAGTCACACTTTTACTGACTTAAACTCACCTATGCCTTTCAGAAGTTCTTTGCGTTCTAGTTCTAGGTCAACGGTCACTTTTTGAAATACGAAAGGTTCCTGCAGCCTTAGCAGCTCAGGCTATACGGGGCCTCTTCAGGTTTTCTGACATCTCTTCGAGACACGTGAGGTTTCTTTTTATGGTAGGTAGGTAAAAATCATCGAATGATGATTCCCCGCCGTTAGGCGGAGCCGGAAACAGTGTCAGACTTACTGTCTAAAAAACCTACCCCATTCCTTCTTTGCCTTATTCCCAGGCCCTGGTGTTACGTTTTCGCATAAACCCTTGGCCCAGGAGGCTTCGACCCAAGTCACGTGAGGTTGGATCTTAACGGACGAGTCGATGAGCTACCCATTGGTTGGACTCTTGAAACCTGAGGAGTCACCTGCTGTGGCGGCTGAGACGTGAAGATGGCTGTTGTTTCACGGTTGCGGTTATCTCCTTCCTCTTTGCTGGCATGACTGCTTCGCAAGAGAAATCAGTACCTGCGTATCTAGTTAAACAGTATCTACGATATTGCGGAGGGTTGCGGAAAGATCACCATCACATCACATTATGTAGGTAGGTACCTAATAATTACCACTGAAAATTATGGGTCTTTTAGTTTTGAAATCTGAATCAAAGGGCAGTTGGAATCGTCACTAAGCATTTGAAGTCTTGAGCGACGGGTGTCTATAGGTACTGATTGCACATTGGGCCAATTCAGTTTGAAGTAGTCATCATTTATTTTGTACTAGCTTTTGCCCGCGGCTTCGCCCGCGTGTTATTGGGGTTGGGGTTTCCGGGATAAAAAGTAGCCTATGTCCTATTCCGGAGTGTATCCTATGCCTGTGCCAAATTTCATACAGATCCGTCGAGCCGTTTTGGCGTTATTGAGTAACAAACATCCATACATCGTAATTTTCGCATTTATAATATTACTAGCTTTTACCCGCGGCTTCGCCCGCGTGGGTTTGGGGTTTCCGGGATAAAAAGTAGCCTATGTGCTATTCCGGAGTGTATCCTATGCCTGTGCCAAATTTCATTCAAATCCATTCAGTAGTTTTTACGTGAAAGAGTAACAAACATCCATACATCCATACTTACAAACTTTCGCCTTTATAATAGTAGTAGGATTAAGATTCCTTTGTATCAATCAAGACAATGGGTCTTGGACCTTTAAAATGCATTCGATGATGACGCAAGAGGACAAATTTTGTTACGAGATTTTTTTTGATGGGTAGTCAAATTTTAATTCATAAAAATGCATAATTCTTCATTATAATTATTTTGCACTAGCTTTTGTCAGCGGCTTCGCCCGCGTACATAAAATATAGCCTTTGTTACTCAGGAGTAAAGCAGCTTTCTATTGTTGCTAAAATTTTTCCAATCGGACCAGTAGTTCCAGAGATTACCTCCTACAAACAAAAAAAAACAAACTTTACCTCTTTATTATATTAGTGTAGATTATTAAGTAGAGTAAACAGCAAAGAAAATCAACATAATTATTTGCGTTTGTGGGCCTTCGAGGTGCGAGGCCCCTTGAACCGCGAGGCCGTAGGCTGTGGCCCACGTCGCCCACGCCTTACGCCGCCTCTGCATCCAGCAGAGGCCCTTTAGACACTTTACAGAGCATGGTAGCAACCGAAGATTATCCTTGTACGTTTTACGAATCCAAGGACAACCCTCGGTTGGTGGGAAACTAGTGACATAATATAATAGTGGTCTATGAAAATATGAGATTCATTTTCTTTTCTCCTTCATGCTTTTCCATTTCTGTTTGTAGCAACATTTACCCAGTTCTTGGCTGCAACCTTAATGTCATCAGCCCATCTTTTTCTCTGCCTTCATGCAGTTCTTTATCTTGGGCCAGCGTTTTGTTGTTTGAAGAGTTCTGTCTACCTTTTATCTTCATACCTTACTAGATACAAACACACAGAAGGACACAGAAGGTAAATAAACAAACTAGGTATAAGAGCGTTTGTTACTTTTTTTAACGAATGTTTTTTTACCAATATCAGTATCACTACCATACTGATATTGTAGTGGTCAAGTGCTCTTTAGGCAGGTATATTGTGTTGTGATAATTGATAGACGTTGTTGGAAGAAAAGACACAACAATATTTTAAATAATTTATTTCATGTTTGCTAACTAAAATTAAAAATATGTCCTACTTTTGCTTAAAAAAAATCTATCTATTTACATTATATTTTGGGAGTCATAGTTCAAAAGTTAAAGTAGCAGAATAAACTAGTAAAAAACAAGATGGATATATCGCATATGGTTTTTATTACAATGTATTTATAGAGAGACAGTAAATACAACGTAATTTGAGGAACATCCTAAGAGTCAAGTCGATACCTAATTTGAATTAAATAGTTATTTACATTCTATTTTCCGAGCCTTGCTTTTAAATGCGTCATAGTCAGAAAATTAACAAGTAAAATTTGGAATTGGAGTGATCGAGGGGGATACCCTAATTTTTATTAGGGTATCCCCCTTGACGTAAAGTCTTTATCATATTTTTCTACTTTTGATTAGTCGAGTCGATAACATACCTAATTTGAATTAAATAGCTATTTACATTCTATTTTCGGAGTCTAACTTTTAAATGCGTTATAGGCATCATATTCTTTACGCCCACTAGTATACCGCTAAAATTGGATTATTCCGCATGAGTTTGGGTTCATGAGGGCCAACGTGCGATTCTACGCGCAGGCACCAGTCGTGGGCAACCGCGCCCCGTAATAATACAAAAAAGTTCTCCATCGATATACGACTACATGCACTGTTAAAGTTGAACTAGCGAAACTGTGCAGGTAAATACGGTTTCTGCTACAGGGACCGCAGCAAAATATACAGGCGGGACGGCACGAGACTCCAGGGACTCCAGGGGTTCCCGCTTAACGCAGCTGTGGCCCTTAGAATTTGAATATGGTAAGTAGGATGGGGCATCAACATATAGTGAGCAACTCAAGATGCCCCACTGATGGGACATACACAGTGAATGTGTTAAAAATAATAACTGCTATTGGGAGAAACATTTTAAGGCACCTTACAGTCTTATACAATTTGAAAAGGTTCTAATACGATATACTTAGGTGTAGACAAAGTCAGAATAAATTTCTTAATTTGACGAACATCCTAAGAGTCAGGATAGAAGATCATTTGAATTCATAGGTTAAAAATGATCTAATAGACTGCTCTTGGGACGAGCTAGCTTCTCTTCGATCTTCATTTTCTTCATAAGTTTTGGTGTTCCTAAGTTGCCGTCAGCTTTTCTTTTTATTGTCACCTGAAAGTATAAAAGTATAAGAATAGAATAGAATAATACTTTAAAAAGAAAAAGAAAGAAAGAATGAAAGAAGAAAAAAAAGTAGAAAAAAAAGAAGAATGTGATAAAGGTGAAGGCTTGTGAGTACATTCGCAAGCCTTATCTCAGCCCTAATTGGTGGGATTGGTTTCTTTTTTCACAATAATAATACATAATTATGTCGAATATCGAAGTATGTATTTATTGTTGTATTTGTTTGTCTATTTTTTTCAAGTTGCACCTACCAGGTTTTTTGCACCAGCCCAAGGTCGACTGGTAGAAAATGCCTGAGGCATTAAGTCCTCCTTTGTACTATATGCATAAAGTTTTTATAAATAAATAAACAACGAACTCAACGAATATTGGGAAGACATGCCCAGCAGCGGGATAATACTAAAAGTGTAGGTGACCGAAGAATTTATTCTTTATATTCTCACCAGAAGATCATCCTTACCAGAAAATGAACAAGTTAAATTTGGAATTAGAGACATAGAAGTATTCCACAATCTAAGTTAAAAAAGCCGATCAAGAGCGTGTCGGGCCACGCTCAGTGTAGGGTACTGAAGTTTCCCGGCTGTCATAAATTTCTCACAGTGTAACAGAACCCTTAAACTACGACTTAACAACAGTTGCTAACTCTCCGGAAATTGGGTTACCAATTTATACAAACTAGACGTGTTATATATGTTGGGTTTTCGGTGGTAATTTCGAATTACGTAAGTAAATTCTTTTTTTAGGCCTTCATGAGCGATTATAAAACGTAAAAAGCTAGTGCCCGGATCCAAATCATCGTTTCCCATTGAACGAGAACTGAACTAAGCTATTACATAGAAAAAAAAAATTATAATTATAAACCAAAATTGTATTTACCTTGGGTACATTTTCGTCGTCGTCTTGTGTAAGGGCAGTGAAGACAAAGTTCCGCTTATGAGAAGCAAGAGAGCCAATCTTAGGAGCGTCATCATCAACTGCTAATGGTGTTGCCAACGCCGCCAGCCGCGCTAGGGCACCTCGACCACGCGTTAGCAAAGACCCGTGGTAGTTTTGCTGAAAAACGGTTATCGTATACGGTTATTTAACGTCTCGTATAACGGTTTTTTTTATATAAAGGAGTCTTTAAACAGGTATATATTTATGGCTATATTTCAGTAACAAGTGCTAGTAAGAGTCGAGTAGTTTACAAAATAGGTAATAAGTATTTATAAAGAGTGTTCTGTGCGAAATAAAACCAGACTGACAGACATAGCGAAACTATAAGGGTTCCTAGTTGACTACGGAACCCTAATGAATGAAAAAAGATTGTATGTCAACAGGTCTATTTATAATTTATACCCGACTTTTTTTTTGTTTCCTGCATAGTTAACTTCCAAAACCAAATGTTTTTATTATCGATTATCGTAAAATTTTCTGAAATGTAATGTTTAACTTCTATCAAAGTTAACTTTTCAGTAACAGATTAAAGAAAAAAAAAAATGCGTTATACTAGAAATTAATCCTTTGACATGTGTGCGTTCACAAACATGTAAAGTCACATACACAAAATACCCAGACACGGGACACCTATCTGTGGGCCATACAAATATTTGTTGCGTGCGGGAATCGAACCCACGACCCTCAGCGCAACAGTCAATCGCTCATCCACTGCGCCAGCCGAACCGTGTAACTATTTGATTAACGGTACTCAGCTCTGTATAAGACTATGCATAAGTTCTCCAGAATGAAAATATCGAAGAATATAAAAGAGCTAGAGTTACCTGAAATATAGAGAAGGCCTTTTTCGGGCTAGGTATATCTTTAGCAGTCTTCTTTTCTGGAACTACAGGACTCTCAACTTCCGTTTTCGACTGATTTACTTCTTGAAGAAGAGTGGACATTGACTTGGAAGAAAGATTCGCCTTTATAATCGTTGTTCTGTTTACACTGACGTTTACTGCCTCTTCTTCTTCTTGTTGCTGGAATTGTAACATATCAACAACTTATTGTTGTGTCTAAAATAACTTCGGATCTGAGATCAAGGATTATACTAAGGTTAAATAATTAATTTAAATGTGCGCGGCACATAAAGGTGCTGATAGACTTGAGCATTCACTTGTAACAGAACATTGAACATTCGCCGTTTTTAGATTTGTCGAACAGAACAACGAGCCGAGCCAAGCTTAGAACCAAACATTTCTACGAACATTTTCATGAGCACCCAAAAAAGTGAACGCAAAAAATTCGAAGCAGTCTTTCGTTAAAATGTTCGCCAGAACACTTGAGAGAATGTTCGCCAAAACGTTTGATAGAATGCTTGTTAAAAAGCTCTTGTTATTTTTCTGTAATGTAACATTCGCAAGAATGCTCAATACAAGTGAATGTTCAAGTTAATCAGCACCTTAAATAGAACTGAAATGACCGTCGTTGCTACGGTTACGCGTACCCCGCACCCTGCTGTATCGCACTTCGATTAAGACCTGAAAATCTGTCGATCGCCATTTTGAATCAACTTATATGCCACATATTGTACTAACCATTGTCCTCAGAAACACTTCTCGTTCATGCCTCTGTTTCCTCCACTGTTCTTCGGACTCAAATTCTTCTTCCTGTGTATCAGTAAATTCGTCAGGTACCGTGCCAGTCTCATCTTCTTCACCTGGGAAATAAATAAGGCGTTTTAACTGGAATTCCCTCTCCTAGAGAGCAGGCCTGAGTCCCATCAGTGGGAAGATTATAAGGCTGATGCAATGCGATGGAAAAACTGCAAGGTGCAGACGCACATTGTTAAAGGTGTCTTTGGAGGAGTGGCAGGCGTTCGCCTCCTGCGAAGCAGAAATGCTAGCAAAGGAATAATAATATATATATTCCACAACTGTCACACAGCATCCCTTAGTCCCAAGCTAAGCAGAGCTTGTGTTATGGGTACTAGACAACTGATAAACATACCTATATATTTCTAAATACATACATATTATGGTGTTATAGATAAATTATACACAGACACAGAACAAATGATCGTGCTCATCACACAAACCATTTGTCTTGGGTGGGAATCGAACTCACGACCTCCGGCATAGCAGTCAGGGCTACTAACCACTAGACCAACAGTCCCCCAGACAGCCAGACATTTATGATATCTATAGTAAAAAAACAAGGTCTATAATTGACTGAATACCTGCATTTCTCCATCGGAATTTTCGCTGCCGATGACCATCGCCGAGATCACCGTCTTCAAACAACAATTCTTGTATTATCCTCACTTCACGCTTGTCTTGGTCCAGCACATCACGCCTAGAATTAACAAAGATAGAAAAGATTACAATCTATATAATATATATAAAAGAAAGTCGTGTTAGTTACTCCACTTATAACTCAAGAACGGCTGAACCGATTTAGCTGAAAATTGGCAGGGAGGTAGTTTAGAGCCAGGAGAAGGACATAAGATACTTTTTTTTTACTTTTTTTTTATGTAGTATATTTGCTAATTCTGAACTCTACTCTCCCACCGAGTAGGGTAGAGTAGAATAATCTGTTGCCGGGAGCGAAGCCGCGGGCAAAAGCTAGTTGTAAATGAAAAAAAATTGTAATACAATAATATCAAAACTTTTTAGCTAACCGTTTAGTTTCCCTCTACCTAAATTCATCTATGCTGTGCCCGACCGGGTCCATAATTGTGACTATTATTTATTTCCATACCAACCATGTATACATTATGATACGCAATAATGAATTGAGCTTTTGTTCTCGCGTGATCGAATCAGAAATGAAAATATCCCATTCCTAATTTGATCACGCAAGGATACTCTGAGCATAGCCCTGGACTAAAACTCGTCCTATTTAAATATACGCACATATGTATCTGTCCCAGCTCCTTCCTGAGTTGTCCCTGATGAAAGACTTCGTCGTCTCCTTCCTCCCGCTCCATCCTGTCTAGCCCCTTCTCGTCTTCGTCACCAGACCCCACCCATTCATCCTCGCTCGTCAGTTCAGCCTCTTGCTCGAAGAAATCTGCCACTTTACGCTTCTTCTTCGGTTTATCGGCCTTTATTTCAATCTGGGGACGGAATATTTAAAGATAAAGTATGAAGGGGGAGGGAAGGAGGGTTAATCCCTGAGCCTTGATTGCGTGGATAGTGCACACACCACCACCAGTATATTACGCTACAGAGGAAACAAAGTGCTCTTTTTCTTTAGCCTTAAAAAGTGATATAGATCACGAATACTAGGCGGAAGAGAGTTCCACAACCTTACTGCGTAGACAGAGAAAAAGTAGGCGTAGTAACTGGATTTATAAGGAAAGGATTTAAGGTGTGATCTACACGTTGCGTAGCTAGTAGTGAAAGTAGAAAAAACGGTCGCAAAGGTAGGAGAGATAAGATGGGTTGTGTAAGATGTTGAAAAGGAGACATAAAATCCGAGTATTCCTGCGATGACGGATAGGGAGCCGTCAAAATCAAGCAATACAAGAACAGTAAGGGACTTGTTCTCCGTAACTGTGACCCGTGTGGAAACCAGATTGTAAAGGAGATATTATTGAGTTTGATGTCAAGAACAGACTGTAAGGAAACTAACCTCATTTTCTTCCGAATCATACTCCACTAATCTTTCAGTTTCATCTTCCAAATCTGACATGTACTCATCGTTATATTCTATTTCTGCATCAACCTCGTCTTCATCATCTAGAAAAAAAAATTGACCATTATAAATTTATTGTTTTCGTAATTATACATAGTTTTAAAACTTAATGGCGATTTGGAATATGTGATAAGCAGTTGAGCATTAGCAAACACATGCACAATAAGGTAATAGGTAAGAATAGGATCGTCAATGACCTCTATTTGTCAAATGGTATAGTAAGATTTTAGACAGACGGACCGCATTTCAACCGCAATTTGCAATCGGATTGCAGTTTAATTGCGGTCCGTCTGTCTTGAGCCTAAATGTATGATTTGGATTGAAAACTTATTTGAGTATAAATAAAGGCTTTTTTACTCTTTCTAACTATTAATTATTCTTATAATTCATTTTTAACCCAAAGGTTGACTGGTAGAGAATGCCTTGTAGCATTAAGTCCGCCTATGTACCACTACGGTACATGATGTTTAAATAAATAAATAATTATTAGTTAACTTTAATCTAAAAACAAGTCTGTTTTCTTTCTTATTTGCATTGTTGGCAAAGATTAGCCTTTTTTCATTCGCGACCACTCGTTATGTAGAGATGAGAAGAATTGAAGAATTAGATATGGGTTAAACTTTTTTCAATCCGAATTCGTAAATAAATTTAATTAACGTCATGTTTTGCTCACCCTACCTAACAGGTTCAATTAGACATCGATGACGTCACAACATGACACGAAGGGTCAACGCTGCATTAAGCTACGCCGGCGCATGTGCGGGCATCAACCGCGTGACTGTGCGCAACGTGTGCAGCGGTCCCCTTTACGGAAACCAGTTTCACCTGCGCAGTGTCGCTAGTTTAACTTTAAAAGTGTGCATGTAGTCGTATCAATGGTGATCTTTAATGTATTATTACGTAGCAATAAGAGTGAGGGGCGCGCGCTAGACGGAACATTTTTGTATAGGACCGTGCCTGTCCCCACTTCACGCAACGTTGGCCCTAAGTCGATTCTATTTTCGAAGTATAGCAACCTTCACTGCCAGTAGTAAGTTTGACCCTATCTATAATTCTGCCGCACAATTTATGAACGCAGTAAAGAAAATGGTGTGGCAGAATTCATTATAATGCATGGTAAAGTATTTACCTGATATTTGTAATGCTCTCTTTTCAGGTTTTCTTTTCTTAAGTTTTTTCTTCTTTCCTAGTGTAGCTTCTTTGTCTATTTCCGCTGGCTCATCTTCATCCGACTCTATAGTAAACTTCTTTTTCAATTGAGTACTTTCTAGAACTTGTACATCTTCCTTTTTCTGTGTACCCCCAGTAAAGAATTTGTTAGCCTTTGGTTTGTCGAACTCAGGATCATCTAACTCATCAAGAATATCCCTTAGATGTCCATCTGTTTTTTTGCTGATTTCATCTACTTTTATATTTTCATTTTCTTTTTCAAGTACTGCCTCATCGGCCTCTTTGGGTATATCGTCACTTTCTACAGGTTTAGCTGTCTCAGTGTCATGGCAATCTTTGTTAACTCTGTCCTGAGGCATGTTATCAACATATGCATTATCTTCAGTTGGTGAAACAAACTCATTGTCGTAAAACTGTCCGGTACAAAGAGCTAATATGTCTTCTCCGATAGGTTGTGATTGAGATGTCTGTGTTATTGGTAGCTGTGAGCCCTCCACAATGCCGTTTAAACTGGGCTGGAAAATACAAAGATTAATTGATTAACATATCGTACTAGCTTTTACTCCTGCAAATTGACGTACCCTAAAATGAAACACTATCGATTTGTAAAGACAAAATTAAATAACAATGTACTTTTTTTAAACTAGAATTAATTTACGCATGTATAAAATTAATTTGTTTAAGTGAACATCAGCTGAGCAAGTCAATAACTTGCAGGTAGGGGGGTGTCCATTAATCACGTGATCTTTTTTTAGCATTTTTTAACCCCCCCTCCCCCATTGGTGATACGTAGTGAGGTTTAAGACCACCCCCCCTCCCCCTTCTCAACATCACGTGTATTTTTAGTACCTACAACGAATCTTAAAATTTTCTGAATATTATCTTAATTTAAATACAGGTATAAACTATAATCTTATTTTATTCTGAAATTAAGGACCATAATAAAAATGTCTACACCAGGTTGCAAGTTTTTTTTTATTGCCATAACAATAATAATAAACGAAGAGTGTAATCATAGGAAAAACATGTATTGTACTAGTACATGAATATATTTAATGTGTATTGTCCTATTATGTATAAAACAAATACACGAGATATGTTACTACACCCCCCCTCCCCTTTGTGTTATTTTCGTGATTTTTATCAAACCCCTCCCCCCCCTTTCAAGCCTCACGTGATTAATGGACAACCCCTAGCTAACTACCTAAGCAACCACCGACTACTATTCTAAAGGATATTCCAATAAGAAATTGTTGGAAACTTTTCTAACTTAAATCTATGACTGCAATTTCTGCCAACCTTTGGGTAGACTGTAAGAAGTATAATTTTACTTTTTCTTTAAGTAAATAACTAAATAAGTATCAAAAGACGAAGTAAATGCGAGATGTACAGTAGTATGTAACCGGTCGTTATGAAGATACTTAAAGAAGGCCTATGTTCAACAGTAGACGTCTTTTGGCTGAAATGATGGCGCTGATGATGAAAGATCAGATAATCAAAAGTTCATCATCATCATTCATTTCAGCTGAATGACCTCTACTGCTGGACATAGGCCTCCCCTAAGCGCCACCACAAAGACCGGTCCTGTGCGCTTGCGTCCATCGGATTCCAGCAACCCTGACCAGGTCATCAGTCCACCTTGTAGGAGGCCTTCCAATGCCGCGTTTTCTGGTCGCTACTCCAGAACCTTTCGGCCCCAGCGGCCATCTGTTCTGCATGCAACGTGTCCTGCCCATTGCCAATTAAGTTTGGCGATTCTTTTCGCTATGTCAGCGACCTTGGTTCTCTTGCGGATATTTACATCAAAATTTATTACTACTAGCTTTTGCCCGCGGTTTCGCACACGTCAAGTGATTATTCTATTCTACTCTACTACTCTACCCTACTTTGCCCTAGGGTAGAGACCCTATTTTCTTTCAAAAGAACCTTCTCTTGACCAGAGGCGGCGTAAGGCGTGGGCGACCGCCCACTGCCTCGCGGTCTAAGGGGCCTCGCGCCTCGAAGGCCCGCAAACGCAAATGTAGACATAATTGCTCATCTAGCAATAAATAATATAAAGATTGGCTAGAGTGCCCGACCACCTCTGTCATGTGATTGAGGCCCGTCAGGTATATAATATACCTCGATCACCAGGGAGGGTGAAAACGGCGAGAGATAACATGTTGTGTTCCGCAGGGATAGGTACTACGACCACTCTTGTGGAACATTGGGTACGACTACGTGCTGTGCGGTTATTTTCGTGACGTCGTCGGTCCTAGCACAGGGAGAATCATACCAGGCGGCGATCGAACTAGCTACACGCGGGGCTGCGATAGTCGTTGGCAGGATTCGAGGTGGCACTGTACAATTTAGAGGCATGTGTTTTCACGGCCCTCGGAACGCACCGCTAACGGGTTCCCAGCTAATGGAGGAGTTCGCATCGGCGTCGACTCTACGATGAAGTACCTAGGACTAGTCCTTGACAGCCGGTGGAATTTTGACGAGCATTTCCGACGTCTGGCTCCTGAATCTGACTGTGGCTCCAGCCGAACTTGGAAGCTACAAGTTCGGCTGGAGCCACAGCGCCGTCGCTACAAAAGCAACCGAGGGCCCAGCTTAACGCATGCCAAAAAGGCTCATGGCAATACGGATGGTGCGGGGATACCGCACGGTTTCCCGTGAAGCGGCAAGTCTCCTTGGGATCTGGAGGCAACAGTCCTTTCACACATGCACGATTTTTGGGTTGAGATGCAACATCCGGAACGAAACTCCACTGCCGCGTCTAGTCGCGGGATGTTGAATTGAGTTCCGATGGGGTTCAGTCGCTGTCGCCATAACACTGTGCATGACAATGGATGGTGTTATGGCGACAGCCACAACACCATCGACTGTCGCTGGGTCGCAATCGCAACTCAGTTCTGGGCACGCCATAATAATGGTGGTACCCTCTTTGAGGCCTCACTGCCTGGTGGAGGCCTGGCTGGAAAGACCTCACGGCGTCCTCACCTTTCGCATGACGCAGGTTCTTATTACCGGACATGGTAAGTTCGGAAAGTATCTGCACTGAAGTGACGCCCGGGTTTCGCCACTGTGTGGAGTACCCGGAGGACACGGTAGAGGTATGTTCCGCTTGGGTGGGGCACACTTGGCATTTCGAATTATTGTGGAGGTGATCGGCGGCGGTGATATCTCGCTCCGGGCCTTGGTACAGGCCATGGTCCGGAGCGAGTACGAGTGGCAGGCGGACGCCTCCTTTTGCGAAGCAGTAATGCTTGCAAAGAAGGAAGCCAACCAGATAACGCAAGAGCACTCACGCCTCAGAGGCCGCCGGGATTGTGATCTGCGGCTTCTGAGGCGTGAGTGGTGCGTAAAAATTCGAGTACTAAAAATTTTTTTCTCAACATTATCGGTGTTTTGCATCGTCCTTAAGGGGGCCTCGCAAAATATATCTTGCCCACATACAATTTACAAAAAAAAAATACTCAGTGGTGGCCGAGTGGTAACGGCCCCGACTTACGAGTCGTAGGTCGCGGGTTCAAACCCAGCCAGGCGCATAACTTTGTGTAATTTATTTCATCACCACTGCTCTCAAAACGGTGAAGGAAAACATCGTGAGGAAACCGGCATGTCCTAGAACCAAAAATTCGAAGACATGTGACATCCACCAATCCGCACTGGGTCCGCGTGATGGATTATGACCCATTCCCTCTCCTAGAGAGAGGAGGTCTGTGTCCCTGCAGTGGGTACATTAAAAAAAGGCTAATGATGATGATGACATACAATTTTGGTCTTGCCCCGCCACTGCTCTTGACAGTACCAATCACAATAAAAAAAAAATTACCAACACATTTTGCAATTCATCTACACTAATATAATAAAGAGGTAAAGTTTGTTTTTTTGTTTTTTTGTTTGTAGGGGGTAATCTCTGGAACTACTGGTCCGATTGGAAAAATTTTAGCAACAATAGAAAGCTACTTTACTCCTGAGTGACATAGGCTATGTTTTATGTACGCGGGCGAAGCCGCTGACAAAAGCTAGTTTTTTATATTTTACTATAGACGTAAGTGAATTGGATATTTTTAATTACTTACGTCTTTATAAGGTTGTGACATGCATAGCACATTTAATTTACTAGGGGAGTTTAATTCCATGTCCATAGTCACTCCAGACGTACAGTCGAGTATAGAGAATGTCTGTGTCATTGCTTCATCACTTGCGCTAGCCCCCTCCTTGGGTTTTTCAACGGCCATGGAGCTTTCCTGGCTTGTGAAAAGATCATCTGATACGGATGCGTGCCTCTGTGCTAGTTGAATCACGTCATCTGAAATTACATGGCATGGTAGATTAATTTTAGTTTTTACACAACTACAAGCTAAGCAGAGATTGTGTTATGAGTACTAGACAACTAATAAACATACTTATTTATTTTTTCACCATTTAAACACAGAAGTAGAAAGAAAACAATAATTACATAGTGTAAAACAAAGTCGCTTCCTGTTCCTATGTATGCTTAAATCTTTAAAATTACAGATATATATGCATGTATTATTATACATATAAACCTTCCTCTTGAATCACTCTATTTAAAAAAACCGCATCGAAATCCGTTGCTTAGTTTAAAGATCTAAGCATACATAGGGACAGACAGCAACTTTGTTTTATACTATGTAATGATTAGAATACAATGTTCAAGAATCTAGTTACCTTGAGAAGCAGTTTGTACTTCACTGGAAACTGTGACCGCTGCATCCACATTATTTGTTTCATTGCTCTCTGTTACTGGTATATCTGTTTCGCCCTGTTTCACTAAGCTCTCTTCATCATCAGAGTCCTCAAAAGCTTTCAATATTCTGCCTTTTTTAGGTTTGCTTGTCTCTTCTTCTTCAGATTCTGAAGACTCGTCATCAGAAGAGTCATCTTCTTCATTATCTGCCTGTTCTACATTGTCATCATCATCATTATCATCACCAACTTCATTGGCTTCATCATCGTTCAGTACTTCACCCTCATTTTCTTCAATATCTGACTCTTCAGCTTCATCATCAAGCATAGGGTTATGTTTTCTTGGTTTATCTTTAATTTCAACATCATTTTCCTCTGGTTCCTCTTCCTCACCTTCTGTACTACTCTCAATCTCCTTCTCATCCTCTTCTTCCATTTTTTCTTCGATTTTCTCAAAGCTATCTTCAGCATCATCTAAAATTGTTTCCATTTCTTTATGCTGCTGCTTCTCCTCTTCAAAACGTTTTGCCCATTCAAGAGATCTCTGTTCTGCTATTTTTTCCTCAAGTTCTTGTTTTAATTTCAAATGTTGAGCTCCTGGTTTTAACCTGTAATTCATAATAATCTTATTTAGAACCAACAATAAACACATTAAAAGAACCAAGTTTTCTAGATGATTTTACTCTTAGAAATATTGAAAATCGAACTCACTTTTTTTCTTTTTCTCTTTCAATTTCTTCTGGTGTTTTTAATCTTGCAAAGTAGGTAAATCTCTCCTTCAGTAGTTCAACACCAGTCTTCTTGGGTACACAAGAACCTCCATCCAAGTCAATGACCATGCCAGGGGCACCCATTAGTGTAGGTTTTGCATTTAAAGGTAAGGGATCCCGTATGAGCATTGGAGAGTTCACAATGTCATCATCTGAAAAAAAAGGCATGTTTACTTTAACAAATACTTTAAGGGCGGCTTGCACATCTCAGTAAAATCTAGATTTAGTGTGATTTAAACTCGACTTAAGCTCAAATCGAACTTAACGCATTGCACGACATCGGTTTAGCGTAAAGCTAGACTTAAAGAAATGTCAAATTTAAACCGGCATGGTAGGCGGTTTAAATTGCTAAATCTAGATTTTGTGACATAAACAATCAGTTGCATCAAGGATCTTATATCTTTATCCTACGGATAGTCTGGATTGATGACGAAGCAATATTGCAAACTCTTTATCAGCAAACAGCATGCTAACATGGAGTGTAGTCAAGGTCAGTTAACAAAGTCGAAAAGGTAACAGTTTATAAGAGTTTGTCACACTCAAGAACTCTCCTTTCCATTTTTAGGCCAATTTTTGCCAATGGAACGCAAATGAATGAACGAAAAGAATGAAACGTGTTAAGCTAGGTTTTGTTAAGTCGAGTAGATTTCAGCATTAGCAAGACGCTACTAATACAGTTTAAACTAAGTCGAGCTTAATGACTAATGCGACTTTAACAAAATCTAGTTTTAAGAGCAAGTCGTGCAAGCCGCCCTGAGGGAAGAAAAACCAACATAAAAATACACACTTTTTTTATTTTGGAACAGAAAACTATTATTACAAAAGTATACTATAGTTCATGTAATCAACCTCATACCTTTCATTATTTCTGCATTTTCAATTATTTTATCAATATCCTCCATATTTACATCATCATCTGAGAAAAAGTCATCTTGTTTGTCCTCTTCAGCAGCAATATCTACTACTTCACTACTTTCAGTAGAAGTGCCTTCAGGCTTGTCAGTTTCATTCACTTCTACAGGGTTATCTATTGTGGGAATTTCTTCTGTATTGTTTTCTGTATAATGTAGGGATATCAATTGGCTCTCTGGTTCTGTATTCACTTTTAAAATTTGTTCCTCTGAATTATTTTCTAAATTATCATTATTATCAGCTTCCTTCTGAATTGAATCTTCTTTAGGAACATTTTCACCACTTTCTGTTGTCAAATGCTCTTCTTCAACAGAATCATTATAAACTAATTTGAAATCTGTGTTAGAATCGTCTTTTTCAGTATCTTCTTGTTGATCATTTGTGGCAATACTAGGAGGATCAGGGTTTTCACTCATTACTTCTTCACTGTTTATATCGTCTCTTTCAGTTGAAGCTGTCTTCTCCATTTCATTCTCTATCATTTGAGTATATGCGAGATCATTATCTGCAGCACTTATATCAGTAATTAGTGCATTTTCTGCAGGTTCAGCTGTATTGTCAGTCTTTTCAATATTAATTTCACTTTTATTAGATGTCATCTCAGATACTTCTTCTTCTTGCTGCATTACATCAGTATCTTCTTTCGCTTCCGGGGTTTCCTCATCCGACTCACTTTTGCATAACTCCATCATTTCTTTTTGTCTCTGTTCTAGTAACAGTCTGAAAATTAAAAATACTTTTATTTTACCTACAACACAAAATATTTTGTATGTTCTCTAAAAAAGTAATTAGAAGGAACAGGCTTTCAACTTCATATCACTGCAGACCAATATATCAGTTTTGTACTTGAGTGGTATAAATTAGATTAACCTTTCGATTTGAAGTTTTTTTGGAGTTAGTGGCAGTTATACAATGTAGTCAAAACAAGTAAACTTAATTTAAAAAAAAAGTCAGTTTTATGTCCAAAAGTCTATATAAAAAAAGATAAATAATTAGGTATAATAGTAAATGTTACAATTTTAGAAAAGAATTAACCTTTCAACTTTGGTAATTACAGACACAATTAAAGAAAAATAGGTGTACAGATACTGGTGTTAGCTTGAGGCTTAAGATTTTAATGATCTGAATTATTTTTTTGAGTATTTGTATATAAGTATATATATGTACATATTTAGTTTATGAAATTGTGCTTATCTCATATATTTTTGTTGTATATTGATTATCTATCATATTCACATGCTTATTCTTTCTTTTGCACCTGCCATCATGATTCTCTGCATCACCCAAAGGTTGACTGGTAGAAAATGCCTTAGGCATTAAGTCCGCCTTTGTACTTTTATGTGCATTAAGTGTTAAATAAATAAATGAATACTTACGCATAATGTTTTAATTGATCTTCATTCATCTTGATAGGTAATACCTTTCCATCTGATGCAACAGCAGGTTTCCTTCTAGACATTATGTCCTTGAGAGACAGAGCTTTAGGTCTGTGGTAAGGCAAAGACACTGCCTTCTCCCTCAACATACGATTTGATTCACTTTTAATTAACTGCATGTTTTCCATCGCCTGTTTAGCTGACATCTGAGAAAAATATAATAAATAAAATGCAGTACACAATAAATAAAATGCAGAACTAGCATGATGCTATTTTCTAGCATAACTTTTTTGGTTTTATCAAAATACTAGCAACCCACCCCAGCTTCACATGGGTACTGATATTGAATATATTATGCATGTATTATACATATAAACATTCATCTTGAATCACTCTATCTATTAAAAAAAATTGCATAATAATCCATTGCATACTTTTAAAGATCTAAGCATACATAGGGACAGTGGTAAGCAACTTTGTTTTATACTATGTAATGATAAATAAACAGTACTGTCTCTATTAAATTATGGTATTTATGTTACAGTGTCCTTAAGGGTTATTAGACCGCTTGCATCAGACTTATCTGACAAGCATTTTTGTGTCCTATTCACCAGGGTCTGGTGTGTGTAACTGGGTACCCAATATCATTAAACTCTTCTATCCCCATAGTTGAAAGAAGAGAATATGCAACTCTGACAAGCTTGTGAGTATTAGTCAAATATATTGCACATAGGTCAAAGGATAACACTCAACTGTATCACTGCTTACCATCAGGTGGGATCACAGTCAAGCACTAGTTTATAGCAATTAAAAAAAAAACTACCTACCCTTACTGGTTTAGCTTCAATCAGTTTGGCAGATTTCTGTGGTTTCTTTGGCCTCTGTTTTGACATTTGTTTCTTGTTCATTTGAGTCTCTTCATCAGATGTATCAGGATCACAAATGGATGACATTGTAGCCATACTTTTTCTAATTTTCTGTAAAAACAAAGATTCACAGCATTTATCTATATGTAAAAGGAGGAACTGACTGACTGAAATATTGACGTACAGTAGAAACTACTGGGACTAGGAGCATGAAATTTGTGTTCTGTCTTAGAAGGAAATAAATGAGTAGATTTTTTTCATATCCCTATAATCCTTCTCCTGATTTTTAGCTAGCTCCCTACCAATTTTCAGCCAAATCGGTTCAGGCATTCTTGAGTTATAAATAGTGTAGCTAAAACTACTTTCTCTTATATAAATATAGATTACAGGAGAGTTTACCTGTTTAATTGTAGCTATGGATGATATTTCACTGTCAGAAGCACCTGAATTCTCCTCCTGACTTCCTTCTGAAGACTGTTTACTACCATTATCTTCCGAAATTGTAAGCTTCCCTCTAGAACTTAACAAACCTTTAAACTTATCTTTTAGTTTGTTTCTTTTGTTTTTCATTCTCATTTGTTGCTCTTCATTCTTCAAAGTTTCGTTGCGGTTCGAAGCATCAGAGTCTGAGCTACTTCCACCCATCTGTATTCTCGACAGTGTTTTTCCACTTTTAGAAGGCACGATGCTACTCCCTGGTTCACTATCACTATCATTTTCTAACCTATCTTCCTGAACAGTCTCATTTTGTTTAGGCTGTACAATTTCATTCTCACTATCACTGTCTGAAAACCGTTTGACTCGTTTCTTGGTTCTCTGCATGGGAGCACTTTCATCATCACTGGATGTATTACTCACATCTTTCACATCGGTTGTATTCATTGTAGGAGCCATTTCTTTTGGAAACACGTCTAGATTACAGGTTTAATAATTGTATTTAAGTGACGACGACAATTTTGTACAAGTTGTAAACTAACCTAGAGAAATTGTAGAAGACGTTACAGCAATTATTCTGATTCTGAACTAGTTTTGCTTAATTTTACTTTTCACATTTTGACGAGTTAAAAACCATTCTAACACAAATTAATTTACGCAACTAGAAAATAAAAAACAATAATAAAGGGGATCGCAGACAATGAACGAGTTTTCGCGCCAGAAAAATTGACATTTTGATTGACTGACATTACTACATTAGTGACATTAGACGTATTGTATGTACATTTTTTTTATACTTTTTTTATCTGGGGTACTAGAGTTGAATTTAGATAAGTCTGCGCGCGGCGAAAAAAGGAAACTAATCATTTGCCGTCATCTTGACATTTATGTCAGGTGTCAAGAGAATGTTTTGTCTTCCGTGTTTTTAATCGTTTCCAAAGTAAATAATCGTCATCATTATACTGAAAATGGTTAAAAGTGCTGGTAAAGATATTATCTTGAAATTCAAACGTGCTTGTTAAGAGGAATGAGAAAATATCGGGCCTACAATACGATTTTCCAAAAGTGGACCATTTGTCAAATATTTTTTTCGGGTGACCAGAACAACAAATCTCCCTGAATATTCGTACCCGAGTGGTGCTTGGCAGAGTTGGTTGAAAATGGACTGCTACTATGTATTTGAATCTTAACAAGTGATTATTATAACGAGCTATTATATATTATATAAAGTACATATTTTCTAAGTTCTCATGACTTTTTTATAATAATTAATTAAACAACCTATAATTCAATCTATTTGTTTACTTTCATTAAAGTAGTAATTATATAGATTTGGATCTATATCAATATATATTATATAAAGATCAATGCAACTACACGTTGTAATTTTATAACTCAAAAACGTGCCCACCTATCCAAACCAACTCACTTTCCGCATGACGCAGGTTCTCACCGGACATGGGAAGTTCGGGAGATTCCTGCACCGGATTCGTGCGGAAGAGACGTCCGGGTGTCGCCACTGTGAGGCGAGCCCGGAGGACACGGTGGAGCACACGGTGGAGGTGTGCCCCGCTTGGGAAGAGGAACGCCGTGCCCTCGTGGGGGTGATCGGCGGCGGCGACCTCTCGCGCCGGGCCTTGGTTCAGGCCATGGTCCGCAGCGAAGAGGAGTGGCAGGCGGTCGCCTCCTTTTGCGAGGCAGTAATGCTCGAAAAGGAGGAGGCTGACCGCATAAGGCAAAGGCAACGGCGCACTCGCCGTAGCCGTCGCCGCCGCGATTCTGCCGATATCCGGCCACCGTAGACACTGGCTTGCGGACGGCGAGCAATGGGTAGCTCGCCGTCCGGTCGTCTGGTAGCAGTCCAGACCGAGCCCAAGTCGTCGACGGCGCGTTCCGTTCCCGCGCGCCTCAAGGAGTTGTCAGCAAACCGTAGGGACCCTGCAGGGTCGAAGCCTACCGGAGCTGAGGGTTGATGCGAAAGCGTTACACCGGGGCTCTGGGAATAAGGCAAGGAAGGTACGGGGTAGGTTCTTTAGTCAGTAAGAGTCTGACACTGTTTCCCGCTCCGCCCAAGAGTGGGATTCGTCATTCGATGATTTTTACCTACCATAAAAAAAAAAAAAAAAAAAACCTATCCAAACCAAATGCTTAAGCTTTGTTCGGACTATTTAGTAGATGGTTTATGAGAAGTTTGTACAAAATCGGTCAAGGGGTTCTTCATTTATCACATTTTTCTGATACCGGAAGCGACGCCGCGGGCAAAAGCTACTAATATATAAAACCGAAATACCACTCACTGATTAATTACTATATATCTGAAACTATTACACCTAGAAACTTAAAATTCGGCGGGTAGGTTTCTTACAGGGTGTAGACGTTCGCTATGAGCAGATTTTACGAAACTCCACCCCTATGGTGGTTAACAGACTTTCACGCTGGCGAAGCCGCTGGCAGAAGCTGGGACACCTACTACAGAAAAAAGGCTGCGTGCGGCTAAAATTTGTTTTAATTTTGTGACAAAATTGGTCGTTTATGTCAGGTGTCTGGAGAAAGTGTCGCGTCTTGTGTTTTTAATTGTTTCAAAAGAATATATTCGTCATAATTATGCCGAAAGTTATTAAAAGTGCTGGGAGAGAGATGGTCTTGAACGTTAAACGTGCCTGTGAAGAACGAAATAACAACGGGCCTATGGTCCCATTTTCGAAAGTTAGAGCCCGTGTTGCTTACTTGACAGGTAATTTTTAGAATGACCATCGCAATAAAATTTGATTTCAAAATGTATTTCTTGTGCTTTGTATTTTTTTATTAAGTATATGAGGGAAAGTAGATTAATTAAACTGGCAACATTAAGCACGCCCCCAGCCACGCGCAGACTTAACGTAATCCAACTCTAAAACTTTTGAGCTAAGTTTTCGTATGAATTAAATACTGAATCCAAATAGAACCTCAAAGGCTTAAATACAACAATCAGTTTGAAGCTCATATATTTGTTTTGTTGAAAAGGTTTATGTCTAAGAAGTAATTATTAAGAGTCGGCAGACTGGAGTATAATTATGGTTTGAAGTCTAGTAGACAGACAAATTGACGAGCTTAGGGTACCGTAGCTCAAAAGAAAAAAAAACGGAACACTTATAAGATTATTCCGTTGTCCATCTGTTAGTTAATTAAGACTCTAAATCAGGAACGAGTTGAAATTTAAACCATATTTAATTGTTTATAGATAGGTTCACGTTTGACCGCTATTTCACCTGATGGAAAGCGGTGATGCGGTCGACGATGGAGCGCACTTACCTAGAAGTAACCTATTCACTCTTGGCTTAAAGATTCCCGGACTGTAGCCATCAGGAAACAGACTCCGGCAAGGAATTCCACTCCTTGGCTGAACAATGAATGTGTTTCCAAAACGTTTTGTATGTTTATGTGGTATGTCTACCATGTACCGGTCCAACGTTCGGTTATCGTCTGGTAGTCCGATAATAGAACGGGCTAGTTGGAATTAAAGTATGCAATGCCGATGCACACTCCTCGAAATGCAACCGATAGAAAACCGACAGGCTAGCAACTCAACGTCGATGCTCAAGTCTTTGACTCACCTCGACGAGTGTATCCTGGATCGCCTTTCAATAGACTCAAGCGCATCAAGTTGGTATCGGGCAAATCCGTCCCAAAGATAAGAGCAGTATTCCATAGCCGATCGAACTTGCGCCTGATAAAGGTTCTGCAGCTGTTTCGGTTCCGGTGTGAAGTATTGTCTGACCTTTGAGAGGATTCCTAACTTTTTTTAATAGCTGATTATTTAATCTTATTTATTTCAACCTTTGAGGGAGGCCTATGTCTAACAGTAGAGTCTTTCGGCTGAGATGATGACGATGACTCAGGTCTGCGGTCTCTTGATGCTGTGACAAAATCGAAAAAAATAAAAATTGATGCGGCCGTTTGTCGCTAAAACTTCGTATATTTTAACAATTTTAATTTCCCTGAGACAGTCAAAATAGAAGTTTTTTAGGGTTCCGTAGCCAGAAACCCTTATAGTTTCGCCAAGTCTGTCTGTCTGTCCGACCGTGGATAATCTCAGTGACCGTTAGCACTAGAAAGCTGAAATATTGGTGTGGCTGACCCCAGCTTGCCCACCATCACGCATTTTAATTTGGATAACACGAAAATTTAGTCGATAATTGGTCGAAATTTGTCGCCAAATATCAGAATTTGTCGGTCAGTGGTTTAGAAGTTATAAGGGGTCATTGTGGGCCAAGCCAGAGTCAGCTGTCCCCAGCTTGCCCACATGTGTATCTCAAAAACTAGAGCACCTAGCGAAGATCTGTTTTCTCCCAGATTTAGTCGCCAATAAGTCGAAATCAGTTGCCAAATCTCAGAATTTGTCGGTCAGTGGTTTAGAAGTTAAAAGGGGTCATTGTGGGCCAAGCCAGAGTCAGCTGTCCCCAGCTTGCCCACATGTGTATCTCAAAAACTAGAGCACCTAGCGAAGATCTGTTTTCGTCCAAATTTAGTCGGTAATGTGTCGTAATTTGTCGCTAAGTCACAGAATTTGTCGGCATGCAATGAAAAAGATATTAGAGAATTTAATTTCTCCATACATTGGTACAAGCAAGTACAAAATCCTGAACTTCCTATACAGTATGATATTTAATGATCATGAATAATGCTCTTTGCTCGTTTGTTCTGATATACATATATATAATTATATAAAAAGCAATATAAAATTTTCTATTATTTGAACCTACCGAAGCAAATCTATATATAATTATTTATCGACCAAAATGTCACTTGCAGATAGATATTTGCGCTCCGTTTAAATTAGGGTAAGTAAGAAAGAGATAGATGCACGAGTATAGTAGGAGAGGGAAGCAGCTAATTGAATGATTTTTTTTTATTGGATGACTTACCTACCATAAAAAACGATTCTGAAACATTTCTCCGACATTTGTTTCGCCGTTGATTGGTTCACGGACAGAACGATTCACGTTTCATTTTTTCTTCGACAGAACTTTTCAATGACGAACGATTTGCCGACAGAACGATTCACTTTTCATTTTTTCTCCGACAGAACTTTTCTTTGACGAACGATTTGCCGACAGAACGATTCACTTTTCATTTTTTCTCCGACAGAACTTTTCACCGGCGAGCGATTCGCCGACACAATTGCTCATCGATCGATACATTCATGAAAACACGCCTCAGAAGTTGAGTAGGAAGGACAAATGTTATTAATTTCTTGTCTAATGTTTTACATCATCGCCTTCTCCCCCACAGAAGTCAAACCTTATGCCTCCAATTTTTTTTTATAAATTAACCGACTTAATATACTAAACAACGAAAAATTTCACTGGATCCATAGTTTAACACGTAGTATATTTTGAGATATTTAATTTTATTTCTCTAAATTAATATTAGTCGCATACCAGTGCACATTACAGTAAAAAGACAAAAGTTTATAAAAACTTGGGAGTGCTACGACGTCTTACAAGACTTAATTTCGTTACCTTCCACAGAAACAATACCGCATAACTATGCTATACTATATACTATAATACGTTATGCAGTCTGAATTCATACATACCCTACCTACCTACCCCAACTATTCTACCTTAGCTATCTACCTCAACTTCTCTACCTACCCTGCCTTCCCACCCTACAATGCCCATGTAGGCCTATGTGAAATAAAAAGATTTTGACTTTGACTTCATTAATTTAAAAAAAAATGATATTGTAAATATTTGTGATTTTGTAGTTATATCATTTATTACCTCAATTTTGTATTACAATATCCACTAGAAATTAATTTGCAATTATTTAAAACAGCCACTGAATCATGCTAAAACCTGATACATAGTATTATGGCTTTGTGCTGCCCTTCTAAAAGCGCCATCTATCGGCTAATCAAGACACCTGGTGTAGTCACAGTTACAGCAATCCATTAAACAGTGCAATCTGTATAAAGTCACATTATGACACTAGCACCATCAATCAATTTTTTGTGACATTAGTACAATAATTGTATATTCATGCTAATTAATAACCTGGCAATATTACTGTAATCACATCTGCTTATAATGTTTTAGTATACACACCAACAGCTTTTATTAATGTAATTAATTATAATAAGTTTGTCATTTTTTTTTTTTTTAATTTGTGAGACTTATTGAAATATGTTGTGCTATTCTTTAGAAAGGGTTAGTATTTTGACTTCGGGTAAAAGTGTTATTGAGCGTCATTTGTACAGTGGCTGGATTTTCTTGTAATAGTTTCATACTTACGTTAAGTAAGAATAATAATATGCTTCCCATTAGGTGGGATCGCAATCAATGATTAGTTTATTTATTTGCTTTTGTCTTGTATTAAATTTATAAATAACTTTATTAAAAAACCAACATGTTTTATTATTCTGAGGTAAATTATAAAGTAACGTTATAATTCGGTAAAATAGTTGTACGCGATTGTACGTCTTGACAGTAAATAGACCAAGAGTAAGGCTTAATGTTTTCAAAGAAATCTAAGTTAACAATTGTTTTTATGTTTTAAACATAAAAACATGTATTTAATTAAAAATTTGTCTCTCCCTGCCTTGTCTAAGGACATTAGACCGTAAAAATTGGAAATATATTTTCACATTATAATTAAAATATTTTTTCTTGACAATTTCTTGTAAAATCTTCCAACTAGCTCTTGGTCTATACCTTAAAAAAATAAACTTGTTATATCTTTTAAAATATAACCCGACAAATTCTGTGACTTAGCGACAAATTACGACACATTACCGACTAAATTTGGACGAAAACAGATCTTCGCTAGATGCCCTAGTTTTTGAGATACACATGTGGGCAAGCTGGGGACAGCTGACTCTGGCTTGGCCCACAATGACCCCTTATAACTTCTAAACCACTGACCGACAAATTCTGAGATTTGGCAACTGATTTCGACTTATTGGCGACTAAATCTGGGAGAAAACAGATCTTCGCTAGGTGCTCTAGTTTTTGAGATACACATGTGGGCAAGCTGGGGACAGCTGACTCTGGCTTGGCCCACAATGACCCCTTATAACTTCTAAATCACTGACCGACAAATTCTGATATTTGGCGACAAATTTTGACCAATTATCGACTAAATTTTCGTGTTATCCAAATTAAAATGCGTGATGGTGGGCAAGCTGGGGTCAGCCACACCAAATATTGTGCAAAAACAAAAAGTGGAAAAAAAGTTTTATTAGGTACCGTACCTACACGTAAAGTAGGGAGTAATTGTTGAATAGGTAAAAATGATTTGGGGTCCTGTAAAATATTTTTTTGATAATGCTAATATTTTCAGAAATAATCGTAATCGTCTAAAAGTCAAAAACAATACGTCCACCCCCTCGTAACTTTTGAACAATAAATTTAGAAAATATGGAAAAAATCTCAAAAGTAGAACTTTATAGCAAGGAAAATTATTTTAACTTTATAGCTCGAGCAGTTTATGAAAAAGTAAAAAAAAATCTGAACTAAAATTGTAATTAACCATATAAATAGGCTTTTAACTTTTTTTTTTGTAAAAATCTGGGTAGTGTCGGACTCAGAAATAAAATCTGGACGAAATATGGAACAATTTATTAAGTTACGACATAAATAGAATAGATATTAGACGAATAAGTTTTGAAACTATATTTTAAAATTAAATTTAGATGTTATATGTACTTGCTCCAATTCCACGTAATTTCGGTTGTTTTTTCTTCGGCAGCTGCTCACAAATAACGGCTTCAGCGGTAGTAAGTAATGACGCAACTCCGCATGCGTCTGTCAAAGCCCTTCTTACGACTTTAGTTGGATCTATTATACCTCTTTCAAGCATATTAACGTATTCATTATTTAAGGCGTCATATCCAAATTCGGGACCCAAATCCTCGACTTTAGATACTACAACAGCTCCATCATATCCAGCATTGGATGCAATCGTTATGCACGGAGTACGTAAAGCTTTCTTAACAATGGATACACCAATCTCTTGGTCACGATTCGCTGGCTTCAGTTCATTTAGCGCCGGTATACATCGCAGGAGTGCTGCTCCACCTCCGGGTACAATTCCTTCTTCAATTGCTGCCCGAGTAGCATTTAGTGCATCATTAACTCGATCCTTTTTTTCATTTACTTCAACCTCGCTGCAACCTCCAATTAACAAAAGAGCGACACCTGCTTGCAGCTTACCCAATCTATTGATGAGCCTATCACGGTCATAATTACTAGTGGCTTCTTCTAAATCATCTTTTATTTGTTGGATCCGTTGTTCTACTTCAACAGGATCGCCCTTTCCTTTAAGTAAAAGAGTTGAATCCTTTGTAATTATGACTTCGCCAACCTGACCAAAACTTTCAGGTTGACAGTCTTCGAGCCTTATCAGGTTTGCATCATCTTCGAATACAACACCTCCCGTAGCAGCAGCCATATCCATCAGCACATTTTTTCTATAATCGCCAAATCCAGGAGCTTTAACCGCAACTATCGGCAATCCTATTTTTAATTTATTCACTACCAATACGGATAAAGGCTCTCCATCAAAATCTTCTGCGATTATAACTAGGGGTTTTTTCTGAGCGTTTGCTATCTCTAACGCCGGTACCACTTGAGATGCATTAAAAATTTTCTTTTCAGAGTACAGTATGTACGCATCATTATATTCAACTCTTGGGCCTTTACTTGAATTGATAAAATATGGTGAAACATATCCGCGATCAAATTTCATTCCTTCTATTATTTCTAGCTCATCATCTAATGTTTTGCCATCTTTAACTGTAATAACTCCATTTTTGCCAACTCTATTCATAGCAGCAGCTATTAGTTTACCGATAGATTGGTCACCATTTGCAGATATAGTAGCAACTTGTTCTATTTCTTCTGCAGTGTTTACAGCTTTCGACATTTCCTTTAATTTTTGCTTAACAGTTTCAACAGCTAACATAACTCCCTTTCTTATTTCAATTGGGTTAGCTCCTCTAGATATATTTTCAAATCCTTCTCTTGCAATAGCCCTGGCTAAAATTGTAGCTGTCGTTGTTCCATCTCCAGCTTCCTCATTTGTTTTATTTGCTACGTTTTGTACAAGTTTTGCACCAATGTTTTGGAACTTGTCTTTCAATTCAATACCTTTAGCAACCGTTACACCATCTTTTGTAATTTTGGGTGGCCCCAAACCTTGATCCAAGATCACATTACGACCTTTGGGACCCATGGTGACAGCGACGGCGTCCGCTAAAATGTCAACTCCTTGTAACATAATTGATCGAACATCCGGACCAAATCTTACTTCTTTTGCATAAAAGCGACACGGATTGGGAGTTGCAACTTTCTTATACTTAAAAGCATTTAACATAACATACCGTGCACGATACATGATTGTATTTTTCAATATTTTCCAATCATACAAAATGAATACACTGACGTGAACAGTCAATTTTATTGAAATAAAACAGTAGCGAATGACAGTGTGCGATATATTTGAATTCAGAATTCAATTGAAATCTTGATTGAAATAAGAATATGTACTAGAGCGCTTCCAACTTAAGTTTGCGCGCGGCGAAAATAGAAACTAATCGTATCTTGAGATTTATGTCAGGTGTTAGGAAAATGTGTTGTGTTCTGTGTTTTTGGACTAGATAATGAATAGAATAGAAATAAATTTATTCGGGACATACACAGCACAAAAGTTACAAAACACAGTAAAAAATAACAAAAATTTAACAGAAAAAATTAAAAAAAAAAGTAAATATTCATCATCATTATTAGTTTCAAAGTAAATAATCATCATCATTATACCGAAAGTGATTAGGTTGGGAGAAACGAGAAAATATCGGGCGTACGACTATCATTTTCCAAAGTTTGACCAACTATTTCAAATATGTTTTCGGGTGACCGGGACAATAAATTCCTGAGTATTCGTATCCGAGCGGTGCCTAGCAGAAAAAGAGAGTTGGTTGAAAATGGGCTGCTACTCTGAATTTGAATCTTAATCAAGTGACTGCGATGACGATATGAATTCTAACTCTTCGATAAAGTTTCGATCATGGTTTCTGATGAAGATATTAAAATGAAAGGAATTGACCAACTGCACGACTTCAGCAGGACCTTTACTACGCCAAATTTAAAAGTGCTACAAGGTACTCATTAAGTGATTTAAGAACAAAGTTGTCATGACTTTTTTAAAATTAAAATTTACAAATCCAAATGACCTATGTAAATGAAAATATGTATAGTCGATTTGTGTAAATACTATCTGAAAAGAATGTAAACAATGTTAACGTTTCTTTATCAAAATTAGTGCTTAATTTACTTTACTATAAAAATCGCTACATCGTATGCTAAAGTAAAATTTTATAAAACCTGCACATATTAAAATGTAATAATATGTTATGAAATGAAACGTATTTCCCATTTAGGATGTTCGCAATCCGCACCTGTGATAATGTGTTGATAATGTCTTATTCGTATGCCGTATGCTTATTTATGGTAAACTAAATAGACAAAATTATGTACGTACGGTACCTATGTTCCACTAAGATAAATGATAAAAGAAGACTAAAATAGCTCAGTACCCATGCCAAAAACATAAAAAAAAACAAGCTAAGTCTGTGACAGGAGGAGTATTTTTTTTTACTTTATTTTTAAATTTAAAAAGTAACGGCTGTGTTTGGTTATGTTTATCTTGCCGTATTAGAAAAGAAATGAATTCCTCAAACAAACCCGTGATTTTAAACTTAGATATCGGTGATCAATTGACTACAATATCATGTGGTCATGTCATGGTGGAGTTAATCAAGTTTATTGCTTATCAAAAACGGCAAATACCTTACCCGTATCAGTGGTTGAAACAAGTGGTTACTAAAAAGAAATCATGTGAAAACCGTGAAGGTGAACACGTTAAGGATAGTTTCCAATCTGAAAGACACTTTCGGGTCGCTTCTACTGCTTTGGAAAATCTAGATTTTATCTTGAAGGTAAGCCCTAAAGTTTAAGACCACCTGTGCCTACCACAGAAACCAATAGGTATGTTGAGATTGTCTTTAGATCATTACTAGGAGTTATGGTAACTTGATGCATCTTGTTTCAAAGTGTAAAAAAAAAAATCTAATTTATTTGTTGTTACTTAAAATACAGGGTCTTCAAAAAGAGATCAATGGTCCGTCCATCCCTGATGAGGTGTGTATAGCACTTGGCGCTACCCCAGTGTCCTTAAAAGAGGTGTACCGGGTCTTACTCCCAGCTCAATGTCATCAACCACAGTGCCATTCTACACATATAGCCAATGACCAGATAATACACAGGAGTGTGTTTAGGTAAGAAACTATGAAAAGTACTATTTTTAACATTAAAGTTAGTACTTAATATTTTTAACCCTGGATTGTATTAATAATCCTTAATTTTTTTTTATGCACCTGCCATGTTTTCTCTTCACCACCCTTGGTTGACTGGTAGCAGAGAATGCCTAAGGCATTAAGTCTGTGAACCTTTGCGTTGCATGAAGTTCTTATAAATAGATAAAAGTCTCCATGAAGTACATATTGTTGTTGTTGAATTCAGAACCTTGTCTGTGCTCCCAACATAACTACTTCATGTGCTGTAGTTCACAGTGTTATGGATAATGTTAAACACATACATATGTACATATTGGCACAAATCTTGAGCGCTGACTTCTATGTGAAAGAAGTGTAATTTTGGGTCTCTTAGGGGAATGAAATGCACTCAAGAATCATACCAGTAACTGCAAACATTATTTTATTTCTGAGACGTCTTGTGTGTAAGTTTGTCTATTTACTTTTCAAAAATGCTGAATGTTTTAAGACACGAATATGTTACACTAGCTTCAGCTAGTGGCTTGACTTGCGTAATAGTAGAAAATCGTTGTTAAACATATTCTTGGGATACAGTGTCCTATTTTGTCATTTGGATCATAGTCTATCGTTTAGCAGTTTTAGCATAAAGAAGTAACAAACATACAGTCAAAAGATATTTATCTTCATTATATTAGTATGATTGCATATTGTTGGAAATGCAAAAAAAAACAAGCTTTTAAGTCCCTGACAAGATGCTAATAAATTATTTTATTTTGTTTCAGAACTTTAGCTACATCAGAGAAAATAAGCCAATTTTTCTACCAGCAGCTGCAACCAACGAATTTATATGTTTTCATCAAGAAAAAGTTGGTGAACAATCAAGACACAGTACTTGACAATGACAACTTCGTCTTGTGTAATGGCTGTAGAATACCACGGAACTCAAAAATTGTTGTTTTAGATTTACGATCTAAAACGTTTGACAACCTTGCTTGTTGCAATGAATTTAAGATTTTTGGGGACAGTGGTTATCAGAGTTTGCAAAACTTGCAGTTAGAAGATTCCGAGGATAATGAAGATGACTTCCATGAGATTGAATCCACTGAGAGTGTGCAGTGGTATCAGTCATCATATGTTATGAAAGGATTTAAAGACTGTTATATTAACGGCAGTTCCATCACGGATGCCTGGCTCAATGCTTGACTGAGTATTATAGCATACGGTATGACCGACGGATTGTAGCAAGTCTAGTTAGGCTCTGCGAAATTTAGCTCTTGTAAAGTCATGAAAAAATAAATATTTATAACAAATAAATACAATTTACAGTTGTTATTGCTGTCAAAAACTGTTATGGGCATAAATTTTTTTAAAACCTTTATTTTTTTATGACTTCAAATGATTAATTTCGCAGAGCCTGATTTCAGACTCGCTTAGATTCGGCAGCCGCACGGTACATAGCTCAAATATTTTTTCTGTTACTACTAAGTGTACTACATGTTTATTACAATGACTGACAAACTTTTGATGGTATGAGTTTTAAGTACTCTACCGACTTAATTAAATGTAAGTTAGTAAAATTTTTATATTGCATTTGCATAGTTACAAAGGTACATTATTAATCATGATTGTTTATAGTTTCAAGTTGGTGCCATACAATTATCATTTTGTCAATGAATATTTTTTATTATTTTCTGTATGTATATAGGAGTATTCCTCATTCAGCTCCAATTTATTCCTCTTTCGGCACCTACGGTAGATTCTGTTGATAGGATGTGTGATGCCCAAAGCTCTTAAATAAAAATTATCGATAAAAATCAGTGATAGGTATAGTAAGCGGCAAATAAGTTGAACCATTTGCTGTGTGCATATGTTGCGCGCGCCCCGCACTTCATTTTTGTCCTGGAAACCAGTGAAATTTATGTTACATTATGTCACTAACTAAGCTAAGTATTATGACTTAAGTGTTGATTGGGTTCATTGGTTCTGCACGAAACCAAAACAATTTGAGTATTGCTTCAGCGATAGTAGTCGCTAGAAAAGTGCTAGGGATAAATAAAGTTCAAATTTTATCGATAAGTTTATTAGACATCCCATCACTAGAAAGTACCGTACCGTTGTTGCCGAAAAAATGGTGCCGAGTGGGGAATACTCCTGTATATCTTATGTTGGTATTGATTTATTAGTATTAAATTGGACAATAAATGTTTTTATAAAGCATGTATGTTTTTGATATTAATTTATTCAAATTTGAATATTATCATCATAATTGCTAATTGCTGACTAATCTATATAGGTACTGCGGGAAAACCGCAGTGGCACACCGTGTCTCGGCCCAATTTTTTTAAATTAATATAAACTAGTTCTAGACTGCAATCCCACCTGATGGTAAGCAGTGATGGAAATCGAGGATTTTTTAATCGAGTAGGTAACTGACATTCGATTCCACGTAGATAAACCTATGACTCCTAACATTAATTGAAAACATAAATGTTTTATGGCGCATATTGAATAAATTTACCTGTAGGTACACTTTATGTAGGCCTAAGTCGTAAAAGTCTAATTAAAGTTAAAGTTTATTGTTTCTAGATAGATTAAACATTTTGTTTTTTTTTTTTTGTTCAAGAGTGTACAAAATGCGTAGAAGAGTTTACAGGGCCTTACTCCTTGGAATAGCATTCACAAGCTGGATTTGTTGGAAATGTAGCTAAATTGAGTGAACATCTCTTTATGCTTAGGGGCCAGTCATTTATTACGTAAGACGATTTTTATTACTCTCTTCGCCTAAATAAGAAAAAATAAAAATATGCCAAGGGGCTGGACTTTAGCTCTGTTTAAACTCATTACATACGAATTTAAAGGTAAAAATGAGTATCTTTTGGTTGGTTTTGTGTTGTAAGTAGATGTTTGATGATTTTAAATCGTAGATCACGTCTAAATGGCTAGTCCGTATATTCTGAAAAAAAAACTAGACTATTTCCCTAATAATTTGATATACGAATATTTACATGTTTGTTTTTCCATAGAACTTAATGTCATTTATTTTCAAAGTTCTGTCTAACACAGACAAAATTGCGAATATCCGGCAAAAACCATATGGTATATTTTATGGAACTTTCAAAAACTAAAAGAAAATTCAATATACGGCTTTTTTATATATTACGGCTTTTATTCATATTGTGTTTAATACATGAAGGACAAATTGTATTAAGTATTCGAATAATTTGGATACGCGAGACGTGACGCTAACGCTAGCTCCTCTTTTGTTCGGTCAAGGTCGCTGGCGTATATCTGCCCCTAAAACGCATCCGAGTGCGCGCCGGCACTCGCTCGGTTGTCCGCACTTCTTCAAGTCATTTTACGTAACAGCTACAAAGACTTATCCCCTCTTGAAAGAAAAAATAAGATGTGGTCGAACCCCTCCCTAAAACGTTTTACATAATTAATGAGTTGCCCCTTAGCAAAGCGATGTATGAAGCTCCGGCTCTTCTAGGTTTGGCTAGTCAATCATCAGGTCTGACTTGAAAAGAAAAAGAAACTACATATTGACGTTTGACTATAACATCATCATTTCAGCCCAAATACGTCCACTGTTGGGCATAGGCCTCCCTCAAATGTCACCACAACGGTTGACTATTAAACCAGTGCAGATAGCTTTTGAAAGGGAACAAAATAGTAGTAGAATGAAACCCTTTGGAAAAGGAAGATAATATAACAAAAATTTAAGGAAAAATAAATTACGGTCGATCTGAGGTCGGGAAGTGGATGGGTGTGCGGTTTTAATGGTAAAAATAGTTTATCTCGATTTCCGGCAAAACTACTATGGAAAAAAAGTCTAATGGCAAACTTGTAGATTATAAAAAGTCCTACCACTTTTGTATTTACACTTTTCACATAGCCTCAAAATCTATGTGATTAATTTGAAGCCAACAAACTTTTTAAAAAAATCACATATTTTTACGTGAGATTTTTCGATTGAAAAATAGGCTGTTTATAAAGAGCAAATGTAAATATTTTAAATAAAAAAAATATAGTAAGTTTGCGACATGAAAAGGAAACTTTTCATTAAATTTTGTTAAAAAAAAAAGTAATTTTTAAAGGAGATAAAAATTAAATTCAAAATCTCGGTTTTTTGGACTTTTCACATATATTTTGAGGCTATGTGAAAAAGTGTAAATACAAAAGTGGTAGATCTTTTTATGACCTACAAGTTTGCCATTAGACTTTTTTCCATAGAACCAGTAGTTTTGCCGGAAATCGAGATAAACCATTTTTTTACCCTTAAAACCGCACTCCCATCCACTTCCCGACCTCAGATCGACCGTAATTTATTTTTCCTTAAATTTTTGTTATATTATCTTCCTTTTTCAATTGGTTTCATTCTACTACTATTTTGTTCCACTTTTTACCATTAACAGTGCTATTTGCACTGGACTATATGACATACATAGAAAGATTCTCACTTCAACCATTACCGACGACATGCAAAAGTAATTCTGTTTTTTAAATCTTTAGAATAGTTTCAAGTATCTTTAAAATTTTATCTGATTCTATATTAGATACATAATTATATATTATTATGTAATAAAATAAAATGTATATAATAATGAGATATAATCTCTAGATTTATTTTCTCACAAGTACAATTGGATGGGGAATACATACTTATGCATGAAAAAACTCTTAGCTATCCAGTAATCACAACAGTACAAAAATAGATTATTAAGTAATTGTAAATATCAAAATTATTAGAAAAGCAAAAGAGATAATATCATCATCATCATCATCTTTCTGCCCTTGTCCCGTTTTATTTGGGGTCGGCGCAATATGTCTTTTTCTTCCACTCTGTCCAAAAGCAAAAGAGATAATATATGCCTTACAATTTTGAACAAACAGTAATTTATCTTTTATCTAAGAAAACAGCCTTGAGCGCAGCATTTCGCCTCCTTAAAGAAATCAAAACTCATAGGGTATTCCCCATCGAATTCCCTTAGAATCGTGAAAGGCATGAAGAAAGTTCTTTATTTATTTATTGCCCAAGTCTATACTTGTGCAATAAAAAAAAAAATACAGTTATAAAACTGTATGTACAAGGAGCTGCAAAAGTGCCTGGGTACCTTAGTACCTATATTCCTTTGCACGTTAGCGAAGCACCGAAGAGCTCAAGTTTTCTAATATTAAACTAGATGGCGTTGGTATCTTCACAGCTAAGTGGCGACCTGACGCAATCTCACAAAGCATAAACTTGACGTTTAATTTGACGAAAAATACACACACATGAGTCATTATTGCCGTCAAAAACTGATTGTAGTTCATAATTTCGTTGCAGAAATTAGTTTCATGATGGCCTAATGGTTAAGCAGTGCCGCTGTGTGAATCAGTGAGCCTGAGTTCAAACCTCACTGAATACGACTTTTTGTGATTTTTGTTATACAAACAAAAGAAAGCCGTAGAAATATTGAATCAAAATTAACAAAGAAAAGTAATTATTTGTAATTTATAATTCAAGTTAGTACTATACAGAGAGAAAAAGCAGATAAACTGGCCCACCAAAATAAAAAGGCACTATTAAAAAATATATAGGTATTTCTTACAGTTTATTATTAAAATTTATCAGTCAGTTTATTGGTCATCAAATAACATTATATATAATTTATTATATTTATTTAAATACTAACAATAGTTATTTTAATTATAGAGGCCATAGCTTAAATATTCGTTTCCATGATTGGAAAGAGGATTGAAGCTTCGACCTTAACAAAACCAAATAAGAAACTAAATAATTTTATCACAAAGGTCAAAAGGATTAAAAGAAAAGCAAATATCAAATGTTTAGTGGGCGATATAAAAAAATATATGTTGTGTTTTACTTGAAGTGTTCATAACTTTTATATTTTAATGATGGGTATCTAGTTAAACACATATAATAAGCTACAGAGAATAAGTACTCAGTAAATAATATTAAGTAAGTAAATCGTATAATCACCATTTTGATCAATGACAGATTGTATTCGGAAAGGCATTGAATCATTTAAATTTATATAAAAATTTGAACCACGAATAATGTCTTATATTTGTAAACAATGAACCTCAAACGCATCTGGAGCACGCCTATTTTGTTCTTCATCATAAAGAATACGACGGACAGTGTCAATGCTTGTGTTGAATAAACCATTTTCTTGGCAGAAATCCATTTTATTCGTAGTTTTGGTCTACTAGTTCTTTGATATTGATTCAAAGAACTTTCTTCTTCAAATCATCGTATCCTTGGCACTCATACAGCTAATGTTAGTCTCTGCGACAATAAAATAGAAATATATAATAGGCAATAATAATTATAGGAGTTTTTTTTTATATTAAATATAACAAATAAAACTACTTACGTTTACACCGGTCCGTCTGGCTATTTCTGAGACGTTTTCACCTTGTTACTCTTATCACAATATATTTATTGTGAATTCATACTCATTATTAAAATAAGTTTATAAAATAACCTGATTAAAAATAAAATCTAACAGAAAGAACTCGAAGGAGTTAATCGAAATTAACTTAGCAAACAATCCATTGTGCTTAGTCACAAGTCTTAGATCTAAGTATTATTGAAACTACCCACTAATTAATTGTTATTCATAAATTCATATTAAACTACCCTCTCAAGTTTGTAAACTAACACATAGATAATCAGATATTTGTAAAATGATACTCAATTTTAATATTTTTAATTTATTAATTTCTTTTAAAAATAAATTATAAATTATTTCAATCTTTGTAGAAACAAAAAGAAACTATAAAAAGAAGTATTAACAAAGCAATTAAGACACAGCAACGCCATCTAGTAACAATAAATTGTAATGTTATCGATAACAATATGTTAATCTGATTTTACGCTAGATGACCTCATTTCGCGCTTGACGCGATTTTTATTCTGAAATGTCCAACCCTATGGTCCAACCACTATCGCCGCTGGCTGTACATTTGCAGTTGTATCACAAAAGCTGATTTGTTTTCATAGGTAACTCTGTACGGAACCCTTGGTGCGCGAGTCCGACTTGCACTTGCCCGGTTTTTCTTATTTTATTCTTATTGTTAAACTAGCGACGGGTGCAATGGTAATATCATTACATAGTATAAAACAAAGTTGCTTCCCGCTGTCTGTGCCTATGTATGCTTAGATCTTTAAAAGTTTGCAACGTTTTAATGCGGCTTTTATTAGATAAAGTGATTCAAGAGCGTTTAGGTTCATAATGTCCAAATCCCAAAATGTCCAGAAGGTGCAAATGGTCCATATCCCAGTATGTACATATCCCAAAATGTCCAAATCCCTGAATGTCCATGTCCTAAAAAGTCCACATCCCTGAATGTCCATATCCTAAAATGTCCATTTCCCATAATGTCCTAATCCCAGAATGTCCATGTCCCGGAATGTCCACAATACATACCAGAGTGTCTATTCTACTTTATGCTAACAAAATTATATGGTGGGTTAAAAAAACAATTGTTTTCAATTGTCAATCATATATTATAAATAAAAAAAAAAACATTCATCATCAGCCTTTTTAATGTTCCCACTGCAGGGACACAGGCTTCCTCTCTAAGAGAGGGGAATGGGCCGTAATCCATCACGCGGGCCCAATGCGTGTTGGTGGATGTCACATGTCTTCGAATTTTTGGTTCTAGGACATGCCGGTTTCCTCACGATGTTTTCCTTCACCGTTTTGAGAGCAGTGGTGATGAAAAAATTACACAAAGTAATGCGCCTGGCTGGGTTTGAACTCACGACCTACAACACGTAAGTCAGGGCCGTTACCACTCGGCCACCACTGCTCTTGGACAAAAACATTTATAGAAATATAATTATTGTGAAATAAAGAACTAAATGTTTCATTTTGAACACCTATTAATAAACACATTTTCGGCAACACACAGTCGATATTGAATCGACAGACGATATTCCAAATACATAACGGAAATACAGATTAATTTGCGTCTTTAGTGGCGTATGCGTGGTAGTGAATAACGTCAGAAAATGATGTAATAAAGATGTGTTGATTAATGGGTGTTCAAAATGAAATATGATTGACAATTGAAAACAGTTGTTTTTTTAACCCACCATATAATTTTGTTAGCATAAAGTAGAATAGACACTCTGGTATGTATTGTGGACATTCTGGGATTAGGACATTATGGGAAATGGACATTTTAGGATATGGACATTCAGGGATGTGGACTTTTTGGGACATGGACATTCAGGGATTTGGACATTTTGGGATATGTACATTCTGGGATATGGACCTTTTGCACCTTCTGGATATTTTGGGATTTGGTGTCCAGGATGGTTTTCGAGTTCTGATTTATCATGTGGGTCTATGTGGGTATCGTGCAATGAATTACAACGACTAGGAGTTGAATCGGTTTACTTCTCAATACATTTAGGTATTGAGTTAACACGAAAACCAGACACGTTCTCGCTAGATAATTATGTAAATTTTAATTGTTGTTTTGTGGGGATAGCACCATTTCATTGTCCACACCCCATACCATGATTCAATTCTTATGGAATTGCATTTATATTTTAGGCTCTCTCGTCATCCACCATACCTAGATGCTATGAGGGAACAGATAGACGTATTGTGTCAGCCCGCAGTTTGTTTACGCCTAGGTAAATACAGATTAATTTGCGTCTTTAGTGGCGTATGCGTGGTAGTGAATAACGTCAGAAAATGATGTAATAAAGATGTGTTGATTAATGGGTGTTCAAAATGAAATATGATTGACAATTGAAAACAGTTGTTTTTTTGACCCACCATATAATTTTGTTAGCATAAAGTAGAATAGACACTCTGGTATGTATTGTGGACATTCCGGGACATGGACATTCTGGGATTAGGACATTATGGGAAATGGACATTTTAGGATATGGACATTCAGGGATGTGGACTTTTTGGGACATGGACATTCAGGGATTTGGACATTTTGGGATATGTACATTCTGGGATATGGACCTTTTGCACCTTCTGGACATTTTGGGATTTGGTGTCCAGGATGGTTTTCGAGTTCTGTCTGAGTCTTGACTCTGCGACGCGGCGACGGCTTGGCTATGAGTGTCCGATTGTCCGGCTGTCCGCTGCCCGGGCGGGTTGGATCTCCCCTCCACAAGCTCGTAGCAAAGCGGATACGTCACTGACTGTTAAGCGCGCCATCTTTATTTAGTTCTTCTAGTTGTCACTAGATGACGTGCCTTGTCTTGTTGTCAACAAATCGAAGACGTTTCCGACATGTATAATACTTGCATATTATAATATTGCACCCGTGCGAAGCTGGGGTGGGTCACTAGTTAATATATATTATTATGCATGTAGTTTTAAAGATCTAAGCATACATAGGCACAGACAGCAGGAAGCGATTTTGTTTTATGGCAGCTACCCATTATTCCACAAGTCGTATCCCGCGTAAACCGTTAACGCCTGTTTACGGAGCTTTACAACATTTATCTGGAGATGCCATACCATGTAGTGAAGTTTTTAATACGATTTCAGGTCATCCATATTTGGTTATATTAGTGACTTCTTACGTGGGGCATGTACAGACAAGAAATGCTCACAGAAGTGTTAAGCCTGCAATAGAGTTAATGGAAATTAATGCAACCCGAGTATTCTTACTTGCCCAAATACCTCATAAAGAAAAGTATGTATGTAATCTAATACCAATAATATCGAAATATAGCCCAATAAATATACCTACTTACTTGGATAGAAATACAAACTTGCTTTTTTTTCTTTTATGTTTTTAGAGGCTTTAGTCGTGACTATGACGGCTTCATTATAACTAACACTTGTGTTTTACACTAGATACTAAACTAAGGCTCTTATGGATCTATTGCATACGAAATTTATAAAGCTCATTGGCCACTTCCGAAGTAGGACTAGATGAAATACTCTGAAACACTCCAATGTCACTTTGGTTTAATTTATGGTTTCTAATGAATTCTAATCGTGCCGCTTCATTTTTGACGTGACAACGTCTTATAAATCGATGGAGCCGGCTGCACGCATGAAAAAACATGACTCATGCGGCGTTACCGTTACCTCGCTCTGAGGCATTCCATTTAAGGTTTGAAGTACAGTACCTAAGTGGTAAATGTCTTCTACTGTAGCACAGACTAAACAATTCAGAGACTCCATGTTCTTCATTAAAAAAAACGGTTGTCTGTAAAGTCGGTTTACTGACGATAGTTGAACGTGATAACGTCATAAGAATTGACACCACATTCACTTTTCACTGCACTTCATACTTGACGAAAACATGTAAATGTATTATTTTATTTATTGTGTAGCAGCTGTCCACGCGGACGCATCGCTCACTCAAGTAGGAGAGAAACAGATGTTGAACACTGCCGAACGAGGCCGATTGTGCCTCTTTGTCGCTCGTTGCGTGCTCTCGCTTGCACTTCAAACCTTAAATGGAACGCCTCAGAGCGAGGTAACGCCGCACGAGTCATGTTTTTCCATGCGTGCAGCTGGCTCCATCGAATTATAAGATGTCACGTCAAAAATTAAATTTGTTAAGCGGTATGTAACTTGTTTTGCAGAAATATAAACCAATCGGCGATCAATGACGAGAGCAAAACTTTCGGTGATATTTTACAAGGAACATTTGTGGAAAACTACAAAAACCTAACTTATAAACATTTAATGGGTTTGAAATGGGCCTCAACAACATGCCAAGATGCATCGTTCATACTCAAAGTAGATGATGACACAGTATACAGCTTGGAAAAAACTTATGCTTTGCTGGAATTAGTGAATGATACAACCGACTTTATAATGGGCTACATTCATTATGATGCTAAGCCCTTGAGGTATAAAAAAAGTAAATGGTATGTCACACGGGATGAGTACCCAAGACGAGAGTATCCTCCATACCTCTCTGGGTATTATTACATCACAACTCCTCGAGTGGCGGCTGCACTATGTGACGAAGCGATCTACCACCCGTACTTCTGGATAGATGACATTTTTGTTACAGGCCTCCTCACAGAGTCACTTGGTATTGAGTTAACACGAAAACCAGACACGTTCTCGCTAGATAATTATGTAAATTGTAATTGTTGTTTTGTGGGGATAGCACCATTTCATTGTCCACACCCCATACCATGATTCAATTCTTATGGAATTGCATTTATATTTTAGGCTCTCTCGTCATCCACCATACCTAGATGCTATGAGGGAACAGATAGACGTATTGTGTCAGCCCGCAGTTTGTTTACGCCTAGGTTCAACTTGTGTTGATCCACATCGGTGCTACTGCGGCGAAGCCGTCGACAATCTCGGTCACCATGTGCGGCGTCTCTCCGAAGGTCATGTCCCACCTTCCATCTTGCATTGCTTTATTACCTGTTCACGTAGGGACTTAATGACTGTATCGATGAACAGCATTACCGTGGCTAAATACTAGAGCATGCAACAAATTTTACTAGTTTTCCGTCGACATGCAAAGAAGTTGGCTTGTCTTGCTGCAAAAAACGTAATTATTATTTGTCAACCTCTTATCAGCTTCAGCTTGGTCCGATGTACCTGCCGAGTTAGGGCTGAAGCTGCGGAAAGCGCGTAGATATAATCATCTTTAATGTTGTGACACGTCTATATAGACGTGTCGATGGAGAACTTCATATATCACTAGCTTTTGCCCGCGGCTTCGCCCGCGTGGTATTGGGGTTGGGATTGGGGTTTCCGGGATAAAAAGTAGCCTATGTCCTATTCCGGAGTGTATCCTATGCCTGTGCCAAATTTCATCCAGATCCGTCCAGCCGTTTTGGCGTGATTGAGTAAAAAACATCCAAACATCGTAACTTTCGCATTTATAATATGTATTAGTAAGATTACGTAGCAAAATGGGAGCAGAGTCTAGCTTCCGTTTTGCTACAACCCACGCTTTATCCCAAGTTGCAATACAGCGCCGGTAATTATTGGTAGGCAATACAGTTTTGAGCCGGTTAGGGACAAAATGGGGTTCAAGTGCCACGTCTTCGTTTCAAGGAAATTGTACATCGACTGATTGAATCTTTTCGTGATCAGAGGGTTTTGCAATTTCTATACCTAAATATTGATCATTGCCATTCAAAGTGGCAATGCTGCCGGGCCTCAGGGAACATTTCCATATGACTGTAATGTGGAGGAGTACTTCAAAGCCTGAGTGTATTTTGTGCTTATGTAATACTCGTATAGTAATGTAGTACCTATTAAAAGTTTTGTTTTTATATATAAAAGTATCTACCAATGTTCTTACTGTTTATTCCTTAGTATTGCACTAATTTAGTAAGAAACGTATTGAATCCTATGGGGGGTTCAAACGAGTGACGTTTTTTTTTATGTGAATGAATGACGAATCCCGCCTTTGAGCGGAGACTCTTACTGATTAAACGACCCACCCCTTTCCTTCTTATCCTTCATACCAGGGTCGGACCTTCCTTTCAGAAGCCGGACCGGGGCCCCAGTAGGCTTCAGCCCTGCAATTGGGCCTCTTCATTTGCTGACAACTCCTTGAGGCGCGCGGGAACAGAGCGCGCCGTCGACGACTGGCTTGGTCCAGACTCCAGACTATTACCAGACAACCTGAAGAGTAACGTCTAGTCGTCCCATGGTGACTAGATCGATTGATGACACTGCTTACGACGAGTTCTTTGTCCCTCTAACCAAGTAACTATCGTTTCGTTAATGTCGAACGGTTGGAGTAGGCCACGCTTAAAATTCCTTTGTTCTGATTACGTGACTGAGCGTTGAGATGACTTCATAACAAAAATAGGGAGGTATGCCGTGTGGCCAATTCAAAGAGTCCGACGTTACCGAAACGATCGTAACGTGGCTAGGAGGGCTGGAGTTGCTTTATATTTTTATTTATTTTGTGGTATATACGAGTATATTGTATGGTGTATTCAGATCTACTAACTAGCGACCCTCCCATGCTTGTTTAGAAAATATGAGAAAATTCTGAAAAGTACCTAGATGTTTTTATAAACTTTTCATTACTCATACCTACTCTGAAAGTAGGTGTAAGGTTACCTGCGGAGAGGGTTGGAAATAGTACTTTTACTCCCTAGGGAGTATTACTTTTCAACTGACAGCTGTCTAAATATTAAAAACAAAATAGTTCTATTTTGACATTTCAATTGAACCGTGACCCGAATTTACTGCCAGTACAATTGAAATAACATACAGATAGGAATAATTTAAGAATACTTTTTTTTATGACTTTATTTTAATTTACTTTCAACTATTTCATTAAAACTAATATTATATTTGAGAAAAATGTTGACCTGACCCATTTTTACAATGATTAAATGAAAAATATTGACTGAAAAGCCAGCCGATCAATGAAAACAAAAAAAATGGCGGGTAAATGCCGATTTGGTCTATTCTTGACTTTTTTTTTCGAGGTGTAGGGTTTTGTTTACATTTTGCTAAATCTCAGTTATAAGAAATTTGTATTAACATGATAAGTTCATCAGCTTCAGTTATAAATTTAACGCAAGATTCTTAAGAGGAGAAAACCGCTTACCGCCTAAATCAAAAGAAATATACATACCTAAAAGCATACGAAGACAGGTTTTTATTATTTTTATTTTCCTCGTATTCGTAATGAAAAGCACAGTGTTTACCTTGGGTTCAAGAGTTATTTAGTCCCTCGAACTATTAGCGACCTCGCTTTCGCTCGGTCGCCTATAAATTTCTCGAGACTGAATAACTAACTTTCATCCCTCGTATAACAATGTACCTACTATTGTTGGAAAATTATTTTGAACTTGATAGGATGAACAGTTTTTGAAAAATTAGAAAAAAAAGTTCTGAAATTATTTAGTAATTTAACCGCAAGCATTTTTTTGACTTAGTCTACATATTTATTATCCTGAGTGAATCTTCTTTCAAATAAAAATACAAAAAGAATAAAACCGTCCTCATAATCCGAAAGTACCACCGGGTACAGCGCCATCTCTAGGGACATTGAGTTACTAATTTTATACATGGGTTTTGTTATACCTTTTGTGAGAAATTTGTGACGGACGAGATTAAATGGACTACACTCAGCGTGACCCGAGCCCGACACGCTCTTGACCGGTTTTATTTTTTTAATTAATAACTTCTCCTATTAGTAAAAACCGTATGAAAATTGTATAGGTATCTACCTAATGTGGATTTTAAAAAACAGACGTGAAAAGCGACCATGTTTTGTACTAAGATAAATTTTATGTTGACACTTCAGCACTTCTGCTTCTTTGTAATTCAACGAACCAACTGTCTGATTTCTCAGTGCACTGAGTATGAGCCGAACAGTGGCGTAGCTAGTCTCACAGGGGCCCCGTATAAAAAAAAACGTATTTTTATTACAGATGCTTAGGTGGCCTATGAGACTGTTGTGGATAACATATTGCGAATTTTTGCCTAGATCGGGGCCCCTGTACCGCGGGGGCCCAGTATAATTGATACGGCAGATACGGCGGTAGCTACGCCCCTGGAGCCGAATGTCATAAACGCGACGATCGCGCTAGCGTAAAACAACTCACGGTTAGGACACTGAAGACTTCTCTTCAATCGTTCTCTTGTCCGGTTTCCCTCGTTAGGAATTAAAATTCTTAAAAAATGTATTTAAAATCTGCAGTCAAAGTATTTAGGGCCGACTACATAGTCACAATTCATAATATTATCTATCCAGTATGTGTTTGGCAGTTCTGTTAACATGATATTAAGTGCCTCCGCGAGGATACCAGTAACAAAGATGTCTTCTATGCACAAATACGGGTGGTAGATCGCTTCATCACATAGTGCAGCCGCTACTCGAGGAGTTGTGATGTAATAAAACCCAGAGAGGTATGGAGGATACACTTGTCTCGGGTACTCATCCAGTGTAACATAATATTTGCTTTTTTTATTTCTCTCTGGTTTAACATCTTTATTAATATAGCCCAATAATATGGGCGTAGAATAGTCAACTGATTTCAGTACTTCATAAGTTTTTTCCAAGTTGTATACTGTGTCATCGTCCACTTTGAGTATGAAGGAAGCATCTTGGCATGCTGTCGAAGCCCATACCAAACCCATTAAAAGTTTATGAGTTAGGTTTCTGTAGGTGTCATCAAATGTTCCTTGTAAAATATCACCAAAAGTTTCGCTCTCATCATTGATCGCTGATTGTGTTATGCCTCTGAAAATCAAGAAAAGATATACATATTATTTCTACGTACTTACTTTACCTACTTATTGATTATTTTCGATATTATTAGGTATTATATACAATATATTTACTTTTCTTGATCAGGTATTTGGGCTATTAAAAAGACTCTGGTTGCGTTTATTTTCCTTAATTCTTCTGCAGGATACGCTTTTCTATGAGCACTTCTTAGCTTTACATGCCCCACATAAGAAGTCACTATTATGACCAAAAATGGATTGTCTGCAATTATCAAAGGCAGTTATATAGAAAAAAAAATTAGTGACAATAAATGCACAGTAATTATGGGATGAGGATGTCTAAATGAGTATAATAAATGCATAAGAATATTAATTTATTTTGTAACTTGAAACTCTAACCTTAAAAGTACATACATAAATATCATCATCATCAGCCTTTTTTAATGTTCCCACTGCAGGGACTCAGGCCTCCTCTCTCTAGGAGAGGGAATGGGCCATAATCCACCACGCGGGCCCAGTGCGGATTGGTGGATGTCACATGTCTTCGAATTTTTGGTTCTAGGACATGCCGGTTTCCTCACGATGTTTTCCTTCACCGTTTTGAGAGCAATGGTGATGAAATAAATTACACAAAGTAATGCGCCTGGCTGGGTTTGAACCCGCGACCTACGACTCGTAAGTCGGGGCCGTTACCACTCGGTCACCATTGCTCTCACATAAATTAAAAAGAAAAAAAATCACATGATGAGTAGTTTAGAATTAGATTTCTATAGTTTCATCAAATACTATTTCAAAAGAATCTTAAAGGCTACAATAAAATTATTTTTACTTGTAATTGGGAGTGGTTGTATTGAGACGTTTTTTATAGCAAACCATTTTCTTCTGACTATACATTTCCAATAAATCCAGTTTGTGAATGTTATTCCAATAAGTAAAGCGAAGTAAAAATTTTTTTTTCGCATTTTATTACACTGCAATCTTTTTGTACTTAATTAACTTAAAACATTAACGTTATCGATAATTGACTTGACTGACTTTGTTTTTATCGCATGCGGCTCAGGCCTATTCCAATTGCGCATCGGTCGCGGTGGCCATTTCTCCTCTTGTATCAAATTGCCTTTATAATTTTGCTTCAAGAAATTATTTACAATTTCAGCAATTTTCTTATATAATATGGGTTTAGTTAGCCCGGGACAAAAACAGGGCTTGCTTTAGTTATCGGGCGCTGGGTCTTCGGGGGCGCTGAGCGCCGCTTGCGACTACTAAAATGTCTAAAGGTGGCTACAGCACCGGGCCTTGGGGGAAGCTATGGTCCAGAGCTAAGAGGGGTGGAAGGCGGTCGCTTCAACTCCGAAAGGCCGACCGCGTAAGGGAACGGCGAACACTCCCCAGATGTCGCCGCGATTCCGATCCCGATTTCCAGCCACTGTAGGCGCGGGGTTGCGGACGGCGAGCAATGGGTAGCTCCCCGTCCGGTTGTCAGGTAATAGTCCAGACCATGCCCAAGTCGTCGGCGCGCTCTGTTTCCTCACAGCCGGTCTCTTTTTGAAAGGAAGGCTTGGTCCCAGTGCGAAGAGCAAAGAAGGAATGGGGTGGGGTGTTTAGTCAGTACCTAAGTCTGACACTATTTCCCGCTCCGCCCGCGAGATTCGTCGTTGGATGATTTTGGCCCACCATAAAAAAAGGTGGCTACAGACTTTGCGAGGTAAGCGCCACGACGAATGTCTCTGCTTGCTATGCTATTGCGTAACACATACTTCGCCACGAATATAAAGGTAGACACATGGTACACACCTTGCGAAGCTATCGTTGTGCGCCGTTTGCGGCGCATGCCTCACAAAGTCTGTAGCCACCTTAAAACGAGTTGAATCTTCGAATATCGTAATGAGAGACACAATAGGTGTGTGAATGTTTGAGTAACTACTGGTAACTACGCTGTCTAATGCAGTCGGTGGAACTGATTTCAGTTCAATCATAGATTTAACGCCATCAACCGCAGACATTCAGACTGCTCAAACTGACTTGTTTGGAACTTTTTAGTATCTATTTATTTGCGGACGGGTTTGGCAAATCCAAACCTTTTTTCCTGCATTCTAGTATCTAATACTGTACCGTGTCCTCCAGACGGTCCAGGCAGTGGCCACACCCGGGCGTTGCTTCCTCACGAAACCGATGCATGAAACTCTTGAACTTGCCATGTCCGGTGAGAACCTACGTCATCCGGAAGGTGAGGACGCTCTGAGGTCTTTCCAGCTACGCCTCAAAGAGGGGACTTACCATCGACGCCACTTTGGGCAGGCAATGGTACGCCGGCGGGCTGCAAAGGTCGGGAGGAGAGGTGCTCCTGACATCAAGAGGATGTCAGGAGATCAATATAGGAGTGGACTGTGCGAGGAGATCAATATAGGACTTCACCGCCGCTACGTGCGCCTGGCTATAATAGTACATTGTTATACGAGGGATGAAAGTTAGTTATTTAGTCCCGAGAAATTTCTTAGGCGACCGAGCGATAGCGAGGTCGATGATAGTTCGAGGGACTAAATAACTCTTGAACCCGAGGTAAAGACTGTGCTTTTTCAATAAAAATAATAATAAAAACCTGAGTCGTCGTCAAAAATATGTCTTCGTATGTTTTTAGGTAGGTATATTTCTTTTGATTTAGGCGGTAAGCGGTTTTCTCCTCAAAGAATCTTGCGTTAAATTTAAAACTGAAGCTGATGATGATGATGTTGCCATCTAAAAATAATAATTACAGGATAAGGGTCGTAGCACACATATCAAAAAGGAAAGCCGTAAGCGAGGGGACGGAAAGCCGACCGCAAGTCGACCGCGCACTGCTCCGCTGTTCATGAGCTTGTCCGAGGTGATGCGATTACGTTACGACTCCGATTAGTGTGCGTTGCAGTAAGGAGTTTCATACAAATAATAGGTACTGAACGGCTCGACTCGAGTTTTGATATGTGTGCTACGACCCTAAAGAGGAGGATTACAGGGATAAAGTGTACTTATAGCTTTTACTTACGGGTTAAATAAATAATTAATACACTACAAAAAAAAAACTTACATTTAATTTCATTTCACAAAGTTTCATTTTCCCAAAACCGAATATTTCGAGTTACTTGTGTGCAACACCAGCTTTTCTAATTCATCAAGTTCTTTTGTCCAGTTTCCTCAATAGGAATTGTAATTTACTTACAATTCCTAAAGACGTCATTAAGCTTTACAATCAAAATAATTTTGTTCTATCACGTAAACACAATCCATATAAATATATGGCCCGAATTCATTTGGTAATTCTGTTAAATTAATACCAAGTGACTCTCTGACCATGCCAGTAACAAAGATGTCGTCTATCCAGAAGTACCGGTGATAGACTGCTTCGTCGCATAGTGCAGCCGCTACTCGAGGAGTTGTGATATAATACCACCCAGAGAGGAAATGTGGATATTTCAAACTCGGATACTCTTTCCATGTAACACGCCATTTGTTATCGCTATCCCTAATTGGCACAGTATGGTTATTAATGTAGCCCATTAAAAGTGTCGAGGTATAATTAGATGATCTCAGTAAATCATGTGTTGTTCCTAAGATGTATACTGAGTCATCATCTACTTTGAGTATGTACGATGCGTTTGGGCAAGTTGTCGAAGCCCATTTTAAACCCATTAAGTGTTTGAGAGTCAGGTTTCTGTAGGTGTCATCAAACGTTCCTTGTAAAATATCACCAAAAGTTTCGCTCTCTTCATTGATCGCTGATTGTGTTATGTTTCTGGAAATCAAGAAAAAGTTATATACAGTACCTACCTATATCTACTTAGGTACTGTTTGATTGATTATTTTTTATATCATTAGGTAAATATATTTACAAGTCTTCATCATCAGGTATTTGGGCAAGTAAAAAGACTCTGGTTGTATTTGATTTAGATAAAGTTTCTGCAGGATACGTGGTTCTATGAGCATTTCTTAGCTCTACATGCTCCACATAAGAAGTCACTATTATGACCAAAAATTGTGAATCTGAAATGATGCAGTAAATTGAAAAGATTTAATACAATTTAGTAAGAATAAAAGCATGTAGCTAATGATATTGGTGGGATATGAGTCATCTAGAATCAGAGTTTTGAAGTTTATCTTTTAGCATTCCGACCCAAAGGGTAAAATAAAACCTGATTACTAAGACTCCGCTGTCCGTCTGGCTCAGTCTATAATAATTCATGACCGTGATAGCGACCTGAAATTTTCACAGATGATGGCCGTTACAAAAACAAATACTTACTAAAAACAGAATAAAATGTAGATATAAGTAGGTACTAGCAATGAATAATATAAAAATCGGCTAGCAAGTATCTGGCAATACCACCAGGTGCCCGAGCTCCTCTGTTGTGTGATTGAGGCTTACATATCGGTAAGGTATATCATCTACCCCGAACACCAGGAGAGTGAAAACGGCGAGAGACATGATGTGTTCCGCAGGGATCGGTACTACGTCCACCCTTGTGGAACATTGAGTACGACTAAGTGCTGCGCGGCTGTTTTCGTGACGTCGTCGGTCCTAGCACAGGGAGAGTCGTACCAGGCGTCGGTCGAACTAGCGACACGTGGGGATGCGATAGTCGTTGGCAGGATTCAGCAGTTGGGATTCGAGGTGGCGCTGTACAAGTACGAGGCCATGCTTTTCCAAGGCCTTCGGAACAATCTGCCAACGGGTTCCCAGCTAATGAAGGAGATCGCATCGGCGTTGGGTCTACCATCAAGTACCTGGGACTAGTCCTCGACAGCCGGTGAAATTTTGACGAGCATTTCCGCCGTCTGGCTCCCAAACTGAATCGGACTGGGGCTACTCTCCAGCCAAACTTTGGGGGTCCAGAAGCATCCTGCCGGAGGCTCTACACTGGAATCGTTCGATCCTTGGCCCTGTAAGGAGCGCCAATGTAGGCGCCGTCGCTGCAAAAGCAACCGAGGGCCCAGCTTAAAGCATGCCAGTGGGTCATGATAATACGGATGGTTTGCGGATACTGCACGGTTTCCCGTGAAGCAGCAAGTCTCCTTGGGATCTGGAGGCAACAGTCCTTGCACACATGCACGATTTGTGCGTGGAGATGCAACACCAGGACGAAACTCCACTGCCACGTCAAGTCGCGGGATGGCGGATGGAGTTCCTGTGGCATGTCAAGATGTTATGGCGACAGTGACTGTCGCAACACAGTTCTGGGCACGCCATAATTATGGCGGTAAGTCCCCTCTTTGAAGCCGAAGGCGATTTCTCGCGCCGGGCCTTGGTACAGGTCATGGTCCGGAGCGAGTAGGGGTGGCAGGCGAACGCCTTCTTCTGCGAAGAAGTAATGCTAGCAAAGGAGGCTAACCGCATAAGGAAAAAGCACTCACGCTCCAGACGCCGCCGCGCACTGGGATTCCGATACCTACCGCCACCGCACAGCGTACGCGTAGACGCGTAAAAATTCAAGTATCAAACAATTTTTTCTCTCAAATCGTCTTTCAGGGGCCTCGCAAAATATAATATATTAATAATATATATATATATATATATCTTGCTCACATCAAAATTAGGTCTTGCCCCGCCACTGAAACCTACTATAAAAAAATTAAGAAATTACTTTGGCATGTAGTATTGGATGGTTGAAGTGAGACGTCTGTTATTATATTAAACAATGCAATCCGATTAATTTTGTTGATATAATTTGACAACGATTTTATAAATTTCCAATAAAGGCCGTTGATGAGTAATAATACAAGGAATATGGCAACGCAAATGTTCTTTTTACGCACTTGTAGGTGCATTACCAAAAATTTTAAAAAGTGTACTAAAATAAAACTGTTTAGAATAAAATACTAAAATATTCAACGGGTTTACGGTTTATGCACCCCGGCTTTTTGCAATTAACTGAAAAGGTTAACGTTATCAATAATCGTGTACCTTTAAGATTACAGAACTACTTATGGATTCAATTTGCGATATAAAAAGTAAGTTTTACGTTTTCAATTAATATTATTTTTGGTTCACCGACACAGAATCGAATAGAATTTGATTTCGACTACGTTAGCTCAAATGTGTTGAATAGGTAGGTACTGTGGGAGCCTCGAGTCCTCTCTAGAGGCGCCCAACATTCAGGGACGTGGTAATAGCAATAAAATCACGTTTAACTTTAGACTTTTTCTATATTTTTACTCTCTCACGGCTCGACATACAATCTTAATCTGTTCACATGACAACCTAACATATTTCTTTTTAAATATTTTAAACTACAAATAGTCTGCGAACGTCTTGCAAGCCAGTATGCTAATCCGGGACGTATGTGACCTCTGTAGAGATGTCACATTCGTCCCGGATTAGCATTAGATTAGATTAGATTAGCAGCCTTGGTCATCATCATCATCATTTTGTGGATCATCCGTCATGCTAGAATATAAAGCAGCATTATCACTTTGATCCACAACACTAGACGGTTCACCTTCACCGCATAGCGCCGGATCCTCCTCCACGACACATAGTTCCAGTGCGGCACGATGTTTGCACTTAAAACATTCGCACGGGAACTCACTCCTCAATAAGTCGCACAAGGTTGCGAAGTCCATATCATCATGATACGTGTATCTAAAAAAATATTGGGCTGGTCCCTGTAGATATACGCCCAAAATGAGTGCGTAGTCCTTCTCGAACCACTCGTTGGTTCTAGCAGTGAGCTTGAACTCGGCAACAAATTCCTCGAAACAGATATCTTTATCTATTCCCGAGTAATACATCATTTTTCTTTCTAAACACCAATCAAACCATAAAACACCACTTAGCTTTCAAATCTTCAGGCGTGAAGTGACGCCTGCTTTATTTATTTTCCTCGCTTGGCATACGAGAGGTACTTTTATAAGGGGCTGTACTTATGCAGCCGTTTCCTTATAAAAAATCATATATCTGAAAACAAATGTTTTTAGCAACCGAATTTCGCTATTTCGTACCCGGCGCCTCCACCATTTGTGGGAGCCTCGAGTCCTCTCTAGAGGCGCCCAACCTTCAAGGGTCGTGGTAACAGCAATAAAACCACGTTTAAATTTAGACTTTTTCTATATTTTTCGTTCTTACGGCTCGACATCCCATCTTAATCTGTTCACATGACAACCTAACATATTTCTTTTTAAATATTTTAAACTACAAATAGTCTGCGAACGTCTTGCAAGCCAGTATGCTAATCCGGGACGTATGTGACCTCTGTAGAGATGTCACAGTACCTATTATTTATGAAATTCGAGATTGACTTGAAATTCGTAGTTCAAATAGAAATACTAAATTATAACAAGTACATAAGTAGGTACACCTCTCACCTCTTCAGCATAGCAGTTAGGTACACAAATGTAAACAATTATAGTACCTAATAGGAACTCTTTTTTTTATATAAATTAATGGTTGACTGCAATCCCACTTGATGTTAAGCAGTGATGCAATCGTTGATGGCGAAACGCACTAGTTTATAAAGGGCCACTCTAGCCTTGAAGACAAACAAACTAAATAACTAACTTTCATCCCTCGTATAACAATGTACTATTAAGTGACCATTGTGTTTGCTTATGTATGTACAAGAACCCTCGGCCTCCAACAGTTGTCATCTCAAAATAATAATTACAGGATAAGAGTCGTAGCACACATATCAAAACGGAAAGGGATCGTAATCGCCACGCCTTTCTCCTCGGCGTCAAACAGTCGTCCACTTTACGTAACTACGTAACGTAAGCGGATCAGGGGGCTTAGACAAAGTCACATTCTCACTAACGATAACGAAATTCGAAACTCCGAAATGTATGGAACTGCCTTCGAAAAGTCACGTGGTCAAACGTTTTCGATTCGCTAATTGTTAGTAGTTGTTTATAAGTCAATTTTCACGTTTTAATTCGATAACCATAGCCAAGAAGTTGTTATTTTATCGAACCAACACTTCGACTTATCGATATGTTAGTCGATGTCACTTTGTCTATCATTTTGTGGTCGACCTCGTTAAGGCGAAATCGAACTTAGAAATGGATTCGTCACGGAGCGATTGCCACTTGTCTAGGGCCCCTGAAGCTCCGCCTCGTCGACTCGGCTACAGCTAGGCGACGCCGCGCTTACGGATCGCCGGCCGCTGGTTGACGGCTAGACGTTTGTTAGTTTTTATTCGTATTTTGGTTTAATATAAAATTAATTACACTTTTTTTTTACGAGTGTACATACGCGAACGTTCGCAAAGGCTAACTTAACTTCACGGTTGCTCTCTCGTAAATCGTACAGTACAGTAGAACGCAGACCGCGGGTGGAGAGTGGACGAAGATACGTAAGCTAACTTACGGAGAGCCGTAAGCGAGGGGACGGAAAGCCGACCGCAAGTCGACCGCGCACTGCACCGCTGTTCGTGAGCTTGTCCGAGATGATGCGATTACGTTACGATTCCGATTAGTGTGCGTTGCAGTAAGGAGTTTCATACAAATAATAGGTACTGAACGGCTCGACTCGAGTTGATACGGGGACGATCCCTTTCCGTTTTGATATGAGTGCTACGACCCTAAAGAGGAGGATTACAGGGATAAAGTGTACTTATAGCTTTTACTTACAGGTTAAATAAATAATTAATACACTACAAATTAAAAATATATTTAATTTAATTTCACAAAGTTTCATTTTCCCAAAACCGAATATTTCGAGTTACTTGTGTGCAATACCAACTTTTCTAATTCATCAAGTTCTTTTGTCCAGTTTCCTCAATAGCAATTGTAATTTACAATTAAAATAATTTTGTGCTATCACGTAAACACAATTCATAAAAATATATGGCCCGAATTTATTTGGTAATTCTGTTAAATTAATACCAAGTGACTCTCTGACCATGCCAGTAACAAAGATGTCGTCTATCCAGAAGTACCGGTGATAGACTGCTTCGTCGCATAGTGCAGCCGCTACTTGAGGAGTTGTGATGTAATACCACCCAGAGAGGAAATGTGGATATTCCAAATTCGGATACTCTTTCCATGTAACACGCCATTTGCTGTCGCTATCCCTAATTGGCACAGTAAAGTTATTAATGTAGCCCATTAAAAGTGTCGAGGTATAATTAAATGATCTCAGTAAAACATGTATTGTTTCTAAGATGTATACTGAGTCATCATCTACTTTGAGTATGTACGATGCGTTTGGGCAAGTTGTCGAAGCCCATTTTAAACCCATTAAGTGTTTGAGAGTCAGGTTTCTGTAGGTGTCATCAAATGTTCCTTGTAAAATATCACCAAAAGTTTCGCTCTCTTCATTGATCGTTGATTGTGTTATGCTTCTGGAAATCAAGAAAAAGTTATATACAGTCCCTACCTATATCTACTTAGGTACTGTTTGATTGATTATTTTTTATATTATTAGGTAAATATATTTACAAGTCTTCATCATCAGGTATTTGGGCAAGTAAAAAGACTCTGGTTGTATTTGCTTTCGATAAAATTTCTGCAGGATACGTGGTTCTATGAGCATTTCTTAGCTCTACATGCTCCACATAAGAAGTCACTATTATGACCAAAAATTGTGAATCTGAAATGATGCATTAAATTGAAAAGATTTAATGACGTACAATTTAGTAAGAATAAAAGCATGTAGCTAATGGTATTGGTGGGATATGAGTCATCTAGAATTAGAGTTTTGAAGTTTATCTTTTAGCATTCCGACCCAAAGGTTAAAATAAAACCTTATTACTAAGACTCCGCTGTCCGTCTGGCTAGATATAGGCTATAATAATTCATGAGCGTGATAGCGACCTGAAATTTTCACAGATGATGGCCGTTATAACAACAAATACTTACTAGAAACAGAATAAAATGTAGATATAAGTAGGTACTCATCTAGCAATAAATAATATAAAAATCGGCTAGCAAGTATCTGGCAATACCACCAGGTGCCCGAGCTCCTCTGTTGTGTGATTGAGGCTTACATATCGGTCAGGTATATCATCTACCCCTAACACCAGGACAGTGAAAACGGCGAGAGATGACATGTTGTGTTCCGCAGGGATCGGTACTACGTCCACTCTTATGGAACATTGAGTACGACTAAGTGCTGCGCGGCTGTTTTCGTGACGTCGTCGGTCCTAGCATAGGGTGAGTCGTACCAGGCGTCGGTCGAACTAGCGACACGTGGGGATGCGATAGTCGTTGGCAGGATTCAGCAGTTGGGATTCGAGGTGGCGCTGTACAAGTACGAGGCCATGCTTTTCCAAGGCCCTCGGAACAAGCTGCCAACGGGTTCTCAGCTAATGAAGGAGATCGCATCGGCGTTGGGTCTACCATCAAGTACTTGGGACTCGTCCTCGACAGCCGGTGAAATTTTGACGAGCATTTCCGACGTCTGGCTCCCAAACTGAATCGGACTGGGGCTACTCTCCAGCCGAACTTTGGGGGTCCAGAAGCATCCTGCCGGAGGCTCTACGCTGGAATCGTTCGATCCTTGGCCCTGTAAGAAGCGCCAGTGTATGCGCCGTCGCTGCAAAAGAAACCGAGGGCCCAGCTTAAAGCATGCCAGAGGGTCATGATAATACGGATGGTTTGCGGATACCGCACGGTTTCCCGTGAAGCAGCAAGTCTTCTTGGGATCTGGAGGCAACAGTCCTTGCACGCATGCACGATTTGTGCGTGGAGTTGCAACACCAGGACAAAACTCCACAGCCACGTCAAGTCGCGGGATGGCGGATGGAGTTCCTGTGGCATGTCATGATGTTATGGCGACAGTGACTGTCGTAACACAGTTCTGGGCACGCCATAATTATGGCGGTAAGTCCCCTCTGTGAAGCCTGGATGGAAAGACGCGGGTTCTTATCGGACATGGTAAGTTCGGGAGGTATCGGCACTGGATTCGTGAGGAAGTGACGCCTGGGTTTCGCCACTGTGTGGAGCATCCGGAGGACACGGTGGATCACACGGTAGAGAGAGAGATGCCTCGCTTGGGCGGGGCACATTTGGCATCGCCGTGTCCTTTGTGGAGGCGATCGGTTGCGGCGATTTCTCGCGCCGGGCCTTGGTACAGGCCATGGTCCGGAGCGAGTAGGGGTGGCAGGCGAACGCCTCCTTCTGCGAAGAAGTAATGCTAGCAGAGGAGGAGGCTAACCGCATAAGGAAAAAGCACTCACGCACGCCCCAGACGCCGCCGCGCGCCGGGATTCCGATACCTACCGCCACCGCACAGCGTACCAGACGCGTAAAAATTCAAGTATCAAAATTTTTTTTCGCTCAGCAAAATCGTATTTTAGGGGCCTCGCAAAATATATCTTGCTCACATCAAAATTAGGTCTTGCCCCGCCACTGAAACCTACTAGGTATAAAAAAATTAAGAAATTACTTTGACATGTTGTATTGGATGGTTGAAGTGAGACGTCTGTTATTATATTAAACAATGCAATCCGAGTCATTTTATTGATATAATTTGATAACGGTTTTATAAATTTCCAATAAAGGCTGTTGATGAGTAATAATACAAGGAATATGGCCACGCAAATGTTCTTTTTACGCACTTGTAGGTACATTACCAAAATTTTTAAAAAGTGTACTAAAATAAAACTGTTTAGAATAAAATACTAAAATATTCAACGGGTTTACGGTTTATGCACCCCGGGTTTTTGCAATTGACTGAAAAGGTGAACTTTATCAATAATCGTGTACCTTTAAGACTACAGAACTACTTATAGATTCAATTTGCGATATAAAAAGTAAGTTTTACGTTTTCAATTAATATTACTTTTTGGTTCACCGACACAGGATCGAATAGAATTTGATTTCGATTACGTTAGCTCAAATGTGTTGAATAGGTAGGTACCTATTATTTATGAAAGATGAAAGTCGAGATTGACTTGAAATTCGTAGTTCAAATAGAAATACTAAATTATAATAAGTACATAAGTAGGTACACCTCTTACTTCTTCAGCATAGCAGTTAGGTACACAAATGTAAACAATTATAGTACCTACCTAATAGGAACTCTGTTTTTTTTCGATATAAATTAATGGTTGACTGCAATCCCGCCTGATGTTAAGCAGTGATGCAATCGTTGATGGCGAGGCGCACTGGTTTATCAAGAGTCACTCTAGCCTTGAAGACAAACAAATTATAATCGGATAGCTTCTGCCCGCGACTTCGTCCGCGGAAAATTTGTGAGACAAAAATTGTAATAGCTCGGTTAATATCCATGTTATATAAATAATTTATAGCCTATGTCACTCAGGAGTAAAGCAGCTTTCTATTTTAGCTTAAATTTACCAATCGAACCATTAGTTCCAGAGATTACCTCCTACAAACAAAAAAATAAAAAAAACAAACGTTACCTCTTTATTATATTAGTGTAGATAGTGTAGATTATTATATTAGTGTAGATGGGAAAACCGCAGCAGGTAGATTGTTCCAGTCCTTCGTTGTATGCGGAATAAACTAGGAAGCATACAACAACGTAAGGATGGATATTCACCGTCGCGTGCGTCGGGCTGTCCGATGAAATAAATAGGATCGTGGAATTAAGTTATTCCCGCACGCACTCTCCAAAAAGCAACCTGTAAAACCTAAAGGCTGGCTACCTTACGCCTGCGCTGGTGCTGAAGGTTTTGATGATTGGACTTAAGCAAATCTGGAACGCCAATTAGCCTCTTTGCACGTCTTTCCACCGATTCAAAAGCTGCCAGGTGGCATTTTGCAGCACCAGCCAGGGGCGTAGCTACCGCCGTATCTGCCGTATCAATTATACTGGGCCCCCGCGGTACAGGGGCCCCGACCTAGGCAAATATTCGCAACATGTTATCCATAACCGTCTCACAGGGTAGCTGCTCTATTAGACGGTTGTGGATAACATATTAGCATCTGTGATAAAAATACGTTTTTTTTTATACGGGGCCCCCGAAGGACTTTTGATACGGGGCCCCTATGGGACTAGCTACGCCACTGGCACCAGCCCATATGTGCTGCAGTAGGTATTCCACAGATGATCGGACCTGTGCTTTGTGCAACAATATAAGAAGCTGCGGTGAAGGACCTACCTACCGCCGGACCAGTTATAAGTTACACACACAACCACGGCAGTGCCGCCCGCAAAATTGTACGAGCGATAGGTAGGTACTTTTGTACGGGACTGTGCAGACTCCTGCTTTACACAGCTTTGGCCCTTAGTCAGCGAAAAGTTGTTGCTTAATTTAATTTGAACCAGTCTGCTCTACTGCTGATAAGGGATTTCAAAAGATCAGTGGCTTCAATCAAAGACCAAGAGTTACCCGCTACCAGTTTACTTCGGAGAAAGGCGACTGTTATTTATTTATTATAAGCTTTGTTGTACACCTCAATGTGGACAGGATATACAAATATAAAAACTTCGCCGTGTCCTCGTGGGGGTGATCGGCGGCGGCGACCTCTCGCGCCGGGCCCTGGTTCAGGCCATGGTCCGCAGCGAAGAGGAATGGCAGGCGGTCGCCTCCTTCTGCGAAGCAGTAATGCTCGTAAAGGAGGAGGCCGACCGCATAAGGCAAAGGCAACGGCGTACTCGCCGTAGCCGTCGCCGCCGCGATCCTGCCGATATCCGGCCACCGTAGACACTGGCTCGCGGACGGTGAGCAATGGGTAGCTCGCCGTCCGGTCGTCTGGTAAGACCGAGTCCAAGTCGTCAACGGCGCGCACCGTTCCCGCGCGCCTCAAGGAGTTGTCAGCAAACAGCAAACCCTTCGGGGTCGAAGCCTCCTGGAGCCTAGAGGGTGGTGGAAAACTGTTACCTCGACACCAGGAATAAGGCAAGGAAGGTACGGGGTAGGTTTTTTAGTCAGTAAGAGTCTGACACTGGTCTCCCGCTCCGCCCAAGAGCGGGTTTCGTCATTGGATGATTTTCACCTACCATAAAAAAAAAAAAGTGTACAAAGGGCGGTCTTATTTATCGCACTGGGCAATTCCTGACAGACAACGTTAGGATGGACTAAATGAAAGGAGATAGATTTGGGGTGTTATATGTATAACTAGCTTTTGCCCGTGGCTTCGCTCCCGGCAACAGAAAAATGTGATAAATGACGAACCACTCGAGCGATTTTGTGCAAACTTCACATAAAATAGTCCAAACAAACCCCGAAAATTTGGTTTGGATAGGTGAGCCTGTTCTTGAGTTATAAAGTGACAACAAATATTTTTATATATTAAAGATTACGACTTCCCTGCGAAGTCACCTGACCGGTGTCGCAACTAGGGTTGCCAGGCCATAAAATGCAAAGGCCGGACTGCGCACTATATAAGGCCGGACATTTTGCCCTAAAAGCCGGACATGTTTTTTTTTTATTGCCATATATAATGTTTTTACAGCCGGGCTGTTGAAAAAAGTATTTATACGTGATGTAAAGTGAGGATGAGATCGAAGATAAAGTGCGCCAAATATATGCATATTCGATATTTATTAAAAGTTGGACATAATCGTCGTACGAATCACCAATCTGACAAAAAGCCTGACAAAAGCCGGACAGGCCGAACACGTACATATTTGGCCGGACGCGACCGCAAAAAGCCAAACATGTCCGGCTAAAGCCGGACATCTGGCAAGCCTAGTCGCAACAGGAGTTGAGCTATAGTAGAAAATAGACACCGAATTATTACCTGCGCAGTGTCACTAGTTTAACTTTAACGGTGTGCATGTAGTTGTGTCGCTGGAGATCTTTAATGTAGGTATTATTATTACCTACGTAGCAAATTGGCCCCGCAGCGTAGTTATTCACGCGGTGAGCGGTGAACTTTTGTATGGGACCGCGGGATAGGACGAAACGCAAGTATTTTATTTTTGAAAATTTGACTACCGTATGGCGCGAAAACATACGCGAGCGCCGGCGCTCGCTTGGGTGGCAACCGGCTAGAGCCTTTATTTATATGTGGAAAGAAATAACTTCCAACTGTGAGACGGGGATGATGAAATACATGCGAGTATACCTGAGGAAGTATGCTTAACATGAGGTATCTATACTAATATTATAAAGCTGAAGAGTTTGTTTGTTTGTTTGAACGCGCTAATCTCAGGAACTACTGGTTCGATTTGAAAAATTCTTTTTGTGTTGAATAGATCATTTATCGAGGAAGGCTTTTTATAACATCACGCTGCGACTAATAGAAGCGAAGAAATAACGGAAAATGTGGAAAAAACGGGGAAAATTATTCATCTTTGAGGGCTTCCGTTGCGTGCGCTACGTAAACGGTTCAAGATACCAAAAAAATATGTATTAAAGAATTATTCCATTATTCCATGCTGATCTGGGAGCGAAAGAAAAACTTAGAATGCATCAGCTGCTTCTCATCCCGCGCAGGTCGTCAAAGCCGACCAAGGGAAATGTTTACTCTACCATCATTAAATAAACAAAAGCCAACTTAGGGCATGCGAACTGGTACAGTATGCAAATGGCCTAAGTTGGACAATTGGCGTAAGAACAGGACGTCAATTTAGGGCGGTGACGATGAATATTAATTTTTAATGTTAATCGCAGCGTCCATGGACCGAGTAAGCAGGTCTACTGTTCACCCATCAACCCGCAACAGACAAGCGTGATGGGTTATATGTCTAATCCCCTCCATTAATATGATGATGAAGAAGAAGAATTATAGGCCCCAAATGCCCGGCGGTTCCAGTGGTGGTACTGCTGATGACGGTGGGCAGGCTCACCCTGGAGCCAGGGGTGCTAAGAATCTCCGGGTGAGATCGATCTCCCGTTATACGACCCAGGCAAAGTATAAATCGGACAACGACAAAACCCTTAACATTTTAACTTACAACACTAGGACTTTAAAAACTGAGGACCGGCTACTTGAACTCGAAAATGCATTGAATGAAATTAAATGGGATATAGTAGGGTTATCTGAAGTAAGAAGAGGCGGAGAAGAAACATTAGAAAGAGAAAATGGGATTCTTTATTACTTTGGCCAAACCGAAGGAATCTATGGAGTAGGTTTCTTAGTAGCGAAAAAGTGGAAAAATAACATACTAGAATTTACTTCATATTCAGACAGAATTGCAGTTTTAAAATTCAAGATTTCAAGTTCCAAAACACTAACCATAGTCCAAGTATACGCCCCTACGTCATCCCACCCTGACGAGGAAGTAGAAGAGTTTTATGACCTGCTTGATAAAGCATGCGATGAACACCGAAGCACATGGAATATTGTTTTGGGAGACTTTAACGCCAAAATAGGACAAAGACAAGCCATGGACGATGAGGCAATTGTTGGCCCGCATGGTTCTGGAGACCGAAACGAAAGGGGCACCAGACTGATTCACTTTGCGTTCGGACAAAACCTTTGCTTAGGAAATAGCTTCTTCTATAAGAAACAACAAAGAAGATGGACATGGATTTCTCCTAATAATGTAACAAAGAATGAAATTGATTACATTCTCTCATCAAAAAGAGATATTATTAAAAATGTGCAAACTATTAACCAATTCAAATTTAGTTCTGACCATAGGCCTATACGCGCAGTTGTAAATTTAAATATTAAAATACAGCGAAAAAATTTATTTAGAAATAAAATTAGAAAATTAAATAAAGAAACTCTTATATCATGTAAAAAAGAATTTAATTTAGAGCTGAGAAACAGTTTTGATCTATTAAACAAAGAAAGTGTAGAAAAAAGTGTTGATTTACAATATAAAGACATAATATGTAGTATAACAAAAGCAAGCAAAGTTATTAAACAAAATAAAAATAAAACTAGAAAACTATCAGCAGAAACCAAGAAATTAATAGAAGAGAGACAGGCTTTAAATAAAGTAAAAAGTTATTTACAATATAGGTTGAAAGACAAAGAAGTTAAGCGAAGTATTAGAAAAAATATAAGAGATTACAATAAAAAATTAATACAAAATGCAATCGAAAAGAACCAATCACTTAAAATAGCAAAGCAGGGTATTAACAACAATAAATCGTGGATTACAAGTTTAAAAGATAGCAGTGGCGTAAAACAACTTAACAGAGACAAAATTTTAGAGATTTGCACAACTTTTTACAAGACCCTTTATTCCGATACACTTCACACACAATCAAAGTCTACCTATTCATGTTCTGAAAATATACCGCCCATTTCTGAAGTGGAAGTGCGTGATGCACTCAGCAAATTAAAATACAACCGATCCTGTGGTGAAGATGGCGTGAGTACCGAAGCTCTAAAATTGGGTGAACCATCATTACTCTTCTACCTGACAAGATTGTTTAACGACATTCTTCATAGCGGTAACTTCCCAAACTACTTTTGCCATGCCAATATGATACTTCTCCACAAGAAAGGTGATAAGTCCGACGTAAATAATTATAGACCGATTAGCCTAATTTCCCACATTTATAAAACCTTTATCAAAGTCATAGAAAAACGCATAGCTACCCAACTAGATCAAAAGCAACCCCCAGAACAAGCAGGCTTCCGTAGAGGACTTTCCACCACTGACCATCTACACACCATCAACCAAATAGTAGAAAAATATCAAGAATACAATATTCCTCTCTATATTGCTTTTGTCGATTATTGTAAAGCCTTTGACAGCATCACACACTCTGCAATTTTTAATTCCCTCACGAAACAAAAAATAGAATCCACTTATATACAGTTACTACAAAATATATACACCCATAGCACAGCTGCCATAAAGTTAGAGAGATTAGGTCCTAAGTTTGAAATTCTTAAGGGAGTCAAACAGGGCGACCCGCTGTCTCCAAAATTGTTCACCAGTACCCTGGAAGAAGTCTTTCAGACATTGGCAGCCAAATGGGAAGACAAGGGTATTGTCATTGGCGAGGCCAGATTAACTAATCTGCGTTTCGTTGATGATATTGTCCTTTTCTCTCCCACAGCCATAGGACTAGAGCACATGCTACAAGACCTTAGCGATGCAAGCCTTGAGGTTGGACTGAAGATGAACATGTCGAAGACCAAAGTCATGACCAACAGCTCCAAAAGGAGCATACACGTAGGCGGGGAGAATATACAATATGTCCAAGAGTATATCTACTTGGGCCAAGTAGTCTCTTTCCAGGCAAGGCAAGAAAAAGAAATAACGCGCCGAATAGAAAATGCCTGGAAGAGCTTCTGGTCCATGAAGGAACTATTAAAGGGCACTTTGCCTATGTCACTGAAGCGTAAGCTGATGGACATGTGTATTCTCCCTATTCTGACCTATGGTGCACAAACTTGGTCTTTGACTAACATCCAAAAGTCCAAGCTCAAGGTCTGCCAGCGTGCTATGGAGCGCAGCATATTAAGTGTTAAATTAACAGACCACGTTCGAAACACTACACTGCGCTCCAAAACACAAATCGTCGACGTGGCTCAAAAGGCTGCCCAACTTAAATGGGACTGGGCAGGACATGTCTGCCGCATGTCTAGCGAGCTGTGGGCCCGTAAAACACAGGATTGGTGCCCGGACACAGCGACGCGGGGCCGCGGCAGACCACGAAGGAGATGGCGGGACGACCTGGATGTCTTCCTTGGGAATTGGAACGATATGGCGAGCGACCGAGATAAATGGAAGGAATGGAGGGAGGCCTTTGCCCAGCAGTGGGACAGCACAGGCTAGCAATAATAATAAAAAAAAAAAAAATGGTCTAAAAAAATGTCCGCGACAGTATATGTCGTATCTTTTAAGATTAACTCACTAGAACCGTTTTTATGGGAATCAAATTTGGCCGAAATTAATGCATTATTACCAATTATTTGTTTGAGTTGTGTCAACATAATAATATTATACTTTATCCAAATAAATGTGTTGTTGATTAAGAGTATGTAATTGTGAACAAAATTGTCTTTTACATCACTTATTTTCAATGAACATCTTAGAAGATATTACAATTTTAAAATAACTCCGATATAAAATTCACACGCGCCGCATGATGTGCAAAATATGACGCTGCGCCTGCCTGGTCGGCGGCGGCGGGCGAGAAGGGTTGCTTGCGGGCAGCGCGGAGGGGTTTTTTTATGGTAGGTAAAATTATCCAATGACGAATCCCGCTCTTAGGCGGAGCGGGAAACAGTGTCAGACTCTTACTGAATAAACAAAGGGTTGTTTATTCAGTAAGAGTCTGACACTGTTTCTTCCTCCCTTGGCTTATGGCAAGGGAGGAACGGGGAGGGCCCCGTTCCTCCCTTGCCATAAGCCAAGGGAGGAACGGGGTAGGTTGTTTCTCTGGAAATAATCCCAGAGCCCCGGTATAACGCTTTCGCACCAACCCTCGGCTGCAGGAGGCTTCGATCCTGAAGGGCCCCACAGTTTGCTGTTAGCACCTTGAGGCGCGCGGGAGCAGTGCACGCCGTCGACGACTTGGTCTCGGTCTGGACTGTTACCAGACAACCGGACGGCGAGCTACCCATTGCTCACCGTCCGCAAGTCAGCGTCTACGGTGGCCGGATATCGGTGGGATCGCGGCGGCGACAGCTACGGCGAGGGCGCTGTTGCCCTTGCCTTATGATTGCCATTCTTCTTCGCTGCGGACCATGGCCTGAATCAAGGCCCGGCGCGAGAGGTCGCCGCCGCCGATCACCCCCACGACGACACGGTGATGCTTCTCAAGCGGGGCACATTTCCACCGTGTGCTCCTGGCTGGCCACACAGTGGCGACACCCGGGCGTCTCTTCCGCAAGAATCCGGCGCATGAATCTCCTGAACTTGCCATGTTCGGTGAGAACCTGCGTCATGCGTAAGTGAGGACACCGTGATGTCTATCCAACCACGCCTCAAAGACCCCTCTTTGGCTTACCGCCGAGATTATGGCGTGTAGCTCTATGAAGTACTTTTAGATAATTATGTTCTTTCAAAAACTAAATTATCGAAAAAAAAATAACAAAAATTGACACGGGCAAAGTCGTGGGTAGCAGCTATAATTTATAAAGCTGAGGAGGTTGTTTGCAAAAATAAATATGATGCCCAAAATAACTATTCCACGCGGACGAAGTCGCGGGCACAGCTAGTCTACAATAAAAATAATGTCATTAGTTTGTATAATTAATGTATTCTTAACAAAAGTTAATATTAACATAGTGATTTAACAATTCATGTATATTTTACAAAGGCGAGCATAACTCAAACCTGTTTCTGATCACTTTCACATATTATCCTTATCACAGAGACAGATACATTGCCCTATCTTATTTTCAAAATGGATATAAACTAGTGCTTGACTGCAATCCTAACTGATGGTAGGCAATGACGCAATCGTTGATGGCGAAGCGCACTAGTTTATTAAGAGCCTATCCAGTCTAGCCTTGAAGACACCTATGTTATGTTATGTCTGAGTATGGTTTCCGCACTTAGTCTTGTGTAGACCATTGTACGTGAGCCATAGCGGCCATAATCTTGTGGGCTTATTCCAACCAGCCCACTTCTCTCCAGAAGCTGATTATGCCTTTCAGGTTTTTCAGGGCGTCAATAAGGGAGTTCGGTGTGCCTATGGTTGAAGACACCTAAATTTTAATCGAAGGGAAAGACCGCAGCAGGCAAACTGTTCCAGTTCCTCGATGTACGTGGTATGAACGATGACGCAAAACGCTTTGTCCACACTGTAGAAGACTCGACAAAGTAAGAGTGGATATTCGCCATACCAGCCAGAATCTATCCATCTGGATATGCTCTTAATCGGGTTTCACCCCAACCAGTTTAACTCTCTTCAGAAATAGATTCATCTTCCCAGTTAATTCAAGTTGTCTATGTGTAGGGTTGCCATCCGTCCGGGTTTCCCCGGATTTGTCTTAGTTTAGAGGGCATCCGGGGAGCGTTCGGGGAAGGTTTCATTTGGAGACCGAGTTTTAAAAAATAAATGAATTAAAAAAATAGTTTTGTTAAAATAATGAATGAATAAAAATTTGTGATTCATGCCTTTTTCAACTGTTTTTTATTACATTGAATATGTTTAAAAGATCTTGTTAATATGTCCGGCTTTCGGGCTCTAAAATCCGGGGTTTTCACGCGTCTTGTCCTGTTTCCTAAATTTTTGAGATGGCAACCCTATCTATGTGGGAAACCAGTGGTCCAAAGGTTCACATGCAATATAATTTCATTCTTAAATTTTCCTCCATCAATGCCAATTTGACATTGTATAGATAGATATATCTATACAATGTCTAGTATTTTGAAATCTGGAATGTTAGTCTTCATTACATAGTATAAAACAAAGTTGCTTAGATCCTATGTATGCTTAGATCTTTAAAAGTACGCAACGGAGTTTGATGTGATTGTTTGATAGATAGACTGATTCAAGAGGAAGGTTTATAGATTTAACATATTACCTTTGCACCCGTACGAAGCTGGGGCGGGTCGCTAGTATATCATAAATATCATATTCTATACTTTTCCTTGAGTATGATCATTTGTTCTACTAAGTCAACAAGTCTTGTACATCTATCTATACAATGTCTAGTATTTTGAAATCTGGAATGTTAGTCTTTATTATTAAAATTTAATATATTTCACTTCAGCTTGCCCACCATCACCAAATATTTGGCGTTCTTTATGAGCAATACAAACTTTATCTAGTTCCTGATCAGTAGTCCTTTTTGTACAGTTTCCCCAAATATTACAATTCTTAATAGCATTGTTAAATTCTACAATCAAATTGTTTCTTCCACCATTTGGTCCCACTACATAGTCACATTTGATTGATTTCTTTATCATGTCATTTAAGCAGCATTCAAGTAGCTCATAGTAGGCCAGCCAGAATGAATCTGGCAGTTCTCTTAATTTGATACCAATTGATTCTGTGAGGAGGCCTGTAACAAAGATGTCATCTATCCAGAAGTACGGGTGATAGATTGCTTCGTCACATAGTGCAGCCGCCACTCGAGGAGTTGTGATGTAATACCACCCAGAGAGGTATGGCGGATACTCTTGCCTTGGGTATTCATCCCATGTAACATACCATTTATTTTCTCTATTCCTTCGTGGTTTAGTATTGTTAAGCATATACCCCATTAAGAGGGATGTTGAATAATTCACTGATTTCAGCAAAGCATAAGTTTTTTCCAAGTTATATACTATGTCATCATCCACTTTGAGGATGAAGGATGCATCTTGGCATGTTGTCGAAGCCCATTTCAAACCCATCAAATGTTTATAAGTGAGGTTTCTATAGTTTTCTACAAATTTCCCTTGCAAGATATCACCAAAAGATTTGCTCTCATCATTGATTGCTGATTGAGTTATGTATCTGAAAACATTTTTTATTGTTATTAATTTTATAGTTTATATTATATATGTGTATATATTCTACAAATAGGACTAGCCTGTTGGTCAAGTGGTTAGTAGGCCTGAAAGCTATGCTGGAGATTGTGGGTTTGATTCCCACCCAGGACAAAAAGTTTGTGTGATGAGCATAAGCAGGGATTAGATGGTGTTTTGTGATAGTTGTGGAATATATATAGTTCTTGTATACACAATGACTTTGAAAGAAATTATTATACTGGTAGGTACATACTTTTCGTTATCAGGTATTTGAGCAAGTAGGAATACTCGGGTGGCATTTATTTTCTTTAGTTCTTCTGAAGGCATAGCCCTTCTATGGGCACTTCTTAGCTCTACATGCCCGACATACGAAGTCACTATTATAACTAAAAAAGGGTGACCTGCAATCATATTGAAGATATTTCATGAGAATATAATAAATGCATGATGATTTTTTATTTAGCTTTTTTTCATTTTATACATATTATGTCAAAGTCAAAGTGAAAATCATTTTATTCCAAATAAACAATTAATAGGCTCTTTTGAACCATCAAGAATTCCTAAATAAAAAAGATGCTAATTGCACATTCCAAGGCTTTGATTGCTACGGAGAAGAATGTGCAGGAAACTCAATGGTACAACAAACTTTGAAAAAAAAAATTCTACATTGTACAATACTAGTATTGATAATACTATCAAGAAAAAAAAAAAGTATTTCAAAGTCAATCAATTTGTATGCCCTAGTGGTAATGGAGCTGGACCAGCATTAATCCAAGCATTTTTATCTTTATAATTCTCGATGATGACTATGAGGACCTAGTCGAGAAGTTTCGCTGCATGATTTAATGTTTCAAATGAGTTTTTAAAGACAATACATATTTTTTTATGGTAGGTAAAAATCACCGAATGATGAATTCCACTCTTGGGTGGAGCGGGAGACAGTGTCAGACTCTTACTGACTAAAGAACCTACCCCTTGCCTTCCTTGCCTTATTCCCAGAGCCCCGGTGTAACGCTTTCGCACTAACCCTCAGCTCCGGGAGGCTTCGACCCTGTAGGGCCCCTACGGTAAATACAATATGTAAGACAATTACTTTTACATGTTGCTGGTAATGGTTGAAGTGAGACATCTTTTATTGTATACAACTTTTTCTTAAGAATAATGAGAGTATTGTTGAATTCGGCATTCGATTTCCAATAGATCCAGCTGGTGAGTGCTATTCCAAGGAGTATCACGATATAAACAAATTTCCTACGCATTGTATACTCTTCAAAGTCATCCATGCGTTATTTTTATAGCTTGCTCTAGTCAGTTACATTTTTTGATAATATATTTTGAGGCTTTACGCACAAGTTTGGCTCGTTTGCAACATTTTTATAGTTTACAAATAACTAATTTTATTATTAGTAAATTGAACGACGATTTGCCTAACTTTCGCAGCTTATACTTGACACTCTACTGACTGACAGTTACCTGTTTTGACGTTTATGTTTGACAGAATTATTGCTCTTCGTTCAAATTTTGAAGTTGGAGTTAACTCTAATACCGTCACAGGGTACATAATCTACACTCACATTTGTGAACGCAAACATAGAATTCAATTGTCAATAGCTTACTCCAACCTACCCTGCTTAGAGTTAGAGTTAGGTTAATTCTAGGGTAGCTATCCGAGTTACAAAAGAACAAGGGGTTACAACTTTACTCTACTCTGGTCATTTTTGAACGCAGCCCTTGCTGTCTCATTGATTCATTCATTTTCCCTGTGTCCAGCAGCAGGAACGAAACGCAATTTCTGAGATAATTCAACGTTTTTTTTAAGGTTCCGTACCTCAAAAAGAAAAAATGGAACCCTTATAGGATCACTTTGTTGTCCGTCTGTCTGTCAAGACTCTTTATCTCGGAAACGCGTGGAGGTAACGAATAGAAATTAAATTAAGTATATGATACTCCAACGTTTGGCCGACCTGCTTTTTCGCCTTTTTGAGTACCTATAGGGTAGGTACCTTTCAGAAATTGGTCCAAGCCCCAGTTATGCTTCGTCACTGCTGGGCGCCTACAGTTTCCTGAGTTACTAGCGACTTGAGCATATTGACGGACTGGTGGGATTCTCCGACGCTTGAAAACTGGATACGATTACCTACTTATAAAGGGTAGTATCACCAACAAAAAATATGGTAGGTACTGGTGCGTCTTAAAATCTACATCTACATTAATATAATAAAGAGGTAAAGTTTGTTTTTTTTATTTTTTTGTTTGTAAGAGGTAATCTCTGGAACTACTGGTCCGATTGGAAGAATTTAACCAACAATAGAAATCTGCTTTACCTACTCCTGACTGACATAGGCTATAAGGCTATATTTTATATACCTACGCGGGCGAAGCCGCTGACAAAAGCTAGTTCTTTATAAGGATCTAATGTTCTCGTGCTGCGTAAATGATGACCCGAAACACAGGTTTTATAAACCTAGCTCGGGCAAGTCGCTAATTATACGTAATTCTAGATTATTAAAGTAAATTTTCCTTTGGTTCTTAAATATTCTTAAGCTACTTATTAAGTTATTCCTTGGGAACTAGTTAACATGCTTATTGTTTGAGATTTATTACATGTAAAAAAGAAAGAAAGAAAAACGTTTATTTGTGCCTCACACAATCGTATAGGTAAACTAAAAACAATACAATAAAAAAGTACAAAATCTGTGCAAGGCCAAAAAGGCCTAACACAGCAACATGTGGCTGTTACGTAACTATTTTGTAAAAATAATTAAATAAATAAAGATAAAAATCAGATATTCGAAGACATGTGACATCCACCAATCCGCACTGGCCCCGCGTGGTGGATTATGGTACATTCCCTTTCTTAGACGAGAAGCCTGTGTCTTAGCAGTGGGAACATTAAAAAGGCTGATGATGATGATGCAACACCAGATAAACTGACTAAGTGGATGAATGACCCCGACAGACGAACGAAGCGACCTCTCGCGCCGTTCTCTGGTCCCGGCCATGATCTGATCAATGGGAAACGGTTACCTTCTTCTGCGAAACAGTACCTAATGCTAGCATAGCAGACGACCGCATGCTTGAAGAAACGGTCATCCTCCCCCAGACCCTAACCCCGACCCGACTGTAGGGACCCTGCAGAAGGCTCGAAGCCAATTAGGGCCAAGGGTTTGTGTCTGAAAGGAAGGCTCTGGCCCTGGTATGTATGGCGATGTAGGAACGGGGTAGGTTGTTTAGTCAGTAAGAGTCTGACACTTGTTTCCCACTCTGCCCAAGAGCGGGACACGTCATTGGATGATTTTTACCTACCATAAAAAAACCCCGACCCGACTAAAGGCTTGCGAATGACAAGCAATGAGTCGTATGATTACTGTCCAGACCGAGTCATCTATGGCTTATTACCGAGTATTACATGTGCATCTTAAAGATCAAAGCGAGGGAAAGGGCTTAGTGCTTTTGGTCCTAGATCGCATAAGTCAAGGTCATACTTTTACAGGTTAAAATTACCTGTGTGGTTTTTTATGGTAGATAAAAATCATCCAATGGCGAATCCGGCCCTTGGACGGCGCGGGAAACAGTGTCAGACTCTTACTGACTATACAACCAACCGCGTTCCTTTCCTTGCCTTGATCCCAGGAGCTTGGTAATACGCTTTCGCATCAACCTTTGGTCCCAGAAGCCTCGACCCTGCTGGGCCCCTACAGTTTGCTGTCAACTCCTTGAGGGATGGGGGAACAGTGTGCGCGCCGTCGACGACTTGGGCTCGGTCTGGTCCGGACTGTTACCAGACGACTGGACGGCGGGGTACCTACCTACCCATTGTTCGTCGGCCGCAAGTCCGCGCCTACGGTGGCTGGAAATCAGGATCGGAAAATCCTGTGTAGGTGTGGTCGGTAAAAGTATGACATCTTAGAGTGAGAAATGTTTATTGGATGATGTCCCGTCTCAAAAAACAACAATTTATTATATGAAAATACCTGTGGAAAACCTCTAGATGACCGTGTAGCAATAGGCGATACCTACTTTTAAACACAAAGTTAAGATGATGTAAGTGACCACAAACCAGGTTTTTTTTTTTTTAGGTAGGCAAAAATCATCCAATGACGAGTCCCGCCCTTGGGCGGAGCGGGAAACAAGTGTCAGACTCTTACTGACTAAACAACCTACCCCATTCCAACGTTGCCATATACATCAGGGCCAGAGCCTTCCTTTCAGACGCGAACCCATGGCCCCAGTTGGCTTCGACCCTTCTGCAGGGTCCCTACGGTTTGCTGACAACTCCTTGAGGCGCGCGGGAACAGTGGCCGCCGTTGACGACTGGGACCACAAACTAGGTAATGAATAATTAAAATTTATTTGACATTTTATTTTCAGTAATTTACTAGAAGAAACTATGTAACATAGGTATCAATAATACCGATAGGATCACGTAATTCCGGCAATTTACGGAATCTATTGAGTATTTATATTTATTAGTTACTCTTTACAACTCACGTATAGTGTTAAGCCAATACGAATCAGATATTGGCGGTAAGATTATTGTTACGTTTGATTGTAGTCAGCAGCAGCTTATAGATGCGACGGCGAACAAACTACTGTCATTTTTATCATTAATAATGAGTCGTTATCAAGAGCCCGCCTACAGGCGCAGGAGCGCAGGAAACTCAGTCGACTGCTCGCTGATCAGACAGAGGCGCGCGCGCAACACCGTACTAACACAACAGTTTACGGCGGAACTAAATTAATTAAATTCCTGACTTAAATCTAACATTCAAAATCAACATGAGGTTGACGTTTGACGAAGCAATGGAAGAGGCTTTGAGGGCCAAAATAATTACAATGGTGTGCCTCTTCGCCATATCCATGGTGACCGGGTGCTTGCCGTTGCTCATTTCCTTAAAATTTGACTGGTTTAAACCCACTGACGGTAACCTGCGGACCTCCAATAGGCTGGTAATGGGTTTGCTGGCGTTCGGAGGAGGAATCCTGTTTGCTACAACCTTCATGCACCTGCTACCAGAAGTCGATGAGAACATTGAAGAACTCGTAGGTTAGTACAATTGTTTATGCTCATTATAAATCATGACCCTTATGATCGACTCATTATTTCTGTGTTTTATATTATAGCGACCATAATAGCGACTAAGTTTTATTTGCAAGGTTGACAATAACAAAATCTAATGCTCATTCCTGCTATCAATTTAAGAAAACCCATGCACTTGCGGTTTTTAGATAATCGGAAACAAGATGTTACATGAATCGTATACTTATAATATTTATATACAAAGGAGTTATTCTACTTGCGGCATTCATTTAACCACGTGAATAAATAAACTCTTAGTCTACTAAGTAGGTGCCTTTATTGTAGTTTGCGTGTTTTAACGAATTTATCGATTAATTAAGCGGCGTGATAATAAAAACTTTATTCATTTTCTTTGCTGTCGTGAGCGAAACGGGACATAAATAAAAATAGTATTTCGGTGTTGCATTAGCGTGGGTATTAGACTGCAATATGACAATATTGCTCGTAGAAGTCGTAGATTGGATACAAGGACTTCAGTGCTTATTCTACAAATTAAAATGATATTTTGTTGCATTCATAAATTATTATTGAACGAGTTTTTTCTGGCAGAATATTGTAAGCGACAATTCAAGTTTCTTGCAGTAAGTACAAAGTGGGTTTTATCGTCCGTAATTAAAAAGTATTTATGAATTATTATGACAACAAATACAAAAAGATTTAACTGATTAAAAATATATCTCTGCACTAAAATCAATTAAGTACGGCTAACTAAAGTATGTCGTTAAAAAAATTGCTGTTGCGGAATTCATTCTTTTATATCACAATGGAGCACTATTAGTTCACTATTATACTTATATAAAAGAATAAATTATTTACAAGAATAACTTGATAGGTATATAATTTTCAATTAAGTATAGAAGAGATGACCCTACAAAAAACGTAAGCTGTCGCTTATCTTGAGATTCCTAAAAAGGGTACCTAGATTGTTAACATGTTATTGAAATGAAAACCAAATGAAATTATTAACTAGATCTGGGGGCTTACCATGAAATGTTATAAGGTCAGGCGTGTGAAAGAGAAAGAGGAACGGACCTATACACCATATACAGGTCTATTCCTTTAACAGTTTAATTTAGGTCGCCAAATTAATTGCGTTAAGAGCTCGTAGTAGGGCCTTTTTTTAATTAGGGTAAATCATCCAATGACATGTCTGCGCCTTTGAGTATGGCTTTTTTATGGTAGGTAAAAATCAGTAAAAATCATCCAATGACGAATCCCGCCCATGGGCCGAGTGGGAAACACTGTCGACTCTTACTGACTAAACAACCTACCCCGTTCCTACGTAGCCAGATACCTATACCAGGGCCAGAGCCTTCCTTTCAGACGCGAACCCTTGGCCCCAATTGGCTTCGACCCTTGCAGAAGGGTCGAAGCCAATTGGGGCCTAGGGTCCAGGTTCACGTTTTAGAGATTATTCACTTATAAAGAAATAAATAAATTTTCCAAAATTAAAATATTCTAAGGCATCAATAATCACATTAGTTACATGGACCACTTATCCTACTACTATTATAAAGGCGAAAGTTTGTAAGTATGGCTGTATGGATGTTTGTTACTCTTTCACGTAAAAACTACTGAATGGATTTGAATGAAATTTGGCACAGGCATAGGATACACTCCGGAATAGCACATAGGCTACTTTTTATCTCGGAAACCCCAAACCCACACGGGCGAAGCCGCGGGCAAAAGCTAGTTTATCAATAATCGCATAAGTTAATTATAAACTAGTTATTTTTTCCATGCCGAATGTTACAATCTGTTTTTATATTTTTGTTTGTTTTACGATTTACTTGTTTGCGTAGGTAGATCTAAGTGTGACTATTTTTATCTTTTAAATTTTTTCCTTAATTTGAATGAAAATAATACGTCCTTAAACTTTTGAGCCCCAAGCGAAAGCCGGCGTTCGCACATCTATCTGTCTTTATATGATGTCTCTTATAACAGTTATACTTGATACGTTAACTAGTATAAAAGAAATTCGCTTCCCACTGTCTGTCCCTATGTATGCTTAGATCTTTAAAATTACGCTACGGATTTTGTTGCGGTTTTTAATAGATAGAATGATTCAAGAGGAAGGTTTATACATATGTATTACCATCGTTACATAATATAAAACAAAGTTGCTTACCGCTGTCCCTATGTATGCTTAGATCTTTAAAAGTACGCAACGGATTTTGATGCGGTTTTTTTTAATAGATAGAGTGATTCAAGAGGAAGTTTTATGTGTATAATACATGCATAGTATATTCAATATCAGGACCCGTGCGAAGCTGGAGCGAGTCGCTAGTGCATAATCTACACTAATATAATAAAGAGGTAATGTTTGTTTTTTTGTTTTTTTGTTTGTAGGGGGTAATCTCTGGAACTACTGGACCGATTGGAAAAAATTAAGCAACAATAGAAAGCTGCTTAACTCCTGAGTGTCATAGGCTATATTTTATGCACGCGGGCGAAGCCGCTGGGAAAAGCTAGTAATTTATATACTACTTAAATATCACCATTAGGTACCTATATATGCCAAAAATGCAATGTCTCGTATAAACCTCATATCTAAATTTGTCGAGCGTCGAACTGTTAATAACGAGGTATAGGTACTTACTTATTTAACATAGTTTTCGCAGTTATGTGCTAATAGGTAATGTATTTGCATAGACGAGATGTACCTACCTACATAATCAATGAGTGTATATGTCGTGGCCGGATCATAGAAATTGATGTCTTCATGCTATGGTCGTGGTACCAAATCTTGATAAATGTTCATCAAATCTGTTTTCCCTGAACTAGTAACATTAATTAGCGAAAATGACAGTTCTGAATAGCATAGATTAGCATCAACCTTATAATGTTCCCACTGCTGGGACTCGAGAGGGAATGGGCCGTTGTCTTCATGGCCGTTATCCACCTCGCAGGCCCAGCGCAGATTGGTGGATGTCACATGTCTTCGACTTTTTGGGTCTAGGACATGCCGGTTTACTCACGATGATTCACCGTTTTGAAAGCAGGGGTGATAAAATAAATTACTCAAAGTATTGTGGCTGGGTTTGAACCCGCGACCTACAACTCGTACGTCAGGGTCTTTACCACTCGGCCACCACTGCTCTTTGTTCGAAATAGCTTCAAGTTATCAGAGCTGAATTCAAAATGTATTATCGTCAAACTAAAATTACAGTCGTTTCCTTTTATTTATTCCCCCGCAACTCACATAGCCGCCATAACGCATATTAGTATCTACGAAGCGATCTCGTCACAATTTAGTCACTTCAGAACATGGGGCACCCTGACTCGGGCAGGTTAGGTTAGGTTATTTTTAGGGTTTCGCACCTCAAAAACGCAACAAAGGAATGACAAAGCAAGTTCAATGACCTGTCATTTGAACTCGCTCAGCTTATGTCTACTTAAAGAAATGAATTTCGTTCCTGCGTATATTGAGTTTCAGAAAAAAAGTACTTTATTTTTAAAATTTTATCTTTACAAATCGATAGTGTTTCATGTACAAGATCGAACCTCCACGTCCACGGGATAAAATGATCAAAGTTTATCATTATATCACTACAAAATTGCAGACTCCGTATGATTCATAAAGATAGAATAGACAGACGCGGCAGGCTACTTTATTTTATAACTAGCGACCCGCCCCAGCTTCGCACGGGTGCTATGGTAATATTAAATTTATTGTGCATGTATTATACATATAAACCTTCCTCTTGAATCACTCTATTTAACTCCCATCAAAATCCGTTGCGTAGTTTTACAGATTTAAGCATACATAGGGCCAGCGGAAAGCGACTTTGTTTTGTATGATATGTAACAATACATCTTTCTATATTATTAGCTTCTGCTGGCGTACGAATGAAAAAAAAGTGCCTAAATTGCCTATGCATAGTCGGTTTTTCAACTCACGAATCCTTTTTTGAGGTAGCAAATTAGTCTGTGTAACATAGGCGCGTTACCGTCGCGTTTTTGCAACGTGTGCGCCACGCAGACGTTGAAGAAGCGCCAACGCTCGTTAAACGCCAATGATACGACTATAATGGCCTAAAACCTACCTGTGATCCTCTGGACCCTGAAAATCCAATAGAACGGCTTCTTTTGAGTGTCCTTAATGTTATTATGTTATTATTGAAACATGCATACTTAGAATTGCTTTGCTTTATCACAATAGAAGGTAATGATAGAATTGTTTTCATAATAGTTATGTTTAAGTAATTTTTTTTATATACACCGTGAAATTTTAACGGTGGTTTTCCCTCAGCGAAATGGTTGTGTCTTGGTAATACAAACGTTTGATAAAAAAATAAAATATTAAAAACGAAAAATGGACCTGTAGAGTGCAAGCTAATTATGACGTATCACAACTTGCGAGAGCTTATTTTGGTTTAAATATTTAATGAATCGGTTTCCTTAAACGGCGTACTGCTAATGCGACTCTAGTAGTACCTACAAATTACGTCTCATGTTACTATTGTTTTCGCTTTTTTGAGTTGATGAATATTTTTAATAATTATTTATAAAAAAAAACTTTTTATTTTTTTATTTTTACTGTATGCTTCAAAAGTACTCCTTATGGCAAGTCATTCCGCCACGGGAAAACAACCATTTAAATTTCACGGTGTATACAGAGTGACTGATAAATTAGTGACCGATATTTAGATATGTGACTACAAAGTCAAGATAACAAACAACTTTTACTATTGCATCAAAATTCAAAGCGAGAAAAAAAAATTCTGGTCAGTAGTCAGTACGTATATCATGTTCGCTAGTTGCCGTATCGCCGCGCCGTAAGTACTGAACTTTTTTCGCGATTTCAGGTTTGGTCCCATAATAAAAGTAGTTTTTATCATGACTATAATCATGGGTTTAGTATCAGTCACTAATTATTACCAGTCACCCTATAAATCAAATTGTAATTATAAATTGTATAGGTAAGTTTGTTATAATGTCTTGGTGTACCTAATAATGACGTAATTTAACTGCATATTTATTGTTAACACTCTTGCGTAACTTTCAATTAAATATCGCTGGTTTACGTATGAATGTACGTATATAGATAGGCATCATAGGCACCATATCTAATAATTGCGTCACAGCGGGTCGCTAACTGAAGACAAGCGCTGTGTCTAACGTCCAGCTTATGCTGAGGTAGTCTGTGTGCTACTACTGAGTGAGAGTTGTTTTACGTTAACGCGATCGACGCATTTATGGAGTTTGGCGCTCCGATTGGCCCGCTCCAAGCTTTTTAACCAATCAGAGAGCCGAATGCGTTTGCGCGTTGCAAACTAATTTACTTATTTCTTTATTTTAAAGTTTTTATATGATATAGTGACCATGGCTTTGTAAGGGTAAAAATTCTGATATCTTTATCATTTATTGTTTATTCTACTTGCGAAAATCGCATCAAAATCCGTTGCGTCCTTCAGGCGGCGTTAGGAAGCAAACATACAGACGCGGAAACGAGACGCGATTTTGTTTTATACTGTGTAGAGATAGCGATAATAATACTTTAGTTTCTATAAACGAATCTAAACAAACCAACGTTCTATCTAATATATGAAAATCTCGGTTCACTTTGTTTGTCATCGGTTGAATTCTCGATCCTTGTTCCTTTCTGCTTTATATTAGTGACCTTCCTTATATTATCTGATATAATGACAATTCTCTTGTTTTTTTAAATAAGAAAAGATATGGATGTCTTGTGGATTAACAAAAGTCTGGCTGTTCTTTCGAAATGATTCGCAGCTACATACTAAGTGCGAACCAAACTAAATGTGTAAAGTTCTCATTGCCGAATGTTGGGTTCAATCCATGACTGCAAAAAACTTGATGACGTTTGGGTATAACTAGGTACAGATTCAAAATTGCAATGGGGCCTTTAACCAAGGGTTCTTGTCTGAAACCAAGGGTTCTTGTCTGAAAGGAAGGCTCTAGCCCTGGTAAAGATGGCGACATAGGAACAGGAAAGGTTGTATAGTCAGTAAGAGTCTGACACTATTTCCCGATCCGCCCAAGGGCGGGATTCGTCATTGGATGATTTTTATCTACATAAAAAAAAATGGCGCCCCTCACATTAGAACTCTTTTTGGTAGGTTAAGCTCAGCTGCATAAGCAGTAAAAAAATATGTATAATAAACGGATGTAGCCACAGCTAATTTATATTATCATGCCTATTTCCTCAGCGTTATGTCTTGTGATATTTTGTTGTGGGGATCTGCAGCTGATGTAGAATCAATTTTCATCTAGCAAGAGTGCAATGCGGGCTGTTTACAAAATGGGTCATTGCTAGTCACAAACTTAAGTAAACCGGTATACTGACTCTACCATCAATGTATATCTTGAAAAGTATTTTGTATATTGTTTAAAGACAGGACTTTTAAAAATTAGAAGCGATTTACGTAATATAATATACATGTAATAATCATGAAATTGTAGTACCCAAATGGAGGTTACCTAAGATTAGCTAGTCATTTCTTATTGACAGCATACGTTTCTATAACAAGTTGCCTAAATTGGTTACCGGACTTAGTGAGAGAAATTTCAAACCGATGTTAAGCTTGTCTTGCCAAGAAAGCGTATTACAAGGTTAAAGACTACGTTGCAGATGCGCTTGTTTGGCAATGACTACTTCTGTGGCTTCCCTGTCAGCTCATTAACTACGAGAGAGTTCCGTTTTTGCCGACTTATGAGGTATGGAATCTTAAAAAAAGTTGCTAAACAATTTTAATTTCCGAAAGTGTCAAAAAATCAAGGAACACCAGTTTCTGAAACTAAAGTTATCGGCATTTTTTATTTTGTTATGGAAGTTGTTGTGACTTATCGAAAATCAAGCATAAAAAAAACCAGATAGTGAAATTAGAGTGGACTTTATCGTGTATAATCGGTCATTTGAAATCCGTGCAATCGTCTAATTAGTTAATCACGTCGTGAATTGTGTACGTAGGTAGCTAGACTTCAGATAAAATAAATCTAAGACTGATATCTTATTCCTACGAAAACATAAATGTTTGACACTTTATAGTAGGTAACATGAAGTCAACGACACTTTAAAAATAGTATCTTTGCGCGTAGTGCTACGCGCCGTAAGCGCTACGCACCGTAAGCGCTACGCGTGTGACTACGCGCTACGCGTGCGACTACGCGCTATGCTTGGAACTTGGAACTACGCGCTACGCGTGGTACTACGCGCCGTTTACATGTGACGCCTACGCCTTTTCTTTGCCTGTAGAAAGTAAATTGCTCACTTAAGTTATTCTTATTACATGTACATATATATAACATAAAGATACTTTTGAAGTATGCCAGTGCTTACGCGTGCGTGTACACATCTTCTTGCTAGTACGCTACGTTAACACAAAAAGTAGTGGCAGTACTAAATTAAAAAAGTACTCAGGGAAGAGTAACAGATAGTCAGCAGTATGACCGACGTGAAAGGTCATGGTGGTCACGTAATGTAGCTGTCGGTGTGATGGGAACACAATGAGGATTGATGGCGTTAAGTACCTATACCGTGGGATTGTATTTGAGCACATTACGGTCATTGATTACGATAGTATTCAACTCTCCATGTGAATAAATTTGAGGAAGGAAGTTTTACCTCAAACTTCCTTCCTCAAATTATATATATAGGTAAACTTTGTTTCTTTTTGATTTGGTCAAAAAAAAAAAACTTCATATATTCTTGACTAGCTGTGCCCGCGACTTCGTCCGCGTGGAATAGTTACTTTGGGCATCATATTTATTTTTGCAAACAACCTCAGCTTTATAAATTATAGCTGTTACCCAAGACTTTGCCCGTGTCAATTTCTGTTATTAATTTAAACAATTTAGTTTTTAAAAGAACATAATTATCTAAAAACTTCATAGAGCTACACTTGGGCATGCCATAATCTCGGCGGTAAGTCCCCTCTTTGAGGCGTGGTGGATAGACATCACGCAGGTTCTCACCGGACATGGGAAATCCAGGAGATTCCTGCGCCGGATTCGTGCGGAAGAGACACCCAGGTGTCGCCACTGGGTGGCCAGCACGGAGGACACGGTGGAGCACATGTTGGAAGTCTGCACTGCTTGGGAAGAGCATCGCCGTGTCCTCGTGGGGGTGATCGGCGGCGGCGATCTCTCGCGCCGGGCCTTGGTTCAGGCCATGGTCCGCAGCGAAGAAGAATGGCAAGCGGTCGCCTCCTTCTGCGAAGCAGTAATGCTCGTAAAGGAGGAGGCCGACCGCATAAGGCAAGGGCAAAAGCGCCCTCGCCGTAGTCGTCGCCGCCGCGATCCTGCCGATATCCGGCCACCGTAGACGCTGGCTTGCGGTCGGTGAGCAATGGGTAGCTCGCCGTCCGGTTGTCTGGTAACAGTCCAAACCGAGACCAAGTCGTCGACGGCGTGCACTGCTCCCGCGCGCCTCAAGGTGTTGTCAGCAAACAATAGGGGCTCTTCGGGGTCGAAGCCTCCTGGAGCCGAGGGTTGGTGCGAAAGCGTTATACCGGGGCCTTGAGAATAAGGTAAGGGAGGAACGGGGTAGGTTGTTTAGTCAGTAAGAGTCTGACGCTGTTTCCCGCTCCGCCCAAGAGCGGGATTCGTCATTGGATGATTTTTACCTACCATAAAAAAACCCATCCGCGCCGCCCGCAAGCACATCATGCATCGTGTGTGAATTTTATATCGGAGTTATTTTAAAATTGCAATATCTTCTAAGATGTTCATTAAAATTAAATGATGTCAAAGACAATTTTGTTTACAATTACATACTCTTAATCAACAACACATTTATTTGGATAAAGTTTAATATTACTATGTTGATACAACTCTAATAATGCATTTATTTCGGCCAAATTTTATACCCATAAAAACGGTTCTAGTGAGTTAACCTTAAAAGATAGACATATACTGTCGCGGACTTTTTTTTAGATCATTTTAAGAGAAATAATTCTTTCGTACATATTTTTTTGGTATCTTCTACCGTTTTCGCAGCGCACGCAACGGAAGCCCTCAAAGATGAATATTTTCTCCCGTTTTTTCCACATTTTCCATTGTTTCTTCGGTCCTATAAGTCACATCGTGATGTTATATAGCCTAAAGCCTTCCTCGATAAATGATCTATTCAACACAAAAAGAATTTTTCAAATCGAACCAGTAGTTCCTGAGATTAGCGCGTTCAAACAAACAAACAAACAAACAAACTCTTCAGCTTTATAATATTACTAGCTGTGCCCGCGACTTCGTCCGCGTGGAATAGTTATTTTGGGCATCATATTTATTTTTGCAAACAACCTCCTCAGCTTTATAAATTATAGCTGTTACCTACGACTTTGCCCGTGTCAATTTCTGTTATTATTTTTTTTTTCGACAATTTAATTTTTAAAAGAATATAATTATCTTAGCACGCCATAATCTCGGCGGTAAGTCAAAGAGGGGTCTTTGAGGTGTGGTTGGATAGACATCACGGTGCATGACGCAGTTTCTCACCAAACATGGCAAGTTCAGGAGATTCCTGCGCCGGTTTCTTGCAGAAGAGACGCCCGGGTGTCGCCACTGTGTGGCCAGCCCGGAGCACACGGTGGAAGTGTGCCCCGCTTGAGAAGAGTATCACCGTGTCCTCGTGGGGGTGATCGGCGGCGACGACCTCTCGGTCCGGGCCTTGATTCAGGTCATGGTTTGAGAACCGAAGCGAAGAAGAATGGCAAGCGGTCGGGGTCGCCTTCTTCTGCGAAGCAGTACCTAATGCTCGTAAAGGAGGAGGCCGACTGCATAAGGCAAGGACAACAGCGCCCTCGCCGTAGCCGTCGCCACCGCGATCCCGCCGATATCCGGCCACCGTAGACGCTGACTTGCGGACGGTGAGCAATGGATAGCTCGCCGTCCGGTTATCTGGTAACAGTCCAGACCGTGACCAAGTCGTCGACAGCGTGCACTGCTCCCGCGCGCCTCAAGGTGTTATCAGCAAACTGTGGGGCTCTTCAGGGTCGAAGCCTCCTGCAGCCGAGGGTTGGTGCGGAAGCGTTATACCGGGGTTCTGGGATTATTCCCAGAGAAACAACCTACCGGGGTAGGTTGTTTAGTCAGTAAGAGTCTGACACTGTTTCCCGCTCCGCCCAAGAGCTGGATTCGTCATTGGATGATTTTTACCTACCATTAAAAAAACCCCTCCGCGCCGCCCGCAAGCAACCCCTCTCCTCGCCCGCCGGCCAGGCGCAGCGTCATATTTTGCACATCATGCGGAGCGTGTGAATTTTATATCAGAGTTATTTTAAAATTGTAATATCTTCTAAAACGTTCATTGAAAATAAGTGATGTCAAAGACAGTTTTGTTCACAATTACATACTCTTAATCAACAACACATTTATTTGGATAAAGATTATGTTATTATGTTGATACAACTCTAACAAAATCGGTAAAAATTGGCTAAATTTGATTCGCATAAAAACCGTTCTAGTAAGTTAATCTTAAAAGATAGACATATACTGTTGCAGACATTTTTTTAGATCATTTTAAGAGGAATAATTCTTTCCTACATATTTTTTTGGTATCTTGAACCGTTTTCACAGCGCACGCAACGGAAGCCCTCAAAGATGAATAATATTCCCCGTTTTTTCCACATTTTCCGTTGTTTCTTCGCTTCTATTAGTCGCAGCGTGATGTTATATAGCCTAAAGCCTTCCTCAATAAATGATCTATTCAACACAAAAAGAATTTTTCAAATCGAACCAGTAGTTCCTGAGATTACCGCGTTCAAACAAACAAACAAACAAACAAACAAACAAACAAACTCTTCAGCTTTATAATATTAGTATAGATATATAATATATAGTATAGATTCTTAGATTCTATATAATATATATACTCGTATTCTTTGTATTATATGTATTTTGTTAGTTATGTTTTGTATATTAATGTAACTAGTAGGTACACCATGAACTACCTGCGTATCTTTTTGTTCGGACTATTTAGTAGATGGTTTATGTGAAGTTTGCACAAAATCGCGTTCTTCATTTATCACAGTTTTCCTGTTACCGGGAGCGAAGCCGCGGGCAAAAGCTAGTCTAACATTAAAAAAAAAAACTGTCGTTAAAGAAGTAAGGGCTTGCGCATAGCCCTAACGGGTGCAAGGTCGAGGGCGAAGGCCCACATCGTCTATGATTAGGTACGCTATGTTTGGATGACTTAACATGGTTTTATTTGACGTTACAAAAGTTACTGCAGGGTCGAAGCCTACTGGGGCCCCGGTCCGGTTTCTGAAAGGAAGCTCCGACACGGTATGAAAGCTAAGAAGGAATGGGGTGGGTCGTTTAGTCAGTAAAAGTCTGACACTGTTTCATGCTCCGCCCATGTTACAAAAGTTGAGACTTAAATATCTTTATCGTAAATTAGATAAATGCTTAATAATTAATTCTTAATTGTACACCATGTTAAGTGCTACAGTAAGTAGCAACAGTAGAAGCTATGTAAATTAGATAGGTATTTGATTGTGACTATGAATGAATTGTAATAGATAGCAATTGTTTTAAATTGTCTTATCGAGGTGTAATAAGAAGTATAATAGACGTATTAGATAACATTGAATGACTCATAGTACTAAAAATAGTTAGATATATTGCTTACTTAGATACTTATTTATTTTAAACGTGTATCGTATTTTAGACTTAATTAAATACTAAATAAAATAGATAAAAACGTCATGGTCACATCTAATTCGGCTTGTGGCAATTTTAATGTAGATCTGTCTGTACAGTTTTAGGGTTCCGTACGCAAAGGGTAAAAACGGGACAATATTACTAACAATTCGCTGTCTGTCCGTCTGTCTCTCAACGGGTTTTTTCTCAAGAACCGTGACAGCTAGAGAGTTGAACTTTTTTTTTACAATGATGAATGGCCATAGGAACTCAGTAATTAAACTACATAGCTCTATCGAATTTGCGCTCCTATGATTCGCCTTGACGTACTGTGATGCTAAAAGGTAAACAGATCTGATCTGGAGCTAGAAGATCGCTATTAAAGCTTGTTATGAAAAATATATAATAAACTTCTCATCAAAAAAAATCGAAACACTTCCGTTTTCATTGTTTCTGTCCGAATTTAACACAAAAAAGAATTCATACGATGAAAAAAAATACATATATTATAGCTGGCAGTTTGGCCATTACAGTAATAAGCGAAAATTCTAAATTCAAAATTAGAATTTCATTTGTTTATCTTATAAACGAAATGAATCACTGTTTTGAGACAAATGTGTGTTTAGGGTTGGAGTACATTTAGCGTTTAAAAACTAAAAATTGGCGCCTATCCTTAAACTTTTCGTTTTTTATTTCAATACCAGTGTGACTTTGGGACGTCTGAAAAAAGGTTTTTTTTCTAAAACGTATGGATACTTCGCCCACAGAAGCCGCCCAAGTTGTGGCATTGCTGGATTCTGGCCTTAGTCAGCGTGTTGTGGCTGCAAGACTGCATCTAAGCCTGTCATCTGTTCATAGAGTCTATAAACGTTATCGGGAGACTGGTTTGTTCACGCGCCGTTCAGGATCTGGCAGGAATCGGGTCACTTCTGAGCGAGATGATCGATTTATTGTAACAACTTCTTTAAGAAATCGACGCCTTAACGCTTTTCAACTGCAGCAGCGGCTTCGTGTTGTACGAAGGGTGGCTGTAAGGGACTCTACAATTAGAAGAAGGTTGAAGGATCGTGGACTGGTACCGCATAAGCCAGCAAATGGGCCGAAATTAACTGCAGACCATCGAAGAGCGCGCCTTAACTTTGCACGTGAGCACCTAAATTGGTCATACCTACAGTGGAGCAAAGTTCTCTTTTCTGATGAGTGTAAAATTATGCTGTATGGTAACGACGGAAGGAACAAGGTCTACAGAAGAGACGGAGAACGCTATGCACAATGCTGCATTGAAGAAAAGGTCAGCTATGGTGGCGGTTCGTGGACGGTTTGGGGAGGAATCAGCGCCGACGGTAAGACAGAGCTTGCTTTCGTGTCTGGGCCACGTCTGCCTGCACTAAACTGTCATCGGTACGTCGAAGAGTGTCTCGAGCCTCATGTGATGCCCTATGCACATTTTATTGGCAACGGCTTCATATTCATGCACGACAATGCTAGGGCTCACACCGCGGGCGTCGTACGAGATTATCTTAACGAAGTCGATATCTCTATTATGGAATGGCCAGCAAGAAGCCCGGACATGAATCCCATTGAACATCTATGGGATGAATTAAAGAGACGAATTCGAGCAAGAGATCCTGCCCCAGAAACACTTAGCCAGCTGCAAGATGCAATCCAAGAGGAATAGGACAATATACCACAGCATGTGATCGTGACTCTCATCCGATCGATGAAGAACCGTATGGAAGCAGTAATTAGAGCTCGGGGAGGGAATACAAGTTATTAAATAAACGTTTTTTAGCTTTTTTTTTCATTTACGTGTGTTGTTTTATCCATTTCCTTTATACTCCATACGGAATAAAAATGACTCATTTAACAAAATACGAAACCTATGAAAAATTCATTTAAATTTAGAACATTAAGATTAAGATTTGATAAGCTCATATTACTCACTATTAAACGACATTTAACATTTATTCCTAAATGTACACATTTTTCTGATAATCCTGACAAAACGTAAACTTGCAAGGTGTTTCGATTTTTTTGATGAGAAGTGTATTTTTATTGAATAATTGTTCGCCCTATTTTTTTTTTAAATTGCTATACCTACTTAGTGTTTGGCTGAGATCCCACCTGATGGTAAGCAGTGATGCAATCGTATTGTAACTTCGTTAACCTAACCATAGCAAATGGTTCAACTTATTTGCCGTATATGGTTTTTAACTAGGACAGCTTTTTATGGAATTAACTGTTACATGGCGAGATCGCGTCTATCTTTAAACTAAGGACATCAAGATCTTGTAGAGAACCTGTTCGTAAGGGCACTGGTTGGATTATTGACCCTTAGATATAATTTGTTAGTTACGACAAGTTTTATAATCTATCTATACATATAAAAGGAGAAACTGACTGACTGACATATCAACGCACAGCCGAAAATACTGGGACTAGAGACATGAAATTTTGCACAAGGCTTCCTTTTATGACGTAAGCGAACCCTAAGAACGGATTTCCTAAAATTCACCCCGTAAGGGGATGAAATGAGGATCAAAAGTTTGTATGGAGAAACCTACTTACACGCGGGTGAAACCGCTGGCAGAAAGCTAGTCTACAATATTTTTAGGTACCTACACGTGGCTAAATAGTACAACATCATTCTACTGGCCTGTGTTGGTCTCGTAGTCAGAGATTCTGACTGCTATATTTTGATATGGGATATAACATGGAGCTGATCTGAAGATGGAACCAGAGGTATCCATAGGAACTCGGTAGTTAAACGACACAACCCCATCGAATTTGGGGTCGTTTCATCCGCCTTGTCGAGAACTTTGGTGCTAGATGATAACTAGGGTCTGTTATCCCGATTTCCGGCCACTGTAGACGCTGGCTTGCGTCGGCGACTAATGGGTAGCTTGCCCTCCGGTCGTCTGGTAACAGTCCGGACAAAGATAAGTCGTCGACGGCGCGCACTGTTCCCGCATGCCTCAAGGAGTTGTCAGCAAACGTAAAGGCCCAACTACAGGGTCGAAGCTTACTGGGGCCTCGGTCCGGTTTCTGAAAGGAAGGTTCGACGCTAGTATGAAGAATTTAGTCAGTAAAAGTCTGACACTGTCTCCCGGGCTCCAAGGGCGGGATTCATTATTAGATTATTTTACCCACCATAAAAAAAAACTAGGGTCTGATGATGGTGCTGGGTACCGCGCTATAAAATCTTTCTATGAAAAAAAAGAAGATATTTCCAACTTGTTATGTCATGTAATTAGACGTTTGATTGTGGATATCAAACAAGTGAAGAAACTCATCTTATCGATTTAGGTCAACAGAAATCTTCTTATAAATATTTTTGTGATACCCAAGGAAGTCCCTATTATCGCTACGCCAACCAATCCATCAGTCGATAAAATTCTATCGATAATTTTTTCTGATAATATTTAGCCTTCATTAAGGACATCCGTATTAATATAAAATCCCTTTGTACCTAGTTTACACTATACTGTGTAAATAATAAATATTATTTATCTTTATTATGGCGCCTGCGGCACGGCCAGCGACCAAACATGCATCTTTTCTTCGCGAGATTTCAAATTCAGTGGCAAGGCGATCTCAAACGCTGGGCTCGATTTCCGGAGAATCTTCGATGACAAAATAACCGATCAAAGTCAAAGTCAAAGTCTTTTTATTTCACATAGGCCTACATGGGCACTTGTAAAACGTCAGAAGCTAGTGCATGGTTCCAAATTGGTCGTTACCTATGGAGAAGAACCGAACAGTATTATCACATATCGATGAGTTCTATGAACCTTTTTATTTGCGAAACTGTTTTCTTGTGCAAGTATTTCAATATGCTAGGTTTAATATCCTTCGCATATAGAACTATCCTAAATTACGACAAGTGTATTTAAATTTCATCACATATGTAACAACTAACAAGATAACTCCATCGAGACTCACCGTAACTAAAAAAAACGCATATCTTTATTTCCAGAGTCGGGCGAGATGGCTGAATTCCCACTCTTCTTGGCCGGGCTGATCATGTGCGCTGGCTTCTTTATGATCTACCTCATCGAAGAGCTGGTTCATCTGTACATCAACAGCCGAAACAACAAGAAGAGGGACACCTCTTTCAGCAAACCCTTCAGGTTGAGGAAGAGTTCCTTGGCAGGAGGTTCTATTGAAGCAGGCGGGACCGGTTCCATATCCGCGGAAAAGGATGAGATTGAAGAGAAGAAATCGGTTCATAATCATCTAGTTCTGCCAGAAGAAGATTCTGTAACTTCAACTTTGAGAGGACTGCTCATCGTGCTGGCGTTGTCTATCCACGAGCTGTTTGAGGGACTTGCTGTAGGGCTGGAGTCTTCAGTAGGAAATGTGTGGTAAGTACTATATGTATATTGTTTTTAACTTCGGTAAATAGTCCTTAGTGCTTATTTAGGGAGATGTGGCGCGTTGGGCGTTTGTCGTACATTGCCATATTTATTTATTTATTCCCCCTATATATATATATATATATTATTCGTAAGCAAGTTCTTGGCGTTGCACTCTATCGAACGGAATTTGTTGTTTTCTGGCAGCTCTCATAAAATTATGCAGTACTAGTAAATAGGAAGGAACTATCAAGTAATGCATTGCTAATAATTTGTATTATATGACTGGCCCCTTGGTCTAGTACTTAGTGACCCTGACTGATAGGTCAGAGGTCGTGGGATCGATTCCCACACAGGACAAATTTTTGTGTGATGAGCCCGATCATTTGTTATGTGTCTTGATATAATTTATCTATAATATGTGTGTATTTAGAAATGTATTAGTAAGATTATCACATGTCTTATTACTTATAACACAAGCTATGCTTAGCTTGAAACTAGACGGCGTTTTGTGATAGTTAAGGAATAAAAAATAAATTAAAAAATTAACGGATTGATAGGACTACATATAGTACGGTCAAAATATGTTGGCCACTCTGAATTTAGTGTCTCAAACTATGGAGCATATACTTACTCCAAAAATACGCAATAATTATGTCATAATGATTCTTAAAAAGAATTAGGTACAGCGCAGCCAAATATTTTTCTATTTTAATTGAACTAATAGGGTTTAACTGCGATCTCATCTGACGGAAAGCAGTGATGCGATCGTTGATGGTGAGGCGCACTAGTTTTTTAAGAGTCTTGAAGACACATAAAAAAGGACGGGAAAACCGCAGCAGGAAAATTGATTAATATTGTTCGAAGTTCAGAGCGGTAAATATTTAGACCGCAGGTGCTAACTGTTCGTAAAAACATCTGTTATTTACATCTTCAGTAGTTAGACGCTAAAATACCTCCTTACATAACAAGAATTCACGGAATTCCCGAAAAATTATGACATAAACATGATTAATTTATTTTATCTAAGTACTTAGCCAGACGTCAATGTTCCTTATCATTCTAAAGATCGTTCAAAGTAGGTATTATTGTAATTGAACTCGTTCTCATTATCTTTGCTGAGCAGCTCGTTATGTTCTAGTGACATGGATATTAAATACAAGCTGCGATTATCAGCCGGTAACCGATAAGGCAGGTACAAATAAAATATAAAAAAATAAACACAATTTTCATCTTCTTCTGTGAAAATTACCTACGTGTCTATTTTTATTTGATACGAACAGGTAATATAAGGGGCAGTTATAGATACGCCAGTTAGGGACCCTGCAGAAGGGTCAAAGCCAATTAGGGCCAAGGGTTCGTGTCTGTAAGGAAGGCTCTGGTCCTAGTATGTATGGCAATGTAGAAACGGGGTAGGTTGTTTAATCAGTAAAAGTCTGGCACTGATTCCCGCTCCACTTATAGGCGAGATTCACCATAAAAAAAAAAGATATACCCTAGTGATCTTGAGCGAAAAATGAAGAGCTGGCTGGCGTCACTTTCCGCACATCAAGATTATTTGAATAATAATTTGTCCTTCCGTTATTAAACTCAACATTAATAAAAGCCGTAGGTATATCAATAGATTGGTAGTTAACCATTCGATTATCGTAATTACGAACACAATTAAAAGACAATAGATGTGCGGACGCCGGTATCCTCTTGGGTCTTAAGGAACTAAATTATATTTTAGTTTGTGTAAGTTCCATAAAAATACATCCAATGTTTGACCTGGCTTGGTCTGGACCGTTACCTACCAGATCACAAGTCGTATATCTCCCCCTTAAGGTGGGCCTTTCCTACTAGTCTGGAGCATGGTTTAAAAGCTTGTTGCATCATTTAAAGCAATCCAATGTGATATTTGACAGAAAAGTAAAGCGAAAAAAGAGAGATAACACCTGAAAACTCTGTTGGCATTCAGTAATTCTACGATTAACTCGAATGTTTCACATAACTTGTTCCAGGAAATACGCGTTTTTATTAAACCTCTAAGGATTTTTTAAGAAAAATACAACATTTAGAATCTCGATCAAATGCGCTAGGCTTCTATAGAAGTACTTTTTTATATTATTAATATAGGAGTATAGTATATTATGAAAACTCAAATTTCACGTAAAATAACACGATTTTCAGAGGTCTTTACTGGATTACTCTTACACAAATTCATGTTTTGATTTCTATAGAAGCCTAGATAATATCCACAAGATATATTGTATCCAAAATATTTGAAGAAAAATGTGTAATAACATCATAATCACGTAAGAGCGGTTGTATGAAATTGTACGTCAGGTTGGCCGTCTTAAGAGAACATGTATTTACTGATGTTTTAGGTATAAGGTGACAAAACGTTTCGCCGACCGCGAATGGGTAATCGTCAATAAATCAATAGATACTTACGTAGTGGAAAAAGACAATCGGTATCTAGGTACTACATTGTCTCGCCCAACATACAGTCACGTAAACTTTATCTAAACATTTAGTATTAGTGTGAAACCACAACAGCTGTCATATCAAACTCCACCGATAGCAGGTGGCTCTCAAACCTGAAGGGCTTGATTACACACATCTTATTTAAATATTAGAACTGTTGGGAAAATCGATAGCTTATCAAAATGAGGATGCTACGTGACGGATGAAGCGCAATCGTTTATCAACTAAACATCTTCAAAGGCTTTTGAATGGCCTTTCGTAGGTCAAGTAATGGGTCGTTGTCATCAGACAACGACCCATATACGATACGGCCTTTTCCTTTGCAGGCTGATGCCTGCAAAGGAAAAGGCCGTATGCATGAAGAAACGATTTCCAGCCACCGTAGGCCGTTCAACTATATGCGACTCACTTTCCGCTCTCCGAAAGACTGAATGTGATCCACTTTGTAAATACCGTAGGCGCGGTCTTGCATTTTTTTTGTATATATTTTTTTTACGATTTGTAAATTAAAAATGAATGAATTACATTGAAAGTTAAAAATGTCATTGAATTTGATTAGGTAGAATAACGACTTTATTTTCCTCGATGATTTTTTCATTGATATTTTTTTCTAAAAATATCATTGGTGTTGGTTAGAATAACAATTTTATACAGGTAAAATAAAAAATAAAACATTTTTTTTTCCAAAATTTGTAAAAAACTGATGAAAAATTTCACCACTGGGGTGTTCAGACACTGACCCAGTACATGATTCTGGACTCCAGAATCATATATTGGATCAGTGGTATTCGTTTGTGCAATGATGTCTATGAGACCTTGCGTATGTGGTCCGGACCGTGTTCAAGTAAGATAGGACTAAGCTCTTTCTTATAATTTGTTGGTAATTACCCAAGAATACTAAAAAAGTATTTCATCGCTAATTTAAGTATTTTAATGATTTTTCTTTTTTGGTATTGTAAGGAAGTTGTTCACTTTATGAATGATTGATTTATTCGAGCTCCAATCTCATAGATAAGAAATACGTGACTCAAAGTAGTGTACACAATCTAGTCGAGTGCCTTTTGAGTTCAAGTGGGTACTTTTACGGTGTAAGTAGGTACTAGATACTTTAGGTATCTACACATTTTCCTCCTTTTGGAAAACGCCTCCTTCTTCGCCATGTGGCAGAGGAGAGTGCAAAAAGGTGGCAAAATTTAAAATACTTTTTTCATTACTCATACTCTGAAAGTAGGTGTAAAGTTGCCTGCGGACAGGGTTGGAAGAAGTACTTTTACTCCCTAGGGAGTTTTACTTTACAACTGACAGTTGTTTTTTTAATATTTAGACAGCAAATATTAAAAATAACTAGTTCTATTTTGACATTTCTATTGAACCGTGACCCGAATTTTTATACTGCCAGTACAATTAAAATGACATAGAGATAGAAATAATTTAAGAATACTTTTTTTAATGACTTTATTTTAATTTACTTTCAACTATTTCATTAAAACTAATATTATATTTGAGAAAAATGTTGACCTGACCCATTTTTACAATGATAAAATGAAAAATATTGACTGAATAGCCAGACGACTACTAAAAAAAAAAAAAAATGGCGGGTAAAGTCTCTCTATAATCTGTGGCCGATTTGGTCTTTCTTGATTTTTTTTTTCGAGGTGTAGAGTTTTGTTTACATTTTGCTAAATCTCTGTTATTAGAAATTTGTATTAACACGATAAGTTCATCAGCTTCAGTTATAAATTTAACGCAAGATTCTTTGAGGAGAAAACCCACTTATCGCCTAAATCAAAAGAAATATACCTATCTACCTAAAAACATACGAAGACATTTGATGACGATTCAGGTTTTTATTATTATTTTTATTTTCCTCGTATTCGTAATGAAAAGCACAGTGTTTACCTCGGGTAAAGAGTTATTTAGTCCGTCGAACTATTAGCGACCTCGCTGTCGCTCGGTCGCCAAGAAATTTCTCGGGACTAAATAACTAACTTTCATCCCTCGTATAACAATGTACTATTTTCTAAAACTGGGATCGAGATACGCATGTTATTTTTTTTAGGTAAACATCATCTGAGCCAGGTCAATGACCTTTAGGTAATGAGTACCTACGCAACGACCGACAACTACCTACGGTCATTGAACCTGCTCAGCTGATGTTTAATTAAAAAATGCGTATACCTATCAATTTCAGAAACAAAGTACTTTATTTTTTTATTTTATCGTTACAAATCAATAGTGCTCCATGAACCGGATCGACCCTCCACGGGATTGAAGCGATCAAAATTTGACGGTGTATACTAGCTGACCTGTTGGGAAACTGAAATTATTAGAGGTTATCTATCTTTTTTAGCGTGAGAAATCTTGAAATGGCTTCTTTTTCTTAGTGTGGAGCGGGAGGAAGTAGGTATCAGACTTTTACCGGCTAAAAGTTGTGTTCTTTTAGTTACCCTTGGCAAGCGATTTCCACGGTAACCTTTCAAAAAATTCATACTAGATCGATTTTATTATAAGAAACCACTTCGGTTTAAGTATCTTTTCAACACACTTGCACAGAAAGTGGCTCTAATTTGACTGCAATTGTCACTTATTATCAACAAAAGTTGATTGATCCATAGAAACTTTCAAACCCCGTTTTAACCCTTTAGTTTTTATGGTGGGAAAAATTTATCCAGTGACAAATACCGCCTTTGGGCGAATCTGGAAATAATGTCAGACTTTTACTGAATAAACGACCCAGCCCGTTTCTTCTTTGCCTTAGTTCCAGGGCCTTAGTGTTTCGCTTTTTCAGCCATTTTTTCCTCTAGCCCGCGCCTGTGGTCGAAAACCGGGATCGGAATCCCGGCGGCGGCTAGGGTGTGTGCGCCGTTTTCTAGGTGTTATAGGTTTCTGAAATTTCGTAATTAATCAGTGACTGCAGGTATTTCGTTTTTATGTAATATAGATTATAGATTAAAAAAATGCAGTAATATTATCTCAGTGACGGAACAAAAACAATATCTTAAAAGCGAATCGCCGAATTCACTGCATTCCAGAGATAAGGCGGATTCCGTTAGTGCTTTTTGAAAATAAGCTGTAGGTACATTATGTTGCTTTTGTTATGATAGAATAAAATGAAATAAATACAGTTATTGTAAATATAGGTAGTTAATTTGTATTTCAGTAACTTATTGAAGTCGCTTCTTTAAACTCTTGAGCCACAAGCGAACAACGGCTTTCGCACACTTATTGCCTTTCTATTATGTCTCTAATTACGGTATACAAAAGTTTAATATGTTCTTACCATAATTTGTTTTAGTTTAAGATAACAGCCATAGGTACAATTCGTTAACCTTTTGAGGTCTAACACCTTTTTACGTAACATTACCTCCGACACCAAGTCTAGTATAGTACATTTTGATACAAGTGCAGGAAGTTTGTCATTGCGACCGAGGCGAAATGCGCACGAGCCGAAGGCGAGTGTGTTATGGAGCCGAGGGTTGCAATGACAAATCTGCACGTGTGTCAAACGACGTTTTTCAATACACTTACGACTTGTGAAATAAAGAAAGAAAGAAAAAATGTTTAATCGTATCTCAAACATACAGTAGAAATATGTATAATAATAAATGCATTCAAATCTGCTCTGAACAGTTTGGTTCTAATTTCGTGGGAGACGTCCAGCGACTCTGGGGGACGCCTCGCGCCTGATTCGATAAACTAAGAAAAAAATAATAAGCACCCATTACCGTGACGATAAGGAAGGAATAAAAAAGCCCTTGTTGTGATAAACTCAAAAAAGCACTTGGGTGATATACATGCTATATTGAACCTAATAAGAGTGCGATAAGAGGCAGTTTTCGAGTAAGGGATGATTCTCATTAGAGCGGGCCGTGCACGGGCCGGGGCGTGGACGAGCCGGGGCCCGTCCGTGCTACGCAATTTATTTTCGGACGCAGCACGAAAAATGTTCTGATTACGATGGGACGTGGAGGGAACGGGGCGGGACCGTGCAACAAACGTGGTATTGAAGTGCGTCGAGTGGGCCCGGACGGGACACGGATAATGCACTGTGTAATATAAATTGATTCATACAAAATATATGAAACAGATTAAAACCGTGCCCCGTCCGTGCCCCGTCCGGGCCCCGCCCCGGGCACGGCACGTTCTAATGAGAATCATCCCTTAGTGTATTGAAAAAATTTTATTAGAGTCGTAGGCATTCCATTGACAGTCACTTTCAGACAGACAGACAGGTCTTAAACAAAACAAAAGTATTGTTTAAATAGCAAATATTAAAATTTGGACAGCTTTAATTGTCGGTGGCATCTCAGGTAAGCGACCTATTTACAACTTAGTTGTCAATGGCGTTCAAAAGGTTAAGTAATAGATTTAAGTAGGAGTTTTTTTTATGATGAGAAAAATCATCGATGACGAATCCCGCCGTGGGTGGAGCGGGAGATAGTGTCAGACTCCTACTGACTAACTAAACGACTCACCGTTCCTTCTCGCCTTAGTTCCAGGGCCCCGGTGTTCCGCTTTCGCATCAACCCTTGGCCCCAGAAGGCTTCGGCCCTGAGATTTAAGTAGGAGTAGGTTATCTTTTATAACGTCAATCTACACTTCTACACTAATATAATAAAGAGGTAAGGTTTATTTTTTTGTTTGTAGGACGTAATCTCTGGAACTACTGGTCCGATTGGAAAATTTTTAGCAACAATAAAAAGCTGCTTTACTCCTGAGTGACATAGGCTATATTTTATGTACGCGGGCGATGCCGCGGACAAAAGCTAGTAACCAATACACAAGAACGAGTTATTTTAATAGATTACTTAAAATAATCGTTAATCGATAAGCTTATCTTCAGTGTTGTCTCCAATTGCCATATCGAACTGATTGCTCATTTCGATACCGAAAACTGATGTTATCACGATCATGATTGTCCTTATTATTATTGCTTGTGTTATGTACTTGTTTAGTTAATTGAAATACTCGCTATCACATACCAATTAAAGTATTTCAAAAGTGGTCTTATCTGTTGGTGGGTACTACCTGAGTGCTTACGAAATTTGGGAGTATAGTACGGCCGTTCAACTGCAGTCTCTGCGAAAAGCAGTGGTGTTAACAACTGTTATTGGCTTTTTTTTAAATAAACATTATTTATGTACAAGTGCACAAGCGCTAAAGTTCAGAGAGCCTGACTTTAGCCTCGCCAAGTTAGAACGGCCGTACTTTAGAAGTAACAGTCTGTATTAGCCAAGTACTTCTAAATCCCTCTTTCCTAATCGGGTCATAAGTTCTGTCAAAACCTTATTACTCACTGGCCAATTGGTTGGTTGGTTATGGCTATTATATGTATGTACATAGCCGTAGAATATTTGGTCAGTATTCATATTTTAAAATGGAACGCGCTGGATGCAAATAAACAAGAAATTCATTTTGAAATGTAGAATAGGTATTCGAACAAGGAAGATCGTCGCAAGTCGCAGTTATCGCGATGCGCAACAGTCGCTGAGGTTACGCAAAAAAGTTTCAAAAAGTTAGGCTGCCCACACCTTGTTACGGCGGTTCACGGGTAAAAAATAGAGTTTACAGTTACAAACATTTTTATCATCGAAGAAAGTTATAACAAAATTATAAATTTACGTGTTTGTTCGTTCTTTGTTGTGAAAAAACTCTTTTCTTGATTCAGACCTTAATATTTAGTACCATAACTACCCAGGATCCTTATTAAGAAGTCTGCATACCTACATGTAAATTCACTTACACGAGATACCCATACCCGGAATAACTATCTGTAGGCCATACAAATATTGGTTTAGCGTGGGAGTCGAACCCGTGCGTGACACGTAGTGCAACTGTTAATCTCTTAACTATTGCGCCTACTGCACAATCCAGGTCCTCAAGTCTGCTAATAAAATAGTGTCAGAATAGTCGTTCATTGATTTCAAAATTGTTGATTTTGACAAGTTTGGTAATCTACTAACATGATGGCGTCATTATGACTTTCCAATGATCAATCAATCAAGAGGAGGCCTGTGTCCCAGCAGTGGGAACATTGAAAGGCTGATGATGATGATAATCAATTAGTGACACTTCATTTTAAAGAATTGTTTTGGAATGGTAATCTCGTACCTACATAATGACAAATGAATATTTGACATAATGCGGTAAATTAATAAAATTTTGACAGTTCCTTTGATCAGTGATTTACGATTAGAATGTTATTGTGCAGTTATTGTTAATTCGTTAGGTACAAGACAGCTTGTAGGTACCACAATTCTATTACGACACCGCTGACCGCCCAATGATCAGCCATTATGAATTAACAGATTACGAACTTTTAGCAAAATGACAATGGAATCGTGTTGGAATGACAATATTTTGGAAATAGCAGACTTGGGCTCCAGGTCGACGTCACGCGGGGTACATCTGGTGTAGCACTACAAGTCTAATTGCCTACATGTGGGCAATGTAGCCACCTCTCCCATTATTTATTCTCTGCCAAGACTTAATAAAAAATTAAAAAAATCTGGGCTACAAACAAAACAAAGTATTAGGCATAGTAGACAAAATATTAAATCTAAATGAGATAAGCATTGTTTTAATAAAATAAATACCTTTATCTATAAATGATGATGAGTATTGGTTATAATCAGCTCACGTAGCTGATAAACTTATAATTAGGGCTTGTTATCGATCATCGGTGTTAAGCCACCGTGTCATAAATAAAATGTTTATTTTGGTTGAGTATTTGGTAGTTCAAAATGTATAGGTATTACTAGCTTTTGCCAGCGGCTTCGCCCGCTTACATAAAATATAGCCTATGTCACTCAGGAGTAAAGCAGCTTTCTATTGTTGCTAATTTTTTTCCAATCGGCCCAGTAGTTCCAGAGATTACCTCGTACAAACAAAAAAACAAACTTTACCTCTTTATTATATTAGTATAGAAGTATAGATTATAATGAACCTGCTGTGTCCCATCCCATTGCAGGGCAAGGGCATAGGCTTCCCTTTCGATTTTCCACTCTTCTTCTCAGTGGATTATAGACACACTAAAGAGAGACTGAAGACAGAACTTCGTTTTGACGGTTTGGCTGGCGTAGTGGTTAAACGATTGACTGCTGCGCTGAGAGCCGCGGGTTCGATTCCCGCACGGAACAAATATTTGTATGTCCTACAGATAGGTGTTCCGGGTCTGGGTATCTTGTGTATGTGACTTTACATATTTGTGAACGCATCTACGACACAGGAGTAATTCCTAGTGTAAGGCAAAGTTTTTTCTAAAAAAAAAACTACTCATAAACATTTCTCTTGAATCACTCTATCTATTAAAAAAAACCGCTTCAAAATCCGTTGCGTACTTTTAAAGATCTAAGCATACATAGGGACAGCGGCAAGCAACTTAGTTTTGTACTATGTAATGATAATATTGTAAAAAAAGAACACAATCAAATATCCAATTGACGTAAATGTTGTAAAACACGCGTCTGATATTGCTATTGTTTTATTGTCAAAATAAAAACAAGCATTACTTATAGAATTTATAGATTGTAGGTTTATGGTGTCACGTATTAATACTACGATAAATTGCCGATCATAATATCATAGGCATAGGTGTAACAGATAAGCTACCTCAAAAGTTGCGACTCATGTAAATAGTAAATTAAGTAAAAGGTTATAGTATAGGTACGGCAAATAAATTGCATTTGTTATGATAAGGGATGATTCTCATTAGAGCGGGCCGTGCCAGGGCCGGGGCGTGGACGAGCCGTGGCCCGTCCGTGCTACTTATGCAATTTATTTTCGGACGCAGCACGAAAAATGTACTGATTACGATGGGACGTGGAGGGAACGGGGCGGGACCGTGCAACAAACGTGGTATTGAAGTGCGTCGAGCGGGCCCGGACGGGACACGGATAATGCACTGTGTAATATAAATTGATTCATACAAAATAATATGAAACAGATTAAAACCGTGCCCCGTCCGGGCCCCGCCCCGGGCACAGCACGTTCTAATGAGAATCATCCCTTACGCGCTACGCGCTTCGATAAAGACCCGAAAATTTGTTACAAATACACGGCAAATAAGTTGAATTAAAAATGTTGCGGTTACTATGGTTATTGGTCGAGATTGAATACACAAATCCTACGGAATCTGTGGGGATTTTATATTTTATTTTAATTCAAAAGGGATGGTCAAAAGTAACTTGCGAAATTTTGCATTTTGCGGGTCATAGACTCACAGTGCCACTCTGTTGTAAGATGCATAAAAAACTAAAGAAAATTTGAATTTAATAAGCAATCAGGAACGATTTTCAGATTTGACTTTAACTGACTTCCGACTTAACTCAAAGTTAACAAAATTATTCCAAACTAGCCTTTGTCCGCGGCTTCGCCCGCATACATAAAATATAGCCTGTGTCACTCAGGAGTGAAGCAGCTTTCTATTGTTGCTAAAATTTTTCCAATCGGACCAGTAGTTCCAGAGATTACCTCCTTCCTACAAACAAGAAAATAAAAAAAACAAACTTTACCTCTTTATTATATTAGTGTAGATAGTGTAGATTTATTTAGCTGCTTATTATTACATATAGGTAATCATTAAAATGCCCCCTTTACCCCTTTTCCCCAGGTACATGTTCGGTGCCGTATCAGCGCACAAGTACATCATCGCTTTCTGCATCGGCGTGGAACTCCTAGCGTCCGGCACCAAGAAGTGGGTGTCCATCGTGTACATCTTCACCTTCTCCTTCATGTCGGCGCTTGGTATCGGTATCGGTATCCTGCTGGTGGGCGGTGGTGGCGCCGTGGAAGCTGGCGTGTACTCTGTTGTCTTACAGGTGTGTATTCATTTTGAATTAACATCATCATTTCAGCCGAAAGACGTCCACTGCTGGACATAGACCTCCCCTAAGCGCCGCCACAAGGGCTCATGTGTTAAGGCGCTGTAAGCAGCAAATCTTTAGGTAATTCCGGGCGGTGCATCACTGCTTACCATCAGGTGGGATCGCAGTCAAGCACTAGTTTATTGCAAGTTAAAAAAAAAAAAAAATCTCGTTTCCACTAATATGAAGGATTTTTTGCAGATTTTTATTATTTAAAAAAAAAGTACAACGATTTGTTAAAATATTTTTACATTTCTCTTTAGTTGGTTGAATTTCCATTTTGGTAGTTACAAATAAAATAATAGTTATCACTAAAAATACTGAGTATTTCGAGACGAAAAATTGTTTTCGTGTACTTTCTTGCGATTTTTTTTCTCAAAATTCTGAATTATTTTTAGAAAATGTTTTTGCATAAGTCTTTTACTTATATATTACATTATATACTGTATTTTTTTGGTGCTTATACTGTGTAGCAATACGGCTAACTTCGCAACGAAAAAAAGGACGTTTTTACGGTGCCCGGTATAGGTAGCGCCTTAAAAAGAGCCACAGCGCTGATTTTCAGCACCAGCTGCACTATTGCATAAAGCATTGAACTCTTGAGCCCCACACGAACATGTTGAACTCGTTCGCACACCTATTGTTCATTAATTGTGTTTTTCTATTATGTATCTTATTACGGCACTCGGAAGATTAATAAACGAATAAAAATAAAAGTTTGACAAGCGCCTCTGGTTCTGCCAAAGTGAGAGAAGTTATTGAATAATTCCTCACGACAGATAAAAACGTGAAATTGCGTGATACCTTGAGACTTCAGAACAATGGTGCTCTAAATAGCAATCAAATAAATTCCACCTGAATCCATTTTTTTTTTATTAATTTCTCGTTGCCCTATTTTCATTAATTACAGATTAAATTTACATTGTTATTACATTTACATTCGAAGCTATAGTTCGTTTTTTTTTATTCTAGACTACGATTTGATAACTCAGAATGTCACACTCTAGAAATATGTTCCCAATTTTATGGAGTTTGACATTTTAAATTGTCAAATCGTAGTCTAGGATTAAAAAACGAACTTTAATAAAGCGATAATCAAAGGTCTGTGCACACCACGTTTACACGCGCCGTTGACGTGTGTTTGTAGCGATACAGACGCGAGTCTGTACCAGCTACCTGAGATAGTAACAACCATACGTAAATACCTACACATGATACTTCATAAAATATGCAAAAAACCATAAGTGAACCTATAAAAATTGAAGGTTGCCCTCGACTTCTCTAAGATCCCATTATCAGATCTTAACTTGGTGACAGTGGGACCACCTCAGAACTAACTACTTTAAAAAAGAAGGAATTTTGAAAATCCGTCGATGATTGACGGAGTATTCGATGAACAAACATACAAAAAAAAAGCATACAATCCTCCTTTTTGTTAAGTCAGTAAAAACGCACCGCGCATCGTCGAAGCACAATTAAAAATGCACGTTAACAGCGTGTTTAAAAAATGTACCGTGCACAGACCCTGATGTGCCAGTTATATAATTAATATCGATAATAATTAATTAGGTAACAGGTGGTAACTAAAGATATTTGCCAGAAGGAATTTTAAGTAGGTACCGAATTTCTATCTAAGTAATTATAATTAGCTTGTCGAAATTATATAAGTATAATTAATCATATTAATTGCATAGCATCAACAAAATATTTAATTGTTTGACGTTTTTCAGTACTTATCTGATCTATATCGAGATATCTAAAAATAAGAGACTAAAGGTTACTTTTGCAGCAAAGATAAAAATGCAATCAAGTAAATGCGTCATGAATAATAAGAATTATATTAATTACAAATATTATCATTGTTATTGCATCGGGGATTTTTTTGTTTATCCCAAAGTATTAGGCAAAGTTGATAATAATGTAGGTTGGTATTCGATCAAACCTAACAGCTCTCCGTCCCTTGCGGCGCTCTTGCGCGAAGCGTTGAGCGTTCGTCGTACATTGCAGGAGCTGATACAACGCGGTGTTATCGCACGCGAAAACGTGTTATGTACGACAAACGCCCAATCTGCCGCGTCTCAAAAACAAGCAAGCAAACAAGCACTTAGCCGGCCCGTACCCTTACAGGGGGTATTCTTAACGTGTAGGTATTCGCTTAAAGTTACTTTACGAGTTGGAGTTACTTTAATTTACTAAGGCCGTCACAGTAATGGGTAACTGCCCAGACCAAGCGTTTCAAGCGCTCTTAAAAAAAAAACCCACCCCGTTCCTTCTTACCTTTACATAAGGACGGACCTTCTTTTCAGAAGCTGGTCCATGGCCTCATTAGGCTTTGGCCCTGCTGAGTCATTATTATGAAAGAAAAAAAAAACATAAAAATTGCTATATTCAAGTTCTGTTTCATATAGTAAAATCCAGCCAATTACCAAACTATGTTGTGGTGCCATCACTCTCCAAACACCTGTATGTGAACCAACTGTTACGTCAGGATGGTCACAGTAAAACAACGATACTTCTCATTCAACAAGTTTATAATTATAATTCAAATATTACAGCAGCGACTAATTTTCTCATAATGTTATTTTCTTAGCAACCGTAACTAAGAAATCTTATATCAGGAAAACTGTCAACACAGCAGCTTTTATAACACACACGAATACATGACTATTAATTTACAATTGAATAATCTAATGAAATGGCTCGTTAAATATTAATTATTAACAATAATATATATCAAAGAATAATGCACAATATAATAACTTTTACTAATTATTTGATGTACCGGAAGCTGACAAGCGGAAGGCGCTATGATTGTTTATTTATAATTGTTCGGGTCAATAGACCAAGAAGTTACAATGTCAAGGATGTACTAAAGAGTTTTCATGTCGAGCTGGTACATGACGAACCCGAAGTCTGTAACATGTAATATGGTCAATGATTCCATGTAACTAGGTTCCTTTGATTTTCAGCTATATCCACCTTCAATATTGACTAAGAACTATTAAGACTGGGTATCTAAATACCTACCTAATGATAAATTACCTTCTTATTCCTGCCACAATTTCAGCTATAGTTGACCATCAGCTCAAACTTTAATGCTATCTTTTCCAGGGTCTGGCGTGCGGAACCCTGGTGTACGTGGTGTTCTTCGAGGTGTGGAAGGGAGTCAGTGGCCTGCTGGTGTTCTCTTGTGCACTGATCGGCTTCGTTGTCATGGTTTTACTTGAACTCATGGTTGAACTAAGTAAGTTACTAAGCACATACCTACTTTTTCAGGATCTGTATTCTGTACCAGAAAGGTGACAAACTCAACTCAGTTGTTCGTTCGTCTGTTGCTGGGGCCACAATAACGTCTAACGTTAATGCCCATTAAGGGTCGTCCACACAGAAGAGGCCAGTGATTTCACTTCGCCGCAAGGCGTCACGAGGCGCAGCATTGAGGCAACGTATTCTAAATTCTCACAATGTGTATCTTTTAGACTAGTAAATAAAGCTCTATTTTGAGTCACTCTATTAAAATGTGCGTGTAGCGTCGCGTCTCGGTGTAAACTGACCCTAACGCGATATTTACTGCGATAATTTTAACAGGCTAAAATGGGTGGCTCCACTTGAAATTTGCCGAGTTATCGTCTAATGCCAAACAGCAATGTTAATGCCGTTGTCAAATTATCACGTCAAGTCGTGGCCACACCTAACGTTAACGTCGATTATTGCGATAATGCTCGGCATTTCTAGTTAGTGTGAAAAAAAAAATGCCAATAACAGTTTTTAACAGCAATACCAACTGCAAATTGCATATTTTTTACGGCTTTCGAAAATTGAAGCGCTAAAATTCGCAGAACCTAACTTCAGACTCTGACTGATGCTATTTTTATAATTTTCGTGAACGGTTCAACTAACATTTTAGATATTTATTAACTTACCTACTAGTTGCCCACGGCATTGCCCCTTGTATAAAATCTTCGTAAGGGTGGCGACAAACTTTTTGTAAGCATTTCCTTTGTAGGAATGATAATGCACTCGTATATAAGAGAGTATAAACTCCGACTCGCACTTGACGGAATTCCAAGTGGCTGTCAACTGGAAACACAACGTTGTTTTCAGGGCTGGATCGGCTTTTCGTTTCAGCAGCATTTTGTCCCATCACAATGCCAGTGAAAATAGTAGCTAATTTCTTTTTTTTTTGTTTTCCAGTTCTTGAGGTGTGAGTTTCAAAGAAGAACTATAGTGACTGGAACGACATGGAAACGCCGAATTTTGCCGTTATTGTGAAATAAAATAATATTAATACACCGTGAAATTTAAATGGTTGTTTTCCCGCGGCAGAATGACTTGCCATAAGGAGTACTTTTGAAGCATACAGTAAAAATAAAAAAAATAAAAAGTTTTTTTTTTTATAAATAATTATTAAAAATTATTCATCAACTCACTCTTTTTGTCGCATAAGCAGCACACCGTCAAAGGAAACCGATACATTAAATATTTAAAAACCAAAATAAGCTCTCGCACGTTGTGATACGTCATAATTAACTTGCACTCTACAGGTCCATTTTTTGTTTTTAATATTTTATTTTTTTATCAAACGTTTGTAATACCAAGACACAACCATTTCGCTCAGGGAAAACAACCATTAAAATTTCACGGTGTATATTCTACTAAAACAAATCATGTGTAATATTGTCTCAGTAAATTGTTTAGTATGAGTTACTTACGTGTCAGTGTATACTGGACGTTTCGATTGCAGTTCGCGATGATCTCATAGCTGTAGCTCATCTTCACATTATTTACTGAGCATATGTTACACATGGCCTTATTGTGTGTAGGAGGTTGATACCTATAACCTAGTCAAAGCGAAGTATTTAGCTATCGGTCGGTCGACTGAGAGATTCGATTAACGGACCATTTAGTTCCTCGGTTATGTTTGTTTGTAAGTATTGTAAATAAATATTTTGTTATTAAAAAATACATTTTACAAAAATATGTGTTTTAATTTTTTATCTGCTGGGTTGGGGGATAAAAAATAATACAAATAGCTTGTAATTTAACAAATCAATAATGTAATTAGAAATTAACAGTTTATACTATCTTTTATCTATTCTTAAAGAAAATAGATATAATTATTTTATCCTAAATAGTTAATATTTTAGGCTGATTAAAATCATTATACAGATTATGCAGGCGGTAAATTTACACATCTATTGGTTAAATTTTAGCTGTTAGAAAACAATCTACGAGGCTGAGAACGAGTTGTTGCGTTGCGTCATCGACACTGCTATCTGTGACACGTCTCGCGAGTGATAAAGGTGCAGACGCGCTATAGTTACAGTGTTTTAGCATGACACTAACGATCATTGACCTATGTGACGCAAGTCTTTATACGGTCTATTGTCATCTTATTGTATGAATGCTTTAGCTAGTAAGTTTATTATAATAATTTTGTATTTCTGATTGATTTAGTTAATGCTGTTACTAAATGACAAACAAGCTAGACTTGCGACATCTACGAAGAGATATTTGGAAAGGGCAATGACACCTACTGTCACGCTAAAACAAAACGACTATAGTGTCGATATCACAACTCGACAGACGGAAGGTCCGCAGCTCAAAAGTTACGAGACAACACGGTTAAAATATTTCATTATTAAAATATGATGTACTTAGATAAATGGCCGCATACCGTCGGTACACGTATATTTCCTTAGAAACTAAGATTGAGAGAAAAAGACATAGAGAAATTTTCGAAAACTCTTAACACTAACTGGTACACGAGTATAATTTGTCAAGCCGCTGCCTTAAACATTCCTACACATTACTCCTAAGGCCGGTACATTTTATTCGTCATACTTACAACAATACACTTTAAGTAATAATAAAGTTTCAAATATTCTCTATGATATCATTTTAATAGACTATTGCATTATATTCTGTAATCACATTACAATGCTATTCAATTATAATGTTATTTCTTTGCCCCGTTGTCTGAATTAACTGCCATCTGGTGTCAAATCTAACTTGAATTTATTATTTGTCGTCAAACAAAAGCGGCTAGATTTGACAGCAGATTTACTGATCAGAATCATAGACAAGTCGGGCTTTCAAAGACTGGGTGGGGTCCTTTTACACGTCGGGCCATTTTAAAAATCATTTCATTACCTACCTATCTTTAGCGCAACATCCACGGTTATGATACCGTTCAATAAGCGCTTATTACATATTAACAGGCTTCGACCCAGATTCTAAAACGATAACTAACGCGACGATTCTCGACGATAGACACGCCCAATCGCATCGCATATTTTAATAATTTATTTCCAGAAATCGGAAGTCAATTAGTGTTTCTACGACATTTTAATAAAAAAAAAGATTAAAAGCTTCAACTGTAAATATTTTAAACTTATTTAATATTAAATGCAATACGTGGCAAATTCACTAAATAAGAAAACTAACGTAAACTACGAATTCAGGCACCGTTATCTTAATCTAATAAATTTAAAATTAATAGAAGCATTATATGGATTTTATGGCGAGGCGAAAGCAATATGGCGGCTTCAGTTACAATTTAGACAACTGAAGTGGCCATTTTGTTTTCTCATCAACACACCACTATTAAACACATTTGCTGCATTGTACAGATTATATAATATATCAAATGCACATTAATTAAACGTAAGTATCACTTAGTTACATAAAAAGGGAGATACCTAAAGACTGAGCTACTTCTGTCAGCAACAAAACGCACTTTCATATATTTCTATCCTTTTCTGTCATTTAGATTTGTCATTTACTAGAGCGAGAAAGAGAGCGTGTTGCGGACTGTCTTGTCGATTCCGCCGCATGCGGTCGCATTCCTGCTATCTGTCTCGCTAAAAAGGTTGGAAGCATAGGAAAATGCGATCCAATGTTGACAGATGTAGCTCAACACTAAATCTCAACAAATATGATAATACTACGTAATATTTAATTTTTAAAATCTCACTAATGTTTAATTTAACACGACGACTTGCTGATAGGTAAGTATTGTTTGTTTACTCTTTAAAAATAAATAAGGAATCTTGAAATACACATGTGGATGATTGTAAATACGTCACAGCGCCATTTTATGGCGGCAAATAAATGAAATGTTTGAGCTTCGAGGATTTACTCCATCCGCCATCTTGCTATCCACATTTCACGCCCTAAATACCTATTATTGATGAGTGCAAATGAATACGAAAATACTTTTACTTTTATAAAAAGATTTTTATGTGCTTTAAGTTATTTGCAATTTCATTACGTATGTTAAATTCATGAAAGAGCATCGTTTTGGCTGTTTAGCCGGTCAAAGTCATCTGAAAATATTTTGTTCTAGGTGCATTTGTAAAAATAAATAGTAATAATTATTGATTTATATTTATATTCTCTACAGGCGAGGTGTAGGCATTGCATAGAGGCCTTGTATTGAATATATGAGGACAGTAAAAATGGTGACGAATTTGTGTAAACTGCTGGAAATACGTAGCGTATCTCCATGTGACATAGTGAACAAAATTTTGGCACATTGCTAAAATTATAATTAGGTATTTGCAAACAATAAGTTTCTTTGCATTGTATTTATACACAACAGTTGATTATATGTATAGAACAATATTATTTTTAGGAACAAGCTATTATTAATTGAAGCATTTTTTAAGATAATTGAATCCTACGATGTTTGATTTGTAACATTGCTCTGTATAAATACAATCTCAAATGAATATTGACTTCATTGCAAATGCAAAACAACTTAAAAATAAGGCAAGAATAAATAAATAGGATATTGCAATCTCAAAGTTCAAATGAACATGTCAGGTAAGTACAGTTAACGATACATTTATTTAGAACTTGATAACATTTAAGAAAATACTTGACAATTTGACTAGGAACGTGTCAGTCAGAGTGCCTAGTGCGAGTTTGTTTTACGTTAACGCGATAAGTTTATGACGTTCAGCGCTGCGATTGGCCCGCTCCAAGGTTTTAACCAATCAGAGAGCCGAACGCGGTAAGCGTTACGCCTTTTTTAAACCTCTGGAAATCCAATTTAAAAGAACCAATTCCAATTCAATTATAACCAATCCAATCCAATTATTCCAATCATTGTTCATGGTGTTCACCATGAACAATAATTTGATTAGAATTGACTATAATATATATGATCTATCGCAAAAATTGTATTTTTTTAATTAGCTGTATTTTTTTTTTTAATAAAACCACTGTTTCGGGTACGAAAATAAAAGCACTGTTGCAGGGCCGCGAAGTCGACATAGATCCCGGGCGGAGTTCACACAAAATACTCAAAGAATACAACTGGACCTCAACGTAAACTCACTCGCACTTAGCGCACTGTTTGTCCGCAAGCCTCGTACAATAACGACGTAAATCAATTTATTGCAATTTATTAATTCTATACGCGAATAATATAACTGTACTTACCACATACATAACGCTTAATAGACATTAAAATGACGCTTTTCAAAGTTTTCTCTAACAATTTCATGTTCACATCTTATAAGTATGTTTAATTATTGCATTGTAAATAAAAACTGACTTGGTTTTTTTTTTAAGTAGTAATACAGAAATAAGGCTTTTTTCTATGTGCTATGTGTACTGTGTACAAAATAATGTGTGTGAAAAAAAAAGTGTATATTTGGTAAGCGTCATTTTAGTGGTTTTAGTCAAGTGCGTGGTGCTTAAGACTTGAGGAGCTTGTTCGCGCGCTGATTGGCCACCGCTATGCGTGTCTCGTTGCTCTCACCCTATAAACAAACCTCATTGTAATCTTACATATTAAATAGGACGCTCTTCACACAAATCTAGGTCTTATTCCATTAGACATAAGGTTAAAAGTGTTAAAGTAAGTATAGGATAAATTAATAATAGTAGGTACACGTCTTGTTAGGTAAATAGGATAAAGGGGACAACCACAAAAAAAAAAAACAATCAACACAAAAGAAAAAAAAAACAATTGTGACAGATGTCACTTATAACCAAAAAAGAAAAAAAAGGGTTTAAAAAAAGAAGACAACAAAAAAGGTGTAAAAAGAAACAGATAACAAAGGAGTATGGTATTAACCAGAGGAAACCAAAAACCAACCAATAAATAGAGTTATTTTACAAATACAGGTGGAGCACGGAGCCGGAGTCATTACATGTAACAGCACAAGTTGATAGACACTTTTATAACCTTTTATTATTAATGTGTAGTACAGAAGTAGAATTTTATTTTCACAACCTACTACAGTTAGTAAAGCCATAAAATGTAATACTTTAACAATTTATTTGCTTACGTATCAACTGTCCCGCCACATGTGACATTTCGATCCCGCCATTTTATCTTTCAGCGATTTTTGGCTTGAAGCGGCAACGCCATAGCGTCTTATTTGTTAAAGTGACACAAAAGCCAATTTGTGCTGCTCAATCGCTTTATGTGCAAGCTGTGCGCCGCTTTATAAAAGTGCTGTTTTATATAAAACTTATACTCACGGTTTTCAGCGACGTGTTGTGTGTTTAGTTAGTTTGTGTGGGTGTGAAGTCTCGTGGACGAATGCATTTATTTATTTTTATACAGTTATTTATTTTTATAAAACTGTAGTTTCATACACGTTACCTGCCTGACTAGTTTTCCTAAAGCATGGCCGCTTTCGATCCCAAGCTATTCTTTATATTTAAATTAGAAATATTTATTAATAAATATATAATAATAGTACTTACATATATTTATTTTAAATATGATAAATATCCTGATATAACCTCATTACTTAAAGTATACTGCGGTGATCTACATTTCATCAATCCTTAACTTTTCTCTCTTCACTTAACTCTTCAAAGAATGTATTTGATTATGCCTTATTTGCTTTAATATTAAATTGTAACACCAAAATGTAGTTAAAGAACAAATATAAATCTTCAATTTTATCAAAAATAAAATGTAAGGGAAAATAAATAACTTAAAATCACTTTGTAAATGAAATGATTTTATTTTCTCATAAAATAAATAAAAAGTACTAGTTTAATAATAAATTATGATATATTATCTCTAAGTTAAGATAGCTACATTGTAATACTAACGTTACATTATATAGTTAGCGTCTTTTCATACTATTCCATAGAAGCAGATATGTATGTTATTGCACAGATATGTAAAAGCTATGAGTTTCAATGTTATTAATTTACCGATATAAATATGTAAAAACAAAATGTAAAATCACGAGGAAATTTCAGCTAAATTGTACTAATTATTTGAGCCGTTAGGATATTTTGTAAGATTTTAAATGATTTGTAGCAAATACATAAATGCTTCTATGAAACGTATTAGAAATCAAAGATGAGATCTGATGCACTTCAGATACAGTTAAGTTTCCTCGAAGACATGTGACTGGCTAAACTCTAATCACTTAAATTGAAACTATTATCACATATCACCTCATCCCTACCGTTCATTATATCCATTTATTCATCCCCTCTTACGAGATAGCCTATCCTGAAGAACAGCATAATATTTGTAAACTGTTCTTATGCATTTTTGACTAATATTCAAAGAAGTACATAGTGAAATTATTTTTAAACTATAGTTTGCTTTTTAAGTGGGCACTGAAATAAATAGGAAGTACGTGTAAAAAACGTGAAATTTCGATAGATAGGAGAGCCAATAAATAAATACAGATCTGAGTGAGATTTGATCCCGTATCATAGGAGTACATAACAATTTCCTTTAAATATATTCCTTTATATCACTTGTGATACAACGCAAGGTATATAAATTAATCATTATTATTATAAATTTGAAGGTTTAAGTCTGCAAGCGACATTATAACGTTCCTAGCATTAACAGTAACACTACATATTAACAGGGGGTAAATGCATTTTCTCAAAATAATAAATCTTGACGCTTCAACTTCTTAACTGTGTAGTAGTATTATAATATTATTAAGTATACGAGATAATGGCGTAAATACGATTAAGTATAACTTTGTAACTTCAACATGTTCTACTGCATGAAATGAGCACCGAAAACTATTATTTAAAATTATGTAGTTTTGTGAGGGGCTTGTTATTTAGGATTGGTGGGTTGGAAGCAGCAGTCCTTGTAAGCGTGGTGGCGTCTTTTTCATTCTGAATTCACCTTTGATGATTAGCACCGACGACTTTATCCATGCACTTAGGAGTAGGTTTGACAAAGTTTCTGTGTAGCAGGTTTTGAACCCCAAACAAAACTGCATTGGGTAGTTAAAATTCTCAACTTTAAACAACACGTATTACAACTTGAGCGTCGAGAAAAAGCAATAAAATACACATACAGATAGATTCAAAAAATGAATACGTGATCACTTGATACAGTAGCGTACTAGGATTACATGTTAAATATTAATTATTACACTTGGATAAATGTATCTCGAGATAGAAGAGAGACACTAAGCAAAATATTTGAATTTTAAATTAATTTTATTTGCCGGTTGCAGATGCATTTACAACTTATAATTAATTCTCCTAAAAAATAATGATAAATTATTTAGGAATACTTAGTCTCAAATTATGGTCTAACTTTAGTCTCAACTAAATAGATATGACATATATGACAACTCTAACCGCCAGTTTAGAAATGTCAAATCCAAAGTCTAGTAATGTCAATGGCTGATAATATTTCCAGCAGCCAATTACCGTTTGAAATTAGAACTAAGTTTTAAAGAGCTGGCAGTCACAAAAGTCCATTTTTGAAATAAGAATACAAAAATGATATTTGAATATGACTTGTATCTGCAACCGGTGTTGTGGGTCAGTCGCGCCCGCGCAGACCACGAGACCGTGTGTGTGTGTGTGTTGTGTTGTCGTGTCCGCCGTCCTTTACTTGAGGAGCTCGTGCGCGCGCTGGTTCGCCAGAGTTATCCTCGTTTCGTTCGATTCGCCCTATGATTAGAACACGCGGTTTGTTTTTGCTAGTTGTTCAATGCACAGCGACTTTTGTTTGTTTTTGGTATGTCATGAGGCCAGTTACACAGGTATTCGATTGAAGAAGAATTAGTAATACTTGTGAATGAGTTTAGTATAAAAATATATATCAAAATTAAGTTGTTGATATTTTGCATTTTTGTTTTCTACAAATAACTCAAAAAGTATCAATTTATTTTAAATGGATTCTTACTCATTCTTCTCCACAACGAAGGAACATTGGATTCTTTAAATTGTAACAGTAAAACATTCAAGTGTGTGCGAAAGGCCTTCAGTCGCTGTCTTTTGAAACAAAAACAATGTTTTTTGTTAGCATTTGATGTGAATGATGTGTTAGTCATGGGTCTAAATCTGGGTTTGTTAGTCTGGATGGATGTGACAACTAGTACATTTACACAATGGCCGTGTGGGATGTGTTGTAGTCATGTCTTGAACATTCGGAAGACACAGAGAAAATCATTCAACTTCACAACAACCAAACTCTACGAAGTATGAAAGGTCATGCGACGAGTGAAGACTAAGAGATGGCCAAAAGTTGGGCTTAAATCCAATAATCGGGATTACACCCAATAATCGGTTTAAGCCCGGTTGATTGCCCGTCTCTAGTGAAGACAGAAGGAGTGATTGTTTGCCAGGTAAGCGAGTGACTGGAACTTTGGTTGCCAACAAGCCAGAAGATAGTTCATAGACACAGTAGACAACTAGTGGCACTTCCACTGCTAAAGTGACAGGCACAAACATATAGATGGTGAAAATGTTCATGAGAAATGTGAGCTGCAGTCAAATTTGTTTATTATAAAATTTTACTGCATCTCACTGTGGTAAGTTTTACCAAATTTTAATGGACTCTTACTACCACTTTTTTATTGGCGTCGTATAAACTGACATGATTTTAAAATAACGACGGTGAAATGCCAATGCCCGCTAACTGACGAAGTTCCGAGAAAAAAATCCAGTCCCAAAAACGTTAGAAGGTAATACTATTATTACTATTGACCTTTAGGATAAAAGCGCGCCGTCGATGCACGTTTCTAAAGCCCGCTAAATGTAGGGTTCCCCTAGCCAAGTTACGCTCGTTTCGTTAACGTCGAACGCTTGGAATAGGCCACGCTCTCAATTCGTTTGCCGTAACTGGGCGTTGAGATGATGCCAGGACAAAAGAATTAGGGGCGTGACAAACTCAAAGCTTTCGACGTTAACGATAGGATCGTAAATTGGCTAGAGGGGCCGGTCATTATAAAATATAAAAAGTATTTTTTTCGAAACATGTCAGTTAGAAATTATCGCACTTTACCGTCGATAAAGAGAAATAAACAAATTAAAATGGGTAGCCATTTTTTTTGGTAAAACTTCACACTATGAATCATACAAAACGACAACATTGCTAAACCATTTTAGAATAATTAGAAGTAAAAAATATTTATATGAATAGAATCTTATAATGCCTTGAAGAGTAGAGATTGTAGAGGAATTTATTAAGAAGAAAATTTACAGAGTGCACGCGAATTCGTCTATCAAACTCTATGGTACGTGACAGTGCGAGAGAGAAGGCTACAAGAAAATACTAATAGAAGTATAATGCGATCCAAATCAGAATAGGATCGATTGCCATGGTGTTACGTCACATTTTACTGTAAAATCGAAAAAAAAAAATATTTACGAACTGTGATCGAAAAAATTTTTAATTCGAAACCAGTTCTTAAATTTTTCACATTTCCTAGTCTTTAATTTTGAAAAATTTCTTCGATTTGACAGTACGATGTGACGTCACAACATGGCAATCGATCCTATTCTCATTTAGAACGCATAATATAGATTAGACTTTTGTGAATGAAGTAATGTTGTAATGAAATACGAGTTTTATTATAAATATCCTAAGGTTCAAATTGATATACTTTCAAACTTCCTTGAGATATAAAAACTGCATCTCTCTTGCGCTGTCAAGTCATTCTTGTTTCGTGCATTTTATATAACAAAATGTGTCTTTCTAAATAATTTGAGTGCTTTCTTATATTTTTTTTTCCTTTTCATTTAGGTTTCCATTCATAAAGACTGTGAACTCCGTTTGCATTCTGTGTTGCTCAAAAGTATTCCACTCTATTGGGATTTTCCATCCCATTACTTAAATAAATTATTTCAGGCCATTAATATCCTGTGGCCACTACTCAACTATTTCGTCAACTACAACTATGTACTCAATATTCATTAATTTAAAAAGTCCTAAATAAATATCGGTTGCAATGGAATTTGGACTTTATCGCATATAACATTAAGTTGGTTGTTCCATGACTTGACAATAAACTCAGATTCTGATTTTAAATATAAAGAACTATACAGATTACGTTCCGTTTTAAAAATCGATTGTCTTTTGTTTCATTCGTTTAGCAGAACGCACCTCGTTGGTGATATCAGATTCTAAATTCAAACGAATTCGCGTGTTCTCATTGGGTAATAATATTACAGTCTCCACCAATCAGGCTCGACGCCTTACCTTGCGGTTGATGCGGTCGATCTGGCGGTTCTGGTTCTCCAGCTCGGAGCCCATGTCGAGTGCCATGTTGCGCAGGTTACCGATCATCGTGTTCACTTGACCCATGTTCTCTTCCATCTCATCCTCGCGAGCGTCGTTTGTTATCCTGGATTAGCCAAATAGTTTGAAAAAAATTATTGCCATTTTAGCAAAATTTCTTCTATCAACGTCAACTATCACAATGGCAAGCTCAGGGAGGCAGACGGGAACAAAGGAATATTTTTTTTGTCTATTTTAATGAATAGTATTTTCTTGATTTTAATAATGCTCAAATTCAATCTCAGTTATAGTACCTAATAAGTTTTAGGAAGAGGTGATCTGTATGAGCGAAAATGTGCCAATCAGCAAACCGGAGTCGAAAACATTTTAAGGAATGTTTAAAGTCAAGGGCTTGATTCAGAAAGCGGTACTCCTGGACACGGCTCGTATTGTTAGGAGGTTTTCATTCTCTGGAGCCCTGACCGCCGCCGCCGGGAGCGAGTGGAAGGTGGCAAAAATAGTATCCCACCGGTATCGGAAACAGGATTTGGACTCTGTTTCCGATACCGGTGGGATATAATTTTTAAATGTTTTTTTTTTATTTAAGAAATATTAAAAAAAATTAACAAGTAAGATAGAAAAGTGAATAAAGAAATAATAATAATAATAACATTTTTTTTATGTGAAAGGTTTAGACTCACCTTCCTATGTATCCGGCTTGTGGTCCTATACCGTTGCGCTCGTCCATCACCCTCTGCGGCTGGTTGTTCACCACCTTGCCGTCGTCGTTGCCCTTCCACGTGCCGTCATCCTCCTTGAACGACGCCCCCCTGCAATCGTAGCACAACACCTGTTACGACATATCTTGGAAACTATGCAAGTTGCTGAAAGACTGACATGCAAGAAAACCACACAAATCGACGCAGAAACAATACTTTGAAACATCCAACCCAGATGATGATTCACGTTAAGCCGTATGATCGAAGTACAAGAGGTACTGTGATTAGCAAAGAAAAAAATGGTTAATGGTTTTGAAAACCGTTGTTTGTGGTTAGTGCGAGCACAGGAGTGATGCAGGCCGTGTTAGTCAATCGTACGCACTTGTTGCACGGCAGCACGCAGATGCCGCAACACTTCTCCATGCCCGACAGATTCTTCTCTGCCTCGCGCATGTCCGCGTTGATCTGGTCCATGCCCTCCTCGATTCTGTCCAATTGCTCTGTTCACACACATCAACAAACGCTTTAGATCTACCCTTGTAAGTTTACCTGCGGTTATGTGTTCAAGCGCCTAACTCTTTCCAATTATGCTCGCGTTTTTTTTTAATTTGTATTTTTTTTTTAGAATTTAAATTTCGAATGTAAATTCTCAACGCTCTCGACAATAACCAGCGCTAAGTGTAAGACATGTATCTGTAACATTAGCTGAGTATTATTCAACTAGTTATGTCCATGCAAGCTGTTAAACTACAGCAATTACTATCATGACATTTCAACGCTAATTGTTAAGCAACTAATATTTAATTGAACAATTCTTTGTGGTGCTTGTGTTGTTAGGTATGTCTTACACTTGATCTGGTTAAAACTAATTCAAGATATAATCATTTACCTTTGAATAAAATGATGTATGTGCTGACACTAAGTGATTACATTACCGTACTCGTAGTGACTAACAATTAAAAAACAGTTTCTAAATATCACTTATAAAAATCTAATCATGCAAATAAACAGCAATATTGAAGAAGACGTGCATAGCTGGATGCGTGACAAAAACTAAATAAAATAATCAATACGGTTTAACTGAATCAGATAATCTCATGTCAGCTCACAGTGCGCTGAGGCGTGAGGCGTGAGGCGCTGCCACGCGCTGAGATCGTTTGATGCACTTTATTCACTAGCTTTAGTTATGATCATGACAAACAAGTTTTACCTTCAGTTTTATCCGTTATAAATAAACTGTTAGCAGATTTTCAATCGTAACAAATTTATCGTCATAAAGTCATTGCCATTCAACGAACTTTTATAAATTATCTGAACTGGCATTTCAGACAAAAGCTTTACTAAATTATGAGTGATGCAAAATAGTATGTTCTACTGGATGCTTACCGCCCTGTTCATCCAGCATGACCAGGGTTTTCATGCCCACCTCGTGACTCTACAACACAATAATGATGTCACTATAGCTCGCCAAACGAATGCGGTGAGGAGTCGGGAGCGGCGCGCGCGCCGGCTCGCACCCTGCGGTGCGCACGGCCGCGCGGGCGTCGCAAACTCAAACCAACACAAACAAACTAAACAGAAACAAAACATGGACATGAGCGCGGCGAGCCACTCCGGCCCGCCGCCGGTGATCATGGGACAAAATAAATCAACTTAGCAAATGAGCGTATCCATTAAGCCATTCCTAAATGAAACGTGAAAATAGCAAAGTATTGATTTATTGAAGAAGAAAAATGAACAAACTAATATGTAGTGCGGCGAGGGGCGGCCCCGCCGACAGACACAGACGTCGAGCTACCAGTACAGACCTACAGCTAACATAAACAGTACGCTGCCAGCCATGGAATGAGCGATACCATACTATACGTCGAACAGACATCGTCAACGCGCATTCATTTATACCGCATATACGCAGATTACGGAAGAGAACAGTAGATTCGGAAAGATAAATAAATATACCTATAAAAAGCGTATCGATCAAATATCAACGGAAGAACTAAACAGATTGCGCAGCTCATTCAAATTAAATCTTCAGCAAAAGATAGAGTAACAGTCTTTTGCGACAATTAGCAACGAACGGCCATCGGGCTTTTCTATTTACACTATATGTCAAGGTCATCCCCATCGAAACATAGATACACACGCAACATCGATCTCAGATAAGTCGTTAGTTAAGAGAAACGTCAAAGAAAAACAAAGAGATTAATTTTATTAACTGCACATTCAAACACAGACGTTCTCACGTTTCGACTACCCATGTGTCAGTTTAACTCTTACCGCCCTGGTGACTCAACATATGAAGCGCTTGCCCCCCGGCGTCCTCGCTCTATACATAAAATACAAATCAAAATAATATATCGTAGGAGAGAGTATCGGGGTGTGTGGGTGGGTGGGTGCGGTGCGCCGGAGTCGGTCGCACGGGCGCGTGAGCGTGGCGTGCAGCGGCGGCGTGACGCGTGACGCTACGGGCGTGGCGGAGGCGACGGCGCGTGCGTGCAGGTGCCGGCCGGGGCGGCGCGCGGCCGCTCACGCCGCGTGGCCCGCGGCCGCGCGCCGCCCGCGCGAGCCGCTAACACACACTACTCGATCCACAACGACATGCATGCAGTGAAGCTTGCAAGTAAAACCAGATTTAGTTTCATCTGTGCTCAGTTTCATATGATTCATGATTTTTTGTGTGATGTTAAGAGTCGTGCGTTGAGGAGAAGCGTTTCGAATTTACTTTGCTCGTTCATTTAGATTCGTTTATGTGAATTCAGTAAAGTTGTTAATTTAGAGTCGAGTACGAACAATATCTGAAATGCAGAATGTATAAGGTATCGGTACGCCCGAATATATACGTTTGTTATGTCGATCGTTCGGCCTGCCTGACGTCGTACAAGATAGAGCTCGTTGTAAGTTGTGCAAAGTGGTGTATATTATCTACATAACGAATAAATATACAAAGATGTGGGTTTTCCGTGATCATCTCCGTGTGTGAGTCTTACAATGTAAACGGTAGTCTCTCAGAGGATGCCCGCACCTTTGCATTGAAATAGCAGTGACGTAATTTAAATACATAATCAATGCGATACCCCCTTAAACTCTTCTACATCGGTGAGCCCATCTTCGGGTCGGCTGAAAACCCTACGATGCTCAACAAAGTTAGCGAAAAAGGATAAAATAGATAAAATTGTAAATAATGTAGTGTTGCAAATTTTGCAGATCACTCACCTCCCTGGTCGTCTAGAGCGACCAGAGTACGAATGCCGGCCTCCTTGCTCTACGCCGCAGAAACAAAAAGTCACAGAGCATGTTAGTTGTGAGGGGTACAGTAGAGTGAGTGGACAGTGGCTTCGAGCCCGGCGGGGGCACGCGGCGGGCGTGTCGCGCACTTGTACAGTCTGTAGCACTTGTGTCGCGGAGGACGCCGTCCGCCGCCGCGCCACCGCGCCGGCTGTCCGAATGTACAAGTGTCCGGTGTCACTGCGGTGGACGAGGGGACGGGGGCGGACGACGTCCTCCCCGGTGTTGAACTGTGTTGTTGAGAGTAATGCTGAGTCTGTACAGTGTCGTATATCATGTCATATTTCGCGAATACATTTCGGCATATAAAATTAATAGTATAGAAATAATATTAGCAAAGTATAACTTAAATAATTAGGTACTTTCTATAGAGACTTTAAACTTAAATGTACTAAAAATATATTGAGAAATAAAATTGGAAAAAATAAAAACAATAATGAAACAGTAATGTGGGTATAATACTGATAATAATTTAGGTTAGGTTCATGTATATTGTGTGAGAGTTAGCATCAGGTGTAGCTCGATATACATTTAAATTGTTGGAGTTCAGTGGCAGGTACGGGGTGTGTTCACGCCCACATATTGACAGTAATGTGAATGTTCGAGAAGGCATGAAAATCATACAACATAATAGATGTACAGTCAACAACAGAGAGCAGCCACTACAACAGAGACCTAAGATACAGATCAACTAAAACAGGATAGAACGAACGTCAACATATACTGATCACGAGGTACAAGGCAAGTTCGCGAGATCAGTTCGTGTTGGCACGTTTACTTACAGAAATCATAAAGAAACACAGAGAACAATAATGTCATCTATGAAGAGTACAAGTATCGTTACCAGACAGGAAATTAAATAGAATAGAAAGTGCGTTGAAACAGTGAGTCAGCCTCGGACGCGGATTCCTTCGGGATCCGAGTGGCACACAAGGGTCTCAGTAGAAAGCAAGCCCAAGCACAATTAATTGACTAGTTTTTTTTTCAGACTCTAAAGCGCACGTATTTCGTTCAAATTACGTACTAAAAGGGGTATTAACTTTAGAGAAGTATTCAAACTAAATATGAGACTTGGATTCTATTGTGGACAATGATGGGCTTCATGCTTTGAAACCTAAAACAGCATTCGGGCGAAATTACAGGAGCTGACGGTTAAACTCTCGGCTTTGAGCTAATAATTTGCCTCTTTGACAAAAAACTAAACGAGGCGATCTTCTAAGAAATACAATTAGGTAATTAACTGTCAGCGCCGAGGGCAGTTCGCCCGGGAGGTAAATATAATCACACAAATGTACAGTTCACTACGAACAACACAAAGGGCTATGGAAGTCTAACATTTTCGGACACAGTAAAGGCACGGATCATGCAACACCCATATATGTATGGTTATAATAACATATAATACTCATTACATATTATATATTATACTCAAATGTAGGGTTCAACATAAAATAAATAAGGATTATGGCCGGATAACTACAATAGATATACATACACACATTTAGAAAAAGATAAAAACAAAATAATATTTAGCGACATCGAAACACAACAGCCAGGGTTAGCAGAGGCTGCGCCCTAGGGGGTGGGACGGCGTCGGGCGTCAGAGACCAAACCGAGCTTGGGGCTATCCAGACACTTCCGTTATACCCCTCACTCCCTCGCATCGAGAACACCTCTCTCACAGATGATCACAAATAATTCACATAATCGACAACACAACTCAACATAATTAAACTATGGGGGAAACTAATTTAATTTCAACTGAATCGCGTCTACGGATATACAAGACCGCACAGTTCTATTGGCTCAGTTATTTCTATTTAGTAATAGATTATAGAGCTTCCAGTAACGTCGCACGCTTGGAAAATTAATAGATCATTCAATATTAAACACACAGGTTACATCACAATTGGTTCAATCATGAATGAAGTTGATATAAAAACGAACGAGTAGTTTAATATATTAAATTAAAATGAACAAGAATTGAAAAGTTTTCATATCAAATTCATGTTAATTTTGATTACTATTAAAGGGGGAAAACGAAGAAATAATATTAAGATAATTTTGGGAGGTATTCTCGAAATCACACACAGATCTCTCCCAGTACAAGATTGCTCAAGGTGGTAAGAGTAGAGCATTAGTAGGATTAAATACACATTAATACTAAAAACAGAGTTATTGTTAATTTATTTCATTCTAAAAATAGTTTTAATTGATAGTGATATTTTCCCCTTATTTATAATTAAAACTAAGTTCGTTATAATTAAAATGAACGTAGTATAACGTAACTCACCTCCTCGCATAGTTGCATCATACGCCGCGTGGACTCCAGTGACTGAAATGTTATAACATTTTAAATTATTTACAAGTTCGAATAAAATGGAAAACTTGTAAGGCTCTTATTTTCGTTCAACTGTTCAAGTTTAACAAAGGGAACTAGTTTCCAGTAAATGGAATTGAAACTTTTATACGGAGAGTATTTTTCAGAATTTCTCTCGTTTTGCAAGTCTTTATAAAATTCTTTTATTTGCTTTGTTGATTTGAATCTTGAGTCACTATGGCAGAAATGGTGTTCGGAAGAACTGCTCCAAAAGGTAAGCATCATATTAATCTGAAAATTCCTGATTATTAAGCTCACATTACTATCAGGTTCTCGATTATAAATTAAGTAATCGAAATAAAAATGCCATCTCTATCGTGGCGGCAGGCTCTCATAGAGGTGCGGATTGATCGAAAGAGTTACTGCGGTACGTCGCAAAAAAGGCTATTAGGGACTAAAGCCTATTAGGCTAAAGGCTAAATACAACTAGGCTATAGGCTAAGGAAGACTGGGATTTAGTTAAAGTCTGACAATCCAGAGGATAAGATGGATTTTGATGATTTCCCATTTCATGGCGGCTCCACGTTTAGTGCCGTGAAGCTGCGTAAACAGGCGTGAACGACTTGTGAAGTCAGGGTGTGTATTCACGACTCCAAAGTGGAGCCGCCATCATAGCAGGTAAGGTTGTTGAAGTAAAGTTACAGAACAACGTTTCATCTGTCAAGCTGAAAATTATACATAACTAGCTTTCCGCCAGTGGCTTCACCCGCATGCAAGTTTTATCCTCTTAGAGGGTGAATTTTTGGAAATCCTTTCTTAGCGTTTGCCTACGCCATAAAAGGAAGCCCTGTGCAAAATTTCACGATCCTAGTCGCAGTAGTTTCGGATGTGCGCTGATATGTCAGGCAGTCAGTTTCTCCTTTTATATACACAGAAGATATAGAATATAGATAGATGAAGTGTACAAATAAAAGATACTAACATCATCGGTGACCTGGCCGGCGCGTAGTTGCAGCTGCTCGAGCTCGCTGCGTGGCGCGCCATTTTCGGCGGGTGGCACTGCAGCAGGCATCCTGGAACAAGCCAAGTGGCTTCATTATTAACCTATAATAAAATTTAACAATTTTTTGGAGTCTTCTTTTTTAGAAGTCGGTTAAAAAAAAGGTCAATATACCTATTACATGCTGAGAATTTTGATACCGTGACTTGATACAGGATAGTTCTTATGTGGCGATAGAGACGTCGCTACAGGTCACATTGTACTCGGAAGCTACGGGCTAAAGAGTGGTTAACAGCAAAGGGCTCTCGTACAAAAAGGCCGCTTGCCTGTTGTCATTCAGTTTTCTTTAATGTGAACGTTTGCTCATACCGTTGACCCGCGACCGTCAACAAGCGCTGAACCATTCATTTTAACCTTTCAACCGCCTATCTTTGACATATCCAATAGTCATCATCATCAGCCTTTCAATGTACCCACTGCAGGGACACAAACCTCCTCTCTAGGAGAGGGAATGGGCCGTAATCCACCACGCGGGCCCAGTGCGGATTGGTGGATGTCACATGTCTTCGAATGTTTGGTTCTAGGGTTCTTGAATTTTGATAACGACAAATGTATTTAGACATTTAATGACTTTTCGGCATTCATTATTTTTATGTCCTGCCTGTGTTAGTCATATTTTGTATTTTATTTAATTCAATTTGATGTATATCCAACGTTACCTTATTTTGATTTTTTTTCTAATTTGTGCTACTACCTACCTTATTTTATTTTATAAAATTGCTGTGCTCGACAGGGTCCATGTGCACTTATAAAACTATTTGTAAGATCTTATGTAACACATGTGTTTATAGCAATAAAGAATTGAATTGAATTTAGGACATGCCGGTTTCCTCACGATATTTTCCTTCACCGATTTGAGAGCAGTGGATATGAAATAAATTACACAAAGTAATGCGCCTGGCTGGGTTTGAACCCACGACCTACAACTCGTAAGTCGGGGCCGTTACCACTCGGCCACCACTGCTCTCAATAGTCGCTCGCTTTTATTCCGCCAGTTTTTTTACTAAACACTCCATCTTGTAGGCTCTTCTGTCACTTATGAGGATTGGAGAGCTAAATGAGATGGAGAACTCAGTCCCAAATATACATAAAGTTATACAAGGTTGTACAACCATCTGCTTATTCACGCTTGCATTTACCAGATCACAAAGACGACATTTTTTATATCTCTCGCACACGAATGCTTCCGAAGATTGACGATAGCTCACAACGTTTGCGGGTCAGTTGCGGGTCAGTTGCGGGTTAATTTGTGGCTTTAGCAAAACGGATTTCATTTTGTCATTACTATTTATTTCAATGTCCTTTGTTTGACAGCAGTTGTTTTATGGACTTTACAGGGATTTTGGGATATTCTTCCCAAAATCCCTGTAAAGTCCATAAAACAACATGTTTTTACTCAAAAATAACATTAAAGAACCGTCAGCTAAGCAGTGGCTAATTTAATTTAAAGTTGTTGGCTCATAAAGCCGGGGACTAAAAGAACGAATGTTTAAAGTACGTGACAGAACTCGGAATTAGGAAGTCCGGAGTAATCCAAGTCTTCGACAAATTCACGAAGGGGATTAGTTAAGCGAAGAGGCAATACGCGAGTTCGGGTCCATATTGTTGAATTCGTTGAAGTGGAATCGCGACCTCAAAGTGCGACTGGAAAGTGGAGCGTGGGAAGGTTCGCACTACATGAATACACTGGAGATGTCAGATGGTCTAGTAGAGGTCGCAAACGCGTTAGATGCAAGGCTTAATCTTGTCCTTAATTAACTTGTAAGAAAGCTATTGAGTATGACAGAGGACAGGAAGATATATAGCCAGCAATGGCATTTTTCCATTATCTTCTATTATTTATCACACTGGACTGGCTGCCGTCAAAGTGCTTTTGTCCCCGTTCGATATTCGCCATATTGGCGCTGTCGGCCACGGTGACTGCAGCGAGTGTCTACGGTACTAAAACTGGTAAGTAATGTCATGGTCAATCTATCTCGTGGCCTGGTACCCTCAACTCTTACTTGTACCACAAGTCGCTCAATATCTACCTTCCCTCAACGGCACACATGACCAAAAACTGTGAGGATACGAGACTGTACCATAGACGATAAACTTATAAGAGCTATCAGAAAAAAAAAATACTAGAACATTTGCACTAACTATACCTACGTTCAACGTTACGACAAAAAGGTCTTGAAAAACTAAATGTATGCAATTTACGTTGTTTACTACCGACTTAGCACTACAGATAGACACGATTAACTTGCGAACGAAAATAGTAGCAAGTCTGGCCTTGGGTTGACCTTACATATAGCCTTATTCCGCAGTTTACCATCCTGTGTTACCTAACTTACTATACGTTGCTCTAATTTAAATTAACACGCTTTGGTAAAGACCTTTATTTTTTATAGTTTTTGAAATATAACATGGCCTATGAACATGGCTGTATAAGCACCTTTGTTTTCTTTTTATTTATTTAAAGAGTGTCCATAGAGTTTCTTACACGTTCTTCTTCATAGAGATCTACGCTTGGAACGTGCAAATTAGCTTCAATTTTGAAAATTCAAAAGTGCCTGTAAATGGTCTATTTGAAATAAATTATTTTGTGTTTGAGTTTATAGGTTCGCGCTTGACCGCTGACGATGTGGTCGACGATGGAGCGCGCATACCTAGAAGTAACCTGTTCACTCTTGACTAAATATATAAATATTTAGTCAAGAGTGAACAAAATATATAAAGAGAGATAAATAAATAAAGATTCTCGGATTGTAGCCATCAGGAAGATGGTTTGACCTAAAGCATAGACGTATTCTGCGCCTGGTGGTGGAGACCACCACCGGATACTGGGTACATAATACGCACCACACAGTCCCCTGTACAGAGCGTACCATCAAGGACACATCCATTAAAGTTCATTTTTGCTTGCAACAGAAACGAAAATTCCAAGTGTTTGGCTTAGCGCCGCGCCGCATGATTCAAGCGATATTTTTTTTAAGTGATCAGGCAAAAACAAAGGGGACAATCACGCATGTGCTTCTTACTGCACAGGTAAATAAGTTGAACTAAAATTGCAGTCGTTGCTATGGTTACGCGCAGTCCTCCGTTGTGCTGGTGCAGCACTTTGATTGAAACCCGAAAACCTGTTGTTTCGTATTGAAGGCCGATCGCCATTTTGGTTATAATTATATGCCGCGTACTGAACACCATTGTAAACCTTAGAATCAGTGGAGGTATCCAGTCACCTTGATAAACCTGAGAGGTGGAAAGAGGCGGGCTGGATGGAAAAGGCCTGCCCATGATTGCCGCCATGCCAAGACCACCGCACAATTGTCCATCATGGATTGAGTGCGGAAACTAAACTGTAACAGATATTTGACCTAAATATGGAACACGAACGCATCTGAACTTGACCTTAATTAAAATAGCTATCGGATGAAATGCGTGGTTGTTAGGTAAATGTCGATGTGAGGCTGTACCCTGACCTTTGAAAGTTTAAACCTACACATCGATGCTATAACGTAGTTCTGAACTTCAAACGATAACCCTTCTACAGAAACCCGTGGCAGAAATAACAGTATAATAATCTGTTCCATTTTTATTATAATACCAGCTTTAGCCCACGGCTTCGCTCTCGGCAACAGATTATTTTACTCTACCATACCTTACTTTTTTTTTCATAAGAACCTTCCTGACAATAACAAACATAACAAAAAAAAAGAATTAGCGAAATTGGTTCAGTTATTCTCGAGATTTACAACACATTTTGCGATTTATTTTTATATATACAGGGTGTTTGGTGCATCGTTTGCCAAATTGATTTGGTCGATAGTATAGATCATTTGCTATATCTTCAGCCCCAATAAATCATTCCTTGCCACACCAGTTTTTTTTAAACACGTTTTTAACTTTTATTCTGAAAAACACCGGATTTCAGCATTTAAGCTTACATAAATAAAAAAGTTATTAGTCTATCCAACAAAATTTATTTTTATATTTAAGTGTACTGTTGTATGGTTCTATGAAATCCAAAATTACTTGCTAGTAACGTGTAGTTTTTCTATAAAAAACCTACAAAGTTTATGGGACATGACAAAATAATTTTAAAACTCAACTTTAAATTTCTATAAAAAAAAAACTAAAAGCGTTGGAGATCTTCGAATTTCTCAAAAAGTTCTCTAGTTAATGCCCTTTCCAATGGTGTGCAATATGCTAAAAAAAACCTTTTATTGACTTCATTAATTGGCTAAATGTAAAAAGACAGAGGTAATTTCAGAGACGATTCAGTGTGAACGTTTGGGCAGGAGTAATTGCAAATCATGTGGTTAGACCGCACTATTTACCTCTACGTTCAAGATCGGAGGATAATCCTTTGTTCTTGATCACGGAACATACATGACTAATATTGACAAAAACGAAGGCCAGGATATGCCGAATCTGATACTTAGCAATTTCTTTTTTTGTAAAGTGGGCAAACATCATCCAACAAAGAATCCCGCCAATGGGCGAAGCAGGAAACAGTGTCAGTCTCTTACTGACCAAATACCCCACCCCGTTTCTTCCTTGCTTTTCGCACTGGGGCCAAGCCTTCCTTACAGAAAGAGACCCTGGGCCCCAGTAGGCTTCGACCCTTTTGCAGAGTCCCTACGGGATACTTAGCTAATTAGATTTTCATGAGAGCTCAATTAAGATGTTATTTGAGATACAAGGAAGGGTTCTCGCCGTCCGAGCGTCTGGTAATCGTCCGAAACGAGCCTTAGTCGTCGACGGCGCGTTCTAGTTCCGCGCCTTAAGGAGTTGTCAGCAAACGTATAGGCCCAGCAGGACCGAAGCCTACAGGGGCCAAGGACCCGTTTTCTGAAAAGAATGTCCGACCCCGGTATGAAGGCTAAGTAGGAACAGGGTGGGTCGTTTAGTCAGTGAGAGTCTGACACCATTTCCCGCTACGTCCAACAGCAGGATTTATCATTGGATGATTTTTCCCACCATAAAAAAATCTCGAAGTGTTTAAAGTGTGAATTAATAGACAGATACTAACTTATCCGAGGGCAATAAACGAGTTTACGACATTGACGACACTTAGTGACACTGCGCCACCCACGGACGTTAATTAGAGAAGCTTAAGCCGTTAATTCGCAGCGTGTTTTATCGTTACATAAAAACATCGGCGCGCTCTCAATGGCGACCTTTATACGGTAATGTATTATAACACCGGCGGCAGGCTTGGGACTCATAATCTGCCTCGCGGTTGAAAAATTCATTAAAAAGTTCAATACCTACTCCTGAAAGCTGTAAAATTCATGAGAGCGTTGTAAGCCCTTATTAACATAGAAGATATCTTCAGCTGAAAGAGCTTTGTGAAATTATGTTGCCAAAGCTTTTGTACTTCGTAGTTCAACGCCCTGATTCCTCAGTGAATTTGCAATTCAAGGAAGGCAAGCCATTCAACAAAATTGCTATTCGTTAAATTCCATCGAATTAAAGTTAGAAATTTTGCACATTTGAAAAAAGTGTGATTCATACAAGGTCTCTTGATTACGGCGCTAATGAAAGGTTTAGGAGCTATAAGATTACAGAGCATTAAGCTATCAAGTTATTTTTAGGCAGGGTTTAGTGTACGGGCGGCGCGACAGTTGGCAAATGTATAAAGCGTAGATATAAGCGCAGGACACCCCTCGGGAGACACGGGCGGCGCGGCCTTGACGCGCGAACAAAGGGCGGGGACAGCCAATCTCACACGTACCGGCTCATCTAAGCCAGGATTGTTTGTAGACAGGGATTTGGGCGAGCAGTCAGTTGGAAAAAACAGCCTTGTTTTTCAGCCTTCTCGTAAACTTAAACATTTATGTTCTGCTCCATTTAACTACGCCAGGATTTATTTAACTTTAATTCCACCCTTTAATTCCCAACTCCAACATTGATGTATGTACCCGTTTTAACTTTTTAATGAGCGCAGAGAACAGAGATATGTACACCTATGTGCTTAGTATGTTTTAGCTGGAACAACACAGAATGTTAGCCTAGGAGAAAAAGGTTTCTTTAACGTATGTAGAATTGTAGAGTCAATGCTCCTGAAACCGCTGACTATTGCATTGTTAATGTGTTACATGAAAATGGTCCCGTTTGAGCTTTCTAATCTTGCTTTTCACAGCACGAATTCACAAAGGCGCTTTCCACGCTTTGTTAAAATGAATTCAGTAAATCTTTAACAAACGGTGAACAGGTTGGTTTCAAGTCTGAAACAGTTTTCGGAACTTATGTTTTATACAAAGTTAATAAATAAGGAGACATAGCAATGGGTGAACTTGGGCCACGTTCAAGTTACGGCAAGTTGGCATTGTGCCCGGGCGAGCCAGAACGACCCACTTCTGTCGCGACAATTACGACTGTAGGCTGGCAAGTGATAAATCGGTGACTTAATAGATATCATTTATAAGTCTTTTTTATTTGGACTATATGACGTGAATCAGTCATCGATAATGAACTCTGTAATACGTAACAGCCGCGGTAATCTCTAAGAAAAAAATAACTTTTCAACAATAAATCAAAATGGAACCTAATTTGAAAAAGTCTTTGTCTAACAGACAACAGTGAGGCTATTTGATGGAACATTGATTTGATTTTAATTAGAAAATACTTTCAGACTATACTGGAAGGTCGAAAATAAGTCTTTGAAAAGAATTTTGACAAGGACGAAGTTAATAAAGACCTGATAATATTTTAAAATCCATAACATAACTAAATACACAATGAGAATACATGAAAGTACCTATTGTTCGTAATACTGAAAGTATATTCGTTCGTAATAATTCCGAGCGTTGCTTTGCAGGTTAAAAGTTGTCGTTATTTATAATTACTGCGATTACTCGCTAACGTGTGTTTGTGTACAGAGAATACACATTCAGAATTGGGCTCTTAAAAGTTATAGCCGGTCACTTAACTCGTATTCTCAACCGCTCCACAACCTTCGGAACAAAGGCTTCAAACAAATCGAAGCGACAGTCTCAAAAAGTTCGAATAGTCGATAGTTTTGCGTAGTTCGGGATCGAAATGTTAGTTTTGTCCTTGTCTGCCAGCTTTTATAAAGAATCTCTACTACAAACTAAATCTGAAGAGTTTATTGCGTTGAACGCGCTAAACTTGGAACTACAGGATTGAATTGAAAAATTATTTTAGTGTTGAACGAAGAAGCCCATAAAAGGTGAAGGCTATATACATATATATAGAGTTTATATTATCTATACATATAAAAGGAGAAACTGGCTGACAGACATATCAACGCACAGCCAAAACTAATGGGCCTAGGAGAGCGAATTTATGCACAAGGCTTCCTTTTATGACGTAAGCGAACACTAAGAAAGGGATTTTCAAAATTCAGCTTCTATAGGGATGTAATGGGGGTCTAAAGTTTGTATGGAGAACCCTACTTTCACGCGGGCGAAGCTGTTAGCAGAAGGCTAATCATCATCAGCATCAGCCTTTTACTGTTCCCACTGCTGGGACTCAGGCCTCTTCTCTAGAAGAGGGAATGGGCCGTAATCCACCACGCGGGCTCAGTGCGGATTGGTGGATGTCATATGTCTTCGAATCAGAAGGCTAGTACTATATAATTTCTATGAGCAGAGCAGCGACTAAAAACGCGGGTGAAACCACAGAAGACAGTTACTCTTCAACAAAAACTTAACAAGCACACGATAAACATTTTCATGCAGAATATGCTCATGAACAAAACAATAGAATACCGTAGTGATCGTTTACGTGAGCATAGCGTGCCGAGCAGTAGCGACCTTTGAATTTTAATGACAGCTTGTAGTTAACCCTGCACAGGATGCCTGCGGGACCATTGTTGCCTGTTTATTCATTAAACTGTCTCCGCCTGGTACCTGCCCGCATCATATACTTATCTTAATGGGCACATGACGAAGTGCTGCGACACATTTGTCAGGAGGGAGGAAACTTCGCCTTGACCTTGTAATGTGGCAAGTTCAATAGCACCATGAAAGCTCATTGCAGCACCTTGAATTATTAGAAATTGACGGTAACCTCTAAAACGATTAGGGAAAGGAAACCAAATAGACGGACTCCGAAGCACGAAGTATTGCGTGCTCCTAAAAGGAAGATGAAGCAATTCATAAATCATTTTACGCAACGACACTTTAACCATTAAATCAAGAACTTGGTTAATTGATAGCAATTAATGATTGATTAACCTTGATAGGAATCGTGATTGAGTACTTCAATATTGTTCTTGCTTTATTCTACTTCGTTCGCCTAATGTGTTAGATTCACGATTACCTGCAGACTCAGATGAATCAGTACAATTAGCTCTGTAGGCACTAGTTCTGATATCAGAGTTATTTCCGTAGGACCTGCTCCGTTCAACTCATGTTTAAGTAATGAGTAATGTTTATAAAACATATGGACAATGCTGCATTTCGACGCGTTCTGTCAATGCAACGGCAGACGATAATTCTTGCTTCATCAATGTGATTGTTTTGAAGCGTAACTACACGTGTACTAAAGTCTGGCTACGCTACGCACCTGACTACGTTCACTTAATCTTTGTTACGAGTAATGTTTAGTCACTGCGAGAGATAAAAGGCTTCCCCAAGACTGATTTTATTGGTTTGAGGTATTGTTCGCGGAAATAGTTTATTACAATGAATACATACACACCAAATACATCTTATTGACGAGACGAACTCTTCATATTCAACAAATATGATCCGGCTCGAAGCACCACAAGCATTTTTTGAAGTAGCTGTAAATTAGCGATTTCTAAGGACCAATTCACGGCAGTGGGTATGGGAAAGGCCTTTGTAACTGGACAATACAACGAGTCCAAAAGGTTTCCTATGATGATCTTTGTTTAAGGAAAATAATTCATTTGATACAAAACGAAAATTTATGATTCATTTCGGGATTTACAGTTCTGATTTAACATGACATGCGAATTTCGCGAGAGGCATGTCCTTCACGCAGAGGTCAGAGCGCGTGATTCATGCATCTCATCTGCTTTACGTCATTGCCAGTTATCTCTCTGTACAGACGCCCCACCCCCTCTTCAATGTCGTCGACATGTAGGTAAATTACTTTCATACGCATGAACTTTACGGGTTTGATTCAAATTTAAAGTCTTCAGAATTATTAATAAGATTTGTGATGGTACTTTATGGCAGGATTCATCACTCAGATGTATTTTGAGCTAAAATTGCCGGGTCCTAAAAGTGCGGGTAGCAGTAATCTTAGTATTTGCGGAGCTAGGAGCTGACGACGGAGCACGTCCGTAGAGCCGAGCGGAAAATCAATAAACGCGCGCAACCCCCGCGCGGTCCGCTCGCTCCGACCCCTGCCGCCACCACACTTTATTGCAACTTTTCACTTGTTTACGCATCAAGGAACTTATAATAAGAAACTGCAAAAGTCGAAGGCGAGACGAGCTCAACTAAATAGATAAAAATGGTGATCACTATAACTTGAGCGTTAGAAAGTTATTGGAAAAAGTCATGGAAGATATCTTTAGCCGTATCTGCGACTTTATATGCCCAACGAAGTTTGAGTTAAAATCCAAACTGAATGTAGAGACTTCAAAGAGGTAGACGAGAATAAATAAAATCTAAATATACATTATAATGTGCCTCCTAAATTCCGTGGGAGTTCCTCTTTATTTGTAAAATGATGTTGAACAAAGTACCTGCAGCAATTTGCTTAATCCTCAACTTCTGGCGAAGGGTTTACAAAGGACGATCAATTCTTAATTGGGTACGTGGTTAACTGGCTAGTCTAGCTAACGAGATTATATGGCATGCATAAAACATGCGTTGTACAATATTAAATTACTAGACTTTCATCATGCTGTTTAAATACATAGAGGTTGTTGGTGAGATAAACATTCACAAAATGTCTAGACAGAACAAAGAAAAGCTGTATAGTTATGTATGTGGATGCCTGAATAGGGAGAGACCGAAGAAACGATAAGGAAAGATTATGTGTAAGATGATATGATAGAAAGAGGGTGAATATGGAGATGACGGTTTAAAGAGATGTATCAAGGGAAAATACGCGGTGTTTTAACCCCAAATATATAGAGATAAGCGTAGAAAAGCGACAGGAGAGATAAAATCTGCTGTCAAGTTAGTTGGAACACATCATTAATGATCAGCTCACTATCTTGCGCCGTTGAGCACATGCCCGCTACAATAAACGGGCCTGTGGGAATATCGCAATAATTACTGAGATCGGCAAACGGATTAGTATTAGCATTATATTGTTGTTAACGCTGAGATTTCTGCAACACATTCTCTTGTCTAAATCCCTAATTGTTATAACGACACTCAAGAGAGAGGTATGCTTTCTTCGTACCAATTTTCATTGTCATTTATTTGAAATGTTAAATAAATTCCGTCGTATTCTAGTTATATTCAGGTCTGTTAGTTTTGTCTTAACCTTTGATATTAAAGAAAAACACGTATATTCAGCGAACATTACATTTCCACGACCTCGCTCCGGGCAGTTTGGGCTCATTACAAAAATATTAACCCTCGTTACTACTAAGATGGCGGCGGTGACGTCATAGGAATCATTTTAGTAGATAAACTTTGGGAATTAATTTGGCCTGAGTTCAGATGAGGATGTTGTCAGCCATTCCAAACTGCTGACGCACATTTTTATTAGTGTCCGTGTTCGTGAGTCAAGGGCCTGGGTATTAGAATACGGATTAGGAACATTAATTTATTATGAACTGGCTTTTATTGTATTCCAATGTTTCGAGAACCAATAATGCCCTTCGTGTTTGGGGTAACGGCTCTTCAAGATAATGATGCTTTTATGGCACCATAAAGTTTGAATTAGCTACATTAGAAAATCTGTCGGAATCACCGCAGGAACTGTGCCAAAAAAATTATCGGCAGCAGAAAAACAGCAGATAAATAGATGAATACGAATCCTGTTTGCAATCAAATAAATGATTGGTTTTAGCAAAAACCATGTCAATTACGCTATTGAATGTTTCGACGGATCACAAGAACAAAATCGTATCGAAGATAAATAAGACGGAATGTATTTTACTGCGTTTTAGTATTGTACAAATGTACATAAGTACTAAACACTTGAAATAACCAATCGAAAACTATCTTATTACTTACAAGGAATATCAAAACTTCATTCAGTAAATCGATTTTTCATATACGATGTGTTCTTTAGACCCGTCGATTCATTCTGTTCTATTATTACATTCAATAATTCTCACAAAGCTCGTTATAAAAAATATGTTGTGGATGCAGTAGGTCATGAAACCATTTGCCATTCAGGTTGGAAAGCCCATTGACGGAGCCAGCCATTAATGTGCTTCTCACGCCAATTAGGTTACTTGAGTAAGGTTCTGCTCCACTGCATATTTATTATTTATAAGTTCTATTTATATCTTCAGCAGTTTCTTTCTTTCATAAAGAAGTTTCTATAATACGTAATGGGAGTTATCCAGCGAAAGTTCAAATAAGTTTCCCCTGTAATTGCTGGGTCAACTTTGTTTCGATTTAATCCCCACCAGACCATGAGGTGTCCGAGAAAGGAAAGCATAAAAAACGAAACTAGCGTTTGAACGTAGAATATATTAATGTCTTTAACACTCAGAGAAAAAAGTATAATATTCGACTGTTGGAAGAACTTTTAACATTGGTTCAGTAGTTTCAAAAATTACTGTGTAAAATCATGGGTTGATGCGAAAGCGTAACACCTAGACTCTAGGATCAAGGCAAGGAAGATACAGGGTGGGTCGTTTAGTTAGTTAGAGTCTCACACTTTCCCTTTCCGCCCATCGGAATTCATCACGGGATGATTTTTCCCACATTAAAATAAAATAAAAACATACAACTTACAAATTTCACCTTTCTTATAGTATAGTATAAATGTGTCCGCAATAACAAGGTTGCAGCTTGTGCAAATCCCATAAAAGAACCTTTTTATACGCACAGCTGAGTACCTGCCATTTGTTCAATGTTCATTACAAAGGCCTCAACGTACGTATCATGGCGCTAATACAGCAATTTCACGCCATGAAGGCTTTTAATTTCCTCTCGTCCGGCGGAGAGCTGGGGAGAATAGACTTATAGGATCCATGTATAGTTGTATCGCTTAAGGTAGGATTACATTGCGCACACATGGGCCTGCCGATTGCTAAGTTCATTTTAGCTTGCACTTAAAACGAAAATTTGAAAGGTTTTCTTTGGTGCCGCGCCGTAGGATTCAAGCGAAATTTTTTTGAAGTGATTACGTTGAGGCAGAAATGGCTGCGTTGGTACGCCGATTTGAACGCATCGGTCTCCATACATTTTATATGGCAACTAGATTTGTAGAGCTACATTAGAATCACGCTATCCTACGTCGTTCTACGTACAAATCAGACGTGAAGCGTGCTTCGGTCTAATGAATTTCTAGCGAAGCAGAGCATACAGCGAACCGACAGCACTGTGACAACGTAATACGGTTTCAAATACCAAACCGAGATCAATTGCAAGCCCCGCGATGGTACGCCTTTCTTGGAGCATCGGTCTCCATACATTTTATATAACAACTAGACTTGTAGAGCTAGGTACATTAGATACACGCCACGCGTCGTCGTTCAACGTACAAATCAAACGTGAAGCGTGCTTCGGTCTGATGTATTTCTGGCGAAGCAGAGCATACAGCGAAACGACAGCACTGTGACAACGTGATACGGTTTCAGATACCAAAACGAGATCAATTGCAAGCCTGGGGCCTGTATTCGTTGAAACTAGGTCGCTAACTCCGTAGCTCTAATGAAAACAAAGGTGCCTGCGGAAAGTTTATGTTGCATTAGTTTTCTAGTTACATTATACTCCCATGTTGAGTTAGACTGTGGCTGTTCGCCGGTGACATTTAATCTAGTAAAATTGATGTGTTTAATTATCCGCTCTGCGGTTCATCATCATTAGCCTTTTTAATGTTCCCACTGCAGGGACACAGGCCTCCTCCACCACGCGGTAATCCACCACGCGGGTCCAGTGCAGATTGGTGGATGTCACATGTCTTCGAATCATCGGTTCGCTCTGCGGTTATAAGTAAGGAATTCTATTGTAATAAGACTGTACCCCTGGCCGTATGTTATTAATCTGAAACATTTAAAAACGAATGCACGCAACAACGAAAAATGTTGTTGTCATTCGTTGTTAAGTGTTTCGGATTAGTAAACACACGGGGACGTGTTATTCGATATTACATTTTTCGGGATCATGTAATTCGAGATGTCATGGTTTCGTTGTCAAGATTTCCGTAGTAGCGTGCATTCGTTGTTACGTCTTTCGGATTAAATTTTCAGGAAAGTGTTATTCGAAATACGTTTTTCGGCATCACGTAACACACTCCCCGTAGGACCCATACAGATTATTTTATTTTTCTTGATTCCGATCCTTGATTAGTCTTTTGGACTGCTATTGTTCTTTTCTAATAGGCAGTAATTACTCAAAGAGCATGATATCTCCCTATGAGTTCTCAGTTTCCCAAGACTGATCAGCCTCTTCAACGTAGGTGACATTGAAAATAGCCCTCCTATTCATACTTAGTCAAGGTTTACAACCAAAGAAGTGCTGAATGGAGGTCGCACGTACTTTTTCCTTTGGTTGGTCCTTCTGATGTCTAATCTTGTGAGATTGTTGGTGACACCTAGGATGATTTATTGTCCTGGCCTTTTTTGTGGGATTGTTAGAAAGCATTACCGCGTCCCGGGGTCGCAAATAGTACCTAACCGAAGGTACACAGGAGGGTGTCAGCCAGTAAAAGTTTGACTGTTCCCCTCTTCTTGCACTCAGAGCGGACATAAAACCACGGCAGGATGATTTATTGATAACCGCTCGACCGATTTTGTGAAAACTTCACATAAACCATCTTACTAAATAGTCCGAACAAAGCCTAAACATTTGGTTTGGTTAAGTGAGCCCGTTCTTAAGTTGTAAAGTAACAACGAAAAGTGGCATCGATTTTTATACATGTATGGATAGGCTCGCATTTGACTACATCTCACCTGATGGCAAGCCACGATGTGGCCGATGACTAAGCACGTTTGCCTAGAAGTAACCTATTCACTCTTGACTTAAAAGACCCTAGGTTGTACCACATTATATATGGAAAATAATATCGTTCAAATATCCGCCACGGTTTCGGTGATTTGTCAAAATAGATTCAATATATAGATAGCCAATTTACGGTACGGAAGTACCGTCATCCGTCAAAATTGGCTTCAACAATAGTGGCCGCTATAAACTGTCAAAGTTCGGAAGTTCCCTATTAGAACACTCACTACAATATAAGGAACTAGCTTTTGTCAGCGTTCACTACAATATAGCCTATGTCACTTAGGAGTAAAGCTGCTATCTATTGTTGCTAAAATTTTTCCAATCGGACCAGTAGTTCCAAAGGTCCTACAAACAAAAAAACAAACTTTTCTTCTTTATTATATTAGTGTAGACTAGCTTCCGCCAGCGGCTTCGTTCGCGTGAAAGTCGGTTTCTCCATAACAACTTTCAACCCTCGTTTTAATACCATAGGATGGAGGTTCATAAAATCGGATACGGATAACTCTTGGCGGATGTCTACACCCTATAAAGAATTTACCTGCCAGATTTTACGTTTGTAGGTGTTATAGTTTCTGAGATTTCGTGATTAATCAGTTAGTGGTATTTCGCTTTTCCATACATAGATAAGTATGCCTTATAATAATGTTCTAGAAAAGCGTGCTCCATCGTCCATCATACATCGTTGCTTTACATCAGGTGAGATAGTGGTCAAGAGCGACACTATCAACAATAAAAAAGGCGTGTTGATCTTCGCAGTTGCTACTCCCGAACTTTTCAGCTTCAACGACCATCTGTTCTGCGAGCAATGTACTCTGCCCATTGCCACTTAAGTTGGGCGATTCTTCGTGCTATATCGGTAGCCTTGCGAATATTTTCAATCCTGATAGGATCACGCAAGGAAACTCTAAGTGCAACGTTTTCTATTGCTTTTTAGGTGACTTTAAGCCTTCTGATGAGGCCTATTATATAGTGGGCGTCTGTTCGGTTCATGAGGACGTTTTGGAACCAGATTTTATGTATACCCTAGCAGGAAAGATAGTACTTACTGCATTTTGGTGTACAATAAAGTTTAATCTATCTATCTTGAAATCATTTTTGTATTTCTTCTACATACAGGATTTTAGATACAATTTCATAATTAGTATCTATTATTATTAGAATTTTTGCTTTTAATTTTTTTTTTTTGATAATAAAATAGTCATTTTTTGAAATAAAAAGTATGCCTTTTTAAAAAGACATAAGTATCAAGATTGTTTACGTTTAGTTAACTACCTACCTAAGACTTTGAAGTATAACCTAATTCATACACATTTCTGTCGTTACATTTCCCGCTCAATTTCAGTAAGGTTCAACTGAATATGGACTAAGCGGAAGCGACAGCGGAGAAGTTAATCCCGACATAAATCCATTTAGGTTGCACGGCCCGACTGTTTCAGTTCATCGCCGAAGGTATAATATTACATGACATATTCATGACGGCTCCAATACCGATAGCGTGTTAGCTTTCCGTCTATATTGATGACACGATATCGAATTTAATATTGGGGTAGGAAATGTATTTGTACATACTTCAGTTTAATAGATAACCCACTGGTTTATTTGGTTCTAATCTATCAATAATCACACTGTATTTGTAATTAAGTATACTAAAAAGCCAGGGTGTCAAGTTTGTTTAAATAACGTGAGTAAGCTAAAAAGCCAGGGGGTGTCAGGTTTATGGTCAACTATGGTGTAGTCATCTGTAGGGGCCCAGCAGGTTGAAGCCTTGAAGTTGAAGGTTGAAGCCTTCTGGGGCCAAGGGTCGATGCGAAAGCTGAACACTAGGGTCCGGGAATTAAGGTAATAAGGAACGGGGTGGGTCGTTTAGTCAGTAGAAGTCTAACACTGTTTCCTGGTCCGCACAAGGGCGAGATTCGTAATTCGATGATTTTTCCCATCATAAAAAAATGGTGTAGTCATGGAACCACTGTTGTGGCTCATAGGACTAGACTGGGCTGTGCTCTCCCATCAAAATCATACTCAATATTTTATTGCAATCCATATGTGTATATGTGTGGTGTTTAAAGTTATCACAGATCAATATGGACCCTGTCGGGCACAGCAAAAATTAGATAAAAATTACATAAAAGAGGTTGCTACAATACGCGCCAAATAAGTTAAATCAAAATGGTCATCGTTGCTTTGATGGCCGCAGCCTCCCGCTTCGATTGAGACCCTTCATTCTGTTACTGCGAATTGAAAGTCAATCGCCATTTTGGTTCAACTTATATGACAAGTATTTACACTATTGTAATTACGGCAACTCGATTTAATCAGCACAGACTCTAAGAGCAGGAGAAGTTATTTATTGTTTTCCTAACAAAACCATTTTTTTAAGCCCTAGGATAGGTCTTATAACACGAATGGGTTTTAGTCAGAAAAAGTCTGCCCCACCACCTTCCACCCTCCACCTACAACCGAAGACGATACTTAACAAAATTGAGATGATACCAAAAAGTAACGGTGATGTTGCGTATTTTTAACCTTCAAAAAAGCAAAAGCGTGCTCTCCGTGAGAAGCTAATTTCATCCTTTAATCTGTCATGTAGGTACCTAGTCGTAACCGTGGGCGTGTTGGAAACATTTTGCTTTGTCATGTATACATGACTGTGGCGGTTATAAAAGGTTACATAAACAAGATGGCATATTCTAGCGGACGTAGGAGCCTAGCAGGGCTAAAGCCTACTGACTGGGGTTGTCAACCACTGGTGGTTGGCTTCTAAATGAGAAACCTATTGACCTGGAACGCCAAGGAAAAGAAGGAATATAGGCATGGTTTTAGGCAGTCAAAGTCTGATAAGTTCTACATCCGCCCAACAGCGGAACCCTAGAAAAAGTAAACCACACCTTAAAAAATAAAATCCTAACGGAAAATAAAGGTGAGCTCATACTTCACAAAAACAATGGCATCATCCTTTACTTAGTTTGAAGTATAAACTTAATAAGAACTTGATTAAACAATCAGCCTAGATAAAACGCAACCCGCATCGCCGACGTCTCTTGGACACAGCTTCACGATCTCGTGCCAATTTTCACGACTATTAACGTACACGTGTAAGAGTGACATAGGGAACTTCTTCACTGCATTTACTTCGACAAACCTATGTAGATACCTCTCCATTATAGTACTTAAAACATTAATTGACTTACTGACCTTTTTTGCCCTATACGTAATTTAGCAAGTTCCTTTAAAAATGCTCATCTTTGTTAAATGGTATTCTTGTGCAAACCATGCTTCTAAGCTTAAAGGTTTGTCAGCAAACCGTATGGGTCCAGCAGGGTCAAAGCCTTCTGGGGCCGAGGATCGTTTTCCGAAAGAAAAGTTCGGCCTCGGTATGAAAGGCAATAAAGGCATAGGAGTACATCTTTAGTCATTAAAAGTCTGACACTATCTCTCGTCCCGTCCAAGGGCGTGGTAATGTCATTGGATGAATTTCCCATCGAAAAAAAGCCTAAAGGTTGAGGCTTTGCATTATCATTATCAGTCAATTAATGTTTTAACCTTTTGAATAGGTGCCATAATTAGAGACATAATACACTGGCCTGTCAGTCTAGTAGTTAGTGACCCTGACTGCTATGCGGGAGGTCGTGGGTTCGATTCCCACTCAGGACAAATGTTTGTGTGATGAGCACGATCATTTGTTCTGTGTCTGGGTGTAATTTATGTATAATATGTATGTATTTAGAAATATATAAGTATGTTTATCAGTTGTCTAGTACTCATAACACAAGCTCTGCTTAGCTTGGGACTAGATGGCGTTGTGTGATAGTTGTGGACATATTATTAATAGAAAGACGAACGCATTCGCTCGGGGCTCAAGAGTTCAGTACTAAAATGGAGAGGTACTTAAATAGGTTTGTCGATGTAAATGCAGTGAAGAAGTTTCCCTATGTCATGCTTACACGTGTCCGTTAATAGTCGTGAAAATTGGCACGAGATCGTGAAGCTGTGTCCAAGAGACGTCGGCGATGCGGGTTGCGTTTTATCTAGGCCGATTGTTTAATAAGTTCTTATTAAGTTAGCATTTAAAACTAAGGTAAGGATGATGCTATGGTTTCTATGACGTTTGGGCCCACCATCACCTTTCAATAGCTGTGTTATATAAAACGATATACTGTTTCCCGGTCCGCCCAAGAGCTGGATTCGTCATTGGATTATTTTAGCCCACCATAAAAAAAAGTCCGTTCAAAGTTACCTATTCTCGGTTTAACATGTTAGTTTTTCCAATAACCAGCATATAGGTTGAGATAGAAAATGAAGATCGATCGCCATTTTGGTTCAAATTGTATGCCGAGTATTGTAATTATTATGCTTTAACAATCACATATTATTTGGTTGCTATAATTATTATACGCGAAGCCGCTTTTTGGCCTAAAAGGGGTGGGGTGGTGGTTCAAATCCTATGTAAGGGTGGTAATAAAGCTTTTTTTACTATACCAGGAAGTCATGGGAGGGAGAAGGGGGCAAGGCGCTCTTCGGTATGACCATGACCGTGAATAAACTGTCGAACATCAAATATAGTACGCGGCAAATAACTTGAACCATTTGCTATGGTTACCCACTTTGGTTGGGACCCGAAAACCGGTTAATGAACGTTGAATATGCATTAGCCGGTTTTCGAGTCGACCGCCATGATGGTCCAGCTTGTATGACGAGTATTATAACAGAATATCGTCTCAGTCGAGGCGCGAGGCTGGGCGTAGCCTTGACGGTTGGTTCAACTTATCTGCCTACCTATTTGACCTATGTGAAAGGTGTTACTTTCATTAAGTAAAAATTTTCTTTACCTTTAATGTACCTACAGTACTTTTTATAAAAAAGTGAACTCTTTGAAAAATGCAATTAAATAGTACATTAAAATAATTACTTGACTGGGTATAGATCTGTTGAGTATACTCCTCAAACAAGACTCCCTAGCAAACTAGGGGAGTAAGATAAAAGCATTATGGCCAACCATTTTTTCTTTTTATAATCTTTATTATTTAAGTAAGGGATTTTCATACAATTATTAATTTCTAAAATCTATAAAGAAATTTAAACTTTTCTGCATTAATTAGGCTTGGCTAAGATGCCAATAAAAACTCCTACATCCATTGCAGTCAACTTACAGACTGAGTTGTTATTATGAACGATTACCGTCACTGTACATCAATTATACTGGAAGGTATTTAAACCTTAATACATCATCCTCGGTAATCAAAAACAATTTTACAGTGGGATTATTTGTTATCAGTGTATAGGAGGAAACTGAGAGTGACAAGAACAATTATTATTAATAATTATTTATAAATGGTTTGTGAATATATTACTGTGAGCGAGCATTATTTTTTAAGTTGTATGAATCACAACTAAATTCCAAACACATAATCATATAGGTAATCATTATTTCTGTCAAATAGTTTTTGTCCTCATATGAATCATTAGCTAACAGTAAAATGTTAGTATACAGGACATCAAATTTCAGAATGTCGAGCTTTCAACTCGTTGTCCTGTTGAGTGTATCCCAATTAATTAAAACTGTAATTATCTATATTTACATGAATTCAAAAATAATACACACTGTATATATATTAATATGAGTTTTTAATCAACATTAGCAGTCTTTATTAGTTGGAACTAAAATGGTGTAGAAGTTATCTCTTTACTTAGAAATTAGAAAGTAATTTTCTCTTTGATGCTAGTTGTACTGAACTGGACAGCTAATCATTGTCGCATAGAGCACAAATTACACATTTGACACACTTATTGATGTCTCTAGTGTAGGTTTTATATTGTGAGATAGACCCCATTGATAATACATAGGTATGTTATGTTAATCAGTAAAGTATAAAAGAAAAGTTAAGGAACTGACTGGATACTCTTTGTTTTCATGAATAATATTGCAGTTTTTTTAGCCAAATCTTAATTATCTGATGACGCACACAAATATTGCTGTATGAATTTGATAAAATAACAATTGGAAGTGTGTTAACGTCAATGATATCCGCCCATGACATCATCAAACAAGTTTGCAGTAAAATTAGGACTCTTTTTTTACATAGCTTTGGGAAACAATAAGACCGGCTTGATATTCTAAAATTACGATAAGATACCAGTCCATTATCATCTCATGAACGGGCTTTATTGTACTGTGCTAGTAAACTAAACGAAAATTAAACATAAAAGTTGATTTTCAATACGCAACAGTAGAAAAAATGTATTTTACTTAATAATCTATGCACTTACCTGTAAGTTTAATGTTTATTAGCACCTAAATATAACAAATGCGCTCGAAGACACTTAGCACACCCACTAGGCACCAAAATACAGCACAAGACGAAATGAAAAGGTTTTCGCACTGACAGCTCGTTCGCTGCTTGCTGGTCGATCGACTCGGTGAGGTTAGACACGAAATGCGCAATGCTTTGACTATGCGCATTGACCCCCACTGTAGATTGTCATGCGCGTTTTATTATACAGATTTTAAATATGTTTAAATAAATTTAATTTACCTCCTGGAGGCTTTTATTTATAAAATAATACACATTATCTCGGTTGTTATTGTTAAAAATCAGCGACATCTGTTATCGAGTAGCTTAAATAGTTTTATTTAGGTTAGCGCCATCTATCGTGGAGTAGAAAACATTATTATGTCCACATGATTAACTAGATGGCGCTTACTACGTCATCAATATTATAATTATTTTTTTGTCCAACAAGAGGGAGTCTTTCTACTGCTAGTCAATTAATCCTTTGACACCCCATGGATGATATGAAAATATAGAAAATTAATCGAGCAATTTTTTAAGCTGACTTAAAATGGTGTACCTGATTTGACCGTATCAATTCAAGGACTTCTAAAAGTGTCTTATCATTTTGTTTGGTTTAAATCATTTATAATCATAGGCTCAAATTACGCGATTATATGCATTATTCCAAAAGCCGTATGATGGATGTAATAAAATCAATTAAGCTTAAATACTTTTATTGTTTTGCTTTTGCAGTAGGCAAATAATTCTTGGAAATACATAACTGCAGTGCGATTTTTGCTGTAAGTAGGTACATTTAAACATTTCTACACAGTCTTAGAGAAGAAAATCCTACTCTAAACACCTGCCGATAAAAATTATATCGCCTAAAGAACTCTTCATAACTTTGAAGAGTCTTATATAACATCTACGCACTTAGTTTTCGTGTGGGTTCGATTCCCAGTTTGGGAAAGTCCTTCTCAATTGTTTTGCATTAGAAATCTCAAAAAAAAAAAACGGAAACCAAGGCAAAAATAAATGGAATTAATTATCAATATCTGTAATAATGACTACTTGCCACTCTCGACTGCAATTTGTGGAAAGTTCGCACTCTCAGATGATAATAAGGTGCCAATCTGGGTTTTAACCAACAACCTAAACGTCCGGAGCGAGGAGGAGTGGAAGGCGCCTCCTTCTGCGAAGAAGAAATGTTAGCAATGGAGGAGGCCGACCGCATAAGGCAGCGGAGGTCACGCCCCAGCGCTGCCGCGATTCCGATCCCGATTTCCGGCGACTGTAGGCGCGGGCTTGCGGACGGTGAGCAATGAGTAGCTCGCCGTCCGGTTGTCTGGTAATAGTCTGGACCAAGCCAGTCGTCGACGGCGCGCTCTATTCCCGCGCGCCTCAAGGAGCTGTCAGCAAATGGAGAGGCCCAACTGCGGGCCGAAGCCTACTGGGGCCTCGGTCCGGTTTCTGAAAGGAAGGTTCGACTCTAGTATGAAGACTGAAAAGGAATGGGGTGGGTCGTTTAGTCAGTAAGAGTTTGACACTGTTTGTATGTTTGTTGTGTGTACCATAAAAAAAACCTACAATCTAATAACCCGAGCTTGTTACCACCACTGGACTATCACGGCTCCACGAAGGCTAGATGACAATCAAAACTTTTTATCTTGTTATTAAATCATGCAATTTCATCAAAAGTTCGAGAAAAAAACAAAATGAATGAGGACTACCGACTATCTCATTCATTTTTGTTGTGTTTATGCATTTTTAAATATTTTAATTAATTATAAAATATACGCTTCATTAAGTATGATTAATTACCTGATGATTATCTGTCGGCGAACATATTTGGCAGCAAGAATTATGACAAATCAGATAAATGTAACGAATTGATTGAAAATGTAATCTGCTAATGAGCTGCACGCATTAAAACTAAGTTCATTTATTTTATTGTAGTCTTAAAAGTGATTGTAACGGAGACTGATTTATAAATGATTTCTGATTTAAACATTTGCCGCCTTTCCAAATTGCGATTTAAAATGTTTTCGGGACTTTTACTATATTTTAACCTTTCGAGTACCGTAATTACAGACACAATTAAAATACAATAGGTGTCTACTGACATCGTTGTCCTCAAAGGAGAATAAACGAAGCCCTAAGAGGACTGTCCTCTTGGGGCTTAATAAACTATTACCAAATAAACACTTAGATCGCGTTTATTTGGTAATGTAGTTCTCGGGACTACCTATCACTAGATATTAAATCTAGTCACCAACAGACTGTCCCGTAACTATATATCACATAAGACGGTTTGAGTACCTATCTTTCAATCTATAGATATCTATTTTAGCCTGACAACCTGTCATTTGACATTCAAGTATGTTTAGACAAGTTTTTAACACAAAATATTCAATTTAGAAACCCACAGCCTGTACATACTGTAAATCACAACATAATAAAGAATCATGGCCATGTGTTGTGCGAAAGAGAATCTGGGCCTTGGAACGAAGGAAAAGAATCAACAGGAGTTGGTTTTAGTCAGTCAAAATCTGGCCCCAGCATTAAAAAAAAAACGTTGCTGAGATTTAATCCCTAACGCAGCGAGGGATATAAATCCCGAGCACTGCGAGGGAGTTAATTATGGTAACATAACGCAATACATCTGGTTTTCCTGGCATGTAGTGTTACTTTTATCGGCATCCAGCGTGAAAACGTGATCAAAAACAATCAAAACGCAAATCCGCGTGACAACGTTAGTATCACTTCTTTTTGTATGAAGATTTGCCATTACCTGCATGACACGTGTTTCGCCGATGACCGATAACACTATCTCAGCCTTACGTAAGCAGTGTGAAGGTAACGGCCGCTACACCCGGTCGTTACGTGTTAACGCCGTTATCACTATCCGTTAATCGTAATTGATCTCGCGACGTTCGTCTTATCAACAAACAAAAGCCTGTCGTATCTTTTGATAGCGATGTAATTATTGATACGATCAATACTTATCGATATCTTGAAAAATAAAAGATTAGGACTCAAAAAATATATAGTTTTATTATATGTAAATGCATTCTTTTTATCAATAAAGTTGTTAAATTTAGGCCAGTAATTTTATTGTATTTTATTGTGTTTACTGTTTTTTTCCTGACTGCATTGGAAACAGGGTTTTCTTGCGGTTGATGGCGTTTTTTTCAGTTTAGGGTTCTGTACTTCAAAAGGAAAGATCGGAAGCCTTATGGGATTACTTTGTGGTCTGTCTGTGGAGATTGTTTACATTTAAATTAGTATCTACCTAATCAGATAGAGCTTGACTGTGATCCCACCTGAAAGCAAGCAGTGATCCGTAGGCGTGGACTTACGGACGGCAAGCAATGGGTAGCTTGCTGTCTTACCGTCCGGTATCCGACCCGACCGAGTCTAAGTCGTCGAAGGCGCGTACTGTTCACGATCGCCTCAAGGACCTGCTGGGGACAAGGGTATGCTTCTGAAAAGAAAGTTTGGCTGGGGAATGAAAGGTATCTAATGAAGGTACGGGATAGTATTTTTTGGTCAGTAAAAGAATACCACTATCTTTAGCTCCGCCCAAACGACGGGCGGTGTTATCGATATACATATACAAAGGAAAAAAAAGAAATGTAAGCAGTGTTTTTTTATTCAGTAAAAGTTAATCACTATCTCTCGCTCCGCCCAAGGACGGGCGAAGTCATCGATGTTTTTTACCCAACGAAAAAAAAAGAAATGTAAGCAGTGATGCAATCGTTGATGGTAAAGCGAACCTGTTTATTATTACATAGTATAAAACAAAGTCTGTCTGTCCCTATGTATGCTTAGTTTAAAACTACATAACGGATTTTAATGCAGTTTTTAATAGATAGAGTGATTCAATAGGAAGGTTTATATGCATAATACATACATCATATATTTAATACTACTATTGCACCCGTGAGAAGCTGGGGGGGTCGCTAGTTAACCAACATTTGAATCTGCTCAAAACAACCCTTGAGTCGCCGGGGGTGAATGCCCACATCTTACGTAGAGCCCATTAATATTAAGGACGATTTCGTCTTCTCTTTCAGTTGTCAGGAGAGACAGGTTTGCATCTAAATGTGGATGAATTTGAATTACAAATTGTTTTAGATGGAAAGATGTGATGTGATGTAAAAATTCGCGAATTCACTCCAGTTCTATGAAACATTTATGAAACAAAGTTGTTAGTTTTTTTAAGTTTATCAGTATTCGATTTTTTTTAAAGTTGTATCGTATCAAATAAGTTTTTACGCTCTAGGTAATTAACTGGATTAAAAAAAAGTCCCATAAAAGAAACCCAGTCAATTTACTCAAATAAACAAATAATTGCAATTTGCAGTTGTTATTGCTGTTAAAAACTGTTATTATCATTTTTTTAAGCCTTAATTTTGTACGAGTTTTCAAGCGCTGAGATTCGCAGAGCCTAACTTCAGACTAGCCAAGATCCGACGGCCGTACTGTACATTCAGCAGCGGTCCGCGTTATCGCATGCGCTAACTCAAATGTGAGAGATATGTCTATGTACAGGCTGGGCCAAAAGAAATCACCCTATTGGAAGATGCTCTCATTTTTGCAAATGGCCTCCAATGTCAAATCCGCTTTGATATTTGTGAACTAGACAGATGCAGAATACAAGTGAATAAGCCATGGAACCACACACTCCCTAAGAACCCGGAATAATCGCGTTTCTGGGTCGCCTTATCTCTCGTTTTGGCGATTTGCAATGGCCCGTGATCGCCCGATTTAAGCATTCCCGACGTTTTTTGTGGGGATTTTTGAAGTCTCTGACAGACTCTGGAAGTTCTCAAGGACAACATTCGACACGAGTGAGAAAATCTGTCGCTCGAAGTTCTCGCCGAAGTGATTAAAAATGCCATAAAAAGAACGTAGGGCGATAAATTGTGACAGCGCCCATTTGGCCGATATAATCGTCTCGACTTGACCAATAAAATTTTAAAGGTTAAAATATACATAATTAAAAAACAAAATCTAAGTTTTTCATTTAGAAAAAAAAGAGAGCCAAACAACATCGGATGACTTCTTTTGGCCCACCTTGTATATGTCCAACAGCATTTACTTAAATCCCTACAATAACCACTCCAAAATCCTTCCCTAAGCTTATGTTATTATAGCTCGCATTTATGAGTTAATTAGAGGCACGGAACATGTTGAGAGGGCCATTGTTACTGGAAATATTGCGGACCGTGTCCCTCCCCGAGGTCGGGAGTCACGGGGCGTGAGCGGATGTCATTACCATGTGCTTACCTCTCTATATACCAAATCTTTGTTAACTTTTGTCAAGCCTTTAGCGTGTTTTGGGGTTCCGTACCATAAATAAAAAAAATAAAAAAAAACATTTTATTTCAGACGTTAGTCCATAATTTTCAAATTCATTACATTATTATTTTATCATTACATTATATATTATTAATTATTCTCATTATTACATTATTTGTTATTAATTTATTATAGTATTATACCGTATTTATTTTTATTTAAATCAATTTAATTTTAGTGTCTAATAAAAAATGTCATTACACATGTTATGTCACAAAAATATACATTTAGCTTAAATATTTGCCTCCCTCTGGGGCACCGGGCACGCGCACTTGAGTTTGAACCCAGTGTCCCAGAAATGGAAAAAAACGGAACCCTATCAAGTTTTTTTTTATGGTAGGTAAAAATCATCCAATGACGAGTCCCGCTCTTGGGTGGAGCGGAAAATAAGTGTCAGACTCTTACTGACTAAACAATCTACCCCGTTCGTACATAGGTACATACCAGGGCCAGAGCCTTCTTCTTCAGACGCAAACCCTTGGCCCTAATTGGCTTCGACCCTTCTGCAGGGTCCCTACGAACCCTATCAAGTTGAAATTCAAACTGTATACTCAAGTCTGAGGCCCCTTGAAACTGTAAAAATCTAAATTCCAAGTTACTAAAAAAAAAAAAAAACGACACGGCTGTTTATGTCGCTGAAAACGTATAGGTACATATTTCAGCTTATTTTCGGTACTCACAACCATACCAAATGGTTTAACTTATTTGCTGCATCTTCTTCACGTCGTTTCGCTCTTGGCAGAGCGGTCGTGGCACGTAGACTCGTAGAGGCATCCATATCGGTGGTAGAGGCGGACACAGCTCTCCGCAGGATTTCCTGCTACTTCTCCCTGTTGGCAGACAGATCCAACGCATAGGTGATCTTCCGCGTGGTCTTGTGTCTTCCACCTTTCCCTAAACTTGAAATTTGCTGCATACAGCTACTACTAGCTAAAAATTTAATGTCACAGTGTTTGTTAACGAATTCCTCCAGAGCGCATTAACCGATTTTTATATTTGAGTACATTTCGTAGGCCTGAGATTACGTCGTAGGCCACCTTCCCCCACCACCACCAATTTTTTTTCATTGACAGTTTAAATGACATAACAACTAGCCGAGTCAGGCTGTATTTATATAAAAACGTGTTAACGTCCATAAATGTTAGACCGTTATCAAAGTACATATAAAATTAGAGCCATGCTATTTTAATGACCGCCTTACTTGAATTTAGTTTATCTAAGAACCAAAATACTAGATAGGAGAATTTGCCTCGTCGTTTATACCACGCACATCGAGGGAATGGAAGTTTACTGCTGCAGTCTTTCCGCCCGATTATAATTTAGGTGTCTTCAAGGCTAGAGTAAGTAGGCTCTTAATAAACTAGTGCGCCTCTCCATCAACTATTGCATCACTGCTTACCATCAGGTGGGATCGCAGTCAAGCACTTGGTAGTTTATAGCAATTAAGAACAAAGTAGGCAGCAGGTTGCCAATAATACAATTTAATTATAAACTAGTGTAGCCCGCGGCTTTGTCCGCAAAGCTAGTTATCATAACATACGCAATACAATCAGTTAACTATTGTTAAAGTCTTTATGTAATAAATAAGGTCTACTAAGTTAGACAAATGTAGTTTTGCGTAATATTATGTAATTTGTAGTTCGGTAATACTCGATATACTAATAGGTTTCGTTATCTAGTTACTGGACAGAGGGCTTAGACAAGTTGATAATCTACAATCGTTAACGCCAGTAGAAACGCTAGTAGAAAACTTGAAATGTATAGGAATGACGTCTCTCAGCGCTGAGCCACTTGGTCAGAACAAATGAATGGGAAGCGTTGCTGATTTGAGGCGATCGACGAAAGAGAATCATAATGGAACGGTCGTAACTTGACTAGGTATGTATCTAATGTAATCCAGGGTTGAAGGATTCCTCAGAAGAGTTACCATGGCTCTGGAGACAGGTTAAAATGTCGTTGTTAGAGCGAGAAACGGGGATGGAGTCTAGACGGATAGATTTATTTAGCTGCCATATTGACAGACGTACACCCTCAGAACTAAAAAAATGTTTTTTTTTTCGGGCTATGTTAGTGACTTTATTCCTTCTACGGATATTTTCATTCTTGAAGAGATCACGGAAGGAAATTCTGAGCATAACACAAAATAAATAACTTATCGTAAATTTTATATTTAGTATAAGCTCTGCTATTGAGTGAGTATAATAAATGAATGAATAGCCTAAATTGATAGCTCGGATTAGAATGTATCAGAAGTATATTGATTATAGTCATTAAGTATTTACCTAGATTATTTTGGAATTTTATTGGATTCTTATGTAATACGTAAGTTATTTAGTAGAGATGTGCCGAATATTCGTTTTCGGTATTCGCTACATTCGGCAGAATTTCGAGGCATTCGTATTCGGCTAAATCAGTCAGTTGAAATTGCGAATGTATTCGGATTAATGGATCATTGTTAATCAGACTTTAAAGCTAAATAAATTAAAGAAATCCCACATTCTAACAAGCATGAGCTCTGTTTACTCAACTATGACATTAAAAAAAGTAATTAAAATATTAACATAATTTAACTTTATTATTTGTAATTAAAACGTTATGTTTGTAACGAAAAGCTTTCAGCTCTATCTGGCAAAAGCCTATTTATTGTCTCCTCATACACATTTCCTGCCTTGAAAAACAAACGTTAATTGCTCGACAGAACTATGATACGGGTAACAGAATTATCCACAGTAAGTACCTATTCGGTAAGAAGTTAAACGAGTATTATTCGGTATTCGGTTATTCGACGATGAAACCACTATTCGACGCAACTCTAGTAATTGCCCTTTTGTTTTGTAAACATGAAGTACCTTTCTGTACAATACGCGACATATAATTTGAACCCAAATAGCGATGGACCTTCAAAGCGCAGTAACAGTTTTTCGTGTTTCAATCGAAGCCAGACTGCATGTAAACGTAACCATAGCAACGCCGGCAATTTATTTTTATTTGTTCAACTTATTTGCCGTTTACTATACAGAATAGCTAGTTTTTGACTGCAAACTTTTTGTACAACTTATGGCTGGCAGTCAATAAAATGTGTTCTATTTTTAAATGACTTGAAAATGTCATTGATGCTTTTTTGTTTTTCTTCGTGTAAAAATTATTGTTTTTTTCTACATTCACTTAGGGCGGCTTACACGACCTGCTCTTAAAACTAGATTTTGTTAAAGTCGCATTAGTCATTAAGCTCGACTTAACTTAAACTGTATTAGTAGCGTCTTGCTAGTGTTGAAATCTACTCGACTTAACTAAACCTAGCTTAACGCGTTTCATTCTTTCGTGTCGACAACCTCAAAAAAGTTCTGAAGAGTAAAGTTAAAAAATGGGTTTTTATCTCGTTCATCTAGTGTGTCCAACAAGTGCGCTAAACAAGTTCGAGATATTTTTGATGTAGGTATTATAAATAGATATATATCGATATAGATAGATATCCATTTAATAACGCAATGGTATTCGCACCGTGGTGCATGCTGTAAAATTCTGAGCTCTGTCCTAAAGAAGTTAAATATGTTAATAGAACAATAATTACATAGACTTGACGTTCAGCCTTTTTAATATTTCCACTGCCGGGACACAGGGCTCCTCTCTAAGAGAAGGAATGGGCCATAATCCACCATTCGGGCCCAGTGCGGATTTGTGATTGTTTTTCCTTCACCGTTTTGAGAGCAGTAGTGATGAAAAAAAGTAATGAGAAAATCATAATTTAAAGGAAGATGGGTTATGAAATGGGGTAGCGGGGTAAGACGGGGACCGGGTGATATTTAGCAGAAGTTTTTAGTGTCGCAAAAAGTTTGGTCAATAGTGCGCACGTTGTAATTTTACAAGTATTGGCTAAAATTGGCCTAAAAAAGCAAAAAATAGCCTCTGAACACAGAGAGTTCTTGAGTGTGACAAACAACCTGTTAAACATTTCCGCCTTTGTTAACTGACTTTGACTACACTCCATGTTAGCGTGCTGTTTGCTGATAAAGAGTTTGCAATATAGCTTCGTCATCAATCCAGACTATCCGTAGGATACAAGATCCTTGACGCAAACTGACGTTTGCCATTGTTTATATCACTCACTGTTTAAATTTGACATTTCTTTAAGTCTAGCTTTACGCTAAACCGATGTCGTGCAATGCGTTAAGTTCGATTTAAGCTTAAGTCGAGTTTAAATTACACTAAATCTAGATTTAACTGAGACGTGCAAGCCGCCCTTAGAATACATAGTTTAATTTTACGAAAGTCTATTATTGCAAATCCGAAATATAAATCACCAACAGCTAGTTACGTAATCAGAGAAATGTAGCCACCTCTCTATATTTTATTTTACAAGTTAGACAGGCCCTCACGACTTCCACGAAGCTTAAGTTTCCTGCTGTAAGCTGGAAAAACCAGCCTGGTAGCTAAATATAGAAGAGCTTAAGTTTAAAATCACACATGCACATGCACATGTTGCATCTCACAAACACAGACATGGCACTCATTAACGGATGATTGGATTATTGTATTTGTACCAATTAATGATGATGAATGATGATGATGAGCAAAAAGTTCCAACACGTTTTGTTTAGAAAGGCATCGTTATCAAAAAAAGAAAAAAAATCAGTTTTTTTTATGAGTGGACTCTCGCAGGTTTACCTATGAGGTTGTCGACTGCTGAACTGGACTTGCCTGTGGCGGCCTCGATTCTAGAATGAAGCCTCCGGCCAGGGCTTGAAAAAAAAAGACTTAAAAACTAAGTGACTACGCTAAGGGCACCCCCTAGTAATGTAGTAGTACACCGTAGTAATTTTAAGAGTCCTAATGTACCAAGTTGTGTTTGGTGTATTTACAATAAAGAGTATATCTATCTATCTATCTGGTGGTGTACTTTCTAATTGATTCCTAACTTACACACTTTTATACGAATATATGGGGGGAGGGATTCGAGGGGGCTTTTTTTTGGGTTGGAAAATCAACGCCAATCAAACGCCATTGTTCGCAGCGAAATAGCGAAATATAGTGACTTGCTGACTAAAAAACCTTCCTTTTAGGGCTCCACGGGTTAGGATGTTTTTTTTTTTTTTTTTAGGTAGGTAAATATCGTCCAATGACGAGTCCCACCCTTGGGCGGAGCGGGAAACAAGTGTCAGACTCTTACTGACTAAACAACCTACCCCATTCCAACGTTGCCATATACACCAGGGCCAGAGCCTTCCTTTCAGACGCGAACCCATGGCCCCAGTTCGCTTCGAGCCTTTTGCAGGGTCCCTACGGTTTGCTGACAACTCCGGCGGCGCGCGGGAACAGTGCGCGCCATCGACGACTGGGCTTGGTCCGGACGGTTACCAGACGATTGGACGGCGAGCTACCCATTGCTCGCCATCCACAAGCCCGCGCCTACGGTGGCCGGAAATCGGGATCGGAATCTCGGCGGCGTCTCGGGCGTGAGCGCCGTTGCCTCAAGCGGTCGGCTTCCTCCTTTGCTAGCATTACTGCTTCGCAAAAGGAGGCGACCGCCTGCCACTCCTCTTCGCTCCGGACCATGGCCTCGACCAAGGCCCGGCGCGAGAGATCGCCGCCGATCGCCCCCACGAGGACACGGCGATGCTCTGCCCAAGCGGGGCACACCTCGACCGTGTGCTCCACCGTATCCTCCGGGCGGTCCACACAGTGGCGACACCCGGGCGTCTCTTCCGCACGAATTCGTTGCAGGTACCTCCCGAACTTACCATGTCCGGTGAGGACCTGCGTCATGCGGAAAGTAAGAACGCCGTGAGTTCTTTCCAGCCACGCCTCAAGGAGGGGCATTACCGCCATAATTATGGCGTGCCCAGCACTGGGTTGCGATAGCCGCTGACGCCATTTCACCATCACGAGATTCCGCCGGAGCTCTTTCCGCCACGCTTTGACATGTTCAGGCAGCGGAGTTTCGCCCCGGCGTTGCACTTCCATGCGCAGATCGTGCATGCGTGCAAGGACTGTTGCCTCCAGATCCCATGGTGGCAGGCCAGCAAGAAGGCTTGCCGCTTCACGGGAAATCGTTCGGTACCCCCGGATCACGCGTATTGCCATGACCCTCTGGCATGCGTTCAGCTGGGCCCTCGGTTGCTGCTGCAACGACGGCGCTCACACTGGCGCCCCGTAAAGGGCCATGGACCGAACGATTCCTGCGTAGAGCTTCCGGCAGGGGACGGGTTAGGATGTTAGGTTACCGATTCGAAATACTGATAATTTTAACCTGAATCGATTCTATTGACGTCAGTTTGTTTTGTTGATTCAGGTGAACACGTATTTTTATTTGCGTTTGGTCATCATGATAACAAAGAGGAAAATGGTTTTCAGAAAATGGGGGATTTCCGAAAACCCCATTGTCGGAAATCCTACTTATCATGTTTGCTCACGGCATAGTGTTATAGTCATAGTTATTTATTGGTAAGGGATTCTTCTTTTCTTTTTTTCTTTCTTTCTTCTTCTTTATAATCATATCTTTTGTAGGGCAAAACCTTCAAAAGTCGCCTGGGTTTTTGTAAAAACAAAAAAAACTACCCTATTATATTTTACCGCGTACATCGAAGGACTACAACAGTTTGCCTCCTGCCCGATCATAATTTAGGTGTCTTTAATGCTAAAGTAAAAATAAACTGATGCGCCTCTCCATCAACGATTGCATCATTGTTTACTATGAAGTGGATTGCAGTCAAGAACTAGTTTATTATTATTATTATAGCTAGCCTGCGCTGTCCCACTGCTGGGCAAAAACCTCCCTCTATTCTTTCCATTTATCTCGGTTACTCACTTTCTCGTTCCTTTTCTCAAGGAAGGCATCCAGGTCGTCCCGCCATCTCCTTCGTGGTCTGCCGCGGCCCCGTGTCGCGTTGTCCGGGCACCAATCCCGTGTTTTACGTGCCCACAGCTCGCTAGACATGCGGCAGACAAGTCCTGCCCAGTCCCATTTAAGTTGGGCAGCCTTTTGAGGCACATCAACAATTTGTGTTTTGGAGCGCAGTGTAGTGTTTCGGGTGTGAACTGTTAATTTAACACATAGTATGCTGCGCTCCATAGCACTAGTTTATATTAATTAAACTAAAAGTAAGTATATGGAAGGGGTCCGTCTTAAAAAGGCATTCCTAAACCACATGCTGACACTATATTTAAAACAGATACCGTTTAAAGTTACCTTAGCATAAAATGTTTATTAGGAATATGACCGCGGTCTTGTATGTTTTGCATCAATCGGATTCACATAACTCATCAGGTAATCGGTTAACCTTATTGTAAGGCTTCCAACGCAGCTTCTTCTGGTAAGCGGTCGCCACTCCAGAAACTTTCGACTCCATGGACCATCTGTCTAATCTCCAATGTCCTTTGAAACCTTTTGGGTTATGTCGATAGCTTTGGTTCTCCTGCGGATGTCTTCATTCTGAGGAGTAAGTTACCCAAACCCAAAGGACATTGGATAGAGATTATCCTCCAATTTCCGCTCGTCTCATCAATTGTCTTAGAGAATACGAGGCCGATTTCGATCAGGCAGGGAAATTGGAGAATAATTCTCTCCAATGTCCTTTGGGTTTAGGTAACTTACTCCGCAGTAGGCAAATCTGTTACGTCACTGGGTCGTGACGAATCAATTGACCTAATGCTCTTTTACCTGAATGAAAAAGGATGATTGTATTTACGTAATATTTACCCGCAAATTGCACTTGTTTATGTGCAAAATGATGTTGCTCTGTAGTGTCTCATTGCTTGCGGTTTTCCAAGTAGGTTCATCTATTAACTACGTGTGTCTATTCATAAATAAAACAGAGGTAGACTCGTAAAAGTAAGTAACCAGGGATTGGGGTATTTTTTACGTGGGTAGCATCTATGACTTCTCAGTGCTGGGTTACGGAGGCGCGGCGCTTTAGGCGTTTGTCGTACATTGCCATATTCATCATCATCATCTTACCCTTATCCCATATTACTTGGGGCCGGCGCAACATGTTTTTTTCTTCCACTCTGTCCTGTCGCCCGTCACACTATCACTAACTCCCTTTTCTTTCATATCACTCCTCACACAATCCATCCATCTCTTCTTCGGCCTCCCTCTTCCTTTCCATCTATCTACGTGTAAACTCAGAACTCTTTTCGTAACATGCAGTTCATCTCTCCTTTTCACATGACCATACCAAGACAAACGATTTCCTTTAAATTTTTTCAGTCACTGGCATTGCCATATTATTATACCATATGTTCGGTATTGACATGTTCGGGTTTTCGCGTGCGATGACACGGCCTGCAGCTGCAATGTACGACGAACGCCATCCATAAACAAGTATTTACTCGCGTCCTTCGAAACAAGTTCGGCCATGTTTTGACATAATATGATGTCACTAACAATTATTAAATTATATTGCATGCCGACCCTGGCTTAAGCTTCTTAACCTTGGAAGTGTATTATATTGTTCTTATCACAAAGATATAAATAGAGAAAACCGACGCTGATGAACATTCATATAATACATATTAAAAATGTTTTCAATGAAAATATTAATTTAATTAATTTATTTTTTATTTATTTTATTACACTCTGGAGGACTTACAGCTTAAACTAACTAATTGCAAGCTTATATATACACGGTATATATATCTATTATATCTATTAATTAAAACTCGTCAAGACGAATCACACGAGCCCGTACTCGATGGGGTTGTGTCGTTCAGTTACAGAGTTCCTACGGCCACCTTCCGGTTCCATTGTCATCTGATTGACACATACATGCAAAATTTCAGTAACCGGGAAGTGGATCAAATTTAATTAACAAGATTTGATCAAAAACATTAGGGCAGGTTCCAGCCACCGTAGGCGCAGGCTTGCGGACGGTGAGCACTGGGTAGCCAGTCGTCGACCGCGCGCTCTGTTTCTGCGCGCCTCAAGGACTTTTCAGCAAATGAAGAGGTCCAACTGCGGGGCTGAAGCCTACTGGGGCCCCGGTCCGGCATCTGAAAGGAAGGTCCGACCCTGGTATGAAGGCTAAGAAGGAAAGGGGTAGGTTGTTTAGTCAGTAAGAGTCTGACACTGTTTCTTGCTCCGCCCAAGGGCGGGATTCGTCATTCGATGATTTTTCCCACCATAAAAAAAAATCATTGGGGCAGGTGAAATTAACATATAACTTACTAGCTTTTGCCCGCAGCTTCGCCCGCGTACATAAAATATAGCCTTTGTCACTCAGGAGTAAAGCAGCTTTCTATTGTTGCTAAAATTTTTCCAATCGGACCAGTAGTTCCAGAGATTACCAAACCAGAGAAACAAAAAAACAAACTTTACCTCTTTATTATATTAGTGTAGATAATAAAATAATGCAGGTAAGTACCTGCTTGGGGAGATCCGAGTGAGTTTCACACGCTCGACGAGGGAATTCCCATTGCGTCGCTAGCCGATGCCATGTGACGTACCGTGGGCGCATCACAATGCGTCGCGACGTGCCTTCACAGGTGTGCGTATAGTCGCCGCAAGCGAAAACGGAACATCTAACCAATATAAAAATCGAAGAAATAAATAAAAAGATTCTGTTTTTTTTTGCGTCGCACTCTTGTTGGAACGAGAGGAAGTGTCTGATCTGAATTTTAAAGCGATATGAAAGAAAAGGGAGTTAGTGACAGTGTGACGGGTGACAGGACAGAGTGGAAGAAAAAAACGTTGCACCGACCCCAAGTAACATGGGATAAGGGTAGGATGATGACTACCGGGGACTATATTTTATCGACGTATACGTGAGCCACGCTTTACAATCGCCTAATGTAAATACAAAATGTTTATAGACCTTAGAAATGTAAAGATGGAGTTTCTTGCCGGTTATTTTCCATAGGAAACGACCAATTTGGAACCATGCGTTTTACAAGTGCCCATGTAGGCCTATGTGAAATAAAAAGATTTTGACTTTGAGACAGAAGTGTCTCGATCGGCCAACGAGACCCACGTACACCAATCTAGTTCTACCTTAAATTCTAACTCAATTTGGCATGGCAGAGTAGATGCGCCATTTTTCTTTGGGTGGCTGTGTACAGCTGATGCAGCTCGCAGGTCACGTAGGAGCTAACGGACAATATTATGGAGCTTTGTCATCTTTTGAGTGGTGAGAATAAAAAAGTGTATATTCCGTTTATTTATCTTTTTATAGATTGAGTCGGTCGGTCGATACAAAATATCATATCAACTTTAGTTGTATAATCTAAATTAAAATGAAGATACTCTATGCACTAATATAAATAACAGCCTTATTCATAATCGGAGCCATTTCTACACGTTTAACCCTTAACCGAAATTGTTATTTGAATTTACCCAACGCACAGTGTTTTATAAACCCCGTTTTTCGGACATTCCATTTTTATTGCAATACTTGACAGATAAGATCATTTAAATACAAGATCTCGTATCCCCATTTAGCTATCAAGTCTAGTTACTGAGTGATAATTTTTTGAAAATCGTAATTTTTCCATCCCAATTTTAACAAAAAAATTAATTACGCTTAAACTAAGCGTGATACGAAATAATGATGTTAGGTGCATTGATGGTGTATCTTATGCTGAGTATTTTAGTCGGCAAATGAACCTCACATCATTGGTAGATCGAGATTTAAACAGGTTTTTCAGTTTTTGGTGTCTCTCGATTTTCTCAAAAATTCCGCCGTTTCGGGAAAAGTTATTTATACAGAAACAATTCTAATTACTTCCCCAATACACCACATAAATTTCACATCCCGATTCCATGGAACTTGGAAACCACAACCATTTTAAGTTATATCCGGATTTTACGTCGCTAGGGTTGCCGAAATCTCAGACTTTTATTTATATCCGGATTTTATATAACTTTGCTTAAAAATATATCTACCTTGTAGTAAAATCGATGGTTTGGGTCATCTGACGTGATTATACCAGGATACCAGCTTGGTATCTTAATCAAATATTATTCATCAATGTACGTTCAAAGGCATATTCAGACATTCTGTGTTATTTAAGTATTTTTATAACACTTTTGCTTGTAAAAGGTCTCTTACTGCACCAATTTCAGTATCGTAAATGAATCGAATTGAATCAGTATCGTAAAATTAAGATGAAAAAAATTGACAACCCTAACAAAAATAGTTAAATTAGAATAACTTCCGAGTTCCATGGAATCGGGATGTGAAATTTATGTGGTGTATTGGGGAAGTAATTAGAATTGTTCCTGTGTAAATAACTTTTCCCGAAACGGCGGAATTTTCGAGAAAATTAAGAAAAACTAAAATCCGAAAAACCTGTATAAATCTCGATCTACCAATGATGTGAGGTTCATTTGCCGACTAAAATACTCAGCATAAGATACACCATCAATGCACCTAACATCATTATTTCGTATCACGCTTAGTTTAAGCGTAATTAATTTTTTTGTTAAAATCCGGATGGAAAAATTACGATTTTCAAAAAATTATCACTCAGTAACTAGACTTGATAGCTAAATGGGGATACGAGATCTTGTATTTAAATGATCTTACCTGTCAAGTATTGCAATAAAAATGGAATGTCCGAAAAACGGGGTTTATAAAACACTGTGCAACGGCCAACTGGAACCGTGACCGCCAATAAAATTAAAGAATATTTCCTGCAAAACCTTTTCGAAAGAGACCTATCTAAGTCATTTTTCTAGCTGATTTTCCATCTTGACAATTCAAAAGTTCCTGTAAATGATTTATTTGAAATTAAGCTTTGATTGATTTACTGAAAAATCCACATAAAAAATCATTATCATATTTAAAACTTATTCTTGAATCATAATAAAACTATAGCGAAAAAGTATAGTACTACGCAATACAAAGAGTCCGAAGGTAATGGGTTTTTCCTTTTTTGGGTCCAAACTGACCCATAGATCCCGATTAAGGGTTAATCATATACTCTAATGTTATCCTACTTGTAATTTCTAGACGCATAACACTCATACTTCAGACGGCTTACATTATTCATGTACTCAGACACCCCATCAATTACTCGTCTAGGAGTTGGTGCCGACATTAATTAAAATAGTAATTATGATTTTTTTACTCTTAAAACCTAATTAACTTATATTTATTCATTTTTGTTTCGACTTTGATGTAGGTATCATGAAATTATCATTTTAGCCGATAGACGTCCAGACTATTCAAGTTCCAATATGGAACTTTGGAAAAAAATATTAAGAATTACTATATTAAAATATAGTACTTAATTCTTAATATTTTTTTCCAAAAACAGAAAAAACAGAAAAGAAAAACACCATAAATGGTGTTTTTCTTTTCTGTTTTTTTTTTTGTGTTTTTGGTTCCAAATATGATAATAACAAATATTTTTAATTTTCTATATAACCAAACATAGGTAATATTCTTTTAATTAACTTTTTCGACTTCATGGCCCAGATCCATTGATCTCTTTTGATGTAACAAGTGTTAGGGTACGATGGGACTGACATAAGCTGTGTGTGTATGTGTGTTATAAATAAAAAAAGATTAAAATAAACTATAAATACTTTTCTACTAAACCTAACTATGTACCTACATTATTATAATACAAAAAACACACTTAGGCGTCAAAGTACTCCTCCACATCGCTGTTAATAACTCATTTTTACGTAAAAGAACAGATGCGGCCGTTTTACTTTAGACGGTAGATTAAATTAGGCTTACCGCAAATACGGTTCAGCCGACTCTCTGCTTTTCGGAGCATATTTTTTGTAAGTATCTTATAGGTACTGAAAAACTGTTTTTTTTTCTATTGATATGTGCAGGAGTATTTTTCCTTTTTGAAGCGGGCTGGAAGAAAATCTGTTACAGCGCAATGAAGGTCGATATCCATTTTGGTTCAAATTATATACCGCGTAAAATAAGTGTTGAAAAGTACGCCACGAATATGCTTTTAGCGATAAGACCGCCCATTGTAACAGCTTATTAAGTATAAGCTCTTACTATAATTTTATTTATGGTGGACCTACAATAAAGAGTAGAATGTTACGTCCCACATAGACAGATATATAGATGTATATATCTGTCTATGTGGGACGTAACATTCTGTTTCGCATACCTACCTCTTAATATCGGCATGTATGGAGCCTTTTGAAGGTTGCCGAAATAGCGAAAAGAATCGCCAACTTAAGTGGGAGGCAGGATACATTGCAAGCAGATGGCCGCTGGGGCTGAAAAGTTCTGGAGTGGCGACCGCGTACCTACCGGAAGACGCAGCATTGGAAAGCCTCCCACAAGGTGGACCAAAGAACTGGTCAGGGTTGCTACAGTCCGATGGATGCAATATGCACAGGACTGGTCTTTATGGCGGCACTTAGGGGAGGCCTATGCCAAATGTTGGACATAGGTCCAACAGTTGACTTCTTTCGGCTGCAATATACGCCTTTGTATAAAACCAAAGAGAATTGAAAGAAAGAAAGAAAGAAAAAGTGTTTATTTTGCCCAAAACACAACGTAAAATTACAATCTGTTTTATATGTTGTACCATAGATACTAGGCTGAAAAGCCACATATGCCAGTTGCCTTGGTCTCAATTAAATTACCTATTTTATCTATGGCATCTGTCATAAACTACATTATGTTTCTACAACAACAAACAATAAGCTAAGCAATAATTGCTGTATAGTCATTGTATAAAATCGATAGGCATTCGCCCTGTTACTTTTAGCTAACAAAAACTACCAAAACGTATCGGTAATTGTATCTACATTTGCTGAGGCATTGCTATAGCCTTTATTCTGTAGGTATAAAGGCAGGTTTTGCTGTGTCACTCCGGATATCCTGTTATTCTGAATTCAGAGTCAATTATTTCAGAGGAAGTGAAGGCTAATGAAGGCTTTATTCCCCGTAAAGACTGGTATCCTAATCATTGACACGTGGAGTGTGAGGGACGGTAAAAAAAATGAATGATGAGAAAAAAAATATCATTTTGACTTTATACATTTTTAAATATTTCTTTAAAAAATATACTTGCTCATTATTCATCATCATCATCAGCCTTATTAATGTTCCTACTGCTGGGACACAGGCCTCCTCTCTAGGAGAGGGCCATAAACCACCACGCGGGCCCAGTGCGGATTGGTGGATGTCACATGTCTTCGAATTTTTGGTTCTAGGACATGTCGGTTTCCTCACGATGTTTTCCTTCACCGTTTTGAGAGCAGTGGTGATGAAATAAATTACACAAAGTAATGCGCCCGGCTGGGTTTGAACCCGCGACCTACAACTCGTAAGTCGGGTCCTTTACCACTCGGCCACCACTAATCTCATTATTAGGATGCGCATTATTAGGATTATAAAATTTATATCTATATATATGCCATCTATATACATATATCTGTAAACACCGTAAGATTGTAAAATGACGCGGAAATTGAAAACTTTTTCTAGATAAGACACGGTTATATTGGAAACGAATGAATTTAAATATGATTTTTCGTGTATAAAACGATTTTTTCATAATTTGTCGAGAAAATAACCTAATAAGGATTTATTACAATCATACGGTGTTTACAATTTTACGGACTATTTTTAGTAGGTATATGCGAAACCCGAAACTTATATCTTAGTATTTTTATGAAACAATCTTATAATATACAACAATTTCATAACTGTATCATGAAAAATTACAAAGTTATAAACTTGTTTGTTGGCGAGCAATGGATAGCTCGCGGTCCGGTCGTCTGGTAAAAGTCAGGACCGAGCCCAAGTCGTCGACGGCGCGCACTGTTCTCGCGCGCCTCAAGGAGCTGTCAGCAAACTAAAGAGGCCCTGCAAGGTCGAAGCCTCCTGGGGCCAAGTTGATGCGAAAGCGTAACACCAGAGCTATACGATTAAGGCAAGGAAGGAACGGGGCACGTAGTTTAGTCAGTAATAGTCTGACACTGTTTTTCGCTCCGCCCTAGGGCAGGATTCGTCAATGGATGATTTTTAGATACCATAAAAAAAGGATCGAAACTTGGGGCAAGTTAAATTAAACCTAGTTTTAGAAAAGCTAAGTTCTAGGAATTCCGGTTTCCTACGCCAACTCAACTAGTTGTTGAGATATAGGACTGAGCAGTATTTTTTTATGGTGGGCAAAAATCATCCAATGACGAATCACGCTCTTGGGCGGAGCGGGAAACAGTGTTAGACTCCTACTGACCAAACAGTACTTCACCCCGTTCCTTCCCCTTCGCACTGGGACCAAGCCTTCCTTTCAGACAGAGAGCTTGGGCCTCAGTAGGCTTCGACCCTTTTGCAGGGTCCCTACGGTTTGCTGACAACTACAGGTACTTATCAAATGAGATCGGAATTTCCCCTCAATTTTATTTTATCACATTCGGATAGCTGCATCGCGCCCGCATCAGTATCATTAGCTTTTCTCAAATATCATTTGGCATATTGTTTTACGATATCTTACAACGTTGTTATCAGATATCACACGATACTAGGCAGTGCAAATTCCGCAATAACGATATCTCGTTATCGCCGTTCAACGGCTTGTGTCGTTGGAAATAAATTCGTTACGCTAACATTTTTAATGCGTTAGAGGCGTTATTTGAATGCATAATGTTAGTAATATTGATAAGGAAGGAGAATTGGTGACGGCGGCAATAAAGGTCGCAGATATTTATGTAACAAAGTATTTACACTTGACTTACAAAAACAGTTTTAAAAGGAAATATAGAAATAAATGAGTTTGAAGTGTGTTGTAAGCTTTAGTTATCTTTCTTTTGAATGATAAAACATTACGCGTGTGTTAGTTAGATAATAACATTTTGTATTCTATTGTTTTCAGGTACAAAAAACCCGGCCACGCTCAGTATAGGGTTTCGTAGTTGCCTTAAACTACGACTTAACAGCGCGAGGTAGTCCAAAGTACAGCGCCATAACCTATCGGGAAAGTAGGTTACCTACTTATTAATTTACACAAACTAGTCGGGTTAATATGTACGTTGGGTTTTCGGTGGTACCGATTTTAATATATTTTTTTTTTTTATTTGAAATAAGATTCATTCAGGTTAGTAAAATATGAAAACTAAGTTTAAAAAAGGCTCCCATATTCGGTTACATTACAAACTTAGTCCAGAAACTATTTTGTACAATATTTCAGTGTGTGCATATAAACGCGCGTCAACGGTGTGCTTAAAAAACGTGGTGTGTACAGGCCCTTATAAAATAGGTAGCTATACAGTATGGCTGTTCTAACTTGGTGAGCATAGCTGGGCATTAACTTGTTAATCCGTTAATCGTTAATTAACGAAGTTAACATTTTGATTAACGAATTAACTTTTAAGTTAACTTTTAAAAATGTTAACGGACACGTTAACTTCCGTTAATATGCAGTAGACCGTTAAATGTTAATCTAATGCCTACTATTTACCGCACGGGGAACAGATATTCATAAATCTATTTATTAAATACAATACTGCTATACCCTCAAGCGATGCAGTTGAACGTCTATTTTCCACGGGTAAAGACATTTTAACACCAAAACGAGTCTCGCTTTCAGACGAGAACTTCAACATGTTAATGTTCATGAAGGGGAATGTGCACCTTATGCCCGACGATTAAATTACACATTTGAATTATACAAGTATTTTGTTTTATTCCTAACCTGTTAACTTCCAGAACCTAAACCAATAAGTTGTATGAATTCACTAACGCAACGAAATAAAAATGCAATTTTACACATATTAACGGATTAACGATTAACGTTAACTTGCGTTAATTCTTCTGAAATGTAACGCTTTAACGCTTAACGAAGCTAACTTTTTTTGTAGCGGATTAACGATTAACGAAGTTAACTATTTGATTAACGGTGCCCAGCTATGTTGGTGAGCCTGAAGTTAGGCTCTGCGAATTGTAGTGCTTGTGGACTCCTACAAAAATAAAGATTAAAAAAACGCCAATTACAGTTGTAAACAGCAATAACAAAGTCAAAGTACTTTATTTGCTATTGGCATTTATTTTTCTAAACCATTTATTTTTGTACATAGAGTTTTGAACACAGAAACATTGTTTAAGATGAATGTTTGCAAGTAAGTTGCAGGCTAGATTTAAGATTTGGTTTAGTCTCGAGTTGGGCCATTCTACTTTTTGACGAAGAACCAAAACGATTTTTGGAATAGGTACATTAATTTTTGGGAGTACAGTTAAAGAGTGGAATTCCGCACCGGAGACTGTTTTTCCTGACAATCATATTCTGGTGATCTTTAAGTCAACTTCGCTACTTCTAGGCAATCGTGAAAATACTACTCAGGGACAAATTCACTAATAAAACTAATCCCGATTATTTAAAACAAAAGCGTCTAATTGAGATTATAACTTCGTTTTGCGTTCAAAACAAAACACAGTTTGTGTTTATGTAAATAAACGCGATTAATTTTATTGGTGAATTTGGTCTTTATTTTGTCGACGATATCGTCGCTTTCCATAACATTAAGCACAACATAGGCTCGCGTTGTTGTCAACAAACAACAAATACATAGAAAGTCGTATGTGTACCAATATTCTTTTAACTTTAAAAATGTATGGAAATTTCCGTGTATATAATTCATAACACTGAATATCGGAGATAATAAAAAGACTTAATTGCGCGATAAACATGTTTACATTCTTAAATAAAACTAGCTTCTTACAGCGGCTTCACCCGCTTGAAAGTAAGTTTTTTCATACACACTTTGGAACCCCGTTTCTTTCCCTTAGGGAGAGAATGATGTTTTTTTTATACATATTCATCATAAAAATTACTATCTGCATGCCAATCCGTTCGTTGGATTGAATTGGGAGTCCATAGATCAGCCAGTCAGTCACGGTTGCCTTATAAATATTCACTCATTCAATCACTATGAAATATAAATAGTTTTCAATACACTTAGGTCCTCGGAAACCTCTAGGCTTACCCGGCTTACAGATACGCAATGGACTGTTTTCTACACTACTGCGGAAAAGTACGCGTGCTATTCCCGACACAATTTCGTTGAACACAAGTCTTGATTGAGTCACAATTTGAAAGCTGTACATTTTTAGATACCTACGATACGACAACAAAAAAAAAATGATTTTTTCGATGTCGAAAAATCTTTGAGAGTCGATTCGGGCAATAGAACTATTTACATGAGTTAGTTTATACGGAACTCGCATTTGATTAGTTTTTTTCTTTTCGGTAACTCAGTCAACTTTAAGTACTAGCATATGTACATCGAAAGTAGATAATGGAATGGCCCAGCTGCGCTCGTTTGAAATCCGGCTATACCTACATCGAGCGCGTCCATACCCGGCTGCGGCAAAAGACTAATGTTTCCACTCCACTTGCAATGTTTATTTTCCGTTTAGAGGAGATTTGTTGAGATTAACCGCCGTACGTATGTCTGTCATTATAGCTAGTTGTTTGTAGGACTGGTGGAAGGAATATATATGAAAATTACGGTCCACTAAATGACTGGCTTGTTGGTCTAGTGGTTAGTGACCCTGACTGCTATATCGGAGGTCGTGGGTTCGATTCCCACCCAGCACACAAATGTTTGAGTGATGAGCACGATCACGATCATTTAGTCTGTCTGGGTCTTTTCGTTGCTGCATTGATCTCTTGACGTCAATCAAGTTGTTCCTCAAAAAAAAAGGAAAAAAAAGTTGTTCCTCCGTGTTGCCCATGACTTCATGAAATGTACACAAGTATAAAAATATACATAAATGTAAAATACATTAAGTATATTTCATAAAGTCATGGGCAACACGGAGGGACTCATATATACATTTTTTTGACAAATATAAATTTGTAAAAATTTATGCGTGTCCATCATCTAGAGGTTGCAATTACTTATCCAATTTTTATAATTATATGCTTATAGTACGGCGAACCATTTGCTAAAGATATGCACAGCCCCCTGAAATCAGAAAATCTGTTGAGATCCGGAAATCCGTCACTCCGCATTTAAGGTCGACTGCAGTGATTTAACTTGTGTGATGAGCATTATAACCGATTAAAAAAAAAAAATATGAACTATATAGTTCTTGACCTAAGAGTATGAGCGCAATATAACAATGTCATAAAGCAATAATTCTTCGTCTAATGTTGGAAAGCTCCCAAGAAGCTGGCCGGGCGTGGTCGCCGGAGTGTGTAAATCTTATTACTGTAACGAGAAGCGATGGGCCACGCTGGGCGACAGTTTTACGGGCATCAATGTTTATCAGGGCTAGTTTGGAACGGCCATAGACTATAGAGATACCATAGCGGCCAAATATATTGCACGATTTGATTCCGCCATCTCAATTTTTCCACCAGACATCCCGACTTACGGCAAATATCCACACTTACGTTGTTGGGAAATCTACGGTCCGGACTAAGCGTTTTACCTCGTCGTTTATACCGCGTACATCAAGGGACTGTAACAGTTTGCCAGGTGTAGTCTTTCCATCCGATCACTGCATCACTGCTTATCATCTGGTGGGATCACAGTCAAGCACTAGTTTATAGCATTTTTTTTTAAAGCGGATAATGCTAGGAACGAGAGTTTTTGGCGGTATTTTTTTCTTCAGTGAAATTCAACGACTGTTTAAGTTCTTCGCAAGTTGATTCCTAGGCGAAATTGTAATGTAAAATGGTGTAGTTTTATGCGAGTGCCTATCTACATTACTGGAAAATATGTGGAATCACTGAAACGAAATGTCTAGAATAGTAAATGTATTCAGTCAGTCTTTTCAGAAAGCTTCACTTAGGTAATCTACTACAATAACACTCTCAGCTCTATTTTACCAAAATTGTGCCTGTTTTAAACGCTTCCATATATTCAGCTGTGTACATCCTTTTTAGTACACAAAACTACGTCAATTGTGGACTGATTTTGAAAATTATCTTTTTTAGAACTAACTGGCGTTTTTGAGGTGATTCCTGGCTCTGTGGAACCGACCAGTACTTTGTATTCAGTTCATCCGCGAAGTTCTCTTACGGACATGATTTAACTTCAAGTGTAAAAGTATTATAAGGATATATACAGCCTATGTAAGCTTTTGTAGTGTGGAGAAGACAAGTTGACATTTTTGGGACAAGGGATCGTTGAATCGAGTTTTCTAGACTTAAGACTCTCCCTTTTTGTGTCCAGATTATTTTCATTGCGGGTTGTGGGCGTGGGACATACTAGTATTATTTTTTTATGGTAAGTAAAAATCATTCAATGACGAATCCTGCCCTTGAGAGGAGCAGGAATCAGTCAGACTCTTACTGACTAAACAACCTACCCCGTTCCTACATTGCCACACATACTAGGGCCAGAGCCTTCCTTTCAGACACGAATTTTTGGCCCTAGTTGGCTTCGACCCTTCTGCAGGGTACCTACGACTGCTGACAACTCCTTGAGGCGCGCGGGAACAGTGCGTGCCGTCAACGACTGGGCTTGGTCCGAATTTAGTATTATTAGTATTTTGATAAAAGTAGAGAACGTTTGCCATTGTGAGAGGCGGAATTTGCAAAAACCATAGACGAGGGTGCTATGAAGCCGAGGGCCGAGTACAGCAGTGACCAATTTTCACGTGTATCAAACAACGTTTATACACGTGAAAATTGGTACACTTACAAGAAGATGTAAATAACCCGTTTATTTGTGTTGACGTGCGACTCGTGAAGGTTGACGCGTTCCTCTTGACACGCCACTAAACTAAAATTCTGGAGGGGCGAGCACTCGCACTTTTTCGCACAGTTGCAAAAAACAGTAAAGCGAAAGCTAAAAGCGGCATAAAATGAGATCGGGTTTTCGTTAAAGTGTATTAAAAAATGTTTTAAAACAGTACTTTGGAACATGACTGTGATTGCTCTTTTTATATTTATTGTAAGCTCAACGTCAAGCAAATAGGGACTTTACTTAGTTTTGAGTTCTTCTTGAGTTTAAACGTACTTTTATGGAAATTACTTCTTCAATAAACAGCCATTTTGGTTTACCGCTTGAAGATATTAGATTACACCCTTTTTAATTATTCTTGTCACTCAATTATTTCGATAAGCCAGTACAAATTCAGAAATGTAATTTTATCTATTTTAATGCGTTGACGTAAGTAAGAAGTAGGTATTACCTAGGTCATGTGTTAGATAGGTAATGTATACACTGTGAAATTTAAATGGTTGTTTTCCCGCGGCAGAATGACTTGCCATAAGGAGTACTTTTGAAGCATACAGTAAAAATAAAAAATAAAAAGTTTTTTTTTTATAAATACCTAATTATTAAAAATATTCATCAACTCAAAAAAGCGAAAACAATAGTAACATTAGACGTAAGTTGTGGTCAGAACAAAAAGCGTGGTCAATTCCAAGCGTTCGACGTTAACGAAACGATCATAACTCTTGGTTGGAAGGAGGCTGGTTACAGAAAGTTACTACATCTTCTAGACAACGTACTTCAACATCCACCAAGTTATCGCTTACCAACAAGTAACAATAAAGTTGTCATAAAGTGATCTTACATGAATTATCAATAATAAAAAAGAATATCAAATACTTTTAGTTTTATAGGCTTGTGTGTTATTGGCTTAAAGAATTTAATCGGGGAAATGGGCAGCCGAGTTCTTGTATAAACCTTTAATAGACGCATAGATAACGGTGATAATGTGATTATTAATGAAAAATTGAAGCTCACGTTTTAGCATTTTATGAGTTTGCAAAAATTCTACGAGTATCCCAGTTTTCAAAAGGTTATATATATAGCAGTTTTCGCATTAGATAATATCGATAACGCCGCGATATCACTGGGTAATTTTATAAATTTTCTACCGAAAGATGTAATTTGTTGGTACAGTCTTTGCCCTAAGTTATCTAATCCAGCTTCTTTGAAAAGTTATTAAAGACCCACCCCCTTTAAAAACTTTGGTGGAGCACACGGTACAAGTGTGCCTCGCTTGGAAAGAGCATCGTCGTGTTCTCGTGGAGACGATCGGAGCCGGCGATCTCTCTCAGCAGGCCTTAGTAGAGGCTACATTCTGGAGCGAGGAGGCGTGCTTCTGCGAAGCAGTAATGCAAAAGAGGATGCCGACTGCATCAGGCAAAGGAAATGGCGCTCACGTCGCAGTCGCCGCCGCCCTGTCTCGCCGTGTCTTCGTGTAGCCCGCCATCCGGTCGCCTGGTATCATTCCAGATCGAGCCCAAGTCGTCGACGGCGCGCACTGTTCCCGCGCGCCTCAAGGAGTTGTCAGCAAACAGTAGGGGATCCCTTCAGGATCGAAGCTTCCTGGGGCCAAGGTTTGATGCAAAACACCAGAGCACTGGAACTAAGGCAAGAAGGATTGGGGTAGGCCGTTTAGTCAGTAGAAGTCTGACACTGTCTCCGGCTCCGCCCAAAGGTGGGATTCATCATTAGATGATTTTTTCCATCAACAAAAAACTCCTTAACTTAAGGTAACTTAGGGCACAAACCCTACGGCAAGATACTCGATGCTGTTCTGTAGCAAAACGCACACAGCCTGTTCGTTGATGTTAAATCGAATAGTCAGAAAAATGAAACTACTAATCCATCGATATCGAGTTATTATCGCTATCGTCTAATTTGAAAACGGCCAATGTCAAACACGAATTTCTCCTCTGTTCAGTACCCTTACGTTGTTGAAACATCTACGGTCCGGACTAAGCGTTTTGTCTCGTCGTTTATACCGCGTACATCGACGGACTGGAACAGTTTGGCGGCTGCAGTCTTTCCGTGCGATTATAATTTAGGTATCTTCAAGGCTAGAGTGAATAGGCTCTTAATAAACTAGTGCGCCTCACCATCAACGATTGCATCTATTCTCGTAGGTTATTACTATTTTGGGTGTCAAAGTTCAAATGGCCAATAACTGAAACATTGCCCCTATTTGAGATGCGCTTTAACTTAGTTGCATCAATAAAATATAATTTGCATAGAAATCCAGAAAATATCAAAAAGATTTTTTAGTAAACTGCGAAGTGAGATTAGTAATAAACTTGTCGACAGTAAGTGTAGTGGTAAACGTAAAATAATCACTTATTTATTGAGGTGGCGAGTCATACGAGGAAAATATACCTGCATAAACGCACCCGGATGCTGACCGACTTCTAGCACTTCTAGTGAGGCGTGTCCTGGTACTTCTCAAATAGATTGACTAATCTTCTTATGTATAAACTAGCCTTCAGCCAGCGGCTTTACCCCCGGTTTATGGACAAACTTTGGTCACGCGTTTCATCCCTTTAGGGGTGAATTTTGGAAAATCCTGTCTTAGTGTTCGCCTACGTCATAAAAGCAAAATAAAGTCTCCTAGTCCCAGTAGTTTTGGCTGTGCGTTGATATGTCAGTCAGTCAGTTTCTCCTTTTATATTATATAGATATATATATAGGGCTGGATCGATCTCAACAATTTAAGCCTTGAGATATTTGTATTTTATTGTATACTAGCTTTTGTCAGCGGCTTCGCCCGCGTACATAAAATATAGCCTATGTCACTCAGGAGTAAAGCAGCTTTCTATTATTGCTAAAATTTCTCCAATCGGACCAGTAGTTCCAGAGATTACCTCCTACAAACAAAAAAATAAAAAAAAAAACAAAAAAACAAACTTTACCTCTTTATTATATTAGTGTAGATGTAGATTTGCGTCAGAGAAGGTTTAAATGGTGAGAAAATATGGAATTAGGCGGTACGAAGTTTGCGGGGTCAGCTAGTAATATAATATGATATTATGGCATCTGCTCTCTTCTATCTCATAATTAGAATGGCTTGACCGAAGCGGATGAATTTTTGGGTTTATTTGAGTTAGTGAGTGAGAATTTTTAATATTACATATTATTTTTACGAAAAGACAGTTTATAGGCAAGACAACGTCTGTTGGGAGCATTAGTATTAGGATTTCTAAATAGATAATGAAAAACCAAACATTGAACCCATGAGCGCCTAAACAAGTTATCTGCAAACCGTAGAAACCCTAGTAACAATTAAATTTATTACGCATTTTATGGATATTTAATTCAAATTGTATTTGGCGTTAGAATAATCTAATCCAGTCGATAAAATCGAAGATAATACGGTACATGGTCCAAACTTAATCTCTTTCAAAATTAATTAACATCTCTCAAAGATAGTACTAAAAGCTAATGATTAGTTTTCACTAATTAAATCGTTGTTCTAGGAAACATTTAATTAAGGATTGAATAAAATAAACGTTAATGTAGGTTTTACGATGGGTCAGAAACCGCTAAATGATCTCGGAAAGTCCGAGAGCGAGTTGCTAACGATTTGGAAACAATATATTTGAATCGAAACCTTCGACGAATGGCTCATTTTCATTAATTTTCTTTGACAATTTCCTCTTCCTTAGTCGTTCAGTCTTGGTTGAAAATATGGATGGATTGTGTAAGAAGTGATATGAAAGAAAGTTAGTGATAGTGTGACGGGTGACAGGACAGAATGGAAGAAAAAAACATATTGCGCCGACCCCAAATAAAACGGGACAAGGGCAGGAAGATGATGAGTCGTTCACTCTTGACAGAGTGGTCGTGGTTGATCATGTTGCATTGTCGTTGGCTAGTGAGGCTCCCGCGATGCATCTCCACTTGCCACGGTTTACGGCGTCTCGGGAACTCTGGACCATGGTGGTTTGTGTTGCTGCTCTAATGAGGTCTGTTCAAGGAGTAGGTGAGCGCCCACGAGACCGCTTCCCCTCTACTTGTCCCTGGACAACGAGTCGCTCCATGGAGTGTTCGTTGCGAACAACGTGACCGAAATATTTGAGGATTCGTACTTGCACAATCGACGATAACCTCTGTTTGATTTTTAGCTCCTCCATGATAGAGAGCTTAGTCCTAAGTGCTGTCCAAGGGATCCGCAGCAGTCGCCGCTAGCACCACATCTCAAGAGCATCAATTTTGCGTCGGTCTTTGAGGCGAACCGACAATTTGACTGGCCTGTCGGTCTAGTGGTTAGTGATCCTGACTGCTATGCCAGGGGTCGTGGGTTCGATTCCCACCCAGGACAAATGTTTGTGTGATGAGCACGATCATTTGTTCTGTGTCCGGGTGTAATTTATCTATAATATGTATGTATTTAGAAATATATAAGTATGTTTATCAGTTGTTTAGTACCCATAACACAAGCTCTGCTTAGCTTGGGACTAGACGGCGTTGTGTGTTAGTTGTATATTATAATTGACAATTTAGACACCACCCAAATTTAAGCTAAACTACGACTACGTACTACGTATTAAACAGTACAGTCAAATAAAAAACAAAACTAAAATGTAATACCTGTAACGCTTTATTCCACGTATATTATATTTAAAAACATTTTATTCTACCAAACAGTGTGTGGCGTCAGTAAAAAAAAATCGTCAGCAACTCAAGAAGGTTTGCTATTTTCCATACGTACATATACCTGGGTAGGTATAGGTACGTTTACGCACGCTACGTTTTTGCAAACCTGTTGTTTGAGTCATGGCCACTGACCGGAACGAATCTTAACAATAATAATTACCCGTCAACTACTACCAAGCTCCTCGCAAGGAAGTTGCTTTATATTTTTGGTTTTTAAAGCTAAAATTGAGCTGTGCCTGGAGGAAACTTACCGAGAAAATTGAATAAGTTTGAATAAGGTCGCGTCACCGTAACGATCAGTCCTGTTCGTTTCAGTCTTCACATTAAACCTGACTATTTAAAAAACTAGTTAATTATAATGTATAAAATAAAATAATATAATTTATTCCTCAACTGTCACACAATATCGTCTAGTCCCAAGCTAAGCAGAGCTTGTGTTATGGGTACTAGACAACTAATAGACATACTTATATATTTCTAAACACATATTATACAAATTTTACACCCAGATACAAAACAAATGATTTAAGCTCATCACACATTGGCCCTGGGTTGGAATCGAACCCTCGACCTCTGGCATAGCAGTCAGGGCCATTGACCACTAGACCAACAGGCCAGTCAAATTAAGAGTCCCATAAGTGACAATAATCCGAGGTCCCTTGAAGTTTCAGATATTCAGGTTTCACTGTAAAAAAGTGATGAAATGTGGTGTATTCACTGAATCGATGCCTCCAACGAATAAACTGCAGACAAAAATTGCAAAATAGTCTGCCCCTGAAACAGACGGATTCGATACTAAACTTATCGATAGCGAATTCGATAGTTATTCGATTCGCTTTCGACTATAATCGGTAACGATATGCGTGCAGTGTGCAATTATTCATTTTGTCTATTGAACTCAGTCGAGTGACGAGTCGTGTTTCGGCGCTGAGTTCAAATGTCACAGGGAAAGTTGAACATTTAGATTGATGAGTTCAATGCCCTTTGAGATTGTAACTGAACAATGGCTTCTGAAATAAGTAATGCTAGCGGTGCCGTTGTCGTCATACTGTAACAGATTCTAAAAAGAGCTCTCAAGGTTAAAACAGGTATTTATACTTCACGGCAAATAAGTTGAACCCGTTGCTATTGTTACGCGTAGCCACTCATCTCAATTGAGACTTATAATTCGGGGTAGATCGCCATTTTTAACCGACTTCAAAAAAAGGAGGAGGATCTCAATTCGATTGATTTTTTTTTTGGTTCTACTTATTGTGTGCGTACTGTACAGGTATTTAAGGTTGATAAGGTTCCGTTCCGACTTTGAAACGAGCACCGAACCAAACCGTAACCTTTAATTGAATACTTAGTGTTGTTCGTCTGTCAGGTGAAGACCGAGATATGGTATCCATCGATACCCACACATATTTGGGTTTGATGAAAAAAATGTTTTTGACTTATTGTTTTTTTTCTGTTCACAGAATACAACTACTTACCATGTTTTAAAAGTATAGTATAGATAGACAGACAGACATGATGAATCTATAAGGGTTCCATTTTTTGTCATTTCGCTAGTACGGATCCCTAAAAATGATTTAAAGTAGTGCCTGACTGCAATCCATCTTGATGGTAAGTAATAGTGATGCAGTTGTTCATGATAGTGAATCGCGATATTTTATAGAGCCTATTCACTCTAGCCTTGCTGACACCTAAATTATAATCGGACGGGAACACCCCGGCAGACAAATTGTTACAATACTTCGATGTTCCTGGAAAGTTCGTTCCTCGAGGAAAAATTAATATTTGTATATTATTTTGCAACCTTTTAGGGCCTTACACTTACACTGACACGTAATACATAAAGTACATTGTGCCTAGGGATGCCAAGTTTTATTACAAGAAATATTTTTTTTAAGATCTGAGAAGCAAAATGAACAGTATTTTATTTATCATGTATGAAATAAAAGTTTTTCAATACACTTACTCGAAAACTGCCACTTATCGCACTATAATTAGGTTCGACATGACACGTATATCACACGCGTGCTTTTGTTTCATTTATCATACCAAGGGCTTTTTTTTTCCTCCTTATCGTCACGGTCAAGCGTAATTATTATTTTTTTTTTAAAGCAAAGAGTTGCAGATTTTTGAGGTTTTAATATTTAATTAAAATTTAAATCGTGTTTTTAACAGAATACAATAAATAAACATGATTATTTATGCAATAATTTGTTATTAACAACAAATTAACATTTATCTGTGTTCTAAATTCAAAAATATTTGAATTTCTATTCTTAATATTATGTAGGATGTATAACGGTTTGATGTCTTTGCTTCTTATTCATCCTGCAAAGGATAAGCGCGGGAAAAGTCTATAAATAATAGTCCTAATAAGTAACTTATTTATTGGTAGTTGTGAAAAATATGTTGAATGTAAGATTTAAGAGATTTTTTTAGACAATAAGCCGCTGCCTTCAGATATTGTGCTTTACTATAGTTTGCTGCAATCGAAATCTAAAATGTACGGCAACTTTGGAAATTTTTCTTCAGTAAGAAATAAACAAAAATGCGTCGTAATTTTCAAAGAAAGTAAGTGTATTATAAGTGTTATATGTTCGTAAGTGTATTGAAAAACGTCGTTTGACACACGTGCAGATTTGTCATTGCAGCCCTCGGCTCCATAACACACTCGCCTACGGCTCGTGTGAATTTCGCCTCGGTCGCAATGACAAACTTCCTGCACTTGTATCAAAATGTACTATTTTAGAGTTTCTTTCAAAACGGTAAAGGAAAACATCATGAGGAAACCGGCATGTCCTAGAACCAAAAGTTCGAAGACCTGTGACATCCGCCAATCCGCTCTGAGCCCGCGTGGTGGATTGCGGCCCATTCCCTCTCCTTGAGAGGAGGCCTGTGTCCCAGCATTGGGAACATTAAAAAGGCTGATGATGATGATAGAATTTCTCGCACCCACCTGAACCTATTAAACTACAGTCTTTTTAAAAACTTCTTATGCATCATTTTGCTCATTTTTTTAAATTAAAATTTTTGTTGCTCTATTTCAATCCTCACGCCATTTTGCATTCAATACTAATTTATTATATTATTAATTATTCATTAATGATTGAAAACCGGGATTTTGATGTTGAAAACTGTATTTTGTATTGGTACTTTATTTTTATTCAACAGTAAAACTACTATTTAGTGAAAAACTCAATAATACTGTATTTATTTTAACAGTATAATTGTCAACCCTATCTGTGCTGTCTGCGGTCACCACATTGACGAAGGACCGGTTGCCTCAAGATTTTTTTAAATATTTTTGCTTGTTTTACTGAAGTTTCGTCTTGCACCATTCCACAAACTGGTTATGAAAGTGTGTTGTACTTACGTAAATACAGGACAGGGTAGGCAGGTAGGTACCTACAGTACGGTCATCGGATCTTGGTGAGTCTGGAGTTAGAGTCTGCGAATTTTAGCGTTTCAAAACTCGTTAAAAATAAGTGGTTTAAACAAATAAATGCAATTTACAGTTGTTATTGGTTTTTTTTTTTTTTTTAATTATTGGGTACATGTTTACTGGTTGACACTGTCCCTTTAAAGCAATTAATAATGTAATATCGAGATGTTGTACATAAAACTTTTTTTTTTGACATTAGAGTATTTCAGAGTATTTTATCTAGTCCTTAATTTGATCTAATTTAATAGTTATAAGAATATACATTTAATTATACTAAAAATAACCTAAATAAACTAAAAAACTATTGCTGTTAAATAGTTTTTAACAGCAATAGTTTTGGGATATTTTTTTAAACCGTTTATTTTGTAAGCGTTTTCAAGCGCTAAAATTCGCAGAACTTAACTTCGGACTAGCCAAGATCTGATGGCCTCTCCGGTTCGAATTCTGGAAGGAAAGGAATGTCTTACCACGGTATGAGGGCTAATAATGAATGGGGTGGGTGTTTAGTCAGTAAGGGATGATTCTCATTAGAACGTGCTGTGCCCGGGGCGGGGCCCGGACGGGGCACGGTTTTAATCTGTTTCATATATTTTGTATGAATCAATTTATATTACACAGTGCATTATCCGTGTCCCGTCCGGGCCCGCTCGACGCACTTCAATACCACGTTTGTTGCACGGTCCCGCCCCGTTCCCTCCACGTCCCATCGTAATCAGAACATTTTTCGTGCTGCGTCCGAAAATAAATTGCGTAGCACGGACGGGCCCCGGCTCGTCCACGCACCGGCCCTGGCACGGCCCGCTCTAATGAGAATCATCCCTAAGAGTCTGACACTGTTTCCTTCCCGCCCCGCTCAAGGGCGGGATTCGTCATTAGATGATTTTTCCCACCAAAAAAAAAGATCCGACGGCCGTACTGTACTCCTAGAAATTCTGCCAAAAGCTCAACATTTTTTATGATTTAGTCACAGTTACCTATACCTACTGGCAAACAAGTTTGAGCAAAAAATATCTCAAAACAATAATAAAATAAAACAAGTTTCAATAAAATTTCATAATAGTAAAAGTTGTAACAATCACTTTTTTATGTAAGTCTAATACTATAATTGTATCTCTCGTAAGTCGTAATAGTATGTCGAATAAGACTGCCAAAATGTATTTGCGGATCATTTTATGTATAATCTGTGCGTAATGATCTAATGACATAATTGCGGGGTTTTTTCAGAATCAAAAAGTATTTTTCAATACACTTACTCGAAAACTGCCTCTTATCGCACTCCTATTAGGTTCAATATAGCATGTATATCACCCAAGTGCTTTTTTTGAGTTTATCACAACAAGGGCTTTTTTATTCCTTCCTTACCGTCACGGTCAAGGGTGATTATTTTGTTTTACTTAGTTTATCGATTCAGGCGCGAGGCGTCCCCCAGAGTCGCTGGGCGATCCCCAAGAAATTAGAAACTGACCAGAGCAGATTTGAACGCTATACTTATATATTTCTTATATTTGTATTGTATGTTTCAGATACGATTAATTTTTTTTTCTTTCTTTCTTTATTTCACAAGTCGTAAGTGTATTGAAAAACGTCGTTTGACACACGTGCAGATTTGTCATTGCTGCCCTCGGCTCCATAACACACTCGCCTGCGGCTCGTGCGAATTTCGCCTCGGTCGCAATGACAAACTTCCTGCACTTATATCAAAATGTACTATATTTCCAATAGATCATTTACAGGGACTTTTGAATGGTCAAACTGTCGGTCAGTAAAAAAAAAACACTAGTCTAGTGCTAGAGGGAGAGGAAGAATGGATGGTTTTGCTTTATGGTGGGAAAAATCATCTACGGTGGCGGGAAACAGTATCAGACTCGTACTGACTAAACAACCTACCCCGTTCCTTTTTTGCCTTAATCCCAGAACCTTGGGTATTACGCTTTCGCATCAAGCCTTGGCCCCAGGAGGCTTTTACCCTGCAGGGCCCCTTCAGAAAGTAAGACTACGGACTAGAAGACAGACGGACAAAAAACTGATCCTATAAAAGTTCGGCGTCATTATTAGATACTTTCCAATAACCAACCGCTCCTACTCCATTGAAAGATTGAAAGAAATGGCATAGAATTGTAAGCTCATACATAACAGATGACTTTCTGACGTATGCGGTAATCTGCTAAAAAGAGAATGCCCAAAGGTTGACTGGTAGAAAATGCCTTAGGCATTAAGTCCGCCTTTGTACTTTTATGTGCATGAAGCTTTAAATAAATAAAATAAATAAAATGCCCATACCCCGTTTCAAATAATTAAGAATGTAATTTAATTTAATAATAATGTGATTGACATACTATTATTGTTAATAACGTAATGTAATTTGATGATAATGTGATTTTAATTTAATTTATTTTATATTGACATTCGTTTCCAGTTCCGATTTTTTTTTTTATAATTTTTGTAAGTTATCGTTTTTAACCTATTTAATTAATTAGACTTACTGTAAATGTTGTGTACTGCGACTCATTCACACAGGAACATGTTATGTTATTATTATATTGTCAATTTATATTGTAAATAAGTCATTGGTGTGCCTATATAAAATCTATACTCTATACTGTATAATAAAAAGGTAAAGTTTGTTTTTTTGTTTGTAGGGGGTAATCTCTGAAACTACTGGTCCGATTGGAAAAATTTTACCAATAATAGAAAGCTACTTTACTCCTGAGTGACATAGGCTATATTTTATGTACGCGGGCGAAGCCGCTGACAAAAGCTAGTAAATAAATAAATCATATTGTGTCCAAAGTAATACCAAAAATTATGTTTAATTTGTTTGTATTAGGTGCTGATTATTTTAACCATATTAAAAATGTTAATAAACCGTTTAGCAATTACTTACAAAAAATAACATTGTCGTTTCCACAATCATTTATTTGTTTTGACACAAGTACGGAGCGACATACAAATTTGGGCGATCTCTTTTTAAAAGTTCCTTAGTTCAGTCACCTAACATTAGAACGTCATTGTAATCATTGCTTTTAATTAGTTACAAGACAGCTCGTAAGACAATTCTATTACGGGACCACTGACCGAGGCATAATCGGCCATTATGAATTAACAGATTACGAATTTTTAGAAAAATCATGCAAAATGACAATGGAATCGTGTTAGAATGGCAATTTTATGAAAATAACAGGCTAGGGGTTGGTCACGAAAATCCGATGGCGCGGCGCATAATGAACGGTCCTGCCGATACAATGGAGGATGGCATTATACAATAGAAGGAGGTTTATGACCAATAAGGGACTAGACAAGATAAAGTGTTTCAGCTGAAATGATGATAAGTCATAGAATTATTAAAGTTACATCATGCATGGCTAGGGTTACCAGTTGAAAAAATTAAAAGTCCGGATAAGAGGCCCTCATTGCTTTTGAAAAATCTTGAGCAATTTAAAAAAAAGTTGTAAATTTATAGTTTTTATAGACAAGTATCGCTCACGTGTTGCACGTCGCACTGAAACTGGCTACCAAAGAAACTTTTTATTACCTTCACATTTCTTTTTTGCAAATTTTATGAGGAACGCTAAAAATTCTGATATATCATGGCATTTTTCAGAATCCGGCCGCAATTATTAAAATTTTTGGATTCCTCTCAAGCATCCAAAAATCGTGATCACTCAGGACAAATCCTGTGATATGATAACCCTAAGAATCCTTCACGTCTGCACCAATAAATAATCTTAATTGTCGTGTATTTATCAGTAACGACAACGACATAGCGGTTTCACGAGAGAGCCACTTTAACGATACGGGGTTTTACCTGTAGGTAATACGCATTTGCACGTAGTAGCTAAAGTAAAAGTAACGGACTTTCTTATTTATATGTATTCGTACATCAAAACAACCTTATGTAATATTCTACAACTATCACACAACTGTGTGGTTCTTTCTTCAAAAGACCATCTCAGACTCCAATCTGCATGGTTCTCATATGATTTGACCATTACATGTTTGTGTATGGACTTTAAAACAGACTTTGACCCCTGAGTTTGTTTCGGTGTTTCTTCTCAGGGTAGTCAGCTAGGAAACACTGGCCTCATCTAGTATAAAAAAAACGAAAAAAAAAATAATTGACGTGTAAAAGAGTTTGTAAAAACCTATTTACAAAATAAAAATCATTTATCATTTACTCCCTCTAGTCTCAAGCTAAGTAGAGAGTACTCATATATACTAGACAACTGATAAACATACTAATGATGTTTTAAGATAGAGTGATTGAAGAAGAAAGTTTATAAGTATAATACATGCATAATATATTAAATTTTTCAGCATTGCACCCGTGCGAAACTGGGGCGGGTCGCTAGTTATAGAGAAATTACAGCCAGACACAGAACAAATTACCGTGCTCATCACAGATCACACAAACATTTGTCCAGGGTTTTTTTTTATGGTAGGTAAAAATCATCCAATGACGAATCCCGCTCTTGGGCGGAGCGAGCGGGAAACAGTGTCAGACTCTTATTGACTAATCAACCTACCCCGTTCCTCCCTTGCCTTATTGCCAGGCCCTGGCGTTACGCTTTCGCATCAACTCTTGACCCAGGAGGCAAGATAATAGGTGTGCGAACAGCGGTGGGGCTCAAAAGTTTAAGGCGCGCGCTCCGAATTGGGCTCTGTCCAGACACAGAGTACAACAGAATAATTAAATAAATATCCTTGAACAATGTATAGTATTTGTTATTTTCTCTTCCTCATAAAAGATAAAAAAGATAATCATAAAAAAAACCTTGACGTGACTACACAAGGACAAAGAAACAAACAAACAGGAATTAACATATTTTGTATATCAGTAAGGCTAAATTAAATATATCGATAATGCAAAGACCTTTTAATTGATTGATTTTCACTCGCTAGCTTCCAGCGCTGGCTTCGCTTGAGTGCAGGCTATATACGTAAACCTTCCTTGTTTATTGCACTTTCTATAGGTGTAAACCGCATCGAAATCCGTTGTGTAGTTTAGGAGGAGTTAGCGGATAAACAGACCGACGCGATCAGCGGTTTTGTTTTACACTGTGTAGGTATATTGTGTTTTGTATGCACAACAACAAGAGTAAAATGTACTAAGCTTCTAGAAAGTTATATGCATTTTTCGATACCAGGTGTTAAACGTATTATTATAGTAGGTATGTCTTTATTTCCATGGAAGATGGGTAGGCCTTTAGTGTGGGACGCAACTTGTGTCGATATCGATACTCTTGCACCATCTCATCTTCCTGGCTCGTCATGCTGTGCCGGTGCTGCCGCTGTGGCTGCGTAGAATCTCAAGCGGCGGAAATATACCTTGTTGGTAGCTATATTTTCGAGCTGTCTGGGGTTGAGACTCTCGGATCGTGGGGTCCGGGTGCCCACAAGTTGTTTAATGAGCTTTCTCAATGTCAATGGCTTTGGCTTTAGCTATAGCTATGGCTGGCTTTTACCTTGGGCAGAGAATAAGCATTGCCATACAGCGTGGTAATGCTGCCAGCCTTTTAGGCACTTTACCTGTCGAAAGCGATGCGTAAGAATTTTTTGACTCCTTATTAGTTTAGGTACTTTTAGTGACTTTATAAAGGATTTTTTTCTGGACGAGCTTTTTACTTTCAACTCTAGGCTGCCACTTGAAAATTACAGATGGTAAACCCAACGTTTAATCCAGGAATCGAACCCAGAACAATTCAGATGTTACGCTTCCGTAAAATAGAGCACCGAGGCAGCCTCCACCAATGTCTATAAATAAAGCCCGACTTGAAGAAAAACTGAATTTTCATCTGCGGATTCGCTTTCGGTTGAAATTCCAATATTAGTAGGAGACTTAAATGGAGTGATAGATCTTTACAGCGAGTAATCCAGCATTCAGTAACTGTATGAGCTTGTTTTAGTGCTCGAAAATGCACCTGACAGGCACGTTCTAGTTTTCAGTCTGAAAAAACCTTTAAGAAAGATACTATACTGTGCACACGTGGTTCACGTAGGCCGATCTGGGCGCATCTGTCTCCATACATTTTCTATGGAAACTGGACTTGTAGGCTCTAGACAGAAGGACTGCATTTCAGCTGCAATCCAATTACAAATTGCAGTTCTAATGCAGTTTAAATGCAGTTGACAATTATTGCAGTCGGCGGTTCAATGCAATCCTATAAACTGCACACCAACTGCAATCGGACTGCACGGTTAGTTTGCAGTTCTATTGCAGTCGTGTCAACTGCATTCAAACTGCATCCGAACTGCAATTTGCAGTTCGATTGCAGTTGAATTGCGTTCCGTCTGTCTAGAGCCATAGAGCTAGTTACATTAGATCCACGCCACGTGATGCCATTCTAGAACGTACAAATCAGGCGTGGACCACGTGTGGACCAACTTTATCTTACCAACTCGCTGAGCCTACTAAGATTGTAAAGAATAAATTGATACTTTATATTTTCTCTCTTCTTTAATGCGCGAGAAATATCTGTATTTACAACATTAACCTATTTCTGGCAAGCCATAATAATCGACAACCAGCCGTGCTGCGATGCGCTACCGGTGCATAGTGAACGTCCCACCTACACGTATTTAAAACGGTTTTGGGAACACATTCATTGGATTACAGCTAAGGAGTGGAATTCCCTGCCAGTGTCTGTGTTTCCTGATAGCTACAACCTTTGGATCTGTAAAACAAGTGAGTTTTTTTTTAAGTTTATATACTTACTCGAAAACATCTCTTATCCCACCGCTTTTAGGCCAACAATGGACTGTTTTCCGCACTAGTGAACCCCCACGAATACCACGATTAATAAGTGTATTGAAAATATCGTTTGACACACATGGGTCACTGCAGCCCTCAGTTCCATAAGCATATGGTTCGTGCGAATTCCACCTCAGTCGCAATTTCTCACTTGTATCAAAATGTACTATTTGTTCTCATTTTAAATTTCTTTCCGAAGCTAGCCGAATAAAAATATATGTGTGGTCCATTTTCATTATCATTTTAATCAAAGCTTCTAGAAGCTCTAAAGCGCTGCCTACCGTGGCCTGATTGGAACCTCGCCAAATGCGTGATAAAACTTTCATAAAAAAACAAAACATTCTAGGCTGTGTGACGGAGGAATGGCGGACTTAAAAATAAACTTACACTGACAACATTTTTAAGTGATGACATTGTGTTGCCAGATATTACTTGGTTGTTTGTGCTTTTATATTTAAACTGTTTTCATATGAGATTTTTTTTTATGGTAGGTCAAAATCATCGAATGACGAAACCCGCTCTTAGGCGGAGCGGGAGACCAGTGTCAGACTCTTACTGACTAAAAAACCTACCCCATTCCTTCCTTGCCTTATTCCTAGAGCCGCGGTAACAGTTTCACGCAAAACAGCTCCAGAAGGCTTCGACCCTGAAGGGTCCCTACAGATTGCTGACAACTCCTTGAGGCGCGCGGGAACGATGCGCGTCGTTGACGACTTGGACTCGGTCTGGACTGTTACCAGACGACCGGACGGCGAGCTACCCATTGCTCACCGTCCTTTCATATGAGATAGCAGTCGAAGAAAAGATTACCCCAGATAAAGACTATGATGAAACACACATAAACTCTTGAGCCTGGAGCGAACGCCGGCGTTGGCACACCTATTGTCATTCTATTATATCACTAGCGACTCGGCTCAGCTTCGCACGGTTACTGATGTTGAATATATTATGCATGTGCTATACACATAAACCTTCCACTTGAATCACCCTATTAAAAAAAAAACCGCATCAAAATCCGTTGCGTACTTTTAAAGATCTAAGCATACATAGGGACAGGCAACTTTGTTTTATACTATGTAATGATTACGGTATTTGAATGGTTCGTTTATTGGTCATTCACGCGAATTGAACTCCTCCTTCTCTAGTCTCTTAGAAATAACATAATTTAATTATTTGTTTCTTCAGAACCTATGACAGCTTTAATTATTATAATTCAAATTCAAATATGTTTATTTGTAGCACATAGGTATAATGTATATGTTTGAACAGTATTATTAAGGGAACAAAAGTTTATTCTAGAATCTAAAAACCTTTTTGTCTAATCACATATTTTAACGTGAGAATTTTCGATTGAAAATTAGGGTGTTTTTACAAGCTTTTATTTACTTTCACCTGTCCCGTTGTCTGTCGTTCTGTAATCAAATCTTGCAACTTAAATTTGATCCACTTCCCGGTTTCCGATTGAGCTGAAATTTTGCATGCCGGTGTAAATCGCATGACAATGATTATTATGATGACATGGAGCTGATCTGATGATGGAATCACGAGGTAGCCATAGGAACTCTGTAATTAAACGGCACAACCACGTCGAGTTTGGGCTCGGGTGAATCGTCTTGACGAGTTTTAATTATATAATTATAGACCGCTGCTATAAAAGCTTGTTATGAAAAAAGAAAATATTTTCATTAAAAACTTGTTTCGATATTAAGTCAAAATAAAGAGTAATAATAAATATTTTGAATAAAAAAAAATATATAGTGTGGGACATAAAAAAGTTCACCAATTTTTGTGAAAAAAGTAAAGTTTAAAGAAGATAAAAATTAAAAACCAAAAACTCAGTTATTTGAATTTTTCACATGGATTTTGATGATTGATGATTTTGAGGTTATGTGAAAAAAAAGTGGTAGATCTTTTTGACTTACAAGTTTTCCAATTTAATTTTTTCCCTAGATCCAATAGTTTTGCCGGAAATCGAGATAAAAAGTTACCCTTAAATCGCACTTCCATCCACTTCCGATTTTTGTTATATTCTCTTCTTTTCCAATGGGTTTCATTCTGCTACTATTTTGTTCCACTTTTTACCATTTTCAAAGCTATTTGCACTGGTCTATGTAGAGTAAACACACAATGATTCCTGAAAACACTACGCTTTCATGCAAACTTCGCATTATTTTTTGCATGAAACTGAAAAAAAGCTGCGGTATCTACGTTTGTAGATACCAAAAAGTTTTTAGTTTGAAGCATCAAAAAGTTTTTAGTTTTTCCGCATTGTTATGTTACTTGGCAGCTGTCGTTGGAAATTTTCTAGGTTGGTTGTCTATGACACGAGTAATTTCTTTATGGTATGACACTTTTAGCCTTGTTTATAAGTGGAATGCGTCTACCTCGAGCATTATTATACATCTAATATCCACCCTTACGTTGTTGAGACATCTACGGTCCAGACTAAGCGTTTTGTGCGTCCGATTATAATTTAGGTGTCTTCAAGGCTAGAGTGAATAGGCTCTTAAACTACTGCGCCTCACCATCAACGATTGCATGACTGCTTACCATCAGGTGGGGTCGCAGTTAAGCACTAGTTTAGGTATAGCTATTAAAAAAAAAGTCTATGTTTGCATGTGTAATCTCATAAAGTATTGACTTCTAGACTTTTACTAATATAAAGATACAGCTTTCCGAGTTTCATGGGCTTCTTTTTGTCCTTTTTTTTGTGGTGGACATCATTAAATAACTCTTCTCATCTAAATGGAATGAGAGGGTACATTTGCAGACTAAGCAATAAGTACCCGTATTTCTTTAGTTTTCTTTTGAGCGATCCAGGACCCTAAGGCGATCTAATGACACATTTGTCGCACCCGTACGCAAAATACGCGGTTTGACCTGGAGTTGCGGATACCAGCCCGATATACAATACAATACAATACGTACTCAATCGTGTATTTTTAGAAAATCATATTTAAAAACAAATAAAAAAAAACTGTTTTTTCTAGGAAAAACGGAAATATAAAAACCAAAATTTTCAATTGTATGTATAAATTTCGTACACACGTGTGTACAGTACGACAATTAGAGTTTTTCAAGGTCAATCAAGTTGTACAAACAAAACGTATGTACAATCAGCACTCGAGGTAATTATTACTTACATGTAATAGCTAAGTACACTATGTACGGCCGTTGGATCTTGGCAAGTCTGAAGTTTAGAAGCGAATTTTAGCGCTTGAAAATTCGTAAAAAAATAAATGGTTTAAATAAATACAATTTGCAGTTGTTATTGCTGTCAACAACTGTTCATCATCATCCTAGCGCCAGTCCCGGTTGCCAACCTTGGCTTTCACCTCGGTGCCCGGGGTCCGCTTTCTTACTTAGACGCCTCCACTTCGCTCGGTCTTTAACGTCAACAACTGTTGTTGGCATTTTTTTTTAACCTTTATTTTTATACGATTTATCAAGCGCTAACATTCACAGAACCTAATTTCAGACTTGCCAAGATCCGACGGCCGTACTGTAAGTGGTTGTCGTTAAGAGTTAAATTTCAATTTGAAAATATTAAATGAAATACTGTACTTGGCTCTAAAATAAACCTGCCAAAAATTTCTGACTGAGCACAATTTTTATGAATATTATATATTTGACATATATATTTAATATCTTTATTTGACATTGACATTTTCCTAGCAGCTTTTAGCAAAATGAGTTTTACAAGGCTAAAGCTGAGTGAATCTCATAAAACTCCTCATAAAGTAATCCGAAATCCTTATATAATAAACCAGTAATGACGTTTGTAGTCTTTAATATAAAAAATTGATGTATACTGGGATGTCGAAAAAAAAAAACGATATATTTCAATCTTTTCAGGAATTCACTTAAGAAAGACAATAATAATAATAATAGCTGCATCACCTTTTCTCCCGTTCTACGGTGAAGCTGAGCATGGTTATACTTTTACTGACTAAAACAACACATATGTTCGTTCACTTACCCTTTGCTTTCCAGGACCACGGATTCCCCTTTCAGAAGTCAACACAAGGAATTTGTACATCCATATTCTAGTGCTAAAGATATTAACTATTAATTAGCAGACATGGCTTAAAAGACTTTATGGTGGGAAAAATCATCGAATGACGAATATCTTGCAAAGATAGCTCAGAGGTCAGATAGAATCAAATTAATATATAGGGTTTTTTTATGGTGGGAAAATCATTAAATGACCAATCCCGCCCTTGGGCGGAGCGGGAGACAGTGGCAGACTTCTACTGACTAAAGGACCCGCCGGCGCCGTTCGATTCCTTCTTGCCTTAGTTTCAGGGCCCCCGATGTTCCGCTTTCGCATCAACCCCTGGCTCCAGAAGGCTTCGACGCTATTGAGCCCTTACATTGTTTTATAAGACTTAGCATTTAAGCCAAAAACATAAAGTCATTCCTCGTCGTTTATTTATGAACTGGACCACTTTGCTTGCTGCGGTTTTCCCGTCCGATTATAATTTAGATGTCTTCAAGACCAGACTGAATAGGCTCTTAGTAAACTAGTGCGCCTTACCATCATGTGGGATCGCAGTCAAGAAATTATCAAATAAAAAAAAATATGTGGAACATAATATCTAATAATCTACACTATTATAATAAAGAGGTAAAGTTTGTTTTTTTGTTTCTTTGTTTTTTTGTTTGTAGGAGGTAATCTCTTACTGGTCCGATTGGAAAAATTTTAGCAACAATAGAAAGTTGCTTCACTCCTGAGTGACATAGGCTATATTTTATGTACGCGGGCGAAGCCGCTGACAAAAGCTAGTATCTAATAAATCCATTAAAAAACAATACATATTACGTATTCAAAAAAAAAAAATACAAAAAAAGACCTCCAAAAACCGTATTACATCGGGTCATGTGGCAGTTCATCGCCCCCCAGCACAGGGCACACAAATCGCACTGTAACCTAGGGCCCCCAGTGCACGACTTCGGCAGTGACATTCATTCTGCTCGGCAATCTGCCACACTCTCAAATCGGCCGACCTTCGCCGCCCGCGCCTTGACTAATGCGTCTCTTGAAATAAATTGCCGAATACTACATTTTTTGCTCGTATGACAGTTCGAATTGACCAATTAAGTTTTTATTTTCTTTTACAGATAAGGTTAATAGTTATGTTTCTAAAACCTTGGTGTCTTTTTATTTTCTCTTAATTAATGTTGTCCGTTGCTCGCAAAACAGATTGAAGACGGGGACGAAAGGTTTTCGTCCCCGATGACGTCATGGGATTCCGACACGGGTGCGAGATGCCCAGCCTCCACAGTTGAAGACTTCGGTTTGACCACGCCTCAATATACTTTGTTCTGACGTCATCTCAACGCTCAGGCACGTGGTTAGAACAAAGGAATTGGAGGTGAGGCCTATTCCAAGCGTTTGACGTTTACGAAACGATAGTAACTTGGCTAGACTTGGTTAGGGGGCACAAACGTTCGACACTTCGGGGAGACCTAGTGGGGTCCTTCGATTGAAATGATGATGGTGAATTTACGCTGGTATTATCAATATCCAATATTAATGTTTCAAGGAAAATGTATCACCTAATCCGAAACACATTAGTCGCATAGGATTCCTTTTCTATGAAAGTATCTGTATTTCTTGGCTATAATAACCTAATTGGAAGTCAGCTTTAAATAAACCGATGATTTATGTTAAAGCACTTGTATTTTATGTCTAAAACTTTGGTATTTACTTTATATTTTCTCCTAATTTATGTTGCACATTTCTTGCAGAACAGATGGAAGATGAAGACGAAAGGTTTAGGAACGTTTGGACGAAGAAGATGCAGAAATGCCTCCCACAAGGTGGACCGATGACAAGCCGTGCTAACCTTTAAGAAAACAGCTGTGTGCACACTGCTGGTCGCAGCGTCGAAATCGAAATAGGTATATTGGATTGTTAACCCAATGTGCTTATTCATAGGATTGTTAATTCAATGACTATCTAAATATTTGGATTTCGTCGCTAGGTCAGCGCTGCGCTCAAGACAGATTTCTTAGAGAATAGCATGGTACCTGACCATGCATTGTGGCGACACTTCGGGGAGATTGACGTATAACAATAGGGGTCATTCGATTGAAATGATGATGATGTTGAATTAATGATGATTTTGTTATCTATGCAAAGTTGATACGACAAATGTGCTTTCCTTAAAAAGGGTCATTGTACCCGCCAAAATGAACAACTTTTACTATGAGACCAACCCAAAACTCATGAAAAAAAAAACCAGCTGTTCCATATATTTCACGTAACTCGACAAAATTTATGGAGCAGCGGGTTTTTTTTTTAACAAACTTTGTATTTTTATGTAAGTATACTTTCAATTTAATATTTAGAATAAAAGACTATAATATACTTATATTTATTAATATTTTCAAAACGCGTATGTGATCAAATATTTATGAGGAGACGTGGGTTTTTTGGCTGTACCTAATCGGAAATCAGTTGTAAATAGATCGATGATTTATCCCAAAGTAAATATATTAATAGGTGTGTCAATAATTGTGATTACCGAAGTGTGAACAACTAGTGTGCGTCGGCGTCGCTATGAATCATAGTTTGTTTATTTATATTATTATATACCTATTTGTTATTTTCAGTATTATGTTTTAGTCGAAGTCATTTTCAACTTATCTATATACATATATAAAAGGTGAAACTGACTGACTGACATATCAATGTAGAGCTGAAACTACTAGGACTAGTAGCGTGAAATTTTGCACAAGCTTTACTTTTATGACGTAGGCGAACACTAAGAAAGGGTTTTTCAAAATTCAGCTTCTAAAGGGATGTAATGGGGGTCTAAAGTTTGTATGGAGAACCCTTTTTTTGACGCGGGCGAAGCCGCTGGCAGAAGGCTAGTTTCATTATAATTCAAATGTCACTTCTTACTTCCTAAAACACCATACTATTTTTTTCTATTCGATTTTCAAACGTACTTGAGACCTGCGAACATCTTTCGGCACAACTAAAAAGCCAGTTCGTTGGTTAGTAAGTTATGTGGTCTCTTTGGAGTCACCACAGTACTTAAAGATCTGTAGGTAGTAGTCGGTCGTTACGAAAAAACTACTTACAGGTCATTGGACTCGCTCAGCTGATTTTTACTGAAATAAATTAATTTCGCACACACGTATATTAATTCGAATTTTAGAAAAAAAGTACTTTATTTTTAAAAAGTACTTTTTTTTCTTCACAAATTGATAGTGTTTCATGTAACGGATCAACCATACACGGGATTAAAACGACCAAAATTTAACAGTGTATATAGATTAATGTAATGTGTAGCTTGTGGTCAACTGCCGATTCTCATTTGATTTTGCAGCTATAATTGAAGAATAATATAATAATAATAATAATATAATAGTAAATTAATTAATTAATATTAATCGTAAATTTTATGATTTTAGCACAATTATTACTTTTATGGGGCATGCGGTGCTAACCTATAAGAAATTGTAACACTAACCTAGTTTTTAGATTCTTTTTTTTTATATATGTTACAGTGTATACAATTGTTGGTTTTTTTTTTACTTGCAATAAACTAGTGCTTGACTGCGATCCCACCTGATGGTAAGCAGTGATGCAATCGTTGATGGTAAGGCGCACTAGTTTATTAAAAGCCTATTCACTCTAGCCTTGAAGATATGGCCTATTTTTATTGGCCTTGGTTGGCCAATAAAAATAAATAAATAAATTTAAAGGCTTTATATGTATATGTATATTCTTTGGAAGAAAGAAAGAAAAACAGTATATTTTTGCGTAATGACGCAAACTTAAAGCTAGTTCTGTTAACAAACATAACCAATTACATAAGGAAGATCTGCGCCACATCCGCGCAAAATGGCCGAACACTCAGCGTAAGGTTGTGGCTTCTTTTCAACAGCGCTGGTTTTCAGCGTGGACCGGTCTTGGTAATGATAATGATGTCCCTATAAGGATGGTACATTAAAATACCTTGGTGTTATTTGGTTCGTAATTTAAACTTCTTGGAAAAACCCTCTGTAACGAATTGTGCGTGTGTTGTGTTGTGCGCGGTTTTGAAACCTGTTTTCGGATTACACAATGCTATTCGAGCTTGATGTTCGATACAACAGCTTTAGGGCTTTCATTTTGATTACTTTAAACCTAAAGTTTTCACTTTATTAAGGTATAGATATACGCCAGCGACCTTGAGTGATAAATGCTTCAAGATTATTTGAATAATAAATTTGTCCTTTTTTATAGTGGACAAAAATAATTCAATGACGAATCCCACTCTTGAGCGAAGCAGGAAACAGTGTCAGACTCGTACTGACTAAACACCCCACCCCGTTCCTTCTTTGCCTTTCGCACTGAGGCCAAGCCTTTCTTGCAGAAAGAAACCCTGGGCGCCAGTACTGGGGCCCTACAGTTTTGCTTACAACTAAATTACTAAACACAATATGAATAAAAGCCGTGTATCAAAAAAATGGTAATTAAATTATCTTTTAGTTTATGAAGTTCCATAAAAATATACCTAATGGTGCGTTATCTTCGCTTTTTTGTCTGTGTTGGACATAACTTTGGAGATAAAGTGCACAAAGTACAGTGAAAAAAAAATGTTAATATTCGTATAACATATCTATTATTAAGAAAATAGTCTAGTTTAACATATTTTTTTAAAACATACCGACTAACGGTTTAGACGTGACGTTGGATTTAATATAATCAAAAGTCGTATAACTCCCCCTTAAAAAGCTTTGGTTCGATAAGCAAACCTTTTCGATATTTATCTTCTTATACATGTATAAAAATGAATCGCAAAAAGTGTTGGTAAGCGCATGACTCAACAACGCCTGGACCAATTTTATTCTTTTTTTGTTGTGTTTGTTATTGTCAGGAGAAGGTTCTTATAATTATTTAAAAATCGGGTAAAGTAGAGTAGGGTAGGGTATATTCGAGTAGAGTAAAGTAGAATAGGCTCTACCCTACTCTACTTTAAGGAAGAGTAGAGAAGAATAAAATAATCAGTTGACGTGAGCGAAGCCGCGGGCAAAAGCTAGTATATTATATCATTTTTGACGAATTCCTAACATTTAAATGGGTGACCCATTTATACGTATCAGTAGATGGAGTTTAATAAGGTTTGCTGTTTTCGCAATAGGTCGGAAAAGTGCGCGAGGTTGATTTATTATATTTCTCGTATTAGGCTGCCCTCACAATTAGTGCATTTACTCCGTTTATTTATTTATCTTCATTTATATATTTTATTTTTATTGATACTCCTTCCATTCATTTTTTGTTTTGTCAGTCGAAGGTTTTATAAAAGAATATTGCACATAAAAAATACCATTATAAATAAAACTTCGCGCGTTTGTCAGTTCATCGTTAAAATAGGACGTCTGTCGATTCAGCTAGACGAAAATAAAAAATCAGGCACTAGAATTTAGGTTTATGTGTCGTGTCCAGAAGTTTGTCGTATCTGAATGCAGCTTTGGACGACTTCCAAGGCTCAAAGTTATATTTGAAGTTTACACACAGCCTGTGTTCTTGATTTAAAGAAATCTATACTTACAACGGTCGTTGTGGCGACGTTTGGGGGAGGCCTATGTCCAACAGTGGACGTCTTTCGGCTGAATTGATGATGATGATGATACTTATAATGCAGTATATAACAAAGCAACTTGTTATCAATTCGTATGGAATATATTATCTAAGTGCCAAATTCACCAATAAAGTTTTATGGAAACAAGGAAACCCGTGGCTTTAGTAGACTGGCAACCGAAGATGACAAGTTTAGTTTTAGGAAGCAAAAGTCTGTCACATCCTCGAAGATCGGGGTCCTGAAACGGAGGCAACGAAAGAACAGGAGTAGGTTTTGGTCAGTAAAAGTATGAGACGCCTTCCCACTCCACCCAAAAGCGGGAGAAGATCTCAAAGGATTAACCATCTAAAAAAAATATTGTAGATTATCTCCTATACATTTAGCTCCTTGCGTTGAGTCCACGCAAGTCGGGCAGTAAGACATATGTTCCGATTGTCGCACGGAACGGCTCGGTAACGCAGATCTGTGTCAAGTATGCGTTTAACTTATTTACTTTGATTACAACACGGCTGCGGATAGCACAAGTGCATTATGTTTGTGCACTCATAATAGTTTCTGAGAAACGAAATAAACTCGCAGTGCATACCTAGGTACTATAAATAGTTGAAATTGTTAGGTTTGGCACAGCGTTACGAAAATTCTATCTGTTTTCATCCATAATCGGTTTTTTTTTAGTTTAAGTATAAGAACTAAATTCAAAAACTTAACGAAGTATTATTATACCTGTATACGCTTAACATATTGGTTAACGACAAGCTCGAACTCTCGACTCTGTGAACTTTAGCGCTTGAAAACTTGTACGAGTTTTTAAGCGCTAAAATTCGTATAGCTTAACTTCAACTCGCCAAGATCCGACGGCCGTGCTGTAACTAAATAATTATATACCAAGCAAGCAATTTTTCCCTGTCAGGTTATCTCTTTAGTACATTTGGTTGACTGCTAAAGAATGCCCAAGTTCGTTTTATACTACCAAGTCCTTGGAGTTGAACGAAGAAAAGACAGAATGAATCCTCATCAGGGCACACACCTCAGGGCGATTTGCGAGGGCAAAGGGCGACTGAAGGCCCACTGTGCGTTTTAGTCAGTAAACGCCTACGCTGACACTCACTCTCACTACACTCAGGGTGAGAGAATTCATTAGAAAATTTTCCACAGTAATGTATAAAAAGTGCACTACAATATGTTGGAGGCCTCAAGAAAGGCTTCCAACATATTGTAGTGTTGATGTGCAGATAGACGACTACTTAGACTTAGACGAGACTAAATTTGAGCGCATACCCGGCGCTCAAAAGTCTCGTTAATAAAGCGAGTAAGGATTTACACACCATTGGCATTTTTTTTATGGCAGGAAAAATCATGTAATGATGAATCCCGCCCTTGGGTGGACCGGGAAACAGTGTCAGACTCTTACTGACTAGACGACTCACCACATTCCTTGTTAGCCTTCATACCAGGGTCGGACCTTCCTTTCAGAAACCGGACCAGGGCCCCTGTAGGCTTCGGCCCTGCAGTTGGGTATCGCCATTTGCTGATAACTCCTTGAGGCGCGCGGGAACAGAGCGCGCCCTCTACGACTGGCTATGTCCAAACTGTTGCCAGACAACCGAACGGCGACCTACCTATAGTTAGTTCACCGTACGTACCTTGATATTAGATATATACTTAACAATGTTTCCATGTGACATATAAACATTTTGGTGAGAAAATAAAAGAATTTATTATTACATGTATTTATTACCTACGCGCTCTTCAAGGCCTCTTGGTCTGATAAGTAGATATTGATGAGGAAATACACGAAATATTATGTACCTAATCAACTAAACTATTCTAATATAATCATTATGTACTTATAGAAAATTATCACAGAGTAATCTATATGTATATAAGGAGACTGATATTTCAACGCACAGTCGTAACTACTGGGACTAGAAAGGTGAACACATGGATTATTTTTATGATGTAGGCACTAAGGTGTTTCATTTTTATGGTGGGAAAAATCATCGAATCACACCCTTGGGTGGAGCAAGAAACCTCCTTCTACGAAGCAGTGATGCTAGCAAAGGAGGAGGCCGACCGCATAAGTCAAAGGAGCTTACGCCCCATACGCCGCCGCGATTCCGATCCCGATTTCCGGCCACCGTAGGAGTGGGCTTGCGGACGATGAGCAATGGGTGATGAAATGGGTAGCTCGCCGTCCGTTTGTCTGGTAGTCGCCGACGGCGCGCTCTGTTCCCGCGCGCCTTATGGAGTTGTCAACAAAGGAGAGGCCCAACTACAGAGCCGAAGTCTACTGGGGATCCGGTTTCTGAAAAGGACGTCCGACCCTGGTATAAAGGCTAAGAAGGAATGGGCTGGGTCGTTTAGTCAGTAAGAGTCTGACACTGTTTCCCGCCTCGCACAAGTCGTCATTGAAAGATTTTTCAACACCATGAAAAAAAAATAAGAAAAAAACCGCTTCGGAGTGGAAATGGGTTTCCTATTTTTGTATAAAGAAACCTAAGCATATAATGATGAGTACGCGTCTATGAAGCTATGCGTTCGTGGACATTAAACCTCATTTTCAGAATATAAAAAAAACTTCAAAACTTGCTCTTTCCGAACGATCCCAATCTTATTGATGTGAAGGTGTTTGTAACATTCAGCCTTGACTATAAGGATATTTATTTGTATTGAGCATGTTTGGTGAAAATCCTCGGTGCATACAACGTTGTTCAATTGTTTGTAGTACATTTAAATACTTGTATCAAGGTTGCCAAGGTTATGCCGTAGACATATTGAATGACAGCCCAAGATTACCTGATGCATAAAGAACGCAGTTGTTTTTTTTATGGTGGGCAAAAATCATTTAGTGAAACCCGCTCTTGGGCGGAGCAGGAAACAGTGTCAGATTCTTAATGACTAAACACCCCAACCCTTTCCTTATTTGCCTTTCGCACTGGGGCCAACCTTCCTTTCAGAAAAAGACCCTGGGTCCCAGGCTTCGACCCTTTTGCAGAGACCATACCGGGTTTTATTATTATCGGAAGCCAAGAAATTAAATTGAATTTATTAAACGTCCCTTTCCTATTCTTTATATAAATATAATATATTAAATTTATATGTGTGTATATTAATTAGCCGCCTCATTTTTGATTAGGTATTTTTGGTTACTTTCAGCTTTTTTTTTAATACATGTGTTTATATATACAAAACAATAAGGACCTTGAACAGAAGGTTCGTAACGGGTATTTATTTTAACTATACATATAATTTTGTACTCTAGTTTTCTTGTTTTTATTTTATGTATATTTAAAATGAAGTTAATAAATAAAAAGCTTCTAGGTAGCTTAATTCTTTTAAATGTTAACTAAGTATCCAAAAATAGGTACTATGATTTATATACGATTTGAATTTTAGTATTTAGAGCAAAGGATAATTATTAAATTAGATATTTTTAACAAGCCATATTAAAATAACAAATGCAATCAAGAAAGATATTTTTGAAGAGTACAGTTTTAAACTTTTAAGTAGGCCAGTAATTATAATTCACTCAGCTAGTGTTATGTTATAATAAATTATACAACGCGTTATTTTACCTTTTATGTTATTAAATTCGTTAATAACAACGTTAACGGTATGCGAGGAATGTCACATTAGATAAAACAAAAAAAAAAGGTTAAAATATTTGCTATGCGTGCAGGCAACAAATCGACACTTCCAACGTATAAGGCCATAAGGCAAAAGATGCATAATTTCAGAAAAAGAATTTTGTAATGATTACTGTTTCATTGTGAAAATAAATAATTATAAGCGATTTATTTGTATTATACCACAAATAAATTGTTTCAAATCAAAGTACCAGATACATCCAACATCTGGTACTGTGATTTAAAGAAGTAATAAAAAAAAGTTGGAGGTATCGAAATATTACACCTAAATACAGCGCATGGGTTTTAAGGCTCTGCAGCAAGCGCGGAAGGTATTTGAGAAAAGTCACATTAGATAAAACAACAAAAAAAAATGTAAAATATTTGCCTTGCGTGCAGGCAACAAATATTACACCTAAACACAGCGCATGGGTTTTAAGGCTGTGCAGCAAGCGCGGGAGTCTGCGAGGGAGTGGAACGAACTGTGCGCCTGCGCCGGCCGGCAGCGCATAGTACTCGCGCGTCGCTCTCAGACGGCGCACGCGCATCGCTGATACCGCACCACGCACGCTATAAAAGGGTAGGCGCCCCTACCGCAACCCACTTCCACGCTTGTTCTTCAAGCAGAAGGGTCTTTGGTGTCGACAGTATCCAACATTTGTGCCAAAATGTCCGCGGAACATGTGGATGTGTTGCTCCGGCATGCTGAGGGAGAAGATGACACGGAAGGAGTTGTGCTGGCCAAGGGGGTCTCCATGATCGTCCTCTTCTGTGCCTCCATGATCTGTGGGTTGCTACCCCTGCTGTTAGCCAAGAAGTTCCACTGGCTGTCTGCTGAAGAGGCAGGGAACCTGAAGACTACCAACAGAATCGTGATGACTCTGCTGTCTTTCGGTGGAGGTGTTCTGCTGTCCACGACCTTCATGCACTTGATACCTGAAGTTGAACACAACGTGCAATACCTTCAGAGTGAGTACTTGTATTTATTTTTATTTTACATAAACAAGTTTTTCTTAGTCAGTGCGAAAAACTAGGGCAAATAAAATTATTGTAACACTTGGACATATGTAAATATAAATCTGTTTTAATAACCAAAATATGAATTATAATAAAGTTACCATAATTAATTTTATACCTTAGTTACAAAAGAGTATCTAATTAGAAGGAAATATTTAACTACTTGTGTCTACCACGAATGTTATTTTTTTTACGCAAAGCAAATCCAGGAATATGGCGTCATTTAATTTATTTTTAATGCTACGTCCAGAATTTTAATGACATTTCAGCAATATAGTTATTCATGCTATACGGAAAAATGATATCCCAAAATATATCCAAATGATTAAAATGTCCGTACGCGAACTAGGAAGGAAGTTAACGTACGTAATTGGACATAGAACTAAAAATAACCTAATATTATTACTTTACAATATCATTAAAAAAAACAATAGGTTTAATGACACAGTTGGCGCAGTGGTTGAGTGGCTACTGTCCACCTTGTCCTGGGTTCAAATCCCGCGGGATGTAAATATTTGTATGACATACAGATATTTTTTGAGGTTCTACAAGGGTGGACATCTAGAGCCTTAAGACATTACTTACATTACATCTAGGAATTTCATACTTGTGAATGTTTCTTCGATGTTATTCCTAGTAGAAAAGAATGACGGAAAAAATGTAGAATTTATCTGAAGTAATGAATGCCAGTTTTATGAAGAAAATGTTATCGTTAGATTCCATCCTTATAGTAATCATTTACTATTCATTTTAAGACTCGTGATCACTATAATCAAAGCTTTCATAATAATAATAATTCTTTATCAGGCAAATAAGGCCCATAGACACAATACACAAATAATCTTACATAATAATAAACTAATACATACAAATCAAAACAAATTAAAAACTATTTATAGCACACGAAGCGACGGCGTCGCGTTCCGCTGCGAGGTCGGTATCCTACCACGAAATCGTCGATTACGACGATCACTACTCCTTTCGGCCAAAACTCTCCTTTGAGGAAGGTCTCCAAATGCTGAGTCGGTGCCCGCACCACAAACGACTTGAAATTAGTGTTCAATTAGTAATCAAAGCTTTAATGAAGATATACAATTATGACCGTTGATTTAGCGAAGGTCCCGGATTTCGATGGATGCGTGACGCATAGACCAGACCAGTCGTTATAGCGACGCTTGGGGACGCGTAGCCTATGTCCAACAGTGGACGATTTTGGGCTGAAAATGTAATAAATAAATAATGATGATACAACTAAAAGCAACATCTAAAAAACTATATATTTATGGAAAATAATCACTTTTTTGCTGTCACTATTTGCGTAACTGGTCGATGAATCAATTATATAATTCATGGCGTTTAGTTCCAGTGTTGACAAGTCATATTTTTAATCACGGAACTTAATGAGATTATTTTATTGATTTAATCAGATTATGAGCGATTCTAAATATGCTTACAATACTTTAGAAATCATTATAATCAAGATTTATTAGCTATATATACAGGCCAGTTGAACCTAAAATTAATGCTTACATTAACCTATCGTATGCCGTAATTAGAGACACAATTAAAAAGCTGTTGTATCTCGCGTAGATCTTCGTTCGAAATACGAAAGGCCTTATACCTTTTTACGGTCTAAATTTTGCACATGAGCGTAAGGCCCCTAGCCCATAAGTTTAAAGAGGTGTGACCTATAGGTCACATTTCTTTAAACACATAGGTCACATTTCTTTCACCTATTGTCTTTCTATTATGTTTCTAATTACGGTAATAATGTTAACTGATTGACTTGACCTCCGGTTTCTAATTTGCATTTGAAGTTGTGTATTTCACAAACTCTACTTTAGCCAGAAAATTCCAGTCAATTGGCCAATTAAATAGGGTTTGAAACATGCTTAACTTGAAATACTCAAATTGTGAAATCTGCCCTTAGGAATATAGTAAGATTTGAGATGTTCTCAATTCAAAATATCCAAAATAAACAACCCGCCCTTAGCATTAAAATAAGATTTGAGACGTTCTCAATTCAAAATACTCAAACTCAAAAACGCGCCTTTAGCATTAAAGTAAGATTTGAGACGTTCTCAATTCAAAATACTCAAACTCAGAAACCTACTGCCCTAAGCATTATAGTTGGAATCGAGACGTTCTTAATTCAAAATACTCAAATTCAGAAAAGCGCCCTTAGCAGTATAGTAGGAATTGAGACGTTCTCAATTCAAAATATTCAAACTCAGAAACCTACACTGCCCTAAGCATTGTAGTAGGAATCGAGACGTTCTTAATTCAAAATACTCAAATTCAGAAACGCGCCTTTAGCAATTTAGTAGGAAGTCAGACGTTCTCAATTCAAAAGTTAAATTTAGAAACCCGCCCTGATCTTCAAACAACGTTGGCGTTTGTTGACTAGTCAAGTTCGCATCAAGCCTACGCTTGTCATTGCCATAGACATTGCATAACTCAGTTCTTGAACTACAATGGCTCCAATTCGCTGGTCACGATGAACCATGAGTACTAGACTATTTATATAACGTCGAGCAATAATGTATTTATAAATAAATTCGAGTGCATTCATGAATGAAGAACTTTTACTACGAAGAGATCGAATCTTACGAGATTACAATTAAAACGGAAGTCATTTTTTCATACGATTTCTTTATAAGAGTCATTCTTTGAAAGTTCACTCTTTGAAAATTGTTTTGCTTTTTCTTTGAACGTTATATACTAACTTCTAGCAGTGACTTCGACCGTTTGAAAGTAGATTTCTTTATACAAACTTTGAACTCCCGTTTTCTCCCCATAAAAGGTGAATTTTAGAAAATCCTCTTTTAGTTCCGGCCGGCGTTAAAAAACGTCGCCTTGAGGAATTAATTTCACGCTCTCAGTCTCAGTAACTTTAGCTGAGTGTTGATATATCAGTCAGTTATTTTCTTCTTTTATCCGTATAGGATTTGGACATAATCTATAGCCAAAGTGACATTCTAAGAATAGCGAATAATAATAATTATACCTTTTTCTAATTTTAAAATAGAATAAAAACAATTTTATTTGAGACAGACACAGCACAATGGTTACAAACATAAAGTAAAAAAAAGAACAGTTTTGTATCTTAAGTGTTTGCGAAACTAGCCAATAGGTACTACTTAAATTAATAATTTTATAGCTTTATTTAATTTAAATTAACACTAGAAAAAAAAAACAAATAAAAACAACTTGAATCAACTTGGTGTGAAAATGTCACGAGGAGAAAACTGTATGTTTTGGCATTTCAAGAGTCGTTAATTAAACTATATAATCTGAGAGAATGTTACTTTGTCTGAAGCACAATCACAGACTTCAAGGTTATTTTTTTTGGCTCAACACCTTCCTCTCTTATTAGAATACTAACTGACCCGGAAAATGTTGTTCTACCCATGTTCTACCGTATAAAGTATAAAAAAAAAAGAAATGCGGATGGTGTTACGAGAGTAAAAAATAGTACCTATATGACCTGTCTCAGAAAAACAATCGTACACAGAAAAGAAAAAAACAAAACTCGGTCAAGCCGTTTAGGAGGAGTTCAATAGATAACACTCTGACGCGAAATTTTTATATATTATGTAATATACACAAAGGTATATTATATATATATTATGTAATATACATATATGTATAAGATTTATTACACTAAAATAAAGTAGTGCGCTCCATCAACGATTTCATCACTGCTTACCATCAGGTGGGATCGCGGTCAACCACAATTTTTATAACATAAACAAAAAATACATTTTACAGTACGTATTTGTTTACAAGCTTATTAGAATGACTCTTAGTATTTATTTGGTAATTTAGTAATCTTATACTTATATAAAAATGAATCGCAAAATGTGTTGGTAAGCGCAAAATTCCAGAAAAGCTGGACCGAATTCGCTAATTCTTTTTTTGTTTTGTTTGTTATTGTCAGGAAAACGTTCTTATGAAAAAAAAAGGGTAATGTAGGGTGTAGGGTAGGGTAGGGTGGAGTGGAGTTGAATAATATGTTGCCGGGAGCGAAGCCGCGGGCAAAAGCTAGTTATTAATATATATCGGTTTCGGTTTGCAGTGCTTCAAGTTCTAGAGCAAACTGTACAAGTATGAACTCATGAAAAAATAGTATCAATATTAAAAATAAAATTAAGACCTTTAAATAATAGAAAAAAAGAAGAAAATACATACCTCTGAGTAAAATAACGTAAAATGGCCAGTCACGAGGGTTTGTATGTGAGAGTACAGTATGGCCGTCAGATCTTGGCGAGTCTGAAGTAAAACTGAAGTAAAAAAATAAATGCTTTTGTTTAAAGCATTTATAATGAAAAAGCATTTTTTTTAATAAAAATTGCAGTTTTTATTGCTGTTATAAACTGTTATTGGTATTTAATTTTTAAATCCTTTATTTTTGTATGAGTTTTCAAACGCTAAAATACGCAGTGCTTAACTTCAAACTCGCCAAAATCCGACGGCTGTACTGTAGGTAAGATTAAAATCAAATAATTTCCAACTTTTGAAAGAATGTAGGAAGTTGAGAACACATCATTATCTAAAGATTGCACAATCATCAATATGTGTGCCACTGCACAGGCGTAAACACCCATACCAGATAAAATCTTGGGATTCTTCAACACTTCTGTCATTATATTATGTCATTATTGCGTATTATTATAAATTTATTATGCACTAGCTTCTTCCAGCGGTCTCACTCGTGTGAAAGTCGGTTTACCCCGTTCGGGGGTAGAGTTTTGTAAAACCCGTTCTTAGTGGACGGCCTAATTTTAAATTTGTAGGTGTTTATCAGTGACTGGTTTTAATTTTTATATTATACTAGCTATTGCTCGCGGCTTCGGTCACGTTGAATTCGAAAAAAAATCCCATATAGTATTTCACCCCCTATTTTAAGGGGTTAGGGGCGGATTTACAAAAAAAGACGCACGATTTTTTTTGTTACTCACAAATATTCCGCATATCAATGTTTAGCTTTCTACCTTTAAAATTGCGGAATACTCCATGAAAACTTCCACCCCTCATTGTAGGGAAGTAGGGGGTTTAGAAAGAGAGAAAAAGTAGCCTATGTCACTCTCCATTCCTTTAACTATCTCCAGTTAAAAAATCACGCCAATACGTCGCTCCGTTTTGCCGTGAAAGACGGACAAACAAAACAGACACATTTACTTTCCCATTTATAATATTACTATGGATAGATTTAAGAACACTAGGCTTAACATTTTAACTAACAAACATATGGAAGTAATTTTGAGTTTTTTAAAATCAGTATTACATTTTTATTATGACTTACCGCAAGAACCCAGCGGTGATCAAGGCAATCTGCTTTTGTTGATGTAATTTCGATTTGGAATTCCAATGTCAAATTGGTTGAATGTTATTAAAGAATACACTATGTACATTTCCCGTATAGCGCAGTGGCTGGGCGATTGTCTGTTTTGCTGAGTTAGCAGCAGTTCCGATTCCGGGACGGAAAAAACATTTGGTTAGTTGTTACGGATTTAACTATGTGTGTGTGAGTTTATATGTTTGTAAACGCACTATGACTACGACACACACAGGACACAGGCTAAATTCCTAGTGATGTGACGTTTTGAAATCAAACAAATAAAAAAAAAACAGTGTTTACAAATTAAGCAAATAACAAAGTTTTTTTTATCAAAGTCAATAAATGCGGTACACACAAACGATGATAATACATATTCTTAGCGCACGTATGATAAATTAATATGTTAAAAAAATACTTTTAAAATTATCGCTAAGACTATGTTAAATATAAAACTATAAGATATTAATACTTAAAGATACAAAGTCCAACTTTACACAAATTAACAGACATTATAATAAATACTGAAACATAAATAACTAAATATATGAACGATGTACTGTATAGCTCCATCCGTCTTTTACAAACTTTTATTTAGTTTCACCTGTCCCGTTGTCTGTCGTTCTGTAATCAAATCTTGCAACTTAAATTTGATCCACATCCCGGTTTCCGATTGAGCTGAAATTTGGTATACACGTTTAGTTCGGATGACAATGCAATATTATGATGACATGGAGCTGATCTGATGATGGAATCGCGAGGTAGCCATAGGAACTCTGTAATTAAACGGCACAACCACGTCGAGTTTGGGCTCGTGTGAATCGTCTTGACGAGTTTTATTTATATAAGTATAGACCACCGCTATAAAAGCTTGTTATGAAAAAAAAATATTTTCATTGAAAACTTGTTTCACTCGTATTTCAATACAGTATGTAATTCAACAAGGATCTTAATCAGAATCAGAATGTCTTTATTGTGGGCATAGATTACATACAGATGATAAACCATAATAATAAATTATAGTTCCAGTATGTCCTGCCCAATAGGCTATACTATTAGATATTTAGAGTGCATTAAATCAAAATCATTTTTATAATCGTCACAAATACATAAAAATATTAGAAATCTTGGATCGCGTAGTAAGCCTTATCAATTTAAAAGTTACGGAGTTTAAATTTAAATAGTGGAAGAGGAATACCATTAATAAATGGAACAAGCAAGTCACCCTCTGCCAACCAAGAGAAAAGCAAAAGATGCAAAGGTCGTCAGGCCAGGAGATGAGAAGATGACATGAAACAGACAGCGTCACCGCTCTGGTTGAGAGTGGCAAGGGGCAGGACCCATTGGAATGAATTAGAGGAGGCCTATGTCAAAAGGCACACCGAACTTATAGTTCGTTTTTTTAATACTAAACTACGATTTGACAACTTAAAATGTCTAACTCCAGAAAATTGGGAACATGTTTCTAGAGTGTGACATTCTGAGTTGTCAAATCGTAGTCTAGAATTAAATAACGAACTATAGGGACTTATTATTAGTGGAAGTGGAATTAGCTGGATTTTGACAGATCGATGTCTTTGTCTATGCTCAGTCCGTCTTATCCTACATACATCAAAAGGATCAGCACAATGTGAGTTGCACCGGACGTCAGCTAAACAATTAACTGATTACCAATTCAATGAAGGGAAACAGAACCAGACCAGCGCACGCGCAGCGCATCACAACACTAGCGTATTCCCCTGCTTCACCCATTAATATACATTCAACTACTATTGTTTTTGGCTTATTGCATTGTTGTGGGTTGTGGTACACATTTTTAACACACGCATGAAATTGGAATTTAGATTTTGTTAAATTAATTTGCATGACAATAGTAATGATTGAGTTGCATCGCAACATACGGTTTAGTATGGAAGAATTTGTAGGTATGTATGTAATACCTAGAATATTTACATATGTATGAAAAATCATGAGCAATTACATTCGATTGAATTATTTATAAATGTATAATATGTTACACACAGTTCTGTTACTAAGCTTAGACGTTTAATAGATGCTAACACTCGTTTTGAAAATAAGTAAAACTAATTACTTAAGTAAGTAACAATTTGTATTCTGTAGTTTAAAAAAAAAAAAATTTGAATAAAGATTTCTAACCTCAAGTAATGACTTAATAAGAAATTATTTATTTAGCAACAAGTAATTACTTCTTTATAAATACGAATGTAATATATAAGTGTGTCCAAATCGTCTAATGTATTCGAACGTAGTGTCCGAATTAAACTTTTATATTTTTTTTAAAATTATCAGACTGTATGTCGTCTGTCGGAATAGTCTGAAAAAAAAAATGTAAATAAAATGTATCATCAGGAACTCAATACTACGATGAGGTTATCTATTTAATCAATAATTACTATCTGACAGGATAATCTGCAATCGAATACACGCATATTTCTACTTTGTATAGGAATTCTACGGTTAGTGCAAGCACACTTCAATGCCGGTACACTTCAGATGTGTTTATTCAGGGCTGTGGTTTGGTCTCTAAAGTTACTGTAACCCTGGAACGCAAATTGAAGGAAAATTTAAGGAAAACATGTGGAAATTGCAGTAATCAGTAAAAATCTGTCAATTTCGTTCCCACTCGCTCTAAAAACTAAAACCAATAAAAAATATAAAACAAAATAATTCGATAATTATCAATAATAATTCCTTGTAATTTAATTAAAAAATTAACATTACATTGATGATTACTAAAATAAATAACGTTTAAAATATTAAAAAAAAAATATATATATAAATGTATCATTTATAAAAGCGAAATAACACGCACTGATTCATCACGAAATCTCAGAAACTACAACTTCTACAAACTTCAAATAAATTTGGCCGGTGCGGTAGGTTCCTTATACATATAGGGTGTAGACGTCAGTCTAGTACGGATTTTACCAAAACTCCATCCCTACGTGGGTAAACCGCCTTTCATGGGGGCGAAGTCGCTGGCAAAACTATAAAAAACAATTCTTAAGTCTCCAATAATAAAGCAGTAAACGACTAACTAATAAAGTCATGAGGAAATACGTGACGGCCGTGGGAAACATTTATCGCACACGTTCAAAAAAAGAACAATGTTTCTCTGAACCTATTCTGTATTTCTGTGCGATTGTATTCGAGGAACAGAGAAAGTGCCGCATTCTCGAACACAGCACACGTGCGATATGAGAGTACTTAGTGCACGAGTTGATAAAGTTGCTGTCACCGTATTTGTAAGAGATTTTCCACTAACCACTAACACCTCAAGTGATTATCTCCTCATCCTAAAAGGACTTAAGTTTTGAAGGTATTTTAAACCTACTGCTTGTGAAAATACGGTATTCGCCTGATATTTCGAGCGTTATTGTGAATCTTGCAGCATAGACTATACACTTAATGTCTTGCAGTATATCATGCGATATTTGAAAGCATTTAACATAAGCACCGAAAACAAATTCCCTGTAGACAATCGCACAAAAATACAAAATAGGTTGTGATAAAGATTGTTTTAACTCACTAGCCTTTCGTTCACATCTCACACGTAACTTATATCGAGTGTTTAAATCAAATGGGAAACTCGGAAATCGTGTCTGCGGCTATCGTAACGAGTGATTCATAATAGGGTTCTTTTTTATTCCTAATGAGGCGATGGTCATAAAAAAATAGTGTTGTACTTGTTTCCGTATCTACTCATGTTTATGTTTCATTGTTTGTGTACAACTGATATAACTGCTGACATTAGGGAAATGTCAAAACAATGATAAAGTTATGACTGTGTGGGAGATATTTTAAATTGAATATTTATATGACATTTTACAAATATATTTCTTGCCTCTAAATGATTGTGTGTTGCCTTTTATATAATTAAAATAAATTATAAAAGTAAGGGTATGAAAAGTATTTCTTTACTTACCTACAAATAGGTACTTTTAGAACTATGATTGTAAATATTAAAGGAAAAATATAGGTAAATTTAAAAAAAAATAGATTTTATATTTTTTAGGGTACCTCAAAAAAAAAACAGAACCCTTATAAGATCACTTTGTTGTAGGTACGTCACAAAAAAAAAAACACTTTTTCGAAGTTCGGAAAAATCTTCGTAAATGAATTCGGAAATTGAATTAGGTACTATTTTTACAGGTAAGTTTAAACAACTATCAGTGGACGATTCCAATTCACACTTGACCAGTTTTTTTTTAATGAAACATTACAAGCCATCGATTAACATTTACTTAAAAGGTGATTTATACGAGTGTCTAATAAAAACTTAATTGCTCGTAAAAATACATACTATAAACTTTTAGTTACACTACAATTCTATAAATACACGTTCAATTCTCATAAAACACAATTCGCCGAGACGGGTAACCATTCGGATGACTTCATTGGCTAGGTTTTTCCTATATCCTTATCCGTTAGATATCGTTATTCAATACATATATAAAGTTCACGAGCTGTCACGGTCAGGTATTACGTGGGATTACATAGACATAGGCGATCATGTCATTAACATAATACCAGTCATGCTTTAGTAACACAACGTTATGAAGGGACTGATTTTGTATCACACTAGGCATTGTCCCCGGCTTCGCAAATGATCAAATTGTATACATACTCGTAAATCTTCCCTTTCCCGTTTTTTGCTCTGTTTATTGGAAATTGCATCAAAATTTTAGTCATTAATTAGTACACACACTAGAGTTGTAGCATGGTTTGAAGCTCCTACACCTTTGTCTACATGTTGTTTATAAATTGTCGTTTTAATCCCGTGGAGGGTCGATCTGGTACATCAAAAATAGTGTTTTAAAAAAATTAGGTAGGTACTTTTTCTAAAACTATAAATATGTTAAGCGTTTACGAAATTCATTTTTTTGAGTAAAGTACAGTTGAGCGGGTTCAATGACCGTAGGTAGTACGCAACGACAGACAACTTAATTTATTAATTTTGTCTTTACAAATCAAATCATTTCATGATTTCATTCAAATCCGTTGAGATATTTGGAAACAACAAACGTACAGCACAGACAGATTAATTTCACATTTAGTATGGGTGGAAAAACTCACTGACCTACTCTTTTATGTAAGAATTGTGACAGCTTCAGGCATTGTGGTTTTGTTTTGAAATTGTTAAATTTACTATATAATGTAAACCACATAGGATAATTTCGAGGTAAGAAATTTTGCCCGAATTTTACCAACAAAAAAGTTTTATCAACATTATTGTTACATATTAAAACTCAGACTCAAACTTAAAAGCATTTATTTTCATATACAACATCTAGAAACTTTTCAAGGGTCACAACAAAAAATTAAGCTATTCTCACGTTCCAAAATGTAAAAGAGCTCTATAGACATGAACGTTCAGGAAACCCCACATACACTACAAACAATGCGGAAAAGACTAATGCATCCAAATGACGAACAGAAAATTCAAAGACTTGTACTTAAAAAAAAGTAAAAAAAAAATTTTTTTTTCAAACATTCGGTCCTTTTTATTTAGCTCTTTTGATCTGTGCACGGTACTTTATTGTTTTTCCTTATATTCCGGAACATTATTTTTTTCAAGTCTGACGTCTACCCGCTCATCGGAAAATCCTAGCATTAATGAAGACACACATAAGCAATAATCACGAACATACAGACTTCTAATTACGGCAATTATAAACTCGTATATCAAAATGTTACCGCCACAAACCACAATCAGTACCGGTTTAGGACAAAACAAATATAGTAAACCACAAGATGATGATATATTTTAAATAAATAATATATATAATACTAGCAACCCGCCCCAGCTTCACACGGGTGCAATGTTGATATTATGCATGTATTATAATACATATAAACCTTCCTCTTGAATCACTTTATCTAATAAAAAAAACTGCATCAAAATCCGTTGCTTGGTTTTATAGATCTAAGCGTAAATAGTGACAGGGGGAAGCGACTTTGTTTTACGTACGTAATGATTAAATTAAAACTTAAAATATATTGTCAAAAACTCCTCCGCATCACTGTTGACTGATAATGTGTCCAAAAGGCTGGCGACATTGCCACGCATGGATTGCCATAACGGACAGAGAAAAAAAAACCAACAAAAAATACCGACAACAATGTTTCTCAAACAAACAACAAACAAAGTTTACAGATGGATTATATATAGTTTTTGGTTAGATAGTTGAAATATAACATTATATTATTGTAGCCGACCTATAAAAGTTACTTTTTGTCACGTAAAAATGCTCGATTCCTGCAGGAAAGTTAAAGAATTTTATGTAGTCTGTCCTTGTCTAAAGACCTTTCTCACATTGCCTTGTTCACATTTCACGTAATGCAAAGGCTGACGATTACCTTGCATAGAGGATAAGATTTGGCATATAGCGTGGCAATGCTGCCAGTGTTTTGGGCATATTACCTGTTGGCAGTGATGTGGAAGAGGAAGAGATTTCGACGCCATGTTTTAAATTGTTTTGTGATATTTGGTTATATGTATTTATATAACCAATTATCATAAAACAATTAATTTATGAATTTAGATAAAATTTGTTTTTTTTTTGCAAATATGGATATGTATGTTATGATGACATAAGTTATGCATAAAAAGAACAGCCATATTATGTCCATATGATTTAAGAACTTACATATTTAAAAAACTGTGTAATTACTAAATTACATATTTGGACACTTTGTAATTACTAAATTACATATTTTAAAACTTTGTAATTGCTAAATTACACAATTTTAAATAGTTCTTAATTAAATTATGTGGAAATGTGGCTGCTCTCATTAAAGTACCCCTATTATTTCATGAGTTGAAACTATTCAACTATAATGGGTTTACCTAATTATAATTTATTAGTCAAAATAATTAATCTTGATTATTCTATAAATATAAGTATACGTATAAATAATAATAATAACAAGACTAACAACAAAATACCTACGATCGAATAGATTCCATTCAATTTGATAGAATTTATATTCAAGTAGCGTTAGCAGCTCTCAGCTTTCTAGCGGCATTAACCCTGGGTAAAACCCAAAGCCCACTTTCAGACAATTTCCGTCACCACAACGTTGTGCCGTAATATTTTATATTATCCTCCATAACTGGTTGGTCATCAGACCATCTGTAATAAAACTTGTCAACCAAGCTAACGTAACGATTACAATTACGACTTCTCATAAAGAAAAACAACTAGAGATGTTTTAGAGAATTAAACCCGTATTTATAAACAAGTATAAGTAATTAGTTGAGTAAAAGTAACTACTTAAGCAACAAACTGAATCACATAAATAAAATAATAGAAACTGCAAGTAGTGACTTAATAGGAAATTACTTAGCAACAAAAATAAATTGTATAAAATAATAAATGCCCCGCTCCTAGGGACCGTAGCTTGAAGTTATATGACATAACCTACTTAGTATTCCTCATTAATTAACCGACTTCATTTTAAAAATGTAGTTACGATCTAATATCATTTTCAAAAAATACACTTGAAACATACAAACAACATATTTTTAGGAAATCTGTCATAATATTTGCCTTATTTTAGACCCCCAATTTTAGAGAAATATCGATTGGATCTTAAAGTCCTGGTCGTAAACCGGCTTGGTCAAGATAAAATGCATATATTGAGACAAACCTGTTAATAATTCGTAACCAGTCACCAGCAGTCCACGCTGTGTTAACGGCAGCGAATGTTGAAACATTAAAGGCCCTTCTATTAGGAAAATGTGCAACTTGTGTATAATTTGTGAAGAAGGGGCGTTTCCTGATTTCCTCATCGTAAATACCTATTTGTAGGTGAATGCAATTACAGAAATTTGACGTCTGAAGCATTGGCATTATTGACCTTGTAATATTCCCACTGTTGGGACTCAGGCTCAGGCCTCCTCTCTAGGAGATGGAATGGGCTAGAATCCACCACGCAGGTCCAGTGTGGATTATTAGTGGATGTCACGTGTCTTCGAATTTTTGGTTCTAATATATGCATGTTTTTTTTTTAATAATATATAATATCTCAGGATTGGATAACTCATTTACTGAAGAAGGCTATATGACGCTATATCACGCTACGACAAATTATAAATAGAGCAATAATCAAAGACGAGTATAAAACTACGGAGCCAGCTAGACAAAATACCATACTGAGTTAAATAAATCCATAAAATCAATGTAATTTACACCTAAGCAAAGATCACACGATTTGCAACCTAATTCGTCTCGTTAGAAAATAAGATGGCACTAGAATTAAAATGTTCTATTTATGAAAATGTCAACGTGATGTCATACAATTTTAGCTTTAATAAAATATCTGCATCTCCGAACACCACGGTCATTAAACATGCTATGCTTGTGTGCTTACCAAGACATAAGTGTCATAGGACCAGTAAACTTAGAGCAAAACACAGTAAAGTGGTAGGTTGATACGAGACGAGTTGCGCCGGTCATGTGCTCTCCATGCAAATGAGCCATATCGCTGTATATTGGACCACTATGAAATGCTAATACGGCGGCACTATAACCGAAGCTTGCAACTTTATGCGATAGTGACACAGGAAATATCTTACGTTATTTAATGCGAATGTATAAACATTTTGACTTATCTATCTATTTTTGGTATACAAAGATCCGATAGATTCCGATCGAGATCGAGTTCCGTATGTCTCTACATAATAGAAAGATAATAGGAATACAAACGCCTCAAAAATCTTAACTTCAAAACTGGCATTTCAAAGTCCAGATACAAAACCATAAGCCCCCTTCAAACGTCAAATTTTGTCGAATTTTTAGAAGGAAAACCTGTATTTTATCTTTTCAATAAATGAATTAAAAAAATAAATAACATTTCACAGGACGTTGAATTTTCCCGTTTTACCTTACTGTTTTTCACACGGTAAAAATGTAAATGAGTCATTTAAATTTTTCATAACTTTCCTTTTGTGTTCTCAAACAACTCATGAGCTACGCCTGGGTTATCTAAAATGTACAAAGCGTTGTTTGTGGAGCTGCGATCAACAGGAGGTTGTATAATAAATGCGCATTAAAAAACCCGTAGTACATATCTGTCCTTATGTAAAGAAGAAAAATGTGAATTATTTAGCGTTGTCCATTTCCGGACGGGCCGTATTTGGAGCATACGATATATCTGCAACCGATATATCCCGCCGTTCGAGAATTCGCAATGCGTAAAAGAGTTTACCATTTCATGAATTAAGCGAGCCATTTAAATGGATATAAATATCTTTACATTCCCGTAATGGACGAATTAACCAATTTGGGTTGCAGTATTTCGGTCAAATAACCTTATGGACAGTAGCAATTTAAATTTAGGTGTTTTCCAAAATAGCTGTACTAGTTTTTCACGCCAATGGTTCAGCATTGATCCGTCCATGACTGCTGTGCAAAATATTTGCTGGCAGAATGTCGACTTTATTTACGGAGGTGTTGAAGGTGTCAGCACTAGCAGCACCATACACTCGTGTGATTCACCTCACTAGATATTTATAATGAGAGTCACGTTCATTTATTTTAGCCGATATGTGTCGCACGATACGTTATTAGGACGCTTAACGGCACTGCACTTTCTTACAGTAAAACGGCAATAATCGTAAATATCGCTGGTAGCAATCGTTTCTGACGCTCTTAAGTACTATATTGCTCACATAAGCACCTGTTCAACGTTTTAGTATTGTATATTAATTGGCAAAAGGTGCTGAAATGTAATTACGATTCATTCGTTCGTAAATTGGCGTAGGATCTTCTATTAGTCATTTCCAAGGAATTGAATTAACTTCGGATAAGAAGAATCTTGCGGACGTTTATAACAATGATATGTCTGTACGTATGTTTGTCAGTCTAATCTAGATTTAGAAGTATAAAAATATCTATGTTGGAGTTGCATTTTAAGTATATTTAAGTTGCATATTAGGTATATTTAAGTTGCATATTAGATATATTTAAATTTCAAATGTATATTTTTTCAATTAACTTATTGGATTGTGGCTCTAAGTAAAAAAGCTGATATTTCTATTATTACCAACCAAACTGGAAGGGCAGGGCAAGAAATAATATATACACGTGATTCGATATAGACTCTTAATTTTAAAATCTATTATGAACATGTGTAATTGCAAAAAGACGCTTAATTTTAAGATAATCTATAACTTATAATAATAAGTTTTTTTTGGGACTTGATTGTAAACCTTCATTAAAAAAAAAAAACTCAAAATAATAAGGTACAAAAACAGTTTGTCGAAAATTCATCTAATTTACTTATTTTTATTGTAAAACCTAGTCAATGACGTTAGTAAAAGGCTTGCGTCATTTAATAGGCGATAATTAATTGCTAAAAGACAATGATTATTCTTCGGCGACACTAATTACTTTGCTTAGGTGTTAACTCGACACTTTACGTACTATTCATTATTTCCCTGTCTGTATTTTATGCATCAGTAATTCTCTAAACAAAGATGTTGAACAAAACATAACTTTCATATTTACCATGTATTGTTCTCTTGTGGGAAGTCGTGACAATCTTAGTGTTTTATTAGTATGTAGTAGGTATCAAGATATTTTTTCCTGAGAAAATATTAAATGTCTTCTCTTCTCTTCTCTTAGATTTAATCAAAACAGCGTAAAATAGACTCGCCTCTAACTTGAACCCAGTGTTTTTGTTTTAAATGTTATTGATAGGCTCGCTTTTAACCACTACCTCACTTAATGGTAAGCGATGATATGGCCGACGAAAGAACACACTTGCCTAAAAGTAACTTATTCTTAAATGTCCTAAATTGTAGCTGTTAGGAAACACAGACTCCGGCAAGAAATTCCACACCTAAGCTGTACACATATTGAATGTGTTCTCAAAGCGCTTTGTACGTATGGACGGGATGTCAACCATTTACCGATGGCGCAACGCCAGTGGTCCGACGATGGACCAGACTTGGTGGAATAAAATTGTGTAATTCTAAGGCACATTTCCCGATATGTAAATGATAGAAAACCAACAGGTTAGCAACTCGGCGTTGCGATGCTCAAGACTTTGGAGTGATCTCTTAGTTAACCTTTGCTGTCCAGAGCTCTTTCACTTTTGAACAATTCTACAGCCCTTTTAGTTTGTACCTACCGTGATAATGTATCTGCAAGCCTGTCTTCTTGTCTGCTGAGAAAAGCCAATGTCCATAAGATAAAGTAATAGTCCCTCACTTCATTAAAATTCATAGCTAAGTGTCTCCGAACCGTAAACCTCGAGACGTTTTGCAATATCCGGTGTTTTGCCTTCATGTCTTAATCCATTCCAAAATGAAAATGGCGCAACATTTACCTCGATATTTACATCTAGGTATACAGGGTGACTGGTAATTAGTGACCGATACACGCCTGATAACAAACAACTTTTACTATAGTACTTAACCTGAAATAGAGAAAAAACATCTGCTGGTCAGTACATGTATGTTCGCCTAACTGATCAAAATTTAAAGAAGTTGCTAATTTTTTGACATATCAACGCTCAGTTGAAACTACTGGGACTAGAAGTTGGCAATTTTTTACAAGAATTCCTTTTATGACGTAGATGAGAACTAAGAGAAAATTTCCCAGAAGTTTACATTAGTTTACATACATTGAAACGGTGATCCAAATTTTGTATAGAGAAACTTTTTTGACGCGGGCGAAGCCGCTGACAGAATTTAGTATTAGACATTTTTATTAAAAACACAACAATTCGCTTAGTGACTAATGAGATGGTTACATACATAACAATTATAAATAATTAAGTTAAAATTCTATTGAATTTAATTCTATAGTAGGGTCATATTTGCTAAGCCTAGTTTCTGCTTTTCATTATGACTCATTATGAAAAGCAGAAACTGGGTTCACAATAAAATGATTAAATACTTGTGCAAAGCCACTTGTAGTATTACTCAATAACGAACGTTACGTATCTTATATAATATAACAAAAAAAGGTAAATTGGAAAAAGTTTAATTTATCGATTAACTATGTACTACCGATCAGTTTCCAAAACATTGGTTTAATTTTTGAATAAATATTTTCGAACACATTTAAAAATGGTGTTTGAATTTCGAATGTCATTTTTTTTTTATTTTACATACCATCTAATGATAGTCTTGAAGTTATTGTTAATTTATAAACCTTCTTTCGAAAAAATATATTATGCGATTAAGGGCGGCTTGCATGACCTGCTCTTAAAACTAGATTTTGTTAAAGTCGCATTAGTCATTAAGCTCGACTTAACCTAAACTGTATTAGTAGCGTCTTGCTAGTGTCGAAATCTACTCGACTTAACTATACCTAGCTTAATACATTTCATTCTTTTCGTTCATTCATTTGCGTTCCATTTTTCATAATTGTGCTGGATATTTTACAACTTTTTTGGAGGTATGGAACGTTTCAAATATAAAAAACCAAGGATTTTATGAAGGAGTGACTGGAAAGCTTACGACTACCTCAAAAAAGTTCTGAAGGGTAAAGTTAACAAAAATGGGTTTTTTATCTCATTCATCTAGTATGACCATACACTAACTACGTATTACGGGACAATTTTGCTCTAAACAAGTTCGAGATGTTTTTGGTGTAGGTATTATAAATAGATATATATCAATATTATATAGATAGATATCCACTTAATAACGCAATGGTATTCGCGCCATGGTGTATGCTGTAAAATTCTGAGCTCTGTCCTAAAGAAGTTCAATATATTATTAGTACAATAATTACATAGACAACGTTCAGCCTTCTTAATATTCCCACTGCCGGGATACAGGATTCCTTTCTAAGAGAAGGAATGGGCCATAATCCACCACTCTGGTCCAGTGCGGATTTGTGATTGTTTTTCCTTCACCATTTTGAGAGCAGTAGTGAGAAAACCATAATTTAAAGGAAGATGGATTAAGAAATGGGGTAGCGAGGTAAGACGGGGACCGGGTGACATTTAGCAGAAGTTTTTAGTGTCGCAAAAAGTTTGGTCAATAGTGCGCATGTTGTAACTTTGCAAGTATTGGCAAAAATTGGCCTAAAAATGGAAAGGAGAGTACATGAGTGTGACAAACTCTTACAAACTGTTAAACCTTTCCGACTTTGTTAACTGACTTTGACTACACTCCATGTTAGCATGCTGTTTGCTGATAAAGAGTTTGTAATATTGCTTCGTCATCAATCCAGACTATCCGTAGGATAAAGATATAAGATCCTTGATGCAACTGTTTGCTTTTGTTTATGTCACAAAATCTAGATTTAGCAATTTAAACCGCCTACCATGCCGGTTTAAATTTGACATATCTTTAAGTCTAGCTTTACGCTAAACCAATGTCGTGCAATGCGTTAAGTTCGATTTAAGCTTAAGTCGAGTTTAAATCACACTAAATCTAGATTTAACTGAGACGTGCAAGCCGCCCATAAAGTCAATCATAATCCAATACACCAAGTACATTGTTCATCAAAGACTTAGACTTGACATATGAACACTTATCGACTTTGACGGAGTTAAAACTTGGCTACTATTTCTTTGCTTTTCATTTCCACCAGTATTATACTCAGTGTTCATCGTTAGAGCTGCTCCAAGCTCCAGACTTATCGACTTACGCTCCAAAAGCTACAAAGCGCTACCAACGTGGAAATTGGAAATTCCCCACTTGTACCATTATTCAGTAGTGCTGTAAGACTTTTGTATTAACCAAGTGCTTCAAGATTTCTAGTTCTTTGTTTAGAAAATGAAGTGTTCCTCTTGTAATATAATGATGACTGATTACATAAGGTGTTACAAAGTAATGTACACTTGAATTTATAGTTATGAATATATCATTATCTTTCTGTTTATTTAACAAATGTAGGACGAAAAGTGAAAAAAATGTTTTCAAAAAAATGAATGAGTAATTAGAAATGAATGTTTGAAAATGTCTTCATTATAGTTTTTTGAAAAAAAAAATTATCTATGAGAGTGCTCTCTGAGTGAGTTTTCTTTCCTTAACATATACGAACTCTCATTTTTTTTTCATGATTACAATAATAAAAAAATGAGTGTTACCAGAGGACCAGTAATTATAATATTCCAGCTCCTTACATACTTCTTTTGTTTTCTATAATCCTTTTCATATTTAATTATCATATAAAAATAACAAAAAAGTATAAACAGCCTTCAAAGTATCTTGAATGTTTGTTTCCGGGTCAAAAAACGTAGGTATTTATCGCGGAGTCATCACAATAATAAGTTGCACCTTTATTGGTTTCAAAATATCATCGAAAATTACCAAAACCAGTTTGTCTGAAGTCCTGTTAATCTTTTCGAACATAACATTTTGAATACCAACCTTTGTGGTTGTTATTGAAGCGATCTTGAAACCTGTTTCGCAACCTACTGTAGCTTTGTTTACCTAAATATTTTATACTAGCTTTCTGCTAGCGGCTTCGCCCACGTAAAAATAGGTTTTCGCACAAACTTTGGACACGAGTTTCATCCCTTTAAGGAGTGAATTTTGAAAAATCCTTAGTGTTCGCCGACGTCGTAAAAGCAAGCCTAGTGCAAACTTTCACTCTCCTAGTCCCAATAGTTTCAGCTGTGCGTTGATATGTCAGTCAGTCAGTTTCTCCTTTAATAAATTTAGTGTTCGGAAATTAAACATTGAATCTAATAAATATAGTTCTACGAAGATATATAAAAGCTTTTATTACTTATTCTTGGTATTGGTGAGCTGTTTAAAATGTTTTTTTTAGTTTCTAGTTCTTTTCCTCTACCTCTTCATACAGATTCTGATGTTGCACTATTGCACATATACTTAGCATGTTAATAATCCTTTAACCAGTTACCATCGGGTTAAGCAAGTAGATTCGATTCCAGGGCCCGTCGTCAGGGTCGACCAAATGCTCCATCTTGACGAGTTAAAAGAGATATAATATTTTTTGGGTTGTAAATATACGAACCTGGTAAAATTGACATATTCATCCTACAAAAGCAGTTAAATGGTTAAACAGGATATGAAAAAATCACAGCAGATGCATCTTTATATTTTGAGAAACTGTGCACATATTATTATAATACGATGTAACGAAGATATTTATGTAAATGAATTCTGAACATATATATCTTTGGCGTCATTGGTTTTGCCAAGATCGGATCGTATATGACCAAATCTATTTTGGAATATTAAAGTCTCATTTTCATCTCTAATTGCTTTACCAACATCATATATAGGGGTTACCTTGTATTTGTTCAGAGATAAAGGTGTAACATCCTTGTCGGCTCATTTGGTGCGGTACAGTCCCGACTTTGTATAGGTTAGCTGATTCACGACCCGCCTCTTAATGGTCTACCTCAGAGAAACCATTAAGCGCAGGAGAAACCTCGAACCAAGGCTGCCAACATGACGACACACTTTAATTATGTCTGGCCAGATAGAAATTGAGACAAAAAGCTATCGTGCCGAGACTCACGGTAGGACACGAAGTGACTCAACGGTCATGACTAGCGCGGGGTTAGAAAAGTAAATTAAATTAAATTTCGTCGGTTTTTGTTAACAACGTAATAAAATTAAAGTTCCAGATTTTATATTCATGTCGAAATCCAAAGTAGAGATCTGAGATCGCCTTGCAAATAACCTTTTGTATTTTATTGTCGTTTTTATAATCATTCAATATTTATCAACTATAACACTAACCTGCCAAATAACGCCATATTTAATTAATGTAATTTATGTGTAATTTACTGTAAGTCGTATAATATGAGCAATCGAAAGGGATAGTTTAATAAAGAGCAATGAGACTGCAACTTGCTATAATACAGCTTATAAACATTTCACTTTCGTGGTTTCTAACTTACAACACTGCAGCAGCACTAATAAGGCTTTAAATTGAGTTTAATAAACTTTACCCACTTTGTCGTAAGAGAGAAAACAGACAGTAATTTCATAATGTTCCATCCAAACAAATCGATGTTCAGCTTAGCTTGTTCATTATACGAGATTTGTACATCACAGGCATAAAAAATTGCACGATAAGGACCCAGAGTAGACCCTTGTGAAACACTTTTAGTATTACAATACTAAATATGCATTAATTAAACTGGCATTGTTTTATTTGATGTAGAAATTTTGTGTCATTAACTGAAATCTAAATACGCTACAGCTCTAAGTTATTTTTTCCATAAAATGTCTAAAGAAAAACAAAAGCAACACTGTCAAACGCATTACTTTAGTCCACTCAACTATCTAATCTATAACTATTGCAATTATGCAGCGATAACATCATAAGCCACTTTCATTTCCTATATTTCACGTCTATTGTGTATCGAACAATAAGTGAAACATGTCACATGAACAAAGAATTTATTTACACATGTTGCTAACAAAACATATGTTACCTACATAATGTTTTGTGTGCAACATTGGCCATTTTTCTGCATATTTACGGTTATATTGCACATTTTTGTTCATATTCACAGCTGTAGAATCCAGGTTAAATGTATGATAACGAATGCCTTTTAATCTTCATTGTTAAGCGATGTGTCATAGTTTTGCAAAAATATTGGCATTAAGATCAGGCTCTTAGGATTAACAAGATCATGTCTCTCTCTATATCAGCATCGTAAGTGTGTTAACATTTTCGTATTAACAATTTTTCAGGTCAAAATTCATTTCGAATCTGTTTGGTCTATTACTTGTCTTTTATAAACAATATGTTTTGTACCATTGTTATAAGATAAGCCTAAACTCACGGTCAATCTACTACAGGTTAATTTGATTATGTCGATTGAATCGATACAATGTCCGGTGGAGCAGTTACAAAAACACTTACTCACTTAGTAACTTAGAGGCTACGTTACGCGATGCTATGGCCTCTAATTAATTGAAATTAGATTTTGATCTTATTTGTATCAATTTCAACATCTTAATAAACAAATCTAGGCGGCCATAACCTATTTAAATGTCACCAAAATACCAAAGTACCGCATAATATCTTCGTGGGCATGATTATTAAACCTATGAATGCAATGTTTGCACAATTTGATTCATATGAGGAAAATCTGAAGATAAATAATTACATCTAAAGATGCAACATGAGGAAACTACACTTTGAACGTTATAAAAAAACACGGATGTAGTTTTCTAAGGATATTACTTCATAAAGATAATTAATTGATAATACAAAATGCGTAATATGATTCGTAGTTAGCGGTACTGATATCAAAACAGCAGTCAGATGGTAAAATATAATGTTCCCAACAGTTACCTTCTTAACATATAAAACAGTTTCGTGGCTGACAGACCAAACAAAGCCTTCACAGAATACTAATATGAATTTGGAACATACGAGTATATTCCTTGATGTAGAAGTGAAATAAGAAAGGCTTTCGAAAGTCCACTCACGAGTGATTGAAACGGGGCAATAAAGTTTGTATGCCAACGATGTCGCGGGTATTTTTACCCGCCTCATCCACTGATGCGGGCAAAAATACCGGCAACATCGTTCAAAGCAACGTCATTAAAAATAATGTAAGCAATGCGGAATTTAATTATAGAGTCAAATTGGCGCAGTTCTTTGTGACGATTCGCCGAAAATGACGTAATTATGTATGAGATGCAGCAACTTTGGTACCTGTCTATACATAAAGATGTGAGCTGGACCGATATGTACGTCGAGATACAACTTTAATAAGTACTAGCAAGAATCGATCGTATTTCAAACTATATTTGCTTTTAGTTAGGCAATCGGAGGCCATGACAGTATTTGGTGACAATAGATTGTGTTACATTGCAGAAGTGGGTGGGAACAGTATTGATTTCTATACAACTTTCATACTAAGTAACAAACGATTTGAAAAGACAGAAGAATACAAATCAACACAACAATGCATACAATTATTATCCTTTTAAAGATGATTAAAATGTTATTGACTTTACAATAGAATGATGTTGACATAAATAAAAAGTAGAAAAGGTAGTGATAGATGTCAACAAACAGGCACCATTTAAGTGCGCATGGCGTGCTATTGAAAGCGAAAACTGAATGACGACCACAATAAACTGTAGACACTTAAATGCTCGCCACATAAATCGCTATTGCAGCTATTATATCTCAACACGAAAATATAATAAACTTCAAGATATAAAATATAAGTTTATTAAATTTTGAACCATTCAACAACTTTAGTATTATGTCAAAAATTTAATTTAGATTTTTATCTGTATTTTATATGATACTAGCGACCCGCCCCCGCTTCGCACGGGTGCAATGTTGATATTATGCATGTATTATACATACAAACCTTCCTCTCGAATCACTCTATCTAATAAAACAAACCGCATCGATATCCGTTGCTCAGTTTCATAGATCTAAGCATACACAGGGACAGGGTGACTTTGTTTTATACTATGTAATGATGATGCACTGGTTATATAACATTACTTTTTTGTTACCATGTGGAACGCTTGTCATATGTTCTACATTAGATACGCATTTGAAGATAGGTAAATACGCACTTGAAGCGATAGGCCGTTAAAAAGATTAAGATATCAAACTATACCTACTATCTTCAGCTAGCGGCTTTGCCTGATTAAAAGTATAAATTTAACCCAAGAGCACATGTATTACTCCCAGAATAAAAAGTATCTCATCAATGTAAAATTCACATATTCATTGTTAGCCATTTGTCAAACTTCATCTAAGTCTGTTGAGCCGGTTAAGTGTGTAGCAGTATAGACCTAGACATAAGCACACAAACTTTTGTCTTTATACTATTCATATAATTTCGTATAAATTATATGAATAGTATATTACACATAATATAGCTCTTATAACTCAGTACGCATATTTTTAATAACTTTTCCTTTAAAGATACGAGTCTTATCTTTTACTTGATTAAGAATTCTCGTCAGAATCGAAATCCCTTTGCAGCCCTTATTACGTCAGAAGACAAGTCATACCCTAATCAGTAAAGACAATAGTAGCAAGTTAACCAATACAGGAGAACTCACTAACGTCATAGTTTAGCATTATAATTTTATAGCTAACAAATCTAAAATATAGAAAATAAAATAAAAACCGTTAAAATAAATACGTAGATTGTTGCTAGACATAGTGATTCAGATAAAACAAACATTTAATTAAATAATGATAAATAGGAAAATGACAATAGAAGATGTATCATAGATGATAATGATAACATTGACAATGACTTTAACTAAGTCAATTGTATAACGAGTATAGAACAAAAGGACGTTAATGTTGGAAAAGACAACGGTGAAATAAAACAATATAATTGGAATGTATTCCACTGATATTCTACTAATGGCCGAATAAATCACTCACACACATACACTGCATACTGTTTTAATTGTTATTGTGCTGTAATTTTTCTATTGCATTATCCTTTTTGTTCCAAAATATTGAATTTTTCCTCATTTAATATTTGTATGTCTGTATTTTAACATGTCATTTACGTTAACAGGTCAAGTCAAATATATGAACTATGTGTACTTAATGTTCGGATCACCTAGATACAAGCTATGCCTAGTTTAGATTCTAATTTGAGAACCATTATTAGTTTTATTACCTATCAAAGCACTGCAATAGTTTGATAATCGTTAGATCATGAACGTTAAATAAATTATTATAATTTAGAATATTAGCATTAACCAGAACGACTCTAAATAGTTACGATTATATCATTAAATATCTATTCCTTTGTTTTATAGACTTCTTGAAATAGACATAATCATTGAATGGAAAAATCTATCAATATCGTTAATCTTTAGCAAAGCATTAGCAACGGTAGTTTTATCTTTCATCAAATTATTATCGCTGTTATTACATAAATTAACAACGTAATATTCGTTTAATGTTTTGCTAGAGTTATCATAAACATATCCTAAAGTGCACACGTTGCTAATTGTATTAGGACAACATTGTTAGTAGCATATAGTTCGTATTGCTTGATTACTCACTATCAGATTGTTTCATTTTAGGAAAGCATTCTTAGAAATTATTTATAGGTAGACTTATAAAGGTTGCTTTTCTGACACGTGTAAATTGTACAAGAAAAGTTAGTCACGAAGGGTAACCTTGGATTTTTTGCTCCAACTCATTCGCACCACAACCTGCATATTGACTTTTTATAAATGATGAACATAAATCGTGATATCAGTCGTGTGAACAGTTGTTTTGATAGTTCATCTCGTGTAAAAAAATATGATTCATCCTCTTCCCCGTTTAAAAACACCTGTATGTTATCGGATAGAGTTTAAACAGATAAAATATTTTATTTTAAATAATATGACATTGACACACTTGTATTTTTAGAGCATGGACCAACTTATCATAATAAACGTTATTATAATATAATAAACATAATACAGATAAAATTATACAAAATAAAATTATTGAAATTGGACTAAATTGTAATATATTATATTCGCCAGTCAAACATTTAACGAATTGCATTAAATAACAAAACTCGTAGTCTTCCATTGTTATTGATAGGTAACTAAGGTTGTTGCGTAACAATACCAAAATTATAAATCAGTTAAAATACGACCATGTAAATATACATTGTCAACAATCAATAAGATTAATTTATTGAATCCTTTCTATTTACAAAGTATTATTACTTGTTTGTCCTTTTAAAAACATTGTATGGAACAATTAGCAGTAAAAACTATTCCATCAAAATGTCTCATAAACTTGTCTATCAATATAGATAGGCTACCAGTGGAATGTTCCATAAACTGCTCGACAAGGTTATACCAGCTAGAAATGGAGTAAAAAGTTAAATCAAAATAACTTCGCTTCGATCAATATTTGGTTATTTCCGATTAGATAACCGACCTAGTTCCGGATCGCCTCTCAGCCTCTCACACTTCTGAACCAGTTCTTTGCAAATGCTTTTAGTATTACGCGACACACTCCTCGCTAGACAAATAAAATAAATAAACAATATAAAAAGTTTGTTTTCGTAGAGCTGGCTGGTACTTAGGTAAGCTAAACTCGCTAAATGGTGAATATAGACATATGTATATTTATTGGCAAATAGTACGAAGGCTTGACTCACATATATCGCATTGTGCAATTTTTATTGTCTTTGTGCGAAAATTTATCTGCATCTAGTTAACGAAAACCTAAAAAAAAATCGTCTGCCTTCGTCGCTATGTGATCCTATCATAATTTATCTATCACTCTTTTCTCTCATTTTTCTCTTTTTTGTTTTTCTTGAATTCATAAGATCTTTCTCACAATACTTTCGTTTCCACGTTACCTTCTGTTTATCTATCTAAGTAACTACATAACAGTAACGTGTTTCGTGAAAAAGCAAACGCGTTATTTACCGAAAAATAAACGAATTAGAATGTCGCAATCTAGCTGCATTACGAATCACGTTGACACTTCTCCACATATTTTCCGGGTGACGATTATCTGTGCTAATGGCATACTGGAAGAAAGATGTTACGAAACGGTGATGTGATGTGATGCTTAGGTAAATGATGTGTAGACGTGATCGGCAAGCTAAGCTGCTGGTGATGAGGTCATTACGTATTCCGTACGAACATTCAGATTCTAACTAACAGTAAGCATGTCTGGCTCTTTACTTATAAATAAGAACATCTGCTTCTATATATTTTATTAAATTATTCTCAATCCTCACGAATCATCTTTTTTTATTATGGTTTTATTCGTCATTACTATGTTTTTTATTCATGTTGTTTTGCCAAATTACTAACGCGTTTACTATGGCTTTGTTATTTTAAGCGTGGCAAAAACTAGATGTGCATATTTAGAATGTCATTGTAGTTGTCAAACAAGGGCCTCTTCCAAGTTGCGCCGCCTCAGCTGATGCTCAGCCTTCCATAACGAGACTGTCTTGAAAGTAACATTACCTATTTAGATTATAGTGTGTATTATGCAAATTTTATAAATTATTTGTTTTTATTTTCAACTAGCTTTTGCCCGCGGCTTCGCTCCCGGCAACAGATTATTCTACTTTACCCTACTCTACCCTACTCTACCCTACTCTACCCTACTCTACCCTACTCTACCCTACTCTACCCTACTCTACCCTACTCTACCCTACTCTACCCTACTCTACCCTACTCTACCCTACTCTACCCTACTCTAAAAAAAAAAAAAAAAATGTATCCTATGTCACTCTTCTGGCTCTAAACTACCTCCCTGCCAATTTTCAGCTAAATCGGTTCTAGCTGTCCCGGCAAACTTCGTTTCGCCTATTTTTTTTTTTCGTTCTCACCGTTTAAACCTTCCCTGAACTATCACGAATATTTCAAGACCAAAATCAGCCAAATCGGTCCAGCCGTTCTTGAGTTATGGAATTACAACGAAAAGTGGCATTGATTTTTATATATATAGATTCGTCAGTTCCATCTGAGATCATTTGTTGATCCAAAAACAATTTTAGTTCTCATGTTCTATTTATAATACCAGAGATTATTTGACTATAAGTCAAACTATGGTCCTATCCCGGAATCGCTTCACGGATTCTAAAACGATTGTCACAGATTCCTTGAGCAGTCTCAAAACACAACGCGTGTGACATGTGACAAAGCGGAGACGACACAGATGTCAGTGTTGTCTGCACATCCATCCGATTCACTTGTTTTAACCTTAATGTGTGTTAAGACATATACAATGAATTCGTTTTAGTGCCTTTAAGTATATTCTCAGAGTAGTTATGAATATTTATTAACTTGGTCGGTTTCTGAGCGCCTTCGCAACTCATAGCGGGTAATTCACCTATAAATTTTTATTGTAGCCTTGTTTGTCTGTTGTCACATGGCAATAAAACGCCAGTCAATTGTTAGGTCAATATTATTGTCGGCTACAGCATCAAGTGCTTTATTTATTTCATGTTTTATAATAGTTGATCTATTAGCAGCATCTGTAGATTTGTATCTGGGTACTTTGCACAATACAATTCCCTAAGCTTACCGTGGTACCGTCCTTTGTTCGGAACCAGCCATTAGATCCCGTGTATCATTGAAGGTCGTAAGCTACTCGAAATAGTGTACTATGAATATATACTAATAGCGTAGTATGTCGGTATACATTCATGTATTTCAAGGTTAGCGTCGGGCGGAGGTGGCGCAATTTGTGCGTGCTCGAACGAAAATCTACCGGTCGTCTGCGCTCGCGCAGCTCTACGATTTACCTACGTTTCCACTGAGATTGCTTGTTTGCAGTCAGGAAGCATGGAGAATAAAGCTCGTTTTATATGTAGATACTAAAGAAGTGTTTTATAGTCAATTTGGCTAAAACTAGAATTGGGATTTATTTTTGTCTTAATTATCAATTCTTGATGTTCACAGACGAGTTTCCTCACTTTCACCCTAGAATAAAAGTTAACTGTAATTTTGCTATTTTCTGATAAATTTGTAACTTACTAAAGTTACTTATATTCTGCAACATGGCTAATCTTCACTTTAATCTAGATTTATTTAGGACTGAGATCCATATGAATATAGTAACAATATACTTAAGATCTATGTTTGTAGTGTTAGTAACAATATTCGTAAGATCTATGTTAGTAGATACATTGTTTATTATAGTAGTATCACCCCTTCAATCTTCTTGTAACTGTTCCCTGCCAGTATCCGGTATCTTCTCCTTAGTCTCTATAGTTATCGACACTTGATGATCAGTCAGTTTATTGACTTGACCGTAAGGATTCATGACTTTTTCTTATATTCTAATTGTTGTTGACCTTCACGCTCTAGCTTTACATTATTACATACAAGTAATTTAATGTTCAACTTTAAATGTACAAATCGTTATTATAGTGTCTCTAGAAATACTAACTTCTACGTTTTGGCTGTACTCTCTTACTTTAAATTTGCAAATCTTTATTATAAGTGTCTCTAGATTCATAACTTCTATGTCTTAGCTCTTCTCTCTTCGTTTACTATCTTCGCTAGTCTGTAAAAGTAACAATTGATGTCGATAAACGAACATAGCTCCTGTGATTGATACATTTCTTTCGAGACGAACAAATCTGTCTCGTACAGCAGATCGCCGGATCGATGTGGAGCGCTGTCTGGTAGTGTCGGGGTCGGGAGTGGACTGTCGAGGTCACCCGCTTTTGCCTCTTTCTTATTTTTATTTGAACTACAATTTTGTTGCAATGTAATATCAAACACAAACTACCCGTGTAAATGATAAATGATATTTATTTTGTAAATAGGTTTTAAAATAACACTTTTACACGTCAATTTTGTTTTTCTTTTCGTCAGTTTAAGCTAGATGAGTTCTGTATCCATATCTTTCTCCTATGTTAAATCCATCATATGTCTTTAAAAAAACACTTAGCGATAACACCGCCCATTGTAACACCTTAGTAATTTTAAGCTCCTTATGTACCAAATTGCATTTATGGTGCACCTACAATAATCTATCAATCCATCTATATAGTTGCAGTTTTAATTTGCAATGTTAGTAAAATCTCCATACAAAATAGTTTTAATTAGTTCAGTGTTTTTAAATTTGTTATTTCAGTATTTAATTAATTACCCGTTGAAAGGAAATGTCTGTCTTTTATTCTGCCGCGCTTATGATAATGACAGTAAGTGAAATTTTGTTCGATATTGAGTTAAGTATACAGGAATGTAGATCTCGATCTATACATTCCAAATATATACTTAACTCAATATCGACCAAAATGTGACTTACTGCCGTTATCATAAGCGCGGCAGTATTAGTATCCCGCGTTTCTCACAGTTTGTTAAATACATATTTTACGTAGGTACTCTATAATGTGGTCGTAGTGTCTATCCTGACATACATATTAAATATTTTCGAGAAGTGTGAATGAACCACCATTTTCCTTATGTCTTCCTTTTTCCTCGAACACTCTAATATATGCATGAGCGTGAGTTATACAAAAATACATTGTGGTTAGGTAAGTATGTTTATGTAAAGAGCTAGGAAATGTTTTGGTCAAGTTTTTCCCCTAGCTTCGCTTACGTGAGTCCATTTTTTAATGTCATAGTTGTATAAGTTGACACGGTGTGAAATAGTTTTTTTTTTATGGTAGGTAAAAATCATCGAATGACGAATCCCACTCTTGGGCGGAGCGGGAAACAGTGTCAGACTCTTACTGATTAAAGAACCTACCCCGTAGCTTCCTTGCCTTGTTCCCAGAGCCCCGGTGTAACGCTTTCGCACCAACCCTCAGCTCCGGGAGGCTTCGACCCTGTAGGGCCCCTACGGTTTGCTGACAACTCCTGACGTGTGAAATAGTACAATGGTGTTTATGTCAAACAAAAAAAAAAACAGTCCGGCAAAGATCGATCTTTTGAAAAACTAGTAAGATATTTAATTTAGACTCTTAAGCCCTACGCGAACACTGGCGTTAGCACACCTATTGTCTTTCTATTATGTCTTTAATTACGATATTCAAAAGGTTAAACGACTGACTGGCCTGTCAGCCTAGTAGTTAGTGACCCTGACTGTTATGCCAGAGGTCGTGGGTTCGATTCCCACCCAGGACAAATGTTTGTGTGATGAGCACGATCATTTGTTCTGTGTCTGGGTGTAATTTATCTATAGTATGTATGTATTTAGAAATGTATAAGTATGTTTATCAGCTAGACAGCTACTAGACAGTACTCATAACACAAGCTCTGCTTAGCTTAAGACTAGACGGCGTTGTTGTGATAGTTGTCGATTATATAAAAAAGGGTTAAATATTTTCTTACTTCAATCAATTGCCAATTATAATTACTATTTTCACATAATTTATTTCCATTTCCAGTATCAATGACTCATAAATAATTAATAGGCACACCATAGTCACAATTACAATAAGCATAAATAACTGAAATCACGAAGTATTTAATTATATCTAATTAAATGCAATTAAAATTATAATGAAGAATAAATTGTCTACGTCTACTAGGTCTACAGTTAAACATAATTATATGTTTCTAAACACATGCCTATTATAAATAAATCACACCTAGACATAGAACAATCGTGCTCATCACACAAACATTTGACTTGGGTGGGAATCGAACTTGTGGACTCCGAAATAGCAGTCAGGACCGCTAACTATTAGACCAACAGGCATGGCTCTTTCGAACAATCACGCAAACATAGTTAATGCTGACAGTGATAATGACATTGAAGTTTAAAAAGTTGCATAATTTGCTAGGCAAAATGAATTCATAAGATGACCAAGCATATAATATAAGTGGCAGTCGAGAGATGAAAGCATAAAAAGATGATGACGTCACAAATGCAGGGGCTTTATTATGGTAAAATGTCAGGCGAGCGAAAGAGAGAGAAGGATAGAGCTAGCACCCTATAATATGTATAGGGTGACTGGTAATAATTAGTAGCCGATACTGTTGGTCTAGTGGTTAGTGGCCCTGACTGCTATGTCGGAGGTCGCGGGTTCGATTCCCACCCAGGACACATGTTTGTGTGATGGGCTTCATTTGTTCTATGTCTTGGTGTAATTTATCTATAATATGTATGTATTTAGAAATATATTAGTATGTTTATGAGTTGTTTAGTACCCAAAAGACAAGCTCTACTTAGCTTGGGACTAGACGACTTTTTGTGACAGTTGCGGAATATATTTTTATCGTATTATTGTATTAATTGCCACATACAAACCTGAAATCGCCAAAAAAAATTGTAAGCTCAGTACATTTTAAGCAGAATTGTTTTCGCGATTTAAGCTTTGATTTTGTTTTTGATTTTTATAGATTAGATTAATATGCTCCATCGTCGGCCATACATAAAAGCTTACCATCAGGTGAGATAGTGGTCAAACGCCAGCTTATCCGTTATAAAAAAAAACATACTGAAAACTGTACCTAATTCAGTTTTTGGAAAAACCTTTCAATCTCAATCAATCAATTCAATCCGTATCGTTAATTCACGTTAACGACTCAATCCTATCGTTATTCTTACAAAAAATCTCAATTACCTCTCTGAAAAGGTCATTAACTTGCTAATTAGTCGTTATAACATTCGTACGTGTTAGGTGATCACGATCGTACGTGATTACGAATATATATAGTACTAGCTTTTTCCAGCGGCTTCGCCCGCGTACATAAAATATAGCTTATGTCACTCAGGGGTAAAGCAGCTTTCTATTGTTGCTAATTTTTTTCTAATCGGACCAGTAATTCCAGAGATTACCCCCTACAAACAAAAAAACATAAAAACAAAAAAAAAAAAAACTTTACCTCTTTATTATATTAGTGTAGATGTAGATTTGATCAGTGAACTGTGGGTTATATCGATACCAGAAGTATGACTTAACGTAAGGGACATTTATATTTGTTGCGTAAAATACCCTTATATCAATCATCGTCATCATCATCAACCTAGCGTAAGTCCCGGTTGCTACCTTGGCTTTCACCTCGGTGCCCGGGGTCCGCTTTCCTGCCTAGACGCCTCCACTTCGCTCGGTCTTTTGCGTCCTCTGCCTTAAGCCCATTAGCACGCATATCGTCCCTTACGACGTCGATCCAACGCCTCTTGGGCCTACCTCGTTTTCCGGGTCCCGGTGGAGGCGACATGGCGAGGCATCTGTTACCCACGTAGTCTGCCGGTTTTCGTAAAACGTGGCCGTACCAGCGTAAGCGACCCTCCTGCAGTTTATATCAATCATCGTAAGGAACATATTTTTACATTTTAAGTAAAAGTTCCTTACGTTAATTCACACTTCTGGTATCGATATATTGGAATTACTGGCGTGACGCCTTACTATATTATTACGCAAATATGTTACGAGACGAGACTTGCAGACCCGAAATGACAGATACGCCTAAGGCTATAAGTCGCCCTAATTATGTAACGACAACCATCACCTACGTAGGCCTTGAAAATGAGATCAGCAACTAAAACCAAGCCATAAAAAAACACATTGATTCATTAACAAAATAATTAATTAGTTATAGTAGGTAATGTCAAAATATTAAAAAAATTGAAAGTTTTTTTATTGATTATTATAGGTTCGCGCTTGACCACTATCTTACCTGATGAAAAGCGACGATGCGGTTGACGATGGAGCGCGCTTAACTAGAAGTAACCTAGTAAATGAATGAAAAACAACACATTTTTCAATTCGCTGAGAAAATTTATGTTAGAGTTCTATAAATTACGAATCAATAGTCAAATTTAAAAAATAAATGTAACAAAAAAAAATAGCTTATGATGGCAAAACCAAAAATCATAGAGCTCGGAATCCTAGGTTGTTCCAAATTCAACGGTGTGTTGAATATAGTGACGTCATTATATTTTGACATTTGGCATTGCGTCTAACATTGCAGAAGATAATACTAACTTGCATACAACTATCATAATTGTTGCGTTTCGTCAGTAGTACGGCGTGGCCAGTTTAGCGGCGCGGTGTGAATTTGCATCATCTGTTTATGATCACCCTTCAACCTGGCCAAGGTTCTGGTAGTTGCGACATTATAGATTTTGGAAGCTATTAAAAGTAATTGCGCACATCACATATTGTTTGAACGCAGGCGCCGTAACCTATTTTGTTTGAAGGATCTTTGAATGTAGAGCATAATATCACTGCAAAGAAAAAAGATGATGAGAATGATCCCGTTCGTAGAAACTTAGATAACTTCTCTGCCTATATAAACGACTAGCTTTTGCCTGCGGCTTCGCCCGCGTAATGTTAGCAATAAATAAGCTACCAGCGGCTCACCATAGGTCATAGCGTAATGTTATACTTATAGCCTGTAACCTTCCTCGAAAAATGGACTATCTAACACAAGATTTATTCCAATCGGACCAGTAGTTCCTACAAACAAAAAAAACAAACTTTACCTCTTTATTATATTAAGTGTAGAAGTCTAGATGTAGATTATCTCTTTACTATATTAGTGTAGATTATAACTTAGTCTATGATTTCAACAAAATAAATAACAACGGTAAGAACATCTAATAATATAGCAAAAAGTTTTTCTTTTCCTTTTCTGAAAAAGATAAAATTGATGAGTTCGTTGATGCCACCCTAAAAAAGCGGGTTCGTTTACCTAAAACCTGTACAAACGTATTATCTGCCATCTTGAAAGTAAACAGAATATAATATTCCTCGGAAAATGCAGCGACGAAACATTGTACAAAATCATAAATGCGGCACTATCTCGTTGTGCAAGCAAAATTTTACGGTAATAGAAAAGAAATGGCTACTGTAAGACCTTTTTTCGCGTGGACGAGGCAGTTACACGGCACATAGCTGAATAGGTTTATGTAAATACAGTATGTAATGTAATGTATCGACACACATCATATATCTTTGTTATACAATTTCTTGCAAAACTGCACTTCGTCTGTATGTATTATAACTTACATACAAAACGAATGGGATACCATTACCGTAAGTTATTTTTATGTTGTATGTAACCTTTTTGGGATAAATGCGAAATTAACTGTACTGTATTAAGTAGGTTGCTTTCTTCATTTACTTCATACTAAGACCAACTTCTTCATACCAAGCTAAAGCACTTCATATTTTCATTTTATGGAAATAACTGGCTTCGGCCAAAAGCTTTGTAGTTTTTTCTATACAAAGTTTGGAACCCCGTTTCATACCCCTAAGGACGAATTTTGAAAAATGCTCTCTTTTTCCTTCATGACTCTCTTAGTGCTCACCTACGTCATAAAAGGGAACATTGAGCAAAATTTCAGTTTTGGCTGTGCGTTGATATGTCAGTCAATCACCTTCTCCTATGTATTAAAAATTCGTTATATAAATTCCACTAGCTGTGCCCGCGACTTCGTCCGCGTGGAATAGTTATTTTGGGCATCATATTTATTTTTGCAAACAACCTCCTCAGCTTTATAAATTATAGCTGTTACCCACGACTTTGCCCGTGTCAATTTCTGTTATTATTTTAGACAATTTAGTTTTTAAAAGACATAACATAATTATCTAAAAGTACTTCATAGAGCTACACACCCCCATGGGCACGTCATAATCTCGGCGGTAAGTCGCCTCTTTGAGGCGTGGTGCGCGTACATGGCGCAGGTTCTCACCGGACATGGGAAGTTCAGGAGATTTCTGCGCTGGATGCGTGCGGAAGAGACGCCCGGGTGTCGCCACTGTGAGGCCAGCCCGGAGGACAAGGTGGAGCACACGGTGGAGGTGTGCCCCGCTTGAGAAGAGCATCGGCGTGTCCACCGCATCGGACATCGGACATCGGAGCATCGCCGTGATCGGCGGCGGCGACCTCTCGCGCCGCCTTGGTTCAGGCCATGGTCCGCAGCGAAGAAGAATAGCAAGCGGTCGCCTCCTTCTGCGAAGCAGTAATGCTTATAAAGGAGGAGGCCGACTGCATAAGGCAAGGGCAACAGCGCGTTCGCCGTAGCCGTCGCCACCGCGATCCCGCCGATATCCGGCCACCGTAGACGCTGGCTTGCGGACGGTGAGCAATGGGTAGCTTGCCGTCCGGTTGTCTGGTAACAGTCCTGACCGCGACCAAGTCGTCGACGTCGTGCACTGCTCCCGCGCGTCTCAAGGTGTTGTCAGCAAACTATGGGGCCCTTCAGGGTCGAAGCCTCCTGCCGAGGATTGATGCGAAAGCGTTATACCGGGGCACTGGGAATAAGGCAAGGGAAGAACGGGGTAGGTTGTTTAGTCAGTAAGAGTCTGACACTGTTTCCCGCTCCACCCAAGAGTGGGAATCGTCATTGGATGATTTTTACCTACCATAAAAAAACCCCTCTCCTCGCCTCAAGAGCCAGACGCAGCGTCATATTTTTCACATCATGCGGCGCGTGTGAATTTTATATCGGAGTTATTTTAAAATTGTAATATCTTCTAAGATGTTTATTGAAAATAAGTGATGTCAAAGACAATTTTGTTCACAATTAAATACTCTTAATTAACAATATATTTATTTGGATAAAGATTAATATTATTATGTTGATACAACTCTATCAAATAATTGGTAATAATGCATTAATTTCGGCAAAATTTGATTCCACTAAAAACGGTTCTAGTGAGTTAATCTTAAAAGATAGACATATACTGTCGCGGACATTTTTTTAGATCATTTTAAGAGGAATAATTCTTTCATACATATTTTTTTGGTATCTTGAACCGTTTTCGCAGCGCACTCAACGGAAGCCCTCAAAGATGAATAATTTTCCCCGTTTTTTCCACATTTACCTTTTTTTCTTCGCTACTGATAGTCGCAGCGTGATTTTATATAGCCTAAAGCCTTCCTCGATAAATGATCTATCCAACACAAAAAGATTTTTTCAATTCGAACCAGTAGTTCCTGAGATTAGCGCGTTCAAACAAACAAACAAACAAACAAACAAACTCTTCAGCTTTATAATATTAGTATAGATTACAGAAGTCGGATCCTCTGCAATAGAAGTATGTACTTATCTCAATATACCCTTTCTAATATATAGGTAACTAGCGACCCGCCCCAGCTTCGAACGGGTCCTGATATTGAATAAATTATGCATGTATTATACACATAAACCTTCCTCTTGAATCACTCTATCTATTAAAAAAAAACCATCAAAATCCGTGGCGTGCTTTTAAATAGCTAAGCATACGCACAGACGAAGCAACTTTGTTTTATACTATGTAATATATAGGTAATATATCTTCTTCTATTTGAAATGAGCGACTCGCTCAAACTAGTCTTGAATTATATCTGTATAAATTTTACGTCCAGCTGGACTGGAAGCTTTAGTCATTATTATTCTGGTATGAGGCCTGGAGATTATTTCAGGCGAGACGGGAAACAGAAGGCTATTGTTTTCACATTTTCCGTATTTCAAACTGGCTTGCAATTCGTACTGTATTCTCAAAATAGAAACTCGTATCCATTTTTTAAGAGAAGCCGCTTCAAGTAGATACACCTATTTTACGCGAAAAATGAAATGTTGAATTACCGGGGAAGGTACCTAACATTGATAATTATTTAAATTAAATAACACCTCCTAATCAATATATTTAATTATAGAGAAAATGTGTTAAGTAGATATTTAAATTTTCATTTACAATAGGAAGGTACAACTACCTACCTATAATTAGATAGGTATAGGTGTAGCTGGTTCGGCAAACTTCCCACCGACCATTTTTTTCTCACCGATTAAATATTCAGAAAAGTTCAGGGAAGGTTTCCCTGAACTTTTCTGAATATTTCAAGACTAAAATTAGCCAAATAGATCCAGCCGTTCTCTAGTTTTAGCGAGACTAACGAACTGCTAATTTGCTAAGTAGGTATTATATAAAAGAAGATAGCATAGATGATTTTTCTATTAATATTCTAATAACCACGGCTTCAAAATTATATTAACATTTCCTGTTCAACATGGTGTTACGATAAAATCTATAACAAAGCATTAACTGAAGGGACCCAAATACATACATAAAACCGCATAATTGGGGCAAATATTAGTTTGAACAACAGCCATTAGGTTTATAGTTGATAGTACGTACATAATGATCCAATTACATAATTATGGAGGTGGAGCAATGAGTACAACCGCAACCTTTATTTACTTTGTAGGTACGTACATAAGAAGGTAGGTATCTACTAGCCAGCATCCGACACGTAACGTGAAGTCACGAAAACGACAATCTAGTCATTATCTATGCAGCCCGAACATAGCTAGGGCTTTCAATTACCGGATATTTTTAATACCGGTATATCTATTCCGATATTAGGTGGTGGTTATCCTAAATATCGTGATTTAAAAAAATCAGTTTATAGGGTCACCCTATAAACTGATGGTTGGTAATTAGTGAAAACAATCAACAACTTAAACACGCGATTGTAGTCATGATAACAAACAACTTAAACTATGGGACTAAACCTAAAAATGCGGAAAAAATTAACGAACAAAATTTTTTTCGGAATTTTAGTTTTGGTCCCATAGTAAACAGTGGCTTGTTATTAGAAGCTCTAAACGTTACATTCAAGAATTCATGAGACAATCAAGTAATGGTTTCATTAGTTATGTAATTAATATCTACGTCTGAGATACTATAGATTCTAAGTATTATTTTTGGCAAGGCCTACTGAAATAATGATCCTCTCCAGAATTTTATAAGTAGGTATAGTTGGCAGAAATACATATTTTGTGATAGGTACTGGATTTTCGTCACGTTTTCGACCGCGTGTAGTTTTGCCCAAACGATTCCACTGAGCCGTATTTCGACAAGTCAGTACCTACAGACTAACTTAGTTATGTAGCTACGAGTATGTGAGCGTGAACATCTTAACTTTAGGATAATATTTTTATTAAGTTTCCCAAGTTTAAACTAAGACCTTGGAAACGCCGGCTGCTACAGATGAGTCAGCTAAACGCTTTGACCCACAAACTCTGTAGTACGAACTCGTTTACCTTAAACTTCACTTAGCATTATGCCTTAGTAGTAGAACCTCTTTGCTTAGTACTCATTTATCTAACCTCGGCAATTGTTTTGTTCCAGGCGTCGGCTCTTTGAACGAGTTTGATTTCTCCCTGACCCCGCTTCTGACATGCAGTGGTTTCTTCATCATGTACCTCGTGGAGGAATTGGTGCATATGTACATCCACTACAGGGAGAGGAAGAATGGCCGGGCGGCTCCTCTCGTGAGGAACCTCAGTGTCCGTCAGAGCCGAAGCGGAATCCCAAATGGAGATAAGAGTGCCAACAACTCCACTGCTGACCTTGTTGAATCAAAAAAGGTAATATTTTCCTGATATTTGATCCATATCTAAAGTGAGATTCTTTTGTTTAATTGGACAAAATGTCATACCAAAGTGAGAGCATCCGGTGAGATTTTTAGAGGCAGTATTTCAGTATTAAACTATGTATTAATACACATATAAATATAGGAAGTAATAAAAAACATTAACTTTTACTTTAACCATACTTATTGTATTTTTCTAGGATGCTGAGGGTAACCACCACCACGGACATTCCCACCATCACAGCCACATGCCCGTGGACGTTGGAGACGATGTTACTTCTGCCCTCAGAGGATTACTTATTGTACTTGCTCTTTCCATACATGAGCTGTTCGAGGGTTTGGCTGTCGGATTGGAATCCAGCACCTCCCACGTCTGGTAAGAAACATTTTTGTTGTTAATTTTTTATTAACTAGCGTCATCTGTTGGCGAATAGCAGTACTTGTTGAAAAGCATTGAAGTGCTAATTTTAGTAACACTGCTATTTAACAATAGATGGCGCTATACCACATTTGAATTATCGTTGGTTTTGACTCACTTCCGGTTTCGGAATTTAATTATTTTTTTTTATAATTTTTCAGGTACATGTTGGGAGCTATTTCAGCCCACAAGCTTGTCATTGCTTTCTGCATTGGTGTGGAGCTCATAGCTACACGTACAAAAACTTGGCTGATGATCGTCTACATTACAACTTTCGCCATTGTATCACCCTTGGGTATCGGTATCGGTCTTATATTGGTGGGAGGGGAAGGTGCCACCGCTGCGGGTATCTCCTCTGTGGTGCTTCAGGGACTTGCTTCAGGAACCCTGCTCTACGTCATCTTCTTTGAAATCTGGAAAGGCGACAGAACGGGTATCTTGCAATTCCTCGCATCTGTAGTAGGATTCTTCATCATGTTCGGTCTGCAGTTGCTGAGTAAGTATTTACAAATATTTTTCATAAATATATCGCAATATAATTTTTTTGTAGTCAGAAAAAAAAGCAAAAATATGCGTGCGGTAAATGTATTTTCCCATTAAAATTTTCCGCAACGATGTGTTACTGTTAAGTACTACAAATAAAAGGAGTCTATTTATATTTCTTACTAATTTTCCCTTTTCTATTTTCAGCTGGTCACTCACACTCTCACTCGCACGGCGGCGACGGCGACCACGGACATGCCCACAACAGGAAATAAATTGAAGACAGAGCAAGAGCTTAATCTTCACAATTAACCTGCGTATATTTTCGGCTATGACCTCTAACAATCAGACTTACTGATAGTGTTGACCAAATGACAATATTTTTGTATGTGATAAATTATGATGGTGTATAAATATTCTAGTATTAAGATAGTCTAAACTAAAAATATTTAAATGTAAGAAAATGATGCAGACTATAAGAACTCAGTAAAATATTATTATGGTTATTAATTTCGGATACTCGCTTTACTTTAAAAAATTCGTGCTGAAATTAATCGCTGTAAAAAATGTCCTATTTAATAGAAATATTTTAGCTCTAGCGAGATTCCGAAACAAACGAACTTTCTAGTCATCAGCTACATAATAATACTTACATTATTTAGTTTCGTTCTAATATGTCAGTTCAACCTTCTAGCAAAAGCATAACAGGCCGCACGGCCAAGAATAAAAAATAAAGGTTTTAAGCTCCAAAAAGGTTTTAAGTTAGAACTAACTTGGCAAGCTTAAAACCTTTTTTTTCTGTACGAGTGCACAAGCGCTAATGTTCACATAGCCTAACTTCGGGCTTGCCAAAATGGAAAGGTCGTACTGTACCTACCTGTAATGGAAAAATTACCTATATAGATTCTACAGAGTGCCACTATTGTAGCGCGTAGATGATTTTTCTTATTGTTTGACTAGGTGTGCCTATCACTAGACATCGGATTTTAATCGGAGCTAGACAGCTATTACAATTTATATATTACATTTTTTAAATTAACTTAGCGATACCTTCTTTATATGAAGTACAAAATGTTATATTTTACACCTAGTTAGAGACAACGCCATCAATTGTGACTCATTGATTACGCCGTCTTTACCTAGATACCTAATATCTAGTACTTAAACTAAAAATACCGTCACAAATAACTATATTTATGTACTTAAGTTGTGTTAATCACTGAAACATAAAGTAAATAGGTTTCTATATGTTTCAGTCTTGTTAGGTGTTTGTCTGTCTGTGATATTGAGAAGCAGGAAGCAGTTAGATCGAAAGGGCCATATGTTAACGCCTAGATACTTAGTTATAATCAAATGCATTAATAAATAATTAACACAATCTAAGTACAAACGTTGATAGGTGATTATCTAAATCAGTGGTGTGGCTAGTCCCAAAGGGGCCCTAATAGGTAATAAAAAATGGGGAGCCCTGATATCTGGAGACACCGAATCTTTAAACAATGGTAGCTACGCCCCTGATCTATATGTCAAAATAAACGCATCATATTGTTATGACGTTTTGTTAATTATTATCTAGATACATTCCTGTACTTAATTACTTAGTTATATATATTATTTCTTGATATTTAATTGTTAAAATGCATTTTGAAAAAATATAATTAAAGGCCATTTAAATTTTCTGGGGTAAGGAGAGTCGTGCTGTGTATATAGGTACTTCAATAAATTATTATTAAAACTGTACATACACTACACTTAAATATAATGTGATGCAATTTTGTAAAAGTTTGTATAATAAAACCATAAATAATTCAAATATTATTTGATTACTTTATCCACAGACTTCACCTATACCTACCTACCATCTTTCCTTCGCAGTATACTTTTCTTTATTTGAGCTCTTTAAAATAATATAGTGCTTTTGACTGGCCTGTCAGGCTAGTAGTTAGTGACCCTGACTGCTATGCGTAGGAGGCCGTGGGTTCGAATCCCACCCAGGAAAAATGTTTGTGTGATGAGTACGATCATTTGTTTTGTGTCTGGGGATTGGGTGTAATTTATCATATCGTATGTATATATTTAGAGATGATTTTGCTTAGCTTGAGACAACGCCGTCTAGCGTTGTGTGATAATTGTCAATAATAAACTTTAAATTCCCAGTGCCTGTTGCGTTGGGAATCATAATAAATAAACAAGTACAATAATTATTTAGTGATGACTTGAGCTACATGAATAATGACAAATGCTTGCATTGACTGGACGGGTACACGAAAGTCTGAGTGGTTCTATCCTCAAAAGACCATCTCAGACACCAATCAGGATGGTTCTCATATGATTTTTTTTTTCATTTTTGCAAAATGGACTTTATAAGAGACTTTGGAGGACCAGAGAAGAAACACAGAAACTAACTCAGGGGGAGTTGGTTTCTGTGTTTCTTCTCAGGATAGTCATCTAGTTTAAATAGTAATCTAGATTAAATTGACGAAAAAAATTAAGGTGTAAAAGTATTTTTTTTTAAACCTTTAAATAAAAAATGGGGCATTTTTTTAATGCTTGGCTTAGATAGGTACCCTATGAGATTTTTGTGGATAACATGTTGCGAATTTATGCTTACATCGGGGCCCCTGTAGTGCAGGGCCCCGATATTATTGATATAGCAGGTTTTTTTTTATGTTAGGTAAAAATTATCCAATGACGAATCCCGCTCTTGGGCGAAGCGGGAGACAGTGTCAGACTATTACTGAATAAAAAACCTAGCCCATTCCTTCCTTGCCTTATTCCCAGGCCCTGGTATTACGCTTTCGCATCACCATCATCACTGACCCAGGAGGTTTCGACCCTGTCCCTACTGGTTGATATAGCAGATACGGCGGCAGCTACGCCTCTAGTGCTAAGGGAAGCAGACAGTTTTTATAAAAACGACATAGTCTTTGATAAAACTTGATAACTAAACTTAATTGGCCACGGCCAGTGGCAGGCGCTTCGCTCAACAAAGTGATCAACAAGTAGACCTCGTTTCTAACGCATTTTGATTAGGTACTCAAAGTAGTTGTTGTTAGAGTCATAATATTTCTCGAAGACATAGCTATACCAGAGAGTAAACTCTGCCAGACAAATAAAACCAAAATATTTGTAATGAGTGTAATACTTTATTTAGTAGAAGACTGATTTAACTTTATTCAAAGGAACGTTCGATTTGTTGAAGGGTGTGGACTGGTAAATGTGATCACAAAAATGCGAACAAATGAATTGTTTCCGTTGTGTTTTTGATAATGCTGAATGAAGATAATGCCTTGACAACTCATTGATCATTGCTGTCCCTTTTTTACTACAGTAAAAGTAATATCGCTATTCTGCTGTCATTGTAGCTGTCTTGCTTGTCAAGGTCAAATAAAATAACATTTTTTGACAATTACCTGTGATGTGAGTGTTTCTTTTCTATTGCTGTAAAGTTTTTCTCTCTATTAAATAATACACGTTCGTGAATCTTCTCTTCTCAGCATAATCCACAAATATAACATACGCCTTTTGTATTAACATTTCGGGACTACCTGGATTTACAGAAAACAGGTAAGTAACAACATTTTACGTAAATATAACTTCTCTTCTGGGTGTTAATAAAATAAAATATGTAAATCATTTCCATAAATGTTAATTAGTGGTTAGAAAGTGAAATGTTACGTATGATATAACAAGTTGAAAGGTGAAATTGTTATGTGGCCTTGCGCTGCGTGTCGCTCAGTTGCAGTCAGTAGGCGAGCGCCAATAGAAAGTGCCTAACAGTTCACGTTCCCACTGTACTTTAGTTTTTCTAGTTTTATTGTTATCGTTGCATTTCTCTAAGTGTGTCGCAATGGCTATGTTACTTGGATCGACTGTTTGTCTATCTGTATCTGACTGTAAGTTCTAAATTTTCTTTGAACTAGTTTTCCCACTACACTTTAGTTTATTCACAAAATATTATCAGAGTGGTTTCCTGAGTTCAATGACTGTTTACCTGGTTTTTAATAAGGAAAATAAATTGTAATACCTACAAATATTGCTTTATTTACATTATTGTTGTATTTGTTCGGTACTTTATCAGTTGTTTTGTCATTTGTGTAGCAGTCGAGCATCGCCCGCTAGCTCGCAGGATGTCGGCTCCCGGTTTAACGTCAGAAGCACAGATGCGGTACATGCTGCAGTGGTTTGGAGAGTTTAGTGAGCTGCAGCGCGAAGACTTCCTCCCGGTGTTGGCAGCTGCTCGAGGTGACAAACCGGATCAGCTTGCAGCTTCAATGGCTACTATAAGTTGCGATGACAAACCTGTCAGCCTTTTCCAATGTCGGGTAAGTAAATCAGATTCTATTAACCTTTCAAGTACCATAATTAGAGACATAATAGAACAAGAATAGGTGTGTGAACGCCGGTGTTCGCTTGGGGGTTAATAGTTTAATTGTTTATGGCCAGTTCTCACTGGTTTGGTTAACCTTGCCATAAAATAAAAATCCTTGGTTCACATATCAGGTGTCTAAGCCATGAGTCATAGCATAAATATGCTAAGTAAGTATTTACCTGCATAACAATTGAAAATGACTCAATTGTAAAGTATTTCAATTAGATCATTTACGGACTTGTTCTTATTTTTTCTCTCAAATTGGGTGTGGTAACCTATTTCTTTTCTAACTCTTGTTGTGAAAATATTAGCAAGCAGTGCTTGTGATAAGACTGACTGTTTTATTACCTGAATGCTCTTTTGTTTGGAAACCAAAGGTCTGTCTCATACTCTTTAATTTCATTCTATATATTTTTTAGATATTTGCCTCAGTAGTATTATTAAAAGGATTATAGTAAGGAGTAATTTATTTTTATATCATGACTGCATTCACAAATATGTAACTTGGCATACACAAGACACCCAGTATGGGAACACCTATCTGTAGAACATACAAATATTTGCTCCATATGTTGAACAATCAACAACATACAGTCAATCACTCAAGCTCTCAGTCTTACGTATGGAGGTAACAAGAGTCCTTTTTAATAATTTTTTTAGACAGTTTTGAATGTTGTTGATTTTCATTCATTCCATTGACATTTCTGCACACCTGCAGTAAATAATTTTAGGCTTTTACTGACTAAAAATCCACTCCCTTTGCCTTTTATACTGGGGCCGAATCTTCCTTTTCAAAAACGATCCTTGGCTTTACTAGGCTTCAACTCTTGCTGTTTGCTGACAATTATACGCGCCGTCGACTCTTCTGGCTCCGTCCGGACAGTTACAATTCAATTCAATACAGTTCAATTCAATTAAATGCAGTACATTATACTCCAATAGTTGACATACATGCTCTAGGTTTGACAAGCAACAAAATGCCTTTAATATTAACATTCAAAATAAAGACACACTAAATCACTGAAAAAAAGTCTATAGCTAATCTAAATAATTGCATTCATCAAGTTATGTGTTTTGTGGTTATTGATTTCGTATAATTTTGTGGTGAATAATATCAGTTATCAATTCACTTTTTTGTGATATGTGATTAATAGACTGGTCCCTAAATTAGCCAAAAAAATTACTTGTTGAATGCTATTATTTTGATTATGTTATAAACTTGTTGATAGAATCAACCAATTTTCCCAAAGATAATAATGAAATAATTGCTATTTTTTGGAATACTCAGAAAAGTTTAGAATACAAAAATAAGAAACTGGAGTTTACTGGAGTGCGAGGAGTCAGTTGATGACATCCAGTATTTAAAAAAAAGGTTTGTAGGTAGTGTAATTGACTGACCTGTTAGTCTAGTGACTCTAACTGCTATGTTGCAGGTTGTGGGTTTGATTCCCACCCAGGGCAAATATTTGTGTGATGAGCATGATCATTTGTTCTGTGTCTGAGTGTAATTTATCTGTAATATTTATGTAATTTTGAAATATATACGAGTACATATATAGGAGCAGCGCTTCAATTATTATTGGCCCCTACACAGTAATTGGCCATTTCAACTTTGGCAGCCTAAAATAAGCAATAACCTACCATAATAGTAGTTTTAAAACTGCAATAAACAGTAAGCAGTTTGGAATGTGCTATTCTTACAGGTAGGTACTGCTTATTTTAAGTCTTCAAAGTTCAAGTGGCCAATTACCTACTGTGTAGGGGCCAGGAACTGTAGTGTTTAACCTAAGTATGTTTATCAGTTGTTTAGTGCTCATAACATAAGCTTTGCTTAGTTTGAGACTAGACTGCATTGTATGATAATTGTGGATATTATTAAATAATGTTTTTCTTCACATTTGTCATTTGGTTTTATTGATTTAAAAATAATAATTCTAATTATGTGTAGACACTAAGTATAGTATGCGGCAAGTAAATTGAACTATTTGCTATGGTTATGAGCAGACCCCACTTCGATTGCACACACAAGTTGTCGACCTTGAAAACGCAGCAACCGATTTTCGGGTCTCTATCGAACAAGTTGTCGACCTTGAAAGTAACCGAATTTTGGGTCTCAATCGAAGTGGACGTACTATACCTGTGTATGAATTCTCAATAGGGATGTTCGGAGGTGGTTTTATCGGAACGGAAGCCGAAATTGGAACCGGAGTTGAACCATAGAGTCTTGGGACTCTTGAGGACAAATGAGAACCTTTGTTAAAGCCGGGTCGTTTACCCTAAGTATGTTTATCAGTTGTCTAGTACTCATAATACAAGCTCTGCTTAGCTTGAGACTAGACGGAGTTGTGTGATAGTTGTGGAATATTATATATATTATTGATTTGTGGGTTTCAGATAAAATTATTTAACGAGTGGTTCCCCACCTGGGCTGAGGAAGATCAAGATCGACTGATCAAGAGCGTCTCCGAAACTGATCCTGAATTTGGAAAAAAATTACAAGACCTCATGATAAATGGGCCACAAGTGAATGGTGAACAGAATGGCACCAATGAACTGCATTCACCAGTTCTTGAAGAAGAAGCTAAGACTGAGGAGAACGAGACTTTGAATAATGGAGAAAATGGAGGAGTCGTCGAAGAACCTGCTGAGCAGGCCGTTCCTGAAAACATTCCTATTGAAATTGCAGCTGCATCTTAAATAGACATTGTTCTATTTTTATTTAATATTTTTATCTCTTTAGTATTATTTTTTCACTTTGCCACCTATACATAATGTGTCATAAGAAAATAGTATTAGGTACATTTTGCATTATTTGCAAATGGATTTGACTTGCCCCATGTTTTTGCTGCTTTTGAAATAAATTTTGTGAGACAATCTCTATGAAATGTAAAGAAATTCTTGAATATCGAAAGTATGCAGATTATTATAACTTTAAGGTATATTGGACTATATTACCACTGTAATGCATTGTAGACATTCCATTTAGTTCATTCCATGCTAGAATATTTTTTAATATTCAGTTTACTAACTCCTAAACTTTGCTGTTTTATAGGCTTTTATTCCAGGATTCTCATTACTGTCGAATCTCGTTTTTTATTTTCTATAAATCTTTGAAATCTATGATCAATTGTTTAAGTAACCTATTTTTATATTTATGGATTATTACATAAGTAGGAGTTTTTAGTCAACTGGACCCACTCAAAATGGACCCGTTGGTATCTTCCTCACCCTCCGTCACTGCACTTGTGAAATTGGACAGTCGGCCTATTCAAGATGCAATTGGGTTAAATGATCTCGCAGGTCCATTTAGAATGGGTCCAGTTGACTAAAAACTCGTAGAAGTAAGTCTTTCAGTGTCACATGCATAAAATGTCTGATATTATTATGTAACATACCTGCTTATTCATATGTATTATAAATCATCATCTGAAGTTGATTGTTTCGCTAACTAAGTATTTTCTAATGTATTAATTAGAAAACTTGTAAGTTGAGCTATTCTGTCCTACAATTTGCTTGGATGGGTGTCCTACATCCTAGCTACTGTGCTACTTGCATTCTAATTTGATTAGATATTTGTATTACTAATTAGTATTATACGCGGTTCACAATGTGAACTATGGACTATGTGTGTGTCTGTCAACATCCTGTTCTACTTTAGCAAAATTGTAAAAAAGCCAAATATGAAAGATCTTTGGATTGCTCCTAGATCGTGAGGTAAGGAGGAAGTACAAACATAATAATATGTGCCAAGATTTAATGAGTAGGTATATTTTCAGTTTTTAAAGAAGTATATTTTTTTCCTATGTTCACAAAAGTAATATATTTCCGTAGTTGTATTCTTTCGGGATGTTCTGGAGTGAGTGATAGAGCGGTGCTGGCGGGGGCCGGGGGCGGGGCGGGACTAGAAGGAGGCCATTTATACATCTAATTATAAATAAATTATTTACTTAATACAAATTTTTATTATACTTGTAACATTGTTTTATTAATTCCATGTTGCAGAATGTTCACCTTATTTTATTGTTAGGACACAATACACAATCTTATAAACATAGGAGATACAGTGGTGATGTACTGTCATGGATGGCACTCGTTTGTGACTAAACTCTTACAAAACAATGTAACACTAACATCAGAATATACTTTATTTCACAGATATAAATTCTATAGGCATTAACACTTACAAATTAAGTTAATCTCAAGTTACACTGCACTGTAAGTACAATACGAAGTTAATGCCTGTGTTCTAACACTTAACAGGTACAGTCAATCGCTTGCAACTAGTAACATTTTTAACAGACTCCAAAAAAGAGACGTAGCTAGCACCGTACCAATGATACGAAACCCGTGGGAACTACAGGGGCCCCGACGATAGCAAAAATATGTAACATGTTATCCATAACAGTCTTGAAGATTAGACCAAGTAAATATACAAATACCTACTTGGTCTAATCTTCAAGACAAAAAAAAACTTTTTACAAAAAAAGCATTTTTTTATAGGGGCCCCATGGGTCTAGCTACGCCACTGCTCTGAATTCAAAGCTCTGATTTTTTTTTTTAATTACATAAACCGCATTTATTGCTACGAAACTGTTGACTGTACAAGTTGTTGTTATAAATGTCAGTCAAATGATATCTGGAGTTACCTAGGGGCGTAACTTTGAAAGGATCCAGTCGACGTATGCACCGACGCGGGTGTAGACGCCTGGCCAGCCCTGGGTGCCGCAGGGCGAGGGCCCGTAGGACACGACGCCGAGCACCATCCAGTTGTTGGCAGAAGGGGCCTGGCCCATGAGGGGGCCCCCGGAGTCCCCGCGACACGAGTCCCGGCCGGCCACGCCGCCCGCGCAGATCTGCGTTTGGTCTAACTGGCGGGTCACACGCTCGTACACTCTTGCACAGCTGTTTATGTTCACGACCGGCACTCGGACCTTTAGCTTGACGTCCGACTCTGTACCTGAAATATTTATTTGTAAACTTTTAGAATGGTTCCCTTATTTTGATTGTTGAGTAAGCAGAAGGAAGCAGGTTTTCATTTAATCAGTGGCAGTAGTTGTATGCCTTTTCTATTGCTTTAGTATAGGGTTTTTCATTAAGAACGCTCTTACTTTGAAATTTAGACAAACTGTTATATTGCCACTAAGTATTCAATGACAGTTTATGTGAAACGTTTTCACGGCAAATAAGTTAAACCCGCTACTATGGTTACGCGAAGCCCTCCACTTCGAACGAGAGTGAGACCAGAAAATCGATTACTGGTCGACCGCACTTGATGGTTCAACTTGTGTGCCCAGTACAACAATTTCGCATCTTAGTACTTATAACAATATTGATAATTTAGTCTAGAAGACAAAACAACGTCACTATTGGCGCTGTACTTCATGTCCATGTTCCATGTTCTATTCACTACACGGAATATTTGTCTGACCAATAGATATTTTTGTGTGGATATGTAATCTACACATTTATTTAATGCCTAGTGTGGAGAATTGTCAGAGTTCGAGCGTATTTATTGAAAAACCCTAAACACCAGCTTTTTGTAGTCGCTGCATATTTACCTTTAGCTTAACTTAGCTTGTGTTGGCATATTTGTTGTTACGATTTTTGCCACTATTTAAATGTAACGGCTGGCGCAATATTTACAAGCGTAAGCCTCAAACAGCGACTAAACAATCAAATAAATACTTTCCTAATCATCTTCATTCATTAGAGAAAAAATAACAAAAAAATTGAAAAAGTATTGAACTATTGTTAGTACATACTATGCGTTCCAAATGAGAATAGAATCGAGTGCCATGTTGTGACGTCACGCTGTACTGTCAAATCGAAGACATTTTGGGAAAATTGAATGAAGAACCCCGAGATGATTGAAGAATTGGATTATGACTTACACATTTTTCTTTCACAGTTTGTAAATAAAATTACTTTTTTCGTCAATTCTTAAAAACAATCTTGCCTCGATTTGACCGTAAATCGTGACGTCATATGGCAATCGACCGTCTTCTCATTTGAACGAATTGTAAATGAGTACAAATGAATAGGGCAAAATACTCGTGTTGTGAATGATGAATGAAAATGGAAGGATATTTGAAATGGATTGTTTAATCTGCTACGCGAAGCTTACTTGCCGGCTGAAGCGTGATACGTTAAATCCAAAAGAACAGAATCACCTACAGGGAATACAAGAATCTAGTTTTCTTTTTCTTTCTTTCTTCCTTTCTAGTTCACTTCCCGAGACTACTACTAATGCTCAGTCAGTTTATTCTAAAAGAAAGGGTGAACAGGGCATTTTCTAGGCACACTCGTTCCATCGTAGATCTCATAGGTACTTCGTTTTCCATCAAGCAAGATACTTACCTATTCTCTAATTTTTTCTTACAAATATGGAAATTTTTGTTCCTGTTTTGTGAGGGCAATACCTAACGCTGATTCGAAGGAACGAGATGTCATGTCAAATGTTATGCTTTTTTTCTCTATATGTTTAGGCTGGATGGCAGTTGAAATGTATAATGCCATGCTTTTTCCTGGCGATGGTATTCTCGATATACATTTATTGTAGTAACAATGTTATGGGTTGTAGTATTTTTACCCTTGATTTGTAGTATTTATGCCTTAAAAACAAAATCAGTCCATAAATTCAGTCTTCTGTGGGACAGGTCAAAATCAAAAACGTTTATTTCAAAGAGACTAATTGCAGGTTCTTTTGAATTGACAGAAAAGGCAGATACATAAGTATACTTCATTTGAACCAGGTGGTACCTGATGCGTTCCGACCTGGCCCAATTGATTTAATATTTCGACCAGGCTGCTCCTTACATTCAGGATCACTAGGTATTCGAGCATATTTTTTAAGATCTGGCTCTTTTTTTGTACGAAGAGGCTAGGCTCGGCACTTTTGGTAAAACGTATCAGTAAGCACGCGGGGTGGGAGGTAAGCTATTCACATATATCCATCGAAAGGACAGCCCACCTGACAAGTTAGGTCCAGAAGTAAACGGCCGGAGGCCGGTACTTGCGCCCTCTTCTGAAAGCAACCATTGTTAGCCGAACTACGTGATGAAGTGGTGCTGGTGCTAATTGCTCAGAATGTACACAGTGCATTGTGCAAGGTTAGTTCAAACTTATGAAACTTTAGCTTGGAGCAGATACTCACGTGTTTCAGTCTTCCCCCATCCTGCTACCTCCATGTCTAAACCTTCATAGAAGCTGTTCCTGAGTTCGTTGCTGAGAGGCAGACAGATTGGCTTGACGAAGTCTGAAATTGGAAGTAGGTAGGTACTGTGTGTTCTAGTAAACAATTGATCAGCATGACATTAGCCTTATTATGTTCCCACTGCTGGGACTCGGGCCTTCTCTATCGGGACCGCACGCGGGCCCATTGCAGATTGGTGGTCTTCGTATTTTTGGTTCTAGGACACGGACGCGGATTTCCTCACGATGTTTTTGAGAACAGTGGTGATAAAATAAATTACACAAAGTGATGCGCTTAGCTGGGTTAGAACCCAGACCTACAACTCGTAATTTCGGTCCGTTACCACTCGACCGCCATTGACAGAGGCGGCGTAAGGCGTGGGCGACGTGGGCGACCGCCCACGGCCTCGCGGTCCAAGGGGCCTCGCGCCTCGAAAGCCCGCTAACGCAAATGTTGATATAATTACTCATCTAACAAAAAATAATAAAAAATCGGCTAGCAAGTATCTGGCAATACCACCGGGTGCCCGACCACCTCTGTCGTGTTATTGAGGCCTAAGTACCGGTCAGGTATATCACCTACCCCGATAACCAGGGAGAGTGGAAATTGCGAGAGATGATGATGTTGTATTCCGCAGGGATCGGTAATACGACCATTAGGTAAGTCGAACATTGGGTACGACTACGTGCTGCGGGGCTATTTTCGGGACGTCGTCGGTCCTAGCACAGGGAGAATCATAGCAGGCTGCGGTCGAACTAGCTACACGCGAGGTTGCGATAGTCATTGGCAGGATTCAGCAGTTGAAATTCGAAGTGGCGCTGTACAAGTCTGAGGCCATGTATTTTCACGGCCCTCGGAACGCGCCGCCAACGGGTTCCCAGCTAATGGAAGAGTTGGTATCGGCGTCGGGTCTACGATGAAGTTCCTGAGACTCGTACTCGACAACCGGTGGAATTTTGATGAGCATTTCCGACGTCTGGCTCCTAAACTGAATCGGACTGGGGCTAGTCTCAAGCGGCTCCAGCCGAACTTCGGAGGCTTCTCTCCTGCCGGAGGCTCTACGCAGGAATCGTTCGATCCTTGGCTCTGTATAAAGCGTCAGTGTAAGCGCAGACGCTGCAAAAGCAACCGAGGGCCCAGCTTAACGCATGCTTCATGGCAATATGGATGGTGCGGTAATCCCGCACGCTTTCCCATGAAGCGGCAAGTCTCCTTGGGATCTGGAGGCAGCAGTCCTTGCACACATGCACGATTTGTGCGTGGAGTTGCGACACCAGGACGAAACTCCACTACCGCGTCAAGCCGCGGGATGGCGGATACGGTCTCCTTCCGCATGACGCAGGTTCTTACCGGACATGGTAAATTCTGGAGGTATCTGCACTGGATTTGTGAAGTAGTGAAGCCCGGATTTCGCCACTTTGTAGAGCACCCGGAGGACACGGTGGAACACACGGTAGAGGTACGACACGCTTGGGCAGGGCACACTTGGCATCGCCGTGTCCTTGCGGAGGCGATCGGCGGCGGCATCTCTCGCCCCGGGCCTTGGTACAGGCCATGGTCCGGAGCGAGTAGAAGTGGCAGGCGGATGCGAAGCAGTAATGCTAGCAAAGGAGGAAGGCATACCTCAGACTCCGTTTTTCGGTCACCGCGCACCGTACGCGTAGGAGCGTAAAAATTCGAGTATCAAAAAATTTTTTCTCAACAAAATTGATCCTTTTGCGTCGTCCTTCAGGGGACCTCGCAAAATATATCTTGCCCACATCAAATTTTGGTCTTGCCCCGCCACTGCGCCATTGTTTTCTAACAACTGATTAAGTTGTATAAATATCAATTAGTTTTTTTTAGTGCTGGTATAATATATCTCAAATAAAAATTAGGGGCCCCAGATTTTTCCTACGTCATATAGCTACGCCTCTGTATATCTAAGTATTATATTAAGATTGTTACCGTTGATCTGCGCATTGTACGCAAGCCTGAGGAGGGCAATGTCGTTATGTTGGTTAGGGTCGTCGGCGCTGTATCCCTCCTGAGCGATGATCTCCTCCACCGGGATGTCCTGCACGGGCCCACTGCAGTCGTCGTGGAAGCAGTCCACCTCGCTTGATGTATTCCATTCACCTAGACGCACTTGAGAACTGGAAAAGTTAAAAGACAATAATTTACTTATTAATTTATTATAAATTTTTCTAGGGATATTGGTGCGAATTTAGTATTCAGACAGCAGTGGTGACCGAGTGGAAATCGCCCCTACTTAAGAGTTGTAAGTCGCAGGGTCAAACCCAGTCAGGCGCATTACTTTGTGTAATTTATTTCATCAACACTGAAATAAATGGCTAAATAGGACCTATTAGAGTTGGATTACGTTAAGTCTGCGCGTGGCTGGGGGCGTGCTTAATGTTGCTAGTGTAATTAATCTACTTTCCCTCATATAATAAAAAAAATACAAAGTAAACAAAGCATTCATTTTATTACATTTTAGTTGGTTCTTCAGGTTTTCTAAAATTATAGATGACAATTAGCGATAGCGATTTTACAACAAATTTTATCATAAAATTAAAACAAATATTAGCCGCACGCAGTCTTTTTTCTGTAGTAGGTATACCAGCTTCTGCCAGCGGCTTCGCCTGCGTGAAAGTCTGTTAACCACCATAGGGGTGGAGTTTCGTAAAATCTGTCCATAGCGGACGTCTACACCCTGTAAGAAACCTACCTGCCGAATTTTAAGTTTGTAGGTGTTATAGTTTCTGATATATAGTGATTAATCAGTGAGTGGTATTTCGCTTTTATATATTAAGTAGCTTTTGCCCGCGGCTTCGCTTCCGGAATCAGAAAAATTTGATAAATGAAGAACCCCTTGACTGATTTTGAAAAACTTCACATAAACCATCTACTAAATAGTCCGAACAAAGCCTAAACATTTGGTTTGGATAGGTGGGCACGTTCTTGAGTTATAAAGTTGCATTGATCTTTATATAATATACTAAATTCTGCCCGCGACTTCGTCCGCGGAAAATTTCTTGTTTTAACATATTTAACTCTGTTCCTATACAATTTCTCGAGATAAAAAAACAAACTTTACTTCTTTATTATATTATTCATAATCATAAAATATAGCCTATGACACTCAGAAATGAAGCAGCTTTCTATCAGTGAAAAAATTTTTGCAATCGAACCAGTACTTCTAGAGATTACCTTCTACAAACAAAAAAATAAAAAAAAACAAACTTTACTTCTTTATTATATTAGTGTAGATGTAGATATTGATATAGATCCAAATCTATATAATTACTACTTTGATAAAAGTAAAGAAATAGATTGAATTATAGGTTGTTAAATTATTATAAAAAAGTCATGGAACTTAGAAGTAAAGTACATATACTTTATTTAATATATAATAGCTTGTCATAATAGTCACTTGATTAAGATTAAAAAACACAGTAGCAGTCCATTTTCAACAAACTCTTTAATAGCTTGTTATAATAATCACTTGTTATGATTCAAATACATAGTAGCAGTCCATTTTCAACCAACTCTGTTTTTCTGCCAGGCTCCACTCGGGTACGAATATTCAGGGAGATTTGTTGTTCTGGTCAACCGACTTAAAAAAATTCAACTCTACCTATGTAGCTGTCAGCTGTCATAGCTTTTTCACATAAATCAGTAGGATTTTACATTGTCAATACATGAATATTTCTTGAAACATAATAATCTGGAGTATTATTTAATCACACCACCTAAGCGCTACAGTGGTGACCCCGACGTGATCGCAGACCTCCAGGTTATATAAATTCGTTTCCATCATGGCCAACAAGGACGAACAGAAAGTCTCCGCTGTCTCGACGTCGCTACGTATCCCACCTATATGGAGAGACAAAATACGGTTGTGCTCCACATCCACCACCCCCGCAGCCACTACATCTATAGAGGAGAAAATCGACGCGCTCGCGAGAGAAATCGCTGAACTAAAAACCAAACAACAGAGCCATCAAAACTACCGGCGTAGACCGTTTAATAGACCATATTCACGTCGACATCGTTGGGAAATTACCCACGTCTTCGTGCGGACATCGATACCTACTCACAATGATCGACCGTACCACTCGATGGCCCGAAGCTGTACCTTTGCAAGATATAACTGCTGAGATTGTTGCAAGAAAGCTGTATGAAACCTGGATATCTCGTTACGGTTGTCCTTCAAGAATAACGACTGATCAAGGACGTCAGTTCGAAAGTCGACTATTCCATGAACTCGCACAACTTCTCGGTATAGAACGGACCCGTACTACAGCTTATCACGCACAGAGCAACGGTGTTGTAGAAAGATTCCATCGCTCATTGAAAGCTGCAGCTACCACCGAAGATCACTCCAGCATACTCCCTGCGAACAGCAACGAACAACGCACCAGATCAGGCAGGATATCCAAGATGCCCGTACGCTTTCGCTAGGGGGGGAGTCCTGTAGCTGTCAGCTGTCATAGCTTTTTCACATATGTCAGTAGGATTTTACATTGTCAATACATGAATATTTCTTGAAACATAATAATCTGGAGTATTATTTAATCACACCACCTAAGCGCTACACCTATATGTATGTAAATGGAGAAACTGACTGATAAATCAACGCATAGCTGAAACTACTGGGACTAGGGGAGTGAAATTTAGCACAGGGCTTCCTTTTATGACGTGGGCGGACACTAAGAAAAGGTTTACCAAAATTCACCCCCTAAAGGGATGAAACTAGTGTCCAAAGTTTGAGCGAAAACCTGCTTTCTGCCAGCGGCTTCGCCCGCGTGATATTTTCACATTTATTTCAGAGGTTTTTATTTCAGCAAGTTTATTTCATAAACGAGTTGAAAAATTGCTTCGAGACTTGCCCCGATTTGAACTCAATAGTACATGTAGGTACCTAATTTTTTTTTTAGGTATGATTTCAGGTTATTTTGTCTGCCAGCTACGCGATACTCGTAAGTACTCGTACCTATATTTTTTCTCCACTCCAGGAAATTACACTTTTAACGATTGATTAATTTCAAGAAATTTCTTGAATCACCAGTTCACGAACGAGTAATCAATAGGTGAACTTGACCTCATTCAATTTACTTGTATGACACATTAACTACCAGCCACGGTAGACGCGAGCAATGGGTAGCTCGTCGTCGGACAGTCCGGTAATTATTACTAGTAGGTAGTAGTAACTTACTCAGTAAAAATCTAACAACCTCCTGCTCCGCCAAAGAGCACGAGGTGTCATTGGAATCATCAAATTCAATCCAATTTACTTTTTCTTTTTTTAGAGGTATAATACACCATTTGCATAAGAGTTTCACCGTCACCGGCCCACGCTGAAAACCATCGTTGTGGACTCGGTCGCATTTTGCATGTCACGGCATTATGCTGAGCTGTTTGTCGCGGATATTTTTCAAAAAGATATTTTTATAAATTTGGAAGTTAGTCCTACGATGACGTCTTTTCCTCTATTTGAATAAACATTCGATTTCTAATCAATTAAATACTATATTAGAAATAGGGTGCATATGGGGCCCCACCACGATCTTCGGGGCCCAAGTCAACCTCCCCTGCAAGTTGGGGCACCTGCCGAACAGCAGATGAGGCTCTGGCGCTGGCTTTCCCTTTTAGGGTTGGGAGGTCAGACGGCAGTCGCTCCTGTAAAGGCCACAAATAGCCACTAAAAATGGTCAAGTTTAGAAAGAATGTTGCCACGGATAGGGCGCCGCCGCAAAACGGCGCGCAGGAGATTCGCCCGACTCCTGTGGCAAGTGGGCAAGGGCTACCGTGTATGGGGCGAACACGGCCAAAGACGCGAGCCCCAACCCGGAAAATCCGCTTCGCCAGCCTCAACATTGGCACGCTGACCGGACGCGCGAGAGAGTTAGCCGATGTACTTCTCAGGCGAAAGGTGGCCGTGGCATTCCTGCAGGAGACTCGGTGGAAAGGCCGCAGGTCCCGGCTCATCGGGAATGGCTACAAGCTGATCTACACGGGTGCAGCCGGTGGGGAGAACGGGGTGGCCGTTGTACTCTCCGAGGAGTTTCAAGACGCAGTCCTGGAGGTGAAACGCTACAGTGATCGGCTTATGGTCGTAGGTGTGCTTATTGACGGGGTTGTAACCCACTTGATAAGTGCCTACGCACCTCAGGTCGGTTGCAGCGACACTGAAAAGGCTGCGTTCTGGGATCAACTCGGTGGGGTGCTTCGTGGCATCCCGTTGTCACAGGGAATCGTCTTGGGTGGTGATCTGAACGGTCATGTGGGTGACAGGTGCAAGGAGTTTGAGCATGTTCACGGTGGCTTTGGATACGGTAGCCGTAACGCGGAGGGGGAGAATATCCTCCAAACGTGTGCGGCTGCCGGCCTTGCCATCGTGAACACGTTCTTCAAAAAGAAGCCCGAACACCTGATTACCTACAAGAGCGGGAGGTACGCTACCCAAATCGATTTCTTACTCACACGGAGGCACCACATCAGTAAGGTGGCCAACTGCAAGGTCATACCCGGCGAGAGTCTCACTGCTCAACACCGTCTCCTTGTCATGGACTTGCGCGTCAAGCCTAGGGTCAAGTTTGTTGAGCGCCAACAACGCCGAATACGGTGGTGGCGACTGGATGAAGCCACGTCCCAGTCGTTCGCGTCGGCCATCGGCGATAAGTGCGACGGAACCGATGGCGAACCGGTGCAAAGCCACTGGGACAGGATTCAGGTTGCCATCACTAAAGCGGCAAAGTCGGTGCTCGGCTTGTCCAGGGGCGGCCGCAAGTGTGACAAGGAGACTTGGTGGTGGGATGACACAGTCCAGAGGGAGATCAGAGAGAAGAAAGCTCTCTTCAAAACGTGGCAAGCTTCCAAATCTCCCGAAGACCGCGACGCATACAGAGCTGCTAAACGTGCCGCCAAGAGGGCCGTAGCCAGAGCCAGACGAGACCACTTACAGCCACTTTATGATAAGTTGGAATCGTCTGAGGGGCAAAAGCTCATTTATAAGTTGGCACGTTCCAGGGTCAAAGCGGCACTGGATATCACTAAGTGCCGCTGTGTAAGAGACCCTGACGGCAATCTGTTATGCGAGGACCTCGCGGTGAAGGAGAGATGGCGCTCGTACTTCCACGAGCTGCTGAACAAGCAGCACAAAGAGGTGCTGTCTCCGGTTCTCCCTCCAAATCAGGGACTTGTGCCCCCGGTTACGCCTGAAGAAGTGCATGTGGCTCTTCGCCGCATGAAGAACCGGAAAGCTGTCGGTGCCGACGGAGTCCCCATTGAAGCCTGGAAGGCGATGGGACCTCGTGGTGTGGGCATCTTAACCCACCTATTTAACCGCATGCTCCTCACCGGAAAGATCCCGAGTCAATGGAGACTGAGTATTATCACTCCAGTCTTCAAAGGCAAGGGATCGGTGCAGGAGTGTGGCGACTACCGTGGGATTAAGGTTATGTCCCACACCATGAAGCTCTTCGAGCGGGTGATTGACTCTCGGATCCGGCAGGAGTGCACCGTCTCGGGGTGTCAATATGGGTTTCGACCAGGCCATGGCGCCATGGACCCCATCTTTGCCCTAAGGGTTACCATGGAAGGATACAGATCGAAGAATACGCCTCTGCACCTCTTGTTCCTAGACATGCAGAAGGCCTTCGACTGTGTCCCCCGTGATGTGATCTGGTGGGCGCTGAGATCCAAAGGAGTGCCCGAGACCTATGTTGACATCATCCGAGATATGTACCGAGACTCCGGTTCTGTGGTTCGGACCGCTGTTGGCGATACGAAACCCTTCCCCATCACCGTCGGAGTTCACCAGGGCTCTGTCCTTAGTCCGTTTCTGTTCAGCGTGGTGCTGGACGTGCTGTCCTCCACCATCAGGGACTTACATGAGCAGCCGCCGTGGCTGCTCATGTATGCAGACGACATCGCGCTGGCGGACTCGGACAGTGGGCGCTTGGTTCGACGTGTGGCAGCGTGGAAGGAGTCGCTGGAAAACGGCGGTCTGAAGATTAATGCGGCGAAGACCGAGTACTTGGCCTGTAACACAACTAACGCTGCTCCTGTTCGCATTGGCGAAGACACAGTTGAGCGCACGGAACAGGTCAGGTACTTGGGATCGGTGCTCCACGAGTCCGGGGACGTCGATTGCGACGTCGACTCACGTATCTCGGCGGCCTGGGCGAAATGGCGTGAGGTGGCGGGGGTTATCTGTGACCCCAAAATGCCGGTTAGGCTCAAAGGACAGGTCTATAAGACCATCATTAGGCCTGTCCTTTTGTATGGCAGTGAAGCGTGGCCTGTACTTGAGCGACATAAGCAAAGCCTGCGTGTCACGGAAATGAATATGCTGCGCTGGATGTCTGGAGTTTCGCGGAAAGACCGCATTAAGAACTCCCGCATCCGGGGCAGCCTTCAGGTCCGTGACATAGCGGATAAACTGCAGGAGGGTCGCTTACGCTGGTATGGCCACGTTTTACGAAAACCGGCAGACTACGTGGGTAACAGATGCCTCGCCATGCCGCCTCCGCCGGGACCCGGAAAACGAGGTAGGCCTAAGAGGCGTTGGATCGACGTCGTAAGGGACGATATGCGTGCTAATGGGCTTAAGGCAGAGGATGCAAAAGACCGAGCGAAGTGGAGAAGACTAGGCAGGAAAGCGGACCCCGGGCACCGAGGTGAAAGCCAAGGTAGCAACCGGGACTTACGCTAGGCTGATGATGACTATATTAGAAATAGCTGCGGCCCACGTTGACCGTATGAATAGTGACCGCTGGGCAAGTGTCGCCATGCGGTTTGTTCCTGCAGAAGCCGGCCAAGAAAGAGCCAGAGAGGATCTAGACGCGTACGCGTACGCTGTACGCTGGATGGACGTATGTTGCAAGAGGGCTGGAAGGAGAAGAAGGTTTGGGGGAGGCCTTTGCCCAGACATGGAACAGTAAAGACAAATAAATTAAACTCACAGTCTCCAGTTCGGTGGTAGGTCTGAGCCCTTGACGCAGTGAGCCGCGGTGAGGACGTATCGGGAGGATATGAGCACTCCGCCGCAGTAGAAGCCCCAGCCGACAGCTGTAACATGACGAACGAACAATTAACATAAAGTTCATGATTACACAACACGCGGGGCATAAGTTGAATCAAAATGGCGATCGACCTTCAATGCGCAGTATCTGATGTTAGAGCCTTATTCGAAATGCGGCGCAGGGGGCCTGTGCGTACCCATAGCAACGACGGCCATTTTAGTTCAACTTATATCCCGTATACTATACTTACATAAGTTTTCATTATGGGGTCGGTTATTCGACTACCATGGGGAACAAACTAAAGTAAACTCAGAAACCAGAGTCGACCGCAGGAAACCCGGGGTCTTGGGACTCAAGGTAAAGAAAGAAAATAGGGCTGAGTCTTAATCAGTAAAAGTCTGACACATGATCCCGCTCCACCCAAGTGCGAAAGAAGTCATTAGATGATTTTCAAGTAATAAAAGAGGCCACCCTTTGGGTCCCCCACTCCCAGGGACCTAGATTTGAGCGAAGGGACCTGTCCCTGATACTTAGCGCTTCTCTTCGTATTTTTTTTGCTGTTTTTGATCGTGTACCTATTACCTAATTATTGTGTAAGTCTAATTTGGTGTCTTAATGTATATTTAATTTAAATTTAACTGACTTGTATCGTACAGTTATATCATTATATAATGGCATTGTTTATTTAATTTAATTGTACTTATGTACAAATTACCCACAATTTGGATTAATAAAATCAATAACTGTTAGTAGGTAACTTAAATTATTTATTCTGCGATAGACTCGCATTACTTTGTGTAAATTAAATAGTGTATATTGTATATATAGTGTCAATAAATGCAGAGCTAAGACTTTTTCGTACCTTGTTATAATGTGTTCTTTATGAATTTGTGATAGGTATAAGATAATCTTAACAATAATGTCGCTGTGAAATGTTTGAAAAGGTAAGTTGGCCTAAAAACTAGATACATAGGTACAAGTGTTATAAACAATTAGAATAAGATCTTTTTGTACTTAAACAATTTCATAATATTATATGAATAAAACCTTTAAAAATCAAATCAATTAATTTTACCTTTGTGTGACATCTAATATTTAAAAAAATCAAGAATGAGCTCATCTATCCAAACCAAATGTTTAAGCTTTGTTCGGACTATTTAGTAGATAGTTTATGTGAAGTTTGTACAAAATCGATCGAGCGGTTCTTCATCGCATTTTTCTGTTGCCGGTAGCGAAGCCGCGGGCAAAAGCTAGTTGTGTATGTAATTTTTATTTCTATTTTAAAAAAATGTTTTATTAGATTTGTTTTTAATATTCTTTTACGAATGGACAATGTCTAAGGTACTTAAATAAATTTATAAATAATAATAAATGAAAGTCATGTAGCTAACTAGATAGTGGTTTAGATAAACCACTGTCTAAACTGGTCTCTCAAAGAGACAGGTCTCTCGTACAGGTTTTAATAGACCTGTCCTTTTCTTTCGTATTAAATCATCCAATGATTTCTCCCTTTATACGTGGAGCGAACGATACAGAGAGAGTTTTACTGAAAAAAATCTATCTCTTCCTGGAGTGATATTCTCTAATAATCCAATGTACCAACGAAATTAAAATACAGCACTGGACTTGTACAGATACGTAACCTAATGTACAGATATATAGGTAAGATTGTTAATCCAAGCGTAGCACTGGCCGCAGCGACGAAATCAAAATAGGCATATTTTGATTTCGTCGCTGCGGCCAGTGCTATGCTCAAGACTTTTCTTAAAGAATAGGGGGCCACTGCAGTAACTATTTTGAACAATCGCAATCGCAAAAAAGCTCTGTGAACCTTTACTTAAACACGTGATTGTAGTCATGATAACAATTTTTTTTTACCGTGGGTCCAAACCTAAAATCGCGAAAAAAAATCTGCTGATAAATGTACGTTCGCTTAATTGGTCAAAATATACTGAACTTGTTGATTTTTTTGCGATTTCAGGTTTGGTCCCATTGTAAAAGTAATTTGTTATTATGACTACAATCACGTGTTTCGCGCCAGTCACTAAGTTATCAGTCATCCTGTATAGCCATCGGCTCAAACGCTTGACTTGACATTTAACGTATTTTCGTATATTATCAGATACATTTCCGCTTAACTACCGCTAAGCTTATTTATGCTTGCACTTGAAACGAAAACTTCAAAGGAGGTTTGCATCAAGATTTTTTTTAAATGATCAAGATTTTCAAATGATCAGGCAGATATGACCGCGGTCTTGGAGATCACCTTTTTATGATTCTACTAACTTAAAACTGATATTTCGATATAATAACATACCAAAATGAAGTACCCACCTATAGAAACTCGATATGTATATTCGAGCTAGTCATGAAAACTCTTTAAGTATTATGATATAATAATAAAAAAAAAAACAAACAGAAAACTAAACAAAACTATTTTTGTTTAAAGTACCTAACACAATATATCAGCAATCATTACAGCAGTTCAATTCTAAAACTCAATCTAATCTAAACAAGCAGGGGCGTAGCTACCATGCCGTATCAATTACACGGGGCCCCCACACTACAGGGGCCCCGACGTAGGCAAAAATTCGCAATATGTTATCCACAACCGTCTTGTTGGGTAAATCAAGCATTTGTAAAAAAGCACCCTGAAAAAGCCCCTGTGGTACTAACTACACCACTATCTACAAACTAGTCTAAATAGCAGAAAAAGCTTTCTAGCCAAGTTTTCACTAAAGAAATGCTTTTTTTTAAATTCCAGACTAGAATTTAAAAAAAAGTTTGGCTTTGTCTAACAACTACAATGCAACGGCTTCAACTGTGTAATACATACTTGATAGCAATCACAAAATTTTGTTCCATAATTAATTAGACTTTCTGACCTGTACGGTAAGTTCCAGGCACTGCAATAAATATTGAAACCACTTAGAATTATCAGCCAAATAGGTCTTTAACCTAAGTGACATAAAAATATCATCATTGTGTATTAAAGGATTTTTTTAACGTAGGAAATCATCTTATGATTTCTACGAGAGGGAGTATCGGACTCCTCTTGACGAAAATTTACACTCCTCCTGAAGGTGCCCCACGGTAACTCTTTCAAACACTTCGCAGCTGATAGGCATCGGCTCAATCTAGTCCTATCAATCCTATAGAGAATTCTAATCTGGTTTTTACATAGATTTTAGGGGCGCCTTGCACGTCCCAGTTACGAGTAAATCTCGATTTAGTGTAATTTACATAGTTTTGTCCCTCAGCACTGACCTTTATTATTTATCACACTGGACTAGCTGCCATTAAAGAGCTTTTGTCCTCGTTTGATATTCGCCATATTGCGCTGTCGGTCACGGTAACTGTAGCGAGTGTCTACGGTACTAAAACTGGTAAAGTCGCACCGCATACAATATTATCTGGACGCTCGCGAGTTTCGCTTCAAATCGGTACAAAATATTAGCTGCCAAACATACGAAACAGCCTGTACAGTGGTAAATAATAGAGATCAGTAGCCCTCAGACATTTATAATTTGCGCTTATCGAGTAAACATTAAAAGAAAGTCTGTCTTCAACATACGTTTGTCGTATCTGATAAGCACCATCCAGGGGTGCTCGTCGATGTCAGCTTGCGTGCCTCCCACTATTCTGTCGTTGTTCTGTATACCGCAGGTTCGTGAGTTGGGCAGAAGACTCGTGGGGTCTGCAGCCCTCGTGTTTATGTTACCAGCGTTTTGTGGACCTAAGAACTGTGGTGGACAGCATATCTAGAAAATAAAAGAAATAATTATTACATATAATATTCGATTAGCCTTTTGAATACCGAAATTAGAGACAGAAAGACAATAGGTGTGCGAACGCTTGGGACTCAAGTGCTTAGTAAGTCTGTCCTACTTGTGCTACTATAATAATAGTAAATTCTATTGAAAGTGAGAGAGAGAAATGACAGTTTCCAAAAATGCTAATCTGCATTTACCCGAGTGTTTCTTCTACCGCCGCGTTTACCCTAGTTGAACAAAAAGACATGTAGTTATGGTTGCTAGGATTATGAGCAAGCTTAGTCTATTAAATACACACACTATTAAAGCAAGCTTCTGATTGGCTCACCATTGGTAAGTCGCCATCTTGGAAGCCGCAGTGCAGGCTGCGCAAGAGTTGCGTCAGCTGCGGCGTGTTGCCTTTCTGCAGCTGACTGTACAGGTTCGTGCATTCTGTCAGAGGGATGCAGTTCGCGCCGCCATTACACCGCTCTAGAACACATCAAGAAGTTATGTTTAAAGTTTTAGTAGACCAGCTATAGTTCGTTTTTTGTTGTCAAATCGTAGTCTAGATTTATCTAGACTACGATTTGACAACTAAGAATGTCACACTCTAGAAATATGTTCCCAATTTTCTTATAGAACTATATCTTGCAGTATCCGCTGACATAACTTGCGGATAATGTAAGGTAAGAAAGGAACACTTATTTCTAATGAAAGATTAAGTCTAACTTGAGGGTTCTTACCAAAGACTATTAAAAAAAAACGATTAAGTCATGACTAACTGATTAGTGAGGTGAGAAACAGTGGAGTAACTATATCACCTGAGGTCCGGGGCAAATTTATTGGATAGGGCCCCAAAAAAATCATCTCATTGTGTTTGTATCTTACCTAAAAAAAATTGTAATTTTGGGTTACTTGTTCTGAGCCCATGGCTTTTTAGACTGGAGGCCCCGTCATACCGGAGGCCCGTGGGCCCGTGGCATTTAGCCGCAGCCTTGCCTCCTTATAGTTACGCCACTGATAAGGGAACACAAATAGAAATCTTAAGTGACGTATGGTGAAAACTAGAACAAAACGAATGTAATCTAGTGTCAAAAACATCACTTACAAACATAGGCTGCAAATGAGGAAAGATTAGAATGTATACCAGGAAATATTTCTGATGCAACTTGCCCGGTATTCCCCTGTTTGGCACAATACCTATATGAATAACATGCTCCAGTGACCGTATTGTACCTATTTACTAGAATCATCTCTAAATTAATTATTTATTTAACACTTCATGCACATCGACTGGCCTGTCAGCATAGTAGTTAATGACCCTGACTGCTATGCCGGAGGTTATGGGTTCGATTCCCACCCAGGACAAATGTTTGTGTAATGAGCACGATCATTTGTTCTGTGTCTGGGTGTAATTTATCTATAATATTTAGAAATACATAAGTATGTTTATCAGTTGTCTAGTACTCATAACACAAGCTCTGCTTAGTTTGAGACTAGACGGCGTTGTGTGATGGTCGTCGAATATATTATATTATTATTATATTAATGCTACAATGGCGGACTTAATGCCTAAGGTATTTTCTACCAGGCAACCTTTGGGTGATGCAGAGAAACATGATGGCAGGTGCAATAAAAAGAAAGAGAAAACATGTGAATATGATAGATACCTATATTAATCATAGATACAATCATTATAATATAGTATAAAACAAAGTCGCTTCCTCCCTATGTATGCTTAAATCTTTAAAACTACACAACAGATTTGATGCAGTTTTTTTTAATAGATAGAGTGATTCAAGAGGAAAGTTTATGTGCATAATACATGCAAAATATATTAAATATACCCGTGCGAAGCTGGGGCGAGTTGCTAGTAAAAGTATATAATATAAACACCATTTTGTAAACTATATACATAGATATACACAAGAAATTAATTCTGATCGACCAACAGAGAAACATTAGCGCTGTGATGATAATACTGCCAACATCTAATATGCTTGCGAACCTCAATCTTAAATTTAAATCAGTTTGTAGCCATCCTGACCTCCTAGAAACGAACGAACGATCATTCACATCACTATATAGGTTATAAGGACTGGAACAATTTGCCTGCTACGGTTTTCCCGTCCGATTATAATTTAGGTGTCTGTCTTCACGGCTAGACTGAATCAACTAATGCGCCTCAAACGATTGCATCACTGCTGGTGGGAACGAAGTCAAATACTATTGTTTATATCAATTAAAAAAAAACTTTGCTTATATCTACACTAATATAATAAAGAGGTAAAGTTTGTTTTTTTGTTTGTAGGGGGTAATCTCTGGAACTACTGGTCCGATTGGAAAAATTGAAGCTATAATAGAAAGCTGCTTTACTCCTGAGTGACATAGGCTATATTTTATGTACGCGGGCGAAGCTGCGGACAAAAGCTAGTTATCTATAATATGTATTTATTTAAAAATATATAAGTATTTTTATTAGTTGCTTAGCTTGGGACTAGACGAAGTGGTGTGATAGTAATTGTGGAATATATTTTATTGTACTACCGACCCGCTCTAGCTTCGCACGGGTGCAATGGTGATATTTAATACATCATGCATGTATTATACATATAAACCTTTCTCTTAATGATTTTATCTATTACAAAACCCCCATCAAAATCTGTTGCGAAGTTTTAAAGATTTAAGAATACATAGGGAAAGCGGGAAGTGACTTTGTTTTATACTATGTAATCTTACTAATATTATAAATGCGAAAGTTACGATGTTTGGATGTTTGTTACTCAATCACGCCTGTACAAAACGGCTGGACGGATCTGGATGAAATTTGGCACAGCCATAGGATACACTCTGGAATAGGACGCAGGCTACTTTTTATCCCGGAAACCCCAACCCCAACCCCAATACCACGCGGGCGAAGCCGCGGGCAAAAGCTAATGATATAACTGTAGAGCCAGAGAATTATGAAATTTCACAACAGAAGACGACCTTTATATACGAACGATTTATTTATTTATGTTGCGGAAATTCAATTTTAAAATGATCTTGTAGCATTTTATATCGGTCTAAGTATAAACTAATATATTCAACGTCTCCAATATTCTGGGTTTTCTCAATTCCAATACGTACCTACTCATCATTATCTTTCTCCTCATGTCACTTGGAGTCAACATGTTTTTTTCTTCCATTTTGCCTTGTTACCCATCACACTCAAACCCAGCCCAGGGCATTACTTTGTGTAATTTATTTCATCACCACTGCTCTCAAAACGGTGAAGGAAAACATCGTGAGGAAACCGTCATGTCCTAGAACCAAAAATTCAAAGACATGTCTTCGAAGTCCCCACCAAAAAAAAAACCACCATGTGGGCCCAGAGCGGGTTGGCGGATGTCACATGTCTTCGAATTTTTGGTTCTGGGACATACAGGTTTTCTCACAATGTTTTCCTTCACCGTTTTGAGAGCAGTGGTGATGAAATAAATTACAAAAAGTTTTCCTTACCTGGCTGGGTTTGAAACCGCGACCTACAACACGTAAGTCAGGCCCTTACCAGTCGGCCACCACTGCTCCACAAACAGGAATTAAAATTTAGCATTCTAATACTAGAAGTTCATATTGTTTACATTTATTTTTCTTTCTAAATCTACACTAATATAATAAAGAGGTAAAGTTTGTTTTTTTGTTTGTAGGGGGTAATCTCTGGAACTACTGGTCCGATTGGAAAAATTTAAGCAACAATAGAAAGCTGCTTTACTCCTGAGTGACATAGGCTATATTTTATGTACGCGGGCGAAGCTGCGGGCAAAAGCTAGTTTACGATATAAAACAACATACCTACATTTTGACCTTTGGCTAGCTTTTGTCAAATGGCTTGTAAAGCTGAGATTAGTTTCTTGATTATGTAAATCGCGTAGCCTTGAAGTTAGCAGGCAGTACGTATTATTAATTAATCTAAAATACCAAGTGCTTTATGCATCTTCCTTGTATTTTACCTTCAGGTCGCGTCATTTCGGTAGCGCAGCAAATTTGTGGAAATCGAGGTAGGCCCAAGAGGCGTTGGATCGACGTCGTAAGGGACGATATGCGTGCTAATGGGCTTAAGGCAAAGGACGCAAAAGACCGTGCGAAGTGGAGGCGTCTAGGCAGGAAAGCGGACCCCGGGCACCGAGGTGAAAGCCAAAGTAGCAACCGGGACTTACGCTAGGTTGATGATGATGAGCAAATTTGTGGAAATGCGTAGAGCTGTGGCAAAGGTGCACCAGGTGTGTACGGAATTATAGCTAAGTAGTAAATCAATGCTCCATCATTTCGGTATATCTACCTAAGCAGTGGCTATCAACAAAGAGTTTACCCGTTTTATCAAAGAAAATTATACGGATTTATTTTGACTTTAAATCCAGCCCCAGGAGGCTTCGATCCTGCTGGGCAACTGTAGGGGCCCAGGGGCCCAGCTGAGAATTCCTTAAGGCACGCGGGAACCTACACACCGACGACGCCTTGACACACCCAATCTACATGACACTACGACATTGCCTAGGATCCCGCAACTTGGGCCCCAACGTTTTGTTATGCGTTCACGTGAAACGGGGCATGTTATTGGTCATTTGACAATGATGGACGCCATATCGAGGGACAAAATATCCCCTAATATGTACATGAAGCTTATAGCAGTAGGCGCTTATTCATATTGTATTTAATTACGCACTTTTATCTTGAACTAAGTGACCTGTGATAAATTAATCAACATTGTGTGATGCATGATTTTATTCAATGGAGAATAAATCATGCATCGCATCTTTTTGAAGAAATATTATTTTCTTCAAAAAGAAAATTTTGTGTGAAGCTCTCTGTCATGGCGTATTCTATGAGGCCTGCATTTTTTTTGGATAATACGTATCCCTTATTGCTCAGTGGTAAGGGTCTAAAACAATATTATTTTTTTCTCACATATGTACCTACGTTTTTTCTCTTTTGAAATTGTAACTTTGTTTATATCTGTAGTTTTTATTGTTATACTACCTAATATTTTTGAATTCTTTTCTGCACCTTCTCTGTATTTGGTACTGTGACACGGAACTTTTAATCAGCCTATACCTAACTGATAATTAGTAGGAGTGGGCGTTAATTCAACGAACGGCTTTTTAAACTGTTAATCTAATGTTAACAAATGAACTGCTTTTTGTCTATCAACTGTTTTATTTAACGATTTTAACAAAGCGTTTTTTATTAATTCAACGAATAGGTATTCAAAAGTAGCTAACGTTATCTGAAGCTGCTAACGAAAAACCAGCTAAAATTAACAGTTTCGTATATTAACTGCTACGTTGGTACAAACAATCTGTTATTAATGAAAACCTGTTAATAACGTTAACGGCTTTTTTAACAGGTTAACAGGATGAAATTAACGACCCACCACTAATAATTAGACTCGGATTACCAAGATACAGTTTGTGCCAATTTTGGGGCCCATAGTCATCTCTTATGTGTTCTGAAACAATTTTCTTAATACATATTTGTATTTTTTTTACACTCAGAAACTTCAATACTGCTGTAAGTTTTACCAACCACACACATGGTGTTACATGTACCCATTATTGTTATTATATACTTTATTTCACACCTTAATTTAACAAAGTACAAACATTTACAAATAATATATGTGTACAATAGGTGGTCTTATCGCACAGGGTAATTTCTTACATACAACCTTTGGATGGACTAAAAGAATGGAATTTTCATTTTGATACAAGTGAGAAAGTTTGTCATACTGTACCTTTATAACCATATTTTAAAATGGGGAAATATGGTTGTACCTGTCGAGGCAGTTTAGACGCCCGAACCGAAGGTGAAATAAAATTTCATAAGCACATTTTGTGTTTAGGTAAATATTAATTTGTGAAAAATAGTTTTCAGGTTACAAAATTCGTTTTCGGGCGTCGTGTTCTTGTTTTGAAAAAGAACACATATAAAAAAACCATAAAACGTTGTGTTTTTGATTTAGAATGTAGAACATATTATTTTATTGATAAAATTTAATATTCACAAAACTATAAAGCCTCGAATGGGTTACACTTCTTTGCAGAGTTATATTTTTTTTGTTGTTATGGTTGTAAAAAACAGATATGGCCAATAAACAGTATTAAGAAGTTATTAAGTTTTTGATACGGAATACGGTCACTTTGTTATCCATTAGAATGCAAATGCAACTCTATTGGCTTTGAAGTAGTTAGTAGTCAATATATTGAGTCAGGCTTCTCGGCAAGCTTTGTTGAGGTAGAATATACTATTAGCTCTGGACAGATTCCCCCCTCACAGCACTAAATGTGTGTTTTTTTATGGTAGGTGAAAATCATCGAATGACGAAACCTGCTCTTGGGCTGAGCGGTAGACCAGTGTCAGACACTTACTGACTAAAAAACCTACCCCGTACCTTCCTTGCCTTATTCCCAGAGCCGCGGTAACAGTTTCACACAAACCGGCAGCTCCAGGAGGCTTCGACCCTGAAGGGCAGTTTGCTGACAACCCCTTGAGGCGCGCGGAAACGGTGCGCGCCGTTGAAAATGTGTGTAGTTTTTGGTTTTTATGTGTTTCTTTTGTTTAACTAGCGACCTGCCTCAGCTTCGCATGGGTACTAATATAGAATATATAATGCATGTATTATACACATAAACCTTCCTGTTGAATCACTCTTACTATCAAAAAAACCTCATCAAAATCCGTTGCGTACTTTTAAAGATCTAAGCATACATAGGAACAGCGGTAAGCAACTTTGTTTTATACTATGTAATGAAATTATTGTATGAACTAGTTTTTCGCAGTGTGTTGTAATTAGTATTTATTTATTACTAGCTTTTGCCCGCAGCTTCGCCCGCGTACATAAAATATAGCCTATGTCACTCAGGAGTAAAGCAGCTTTCTATCGTTGCTTAAATTTTTCCAATCGGACCAGTAGTTCCAGAGATTACCCCCTACAAACAAAAAAACAAAAAAACAAAAAAACAAACTTTACCTCTTTATTATATTATAGTGTAGATTTGTATGTTGTATTTAATATGTTAGATTGGGGAGGTGATTGAGCTGAATAAGGGCTCTAAAGTTTTTGCACGAGATCCGCCGAAAGATTCTGGAGTAGCGACCGCGTACCGAAAGACAAGCGTTGGAAGGCCTTCCACAAGGTGGTCCCATGACCTGGTCAGGGTTGCTGAAATCCGATGGATCAAGACGTACAGGCCCGGTCTTTGTGGCGCTTAGGGGAGGCCTAGGCCTAACGCTAGTCATATAGCTAATTTAAGTGCAGTACTAGCGCTAGTCGTAGTGACGACTGAGCGACAAACTACGTTTGACTGGCGAACGACTGAGTTACGAACTACGTATAAACAGTGCTAGGTACTACTACTGAGCAGTGCAACGACTGTATTACGCACGCATACTGCTACTAATGCACTGCATTAACGCTACAAATTTGCTACGGTAACGCTACGGAGTCTAAAATGTGCTACGCTATGCCCACGAATCTGCTACGCTAACGCTACTGCTACGAATCTGCTACGCTCACGCTACGCCGACGAATCTGCTACGCTAACGCTACGGCTACGAGTCTGCTACGCTAACGCTTCGGCTACGAATATGCTACGCTAACGCTCCAGCTACGAATGTGCTACGCTAACGCTACGCCCACGAATCTGCTACGCTAACACTACGGCTACGAATGTGCTACGTTAACGCTATAGCTACGAATTTAACACTGCGTTTACGAATGTGCCACGCTAACGCTACGGCTTTGAGAGTTCTACATTAAAGTTACGGCTACGTAGGTCCTACGCTAGGCAAACAATCAGTACGATATTTAAATGACAGTAATTTAACAGTTTAACCTTCGTAGATTTAATATTAGAATATTAAATCTATGATTGGAAGAGCACTCTGGGCGACGTTATTTAGACAAAAAAATCGAAACAAATAATCTGGTAATTAAAAAAAAAAGATTTTTAGGACACTACAAATTTTAAATAATCATGTTTTAAGGCTTTATCTTATATTAAAGTATAGCATGCTTTAGACTTGACTTTGAATCCCAGAAACTTGTTTTTGTTAGGTATCATATTAAGCCAATTAATAAAATCTTTGGTTTTGTACTTAAGATTCACACCAAATTGCATTAGATTAAACCGGATTTGTTATTGGTATTGAAATGTTAGTCATGGCTCTATGTATACGCACACTTATTATGTATAAAGCTGCTTTAAGACTACGCTATAATATAATATAATATTTATATATATATATATTTATGACAACTATCACATAACGCTGTCTAGTCTCAAGCTAAGCAGAGCTTGTGTTATTAGTACTAGACAACTGATAAACATACTTATATATTTCTAAATATATACATATTATAAATAGATTAATATTGCATAAAAAATATAGCTCATAGCATAACTATATCGCGCACCATACATTGTTAAGGACACGTTCACACTGTGCTAAACTACATTATTGTCTTACTATACGCTATAAATTGGTGCGACGTACTAAGTTCATGCTGTGCTATATCAAGCGCCACCATCTTCCTCCTCCCTCACCCCCGGCCGTCCCGCAAGTGAAACGAGCGAGACAAAATGATAATATCGCGTAATGTGAACGCCATGCTATATAGCATAGCATTAGGTCCTTCTTTGCTACAAATACAGGTTGTCTTTGACATCATCGCAGAAACGAATACCATGGATCCAGTACATGATTCTATACCCCCAAGTGGTGGAACTTTTTGTCGGTTTTTTCTTAAATTTAACTGTACAAAAACTTTATTTAACATTTTTTGAATGTTATTACATTAAAAATGTCATTGAGTTTGATTAGAATGACGACTTTATTCATCTCGACGACTTTTTTTTTTCTTTTATAAAAATATCATTGGGATTGATTAATATAACGATTTTATTCAGGTAAAAACAAAACACAACTTTAAAAAAAATACCGACAATCATGTTCTTGATCTATGGTATTCGTTTGGGTTACGATGTCAATGACACCCTGTATAGCACTAACTGCAGGGGCCCTTCAGGGTCGAAGCCTCCTGGAGCCTAGGGTGGTGCAAACTGTTACCTCGACTCCAGGAATAAGGCAAGGAAGGTACGGGGTAGGTTTTTTAGTCAGTAAGAGTCTGACACTGGTCTCCCGCTCCGCCCAAGAGCGGGTTTCGTCATTCGATGATTTTCACCTACCATAAAAAAAAACCCTGTATAGAGGTTAATAGTTACTAGGGCGAAGTCTGAAAGCAGCTTTAAGTGTGTTACTTGCTAGTGTTCGGTTGTTTGTAATAATTGAAGTACAAAATATTGGAGAATGGTTTTCTACATGATTGTTAACTGTTTAATACCGTTATCCGTTAGGTTACATGGCTAGGAATCAGTCATAAATTATATCTTCTAATAGGGTTGACAGGCATTACTTTCTTAAATTTCTGACACATAGGTGTATACAGGTCGGCCGTCGGATCTTGGGGAGTCTGAAGTTATACTTTCTGAACTTAAGCGCTTGTGCATTCGTATAAAAATTAATGTTTTAAAAAAATAAATGTCAATAACTGTTTTTAACAGCAATAACAACTGCAAATTGCCTTTATTTCTTTAAACCATTTATTTATTATTTGTAAGTACATATATAAAGAAAGGAAGCAAAGCATTTCATCACGGGACAAAAAGATATATTATACGAAAGTAGAGAACACTAAAAAATATGTTTATGGAATGTTATTTTTCGTATTACACCGAGAATTATTACAAAAAACCAAAAGTGGAGACCAGTAAAGCATACTTGTGTCTTTTTGTTTCGTACCAGTTTTCCGTCCTCAAAAAGGAGGATAAAAACATAAAATTTTAATTGTTTCATCGTTTAACAATAAAATAACCTGGGTATTAAAAATATTTGTAGTTCTGTAAGAGGTCCTAACAAAATCGGGACGCCTGGCAACCCTATTTCCACTAAGATTAGTGTAGAATTGTCTACTTTCATCGCCGTATCATCTTATACTCATAAGTACAAAGATAATCATATAGACATCAATATAATGATACTTTAATAGTCACAGTTAATTCTATTGATCGTGGTTATCATCTTTCAAATTACTTAACAGCTGTCATTAAAATACAGTTACTTTAATTAAGTAATGCGTAAAACTCAATCGGATTACTATAATAATATACCTAATTGTCTGTCTATGCGATATATTAAAAAAAAAAACATGTTCAAGTTCTTAATTCAAAAAATGCTATGGAAAATTTGAATTTAGAATTCGCTATACGAAACATTTATGGTGATTGGTGAGTAAATTCTACAAATAAGGTTGAATGTCTGCATGTTATATCTCCAAACTTGTACCGTTTAGTTAAGTATTGAAGAAATTACAAGCTTTGAGATGTGTTCACTTTGTGGTTAATAGTCCTTGATACTTATTACAATTAGTAGTAATGACCAATTTACCCATACAAATTGTTTTCTTTAATAGTCATGGATATTATTACTGCATTAAAAAGAAATTGAAGGAGCATGTTTGTAGTTGAGCTCATTACTGTTTACAAGAATTTGTTAAAGGCCACTTGTAACATTTCAATACGTCTAAAAATACATACCTCAGGCTAAAAAAAAAATACTAAAAAAACGTTGTCACCTTTGTTTAACACTAGACAAGTACGTTTACAAGATCACGTTGTTCATTACTTGACAATTAGTAAAACAGTAATTAAAAAAAAACAACATCTTAAACTTGCTTTGTAAACATTAGACATGATGTTATGTTTGTACGCCATCTCAGATGGACAAGCGGACGGACACTAAGATTATGGAGGTTAAGTTATGCAGTAAGGTCACTGGAGTTTAAAAACACATATTTTTTTCTCACTTAAACTTTAATTAGTCTTATAATAATGTGGAAATACTTACGTCCATCAGCGTTTGAGAATGTGGCGACGAGAAAGCAGGCTACGACAACCGTTCCCTCGCACAGGCTCTTCATGTTTAAGCACTTGTGATATTACAACGAATTATTAAATATTAATTCCGAAACGAGTCTGTCCACGATATTGTTGTGCTGTGGACGGTCGGTGCGCGACTGATAGTTCACTTAACCGTACGCTAGCCGCTAGCCGACGCAAACATAAGGTTATCAACAATAAATAATTTTCGAAAATGCGAATAGCTGTGATCATGTTGTGATGACGCGTGTTTTATTATTATAGACAACACTCGTCTTAGGATTTTCCTTATATAAAAACACTGGTTTCATGTCGATGTTTCATCGATTTTAATTTCTATTTTGGGGCTATTATAACTTAGTAGGTAAGTAATGTAATCTGAATTACTTGTAGACTTTAGTTTCGAAAAAAAAAATCGATAACAAAATTTGAAAATTGCAAGTTCAAAAACTACTAAGAAATGCTAAAAACTACTAGAAAATAAATGAGTTATGCTCGTGTATTTGTATGTAATTATACGTACCTCGTCCAGTGTTGTAATGCCAGTCACTCGTATGAGCCACTAGCAGTGTTTTGCATACTACTTCATTTTATACAATTAGTCACTTACAAGAGTTGAGATGTAGTTATAATCGACAGTGGTTTGTTGGATTATGAGTCATTGGTTCCAAGTTCGATCCTCGAGCGGGGTTCGAACTGGTTCGTCACAAAACGAGATTGATCCGAGTATGTACGTCACCGGATAAGTTTTTGTGTATTGAGAACATTGTACTTTATTTACTTCGTTTAAAGTTCACGGACCAATCCGTGAGCAATCAATTTATTTTTATGTTTTGTCTGCTTTTTGCTACGAAAAATTTCGCGCTTCGGGCTTATTAATTGGACTGCCTCTAAACGAAATTCAAGTGTTTTTGTCAACTTATACTTCCACTTAATGGATGAGAAAAATTCTGATGTTAATAATTAATTGAAAAATAAATGAGATTATGATTTCCATAATTTTCTTTCACTCCATGCTTTATTTTAAGGGCCGTATAGTACACGACATAAACGTTAATAGAGACCAAGCTGGGGGAGCTTATTGTGAGGATCCCGTCTGGCGCGCCGCACTTTGAGGAAGAGAGAGGAAAAGCGCCTCTTCACTCACCACCCCGCGCAGATGCGTAGATGCCTGACAGGTGTCTCCTATCTCTGAAGAGAATACCTGGTCCTGCTCGAGGAGAAGTCCGATGGACTGGACTTCTCCTGACGCTGTCGAGAGCCGCCTCTCACCCCTCGTCCCTCGCGAGCGTTTCCAGGTGTCACACCTCGACAAATGTAGTACACGACAAATAAGTTGAACTATTTGCTATGATTACGTGTAGCCCCCTACTTCGATTGAGACCCGAAAATCGGTTACTGAGCATTCAATATCAACCACCACGATGGTTCAACTTTTGTGATGAGGATTATATTTTAACCGATTTAACTTAATTTAGATACCCCAATACGTTATATTGTCGTATTTTTTTTGCGCGATTTTAATATTGTACTAAGGAACCCTTTGCGTGTGAGTCCAAGTACTTGGCCAGTCTTTTAACTTAGTATACAACAATGCTTTCCGGGTCTGTCTCTTTATTCGCTAACATCTCCTAAACCACAGAACTCATTTGGATGCGGTGTTCACTCAAATAAAGATATATAAACGAGAAATGTTTACGTATGTACCTACATAACTAGCAGCCAAGCAAAGCAGGGTCGCGTCACTAGTCTAAATATAGAGCCTTTTACGTTGAATAGTAAAAAACACACACACAACAACGCAGACATAACACCAATACAAAAAAAAAGTATATAATGCTAGTACAATATTAATAAATGATTTCAGATAAAGTATATAAGTATAATGCTAATATTGCTGCTACTTTGGCATACAATTTTATTGTTTTAAAAAAGGATTAGGTACAAATTTTATTTCTGATGAATTATAAAACAATTTCATGGGGCTATATTACATAAAACTAGCTTTTGCCTTAGGGTTCACTCGCGTTAAAATAAAAAATGTATAGCCTATGTCGTGAAGATGTAGCTTTCTAACGGTGAAAGAATTAAAAAATTGGTCTAGAAGTTTTTGAGTTTACAGACTTTTACTGACTAAACAACCTACCTCGTTCCTTCTTTGCCTTAGTCGCAGAGCCCTGGTGTAACGCTTTCGCATCAACCGTTGGCCCCAGGAGGCTTTGACCCTGTAGGGCCCCTACAGTTTGCTGACAGCTCCTTGAGGCGCGCGGGAACATGGGCGCCATCGAAATAGAATATCATTGAACGCGCTCTCGTATCTATCTATACAAGGAGGGAATTGGGAGTGTGAAAAAGAGAAAAGAAAGAGCTGAGGGTTGATGTTACCAACCAGGCAGCCACTTCCACTACTTTTGGAATTCCGACACATGGTCAAAGGTCAAAAAACCGGCCAACTGCGAGTCAAACTCAGGCACAAAGGGTTCCGTACCGACCACAGTAAAAAACGGCAAAAACATCGCATTTCTTGTGTGATAGCCCCACTTAAATATTTATTTTATTATGTTTTATTTATTATTATAGCGGCAACCGAAATACGTCGTTTGTAAAAATTCTAAGTCTAACTTGACAGCTAGAACTGTGACCAGTTCATGAGATACGCCTGGTGACAGACAGACGTACAGCGGAGTCTTAGAAATAGTTTCCCCTCTTTACTCCATGGGTGCGGAACCCAAAAAGTGAAGCGGATGCAAAAGTTCTGCAGATGTTGAGATTGTCAGAGAGTTCCTCAGTCGCGTCAAGAAAGTGGACAGAAGAAATAGATGAACCGATATTTTGATCATAAATACTTCTTAATTGCGTTGGGAACGAGTAGGTATTTAACTAGATATTGACTTCGACCGCAAAATGTAAATAAGTATTTTTTTGGCAGTCAAACATGTTTGGCTACTTACGTAAACCGAACTTCATTGTAAGGAACATCTAAAATCAATAAAAATGCTTTAAAATGGTAGCTTTACCACTTTTTGGATGAAAACTTAATACGTGAATGTTGTGCTTATTAAAAACTTTCGGTAAATCTAATTATAAGGACAAAACCTGCAGTGACTCCTACGAAAAACTGGTTGGCTTTAGCCATAACTGGTCCTTAAATTTTGCTGCAACTTCTCTCTTCTCTTTTAGGCGTTCGTGGTCCTTATTTTATGGTAGGTAAAAATCATCCAACGCCGAATCCCGCCCTTAGGCCGAGCGCGAAACAGTGTCAAATTCTTACTGACTAAACAACCTACCCCGTTCCTACGTTGCCATATATACCGGGGCCTGAGCACTCCTTCAGACGCGTACCCACGGCTCCAATTGGCTTCGACCATTCTACAGGGTCCCTACGGTTTACTGACAACTCCTTAAACCGTGGCCCTGGAATGAAAAGGCTACTGGAGAAACATAGTTTAGGGTTTAGTCAGTAAAAACCTGAAACGCCCTCTTGCTTCACGCGCTTGATGATTACACCACGTTAAAAAAAGGTATTATTGTACCTACACGGCAAATAAGTAAAACCGTTTCCTACGGTTAGTTGCAGCCCCCACTTCGATTGAAACCCGAAATTCAGTTATAGTCCTAGTGTCACAAGAACGAAAAAGAGTTTATTTGCGTAAAAGTATGGCATACATACCATCTACACTAATATAATAAAGAGGTAAAGTTTGTTTTTTTTTTTTCTTAGTTTTTTTGTTTGTAGGAGGTAATATCTGAAAGTACTGGTCCGATTGAAAAAAATTTAGCAATCAATAGAAGGCTGCTTTACTCCTGAGTGACATAGGCTATATTTTATATACGCGGGCGAAGCCGCTGACAAAAGCTAGTATCATATAATGTAAAAAAAAAACCACAACCAGAAACAACTATAATATACAGCGCAAAATATACGACACATCCACGCAAAACGGCCAGTGCTCAGTAAAAAGCTGGGGTTCATGTGTTAAACAGAGCCATGTGTTTGACAGCGCAGTCGAGCTTGAATGCGCAGTGACCAGTTTTCGGGTCTCAGGACAGCATTTACTTCTGTGTCCTTATGACAGCTGCTATGTAGAGACAGGACTGTATGTACTTACTTATGTAATACTTAACATCACTACATTAGCCTTATTATTTTCCCACTGCTGGGACTCAGGCCTCATCTCTAGGCGAAGGAACGGGCCGTAATCCACCACGCGAGCCCAGGGCGGATTGAATAGATGTTACATGTTTTCAAATTTATGGTTCTAGCACACGCCGCCTTTCCTGACGACGTTTTCCTTCACTATTTTGAGAGCAGTAATGATGAAATAAATTACACAAAGTAATGTCCATGTCTGGATTCGAACCCGCGACCTACAACTCGTAAGCCGGGGCCTTTATCACTCGGCCACCACTGCTCTTTAATACTTACTTACTAAGAATTAAAAACAATAAACACCTTTCGACTAGTCGGAAGGGATTCCCCCACCGCGGCAGCTGCGGCGAGACAAAAACAAGTTTTCCTTCAATGTCTACAATGACAGTGTAATAATATATACTTAAGGATTTATTTTTTCTCCTTTTTAGGGTTCCGTAGTCAACAAGAAACCCTTATAGTTTCGCCAAGTCTGTCTGTCTGTCTTATTCTTCTTCTATATAAAGTTTTCTAGGAAACTTATTTTGAACTTGATAGGACGAAAGGTTTTTAAAAAAATCAATAAAATATTTCTGACCTAATTTTTTTTTATATATATTTTATTATCCTAATCGTATCTTCTTTCAAATGAAAATACCAAAAAGATTAAAATCGGTTCACGCAATGGAAAAGCTTTTGGATCTCAGGAAATTGGGTTACTAATTTATACTTGGGCTACTGGGTTCTGATACATTGTGAAATATTTGTGAAGGACGGGAAACTACGGAACCCTACACTGAACGTGACCCGACACGCTCTTGGCCGGTTTTTATTTATACGATTGGGAAATTCATAATGGAAGGATTTTCTAATTTGGGTGAAATTATACTACTTATAAAAATAGAAAACCAAATCGGATATATTATATTCGACAAGATTTTATTTATGCTCGTTTTTTCATAGATTGGGAAATTTGTAATATGTAGGATTTTCTAATATGGGTGAAGTGTTATAGTTTATAAATATTAATAAAAATTGTCAAGTTTGTTGTTTTTTTTGGTATTTCCCTCTTCATTTCCCAATGTGATTTAATTCCGTATTCTTCCGTTCTGTGTATATAATTTGTATGGCCTTCCATCCATATATTTATGGATTCCCTTACAAAATTACCAACAATTCAATATTGTTTTTCCTTATTTTCAAACAATTTGTTTATTGAGGACGAACAAAACAAAAAAAATACATTCAAATTGGGCAAGCGGCTTTTGAGTTTTAGCGAGACTAACAAATAACACTTGATTAGAGATAAATATTTATGTAGATCTCAATTCTAAGTATCTTTACATAGTACAAAACAAAGTCGTCTGTCCCTATGTATGCTTAAATCTTTAAAACTACGCAACGGATTTTGATGCAGTTTTTTTTAATAGATAAAGTGATTCAAGAGGAAGGTTTATGAGTATAATACATGCATAATATCTTCAATATCAGTACACGTGCGAAGCTGGGGTGAGTCGTTAGTATATACAATGTTGATATTCTATATTTTACGCATGTATTATACATAAAACCTTCCGCTTATATCACTCATATTTATTAAAACAAACCGCATAAAAACGCTTTGAGTAGTTTTAAAGATCTATGCATACATAGAGAGAGACAGCGGGAAGCGACTTTGTTTTATGTAGTCACTAGCGACCCGCCCCAGCTTCGCACGGGTGCAATGGTGATATGAAATACAAGCATGTGTCATACATACAAACCTTCCTCTTGAATCTCTATTGTTACAGACTTCGGGTTCGTCATATACCAGCTCGACATGAAAACTCCTTAGTACATACTTGACATTGTAACTTCTTGGTCTATTGACGCGAATAATTATAAATAAATGATTATAGCGCCTTCCGCTTGTCAGCTTCCGGTACATCAAATAATTAGTAAAAGTTATTATATTGTGCATTATTCTTTGATATATATTATTGTTAATAATTAATATTTAAGGAGCTATTTTATTAGATTATTCAATTGTAAATTAATAGTAATGTATTCGTGTGTGTTATAAAAGCCGCTGTGTTGACAGTCTTCCTTATATAACACTCCTTAGTTACGGTTGCTAAGCAAATAACATTATGAGAAAATTACTCGCTGCTGTAATATTTGAATTATAATTATAAACTTGTTGAATGAGAAGTATCCTTGTTTTACTGTGACCATCCTGACGTAACAGTTGGTTCACACTATCTACCTATTAAAACCGCATCAAAATGCGTTGCGTAGTTTTAAAGATCTAAGCATACATAGGGACAGACAGCGGGAAGCGACTTTGTTTTATGTAGTGATTATCGTGACAAATTCTTCAATTCTCTCTACTGTTGCTTGGTTGATCGTCTTTGGGAAAACAGTATTTGACGAACGTTTGATCATTGGCAAAGTTACGGGTACGTGACTATCTATTTTATACAGTAACTAGCTTTCTGTCAGCGGTTTCGCCCGCGTGGCAGTGAGTTATGGGAAATCCTTTCTTAGTGTTCGCCTACGTCATAAAAGGAAACCTTGTGCAAAATTTCACTCTCCTTTGACCCAGTAGTTTCGGCTGTGCGTTGATTTGTCAGTCAGTTTCTTCTTTTATATGTATACTTAGATAAAAAGAGGAAAACTACTTATATATTTCTAAATACATTATACATTTCATAACATTACATATTATAAAACAAAGTTGCTTACTGCTGTCCTTATTGTTAGATCTCTAAGAGTACGCAACGGATTTAGATGCGGTTTTTTTTAATAGATAGAGCGATTGAACAGGAAGGTTTATGTGCATAATACATGCGTAATATATTCAATATCACAACCCGTGCGAAACTGGGGCGGGTCGCTAGTTATAGATAAATTACACCCAGACACAGGAGAAATGATCGTGCTTATCACACAAACAGACAAATTCTTGGATGGGAATCGAATTCACGGCCTTCAGCTAAGCAGTCAGGGTCACTGATCACTAGACCAACGGGCCAGTCAAAAAAGTTTTGACCTGATGCTGAACTTCGAAGATACAGAACGGAACTCTTCAAAAATTCATAGCACAATTACTGTCATAACGAGTACAATTGCTTTGGTTATAACTATAGTCAGAAGTATATTCTAGCCGTGTTTGGTATTATTAGAATGGTCATGATAATTTGATGATGGAACCGAATGGCGGAAAGTATATATTTATATTTGGCTGAGGGGCATTACAACTAAACATTTTGGAAACCTTGTTACAAAAAAAGACATAAAAAGTTAAAATTTCTTGTAAAAAAAAAAGTGGAAAATGTCTTGAATTTCGGAAGTTGGTGTTTAATAACGAAGAGGCGAAACTATTATAGGAACACAGACTTACGATCTGTGAAACACGTAAGGGTATCGTGTTGAAATTTAAACTGTAGACGTAAACCTGCGGTAAAAATACGGCCATTTACGTCGCATAAAAATAGTACATTTTGATACAAGTGCAGGAAGTTTGCCATTGCGACCGGGGCGAAATTCACACGAGCCGTAGGCGAGTGTGTTATGGAGCCGAGGGCTGCAATGACAAATCTGCACGTGTATCAAACGACCTTTTTCAATACACTTACGACTTGTGAAATAAAGAAAGAAAGAAAAAATGTTTAATCGTATCTCAAACATACAGTAGAAATATAAGAAATATAGCATTCAAATCTGCTTTGGTCTGTTTGTAATTTCGTGGGGTCGTCCAGCGACTCTGGGGGACGCCTCGCGCCTGATTCGATAAACTAAGTAAAACAAAATAATCACCCGTGACCGTGACGATAAGGAAGGAATAAAAAAGCCCTTGTTGTGATAAACTCAAAAAAGCACTTGGGTGATATACATGCTATATTGAACCTAATAGGAGTGCGATAAGAGGCAGTTTTCGAGTAAGTGTATTGAAAAAACTATATTTCGACACTTTTCAAAGGTATCAAAATTCACGGGAACCCCATGTTGACCTAGAACCCTGAAATGTCCCATGAAGCAAGACTATAAAGCAGAAGTAAGGGAATAAATCTGAAAACAGAAAATTTGTGATTTCGGCCCAAAACAAACTTTTTTCTATATGGAAACATCTTTGAAACTCAATTCGGGAATTGAATTATTTACACAAATTGACTAGTACAGAGACTTCAGTGTGCGAGTCCGACACGCGCTTGCCCAATTTCTTTTATATATGTATAAGTAAGAACATTAAGTTCAAAAACTACGAAAACTGACTTCAAAAATTCTTTTACTATTAGATACAAAGCCTCATTTTATTGAATAACACTTGCTATAAATAGTCCAGTCAAAATAGACTAAATTATGATTTCAGTTTGCATTAATTCCCAACAAGCTGGATTTTTGTGCAGGTCTTGAATACATCATTACAAATGATATGTCAAAAGTCTCCATCGATCCCGCTTGTGCGTTGTTTTTTATTCGAGGTCAAAAGTCACGAATTTGCGTTTTTTGCGTATATCTCTGAAACAACGAGATCTATCGAAATATGGTTCAGACAAAGTTTGTAGATCGTAAAATTGTCTACAAAAAAGATCTCAACACTTCTCTTCTACAAAGCATCGTTTTCGAGATATCGTGCCTTAGATCGCAGGCAGTCGCATTTTCGAGTATGCACACATACGTAATTGGTACATACCGATGAACAATACAATCCAACTTTTCTGCACCCGCAATTGTTTGTGCAGCCTTTTTTGTTTCATTCAATTACAAAAAATTGTATTGAGTAATTTTTCAGGAGCAGGTGGCATTAAAGTATGGATTGGCTCCAAACTATTATTCATCAATTTCCAACCCCAATCTTCAGGATTTAGATTATTGCCTAGCCACACTTGCACTTGGTAGAACACACGAAACAAGTGTTGATAAGCAGAAGCAGATGTTGGAGGGAGACAAGATAACTGCACTCTCTTATTTTTTCTTATATTTTTCACAAAACAACTTATATTGTGGACTGTTCCTACTGCGGAAACCACGTTAAATAAAACGCGCCGAGTACCTCAGAGGTGGTGCGAAAATGTGTGCATATATATACTCGAAAATACGACCTTCCTGCTGTCTAAAGTCACGATATCTCGAAAACGATGCTTAGTAGAAGAGAAGTGTTGAGACCTTTTTAACCGACTTCAAAAAAAGGAGGAGGTTCTCAATTCGATTGTATTTTTTTTTTATTTTTTTTTTTTTATTTTTTTTTATGTTTGTTACCTCAGAACTCCGTTGTTTATGGATGGATTTGCAAAATTTTTTTTGTACTTGAAAGGATATGCTTCCAGATTGGTCCCATTTTTTTCAAAATCGAGTTTTGATGATGGGATCCATGAGAAATCGAGTGAACTCCTCAAATATTATAGGCAACTATATAGTTTTTTTTTATATTTTCATCGAGAACTCAAGCATTTACAGTTAAAAAGTAACATTTGATGAGGTGGAACTGGTGAAGAAGATCAGAAAATGGCTAACGAAACTTGATACTCGCATAGATATCACAATCAAGGTAGTTAAGCAACTATGAAAATGCACTATAAACCAATGATCTTAAAAAATGATGTTGAAAAAGTTATCATCGAACTTATCTGATGATGATGAGCTGGAAGGTAGGCACTGGAACTGCATAACTAATTAATATATCCTAGCCGTGTTTGGGCTTGTTAGAATTGTCATAAGATGCACTTTGGCTGTAAGGTACTATTGAACTGATGTGATGATGAAGCTGGAAGGTGGAAGGTCGGCTTGGAAACTTCAAAATAAAATAATGTATCCTACCATTGTTTGAGCTTATTAGAGCTGTCATGGGCAATGCTGTCAAGAGCAATGGAAAGGGCTATGCTCGAGTTTCCTTGCGTGTTCGAAACAGAAATGAAGAAATGCGCAGGAGAACCAGGGTCACCGACATAGCCCGAAGAATTGCCAAACTTAAGTGGCAGTGGGCAGGGCACATTGCTCGTAGAACAGATGGCCGATGGGGCCGAAAGGTTCTAGAGTGGCGACCGCGCACCAAAAGACGCAGCTTTGGAAGGCCTCCCACAAGGTGGACCGACGGCCTGGTGAGAATCACGGGAACGCGATGGATGCGAGTCGCACAGAATCGGTCGTTATGGCGACGCTTGGGGGAGGTCCATGTCCAACAGTGGACGTTTTCTGGCTGAAATGATGATAATTTAGAGAGCTGTCATAAGATGTACTCATGAGATGAATCATAAGTATTTCATGCATCATATCATCTCTCCACGGGATCAAAACGATTACACTGTAACAATGTACCTTTAATATGTATTCCTACTTTTATGACATTGGTAACTTTTTCAAAAGAAATGTAGGAACGATATTGACTTCGTTGCCATAACACATTATAATGAAAAACACTAAACGGCTACAAATAAAAAAATTTTTTACAAAAAAAAAACCGCCTTCAAAAAAAGACAAACGATAAAAGTTCCTACACTAAAAAGTTGAAAATAAAAATTTGAATTACTGTAAAGAAACTTAATTTATAGGTAAAGTTATTTGACATTAATACTTTGCAAATATTCAAAATTTATTACTTCTTTTTGGAGTCGGATCCATAACGTTAATACTAGGAACAAACATAAATTTGTGGTTCCTACAACCAGGCTCAAAAAAATTGGGGGCTCATTTAGATGCCAATGTGTACACTTTTATAATAAGCTTCCCAGTAACATTCAAGAACTTAGCCTGAATAAATTTAAATTGTTTGTAAAGCGAAAACTTTATCAAAAGGCTTTTTATACTGTTAAGGAGTATCTTGAGGATAAGACGGCTTGGGATTGACCTGCTCCAGCACTATTATTGTAGTTGTATTTTATTTTTATTTATTTATTTTTAACTTTGGGCTTGCAATAATTTATTTTGCAGTTACATTTTTGTATTTTTTTTTACTTTTTATTATTGTGAATGTGGGGACTATGTCGATTACTTTTCCTTTTCCGTAATTTTAATATGATGTCTGACAGATTTGAGTATTTGATGCGGCCTACACAAATGGTATTGATCGTCAAGTCGTTGAGCTCCTTAGTAGTCCTAAGTTTGAGCTACACGAATACTGACAAATGCTTGCACTGACTGGACAGGTCCACTCAAATCTGTATGGTTCTAAAAGACCATCTCAGACACTAATCTGCATGGTTCTCATATGATTTGACCAATACATGGTTACTGTATGGACTTAAGAGACTTTGACCCCTGAGTTTGTTTCGGTGTTTCTTCTCAGGGTAGTCAGCTAGGAAACACTGGACTCATCTAGCTTAAACTGACGAAAAGAAAAAAATATTGACGTGTAAAAGTGTTATTTTAAAACCTATTTACAAAATAAATATCATTTATCATTTACACAATTTTTCGCGCTGTCCGAGTTTGTTCATTCAGTCTGGCCCTCCTAAAAACTTTCCATTCAAGACTTTACAGCTTCAATATAAGTTGATATTGCCTTTGCCGTTTATAGCGAAGTCGTCTACAGTTATAGTAAGAACATTATTTATGCAAATCCACTTTCGTTTACCTTAACATACCTTTAATTTATCAAAGCGTGATATGTACTATCTAAACTCGAAAAGTTGTGTTTCCATTTCACGATAAAATGGTAATAAAATTTGTTTTAACATTGCTGCTAATCGTACAATAAAGCTCTGCTGTATAGCCGCATTAAACCGTGTAATCAGTTTAGCCATAGGCATGTAGTCAGACTGTGGTGGTCAAAATAGAAATAAATAAAATCAAATGGCTACTCTTTCCCAGAATATTGCTGCCTATCCAGATTACCCAGTGGTAATCTGGATAGGCTGAAATGGGCGAAAATGGCGGAAATGGGGATAAGGTAAAAAATAAATAGATAAAAAAATTAACTAAAATATATAGGTAAAAAAAACTAATGCTTGACTGCGATCCCACCTGATTGTAAGCAGTGATGCAATCGTTGATGTTAAGGTACACTAGTATATTAAGAGTCACTTCAGCCTTGAAAATACCTAAATTATAATCGGACGGAAAGACAGCAGCTGGCAAACTGTTCCAGTCCCTCGATGTACGCGGCATAAACGACGAGGCGCAACGTTTAGTTCGGACCGTATATGTCTTAACAATATAAGGATGGATATTCGGCGTACGGCGGGTTGTCCGACGGTGTTGTGATGGCGAAATTAAATCCTGCAATTTCCGCGCACACTCAAAAATGCATCCTGTTAAAAACCGAAAGGCTACTCTACGCCTGTGCTCGAGGCTTTAAAGATTGGACTTAACCAAATCTGGATCACCATTTAGCCTCTCTCTCCCGTAGCTTTGTACCTAAGTACCTGTTGAACACTTAGAGGTACCTATGTTAACTGTTAATTCCTCAGCCATACAGCGAACGCCGGCGTTCGCGGGTACTATAGCGAACGCCGGCGTTCGCGGGTATTAACGGAAAGTTATTTATCTATAAAAACTTTTTTTTTACGTTCTTGGATAAATATCAAAATACCCTACAAAAAAAAAATGAAAAAAAACATTATTTTTTTGAAAAATTGACAACGACAACGCGTTTCGCGAAATCATGAGCGCGAGCGCCGGCGCTCGCTTGGGTGTCAAGGGGCTAAAACAAGGTGTAAACTCCTGCAAACTTTCGTTGAAAAGGGAAGATCCTCTGCTTCCAAACCGAGTTGACAAATTAAGATCGTTTTGTCAACTTCACGCTTTGCCAACGGCCATGCAACCAGTTGCTTTGTTCTGACGTCATCTCAACGCTCACCAGTTCACCACAGTCACCATACACTCATCTTACGTGGTCAGAACAAAGAGGTTAACGGCGCGCCGTTAACCTCTTTGTTCTGACGCGGCGTGGCCAATTCCAAGCAATCCGACGTTCACGAAACGATCGTAACTTGGCTAGAAATGCTGGTGTTGTGTCTGGTCTGGACAACTGGCCGGTAGATTTCGGAATAGGACAAAATCAGATATTTTTTTTTCATCGCTCGATGAAGGATTTTTGCATTTTAGTTCTTTTGCATTTTCAGTTCTTATATGGCGAAATGTCACTTGTATTATGTTACTATCAAAAATATCCGTATTTTCGTCGACACAATCAAGGATATTTGCGAAAATTCTTACTACTGCTGAGTTTACAATCAGAAGCATTAAGATATACACGTATTTTCAATCTATCTTAACTTACCGTAATAAGAGACATAATATTAGAAAGACAATAGGTATGCTAACATGCGTTCTCGTGGGGGCTCAAGAGTTCAAGAAATGAGTTTACGATAATTTAGTCTTAATTAAAGCCAATTTTACACTTATTTTTGAAGATGAAGATGATGAAAGAAGATGGATAGAAAATGTGACAATGTATAATATCAGCTCGTAACTGTACCTAATTTGTAAAATAAAAAATATGAAACACAATCTTCAGATACCAATGAAGGAAATAAATATTATGTATTTTTAACGACAAAATTGAAATCACAATTTAACCACAGTATTTAAAGGTGTCTTCGCAACCTGACTTTTCAGGTGGCGGGCATGGGGCATCTTTGGGTGGTTCAACTTTTGGTACGGGTACAGGGTCTTGGCGGACTTTGCTGCTTTGGAGACACGGGCCTGGGCGAGGCCCAGGGCTTGGGCGTTTACGGTGGCATGAGGGGGGCGGTGGTATTTTTTTAGGCGGTGCAGGTGGTGGGCATCCTCCGAAGACCGCGGATGTTTTGGCAAAATGAGCCAAGTCATTAAACAGCTTCAGCCCAATAGTGAACCATAGGACACTTTTAAACAGCGACCACTGGTACGGATCGTTGCAGACTCTTTTCCAAAATACGCGCAAGATGCCGATATACTTATAAACCTTCTCACGGAATATCTCGAACCTCTGCAAAGAAAAAAAATACAATTAGGTATCTATTTAAGAAATAATAGCTGAAAAAGTAGAGGTTATTGTTACGAAGCCTAAACTAAAGAAATAATTCCCGGACATAGCAACAGGGACGATCAGCAACACTCATAACATGGTATACTACATTAGTCATTTAAAAACGGATAATAATGAAAATCTGTTTCTTTTTTCTTTCTTTCATTTAAATAATTTAGTCATTAATTGTTTACAATCGTTGTCGGAACATATAGTATACTTATTATATATATTATTACTTATATATAATTGTATTTTCTATAAACTAATGCTCGACTGCGATCCCACCTGATGCAATCTTGATAGTGAGGCGCATTAGTTTATTAAAAGCCTATTCACTCTAGCCTTAAAGACACCCAAAGTATAATCGGATGGGAAGACCGCAGCAGGCCAATTGTTCCAGTCCTTCGATGAGCGCGGAACGAATGATGAAGCAAAACGCTTAGGCCAAAACGTAGAGGTTCGTTAAACCACGTCAGGATGGATACTCGCCGTGCATTGGGTTCTCCGATGATAGAAAAGAGTTGGAGGAATCAACTCATGCAATTCCTGTGCACACTCTCTAAAAAGCAACCTGTAAAACACCGAAAGGCTGGCTAACCTACGCCTTTGCTCAAGGCTTTGAAGATATGGCTTTAATAATGGCAGATAGCTATACCGGAAAGACCCTTTTAATTTTCTCATATTTTGCTGACTAACACGTTCGCATTAGTTTAGCGTAGGCGTTCGTAAAAGCTATGTGTTCCGTAGAAACTGCATCACCCCAGCCATACTCTAGTCTACTTGTAATAAAGATGGAAGAAAAAATTCAGGGCAATTTTAAATGCTCATATAAGTTAACAATTCTGTATTTGCATGAAAATCTTTGTTAGTTAATACTAGCATTTCAACAAGGTACAAGGAAACCGAAGGAATACGACTCATTCATCTGGCCAACTTCTTTTTATATCAAATAAAAAGAAATTGGCCTTCTGTCAGCGGCTTCGCCCGCGTAAAAGTAGGCTTCTCCATACAAACTTTTAGACCTCCATTACATCCCTTTAGGAGCTCAATTTTGAAAAACCCTTTCTTAGTGTTCGCATATGTCATAAAAGGAAGTATTGTGCAAAATTTCACGCTCCTAGGCCCAGTAGTTTTGGTTGTGCGTTGTTAGGTCAGTCAGTCAGTTCTTCTTTTATATATTAGTGGTTAAATCGGTTAGGATTATACCAAAGTATTTTATTAAAAGTTAGTAAGTATTTTATTTAAGTTAAGAAATAAATGAACTAGAAATAAGTAATAATCATAATAAATAATAATCATTGTTATATTCTTAGGTACATAACAATTATTACTTAATTCTCAATTCTTTAGAACCAACATTTACCAGTCCACATTGGTAAAACCTAGCATGTACTGAATTGGAATGGTAAAAGCCCGAAAAAATCGTCCCATTTTAATAAAAACTTACATTTACCAACTCATGTCGGTAAATCTTAGGTTTTACTGGAAAATCTTAAGATTTGCCATAGTTCGGGCTTTTACAGTAACATATACATAGGTACTAACACTGGGAGGAGGATCGAAGATGCTACGATTATGGAGTCGTCGACCTCGGGCTTCTCGCTCTTCCCTCTCTCTCTGAGCTTCCTCGTCTTCATCGTCGCCATCATCCCCTCGCCTGCGGCATGAGACGATAGAACATGCACACATTACTAGTAATCGAGCCTTCCCAACCCTTTTATGATGTCATACAGATCACAGTCTCATGTCTTAAAAATTGAGTATGAACTCAGACAACTAAAAATCGCACCAGAAACTGCAGTTTTCAACCCAAAAACAAAAAATAGACTAAAAATTGTTCTGCGAATATTTTGTCACATCAACATGTCAAAAAGCATAGAGTAAAATTTATTTGCGAGTAAAGAAGGTATATACCGATAACGACAGACAAAGAAGATTGTCTTATTCTTTGAAAGGACAGAACAAACCAACCACAACCAACCAACCAACCATATTGTCTCTTCACCACCACAGGTTGACTGGTAGAGAATGCCTAAGGCATTAAGTCCGCCTTTGTACCTTGTGTTGTATGAAGAATAAATAAACAAATCTGGCCCCCTATTCTCTGATAAAATATCCTTCAATGCAGCGCTGGCCCAGCGACGAAATAGATACATTCAAATCACTTAAAAATTCAATGTTACCCCTATTTCGATTTCGTCCATGCGGCCTACGCTGCGCTCAAGGCTGCTTAGTTAGAGAATGGCACCCCTGCACGTCACAGGTAGATGGGTATATAGGTATAAGTAGGTAGGTAGGTTTTGTGGTAGGCATTTAATGTACCTAACTAGAAAATCCTCGTATCGATACTAAAGTTTTTGTCTGACCTGAGATCCTACTACTACCTCTTAATGCAATCCACTTTACGAGCTAAAGAGAGCTGTTTAAGGGCTAGGGCCCCCCTAGCCAAGTTCCCATTGTTTCTTTAAAAGTTAGCGCTTGTAGATAGCCTTGCTCCCAATTCGTTTATTGTGTCCGTGGCCAACTACAAGCGCTAACTCTAAACGGTACCATTCTAACTTGGCTAGGGGGGCTGACTTTCTAATGCCCCCAGTATATGGTTATTTGAATAGCTTTGTCGTTTACCAAGTTCTGATCTTAAAAGATATAAGACATGAAGGCCAGAAAAGAAGGTGATTCACATCCAGGGTTCCACATAAGTATTTTTATTATCCACGTGATTCCCCTCGATGTCAGATTCTCCTAACCCCCGAAATGAATTAAGTGTGGTTTTATACAAATAAATGACGAAACAAAATAAAAATACATGGAAAACCATTGTCAGGTGAATACTAATAGTTCTGTGGCATTTGTTGCACTAGACCTACATTCATTGTGTGTCCAATAAACATGTTTATAATGTTTATATTTCTTCCTTTCAAATGAAAAATTTCAGGTACTTACATTGAGATTCTTAGTAGCTTAGCCATTATGATTCAAGGATGAACTAAGCAGATAGTATAAATTAATACCGAGGATACGCGGTAGAACTTACTTCTAAGATAATCAAAATAAACTAAAGTAAAAATTTTAAAAATGTGGCATACAAAATGTACAAAACAAATACTGAAAAAAGTCCATTACGTAATATGTAACCAACTCGATTTCCACATTTTAAGTTCACTTTTTTGGGCAGCCGTGTAAAAAGTATCAGAGTCATTACAATGGTCACTAAAGTATTTTAATACATGAATCAATCATAATTCAATGTTACTTAAATCTATATGTTTTTTATCATGATACGTTCGGCAGAATAGTAAAACTACGTTTCCAAGATATATACCTACATAACAATACTACCTTCTGCCAATGGCTTCGCCTTCGTGAAAATCGGTTTACACTTTTGTCGTGGAGTTTCGTAGCATTTTAGCGGACATCTAAACCCTATAAAGAACCTATCCGCCAAATTTTAATTTTCTAGGTATTATTGTTTCTGAGATTTCATGATTAATCAGTGAGAGATACTCGTATTTAGCCTTCATAGATTTAACAAAAATACTCTTAGACATAAAACGTTTTTAGTTTATTCTAGCAATGCTATAGTTCCGCCACCAGCTCTCTCTTTGCACCATATAAGTTACTCCTAGGCAAGCTTACTCCGCCGTCCACCACATCATTGCCTTCCATCTCCGTAAGATAGCGTGAGCCTTATCATTAGTAAAAAAAATGTACAAGACATTTTCAATAACTATATTATTCACTAGACTTTATCAGAATCACAATCAATTACATCATAAGTAACAAGAAGGTTTTCTATCAGGTCTGTTCGCAAGGAGTTGTTTTTATACATTTTCGCTCGGTTTTCAGTATGGAGTCGTTGCGGCTGCGCATCTCCCCGAACAGTCGTAGACCGAGAGCAAACCATACAGCACTCTTGAGGATCTCCCATCTAAAAGGGTCCTTGCACAGTTTTTTCCAAAAACAGTACAGGTCTTCCAAGGTCTTTAAGAACTTTTTTTGCCAAGTTTCAAAATTCGGTCCGCGAGAATACTGCAATGAAAATAGAGTATTAAAGTTCCAAGAGTAGGTACACTTATGAAAGGGGTTTGCGGAGGATGTAATACTCCCTCAGTTTCGACAAGTTTTGTCTGAGTCCTAACCATACCTAACTGCAACTTTTCCATTCTCCTTTCATTTGTCCCTCTTCTAGATAGGTGACCCAGTTGTGGGAAAAATAATGATGATAATGATAATGATTTGAGTTTTAATATGGGACCATCAGTTTGCCAAGATATACGAAAGTGCTCTTCAAAATGTACAAAACAATACTAACTGAAGGACGGGGTTCACGAAACCAGGGTCTAGGACACGGCTGGCGTGGTCGGCAATGGCTGAGCTGAGCTACAATGGCGTCAATCTCATCATCAGGCCTGCTCGAGGACCTATACGCCCAAGAACTTTTCAAACCCGGACTTCTTCGGCTTCGATCACCGCCACATTTAACGCTATCATACGACCTGGGTGCACCAGGGGTCCCAGAGCACGTACGACTACAGGATGAACTCATTATGTCACACTTAATGATTTAGCCCCGCATTTATGTTTCATGGATCGAAGTGATCCATGAAACATTTAATTTTACCCCCCGAAGATAATAAAAGCAATCAGATCCGATGACACGATTTTTGACAACGATCTGTGTCAATATTTTGACAGTAGTATTGTTTCAAGTCTTCATAAAGAGCTTTTTGTAAATAGGTTTCTTTAAATTAATTGCCTTTAGCATCGTTAGACAGGTTCTGTAAGAAGTGTAGAAAGGCAAAATCCCGATAAATAAAAATTTCCAAACGAGTATTAATTTGTATATTCTTTATCCATTAACATTAGAACTTAAATTTAAATAAAAATTAAGGATTGGTGGATATTTATTATTATATCAGATATTTATAAAAGAAAAACTGATATGATAACTCGATGGTCAGAAAAATAAAATATAACATTTCTGTTGAACATAAATAATTTCTAACACAAATTAAGATTGGATTGCAAAGGCACGCAAAATGCCCTTCCAGATATGGCTAACATAACAATGAACCATTTTAAATACATAAAACAACAAAATTAATATCTTACAAGGTCGTTTATAATTAGAATAGCAGAGTTTAATAAACATAATTATACTGGACTAGTTTAGTGAAAACTGAACAAAAATAAAAAAACATCTACAACTCACTGATAGATACTCCTCCCATGACTAGCTCTATAAGATCCCGGTCTTTACATAATCATTCTCAATAACGAAATAAAATACAACTTAGTCTATTAGCTTTACTGTGCAGGGAATCGCTTACAGGTGCCAATCGTCCTGACCACAAGCTCGTACAATGGCTTCAGTCGTATATTTATTAATCGATCTATCTGACATATTACGTTTAGGGTTTGTTCTGTCTAGTCTAACCGGGCCATGTGCGGATCCAATCCGCTAATATTTATATCAGCACATTCAGCAATTGAAACAAAAATCTACCATTGTAGAACTACTACATATTTCAAAGTCTTATACATATAATCGTAATCTATTTGTGACATAAGTGCCAGTACCAGTAACCTTCTTCATTCAACTACAGCGTGAATTAACTTAATACTTGGCACGGCTTCCCCTAATCGTTCCGAGTATTATCACTTGCGTCTTTCCAGGCTCCTCACACTATCAACTGTGCATGTTATCCAAGATCCACTTCATGTAGTACGCTATGTTGGTATAGACTCCTGGGTAGCCCCCGAGACCGCACATCTTGAGGCCAAAGGACACGATACCTCGCTGGACGTACCGCACCCCGTATTTTCCGTAACTGCCAGGGAACATAAGAGGCCCGCCCGAGTCACCTGCACAAGAATCCTTGCCTTTGACCCCACCGGCACATAATTGAGTTTCCTTTACTTGAATGGATCTGTAAATAATAGTAATAAAAATAAACTTAGCTGATAAGTATCATATACATATATTGAGAACAAATTAAGCAAACTAAAGAAAAAAAATGCCTTCTATGACAGTGGTAGTGCAGTCCTAGTGTGAGAGAATCTGCAGGTGGGAGAGACCAGAGTCAGACACGAATTACAGTCTGAGTACGTGAATTTGCTGGTTGGTTACTGACAGCCTTCTTTAACCCACAGCTGTTTATGCCTTCTCAATTACTTCCAATAGTTGCGATCTAGAGCTCATCACTATGAGTTCAGCCGTAATACATCCATTGCTGGACCTAGGCTCTCCCGGGTATCATCACATCAACCTGTCTCGTGCGTCTCGCATTCAGCGGAAAGGAAGACACAGCGTTAAAAGGTGGATCTTCCTACTACTATGCTCCGTATCGATGACCCAGTATTCCTCAGGAATTCAGGATCCAGAAAGAATAATCCAAAATGAGTATATAAATGCTGGCTGGAGGTAATAAAATTGAAACTGACCCTCGATACGCCTTCGTGCACTCCTCTGTGCTCATGATGGGGAGCTCGACGCTTTGCAACACGGGAGACTGCAGCCCTTCTTCCGTGACGCCCCAACCCGCAACATTCGCATTCTGCCCTTGGAGAGTCTCCAACTGAAGCTTTTTAGTGATGGGTAGACACAGGGCTTTCATACTCGCTGTAAAGAAAAGAAAATTAGGAATTAGTACCCAATTGTATTGTTAAAGGTAGACCTTAAGTTTCCAATCTAGCGTTTAGTTGTGAATTTGACTTCTGTTGCAGCGGATGTAAACCACGCGCCAACACGTTTGAAATTCAATGACCTTCAATTTCCTTGGTGGCGTTTAGGATATTGCGCCTCCCAACCAAGGAAATTGAAGGTGATGGTTTATATCAACTTGGTTAGGCCGTTGGTTTACAACCATTTCAACAAGTCTATGCTGTTATAGGTACTCGATACCACTAACATTACTATATCTTGGAGAATATATCGGAGATATTAACTAAATTCTAAAAGTAATAGGAATTCTACCAAAGGCAGCATTACTTACGTAGTGTGAAATTGGCTGGTTTAGCAAGTCGTATTAGAGCTACATCGTCGACAAGTGACTGACGCGTGTATCCAGGGTGTGCCACTACTTCAGCAATCGACACGTTCTGTAAAACAAAATAACATATTAAGTACAGTCACTACCAATAGCCCAAAGGTTCTATGCACACCACATTTTCCACCACCAGGGCGCAACAAAGCGTCACTCAATAACTTGTCTTAAAGCGTACATCGAACTACATTGTTAATGACGAATATAACTTGACTAATGTAGGTTTTAAACATCAGACACATTTATAATAGTTCATCTTGATTTCGACTACTATAATTACGCATTAAACACTGATATAGTCTAGTAGGACACGTAATATTTATCAAGAATCATCAAAAAAGCACAAAAGAAAGGAGGGCTAGGAGATTGGTGGCCAGAATAATGTTTGTACATTCCCCCGTAATTGATTTATTAAGCCATCCTTTTTCTATTATTTTGACTTGTAGTGAAATGTTCAATGAAAAAGAAGTCTGATAATATATCTATAGTAAAATATACCATTTACAGGCACTTTTGAAATGTCAAAATCGAAGCTAATTTGCACTTCACTGTTGGACATAGGCCTCCCGCAAGCGTACACAGTACATATCTGTTTCATCATCATCAAATTTGGATTTCGTTGCTTTGCCAACGCTGCGCTCAAAGCTGTTTTCTTAGAGAATTCGGCCTTGAAATAGTCACAAACTTCTCGGAACCTTCATGCGTTCACAGGACGTACGGATGTAAATACGGACACGGAATGATTTGATTTGTGACCCATACATTTTTATGTTGCATGCATGATTTAGCTATCACTCAGTCCCCGCGCGACACTGATGCGTCATCAATGATTCCGGAACCGAATTACCTGGAAATTGTGAATGTGTCAAACAGACAACATATACAGCTAAATTCCGAATCAAATTAGAGAGAAACGTTTTCTTTTGTTTTAACGCCAGTGGCTACTACTAGTATATACCTAGGTCTATTTTTTTTACCTTAATTCAGTAAACCCTAAGAGGACACCGGTGTCCGCACACCTATTGCCTTTTAATAGTGTCTGTAATACGGTAGTCGAAAGGTTATATCAGGAAAAGAAAATGAGAAAGAGCATCGAGTTTTTAGATAGACTGTTCTGTTAGTTACTATACGGCAGTGATGGGAAAGCATTTCTCATCTGGCCCGCCGACGGTCAGCCAGTATACGGCCTGCGATAAATATATTTCGTCAATCCAGAATTTTTTTAAAGTAGATTATACTTAATAAAAATAAGAGACGGATAGGTAAAGGAACTAGCTAAACTACTCGTAGCTGCGCATGATTGCGTTATGCACACGCACATTCAAATAAAAGTTGAATAGTATTTTTTTTACATTTGCGAAAATAAGTAATGTTGTAATGTTTTTATAATTATGATTAACAAATTTAACACAAAATGCATTTCTTCTATAACTCAAGCCCTCCGCTCCTCCGAATTTTCTTATACTTTCTGGCCCCCATTAAGAAAGTTTGCCTACCACTGCTCTAAAATAAGTACCGGCTATTAAGCAGTAGGTATTAAGACGAAGTGGCAAACGATGATGGTACGAATTTTAGTTAGATCTTTACCTCTATTTTCGGCGCACAGAACTCTGTATCATCTGACATTTCGCAGTCAGGGTCCTGTCTGATGTCATGTTCACCGAGGATGACTCCGTTCAGTTGCAGCCGGTTGCCCAGGAAGGCCACACAGTGAGCTGCTGTCAGGATATACCACTCGTTGATGAGGGTACCACCGCAATTCAACTGTGATCCGCGGGCTAGAATCAAAACGGTTTTTTTTTTTTGTTTAATATCCAGGGAAAGTGAAAACTATTGGAATAATATGAAACAGAAACAAGTTATGTTAGTAAAATGTTTTCAGAAAAATATTAGTATAAGCAGCATGGCCTCTGATTATATTGAAATTCCGAACTACGTCAGCTCAATTTTAGCACTTAGCACAGACGTGCGATCGCCTTTAGGTAGACCGTACGTCCCGATGTGCATTTTATTATTATTATTATAGCTAGCCTGTGCTGTCGCACTGCTGGGCTAAGGCCTCCCTCCATTCTTTCCAGTTATCTCGGTTACTCGCTTTATCTTCTAGGCATCCAGGTCGTCCCGCCATCTCTGTCGAGCATTTTATTATAAAACTAAATATGGCCTACCTGATTCATAAGACAGTAGCACCATCCAAGGCATCTCAAACAGCTGAGTCCTGGTCCCGCCAATAAGTCTGTCGCTATCAATGTTGCCACACTGAATCGGCAGAAGACCTAGGTTCGGATGAGTTTCCACGCCTATTGGCTCGTTCTGATTTCCTGGCGTAGCTCTAGTATAAGGTTCCACATTGTCACTATCAGACCCTATGATGAAATTTTGAGTTGATGGTCTTTCAGTAGGTTCTGTGCTACTCGCAGAAACGCAACACACCTAAAAATAAATAATGATTTTTAAGTTATTATAATTGCCTGAACTTAAATTTGGGTCTTCAATGGGATCGAAATTTAAAAAAGAAATGAACATTTTCTTTTTTGTAATCTTCAAACATATTTCATTCATTAATTGAATAATGACTCACTGTAATGTTGTGGTTATACTAATTAGATAATTTCCTGCAGATAGGTATTGAGTCATTTATGAATTTCAACGAAAACAGAACTTCCAAGAAAGGAATTTTAGGAAATTCCCATGAACCCACGACGCGAAACATAACAAGGTACTTAATGAATGGCCTTCTCACTAAAATAGCTGATGTCTACGAAATATCTCATGCTGTGATTCATTCAGCCGTGTTTGACAACATAGTATCTTAACGTTTTTGTCACCAAAACACACTTAGGAACAAGAGATTTACAAAAGTAGATTTTTTTTCAACAACTTTTACTTAAGTAACGGAGTATAGGTATGCACGTTTGTAGATAGTTTACCGTAACAACATTTGTCTCCTAACAGTTAAGACAAGCGAAACTTTTCTATTTTCATAAGCAAAAGAGATTTAAAATTTTTACCATAGGATCGTTGAATTGGTAACCACATGTCAATTTCTGTAGCTTCATCCTCATGTGTGGCGGGATGGGGTTGCCAGCACGCCTGACCTCATCGATGATGGGCCCACATTGCAGCAAGGGTGTACAGATGCCAAGCTCTCCGTCAGTGAGACAGCTGTCTCCGACATACACTGGAACAGAAGAATGTAAAAGATAAAAGGTCAGTTTGAGTCACTGTGAGAAAATTATAGCAATGTCAGCACTGTAACTATTCACTATAGAAGCACGTAGTGATGCGTTAATTTCTACAGATCACTTAAAAACAAATTTGCTTGACGCAGCTTGTGGCGCAGCGCCAAACCAAATCTATGAAGTTTTCGTTTCGAGTGCAAGAAAAATTAACTTAGCGGTGGTCAGGCGGAAGTGTCTTTGATGGTACACTAGGTGCATCATCTTTTCCCTATTTAGTTAGGTCCGTATAAATTCTAATGAGATTTATCGTCTACCGTTCGCAAATACAAACTGCAGCCAAAGTCATCGTGGAGTTTTTAAAATCTCAACTTGTTCTAATTCAAGTTGATATACAAGGAAATTATATTATTTTGATTTTATCCACGGCTTCGCTCCCATTCTATCCTACTCTCTATAGAAGTCTACCTACCGTACGTTACCTACTTTTGTGTTTGCTGTTTGCAATTCGCGCAGTTTTATGTTAAGACTTAGGGCCCTTATTTGGCGGTCTTATACCTAGCTATTAATAGAAATACTAATGAAATATTAGTAACTGGTCGATCAGTCGGTATTCAAGTTTACATAACGGTAAACAGCATAGGACGTTCCGCTAACAGCGTTAGTTTTACATACTCTTTGGTACATCACTACATTTTTACGGAAACAAGTGGCGCAGGACAAATATCAGTGAAATGTCCTGCATAGCGAAGTGACCGCAAATAATATATGTATGCTAAATATGATTGACGTATCGTCACAATCATTTCAATCAAAACATGTAAATTTTGGGACAATTGGACATTATGTCCTGCCAATATTCGGTGAGTCCACGATCTTCCTTTACCAGGTTTTTTTTGTGGTGGGAAATATCATCGAATGTCGAATCCCGCCCTTGAGCGGAGTAAGGGACAGTGTCAGACTTCTAATGAGTAAACGACCCACCGTTCCTTCTTGCCTTAGTACCAGGGCCCCGGTGTTCCGCTTTCATATCAACCCTTGACCTTAGAACGCTTTGACCTTGCTCTGGACCTACAGGTGCTGACAAGTCCTTGATACCTTTAAGAGTAGTTGAACCATCATATATAGTGTCTATAAGAAAGTCATCATGATGTACTGGCCTTTTCATATTATGCCGGTTAATGAAAGCATGGGTTAATGAGACTATTGTGACTTTCTATATGATTCTGTGCTTTTTGTTTTTCCTGAGTGTCATCATAACACAATACACCAATTTCAGTGTAACATATATCATAAAGAAGCATTTAAGTATGCTTGTTTATGATATGTAAAAACCCTCTCTTAATACAATACCACATCAATCTATCGAAGTATATTGATTCGTTTTGTCATGCCATTTCTTGGCATCATGGTGTCTGCTTTGTTATTACGTCTTTTGTTATTTACCAGTGATTTATGATTATTTTATGTGATTTATTATTATTATTATTTCGTCGATATGTTTTTCGAATTTTATACAAACATTTCTTCTATTTACTTACTAACTATCTATCTTGTTAGATTTTTACATACGAGTAGGTATATTGTATATTGGATGTTTATATACAATTCTTGATGATTTCAAATCAAACATCACGTCTAAACTGCTTGTCCGTATGTTTTGATAAAAATATATGATAAAACTAGACTACTTTCCTATTAAATTGATATACGATTTTTTTTTTTTTTTCATTGATTATGTGTGATTTATTTTCAAAGTTGTATCTAACGCAGACAAAAAAGCAAAGCTCAGGCAAAAATTATGGGGTGTATGTTGTTTATGAATTTTCACAAACTAAAAGATAAATTAACTACCGATCTTTTGATATACCTACGGTTTTTATTCATATAATGTTTGATAAATGAAGGACAAATTATACATTCTTCGAAAAATCTTGATGAGCGAGAAGTGACACTAACTCCTCTTTTGTTCGCTCAAAGTCACTAGCGTTTAGTGTCCCCTTATCCTATGCATAATTAGTAAACACGAGAATTAAGTAAACTCCGTGTCTCCACACTGAGTGTGTTTGTGTGTATTGCAAATTGATGTAAACACAGCTTTAAATTATGGTCATGACACTGGTTTTGAAGTGTTATTTATTTTTATTAATAGACACGTTCAATACGCGAACGTGCCTCATATCATACAGATATACAATGTTAAGTGTAAAATTATCTACATGATCAGCACCTATCATTCCCACTGCTGGGAAAGGACAGAGAGGCCCTCTATGAGGAGCGGACTATAATCGACCATGTGTATCAAGTGCCTTTGTTTTGTAAATACCTTACCCACCTTGTACTAATTAAAGTTCGTTGAATATCTAATTGGATCCAAATTAACCATTTAGATATGGTCATAAAAGGCACATCAACTCAATTAACGTTTCGGTCCATCGCCGTCTCTAGATTAATGTCAGGTGTAAAATCAAAATTCACTTACGGCATTCCGTTTGGAGCAGTAATTGCAGGATCACGGTCACGGTTATCATTAGCTTGAACATTATTAATTGTTTACATCACAGTCTTAGGCCAATTTAAAATAACACTGTTCACGTCAAACACACAAACTTGTATAACACACACACCGACTTATCATAAATAAACGAGTTGATAATCGATCGTAGAAACACTTCAATCGATATTGCCCGTCAAACTGTCGCCGTCGTATTAAACTAATTGTCTGTGCGGATTGGTTATCCGCTGATAAAGCGCGGGTCAGAATGAGCGCTGGTTCGTTTTATACGAGTTTACAAACTCCGACCACTCATGTGTCATTTTCCTTGTGTTGTTGTTTTTTTTTTATCTTTTCAAACTTGTAATTTGTTTTAAAAGGTATTAACGATACCGCTTGTATGAGGAGCTGGTCGAAATGACGTAGAGCGTCATCGGCGACTAGATAAACGAGACGATCATTACCATACTAGTTTTGCGGGGGAACTCGCTCTTTTCCTTGACTCCGTGATCTTCTTGTATATCCACCTACTTTTGGTTGATGATTCTCTCTCGTTGTATGCGCCATTGAATTGGCGTTTAGGTGGTCTGACAGGGTCTCAAACCAGTATTCGGTTTATTTGTAGTAACTTACTCCAGGTTACTTACCCTCGTACTTGTTGCTCAACTAGTTTGCAGAGAGTATACTTTTATATGATTAAAGGGCCATTATTGAATCATCTTTATCATTAATTTAGTCTCACGGGTCAATGAACTTCTTTAAAGAAAAACTGTTTACCGATTCTTGAACAGGCAGCTATAACGTTTTTCTGATAAAAATGTTGACCTCGACATGACATTCCTATACCCTTTTAGATGGAGTGATGACGCAGCAGAATAACAATACCGGTCTAAAAGTGGTGTTTTTATCAAACATTAGACTTTCATTGTGTTGGGTGAGAACAACAATTTCTAGCATTTCTAGCTAGTTGGGCTAACCGATAACACACGGCAGTTAGACTGCGCTGTACGGTAGTATGACGGTGGCACGTAACGGTTGGCTGGATTTATTAGGCGTACAAAAATTCGACAACAATCAGTTTCTTTGCCTGATTTCCATCAGATTGATATGCACCATATAAAGACACGTAGGTATACTCAGCAATTGAAACTGTAGAAAGAAATGAAACTAAAGAAAGAATGAATTTTCATCCATTTGAATAAAGCAATTTAAGAAAGCCGAAATGCTTTTCGATTCATCATGCGGTCATCATAAAATAAAAAATACTAGCTTTTGACCGCGGCTTCGCCCGCGTGGTATTGGGGTTTCCGGGATAAAAGGTAGCCTATGTCCTATTCCGGAGTGTATTCTATGCCTGTGCCTCATTTCATCCATATCCGTCCCGCCGTTTTGGCGTGATTGAGTAGCAAACATCCAAACATCGTAACTTTCGCATTTATAAGAAGAAGAAGATAGATAGGTACTTTATTTCAAAAGTCTTTGTTTTAAAGTTTGATAGCATCGCGTACAACAATACAAAACGACTCAATTTACATATATTCATTTCGGTATGAGTAACTCAATAAGGGAACAATATGTATCTTTATACATCCTTATATTCGTATTCATACGAATACGAATATACCTAATATGAATATATGGATACCCATATGGAGATCGATGCAGCAAGTCTTCTTCTTCCATAGTTATAAATTTCTATTTGCCATCTTTTCAAAAATCACCTTTCTAACCACATAATCTAAACCGTGCGCTAGATTCTGCCATTTTATAAGTGAAATAAATTAATTTGGTCTTTAAGATGAGTTTGAATCTTTCACAAAACTATCAATTGCTTCGTTGATTTGTGTTCTTTAATCAGTGGGTTACTTACTGATTTGGTTTGAACCTTGTTTCTAGTAATAGGGTGCTATCTCCTAATAAAATAACCTTGAGCGTAGCGCTGGGCCAGCGACGAAATCCAAATAAAAACGCTTTATTTTCATGCCAACGCTGCACTCAAGGCTGTTTCCTTAGAGAATAGCACTGCTACTCAGCTTTTATTGCCCGCAGCGTGACATGTCCTACCCCGATAAATGGCCTATCAACTAAAATAATTACCCATATTTTTTCAAATCGAGCTGTAGTCCCTGTAATAAAATAGTTAGCGCTTTCAATAAAACAAACTCTTTAGCTTTATAATAAACTAGCTTTTGTCAGCGGCTTCGCCCGCGTACATAAAATATAGCCTATGTCACTCAGGAGTAAAGCAGCTTTCTATTGTTGCTAATTTTTTTCCAATAGGACCAGTAATTCCAGAGATTACCTCCTATAAACAAAAAACAAAGAAACAAAAAAACAAACTTTACCTCTTTATTATATTAGTGTAGATTTTATAGATTGACTGGCTTTTGTTCCCGGCAACAGATTATTCTACTCTACTCTCTACCTTACTATACCTACCCCAATTTTTTTTTAATCATAAGTAGGTACCTTCTCCTGGCATTAACAAACACAACAAGAATTAGCGAAATCGGTTCAGCTATTCACGTGTTTTGCGCTTACCAATACGCTTTGTTTTTCTTTTTTCTTTTCTTTGCGATTCATTTTTCGGGCACCGTTGTCAACAAGGAACCCTTATAGTTTCGCCAAGTCTGTCTCTCTGTCTGTCCATCCGCGGATAATCTCAGCGACTCTTAGCACTAGAAAGCTGAAATTTGGTACCAATATGTTTATCAATCACGCTGATAAAGTGTTAAGTGAAATGGGGTGTGATTTTTTTTTTTCATTTCTACTGTATCATGTGATACATTGTTGGATAAATATTTAAAAATGATTAGGCGTCCCGTAAAATATTTTTTTGATAATGTTAATCTTACTAATATTATATATGCGAAAGTTACGATGTTTGGATGTTTGTTACTCAATCACGCCAAAACTGCTGGACGGATCTGGATGAAATTTGGCACAGGCATAAGATACACTCCGGAATAGGACATAGGCTACTTTTTATCCCGAAACCCCAACCCCAATCCCAATACCACGCGGGCGAAGCCGCGGGCAATAACTAGTACTTAATATTTTCGGAAATAATGGCTCCAAAAGTAAAAAAAGTGTTTAGTAGATAACGCGTCTCTCTACCTCTAACTTTTGAACCATAAGTTTAGAAAATATGAAAATGATTTTGAACTTTATAGGATGAACAGTTTTTGAAAATTAAAAAAAAATCATTTTTAACTTTTTTTTTACATATTTTACTCTCCTGAACGTATCTTCTTTCACATAAAAATAAAAAAAGTTTACAATCGGTTCGTGCAATCCAACATTACCACCGGGTACAGCGCTATCTCTCGGGATACAGGGTTACTAATTTATACACGGCCTACTTCGTGCTGACGTCGGAGTTTATGGGTTCTGTTACATTATGAGAAATTTGTGAGTTTTGTGACGGACAGGAAACTACGGTATTCTACAGTGAGCGTGGCCCGACACGCTCTTGGTCGTTACAAGATATCACTCGTCAAGTTGATTTGCTTCCACATGACTACTTTTAGTTGGTCAACTAAAGTTAGTCTGGTAGATATTATGTAAGTAATTTTATAACTCAAGAACGGGCTCACCTATCCAAACCAAATGCTTAAGCTTTGTTCGGACTATTTAGTAGATGGTTTATGTTAAGTTTGCACAAAATCGGTCGAGCAGTTCTTCATTTATCACATTTTTCTGTTGCCAGGAACGAAGTCACGGGCAAAAGCTAGTACTTTTATATATACGAATATTGTAAAATTCTTTAACTAAATAAATAAGTAAATAAATCATACTGCAATATATGTAATTTGTTAGAAGGTGGTTGATTTGTTAAAGGTGCTAGTATAGTGAATTTGTAATCAATTTTCAAGGTGCAACTTTGACAAATTCAATTTGAAACACAGCCTTGCGATAAATAGAAATAAACAAATAAGGTTCCAGCCTGTGTGGTAATAAAAATATATATAATACCTATAAATATTTTAATATACATTGTCACTTTTACAAACATTTACTTATTTATTAATTATAATACTTATCAGAAACACCCTTTTGAGACCCGCCTTGCTGTTTTTATTATTTATGCAATCTTCTTCTTGTGTAACACAAACTAACCTAGTTTAAGTAACTTAATGTAACGGATGAGCATATGATTTGTGTACTAATTAATAGAAACACTGACAACGAAACGAATGAGCCTGGAACTCACGACACAGGGAGTCTTAGTGTGAGTTTCAGGAATCAAAACATTCTATGTAATTTCTAAAAATAAATTATTTTTATTCTTACTTTAGGTCTGACGTTGAGCAAACGCAATCCTTTGGTCTTCAGAGATCCTCGCATGAAGGACATTATCTTAGCAGTGTCAATAAAAGCACCAGAGAGTCTTTAAGTCAAGAGTGAAGAGTTTACTTCTGGGTAAGCGTGATTCACTGTCGATCACTTTAGCTTACCTTCAGTTGAGACAGTGGTCAAACCCCTGCCCTGCCGGCCCTGTGGCCTGTCAATAAAGAAAAAATGGTCTTTCGAACTCCACATTAATGAAGTCACGCTGACAAAGTATTAGAATAGACCATAACAGAGCACGGAACACGAAAAGCAAAGTTGACTCAATGCAATTATCTAAATTGCTAAACAATTACACGTTGTTCTATAAAAAGCTGGAAACGCTGTGGTTAAAAGTCCAAGAAAGCTGTTTTGTAGTTCATTGAATTATGATAGGAAGTTCTCTGCTATGGCCATGGACCATGCTCCGTCCGTGATTGGTTCTAGAATCTATGGTTATTGGTCGATTTTAAATACATTCCTTTACGTATTTAGAAATGACGTCAATTTTAAAGATCGAAATCGCCAATGAGCAGTTTTTTATTGCTGTGTATATTTTTACTGACAAAAATCGAGGAAGGAAGTTCAAATAACGGTATTGAGTATCGTCAATACTTACTTATGAAACTTACTGACGCAAATGGTTTAAAAAAGAAAGCTGCAACTGTTTATGAAGGATGCAAAAGATCAGGTAAAGTTAAAGGAAAATGCGTAGGATGTGGGCGAAGGCATGCCGTTGGACGTAATGAATTTGCATCCATTAATTCAAACATGATTTTGAAATCCAATCATAATTGATTTTTATTCCGAGATTCCTACCTGATGCTAAACAGTGATGCAATCGTTGATGGTGAAGCACACTAGAACATGTTCCAGTTTTTCGACCTAAGCGGTTTAAACGACGAGGCGAAACGCTTACTCCTGACCGTAGAGGTATCTACAATGTAAGGGTCTAGAAAAATAGTAAATTCGCTATAAGTAACGAAACAAAAGAGAAATTTTATAAGAAATAACATAACATATTAAGACAATGTTGTATCAGTTCCTTCGCATCAAGATTTAAAAGACGCGGGCGAAGCCGCTGGCAGAAGCCAGCGGCTTCGCCCGCGTGAAAATAGGTTTCTCCATACAAACTACCAATGCCCATTTTACCCACATAAGGGCGAAGTTTCATAAACTCCATTCTTAGCGGATCTCTACACCCTACAAGGAGGTGTTAGTTTCTAAGATTTCGTGATTAATCAGTAAGTGGTTTTTCACTTCAATATGTATAGATATCTATCTATGTATAAAGATATTGCAACATTATTTCACCGTCGATATTATGAGGATAAACTGTAATGTGGATTTATCATAAATTGTCTACCTAATAGGAAAATGTCAGTTTAGAAAAACTTGATGCAAAATGGCACCTTGTAGTCTCAAGGTAATTGGACAAAAGCCAACCTCTTTTCTCATCTTATTTATTGTTTAATTAGACTAAAAAAATAATTATGAATTGATGAATTTGTACTACATACGGGTATGGTTCTGGAAAAAATTGTGTCGACACTTAAAAGTTTTAAATTTAAACCCCGAGCCGGAACAAAGGCAAAGAGGTGGTTTTCAGTCAGCAAAAATAGAAAGTCGGGATGTTACGATAATGATAGGTATTACAACTAATTTAAAATAGCTTTCATAGATTTGAGCATGCTCGTCATATAAGTTTCTGAAGGGCTAATGAAGGAATTTACGGTTTTGCAACTTCTACGGACTTCCCTCTCTGGACAGAATATCAGACTCTTTTTCTCTAAAACCCACATTGTTCCTCCAGGTACTCTTTTTTAGAGGGCTACGGTAACTCTTTCAAACCATTCGCCGCCTTAGCAGACACCTAAAACAGCCCCTGTATATTTTTTTGAGACACGTTGATAATGATGATTTTTTTTGAAGCACCTGTAGCCCTACATCGGGCTTTCTACCCGGTCTTGTTCTTTCCCGGACAGCCGGGCCTCAAGCCCGCGCCTACAATGACCCTACCCTTAAAAACGAATAAAATTTAATTTTAAGTACTTATTGTTAATGGATTTTATAATGATTGCAGCAGCGATACGGTAAGGCTTCGTTGCTACCCTAAGTTAGGTGCGAACAGAGCAGAACACAGGCGTGACTAACATCGTTTGTACGCTGCAGAGCACCTGGCGCACGTATGAACTGCACTAGCCTCGCGAACCAAGCAGTCATGAACGTTTGTTCATACAAGAAACTTCATAAACACATTTGTCCGAAAATAATAAACGGATAACAACAATTATGTTTTCGATCGAAAGCCGGTACATGTTAGCATTTACAATCCTGTTACATTACGGCGTTACGGGTAAGTTAATCGATTTATTTCTAATTCATTAACATTGCTAGAATGTTTTCTAAAGTGTGTTTTGATTATTTCACGGTATTAAACATGGAGCTGCGAAAATTCGTTTTGATTTTACATGTCGCAGAAAAATTTGAGCGTCAGCTGTTTTGAAACGAAATTGCTAAATCTCCAACCACTTTCCAATTAGATAACTTTATTTCAGATTGAATTGAGTTGCTAACCTATCGGCTTTCTATCCATTTTGAGGAGTTTGCTACAGAATTACAGTTTAGTTTAATTCCGCCAAGCTTATTCCATCATCAGACCACAAGACGTAAGGCGTTGCGGAATTGTGGACAATACGTACAAATCATTTTGGGAACGCATTAGTAGTGCATATAGCTAAGTAGTAGAATTCTCTGCCGTAATCTGTGGTTCCTGATAGTTAAAAACGGGTTTTTAGCCAAAGATTCAAGTAAAATGAAGGCTAGCATGCTCTATCGCATCTATATCTACACGCGATCAAGCGAGAAAAAATAAAGAATTGTAGGAATTGTTCTAGCTATCGTGAATGCCGTCAACCATGAAGGAAACAACTTGGTTATTTGCTTCAATCCGTCAACAGTACCACCAGCCGTCATTAAATAAACCGCTTACGTTATAGTTGTTAACTATTTTCCATCTCTGAATATTTATATTAGTTATTTCCTTCCATTAGTCATGTTATAACATATTCGGTGATTTCTATTTCCTATCTGTGGGATCTGGTTAGTCCCCGATAGACCGATGATCGTCATGATGAACTGTTTACCACGTAATTTCCTTGAATACTACGTAATATACTATGTCCACTTCGTTTACCAAATATATTCTATTCTAATTAAAATAACTCGTAAAGTATATGTGTTACATTTTTTTGAATGCTTTATTCTATGAATATATTATGTTTAATGAGCTTATGCTTATTGTTATGAAATTTTATCACATTTATACAATACGGCCGTCGGATCTTGGCAAGTCTAAAATTTAGAGCTTGAAACCTGTAAAAAAATAAATGGTTTAAACAAATACATGCAGTTAACAGTTGTTGTTGCTATTAAAAACTGTTATTGGCATTTTTTTTAACCTTAGTTTTGTACGAGTTTTCAAGCGTTAAATTTCAGAGAACCTAACTTCAGATTCGCCAAGATTCGACAGCAGTGCTGTACCTACATACCACACTATCAACCTGGGGCCCAAGTCTGCTATTTTCAAAACTATTGACATTCCATGACCATTCCATTGTCATTTTGCTAAAATTTCGTAATCTGTTAATTCATAATGGCCGATCATTGGGTGGTCAGCGGTGTCATAATATAATTGTGGTACGAGCTGTTTTGTAACGAATTTAAAACAATAACTACACAATAAAATTCTAATCGTAAGTCACTGACTAAAGGAACTGTCAACATTTTATTAATTTACCGCATGTGTCAAATATTAATTCGTCATTATGTACGAGATTACCGTTCCAAAAAAAACTTTCAACGAAGTGTCACTGGTTGATCATTGGAAAGTCATAATGACGCCATTATATTAGTAGATTACCAAACTTGTCAAAATCAACAATTTTGAAATCAATGATCGACCATTCTGACACTATTGTAATAGCAGACTTGAGGCCCTGCACTGCTGTGAATTGCAGCCCATTACCTCTCCTAGAGAGGAGGCCTGAGTCCCAGCATTGGGAACATTATAAGGCTATATCTACATAATAATGTTGTGTTTCCTAAAAAATGATGAATCATATTCTGGATTCACAGGTAATTGGCTCCAGTGGCACAATCTTAGGAACAATTTCTTTATGAGATTCGCTCCTCTCAGACCGATTAAAGGTGGGTAATGGAGGTATTTGTCTACCCAAGCAATTGTTTGGTACCGAGAAAATTCTCGGTATCAAATGTACCGAGAAAATTCTCGGTACCAAATTTACCGAGATTTTTGGGCAGGAGGCAATATGAACTTTTTATTTCATAAAGTGTGTAAAAATTCACTCGTTTTTACGGACGATATTCAGTTTCTTTGTAACTTTTGGATTTTAAAATAGAACCTCCTCGATCTTATTGCTTGGGTACTAAAATACATCCAGTATAGAGCATTGTAGCGACCAGTCCCCCCCAACCAAGTTACTATCGTTCCGTTAACGTCAAACGCTTTAAATAGGCCACGTCTCAAATCTCTTTGTTCCGAGTCTGACCACGAAACTAAGCGTTGAGATGACTTTAGTGGTTAAAACAATAGAATTGGGGGCGTGACCAACTCAAAGCGTTCCACGTTATCGAAACGGTCGTGACGTGGTTAGGGGGTTGTGCCAGAATAGAATGATGATTGGAAGCAGTCGATCTCTCATTAAGCATAATAAAGAGTATTTATTTAGTTTGAAATTGCTAATCTGGTAGAGCAAAGAGGAGCAGACTCTTCTATGCTGTAACGGTTTCTGTAATCAAACTTAGAACTTCTGACTTTTGAATTGCGGTCATCTATTACTTATTTCCAATCTTCTTCAAAAGCTGGTAGCTAGAAAAAGCTCTATACAACCCCCTGAATTACATTTCATCTTTAGCATAATGCGTGGTACAGTAGTGACCGTGGGGGTGACACCCAGACTTACGAATCTAGGTTACGGGTTCAAACCCAGTCAGGCGCATTACTTTGTCTAATTTATTTCATCACCACAGCTCTCGAAACGGTAAAGGAAAACATAGTGAGGAAACCGGCATGTCCTAGAATCAAAAATTCGAAGACATGGAACATCCACCAACCCGCACTGAGAACCCTCCTGAATTCCCTCTCCTAGAGACAAGGCCTGAATCCCAGTAGTGGGTACATTATAAGACTGATGCTATGCTATATTTGTATATATAAACACGTTATATATTAGGTACTTGTGTACCTAATATATAACGTGTTTATGAACATTATTATAATTGTTACATACATCATCATCATCATCAGCCTTTTTAATGTTCCCACTGCAGGGACACAGGCCTCCTCTCTCTAGGAGAGGGAATGGGCCATAATCCACCACGCGGGCCCAGTGCGGATTGGTGGATGTCACATGTCTTCGAATTTCTGGTTCTAGATAGAACATGCCGGTTTCCTCACGATGTTTTCCTCACCGATTTAAGAGCAATGGTGATGAAATAAATTACACAAAGTAATGCGCCTGGCTGGGTTTGAACCCGCGACCTACGACTCGTAAGTCGGGGCCGTTACCACTCGGCCACCACTGCTCTCCATTGTCAATAGGACTAAATTACTCATCATGGCGTTTTTTTATGGTGGGCAATAATGATCCAATCCACCGAGGCGAAAGCCAAGGTTGGCAACCGGGACTAATACCGTTAGGATGATGATGAATAATGATCCAATGATGAATCCCGCTCTTGGGTGGAACGGGATAAAGTGTCAGACTCTTACAGACTAAACTCCCCACCCCGCTCCTTCTTTACCCTTCGCAATTGTCGTTTTAACTTGTGAAATTTTTGGGTTGAAATACAACCCGGACCAAACCCAAGTCGTCGTCAGCACGCTCTGTTCCCGCGCGTCTGAAGTTGTCAGCAAAGCCGTAGGAACTCTGCAAAAGGGTCGAAGCCTACTGGAACCCAGGATCTTTTTCTGAATCTTTTCAGGCTCGGACTTTTTATGAAAGGCAACGAAGGAATGTAGTGGGCTTTTTAGTCAGTAAAAGTTTCCGCCCAAGGGCGAAAGATGTCATTGTACGATTTTCAAAAGCGTAAAAAATTCCAGATCTTTCTACTGATCAATGATCTAAGCGTAATTATCATGACAATTGTAAAGATAATCATAATAAAGAGCCGAGGTGTTAGTACATTAATCAAAGCACGTCCACATCCAGCTAAGATGATAGATAAGCTAAGCATCATAGATAGAATCATGCAAATAGGTTGTATACAATACATTTCCGTTACAACCTTTTACGGTATCCAATCAAGTGCTGGTAGTTGGTGTACTGTAATTGAAATGAATTAGCCTGCAGTACAAGTAGTATCAAATATACATGTGATGACTAAATCATTGATCGTTTTAATCCCGTGAAAGGTCGAACCGGTAAATGAAACACTGTCGGTTTCTCTTGCGATTAAAAAAAAACGTTGCCCCACACTAGGAATTACTCCTGTGTAGTATCTATCTGTATTGCATACTTGACAAAAAAATATTTGATCCGTGTGGGAATCGAATCCGCGACCCTCAGTGCAGCAGTCAATCGCTCAACCAACGACCGAACGATGATTTCCCACCTCAAAAAAAATCATGGTACTAATCAAGGGGCCTCTTCTAGATTCCTAACATGGAAAGTTTTTTTTAATGAATTAATATTTTCACAATGAGAAAGTACTTAGATAAGCAAATATCCAAAACCGAAAATATCTGATTTATCAATAGGAAATGTGGAAGGAAAAATTTATTGGAAAATATTTTAATTGCGTCCGACATAATATGACGTAAACTATAATAAACAAACTAAAAACAATTTGGGTCGTCATTAGCGGTCCTAATGACTACGATTGACACAAATCCATCTTCTATCATTATCATTGATTCTATTTTAGTATTATTCTATTCTATTCTATTGACCCTAATCTTTTACTTACAATAGGACACATAGAGTAGCCCTGCCGTAATCAGATTAATAGAAATAATAACATCCTTACCTATACTACAATATTAGGTCCTTATTACATATGAAATTGGTGTTTTGTCGTACTGGCCACTTTAATCTCAAATATCTCCTTTGTGCTTAGGAATTCCAATTTTAAATTTTTACAGCTTGATTTGTTTTTCGAAAATCGAAATCCATACCTGTGTTTTTTCGATCTTTGGTTTTTTCTTTTGTTTTTTATTAAAATATTGCGTTATTTACGAGTAGGTAGGTACGAGTTACGCCTTGGCATCAGTGCTGCACAATCGGCTCGAAAGGGCCAATGATGTGTTAGGCGGTGCTGTCTCAAACGGAAACACCGTGCGATTTTTGGTTCCAACCCGGGAATCTTTAAATCTAGAGTGAATAGGTTACTTCTAGGTTAGCGAGCTCCATTGTCGACAACATCGTCACTTTCCATCAGGTGAGATAGCGCAAACTAATCAACGGTAAAGAAAATAGTTATCCGAGGACAAACCTGCCCATATAATACTGTTAACATTTTCTATTTGTACAGATGACAAAACATTACTATCGGAGGAGATATCGAAGCACCCGGCGTGGGCCAAGCTGAATGTTGCGGATTGTGGAGAGAGTGCTGCTGACCGTATCATCGGCGGCATCAATGCGGGGCTCGGCCAGTTCCCCTGGATCGCACGGCTCGGATACGTTGGTATGTATAGGCCGACCGTCTAACTAAAGGCCGCTGAATACGTGACGGGTTTTTTCACGGACGGGACGGGACGGAACGGGAAATAGGAAAAATATCGTCGTTAAACATGTTTAGACTAAACAGAAAGAAAAGTAATATTGGACGTTTGCATCAGCGTCGATGATGATGTTTACGGTACGTATACATTAAGAATACGTTTTCGTCTTGAACGAGGCAGTCACGTCCCGTTCCCGTTCAAGTCCCGTCCGAGGTATTATCCCGTCACGTATGCAGCGGCCTTTAGTCCTCGCCTGCGCGGTACAGAGGCGTGGGAAGTATGACGACCAAGGGGACTGAGACAGGTGCGGGCGGTGGGGGCGCTTAGTAAGATACATACGAGATGCAATGCGCCAAGATAGTTCCTAAGATATGTGACGTCATAGGAAAGAAATAGTGATTTATACGCGCAGGCGAGGACTCAGTTAGACGGTCGGCCTATAACTATGTATCATCGAAGACACTTCCTAACCACCGCTAAGTTCATTTTTCTTTGCACTTGAAACAAAAACTACAAAGGTTTGACTTGGTGCCGCACCTCAGGATTCAAGGGATTTTTTTTAAGTGATCAGGCAGAATTAACCGCATCGATTCATAATTATGTATCATCGAAGACCTTTCCTGACCACCGTTAAGTTTATTTTTTCTTGCACTTGAAACGAAAACTACAAAGGTTTGGCATGACGCCGCGCGTTTCCGGATTCAAGGGATCTTTTTAAGTGATCAGGCATAACTGACCGCATAAATTCATAGTAAACCGTTATCAAGAAAACTAAAAATCTACATTGCTTGTGTTGTGGATCGTGTGTTAATAATAATGAACGAGATGTTTGGCCTCAGGTACTGTTTGTACAAGAGATGTTACGGAGTTCCTACTTCGGTTCCGATATAGGTACCGAAACTTTCGGTTAAAATGAATCAATCAGAACCGAAGCCTAAACCTAAAACCGAAGGTGTGAAATGTTTCGGCTTCGGAGTCGGAACTCCGTAACATTTCGAGTACAAACAGTACAGGCCAGACAACTCATTCATTATTATTATCAGACGATCCTCAACACAAACAATGTAGGTTTTTAGTATTCTTGATAACGGTTTACTACGAATTGATGATTAATTATTGATCGGTTTATCTTATTTCTGTTCATTTTAAAATGAACAGAAATAAGATAAACGGGCGATATAACAGGGAACTTTTCTTTACTGACATCATTACCCTATCAAACGATCTTCGATTTTGTCTTAGAATTTATTAAGTATTCTAAGTATTTGTCTAGACCAGTGCTGGCCGAGTGGTAACGGCTACCACTTACGAGTTGTAGGTCGCAGTTCAAACCCAGCCAGGCGCATTTCTTTGTGTAATTTATTTCATGACCACTGCTCTCAAAACGGTGAAGGAAAACATCGTGAGGAAACCGGCATGTCCTAGAACCAAATATCCGAAGACACCAATCCCCGCACAGGGCCCGCGTGGTAGATTATGGCCCTTTCCATCTAGAGGAGGCCTGAGTCCCAGCAGTGGGAACAGTAAAAAGGCTATGAAGTATTTTGTATTAGTGCAGCTAGGCAGAGGTCCATTGATTTACTAGATACATTTTTGTTTATAGTATAACTAGCTTTTGCCCGCGGCTTCGCTCCCGCTCTACCCTACCTTCCATAGCTAATTTTCTAAATTTCTTCTTTCGTGAAATTTTCTCCTGACAATTTTATACGTCACATAATGCTCTAAAAATTGTGTATAGAGGACGACGAGATGGACTGGATGTGTGGGGGTGCTCTCGTCACCGACCGGCACGTGGTCACGGCCGCGCATTGCGTGCAGAAGTCAGACTATGGATACGTTCTGTAAGTACTGCAGCCAGAAATCTTGTTTTTGAAAACCAGTTAGAAATCCGAAAGGTCAAAATACAAGGTTAACGGCATTTTTACGCCACTTGCACAAAGCTACTTTTTTTAAAACGACTGGATTAAAGAACTGTTTAGCTTGTTTCCCGTAGAGAGTGGTCCACCTTCCAACTTATACCTCATCTCATATCATATCACCTGCATAGGATTTTTTTTTTATGGTAGGTCAAACTTTTATTGACTAAACAACCTACCCCATTCCTATGTATGTCGCCATCTCTACCAAGGTTAGAGCCTTCCTTTCAGACACGAACCCTTAACCCCAGTTGGCTTCTGCAGGGTCCCTACGGTTTGCTGACAACTCCTTGAGGCGCGGGAACAGTGCGCGGCGTCGGCTTGGTCTGGGCGATTACCAGACGATCGCAAGCTCACCTGCATAGGTTCACTTTTGAATCTTATGATTAGAATCATCATCGGCCGGAGTCCTGAATCATGATGTACAATAGAACACAATAAAACTTGATTGTACCCAGAATAGTAACAGAAACTAAAAGTGAACAGGACCTTATTTTGTACCTGAATTTTTGGCCAAACATATTTAAAATAGGTACATGTATGTATATTTTTATACTATACCATAACTCCACCACTACACAGAACTACAATCCGAGTGGGGGAACACGACACCCGGACGGACCCTGACTGCGAGCTGAAGGTATGCGCCCCCGCCGTGCAGGACCGAGCCATCAAGAATATCACCAGCCATCCACTCTTCAACAAGCCAGCCTTCCACAACGACATCGCCATCATTGAGTTAGAAAAACCTGTAACCCTGAATGGTAACTGACTTTGATGTTAATTGCATTTTCAGAGGTTAAGCTTTCTTACCATAAACAACAGATAAGTATAATGTCTATCTAATTTCGCTACTTGCGTATACATATATGAATTCCAGTTAAAGAAAAAGTACTTTATTTTTAAAAAGTACTTTATTTTTAAAAAGTACTTTATTTTTAAAAAGTACTTTATTTTTAAAAAGTACTTTATTTTTAAAAAGTACTTTATTTTTAAAAAGTACTTTATTTTTAAAAAGTACTTTATTTTTAAAAAGTACTTTATTTTTAAAAAGTACTTTATTTTTAATTTGATTTTTACATATAATAGATCGGATAGGATCGACCCTCTACTACAGGATTAAAATTATCAAAGCATTGTATATGATTCGTCTCTGTTACTGTACGGTCGTTCTAACTTGGCAAGCCTGAAGTTAGGCTCTGCGAGCTTTAGCACTTGTGCACTCATACAAAAATAAGTGATTAGGAACTGTTATTGGCGTCATTTTTTTAAAGCCTTTATTATTTTACAATTCGCAGAGCCTTACTTCAGACGCGCCAAGTTAGAACGGCCGTACTGTTCTCGTAGTTTTACACCCGTATTCACAAACGTTACTATGCAGTCTCACAGTGCTCGCGAGCGCACAGGGCAAGGTTTGTGAACTACGCAACACAAACGAACCAATCACAGAGCCTCTATTCAACGCTGTGCGTTTGCTTAGTCAAGGGTCGTTTGAGTATTGTTTGTGAATACGGGTGATAATCTGAATGTATGTAATCCGTACTTAAAGATTACATCCATTCAAATTTAATCAGTAATTCCAGTAAATCGTAGACTTATCGAACGCCAACAGAGTTTTCAGCCCTTATATCGCTTTTTTCGCTTTGCCGCTCCACGAAACATCACATTGGATTGCTTTAGATGAGGCAACAAGCTTTCGCACCACGCTCGAAGTAGACGATAGGTGAGTCGGGAAGGCCCACCTTAATAAATATTAATCAGTTGATTGTTTCAAGACTACGTGGTGCCCATTTGCCTACCACGCACGGCGGAACAGCTGGCCGACCTTCTTGTTGGAGACCAGATGACAGTGGCTGGCTGGGGCAAAATGAACATGACCACAGAGGAACGTGCCACAATACTACAAGTTGTTGGAGTGAGTATGACTCTGTGTAATTACAGTTTGTATATATTTATGTAGTTAGAGCCGGTTGTAGTTACAGTACGACCGTCGGATCTTGGACGATCAAGCGAGCAAGTCAGAAGTAAGTCACTCTTAAAAAATTAAAACATTTTAAAAAATAAATGCTAATAACAGTTTTTAACAGCAATAACAATTGCAAATTGCATTTATTTATTTAAACCATTCATTTGTTACGAGTACTTAAGCGCCAAAATTCGCAGAGCCTAACTTCAGACTCGCCAAGATCCAACGGCCGTACTGCATAGAGTATTTTATGGGTAGGCCTATGTTTATGTCGACTTCGCTTCGCAGCATCGTTACCACAATTTTATTCTTACAAAAAACAAGTTTTTAATGAAAATATTTTTTTGACGTGACAACGTCTTAAATTAGGTTGCGGCTGGGAGTCACTTATGAAAAAGTGTAACGCTCGGTAACGTTACGATGAGTCACCGAACGAGAGAGAGGCCCGCCGAATGCCTTGCGTCTCTCTCCCACTCAACTATGATCGGTCTGCCGCGCGCGCAGCACTAGAGAATTAGGACGTTGTCACGTAAAATCTTCGCCCGTAAAACCGACTTTACAGGCAACCATTTTTTTTTCATAACAAGCTTTTATAGCAGCGGTCTATAATTATATAATTAAAACTCGTCAAGACGATTCACACGAGTCCAAACTCGACGTGGTTGTGCCGTTTAATTACAGAGTTCCTATGGCTACCTCGTGATTCCATCATCAGATCAGCTCCATGTCATCATAATATTACATTGTCATCCGAACTAAACGTGTATACCAAATTTCAGCTCAATCGGAAACCGGGAAGTGGATCATAAGTTGCAAGATTTGATTACAGAACGACAGACAACGGGACAGGTGAAAGTAAATAAAAGCTTGTAATAAAAACCGGGCACGTGCTAGTCGAACTCGCGCACTGAGGGCTCCGTACAAACTTACATATTTATGAAAACCGCTCAATTCCCGAAACAAGTTTCGAAGCTTTTTCCGAATATCATTTTTTTTATGACATAGCTACAAATACGCAGTTTTCAGATTTTTTATGCTATAAAACCATGCTTCATGCCAAATTTCAAGATTCTAGGCCAACGGGAAGTACCCTATGAATTTTGATTACTTTGAGAGTGTCGAAATGTACGTCTTTTGCGACATTAAACGACCGTACTTTTGAGGTTTTTGACTGTTTCACAGCTTTAAGAGATCGCTGACTTCAGTATTACAATGTATAACGATATTAATTTCAACTTGATACCTCCACGCGTTCCCGAAATAATGAGTCTAAGCAGACAGATACATAACAGAGTGATCCGTTTTTTTCCTTTTGAGGTACAGAACCCTCAAAGCTAACTTTTATTATTTTATGTGATTTATGTTTTGTTTTTAGAGTAACTTTCAAATATTTCCGTGATGTAATCTCGTAATATACACGTTTCATATCTTAATTTGGTCCCATTTATGTTTTGCTTTCAGAGCCGACTAATTTATATCATGTTTTAATTTTAACCCAGCGGGTATGATTTATGCTTAATTTTAATAAAATATTTTTTCTTGATATTCTCGATATTTTCCAGCCAGAGGTTCAAAATAGTTCAAAATTAGTGGAACGACGGCGCCATAAATAAATTACCTAAATTAAATTGGAAACTTGTCGACGCTTCATTGCTTGACAATGACACACATCTAGATAGGTAGGTTAGGGATTAAAATTGAGAAGTTTCCAAATGATCCATTTCATAACGCGTCAAAAAACTCTTCTGCATCGCTGCCGACTGTGCCCCAAAAGTGCCCAAAAGGCTGGCAGTATCGCCACGCTGTATGGCAATGCTTATTCTTTGCCCAAGGTAATTAAGGTAGTTTTTCATAACTAACATACTTTTTTCCATTGTTAGATTCCAGTAGTTGATCCTGCGTTATGTGACACGTTTGGCAGGGGGTTCAAACTATCTGAATCGGAGATCTGCGCGGGCGCAGAACACAATAAGGATGCATGCGGGGGTGATTCAGGTGGTCCGCTTATGAAGGTAATTATGTTTTAAATCTTTAGAGGTATTATTAATAACTAAATAAAAGAATAATTTTTCCTTGTGGTAAAAAAAAAAACAGAAAATTATATTGATGGCAGCCATTTGTAATTTGTTTGCCACATTCGAAATTTCTAAGACCAGTTACGTAACGGTTTTATGATATACATACGTATGTACGTATTTATTTATTCACACATTTTTGTGCCTTTCTTTTTACCACCCTTGTTTGACTGGTAGAGATTGCCTTAGCATTAAGTTCGCCTTTTTAATTTTGTGTTGCATGAAGTTTTAATAAACAAATGTACCTATCTGCTGACCGTACAATATCTTAGTTAGTCATAATGATAATGGTGATGGTTATGATCTGTCATAAGTTCATCGTTAATAAGAAAATTAATATTTACAGATAATTGTATTTAGTCATAAGTACTACTGACCTGACTAATGACTAAATATGTTATCAAGTTGAGGAACATTGGGCAATATTACGTAGGTTGGGCGTTACGCATCATTTTTAGGGACTTATTGAGATTTAACTGCATCGTCATTGTATCGCAAGGAACATATTAAAATATATCTGTTATTTATTTATTTATTGTGCACACCTACCACAGTGTTGTCTTTTTTAACTCAAAACTTGACTGGTAGAGATGCCTTCTAGCATTAAGTCCGCCTATTTACCACTACTGTACATGAAGTTTAAATAAATAAACATATCTAACAATAAAATTAATATTGATATTATAATATTTTTTTAAGGTAGGTAAAAATCATCAAATGATGAATCCCGCCCTTGGGCGGAGCAGGAAACAGTATCAGACTCTTACTGACTAAACATCTCCCCCCGTTCCTTATTTGCCTTTCGTACTGGGGCCTTCCTTTCATAAAAAGACCCTAGGCCCCACTTGGCTTCGAACATTCTGCAGAGTCCCTACGAGAACCGATCCGATCATATTTTGCCAGCCTAGGACGTTAGATACTTGCATCGACTTACTTGCAATTCGAACTACAGAATAGAAGAATACTGTTACCAAATCTTCTGTCCTGTGATTCGGTCGCACACTGTTTAGTACGGTAAAATACAAAGTTTTAAAACGTATGGGATAAACCGGCCAAGAGCATGTCGTTCCACGCTCAGTATAGGGTCCCATAGTTTTCCGTCCGTCACAAATTTCTCACAATGTAACAGAACCTCTAAACTATGACTTAAGAGCACAAAGTAGCATCAGCCTTATAATGTTCCCACTGCTGGGACTTCCTCTCTAGGAGAGGGAATGGGCCGCAACCCCCAACTTATGTCTTCGCATTTTTGATTCTAGAAAATTCCGGATGTTTTCCTTCACCGTTTCGCTGCTCTCCAGCAGTGGTGATGAAATAAATTACACAAAGTAGGTAATGGGCCTAGCTTTGGTGGAACTCGGGACCTACAACTCGTAATTCGGAGTTGTTACCACTCGGCCATCACTCCTGTAGAGAAATATAAAATACTTAATGTATAAAATATAAGTAAATATTTCTAACCTTGACAATGCGATAAACGGTAGATATTGATTTGTCACGTTAAGCAACTATAAGGTATTTTACAACAATTTAATAAATGTGCTATTGAAAATAAACAAGTTCATGTTTAAACAATAATGCGATCAAGAAACTGCATACTTACATAAAAATCAAATATATTTACCTTTGGTATTTCCCCAAAGACGGATTGATTTTGATCAAATTCCAGTTTTTGTTGTTTACGTACTTTACTATGGCGACTTTTTTATAGATACTAGAAGGAAAGAAAGCTATTATAATTCTACTAGTTTTTCATAATCCTAGTTTTTGGTTTTTATTATTAATAATATATTTTTTATTATTTATAATTAATTGAGACTGGGTTGTTAATATTCAACAACCCAGTCTCAATTAATTAACGGCTATTATTTTCAGAGGATCCGTATTTTCGCTCACATTAGATATAATAATCCGAATAGTCTAACAAATAACAATAAAATCTAATTCTATTATCTCATATTCTTATTCGTGTGTGTTTTCAGGTATTTGATACACCTGAAGGACCCAAAAGCTACTTAGTGGGAGTCGTGTCGTTCGGGCCCACGATATGCGGCATCAAGAAGCCTGGAGTCTACGCTTCCGTACCTCACTTCCTCAAGTGGCTCTTAGATAATCTAGTCTAATTAAACCTTATGTAGCGATATCATCATAATTCCTATTCTAGTTTTATAAATGTACATATATACTGACAAAATATATACAGGTATGTAGTCGTATGATTGTGACTGGGCGCTGATTAAAAACCGTAAAAAAAAACGCCCAAACTGATTTCGTTGATCATTTATTAACTAAATAAACTTTGGACAATCTACAGTGCACAAGTGAGAACAAATTCAATGCATAATAAAAATAATAATATCCCATTATCTAAGGTCTATCGGTCACGGTTTCCGAGTCCGAGTATTTGTCATCGATATCGATTCTGTTCAGGAACTCTGTCACATCTCCCGTGTATGTCTCAGCAGTGTCGTTAATCGATACTTTGCGGGATCGACTTGGACTGTTGTAGTGGTAAGATTTGTTCCTGGAGCTCCGTTTTTTTGTTGGCTTCCTTGGAGACAGCTGCAGTGTGTCTAAAGGTGCTGAGTATGACCTTGGAGCGTAGTACCTCTCGAAGAGCATCGGCTGCTGCTGCACCCTCCCGTACATCAACTCCATCTCGTGAAGGAACTCCTCCCGTCTCATTCTCTCTTCATCGCGTCGAGTTTGTAGCCGCATGGCAATGTCCTCTTCGTGACTAAAACACAAGAGAAGATCCGCATAGCTAACAACGAATTAATCAAGTGATACTTACTTATATTTTTTAAATTTCAGATTTCTCCTATAATTAATCACCTAACTTAAATATTTATTTTTTTGCTATGAGCCGCACCCTTTCTACGATATTAAACACGATATCACAGTCAAGCGCTAGTTTATATCAATAAAAAAAAAGAATTGCGAGGTTATGCACTTCAAAATGTATCATGTTACTTAAGAGGAAACTCCATCTTGAATATACTTTGCATATTCAAACAAACACAAACCAAGACATTTCGAAAAGGATGGTACGATACAGGTTTTGAATATTAATTAGCATCATATGACATTCTGGTTGCTCTTACATTTTAATATTGTAAACTAACTTGTTTTTAACAAGATGCCAAGCTGGTTTAGATCGGAGCTGGCGGTCTCTAAGCCTCATCTCGTTGCGGCGACGTTGCTCAGCTAGCCGTGACGCTGCTTCCATTTCAAACCTCCTCCTGACTGACTCAGCTCTTAGTAGAGCCGCTAGATTAGACCTTCCTGATGCTGAAGCTCTGAGGTCGAGGGCAGAGTACGCTCGTGCTCCTGGGCCATTGCCAGCCCCACTAGTACCACCACTCTCCGTGCTTTTATTTTCAGAATATATTTTCATTGCAACATCGTGCATCTAAAATAATTTTAAAACATTTTATATAGGTACACAAAAATAAATGAAATTTAAACTAAATGATACAGTTAACCAACTTTCTTGGCTGCTCTATCTGCGGTGTACAATCGGAACGGCTGAGGGCTTGTAGTAATGAAGTCTTCCTTGCGACATCCATCTCGTTTTTTCTTATCTTTCGTAGGGCTTGAGCATCTTTGTCTGTCGGAGGAAGAAATAGATGGTACACCGGGAGAAGGGTCTATAGGCAGGTCGCTGTGGGCAGCAGGCGTTGAGAGGCGACTGCGATCTCGAGCCGCCATGGTTCCTGGATAATTTGCGCTTCGCAACATTTCGTCTGCCCTGATACGTTTATTCATAGATCTGCAATTTTATTAAAAGGAAAAACGTGTTAATAAATTAGTGTGTAAGAGAATATCATCCAAGCAATTTAAATGGATGCAGTAAATCTAGTAAGTATCTAGTAAGGGCCAGCTTTCACGGTTTTATGATGAAAGTAAACCGCCATTGATAACGTGTGGTAAGTAGTTTCACTAGTCCAGGGGATTAAAAATAATATTCTTACAATAGTCAAGTCGTGTTATAGTATATGTAAGTAATAGTCAAGAGTTATAATATTTTTACCATAGTCAAGTCGTTGTTACGACCCTTGGAGGAGGCTTATGTCCAACAGTGGACGTCTTCGGCTAAAATGATGATGTTTACGGATAGTCAGTTACCTGAAAAAGTCTTCTTCTCTCATTTTATCGTAAAAGTAATTGGAAAACAAGTTTTTAGGGACCGGTCGAGCCCTAAATCTTTTCTTCTTTTTACTTTTAGGTAAAACGTGAATAGCTCGTTCGCACATTCCACCCAGCCCTTTTTCTTCTCTTTTTGTGAAACTAAAAGGTTTCATTTGAGCCCTTAACTCTGCCTCGCTATTTATTTTTGTTATTGCTCGTCTGCAAAATGGAAATGGAAGTAATAAGCATGATTTTTGAATATACCTACAGCTCAGCACCAGGCCGTGATGAGTAAGACATTAAAGAGCTGTGAAGCCTAGTTAAAACAAAGAAAAATAATAAGTAATTAATTAAATTATACAAATTATGGTTGCAGTGTTATAACATAAATTAAAAAAGTGCCACATTCCGTGAATCTGGACGCTTGTTTTTGCAGTGAAGGCTCACATTAGTAATAAAGTATGAATTTGTATGATTACGTGCCTAAGTAGTAGGAACATAAGTACAGTAGGTAGGTAAGTAGGTATAATATTTATTGTCCTACAACCTAAAATCAAAAACTACAAGTATTTATAAACTAAGAAATTGAAAACAAGTAGGTGGCATTCTCATAAGTGACAATTAGGTAGGTAGCAAGTAATAAAAACGAAGAATGAAAGAAGTAAAAAAAATAAGAAAAAAGTGTAGTCTAATTAGAAGCATACAGGTAGCTTTCATGACGAATGGAAACCTCATAGCTTGATCCTCTAAGATCTTGTCGTAGAGAGGGATCCGAGACTCGATAGGGACTGGCTTAGCTCTGAACTTCTTCCTCTCCCGCTTCTGATGGAGCATGTCTTCTGAAAATGATTTACGGAGACACCGAAGTTCATTTACTATGCGTTCTTCTTCATCCCTGAAGAAAATCGACATGTCAATTTAATTAGCAGATTTATTACTCACGTAACACCTAATATTAGACAATTTTGGGAAGAGCATTCAGCTTTTGTTTAATGTCATACATAGACAAGAAACCGTGATCATACGATATATTTCGTTTAGTAGGTACATTTAGCGTTATGTTCGAAAATGTTTCTATTGGCAGTACTCACCTCTCGGTCATTTTGAAAGGTTTCGGAATAGTAATGCTCTTCCTGCGTCGAACAGGTGATCCGGAACGTTTCGATCTTAAAGGACTTGAAGGCATACTTTGCGTTTTGAACTCATCTCCATCATCCAAATACACCTTATTCATAGGACTATCATACTTTTTCCCATCAAAAAAGTCATCGAATTTCTGATCCACTTCATTTTTACTTTCAATCTTAGCATCATTCCATGATATAGAACAGGCTGAATGGTTCCTTTTCGGACGGTCATGTCTAGTCTTTTCCAAATTACTTTTCATTGGAGCAATTTTTAAATCATCGTGGCCATTTTTCTTGTCTTCTGCCACACTTTTCCTAACAGGTCGTTTTAGAGTCTCTGAAACACTTTTTGTAGGCAAGGGTTTTGCGCGAACTGCGGTACTACGTGTTCCATAATTCATTTTATCGTTTGTATCTTTCGATTCTGTAGATAGTTTTCTTCTTGATACGCGATTGGATTTAGATGTATTAGTTTTTGTCATCATCGTTGGTAATCTACTCTTTTCTTCCGTCGTGTCCAATATATTATCAAGAACTTTGTCACCATCTCCGTTACAATCATCTATAAATTCAATAGCTAGACCTAACATAACTTTCTTTTTATCTCTTAAAGATTTTAATGTAGAATAAAATTCTTCGGTTGGTAGATGATTAATTTCATTGTAGTCAGGAATACTACGGTAAAAGTCTTTCATTTTAACTGCATCTACATTTGCGGCAGCAACAGAACACGTTGAAGAAGAATCAATAGAACACTGTTGGTCAGTAAGTATTTTCCCCTTTCGTTCATATGCAGACTTGGGCATTTTACTAACGGGATCCACAGGAACTCTTAGACAAGAATTATTAAATACACTGGTATGATGTGTCATAACGATAATAACTATAGAAACATGGTAAATTTACAAAATCACATTTTCCTAACGCATGTAATAGTGTTTGTTGTCATCGTAGTCACCATGGAAGCCATCTGTGCTCCAATGTTAGTTATAAACATTATTGAAATATCTACAATTCAAGTATTCATTTGTTAATTGTGCTATTTTTCAAATTCTTATAAATATCCTTTATGTAAAAACTCATGTCGAATCATTGAAAAAAAACTCACCTACAAAGATGTACAAGTTCTGTGTAAATTGGAGCGCACACAGCAGCTGTGTTTTGATTTTGACATTGCAAACAGTGTTTGACGTTGACAGGACAAAGCACAAACAAAATAAAAGTCATCAGTGTCATCACTTAAAATTATAACCTAGAATAAAAATAGTATAATAGCAACAACTGTGTATTTGATTGAAATAAAAATTAAAAAATATGTGTGATTAAAGCGCTGATAATTATAGTACGATCTGACCTAAATAAAGTTGGGTTGGTCGCATTTTTATTTTTAAACCAACGAAAAAATACGACTTGAAAAATGTTAAGTAACAACGTAAAGCGACTATTAATACGACCAGTAAGATGGAACATCAGAAGGACAGGCGTCCGTGCACTGAGCACTGCAGAAGACGTCAATGATCTCACTTCAAAGCCGGCCACGAATTTTAGGGGAGACTATGACTTGATCATTGCCGGCGGTGGGATGGTTGGATGCACTCTCGCCTGTGCTCTTGGTACGTAACTGATTTTAATTATACAATTAAAACCAGTTAAATAAATAAATATATCGTCATTTCAGCCAAAAAACTTCCACTTCTGGAAAAAGGCCTCACTTGGCCTGTTTCCAGAAGTGGAAGTCTTTCATCGCCGCCTTATAAATGTGTATTGTTATATAGTGGTCAAAGCACTCAGCATAATCAGTTCCCTTCAAAATGGTTGAGCTGAGAGATGCTGATATATGAGATATGTCCATGAACGCACACTGTCCATTGAGCTGCCAATGGATGGACCATTGGCAGCTTTAATATCTATATTATGGAACATTTCTTTTTCTCTCATTATCTTATTTACATTGTTCTTACATAATAGCAGTGGCAAGATTTATGTAGCTAAGATATTTGTAATAGATAACATGGTTAAAAAAGTGTTTATGGAGTTTATGCACATTCTTCACCAAAGAATGGAACTTTGGTTGGAATGTGCAATTATCATATTTATTCAGGCAGACTAACTTCTTGGCCTTTCAAATGTTTATTCGAAATAAAAGCTTTTGATTTAAATCTTGTTTGTCATTTGCTCAACTAAATAAGTCATGATAGATGCAATTCTACTTTCTTTTATTTAAAATGGGAAATCAACAAAGAACTCCTCCATTAGGTTCCAAAACAAAAAGAGAAATTCTCAGACTTTTACTAATTACAATTGAAATACACTTGTATTCTAACTGTTGCCCATGAGTTCCAGGCAGTGTTTCTTTCAGGCTAAATTCTCCAGGGGGGTAGTTAAGAGATTTGGGGGGGAGGCAGAGTAAATAAAGGAAAGAAAATAATATTTAAAATAAATTCCGATCATTATTAATTTTTTAATGATTAAATGATACTATAAGCTGAACCAAAATAGTGAAATATACGTAAATCTGGTGCAAACGCGCGCAAGTAAGTGATCGGCAACCTATTGCTCTTGATTAAGTTCCATACGCCCCAGGGGGGCAGTAAGGCTATTCTGGGGGGGGCTGCGCCCCCCTGGAGTAGTACCTGAAAGAAACACTGGTTCCAGGGTCACAATAACTCTTTTGAATAATGAATAATGCAAAAACTGTCAGGTTCGGCTGAGAGTTAATGTAAAGCCATAACTATTGTCATAACTTTTATGTAATGTCTCCTCTCTCATACCTATTATACATAAAAATTTATGAGACAGATCAAATATTTTTATTTTGTTGAATACTGTCATTAGAGACACAATAAAAAGACATACATGTGCAAGTGCCAGCTTGGGGCTTTAATAACAATATAATTAGGGACATAATAGAAGGACGATAGGTGTGTGAACACCGGCATTTGCTCAGGGCTCAAGAGTTTATTACTGTATACCTACATAATACATACTTACATAATATTTAACTTAGACTTTCTTAATATTTCAGCAAAGGACTCAATACTGTCAAGTTTAAAAGTATTGCTGTTAGAAGGAAGTCCAAATAAAACATTTCAGCTGAAGCCCGAATATAGCAACAGAGTGGTGGCTCTGAACCAAAATACCAAGACATTGATGAACTCGCTGAATGTGTGGAGACATGTCGAAAACATGAGGTTACAACCTGTCAGACATATGCAAGTAAGTTAATAAGCCTTTGAAAATATATGTTTTTCAACTTATAAAGAATTTAAAAAGTGTCATAAAATTTAAAAAGTTGTGTATAATATACGGGAAGAACCCTATATTACACTTAAACTTCATCATTCCCTCTCCTAGAGAGGTGGCCTGTGTCCCAGCAGTGGGAACATTAAAAAGGCTTATGATGATGATTAGGGGAAGATGGTTAAATAAATCATGTAAAGCTGAGCTATGATCAATGTTTGTATAAATTTTTCTAGTTTGTAGATTTCCTTGACCTGATTTTTTGTAGGTAGGTCTACTTCTTTAAGATATTTTACATTTTGCTGGTCACACTGACTGATGAATATAATTTCCGATTGTGACCATATGCTAGAATTATTATTAATTAGTCTGTGTAACCCTATAATTTTTGATATAAACTAATTCTTATTGCCATTCCACCTGATGGTAAGCAATGATGCAATCGTTAATGATAAGGGGCACTAGATTATCAACAGCCTATTCACTCTGGCCTTGAAGACACCTAAATTATAATCGAGACGGGAATACTGCAACAGGTAAATTGTTCCAGTCCTTCCATGTATGCAGTATAAACGACGAGGCGAAATGCTTAGTCCGGACAGTACATGTTTCAACATCTACTGTCTCTATTACAGGCCAGAGTGAATAGGCTCTTAATAAACTAGTGCATTTTCCATCAGCGATTGCAACACTACTGATATATATGAGATAAAAAAAAATTTTGCTATTTAAAAGTCTTTCAATACAGTTAGCTAAACTTCACTTTATTTGATTTTTCCAGGTTTGGGATGCAAGTTCCGATGCCATGATAGCATTTAATAGTGCAGAGATGCTGGATGATGACGTCGCCTACATTGTAGAAAATGATGTCATGCTGCATGCCATCAACACAGAATTAACTGAAACTAAGAACAAAAACGTCAATATAGTGTATGATGCTAAAATTGCTAGCTATCAGCTGCCAAGACAAGATGATTCTAAGTCCAGCCCAAAAAGCCGTGTTGTGATGGCTAATGGAGACACGTACACTTGTCAGCTTCTGGTAAGTTATGTTTTATCTATTGAATACTAGCTGTTGTCCGCGGCTTCGCTCCCGGCAACAGATTATTCTACTTTACTCTACCTTACTCTACCCTACTCAGTGGGAGAGTAAAGTTCAGAATCAGCAAATATACTACATAAAAAAAGTAAAAAAAAAAGTATCCTATGTCCTTCTCCTGGCTCTAAACTACCTCCCTGCCAATTTTCAGCTAAATCGGTTCAGCCGTTCTTGAGTTATAAGTGGAGTAACTAACACGACTTTCTTTTATATATATAGATATAGATGTGTAAAGTACATGTCAAAAAAATGGTGGCTTGTGAAATGTTGTAATGGAAGACCTTTAGAACAGGAGAAGAACTCACCAACTTGTAACCAAGCACCATTATACATTTGCTATGTACGTACATAGAAAAGAAGCGCCATCTATGGTGTCACATAAGAACTAATTCTACATCGAGCACTGAAAGTTCTACGCGTTATTTGAACATAGAACATCCCGAAATTATCTGGGCAGAAACCCACCTTCTTAGATATTAACACCCGTCTGGTCGAAGGATTCTGCCTTTTCAAAAAAGGTATGCGGAACTTAACTCTCGATTCCGCATGCCTCCAATTAGGGGGCGTTCAAATATTACGTAACGCAGTTTGGGGGGGAGGGGGTTTCTCGTAAAATGTTACGATGCGTTACTGGGGTGGGAGGGGGTTTTTCTTACAACACGTTACGTATTATACATATTGTTTTTTTTTTTTTTTTTAACTAAAAATTAAGGAATAGAACTCCCAATTTGGCAACTCTTTTCATTTACGTAGTAGTTTTCGTTTAGGAATCCCTCGATTGTATTAGTCTGGTCGTCGACAACGGCTAAAGAAAAGCTAAAAAATAAAGAAAAGTTTAGGTAAAAATATATTAAGTAACGTTTAGAGAGAGGGGTACAGAAAAACGTTACGGTGTGTTACAAGGGGGTAGGGTGGTGGGTCAAAAATCTTAAAAAATTGCGTAATACTTGAACGCTCCCTTATTGAATGGTTCAAATTCTTATATAAGTCTATGCGAAAATTCTTTCCTTCGTAATTCACATAGGACTGCACAAACAGGTAGTAAATAAAGACAGTTTAAATATAATTTATAATTATTGTAAAGGTAGATATAACAATTTATAAGTAACAACTGTAAACTTTTTCTAAACAATAGCAGATATAAAAGGTTAAACATGGTACATTTTTTAAACAATAACCTTACTAAACTAAAAATATAATATCATACACCACCACATTTTTTTTATAAATATTAGAACATAAAATAGTACATTTTGATACAAGTGCAGGAAGTTTGTCATTGCGACCGAGGCTAAATTCGCACGAGCCGTAGGCGAGTGTGTTATGGAGCCGAGGGCTGCAATGACAAATCTGCACGTGTGTCAAACGACGTTTTTCAATACACTTACGACTTGTGAAATAAAGAAAGAAAAAAAAATTAATCGTATCTCAAACATACAGTAGAAATATATAAGTATAGCATTCAAATCTGCTCTGGACGTCTACTCTCTTTCTTCGAAATTTCGTTGTCATCAAATTTCGGAAATTAAGGCTCGGCGCAAACGGACCACCGACTACAGCAACCGATGGCTATCGCGCGCTACTAACACATTTGTAACAGTAGGTATAAGTAACGAGCGACAACCACTGGTGTTTGGAAGTCACCACATTGTAAAACCCATTCTCTTCTGAAAAATCTTATGATGGACTCTGTTACGGAAAGTTCAACATTCTTATAAAAGTGTGTTAAGTCGCTATCGATACCCACTAGTGGCTGTGGTTGGTTGCCACCTTTGCACTGAGTCTAATTAAACTGACACGTGGTAGGAAACAATTGAATTTTCGATCGAAACTTCGTTTTTCGGAGAAAGAGAGTAGCCCCCCTGGTCAGTTTCTAATTTCGTGGGGTCGTCCACCGACTCGGGGGGACGCCTCGCGCCTGATTCGATAAACTAAGTAAAACAAAATAATCACTGACCGTGACGATAAGGAAGGAATAAAAAAGCCCTTGTTGTGATAAACTCTAAAAAGCACTTGGGTGATATAGATGCTATATTGAACCTAATAGGAGTGCGATAAGAGGCAGTTTTCGAGTAAGTGAATTGAAAAGTACATTTTGATACTAGTGGAGAAAGTTTGTCATTATGACTGAGGCTGGATTCATTGCAGTAACAAACCATGTGCGTGATACGTTTTTCAATATACTAATGAAGTACTTTATTTATTTAAACTAAAGTTGATGCGTGACTCATGGGGATCGGTTAGCGCCCAGCCGGTACGATAAATACGATTTTATTGTGGTGGGGGGCACTTTTCCGTACTAGTGCGGAAAACAGCAAATTGCGTGCCTTGAATCTCTAGGGATAAGAACGGGTTTTCGTATGTAACGAAAACGCGTTATTAATATTAACAGCATGTCAAATAAACCGTAATGCCCATAAAATCCCTGCCAGAGGCTTCACCCACATCATAGTGGAATATTATCCAAAGAAAACATACTCTTGGCATAAAAAGTATCCTAGATGCTATTCCAAGACATGATCTACCTATGTGCAAAATTTTATCCAAATCTGTTCAACCTTCCTAGCTTGAAGAAGTAACAAACATAACATACACACATACATACATACATGCATGGAAACTTTCGTCTTTATATTAATCTGACTTATGGCCCTCGATATATATGTACTACGAACTAGATGAGGCGTGCCGTACAGTGACTTTACTCCACTTTAGTGATCAGCATGCCATACACTTTTACATTGATGACATTAGTGCAGTTTTGACGTATCAGCGCTGTAAGTTTTAAAAGTTTTGATAGACGACAATGCCAATGAAGCGCTGCAGCGAACTTTTGTAATAACTTTTCAGTATTTTGCTAAATAGTTTGTATGAACGTGCTTGTCTATCGCTAGGATATACCTAAGTCGAAGCTTATGGCGGTTGTTTAAGTTTGTTTTCAATTTGACTTAATCTTAACTCAGTGTTATCAATTAATTTGTTTACTCTCTTTGTTAATTCTAACAGCTGTGTTTTTATGTCCACCATGCATATTTCTTGTATCGCGTTTATATTGAGGGATGTCGGTCGGATTCTGTCCGCATTTGATGCTGATGTGGTTCTCTTTCGCCGCTCAACCTGCTGGCTCTCATTAGAATATCTGTCAAACAAATTACTTCTTCTCTTGACAAGATCCTGTTTTGCATTTTCCTCTTCTTCCTTGCATTTTCGTATTCGGAACACGTAGTTGTTGTTATGTTTTATACTCTTTCGCGTATTTTTTCGACTCGAAACCATTTTGTAGACGGATGCTATTAAATCTTTCGGGATCTGAAATAACAAAGAAAAAATATGTTATTAATTTATTTATTTTATAATTTTTGTTTACACATAATAATAATATTTGAAACTTTATATTAAATCAACGGAAGGTAAGTCGCCTCTAACGCAAGGACCGCTTAAATTATGACGATCTTGATCCCGATTTCCGGCCACCGTAGGCGCGGGCTTGCGGACGGCGAGCAAAAGGTAGCCCGCCGTCCGGTCATCTGGTCGTTCCGTCCGACCAAACCTAGTCGTCGTCGGCGTGCACTGTTCCCGCGGTCCCTCAAGGAGTTGTCATCAAACCGTAGGGACCCTTCAGAAGGGTCGAAGCCAACTGGGGCCAAGGGTTCGTGTCTGAAAGTAAGGCTCTAGCCCTGGTATAGATGGTGACGTAGGAACAGGGTAGGTTGTTTAGTCAGTAAGAGTTTGACACTGGCCAAGAACGGGATTCGTCGTTGGATGATTTTTACCTCAAAAAAAAAAGCACCCATGTCTTACCCTGCTCTCCCGAGGATCGTTGGGTCGTATAGTGAGCGTGCGCGTATGCGAGGCGGTCAGTAACGCGCCCCATCGTAGCACTCCAAGTATCTGCTTCGGCGCGCAGGTCAGTAGCGAGCTGAACAGCATGCTCTCCAGGTGCGCTACCAGCTGCGTCTGGCGGACGAGCCGGTCCAAGCCTGCGCTCTCTTGTAATGCCTGGAAAATTATTACATAGTATAAAACAAAGTTGCCTGTCCCTATGTATGCTTAAATCTTTAAAACTACGCTACGGATTTTGATGCGGTTTTTTTTAATAGATAGAGTGATTCATGAGAAAGGTTTATGTGCATAATATATTCAATATCCGTGCGAAGCTGGGGCGGGTCGCTAGTTATAAATATATCTTCTTCTTCTTCTATATATAAAAAAAATTGCTGTTTGTTAATGCTCGCTAAAACTCGACAACAGCTGGACCGATTTGGCCAATTTTCGTCTTGAAACATTCATACATTTAATAGTTCGGGGAAAGCTTAAACAGTTAGACCAAAACTCGGCGGTTAAGCAGTACGAAGTTCGCAGGGTCAGCTAATATTAAATAAAACTGTACCTGCCATTAGCTAAATACTTTCCAGCAAGTATAACATAGATCGCGAAGAATTGACTAGTTGCAGTCGATTCACGTCCAAGACTACTTGCCTAATTGGTTTTAATTAACAGCATTACATCTATTATGATCTAGTTATAATTGATACACACCTGAATATCGCTGACAGCCAATCCAACAAGAAGATTGGTCAAAATAACAGTAACAAGGAGTACAAATGTAAGGAACATTCCATGCGCGGTGACTGGGTAGTGAGACCCCGTAGTACTGTTACTGTAGAATATGTCTTCGTACTCCAACTCGCCTGACATCATCATTACTGTCTTCACCAAACTAGCCGGCAGTTTGAACGCAGCATAGTTGCTGAACAGAACGCTGAAAGCGAGTCCAAATGCTATCAGCAAACAACTGTATGCCAGTAGAAATGTTGCGAAGTTCACAGTAACTGGAACAGAAATCAAATAGATTAGGTTAAGTTTGTGGTACCATATCTAGGTAGTCTCTATCTACAGTATACAAGCATGGATCCAACCCTCTCAGCTCACAATGATCACAGCTGACAGCCACTCAAAAATCGGCCTAATGCAAGGCTGAGCATGAACGATAAAGTACATTCCTACAAACGAGATGTTTCAAAAGATGTATGACGCCCTAACCACAGATTACTAAATAGTTACTACTAACCAAGTTTTCAGACAGTGCATAGGTCCACGTAGGCAATGCCGTGAAGCGAAAATTACTTAATTAATAAACCTATATAAAAGTAACATCATCAGCATGACCATGAAAGTGTGACGTCACAAGTTGAAGGCATGCCCATCGGGCCCATAGCGATGGATCCACGCTTGACCGTATTCATATAATAATTTTAAAATTGGAACAGAGTGTGAATGAAATTATCTGAATTTATAAAAGGCCTGTAACCAGCCCATGCAAAATAAAAATAAAGCAAAGCAACATAGGGCTCTGTCTGTCACCTGTAGTAAACATTTGAACATATAGACCGAAGGTGGGAAATCGTCCAATGATCATCATCAGCTCCAACCAACAAAAGAATATCGTAATAGCTGCGATATCGTGCTGCCAATTTGATGTGTTCTGCCTAATTTCTCCATTATCCCAACTTGGTATCTGGACAAAAAAAAAATCTTTAATAAATTAAATAGTACATTTTTATACAAGTGCACAAAGTTTATCATTGCGACCGAGACGCAATTTACACCAGCTGTTGGCGAGTGTGTTATGAAGCCAAGGGCTGCTGTGACAAATTTGCACGCGTATCAAACTACAACGACGTTTTCCAATACACTTACAACTCATGGGGGCAGACCCGCGCTGAGCGTATTACGATAAACATTTTTATTACAATAAAATTGTGGTGAAAGGACGCGCTTTTTTTCCGCAGTAGTGCGGAAAACAGTCCATTGCGTGCCTGGAAGAGGTGCGATAAGAGCGGGTTCGGAGTAAGTGTATAGAAAAAAGATTACTAACTTTTTTTTTAAAGGTCAAGCACATAACTTACCGTGCATAAAAATACTCCGATTATAATCAACCATTGCAACCAATTTTCCCACTGCCGTATGTAAGCTGACCAATCCAAGCACGCTTGAAATATCTCTTTGGACAAGAAACAGAGATTCAGTAAGAGAATGAGATATTGGACTGGACGAAGATATGTTGGCACGTTGCAAGTCCTTGACTCGCATAGAAATATCTCTGAAATACAACAATAGTAAGATTAATAACGTTAACAAAAGCTCTCTCTCTCTGCTTTATAGACAAAATTGAAACTGTAATATACGTACGAAGGATGTAGAGACTGTATAAAGTAATAAAGAGAGCGTGATAGATAAAACTCAACACAAAAAACTTTCTTATTCTTCTCCATTTCAAGAACAGAAATGTTTCTGCTACTGGATGCTTTAGAACGTCTTTGCGGCCCACCTGAAAGGAAACCATTTCTGTTACTAATCTTGTTTTTATGCGTGCTGCATAATGACAATGTCAAAATCACAGATATACCTAGATAACGGAAGAGTACTTCGCGTGCCTACCTTATGTACACAAATCGTAAGTACAGCACTAGTCGGATATCAGTTAAATATATAAAAATGGTTAATTGTGCTGGAAAGGCTGGAGACAGAGGGACACCGTACGCAGGGCGTCTTTGAATAGATTTGATTTTCCCATCACAAATAGTGCTTCTGACGCCATAATAGGTAGTCAAAAAATGGCATGCTTGGTTTCCATACAGATCGTGATGCTTGCGTTATCTTGGTATATCTGTGGTTAAAATTAACAATCTCTACCTCAATAAAAGCCAGTAATAACTCAGCCTCGCCTCTGGTCAGACATGGAACCAAAGGTCTGAAGTCAATAACAAGCTCGCAGTCAACGTCGCCCAACTCATGTTCGCTAACATGCACCGCGTCGTCTAACTTGCACAAGTACCGCGGGATCACGTCCGGCACCCTGCGCACTATGAACGACAGCGCTGACACGCCGCCGTTCGTACGCAGAGTCACGTCCCCGCCGTAATCTACAAATAGTTAGCGATATCTTTAGATATTCTCTCCCTATAGTAAGAATAACGCGAATTTGACTTTTGAGATATGGCCTTAACACAAACAACGTGAATTTACGAGATGGAACGACGTGTGAATCATTGAAACAAGATTGCCGGGCTTATACGTCGAAGAGAGTAATTAGTTTGTTGCCAGTTATTGTTTAAATTATAACATCTACGTTACCTAATAATAACAATACACAAGCAGAGAATTCGTTCAAGGCGGCTATGTGTAGGGGCGTGTACCCGAAGTTGTCGGGTGCGTTGGGATCCGCGCCTGCGGACAGCAAGGTTCGTGCCACGTCACAGGCGCGGGCTCCTCTCACTATAGCTCCGTGCAGAGGAGTCCGACCATCTCCGTCACGAGCACGGACGTCTGCGCGTTTACACACTAACAGCTCAACTACTTCCAGCGATTGTGCTAAAGTTGCTGTAACAATACAATAGTTATTTTCATTAATCCCGCCCAAAATATGTCTCAAAGAGAAACTATTACAAATCTAATAGGTTTTTATACCTAAGTGTAACGGTGTTTGTCCTCGTAAATTTGGCAAGTCAATACGAGCTCCATGTTCGAGTAAAAGCCGAGCACACTCTGCATGCCCATCTTCTGCAGCTAGATGCAATGCCGTCGCTCTACCAGGCCCGAAAGCTGCTCTCACATCTGCACCCGCATCCAATAATAACTTTGTGCAAATTGCCGAGCCGAGAGATGCCGCTACGTGCAGAGGAGTCTCAGTGAATACCTAAACAGATTCAAAGCTTAGTAATATTGTTTTCGTCGTTTCCGTTGCTGTGTTTATATTGAATGATGATTTATAATCTAATTCTTGTTCGATAAATTATCTAAATCAGGGCGCACCTGCGGTGTGTCAGGGCAAGCTCCAGCTTCCAGTAACTCCTTCACCACTACCGGTGCGTCACTAAGTACTGCGTAATGCAAAGGAGACCGCTCACTGAGACCGGCATTCACGTCAGCCCCATGGGCAATTAACACCTGTCGAAATAAATTAAATATTACAACATTGCTTTAGTTGGGTCATCTTTCATCTTTAAAAATATTCTGTTTACCTTGACGCAAGCCAAACTTTTCGCACTCGCTGCACAGTGCAGCGGTGTGGCTTTTTTGTCTGTCGATGAGTCCCACATGTTCGGACAGGCTCCGTGCTCCAATAACAGTTTGGCACATTCTTCGCTGCCTACCAAACAGCTTAGATGCAGACATGTCCTGTAAGTTCATAACGCTGTGTATTTAACTCAGAAATAATTATGTTTAATTCCAGTCCCGTCTTCTTTTCTGTGCTTACCTTCCAGCTTCGTCAGCCCTATTTGGATCCAGATCCAACTTCAACAATTTAGCTAACAATGAACTCCTTCCCAGCCAGCATGCCCAAAGTGCAGCAGTTAAGATGCCATCCTGTGTTTGCGATGCAATTTCTATTGCATCATCGTAGTGTCCTGTTTCTACATTAGCTGCTATTTCTTCGGCTCGTGGGAGATGCCTTAGGTTGTATTCAACTTCATCTGTAAAAATTTGACATAAAAAAAATCTTTAATTATGTTTCACTGTATCTACCGGTGTAGTAGCGTCGCAAATTCTTTAAATGGTAGGATTATCATTTCAGTCTATTACTCCACCAAGACAAGTCCCAAGACAAGAGGAATGCATTGTGGTATTGATGCTCACGTCTCTTCGACCTAGAATAACGTGGTATAAAAAATATAAACATTATTCAACTCTCAAGATTGGACCTAGATGAGCTGAACTCATTTTTCATTAATCAAAAACAAAATGTTTGAACCATAAGTCTAAAAGCAATAAACAAAAATTTAATATAGCTACCTAGCTCCCAGATATCTGGTGAAGGTTTGACTCTCAGCCGCTCGGCGAGGTCAACGCCATGCGCAGACTCATCGCTGGAGATGTAGCCCGCCTCCAGATCGTCATCCGTATCCTCGGGCACCTGGCTCATGCCGCCGCCGCACCATCGCGCGCTGCCCTCGCGGAACACCTGCCGACACCACAAACACTCCAAGTACTCCACAACGCTGTACTAACACCAGCGTCTAACACTATCCTTTGATCTTTACAATACTAAGCAGACCGTAAAACTAATCCGTTACAGGATATAACCGCATTGTTGCAAACATTTTGTAGCTTTTGAAGTTACAAATTCCTAGCTCATTCTATTTTGGTCTACTTTGTATGCAACTATCATAACAATGAATATATAAATAACCTTTTTCCCCTTTTTATCATGTTTGTTACGAACGACAGGGTCCGCATTCCGCGACCGAGGCGCGTGTGAGCGTATCATAGCGCGTGCCCGCGCTTCACTGAAAACTGAATGCTGCTCAACTCCCGCGCTTGTCGTCCCCGCCGACGGATCAAATCATAACTCGAGAAAATAATCGAATTTATTGCCACTAAAATTCCGTCATTCCCGTATTCGCTATTCCAGATAATATATATTGCGAATCAATCATATCGGGAAACATGTCTACCACGTGTATTTATTTTTATTTCTTGGATTTGAAAAACGTGATTTGAATGTTGTATGTGTTGTATGCTAAGAATTTGTATTCACGGGTTTTATAGCGTCCCCAATAACTATCACATGTGTCGCGACAAGCTTCGGCCTACGCAATTATTTTAGGAACTTCTCAATCGCTAGTATTCTTTTATTCTGTGAGAGATTCCCATGTTTCATCTACTTCATCAGTTTTCTTGAATGCGCTAATCTTAGGATTTATTGGTGCGAATTTGAAAACATATTTTAGTGAAGCGGGCAAAACCGCAGGAGACAGCTGGTATTAGATAACAGTGACAGATGTTACGTTACAATATGAATCTGAACAAAATCAACAATCTGATCCAAATTAGCGTTCGATAATGTAAACTTTTAGCCCACACTTAAACTAGATCTTTGTTTTTACTCCCAACAGAACACGGTGTAATATTGTAGCAATTCGATGTGTTTCCTTACATTTTTTTTTTCAACTAAATATGATTGTATGTTTATGGTGCAGCTTCAAACGTTTCTCCATCTGGCTGCAGACGGAGAAACGCTCAAACTTCTAAGTTAACGGAAAAAATAGTCTATGAATGTCTCAAAAAACGTTCATTTCGAGTCTTTTAAAGAAATCAAAATTCACGGCTACTTCCCGTTGACCTAGAAACATGAAATTTGTCATGAAGTAAGACCTTATAGCACAAGTATAGGAATAAATCTGAATACTGAAAATTTGTGATTACGACACATAAAAAACTTGACTGAAATATTAACGTAAGTGGATTGTTGCGGAACCCTCAGTTTGTGACTCTGACATCACTTGCTTTTTATTCTTGTTTCGTGTGGTTTTGTTTTCGTTTCTGTGCTGTACCAAATAAATAATTTATCTTTCTTTCTCATTATTTAGTTGTTTTGAATAAGTACACGTTCCACTCCATTAGCAATGAATGTAATCGTTTAGATTCCAAAGGAAACCTCAAGTTTGCATTAGCCATGGCTAAATTCATCGTGTCATAAAGCAACCAAACCACCTGCTATGTGAGTGGAACATGCAAACAATGAAATCAAACATCCAATATTAGCACGTCATAACCATGGTTCTGTGTTACTGACATACTAGACGTTCGTTTCTGTTGCCGTATAGAAAATACACACCCGCGTGTATTAAAAGATTACAACTTTCCACTAACGGGCAGATATACGCGACCTTGAGCGCTTGTGTCACTTCCCGCGCAGCAAGATTGTTCAAATAATAATCTGTCCTTTTAAACGCAATATGAATAAAAGCCGTATACCAAAAGATTTGTAGTTAGGTAAATTATCTTTTAGTGTGTAAAAGTTCCATAAAAATACAACCAATGATTTTTGCGCGATCTTCTATATTCTGTCTGTGTTAGACATAACTTGAAAAAAAGAAAAAAAATGCAAATAATCCTAGTTCAAATTATTAGAAAAACAATCTTGTTTAACATATATATTTTTCAAAATAATCTAATTAGCCGTTTAGACATAATGTTGGAATTAAAATCATATATAGCGCCATAAAAAATCTCAAGTCGTATAGAGCCCCATAAAAAATCATATGTAAACTGTGTTTTTTTTTTAAATAATTGAAAACGAAATGGGTGGTCATTTCGACTATGTTTTACCAGCACATCAAAGATTTTCATTTCACTGTGGCGCTAGTACAGACCAGCTAGGATTCCAAGAAGTACGTTAAGATTTTAATGGCCGTATATAATGGACGTCAGCTCATTACAGAAGAAAGGGGCCAAATATCTTACGTTTTCCGCAAAAATACTGAGTTTAAATATTTGTAATAGTGAGCATCAAGGTTTACAGTCTATTTTAATCTTTGTTTAGACACCCGTCCGACTGATGGGGTTCGCGTAAATCGTTTCTTGAGATCGAGATACTTAGTAACGTTCCAATCTCCTTTGTTTCTGAACTTAATGTTGGCAGACAGACGAGGGTTTGTTTACTTTATTCACTTAAATTTTAATTTGTTGTTTTTTTTTACGGTTGGTATAAATCATCCAATGGCGAATCCCGCCCTACATAACATCCACGGTGGATTAAGGCCCATTCTCTCTTCTAGAGAGTTGGCCTGAGTCCCAGCAGTGGGAACACTATAAGGCACATGTTATGCTATGCTAACATCCAGATACAGGCCAACCTACTTCGAAGCGTAGTGTTCCACGCGCGCTTCAAAGACATGTCTGCAAACCGTAGGGGCCAGCAGAGTCGATCCCTGCTAGGGACGTACGAAAAAGTATGAAAGAGACTAATTGGACATAAGTGTGATTTTAGTCAGTAAGTCTGACACACTGTCTTGCTCATTTTAAAGCATGAGAAATCATTATCCAACAAGAGATAGGCCACCCAGTTTGCTCTTGGAAATGTAGTGTATGTTATTAACACACCTAATAAATATCGGGTACTTATTTAAGATATTTTTATCTCAGTTACAAAATTCATTGGAATTAATTTACTTATATATAAGTTTCCACTGCGCGCTTACGAAAATAGGACGAACATTTACGGATTTTAGTGTTATTTGGCCATTTAAAAAACATCAAACTGTCAATACAGTCATCCTTTTGAAATATGATTCGTTCTTACTCATCTGCTGTATATATAAAAGCGAAATACCACTCACTGATTAATCACGAAATCTCAGAAACTGTTACACTAACCACAACTTAAAATTTGGTAGGTTCCTTATAGGGTGAAGACGTCCGCTAAGAAAGGATTTGAAGAAACTCTTTCCCATTTCACAGAGTTTAAAACGAGGGTTGGAATTTGGTATAAAGAAACTAACTTTCGGGTGAAGCCGATGGTAAAAACTAACGGATGAAAAAAACTAGCTTTCTGCCAGCGGTTTTGCTATAAATTAGTTTTTCGCACAAACTTTCGACACGCGTTTCATATCTTTAGGGGGTGAATTTTGGTAAATCTTTTCTTAGTGTTCGCCTACGTCACATAAGGAAGCCCTGTGCAAATTTTCACTCTCCTTGTCCCAGTAGTTTCGGCTGTGCGTTGATATGTTAGTCAGATTCTTTTTTATCTGTATAGATAACAATTACACTCAAAACAAAACAAAACTGAAAATGTTGACTTCAGCACCATCTCGCGGGAAAATGGCCATGAACAACTCGTAACATCCACCTTAGGCGGTTCACACACTGCCTCGCATCATGCTGCATGTTGCGTTTCAACGTATTTACGCGCGTTCTTGCGGGAGTGCAAATTTGCATCATCGTGCGGGTTTTATACGCACACACGCGCGTTGGTGCGTTTTGTAGATTCACGCACGGCGGCTCTCATTTCATTCAAAATCATGCGCGGCACTACGGGATTCGGTGTGCCATACCTTGCGTCTCGCCCCGCACCTACGCACGGGGGTGCATGTTTCTCCGCGTATATGCGCGTGATCCACATGAACGCGCGTGGATGCATTTTCAGTGTGTTGGACTGTGCGTGTTTTCCATACAAACGGAGATACTTACAAGCAACGGAAGAACACGCATCCACGCGCCACGCTGCATCATGCGGGGCAGTGTGAGAATCGCCTTAATGTACGGAATTAAGGCATAAGTAATCACATTTAACTTACCGTCTGAGCGTTGTCTTGTATCTTTTCCCGCAGCATGATGCTACAGTCTGGTATCTTCTGAGAATCACTCCAATTGAGGAGCTCCTCATTATTTCTTCATACGCAATACTTTTCTAATTCTAAATCGATCTCACTGACCCAATAAAATTTTCACCTCGTCCCGGTTTCTGAGTAACACCGGATATTATTCGAAATCATGAATTCTGTATTTCTTTCGATGAAACAGATTTCTTTAAACGCTGCATTTATGAAGATCTGTGCGATGTAAGTCACGGAAAATGAATTCTCTGAAACCGTGCCTTTGTTCGATACAGCCAAGCTTTGGCGCCTGTACAAAATATAAAGCATGTGCAATTTGCATCATCTATGGTTCTTTGAACTTTGAGAAATATCTAGCTCAAAGTAAAATACGAGTAGGAATGCGGTTTTAAATAAGACGGTTCATATTTTAATGAAGTCGCTTTGTGGAAATTCGGTATTGCGAGATAATGAAAAAAAAAAATGTGTTCATTTATTAAAAACACTAGCGACCCGATTATGCATGTATCTATAATATATAAAAATGAATCGCAAAATGAGTTGGTAAGCGCATAACTCGAGAACAGCTGAACCGATTTCGCTAATTCTTTTTTTGTTGTGTTTGTTATTTTCAGGAGAAAGTTCTTATGAAAAAAAAATAGGGTTGAGTTGGGTAGAGTCGGATAAAATGAGGCAGAGTAGGGTAAAATGGAGTAGAGTAAAATGATCTGTTGCCGGGAGCGAAGCCGCGGGACAAAGTTATACATATAAACCTTCCTCTTGAATTACTCTATCTAATAAAAAAACCGCATCGAAATCCGTTGCTTAGTTTTTTAGATCTAGGTAAGCATACATGCGACTTTGTTTTATACTATACTAGCGACCCGCCCCAGCTTCGCACGGGTACTGATATTTAATATATTTATGCGTGTATTATGCACATAAACCTTCCTCTCGAATCACTCGTTCTATTAAAAAAAGCCGCATCAAAATCCGTTGCGTAGCTTTAAAGATCTAAGCAAGCATACATAGGACAGAAGCGTCGACTTTGTTTTATACTATGTAAAGATGACACGACTGCGATTTATGGGAAGGAACAACTTGATCCATAGATTATTACAAAATTAAAACTCATGTGATGTACGTCAAAATTAAAACATGTGCGTTTACTAGTGATCGAAAAATAAATAAACATAAAACGATTGAATTTAACGTAGTTTATTCAAAGAAACGAATTGTTTACTCTCAAGCAAATGGAACGTACAAAAATGCAGGAAAACTGTACTGCTTATACCTGCTTACGTGTTTTATCTCAACATCTAATATTTTATGCTATTTTCGTAGCTGAAATTTTATTTTTTATTTACAAATCTAAATGATTCATCATCGTCATTTCAGCCGAAAGACGTCCACTGCAGGACATAGGCCTTCCCCAAGCGCCGCCACAAAGACCATGTCAATGATCATTCATCATCATCAGCCTTTTTAATGTTCCCACTGCAGGGACACAGGCCTCCTCTCTAAGAGAGGGAATGGGCCGTAATCCACCACGCGGGCCCAGTGCGGGTTGGTGGATGTCACATGTCTTCGAATTTTTGGTTCAAGGACATGCCGGTTTCCTCACGATGTTTTCCTTCACCGTTTTGAGAGCAGTGGTGCTGAAATAAATTACACAAAGTAATGGGCCTGGCTGGGTTTGAACCCGCGACCTACTACACGCATGTCGGGGCCTTTACCACTCGGCCACCACTGCTCTCACTCTCTCTACGTAAAGTAATATGAACTATTTACTATTTATTTATTCAGACAAGGTACAAAGGCGAACTTAATACCTTAGGCATTCTTTTCCATTCAACCAAGGGTTGTAAAAAAAAAGTGCATTGTTCAATCCGTATAAAATAAAGAAAAACTATAGAAGTATGGTAAGTTCAGCATCCATTAAAGGAAAAATATCTCAAAGATCTATGTATCTATTATCCTGCGTATGAAATTATAGCAGGAAAATCATGTGCCTTGGTATATAGGTACTTTATAATAATACCTAGACTAGATTGAATAAGGATAGAACTTGATTTTTCTTGTTCGAAATATTTCACATCCTAGTATCATAACAAAGAAACTAATTATTTATACAGCAGCTTGATTTGTCAAAACAATTGTAATATTTTATGTTGAAAATCGAAGCTTTTCAGGACGGATGATAATAACAATGTAATTGTATAAAAAATGTAATTTATTATTCAGATTAGTGATCTAACTGAATAGTCGATATATTAACATATTTTCATTAATACTGTTTAATTGTCTAACAGTTTGATAAATTTTGTAAAGAAACCTAGTCCTGAAAAAAGTCAAGCTGTCTGCTTAAGACGCTCTACCTAAGAAGAGTCAATACTCCAGGAAAATGTTTCTAGGAAATGCCTTAGGATTTTTCTTGCTAAAATCTTAAAAAACGAAAACCGCTTACAGTACTGTTTCGAACCATCAATTTTTTTTTCTTCTTGGTGTTAGGAGTTTGGATGGGAAATTGCTACTTATTTTTCTTAACATGTGTTCACGTCAAAAACCCTCAAAGTCGTGGGTAAAAAAATAACCTATCTGTTAACATGGTACTAGCGGATTTGAATGCTCAAATACGCACAAACTATATACTAAGTGGTACTTATTACTAAGTAAAAGAAATCAGCCAAAAACATCACAGCACACACGGTGATATTAACTTGAGTTAACTCAATATTATTCTTGAAAATACGTTATCAAAATCCCATCAAACTTATTTACCCAACATCGGTAAAGCTTGGTGAAGTATCAGCACGAAAGGACATATTTTTTATGTGTGAATCAAACTTCGCCATCACCCATTACTCGTATAGTACCTATTTTGCTAGGAGAGTTAGGAGCTTTACCTAAATAAACTCAGTATGAAATCATATTTTTTTCCAAAAATACTCGCGTTAGTACTTACGATAGGAGTTGAGATTACCGAAATCTTTGAACGAGTAACTTAGTTTTCATTTGTTTACAGGTTAAACCGTAATGTTATCTAATCATAGCAGTAACTTTGTACAGACGGCAAAAGGGAGCCATATTTGTTTTTGGTTTTTCTTAAAACTGTCACCTTCACTGCACTTTTTAGAGTCACTTGTGGGCACTTTCCGCGAACACGTGAGGTTGGATCGTTTAAGGAGCAAGCAGGTAACTCCTCGGTGCTGCGCGCAACACTGTAGTACCGCTGCACCGGCAGCTGGGCTGCTTACACGCCATACACAAATAAACCACCACAACTAATGATTACACCGCAATCCCAACATCTGTTTACTATGAAATTGTAATAGAAAACTTAGCTATTCTTGTTATATTTCCACTTTTACAGACCAGCTTCTCTGAGCATAAAATTTCACGGAAGTTTCCAAAAAAATCTGCAATGTTAATTCGGACCTGGATAAGTGAGAAAACTATAAACTATAAAATTAGTTAAGTCTCCTCAATTTAACCCCGAAATCTTCTATAGGTAAAGGAACATCTTTTTAACCTTTCGAATAGTAATTAGAGTTTGTATGGCCGGCGATCGCTTGGGGCTTTTTCAATTATGTCTCTAATTACGGTATTTGCTTATAACATGATAAGTACCACGTATATATAAGTAACACCTTCAGTAAAAATGTCAAAACTCAAAAGTTGAGTCGTGCCAATTTAGAAGCAGTCAAACCGCGTCCTCGTTTATAATCAAAGAAAGCCAAAAATACCACGCTTTTTGATGAAATTTCGATAGAACTGAAAAACATCTGCAGTGCATATGTGCGCTTGTTCCTATCAGCTCATCCTTAACATTTGGTACCAGTTGATAGCAATCGTTACAGAATAAATAGAGATTTTCTCGATGTTTATTACCCTCTATAAATTGGATGCTTACTCTAATTTATAGAGGGTAATAAACAAACTCCCGACCTTTTGACAAACGTTCTAGTGAGAAACATGGACCCGATTATTATTCTTCGGAAAAATATCCGTATATTAAGATGACAGACATGAGATAAATAATATTCACATGCCTTGAACTTTTACCTAAACAGAGTTTTTTTTATGCTGAGCAAAAATCATCCCATGACGAATCCCGCTCTTGAGCGGGAAACAGTGTCAGACTGTTACTGACTAAACACCCCACCCCGTTTCTTCTTTGCCTTTCGCGCTGGGGCCAAGCCTTCTTTTCAGAAAGAGACCCTAAGCCCCAATAGGCTTCAACCCTTTTGCAAAGTTCCTACGACCTAAAGACTGTAACTATTTCTCTACTTGTTTTAGCAATTATTTGGTTGAAATGTGGAAAAGAGAAGTAAACATTTTGCTTCTAAATGCTCCCGGGTGTTTTTTCATAGATCAAAAGTAATGTCAAAAATATGCACATATGCACAGTGAGATAGGTGGACAGGAAGTCTCTATCATTCAACCTTTGGGTTAAATAACCGATATCAAGAAAGATTTTATTATTATGCTCGCATTTGTGTTTTATTTTACCTGCATTACAGGCTGGGTATGCGCTAAGTATGCTTATAAACAGCTACATGAATAAATGTATGGAAAACACGGGTCCTTGAATCATCGATCTAAGCAATCATCTTATTAAATGTGAACCGGCTGAAACCAGGTTTTTTTTAAATATCTTATAAGTTATCTACCTTCTGTGTAAGTCATGAGGTCGCCCCTTGAATGTAGATTGTATGTGGACGCTATTTTCCACACTTAGTCTTCCATTCGGTCCACTGCCTTCGTTTCAAGGGTCCTAAGTAACACAGTCAGCCTAACTTCGCCTCTAAAACTTCTAGGAAGCTTACAGCCTTCGCAATCTTCACGAAACGACCTCACATTTCCAAAAATTTGAGCACGCTAGGAAGATAAATATCCACATTTCAGGAAGACCATTGATTTCCCGGACTTAATAAATGAAAACTTTCAAAAGGTATCCCGTGAAAACCCTTGTATATAGATAAATAGCCCCTGTGTAATTATTGAAGACTCCTAATCAGATTATTTTCTTCTATTTCAGATTGGTGCCGATGGCGCCAATTCGGCAGTACGGAAAGCGATGGGAGTACAATATCTGTCGTGGAGTTACGATCAAATGGGCGTTGTAGCGACACTGGAATTAGCTGAGGTATAGTCAGACACTTTATAATAATTAGAAGGCTCCTTTATTTAGGGCCGATTAATTTGTGACGGTCGGCAGAGACGCGTCGAAAACTGTCACGAGTGAAATAATTTTAAACCTTATCTACATTGTTAAAAAAAAATCTACATTGTTAATTGACCGTGTGTAAAAATGGATTGGTATAATACCGACCAATCCATTCCCACACAGGGTAACAAATCTGTTTGATCAACCCTGTGGCGTCATACCGATTGGACGATAGGTTTTTTTTTTTTTTTTATTGTAGGTGAAAATCATCCAATGACGAAACCCGCTCTTGGGCGGAGCGGGAGACCAGTGTCAGACTCTTACTGACTAAAAAACCTACCCCGTACCTTCCTTGCCTTATTCCTGGAGTCGAGGTAACAGTTTTCCACCACCCTCTAGGCTCCAGGAGGCTTCGACCCTGAAGGGCCCCTGCAGTTTGCTGACAACTCCTTGAGGCGCGCGGGAACGGTGCGCGCCGTTGACGACTTGGACTCGGTCTTACCAGACGACCGGACGGCGAGCTACCCATTGCTCACCGTCCGCGTTGGACGATAGGTAGGATGGTGTATTAACAGCAGCCGGCCGGCACTGTGCGGTGCCAGCGGCGAACTGTTGTCATTTCAGTGTGTACTGGCCCTTATTCCCATTGTGTACATCTGCCTCAACAAAGTCATTTAAACTTTTGAGACCCAAGTGAACGCCGGCGTTCGCACACCAATTATTCTTTAATAGAATCTAGAAACAGAAATGAGTCTCTGGTACTTGAAATAAATGAATGATTGTTATTTTATTAATAGTGTCTGTAATTAACAAAGTCGAAAGGTTAAATGTCAACTGTTGTCACTCAAAAAATTGAGTAACTAACCAATTATTTTTTGAGCCACCACAATATTAGGTACTAGCAACCCGCTCCAGCTTCGCACGGGTACTGATATTGAATATATTAAGCATGTATTATACATATAAACCTTCCTTTTGAATCACTTTATCTATTAAAAAAAAAACCGGCCAAGTGCGAGTCGGGCTCGCGCACAAAGGGTTCCGTAGCAGCAAATATAATAAACTTATTATGTCAATTTATACACCTGGTGAATGGAGCCTAAACTCTCCCGATATTTTGCCTTGTACTTTTATGTATGAATATTAATTTTATATATGTATTTATAAATATTCCGTGCTATAGGCGTGCCCAAATCGGCATTTCTCGTAAAAAGTACCTACATTATAAAGATTTTATATCATCGCGGATTTTTAAAGGTGTACAATACTGTAGTATATTTTTTGATCTATCTTATAAGGTTCAGCCATCGTTTTCAGTGTAAGCACAATAACTTAACCAAAATTACAGTTAAATCAACCTATCTCAAAAACTATAAGAGATACTTTGATCAAACCAAAAATCGTTGAAAGAGTTAATTAGCATGCATCACCTCTATTTTTTTTAGAATTTTATACCCCGTAGTTATAAAAATAGAGGGGGGGGGACATACTTTTTACGACTTTGAGAGCTGATATCTCAAAAACCGTTCACTTTAAGAAAAATGTTTTTTAGAAAACTTTATATCATTTTAAAAGACCTTTCCATTGATACCCCACACGGGTATGTACATCGAAAAAAAAATTTTCATCCCTCAGTTACATGTATGGGGGGCCCCACCCCCAATTCTTTTTTTTACTATTTAGTGTCATAATTTTGTAGCGGTTCATACAACACATATTCCCATCAAATTTCATCACTGTAGTACTTATAGTTTCCGAGTAAATCGGCTGTGACAGACGGACAGACGGACAGACGGACATGACGAAACTATAAGGGTTCCGTTTTTGCCATTTTGGCTACGGAACCCTAAAAAACCGCATCAAAATCCGTTGCGTACTTTTAAAGATCTAAGCAGACATAGGGACAGCGGTAAGCAACTTTGTTTTTTAATATGTAATGAAGTAAAAGTTAGAAGGCGTCTAAATTCCAGGATCCTTAATTTCTTTTAAAGCATAATTTTATCGTAAGCCTCAATAACAAACCAATCTATACAAATAGGTCTATAGTATCTATTTTTTCATATCGTACTTTTTTACACGTGGTAATACTGTTTAGATAAACCAAGAACTTTTATAAATAATTACAACAACAATCTTCATCCAAGGCTGTCCAGTACAAGTATACTATTTATAACGATTATCGTATCGGCCGCAGATATAATTGCTATTCTTTACACTACCTACATTATAATCTCTGAAGGTAGATACGGAGCTGCTTTAGTGTTGAGCTTGTTGCAATAATTTCCATAAACGCGCCCTGAATCACAAATCTAACCCAAAACCATTAGCATTGGCATTTACAAATGGAAACATCACTGCTAAGTGTTGTTATATTAAAATGAATGATAGTAAGTTTATATGTTGATTTTGTTATACTAACATTGAACGCCATGCCAAAGATATCCCGGACGTCCCAAGTGCTTGTTTTCAGAGAAAGTGCGAATGCAAATGCGCGTTGGGTCCGACTTCTGGCTACCGTAGCGCGTAGGCGTGGGGTTGCGGATGGCGAGCATTGGGTAGCTCGCCGTCCGGTCGTCTGGTAATCGTCCGGACAGCTTCGGACTTTGCACTTCCAGCGGCTGACTCAGTGCTCGATATATTTACAATGTTAACAGTACAGTGTCAATCTATGAGCACATCACAATTACGGCGATAAGTCCACTCTTTGAGGAGTGATCTGAGAGGTGTGACGGCGTCGGGCGTCCTCATTTTTACCTGACGCAATTCCATACGGGTCCATACAAAACGCAACATGGGTATTTCTTAGGGACATTCCTGGTTCTGATTTTACGGCAAGAATCGCCCGATGACGCAAGAAAGGATCGCGACTTGGTTAGGGGGTACTCCTCGGCGATAGTTTCGTTAACGTGGAACGCATTGAGTAGGCTACGCCCCCAATTCCTATATAATATCAATTTCTATGATCTGGCCACGACATAATTATCTCTTTACCCCGCAACGGGTAAAAGTGACTCCACCTACCACTAATGCATGGGATGGGGCTCTTTTTCATAAAGCTTTCATCCCGAACCACAAACAAACAGTTAAGAGAAAATATATAATATCTAATAAGGGACTTACATTTCATGTATTTCTTCATCTTCCAGGAGTCCGTGAACACGACAGCATGGCAACGTTGGCTGCCCACGGGGCCCATCGCACTTCTTCCACTGGACTCGAAGCGAAGCTCCCTGGTCTGGTCCACATGGCAGGACAACGCTAAGCAGTTGCTGAAGCTGCCTGATGACCAGTTTGTGGACAAGCTAAATGATGCTCTGGTAATTAAAATACTAGTTATTAAGGCTCTAGACAGACGGACTGCATTTCAACTGCAATCCAACCGCAAATTACAGTTCGGATGCAGTTGACACGACTGCAATGGAACTGCAAACCAACCGTGCAGTTCGATTGCAGTTGGAGTTTACACGATAGCGCTGAACCGTCAACTGCAATTGAACTGCAATTTGCAGTTTGATTGCGGTCCGCCTGTCTAGAGCCTAACATAACTTCTGTATTTCCTGAAAGGGGATAGTATTATAAAACGAATATGTCCTTTTTAAAGCTGAACACATTTGAAAGAAACATGGCATATGGGTGGACCGTGCCCTAGAATAAGACCTTTTTGTCCTGAGAGGATGTTTCCTTGCGGTAATTATCTGTATATACGCAGATGAAGCCACTGGCAGATGGGTAGCATTGTCCTATATTTACAATGGTGATTTTGTTGGCATCAGAGAGTGGGCTTCTGCTATTTTGAAAAATCTTAATCTGCGAAACTCTTACAATAATAAATTTATCTTAAACTAGGTTTTAATACTTCATATGTATCTGGATGTTAGTGTGTCTTAATTCGGATCTCGACAATCAAAACAATGCATTCAATTTATATGGTAAGACCGTTTTATATAAAGTAAAATAGATTTTAATAGCGAAATAAAATTCATGTCACGTTTCTTAATACTTTCACGATCAAACAAAGCATTGGAAAACTATACGAATACAGGAAGATTATGATGCTTCCAACTTGGACGGAGCTGTAGGGGCCCAGGAGGGTCAAAGTCTTCTGAGGCCAAGGGTTGGTGCGAAAGAACACCGGGGTCCTGGAACCAAGGCAAGAAGGAACGGTGGGTCGTTTAGTCAGAAGAAGTCATTTAATGATTTTTCCAACCATAAAAAAAAAACTTGGACGGAGCTATGACACGGAACACCCAGTCGCAAACACATAACCCTAGCAAATAGGACACGAAAACACTCGTCGGACTAATCTGACATAAGCGTTTAATTCATTAAGCCCCATGCGAACGCCGGCGTTCGCACACCTACTGTTCTTTAATTGTGTCTGTAATTACAAGATCGAAAAATTAAAGGGTTATTATGTCTGAGTATGGTTTCCGCACTTAGTCTTGTGTAGACCATTGTACGTGAGAGTTAAAGGGTTAAAATGTTTCAGTGGAAGCAGTACCCGCGCAACAGCGGCGTGGAGGCGGTGACGTCGTGGACAAGCTCGTGGCTGCGGCGCGCGGGGCTGCCGGACGGCGCGGCGCTGCAGCTGCCGCCGTCCGTGCGCGGCGTCGTGCCCGCCTCGCGCGCCGCCTTCCCGCTCGGCTTCGGACACAGCACCAGATACGTCGCGCCTGGAGTCGCGCTTATTGGGTATGGTTGGCTCCTCAGTTTTTTTTTTTTTATTATTATCTACTAGTGGGGCTTTTGGTCACAATACGACCACGCCAGCCCCATCATAATGTTACGCCGTGGAAATAGAACACGCCGTTTCTTCGACAAAGTCAAGAGTATCACCGAATAATTAAAACGCATTGCTAATCGAAACCTCCAGAATAGAAGTACGTACCAGGGCCTAGCAAATTCTAGAAAAATCCGACACGTATAAGTAGGTACTCAATAATTCTAAGAACTTTTGTAGGTACTTAAGTAACCTGGTAAAGGAATTTGTACCTTCCGTCTTGTACCATAGAGTCGAAATTCGTATGAGTCGTAGGGTAAAGTGGTCACCTACCTACGAATAATAAAAATAATGTTTATTGTTCGGTATTGTTCCGGTGTGGCCTCGAACCTTCGGTATCTAGAATTTTCTTGGCTCTGAGTATAAATACGTGCCCGCTGGCCGGACGTGAGTCAGTTTTGATTTCGACAGCGATCAGTGCGAACTATCCAAGTCAAGTGAAGAACGTTTTCATCCATACGACGACCTAAGCGATATTTCTACGGATCTCTAGAGTGCATTACGAAGTGGTTTATTGGCGATTGGACTAAATTGGTGTTTTGTTTGTGGAAAATAAATCTCTCTATTAGTAAACCGGCATTTGATTACTCACGTTCGTAACAATAACCTAATACTTACAAAATTTTTAACGCTATTCCGACTTAAAAACCTTATTTACTATTTTGTAAAGTAAAATAGCTGCATTCGAATCAGGCTCTGATAAAATACTTTGTACAAAACCAACATCTATCAAATCAATTTTAAATGTATTCATCAGCACCTCTCTAGCAGCTCGGGTCCTGACGTATTCCACCAACAAGTGATGGACATCCTCCATCACATCACGGCTCCTCAGCTTATTATAATATTTAGCTTAGCACAAGGAGTTAAAAGCAAACCGTAGGAACTCTGCAGAAGGGTCGAAACCAACCAAGGGCAAGGCCAAGGGTTCGTGTCTGAAAGGAAGGCTTTGGCCCTAGTATGTATAGCAATGTAGGAACGGGGTATGTTGTTTAGTCAGAGTCTGATACTCTTTCCCGCTCCACCCAAGGGCGGATTTCATTGGAACTAACACACCATAAAGAAAACAACTGAGAAAAATGATAATTCTGAAAAATATCATAATTGTAACTTGGCAAGTTTTCATCTTCTAAATTCATAGCAGTCCACAAGATACCGGTAAAAATAATGACTAAATAAACCATTATCATTACTCTTTTCCTTTTTCCGACTGGAGCCAGGACTCAGATGGAGCCACTGTGACTAGAATAAATCTAGTCACAGTGGCTCCATCTACAGCCAACACCTTGTAGTTCGCGAGCCAACGGCCTACTTAGTAGTACTTCATATAGCCGTAGAGATGTCGCTGCTAAGCACTCAAATTGTTTCAAAGCGGGAAAATTAAACAACAATAAATTCAAGGTCGACTGTAAAGTCAGCCTATTTTTTTTCTTTATTATGTTTTAAGTTCTGAATTACTTAGATCCCATTTCGTATCGTTTCGTAAATGAATCAAACCCAGGTTCAACTTTTATAATAAGTAGGCGTTTGCTCCGTTAGAAAAAGTGTATTAATATTTTTTTGTTGTTTACAGCGACGCAGCGCATCGGGTTCATCCATTGGCTGGACAAGGAGTCAACCTAGGCTTCGGTGACGTCAAAGATCTCACACATTTCTTATCAGAAGCTATGTATAGTGGTCTAGATATAAGTAAGTTAACACACATGCATCATGCCGATCGAAAATGCTAAAATCTCACGTACTCTCACTCTCAGGGGCAAACCACGATGGAGATGGTGGAGCGCCTTAGAAATCTTCCATAAAATTGATAAGAAGTTACTCGGAACTGGGAACAGCGCAAGGTTTGGTGGTTGGCCTTTTCTCAGCAGTCGAACAATATAAGTACATTAAATATAATAACACATATGGATTGGTAAATGTCTAGATAAAACTATTACTAGGTCACACTTTCAAATTTACAAAATAGAAGACACACGCATTTAGAAATGTATACAAATTGGTTCGATTTGTACCACAAAATGGCGGGCACAGATGGATACTTACGTCCAAATATCAAAAGTTAAATGTACTGACAGTACTTCAAATCGATGGTACACTACATCGAAGAACTACATATGAAACGAAAGTGTGAGTGTAGGATTTTTGTCGTACAATGGGTAATATTATAAATCTGTTTCAGCTCACCCGGACTGGCTACAGAAATACGAGAGCACTCGACAAAGGCATAACGTGCCGACGCAGCTGATGATAGAGATGCTCCACCGCTTGTATACCATAGACCTGATGCCCGTAGTCCTGGCACGAAGCGTCGGCTTGCAGATCACTAACGCCTTACAACCTTTGAAGGTAAACCTGCTGTTTTATGGAATTTTATGTCTTTACGGTACTGTACCGTAGAAAAAATATGGAACCCTTATAGAATCACTTTATTGTCTGTCTGTCTATCCAAAACATTTATCTTGGGAACTCGTGAAAACATCGAGTTGAAATGATTACCATATACTCAAGTCTGCGGCCCCTTCAAGCTTTGAAAAATCAAACTTCTAAGCTAACAAATAAATTAAGCTACACAACGTATTTTTAAACACTCTCAAGTAGTCTCAAGGGAATCAAAATTCATAGGGTTCTGCCCGTTCAAGGGAATCAAAATGCAAAGGCTCGTTGACCTAGAACTTCTAGACTCGATTCTGGAATTGATTTATTTACACAAATTCGTTCGTACGGAAACTTCAGCGTGCGAGTCGGATTCGCACTTCCCCAGACTTTTTCAATAGTTATAAGAACAACTGACACAAAATACCGCTGGCACAGTTTTTTTGTTTTGTTTTTATTACTTATTGATAAATTTGTGTTTGACCTCCGTCACACCCACACCTGATGGCATGTGATAATGTTGTTTACGTTATAGCATGCTTATCTAGACGTATTTATTAGGCCTATTTACTCTTAAGTTACAACCCTCTAAGATATACAAAGTTGAAAAAAAAAACCGCTGCTCGATACATTTTGTCGATTTATATGAATATTAATCTATGGAACAGCGGGTTTTTTTTTCGCGATTTTTGGGTTGGACTCATAGTAAAAGTTGTTCATATCGGTGTATACAATTATCCTTTTTAAGGAATGCCCATCTGTCGTATCAACTTTGTATGTAACTGACAGGAAAAACGGGCTTCGGCAGGTTATTAGGTTTAACTGTTTTGAAAGTAAAAAAAGTCAAAACAAAAAAATACTTCAATGTTGAATTAGGTTGACTTCCGCCCGGAATATAATAGTGCCTTCCTGTTGATAGTTGTTCTCGCCGTTTTTTGATAACCTGGTGTGTTTATTGTATGACGTATGTTCTTAGAACTAAGTATATGGCTTTCATCCACGCTTTCGGCTTCTCAAGCCTTCTTCAAGACAATCCATATAGGTACTGTAGCAATGCAACTCTGATAGGGCTTAGGTCCGGGATCTGTATAACATATTAAACTCTGAAAGTCGCAGTAATCGCTTGTATTTACGAATTTTATCAACTTATATCATTATAATTCAAATGTCACTTCCTACTGTTTTAGTAGGATACTATTTCTTTTTTCTATTTTTAAACCTATTTCAGAACTGCGAACATCCTTCGACACATCTTACAAGCCAGTTAGTTGGTTACTAAGTTATGGGGTCTCATTGGAGACACTACAGTACCTACCTAATAAATATATGGGTAGGTACTGTGGTGTCTCCAATCGCACTGTTCCCACGCGCCTCAAGGAGTTGTCAGCAAACCGTAGGGGCCCTACAGGGTCGAAGCCTCCTGGAGCTGAGGGTTGGTGCGAAAGCGTTACACCGGGGCTCTGGGAATAAGGCAAGGAAGGTATGGGGTAGGTTCTTTAGTCAGTAAGAGTCTGACACTGTTTCCCGTTCCACCCAAGAGTGGGATTCGTCATTCAATGATTTTTACCTACCATAAAAAAAACCTACCTAATAAATATTTCTCAATGGCTTGCAAAATCGAGGGCTCGATTTTGTTTCCAGATGTGGGTGTTAGCTGGGAGACCAAGGTCTGGTGATCTGTATATTAAGATGTGTTATTCTAGAAAAGTATTTAAATCCAAGTTGGCTTATTGTCAGAAAAATGAATCACAAATAAAAATGGACATTATAGCAGAAAATCATTCCAATAAAGACTTTAGTAGTTTTTGGAAAAACACTAAAAAGCTAAGCCCAGGGTCGGGCCTTCCTGCTAGCGTTGGTGGTGAGCATAACCCCCATGATATAGCTTGTGCATTCCAAAGGCACTTCAAGGTTGAGTCCCCACTCGGGCCCTCGGCCCCGTCTGGGGTGCCCTCTGCTGCTGAGAACCACCTTACCACCCTTAGTGTACGATTTTCTGCGAAGACTGTTGCTACTATTATTAATAAAATGGTGAGGGGCAAGTCTCCCGGTCACGATGATCTCAGCATCGAGCACCTTAAACATGCGGGAATACACCTGCCTAGAGTTCTCTCGATGTTCTTTAACCTCTGTATAAGTCACAGCTATTTACCCGAGAGCCTTATGTACACTACAGTGGTGCCGATCGTAAAGAATAAAACAGGTGACTCATCAGATCAAATTATAGACCAATCTCTCTGACTACTGTTATAGCGAAGGTGCTGGACAGTCTGCTTGACAAGCAGTTGGAAGAGCATCTACAATTACACGATGCTCAGTTTGGGTTTAGACCGGGACTTTCGACTGAAGATGCTATCCTTTGTCTCAAGCAGACTGTTCAATACTATACTGGTCGTGGCACACCTGTCTATGCCTGTTACCTTGATTTATCAAAAGCTTTTGATTTGGTGTGTTACGACAAGCTGTGGCAGAAGCTGGAGAGCGACACGGAGGTACCACGGGAGGTGATTACATTACTGAGGTTCTGGTACGCCAACCAGCGCAACAGAGTGAGGTGGGCAGGTGCACATTCTGATATATACGGTTTGGAATGCGGTGTTAGGCAGGGGGGAATTACCTCTCCCCACCTCTTTAATTTGTACATGAACCGGCTCATCAGTGAGCTCAGTGACACTGGTATCGGATGTTCCATAGACGGAGTTAGTATAAATAACATAAGTTACGCCGACGATATGGTGTTACTGAGCCCATCGATTGCAGCGTTACGGAAACTGTTGTGCATCTGCCAATCGTACGCGGAAGCTCATGGGCTCAGATACAACGCGAATAAGAGTGAGTTCATGGTGTTCAAGTCAGGTAGCAAATGCTACAACCATGTTCCTCATGTAATTCTGTGCGGCATGCGTCTAAAAAAGGTCAGTGCCTTTAAGTATCTGGGTCACTGGGTGACCGAAGATCTGTGTGACAATGAAGACATCGAGAGGGAGCGCAGAGCACTGTCCATCCGGTGTAATATGTTGGCTCGTAGGTTTGCGCGTTGTACTACTCAAGTAAAGGTCACATTATTTAAAGCATACTGTCAGACCTTCTACACGTGCAGCCTGTGGACTAATTTTACGCTGCGGGGGTACAGTGCACTGCGAGTCCAGTATAACAATGCGTTTAGGATATTATTGGGGCTGCCACGCTTTTGTAGTGCTTCCGCTATGTTTGCTGAGGCGCAAACTGATGATTTTTTCGCAATAATTAGAAAAAGGTGCGCCTCGCTGTTAAGGCGTGTGCGTGGCAGCCCGAATGGTATTCTGAGCACATTGTCCCAGCGGTGGGACTCACCAATGCTAATGAGGTGGATGCGATTGCACGCCAGCGGTCCCTCATATGTATGATTTATTTACTTGTTTAATTTATTATTTTGATTATTTTATTTTTTTAAATTTCTATATATATTTTTTATAAAATCGTTTTGACAATTTCTTTTTATATAATTATTTGACTTGAATTCACTGACATGTAATTTTATGGATTTTTTATTATCTGAAATAAATTAAAATTGAATTGAATTGAATTGAAAATGCTGTTTCCATACGATTTACATTATACAGCTATCAGGTGACAAGATACATGTTTCCGGGTAACGTAACGTTCCCCTTTATAGTGTGTTACACCAAATTGTGTAATTCCCGGTCTTTCCGTCCGATTATATATGTAATTTGTCTTCAAGGTGAATAGACTTTTAATAAACCAGTGCGCCTCACCATCATCGAACGACACCATCATTGAACGACGCCATCACTGCTTACCATCAGGTAGAATCGCATTCAAGCACCAATTTATATAAATAAAAAAAATCAAACTAGCTAATACCTGTTTGGTATTAAATCTGCGATTTTATTATCGTTATACAACGCACAAAATGCGTGTGCGCTGTGACACAACATCTTGCTCAAAACTGCAATCATTTCATATTACACCATTTCTTTCATAATATTGATTACAAACCAAGAAACTGGCGGCATGCGTAATCTTTGTATTGTCTGTACCTTTTATTTTATTCCTTTGTTCTCACGATGGGTCATCAAAACATTGACTGCCTGCGTAATGTCACGTAGTCTAGATTACAGAGATCAACTATACCGTAGCGCTCAGCAGGTCTGATGCCCACTCGAACAGAGGCAATTATAAGTACCCAGTTCATGTAATAATTGTGCGTACTGGTATTTATAATTGTGCTCTCGAGGGTTATTTCCTCAACTCGGGAAAAAAACCCACACTTGGGAACTTTAAACAACTACTTGGGATACGACTTCTATGTATAAGTAATATCCCTGTCAAGAAATGTTAATGTCCAAGAAATTTCCTTGAAAGTACTAGTTTAATTCTTGTAACGTTTTATAAGTGCCCATGTAGGCCTAAGTAAAATAAAAACCATTTTGATTTGATTTGAACTGCGGTATATATATTTTTTTAAATTATAGATAGGCTCACGTTTGACCTATCTATCTCACCTGATGGTAAGCGATGAAGCACGCTTGCTTAGAAGCAACCTATTCACTCTTTACTTAAATACCTCTAAGTTGTAGCTATCAGGAAACTCTCGCAGGCAATTCCACTCCTTAGCTGTACGCACAATAAATGTGTTCCCAAAACGCTTTGTACGTGTGAGTGGGATGTCCAATATTTACTGGTGCATTGCCGTACGTCTAGTGGTCCGATGATTGAACGCGCTTGGAAATTGGTATTTATGAAAAGGACAGAAGTGTTGGTCTTCTTAGCTTTGTGGTCTAGTTTCCGCACTTAGACCTTGGTGGACCAATGTGCGTGGGCCATGGCGGCCGATAGGTGTGGTTTTAGGCAGTAAAAGTCTGACAAGTCCTCCCACTCATCTCTAGAGCGAAAGATAAAACGATTTCGCACCTAAAATTAAAAAAAAATGTTTTTAATTAAAATATTTTTTCATAGCAAGCTTTTATAGCGCGGTATAGGTACCTCTATAATTAATAAATCATCAAGACCAATCACAAGAGCCTAAACTCGATGGGGTTGTGTCATTTAATTGGCCAACTTCCGGTTCCATCATCTCTTTAACACATGCATGCAAAATTTCAGCTCAATCGGTAACCGGGAATTGGAGCAAATTTAATTTTACAAGATTTGATCCCAAACATCTAGACAGTTGCAACTAAATAAAAGCTTGTAAAAACATAGCCTAGAATCTTCTAAAGCGCATCTAAGGTTATATTGTTTCATCCTTATTTCGAATATTTAGTTGTCAGTCCCTAAAATTCCAGTTTCTTAAAAGGGCAACCAGGTAAACCTCTTTTGTTAGAGAATACTGCGAAATGCACAAAACCCAACCCGTATTACCTACCTATAGACTTTCTGCGAAAACAAAAGAAGCTAATCAGGTACCTGTTTTTTAGTATAGACAACTTTATTAGCAAGCACGACTTTTTTCAAAGTAAACCCATCTTCAACAATAATACTGGTGGAACGGAAAAATACTGTCGATAGCGTATTAGTACTGTGTTAACTCAATTATAATATGAATGTTAACAAAACTTATTGAAAGTGTACCTAGTTGAAAGAGTTTTATTAATACATCGTAAAGCGTAGCCTATACTAAAGAATCAATATTTTAACAACAAACAAGGCATATACCATTATATATGCTAAAGATACAAGATAATTCTTACATTTTGCAGTGTAACCTTAATTAAAGGCTTCCACGGCATGCAATAATCAGAAGAGTTTTCGCTACATAGGTAATATTATAAACTAGCGACCCGCCCCAGCTTCGCACGGGTGCAATGCTGATATTAAATATATTATGCATGTATTATACATATAAACCTTCCTCTTAAATCACGCTATCTATTAGAAAAAACTGCATCGAAATCCGTTGCTTAGTTTTAAAGATCTTATAAGCACATATAGGGACACAACTTTGTTTTATACTATGTAAAGATAAATTGTGATAATTAATCATTACAACTCTGTGATGATTAACGCACAAAACTAAAGTTCACAGAGCCTAGTTTATGGGCTCCACCGAGTTAGAACGGCCGTACTGTACAAGTAATAAAACTTGTTTGAAAGTTTGTCCGAAAAAAAATACCATGCGGCCTCGTCCCTACTCAGAACGGAGTAGAATGAAACTTGGCCTTGATATGAACTGGTTTAGGCCATGGGAATTCATTTTTTATTGTTATCCAGGTAGTACCTACGTTCCCATGGGACTCTTTTTTAACACAGGGACAATGCTTGCAAAACATTTAAGTTCTTCTTTTCGAATCGTTGATATACTTGCTAAACTGTTTGGGCCCAGTAAGTGGCTACGTTAACTGCAATATCGGTGGTACTAATTGAATGTATGTACCTATATGAATATAATTTATTTGTATCTTGACCCTAATTTTTAGTTTTAATTTGACATAACTCATTTTAATATGTTTGCTGTCTTGTCTGATTGATATTTTGTTTGTGAATTTCTTATTTTTTATCTTTCACCTAGTTACATGTGCATGCTGTGGTCTCCTGTAACTGAAGGAGCACACGCACAAGACCTCATTCCTAATGACTTTTACTGTATCTGTGTGACCTTTGTTGGAGATCTAAATAAATATATACATATTAAAATGTTGCCGGCTGCAGTCTTTCCGTCCGATTATAATTTAGGTGTCTTCAAGGCTAGAGTGAATAGGCTCTTAATAAACTAGTGCGCCTTACCATCAACGATTGCATCACTGCTTACCATCAGGTGGGATCGCAGTCAAGCACTAGTTTATTGCAATTAAAAAAAGATATATATATTAAATAAATACATAGTGCCGTACGGGCACTTGGGGCACTCCAGCAAATACACTTCTCATCAAAAAAATCGAAACACCTTGCAAGTTTACGTTTTGTCAGGATTATCAGAAAAATGTGTACATTTAGGAATAAATGTTAAATGTCGTTTAATAGTGAGTAATATGAGCTTATCAAATCTTAATGTTAATGTTCTAAATTTAAATGAATTTTTCATAGGTTTCGTATTTTGTTAAATGAGTCATTTTTATTCCGTATGGAGTATAAAGGAAATGGATAAAACAACACACGTAAATGAAAAAAAAAGCTAAAAAACGTTTATTTAATAACTTGTATTCCCTCCCCGAGCTCTAATTACTGCTTCCATACGGTTCTTCATCGATCGGATGAGAGTCACGATCACATGCTGTGGTATATTGTCCCATTCCTCTTGGATTGCATCTTGCAGCTGGCTAAGTGTTTCTGGGGCAGGATCTCTTGCTCGAATTCGTCTCTTTAATTCATCCCATAGATGTTCAATGGGATTCATGTCCGGGCTTCTTGCTGGCCATTCCATAATAGAGATATCGACTTCGTTAAGATAATCTCGTACGACGCCCGCGGTGTGAGCCCTAGCATTGTCGTGCATGAATATGAAGCCGTTGCCAATAAAATGTGCATAGGGCATCACATGAGGCTCGAGACACTCTTCGACGTACCGATGACAGTTTAGTGCAGGCAGACGTGGCCCAGACACGAAAGCAAGCTCTGTCTTACCGTCGGCGCTGATTCCTCCCCAAACCGCCACCATAGCTGACCTTTTCTTCAATGCAGCATTGTGCATAGCGTTCTCCGTCTCTTCTGTAGACCTTGTTCCTTCCGTCGTTACCATACACTTCCGTCGTTACCATACAGCATAATTTTACACTCATCAGAAAAGAGAACTTTGCTCCACTGTAGGTATGACCAATTTAGGTGCTCACGTGCAAAGTTAAGGCGCGCTCTTCGATGGTCTACAGTTAATTTCGGCCCATTTGCTGGCTTATGCGGTACCAGTCCACGATCCTTCAACCTTCTTCTAATTGTAGAGTCACTTACAGCCACCCTTCGTACAACACGAAGCCGCTGCTGCAGTTGAAAAGCGTTAAGGCGTCGATTTCTTAAAGAAGTTGTTACAATAAATCGATCATCTCGCTCAGAAGTGACCCGATTCCTGCCAGATCCTGAACGGCGCGTGAACAAACCAGTCTCCCGATAACGTTTATAGACTCTATGAACAGATGACAGGCTTAGATGCAGTCTTGCAGCCACAACACGCTGACTAAGGCCAGAATCCAGCAATGCCACAACTTGGGCGGCTTCTGTGGGCGAAGTATCCATACGTTTTAGAAAAAAAACCTTTTTTCAGACGTCCCAAAGTCACAGTATTGAAATAAAAAACAAAAAGTTTAAGGATAGGCGCCAATTTTTAGTTTTTAAACGCTAAATGTACTCCAACCCTAAACACACATTTGTCTCAAAACAGTGATTCATTTCGTTTATAAGATAAACAAATGAAATTCTAATTTTGAATTTAGAATTTTCGCTTATTACTGTAATGGCCAAACTGCCAGCTATAATATATGTATTTTTTTTCATCGTATGAATTCTTTTTTGTGTTAAATTCGGACAGAAACAATGAAAACGGAAGTGTTTCGATTTTTTTGATGAGAAGTTTAGCTTTTAAGTTAGTACCCATTCTTTTTTATAAAGGTAAGTAGATATTCTTCATAGATGTAAGTACACTCTCATTCCATAACATACACTTTAACGCTAATCATATTTATCATAACATCACACACACACACTCTCGATAGCCTATTGTTTCTTTCTGTATTCCTTTTTAAAATGAAGTTTGTTTAATTAAGAAACTATAAACGAAAGAACCTAGATATCACATTACATTACGAGGATACCTAGTATCATTCATCATCATATCAACCCCAAAGATACCCACTGCTGTACATAGGCCTCCCCCGAGTGCCACCGGTCTTGTACGTCTCGCTTTCATCGGATTCCCGCAACAGTTTAACCAGGTCATTGGTCCACCTTGTAGAATGCCTTCCAACGCTGCGTTTTCCGGTACACGGCCGCCACTCCATAACCTTTCGTCCCCAACGGCCGTCTGTTCTGCGACTTGCGAGCAATGATTATAATACGAGTATGAGTTTAGGGAAATCAACGTAAAATACCAGCCTGGCCTGTCAGTTTAGTAGTTAGTGACCCTGACTGCTATGCAGGAGGTCACGGGTTCGATTCCTACTCAGGACAAATGTTTGTGTGATAAGCACAATCATTTGCTCTGTGTCTGGGTGTAATTAATATATGTTCATCAGTTGTCTAGTACTCATAACACAAGCTCTGCTTAGCTTGAAACTAGACGGCGTTGTATAATAGTTGTCGAAAAACAAAAGATATGTTGTACGTAGCTAAAACCAGCCAGATCGCATAAACGATCAACATTCGATGATAACAAATAATATGTCAATTCTCGTTTGACTGGCCATATCATTGATAGAATTTCAATGATAACAAAAGGTCTAAAGAACGTAGGCCAAACAAAGATTGGCCATCAAACTTTAACGTTTAAATGAACTGGTCAGTTTTATTTGGCCATATCATGAAGTGATCAATTCGGCGACGACATACAAGTACTTACTTTTTTTTAAATCATACACCTCGTTTGTTTCAGAAAATGATACTGTCTCATGCAGCAACATAGTGCAATGTGAGTCACGTTGGAATGGCGATTGTTTCAAGGTTTAGTTTATACGGATCGGTTATCGGCGGCCTCAATGGCGAGGACGAGGGAAACTGTTGGATGTATTATTTAGTTTAATATAACGTTAATTTATATTTTGTGGTTCTTGTTTCATTTATATACCTTGAAAGAAAATAACAACACATTGTATATCTTTAGTTAAGCCCCAAGAGGATACTAGTGTCCGCAGAGCTCTCTTTTAATTGTGTCTGTAATTATGGTAGTTGAAAGTATATAGGTCCCTAGCTACTTAATGGTGAAGTCCCAATACCTTGTAACATTTTTCAAGAAAAAATACTGTTTAGCTCTTACAATTTAAATGTGTTTCCGCATGTTTTTGTGAAATCTCGGAAGCGGATATAAAGTTCTGCATCAAATTAAATTGTGGAAACACTAAAAACAACGTGTCAATTTTGGTATTACTTCATTGCTTCCTGTTTTGGCATACTATTTTTTTTTTTGTGGGAATGTCATCCAATGATATCACCTCCCGCCCTTGGGCGGAGCGGGAGGTAGTGTCAGACTTTGGCTGACTAAAAAACCATTCCTTTTCCTTCGTTGCCGTTCATACCAAGAACGAATCTTCCTTTCTTCTGAACGTAAGATTCGGCCCTGGCCAAGGGTCTGCAGACCCTTTGCCAGGGCAGTACCCAGTAGGATTGGACCCTGCTGGCTCCAAGTCCTAGTGGCTTTTTTGACACTACTACACTACTCATAAATTTTAATAATAATTATTAAAAAAGAAGTTATTATACCTACTCAGTATCGGTTTTACTTCGAAATTAAAAAAAAACTATATTTCATTTTCTGGATTGTTTTACTCCGCCAATTAGGAGTTATTGGCACTTCGTCGTCGTCGTTATAATTTACATTGATACCTACTATCTCACTAACGCTAATTGCCTGGGTCTTAATAATAAAGCAATTAGGTAGGTACCTAATCAAATAACGACTTCCCTGAACAAATGCTTCAGTAATTAGTCATCAGTTTTATTCCTTGACACTACAAAATAGCCTCATTTATTAGTTAATTACCAGATAACCAGGCTCTATCCAGAAATAATGGAATTGCCATATAGGTAGGTAATTACCAGATAAGAAATTCTAGTTAAATCATAACAAAAACATTTGGAATTGCCGATAATTTCACAAAGTGCGCAATACCTACCCATAGATATCCAGTACAATGCCTCATATTGTTTTGATTTATCACGCCTTATCTGCTATCAGACAAAACACGCAGTCAAAATATGCGCATTTGTAAGTCGGTGTCATCTGTCATCTACACAAATAGGTATTTAGGTAGGTACGTACCATAGATATAAGAAAATATATTTCTATGGTACGTACATAATTATCGTTACATATACTTGGGCTCCACGATCACCAATGATGGGGGCTGCGAGGACGAGTCGGAAAACTCACAAAAATTTGGAAAGCCCATAGAATAACCAAAAAACAGGAAGGTTCGATTAATGAAGTGCTTGGTCTTTCCAATTTTTCTTTATAGAGCTGAGACGTGGACGGTTAGGATGCAAGACCGTCGCAAAATTGACGCATTGGATATGTGGGGCTAGAGACGCATGCTTAGAATCCCATGGACCGCGCCCGATATCGATCCTCAAAGAACTCAATATCAAAGAGAAGATTGTCGTCGTCTGTGCAAATACGAATCCTAAAGTTCTTTGGGCAAATCACTCGTAACGAGGACTCAATGGAGCGATTGCTAGTGCAAGGGAAAGTTGAGGATCACGTGGACACACTCGAACATGGTGGACGGATCTCATCAAATCGGTGACGCATTGCAGCGTCAATGAAAACTCCCAAGTTGCCAAACACACAACTGCATGGCGTCGCATCGCGAGAGAGGCGGTGGCGCAGGACTCGACCGACACATGACCACGGCCACTCTGTCAATAGTGCACGACTATGAAGAAAAAGAACGTACCTACATAATTACTACGTCAAATAAAAATGTACAATCGGTCGTTGGAAAACATTAAAATCATTAAACAGGCCAACTTTGACCAACAACTTATCAACGCTGATAAGCATTTTATGATAATGAGGTTAGGTAGTTACTCTTCATGGAATTTTGAGTGCAAACAATTCATGTTATAACTTGTTTGCTGACGCTGTGAGCATCATGATCATGCTCTAAAAATAAATACCACGGACTAAAAAAAGACATTAGACAGAACAATAACACCCTAAGAACCTTCGCGAATTTAGCTCCATTTAAGTTTTCTTTAAATCATAAAACAATACTTAGCAATTACGTATTTTGAAACAAACAACCATTTGTTTTCGGATATAGGTGCTTTCTAAATAAATACCACCTACGCAGCATTTTATTTACGATGCGGGCGTAAACAAAGGATACTTAGATAAAATTACTGACGCAGGTGACTCTAAAATACATACGTCAGCCACATTCCTTTTAAATGAAAACATTTAGTGCTTAAATTATCGAAACTTTAATGAAAATATTTAATTCAATTATCCTCGTATTATAAGCAACTGTAGCCGCGTCGTGTATTTTAGAAGTTCCCCCGGCCGGTTGGCAAAATGGGTAAATAGCTGTATCTAATTATAACGAATACCTACTTGAGTATCGTGCGGGATAATATTTTGCAAGTTTCAATAATAATAGATATCAATTGAAAGGGTTCTCAGACGAAGCCAAACCAAAGTTCTCATGGCAGCATTGTTCGTTTACACAAAGGAAACCATGTTACTTCCTTTTCGTTTTAATAATAACTATAGACAAAAACAAGGCCGGTTGCTAAAGTCCGTTGCATGCAGCTGCTAACCACCCTACCCTGTCTATCGATCGTGACCGGAGCGTGAGACCGTTGGGGTGACGTCACAAGATGGCGGACTTCCAAACGTTGTTTCTTTCCAACTTATTGAAAAACGTGACAAAGAAAAACCAACCTAAACTTTGCAGACAGAAGGTTTAGTATAATTGAAACACAAAACAGACGTTGGAATCTCGTGACTCGATCACTCAGAAATTAAATGATTCACTGGTTTATTGTTTGTCATGACCATGTTATGACTAATATGGTATTAAAAGGGTAAACACAGGTAATCAAATAATTGAATGTTTGTTACAAGTACATTCATGTCTGCGTGCGTCAATATTTAACTAATTGTATGTATATCCAATGATATTATGACGCCATAACCTACGGCTAAGAATTTAGGACTGAGAACCAAAGCATATGACTGTGTTTAGAACAAAATGGTAGGTATACGAATGCATTCAAAGAACTTTAAATATGTAATCGCCTATCTAAATCAGGAATCAAACCCGATAAATGTGAAAAATATCTGTAATTTTACTGTCTCGGTTGATATTTCTAAGAAAAAAAACAATAAAGGTGCCTATTTAAGTTTTAGATCTAAACTTATGCCTTTCAATAGTTTCAATCAACAGTAAAATTAAGTATAAGTTTTTTTTTCCACATATAGCGAGTTCGATTACTGGTTCACAGTTTAGGTGATTACCTATTTTAAAATTCTTTGAAAGCAGTTCGTATGGTTTTAAACTTATAAATGAAGTCTCATATAATTTCGTCTAATTTCTCCTCCATATAGCAACGTCGTGGGTGGGACGCCCTGAAATGAACTTTCACAGAATTCACAGTATCCTATTAAAAGTTTGCTGACACCCGACGTCATCTATTTTTGTACTTGTTCTACAAATTTATTTTTCTCCTCCGCTGTTGTTATTATATCCATCAATATCTAAATCACACGCAGGAAGACACGTGTTAATAAAAAAGTGGTTCACTAGCTTCCCAAGAAACGTTCTCTTTACCTGCCTGATTTAGGGTCTACAAGCTTAAGGAATGCACTTTGTTTCAACAAGTTAAACAGGTACCTGCCTAGTAGTAAGGATTATCTGCCGTCTGAATTTGATTAGACGGTTTGTGACAACTATATTTCTATGGTGACGACCATCAACAATACTTATTTTTTTTTAGAATAGGTAGAACATGATATTACCTATTAATAAGCTTCTTGGCCTCAGTAAGCAAAACCAACGTAATTTAACAAAAAGCTTCTTGGTCTGTAATCTCAGTTTCTAGGTAGTATATTTAAAAAATTATTGGTATTGATAGATTATAGGCATTTAGGTACCCTAACTAATTAATATACAGAAATAAAGTGTACAACATAACTTCATTGGTTGTAACAAATTATAAGTTATCTAGCCTACGATTATATTCAATAAGTTCCAATGTCTTTGTTAAAAATTAGTATAGGGTTGTATATAATACATAGGTACTCAATTGAATCTAGATATTCTTATTTCCTAGTGCTTCTACGTCAATACTTTGTTGGAAATATCTGGAACACGCCCCGCGCCACCCCGCGCAGTCCGATGCCCTTCTCCCCCCGCCCTCCCACATGGGGCCTCTTTCATCTTTGTTAGATCAATATCCTCCGCTTGCTCTTTCTCTCTATCATGCCATCTCTTTTCGTGGCGCATGCGTATTAACGAGTGCGTTCGGAATTGTGTCAACGAACGAATGCTTATGAATTTTATTGTAACAATGATTTTAGCTTTTACCAAACACTATTCGTTTTGTGTACATAGGTACATTTAAACTTAGAAAAAAACCAAAGCATTAAAATTAGATAGGAGTCGGGAATGGGGTTCAAAAATGAACCAACTAAGAGTTCGGCAAATAAAATTTGTAACATTTTGTACGGGATTCTGACTTCCAAGTTTGGTACTTAATGATTCAGAATTGTGTAGGTATTGTATATTTCACATAAGTATGTATCCTATAATTATACGGATTCGGTCATTGGATTAATATTTTTATATTATTGGGCATTTTTAATTATAATTTTTGAAATACCTACAAAGTGGCCAGAAAAAATAGGTTTTAACGGACCTCCTAATTATTAAAGTGTTTTAATAATTAGGAGATCCGTTAATTTCTTTAGGTCTAATTCTCTGAAGAATTACCTACAACTCTCTATTTCTTTTGATGATTACCTAGTTATTATTACATACTAATTCAAATTTATTTTAAACACAGCTAGGTACTTATAAAGTAGTAATATTGCTCTTAGTAGCACTTAAAAATGTTTATATAAAATAATTTATATTCCGAGTATCCTAGCATATTTCGGAATGAAACAAATCATCGGGAGTTTTCGGTTTTCCTCGGCAAGGTTCGTTCATGACTTTGCTATTGAAATGACGCCATTTTGCAGCCAACTGCGCAGTGCGGCGCCCCACCTCAGTTCGGGTATATAAGGCGGCCATGACGTCATGCGCCCACATTCTTAATTCGTCCTGGTGAAGTGCAGACGTGTCTCCGTTGTGTGTAGTGCTGAAGATTTCAAGAAGTGATTTTGTGCCTGTACGGATTCAGGTGTGTAGTATTGTCTCAAAAAACAGTACTTTCTGGCCCATCCTTAAAAATGGGCTACAAAGCAAATGAAAAATCTATCGTTGACTTTTGTGAAAGTAAAACCGAATCCCTATCTAATTGGGTTCGTCAAGTTAAAAGCAAATCCCTAAACGCCAAGACGAAGAGAAAGCGCGATTTGAGAATAATCGCCATCTTGAGTAACTCTCTATCACGTGCGGAGAGTGAACTCATTACGAAACAACGTGAACGCGCCAGGAGGTGGGCTCAAATGCAAGCTGATCTTGGATTGTGCAATAAGGAAGAAGAGGTCGCCAGGCAGCACCAGGAGAAAATCGATCATCTATGGAAGAATGATCTAAGCGGCTTAGATAGTTTTTTTAGGGAATTAGATAATGTCAAGCCAACTCTCAAATAACCATTTAGGTAAAGTAAAGTGTATTTGTAACTGTGATATTATGTAGGATGTTTTTCTAAATTACAGTCCCATTGCGTTTCGCGTGGGCCTGCATCCGTCGGCCGCCATCTTGGTTGCCGCTGAGGCGTGGTCGCTGCTAGCTACAAAATGGGTTTGTAACGGTATCATGCATTTATTTAGTTTTAAAGTGTTTCAATTTATTCTCCCGCTTAACGGTTAAATTGGAAATTTGATTTTTATTCATATTGAATAATGAAATTGTACATATGTTTAAGTATGGAAATAAACAATTTTATAAAAAAGGTCGTATCAATGAATTTTCATTTTGCTTATCTTACAATTTCACCACACCAACAATGTATTATTCCATGAGTCATCATCGCCTCTGCGTGGAGAACGTGGCAGAGTTGCGTCAGCGTTGGCGTGAACGAGTGTATGAGTCTGCCGTCTGCGGTGCGGCTGGCTTGCCTGCAATCGGCGTACCATATGCACTGGCGTGCGTCCTGTCTGCTAAACAACGCGCTCGCACGAATCGGTCCCGGTTGTCAGCCCACTAGGTAACCGTTAGGTTGATGGCGTGAAGGTTCCTATCATACATTTAGCTAGTGATATTGTTTGGCCCGTACGCGGGCCCTTGCGTGTAACATTGTGTTTAGTCTCTCAGAGCCCTGCCTACCGTGGCCAGCAGCTGCCACGAGCGACGAGGAAAGGCTTCCAAGCTTAACCTCTGCCGTGACGATCTTACCGTCGCCACAGAAATTCTACCTACCACTATGGAATATGAATCTTTTCTAGAAGTGTGAACATTGGTGAGTCGCTTGTTTTCAAAACATAGTGGTCATTGTGTATTTAATTCCTTTACCAGTACTTGCTGTTTTGATCTAGTATTTTGGAAATAACCTATGTTAGGATACTTGTGCCATAATAATCCAATGAACAGGAACCAATTGCCCTCAATGGTGTTAGCCTCGAGATACGTAAGCATGGCTGGAAGAAGTGAGATGAAGAGGTCTACAATGTACCTGTACCGTTATTTCCAACACGCACACTGTACTGGCCTTGACGTGCCTCTGCTCCTGCTGCCATCGACGTGGTGGTGGTCGTGGCGACTTTCACTTTTAGGTAATGACTGGTAATTACTTTATTTACGCCTCGGACTTGGCATGCTGTTTTTTATTATCATTGTTGTAAAAGGAAAAGCTTTTGAGAACAACAGCTTCCACAGTAGGTAATGATTGAATAAGGATCAGCAAAAAGATAGGTATCTAACACAAAACATGAGACAGCGCCTTGAATGACTATATATCAAGAAAGAAATCGTGGGCTGATGACTAAACCGGGACAATACTCTATATAGCAAAACGTGATTGAAACTAAGTAAATAAGCTGAAAAACCAAACTGAGGGTGGAATACGTGAAAGGATAGAAGGAACGGTGAGTTGTCGCAACTGTACTGACCTCTTTGATCTTCTGTAATTATCATACGTTCTGAGATCTTAGTTGATGTGCTTATAGCGACAAATTGTTAGTATCGACATTTTACTGATTGTGTGCAAACTTCACAGCTAACGACTGGACTGGGGGCTGACGTGAGCGAGTATCACGCAATCTATGACTATCATGACAAGCAAGGTGAAGTCCTTCCTAGCGAAGAAGGCTAACCCGGCTCCAGTTGATATTAGCGAGTGGATCGACACACCCCATCCACAGATAAGTCTACCGACTATACCCTAAGTAACTCGTAGTAAAAATGAAACTTGCATTATATATTCCACAGCAGCGAAACTATATCTAGGGTTACAGTAGATAATATATCATTACAAAGTCGAAATCATAAATATTGAGAATTTACTATGATTGGTAAGTCTTTCTAATATCTGCATTTCCTAATCTGAAGTTTTTTAAACTGAGATTTTGCAAGTACTTTAGCTATTTAGGGTGACTGGTAATTAGTGACCAATACTTAACGTGATTGTAGTCATGATAACAAATTGCTTACTATGAGACCAAACCTGAAATAACGAAAAAAAATCTGTTGGTTAGTGCATTTATGTTCGCTAACAGGTCAAAATGTACTGAACTATTGATTTTTTTCGCGATTTCAGGTTTGGTCCCATATTAAAAGTTGATTATCATGACTTCAATCACGTGTTTAAGTATCGGTCACTAATTACCAGTCGCCCTATACATACATTCTGCTTTATTAGCAGTATCATGAAATGTTTAGTTCGAATTTATTTGCCGCTCCGGCACGTAGGGTCCCATAACCAGATGAGCTTTTGATTTCAGATATGCATAAAATACCTACTCTGTTGCCAGCGACAGACTAGCCACAGCTACATCTAGCTAATACTTTAATTATGAAAATGAATGTATTCATTTATGGATCTCAGATGCCTTCACATTTAAAACCAACTCTCCAAACCTACACAATAGTAACGATAAAATCAAAGAGCATTATTAGCTCACCACGTGACAGAATATTTAAGATTCTACAAAAATCTAAATCTTTAGATGATAAGTATTTTGGTTGAGAGTATGTCTTATAGCTAAACAACCTACGTAAGCCTTCCGAGGTATGTACCTACAGTAAAAATACCTTTATAACTCATAATCATTTAATTTGCTGCCTAGTTGTTATATGATTGTGTTCCTGTTAAAGGAACTTGTGTTTGCTGAAAATTTTGATTGACAGGTCTTACAACGTCACACGTACCTACCTAGGCTTCGGTATCACCCCGAAATAACTGAAGTATTTTAATAATTATTAAAAATTTAAAACGAGGAAAAGTTGTAATTATACATGAGAAAAATAAGAATACCAACCCACAAATAAATTTTTATACATGGATACTTTCCACTTCTTAGTTAAATTACATCCACTACTTGAGGGAGTTGTACCATGATGATACCAAATAATTCTATCAAGGGAACAAGAAAATAACACGTTAAAATTCTTGAATATAAAAGGCATGTCAAAAACCCATGAACACAGTTTCTGCAAATAATAGGAGCCAAGTGAATAAAATATTTTCTATTTGACCTCTCAAGATTTATTAGACATACCTACTGCAAACTTTGTAGACTCAGTGGATTAAACAAGAAACGAGGTCAGACTACTAGTCGACTTCAGACACGATTGCATCTGCCGAATGGTACGAATTTTTATTATTTTGTTTTAACGTTTTATTATAATCTCCAATATGTTTAGTCCTATTAGATATTTCTGCTTATAATTTCTTAATGCATAAAACCCCAGCGAAATGGGCAGAATTTTATTAATTTTATTCTTCTAAAGCTTTTTCAAATACCTTCCTACTATGCACCTATGTAGGCCTGCTGTGCTGTGCAGTCCTCTATAATCAACTTTTTTTTTCTATCTGTTTAGGAGCAGGCTATTTTGGATATGATACAGCAGACCCAATAAACTGCTTTGTGAAGGCCTATTAATAAATCGAAAATGGTTAATCTTCAACTTCAGGAAGTCCTTTTTAAAGTACTTGCACACCAAATGAAAGATCAACTATAAAATTATCCAAAAAGTGGCAAATCATGCTTCTACACATGCTGTATCATCCCAAAACCATATTGATTAACTTATCCTGTTAAATGGGCTGCTATGGAGCTGTAATTAATTTGATGAGAATATCTCAATGAAAGTATCTTCTACCGGAGTGCCTTCAAGACAAACATAATGAATATTTACAAGTTAAATTACTACAAAAGCAAGCTGCCTTCAATATTATCTCTTACGCAGAAAATCAAGCACAACCTTATATCTACAATTTTCAGCACTAAATTAAGGAATCTATATTGAGGTCACCAAATGCCATCATACGATATTGCTAAAGGAAACTTTAAATTATTACCATCCATCCATTATAAGGCTACAAATACGATTATTTAATATATATTTAATGGATAAGTATAGCTGTCCACACTCATGTAAAGGTACCTACTGACATTGTTCTTAATTTTAATGAATCATCTTGACATAGTCATCACATTGAGATCGTTCGTGACTAAGTGACTACTCTGCGTATTAAATAGTACATACACCCCTTTGCTGAAATAATCTGGTACGTTCAATCTTTTTGTTTTCTGACTCCACGGGAGTTGTTTTTTTTTTGGTATGTCAATTTGTCAGGTCGACTTCAAGAGTAACTAGAAGCACCGCAGCGACGCTGACAATTCGACACCACATTATTAAACTACACTACGCGTGATCGTCTGCTTCTCCAACCACCGCCGGTCCGGAGAAGCGGCTCAAGCAATTCAGCACATGTCAAGTTCACGGGTTCTGCATACTGATTGCAAGTACGTCAGTTGGGTCACTCTTAACATACCCCGACGTGACTTCCGGAATCGCGGTCTCTACCATAGTAAACCGGTATGTCAACTAAGACAATCTTCCGTCTTAATACCTGCAACTTATCTGCCAGTCATCGGTTCTCAGACTCGGTCAGATTTAGTGAGACACGTCGTGCGGCAGTAGCAGGTACTCCTATTAGATTGTCATGTATTTTCTAAATAACTGACTGCGTGACCTAGTGTCGCCAGTTCTCGTGCTAACTCTGCTCCCTTAGTTGACAGCTCTCCTTTGAGTGGCCTCCACGTTTTGGCAATACTCGCCGACGAGCTCTTCGCGTATCGTCAATGATCGATGACAACGTGGCCTCTTCGCATAGCGTCAATATTCGGTGACTACGTGATTTCTTCGCTTATCGTCAATGCTCGCTGACTACGAGGCCTCTTCACGTATCATAAACACGTGCTGACTGTGTCCTTTCCTAGGTAGTCAAGCCTCACTAACGACGTGTCTCCGTGTCGTCAATGATCCTTGACTACGTGTCTGCGAGTCGTCAGTGTTCGTTGACTACGTGTCTTCGTGTCGTCAGTGCTCGTTGACTACGTGTCTTCGTGTCGTCAGTGCTCGTTGACTACGTGTCTTCGTGTCGTCAGTGCTCGTTGACTACGTGTCTTCGTGTCGTCAGTGCTCGTTGACTACGTGTCTTCGTGTCGTCAATGCTCGTTGACTACGTGTCTTCGTGTCGTCAATGCTCGTTGACTACGTGTCGTCGTGTCGTCAATGTTCGCTGACGACGTGATCAGCGCGTGTCGTCAATGCTCGCTGACGACGTGATCAGCGCGTGTCGTCAATGCTCGCTGACGACGTGATCAGCGCGTGTCGTCAATGCTCGGTGACGACGTGACCTTCGCGTATCGTCAATGCTCGCTGACGACGTGACCTTCGCGTATCGTCAATGTTCGTTGACTACGTGACCACCCCGTATCGTCAATGCTCGCTGACGTAGTGACCTGCACGTTTCGTCAATGATCGCTGACGACAAGATCTCCGTGAACCGACAATGTTCGTTGACGTCGTGGCCTCCGCGTATCGCCAATGCTCGCAGACGACGTGACCTCCGTGTGTCGCCAATGCTTTTTGACACCGTAAATATCGCGGATCGACAATGATCGCAGACGTCGTGTTGCTCCGGGCTGCCAAAGCTCATTTGCCAACGCTTACTGAAAACGTAATCTCTTGGTGTCGTCAATGCCCGTTGACCAGACGACTTTACTCGTCAATATTCACTAACGACGTTGTCTGTGCGTTGCAAATGTTTGTTGACAGCGTGGCGTCGTCCGTCATCAATGGTCACTGACGATACAAGACGAATTCATTTTATCTATGGTGGTTGAACACCTAGCCACTTAACCAGCCATCACCTTTATGTTGCAACCTGACTGCCATGCGCACATATACCCTAAGCGTAGCTCCTCGATGTATCTGTTCCACACTCTACTCCTGCTACCTGTTTCATTTCCTCAAGTTCCGTAGATTAGGTTGTATGGCCAGTTAACTTTCTTAGATGTTAGAATAGCTGCCCCAACAGAGGGACTGATCTCCGGTCAACAGGCTGAACATGCTGCATCCACTATAACCTCGACCTGCCTGGATCTTCAGCACTCCCCGATCGACCTACCCCGTGTCACTCTACCAGTTCCGCTGACTGCTCAAACCTCGGCTATCGCACGTAATATGTTACGGTATGTTAGCTTCATTTCTTTTAGTTAACTGCATCTGCGGCCTGTCAAGTGTTCTGGCTCCTGTCTACACGACTCTTCTAATTTTGCCGTAGGTACATCGCGTATACTGTTCATCCGGAAGTGCGTCTTGAAGACAGCTACAGATGCACGTATAGGCAGCCAGCCTGAGCTGAACATATCACCACGCGATCGTCGTGTCATTTCTGCCCTGCAGACTGTGCCATACCAGCGGTCAGCCGAGTCAGCATCACGCGGTCATTGGTCAGCAGACTGGCCATCGTGTTATCATAAACTGCGCGCCTTCTTCGGGTAGCCCTCTGCGCTCGTAGCTGTAGCGCCCACTCGGCTAATCGGCCAGCCGCTTGCGTGGCTTGCTGGTCGTGCCTTCTCTGGGCAGTCACCGATACATGCATCAATAGCGTCACTCTTCGGCCAGCCGCCTGGTCATCAATAGCGACATTCTTCAGCCAGCCACCGAGTCATCGTGGGGCTCGTGTCACCTTGCGTGGCTCGCTGACTGCGCGCCTTCGCCGGACAGCCACCAGTGCTCACATCGGTAGCTTCATCCATCGGCCAGCCGCCTGGTCTTCGTGGGTGCTCGTGTCACCTTGCGTGGCTCGCTGACTGCGCGCCTTCGCCGTTCAGCCACCACTGCTCGCATCAGTAGCTTCACTCATCGGCGAACCACCTGGTCATCGTGGTTGCTCGTGTCACCTTGCGTGGCTCGCTGACAGCGCGCCTTCTCCTGGCAGCCATCGGTGCAAGCGTCACTCTTCGGCCAGCCGCCTGGTCACCGTGGGTGCTGGTGTCACCTTGCTTGGCTCGCTGACTGCGCGCCTTCGCTGGTCAGTCACCAGAGCTGGCATCGGTAGCTTCACTCATCGGCCAGCCGCATAATCATCGTGGGTGCTCGTGTCACCTTGCGTGGCTCGCTGACAGCGCGCCTTCTCCGGTTAGGCACCAGTGCTGGCTTCGGTAGCTCCACTCATCGGCAGGCCGCCTGGTCGTCGTGGGTCATAGTGGGTGCTCGTGTCACCTTGCGTGGCTCGCTGACAGCGCGCCTTCTCCGGTTAGGCACCAGTGCTGGCATCGGTAGCTCTACTCATCGGCCAGCCGCCTGGTCGTCGTGGGTCATCATGGGTGCTCGTGTCACCTTGCGTGGCTCGCTGACAGCGCGCCTTCTCCTGGCAGCCATCGGTGCAAGCGTCACTCTTCGGCCAGCCGCCTGGTCACCGTGGGTGCTCGTGTCACCTTGCTTGGCTCGCTGACTGCGCGCCTTCGCTGGTCAGTCACCAGAGCTGGCATCGGTAGCTTCACTCATCGGCCAGCCGCATAATCATCGTGGGTGCTCGTGTCACCTTGCGTGGCTCGCTGACAGCGCGCCTTCTCCGGTTAGGCACCAGTGCTGGCTTCGGTAGCTCCACTCATCGGCAGGCCGCCTGGTCGTCGTGGGTCATAGTGGGTGCTCGTGTCACCTTGCGTGGCTCGCTGACAGCGCGCCTTCTCCGGTTAGGCACCAGTGCTGGCATCGGTAGCTCTACTCATCGGCCAGCCGCCTGGTCGTCGTGGGTCATCATGGGTGCTCGTGTCACCTTGCGTGGCTCGCTGACAGCGCGCCTTCTCCTGGCAGCCATCGGTGCAAGCGTCACTCTTCGGCCAGCCGCCTGGTCACCGTGGGTGCTCGTGTCACCTTGCTTGGCTCGCTGACTGCGCGCCTTCGCTGGTCAGTCACCAGAGCTGGCATCGGTAGCTTCACTCATCGGCCAGCCGCATAATCATCGTGGGTGCTCGTGTCACCTTGCGTGGCTCGCTGACAGCGCGCCTTCTCCGGTTAGGCACCAGTGCTGGCATCGGTAGCTCCACTCATCGGCGAGCCGCCTGGTCGTCGTGGGTCATAGTGGGTGCTCGTGTCACCTTGCGTGGCTCGCTGACAGCGCGCCTTCTCCTGGCAGCCATCGGTGCAAGCGTCACTCTTCGGCCAGCCGCCTAGTCAACGTGGGTGCTCGTGTCACCTTCTCTGGACAACACCGGGCACACGCATCAGTGGTCATCCATCCGCCAGCCATTTAGTCGTCGAGGGTGCCTCTTCACGTGGCTCGCTTGCAACGCGCCTTGTCCGGACAGTCAGCAACAGGTGAACGTGTAAGCAGCAACATCTCATCTGTAAGCCAAGCTATCTCATCCCGCCCGCTGCTTGGTCATCGCACGCGGCTCGCAAATTTCGAGACTTCTCCAGCCAGCCTCATGTGAATATGGCAGCAGCACCAGCCGCGTGGTCATCGTGCAGGTTCTACGCGGCCCACTGACGGTGCACCAGTCAGCCCGCGATAACTGAACGTGTCAACAGCGCGGTGTATGCTGCAGCGCTGCCAGCGGCCTGGACATCGAGTCAGGTTTGCGCAGTTCGTATACTTTGCGCTTCTTCCGATTAGATACCGTTACTTTTGCGCAGCTCGCAGATTGTTCATCTCTACGGTTTACCACCGGATCTCGTATTTCCCCTGCAGGGCTCGCTAACTGCGCCCCAACTTCGATCAGCCCGCCTCAGGTGTAAGTTTTTGGCGCTCGTGTCGCCCCGTGACTTTTCCGGCTGGAGCTCCGTGGCTCGCTGACTTCGCGCCTTCTCCGACAAGCCTCTGGAACTCGTGTCGCCGTGTTGTGACTCGCTGACTACGCGTCTTCTCCGGCCAGAGCTTCGTGGCTCGCTAGCTGCGCGCCTTCTCCGGCCAGAGCTTCGTGGCTCGCTACCTGCGCGCCTTCTCCGGCAAGCCTCGCCCTGTGACTCGCGGTATTCGCGGCTTCTCCGGCCAGAGCCACGTGGCTCGCTGACTGCGCCAGTTCTCCAGCAACCCTGTGGCGCTCGTGTCGCCGCGTGACTCGCTGTATTCGCGGCTTCTCCGGCAAGCTGTGGCGCTCGTGTCGCCGCGTGACTCGCGGTATTAGCGGCTTCTCCGGCCAGAGCTGCGTGGCTCGCTGCCTGCGCGACTTCTCCAGCAAGCCTGTGGCGCTCGTGTCGCCGCGTGACTCGCGGTATTCGCGGCTTCTCCGGCCAGAGCTACGTGGCTCGCTGACTGCGCGACTTCTCCAGCAAGCCTGTGGCGCTCGTGTCGCCGCGTGACCCGCGGTATTCGCGGCTTCTCCGGCCAGAGCTACGTGGCTCGCTGACTGCGCGACTTCTCCAGCAAGCCTGTGGCGCTCGTGTCGCCGCGTGAACTGCGGTATTCGCAGCTTCTCCGGCCAGAGCTACGTGGCTCGCTGACTGCGCGACTTCTCCGGCAAGCTTGTGGCGCTCGTGTCGCCTCGTGGCTGCTTCGGTCTATGGTGTCCTCTGCCGCAGTCGATGACGGCGCGGCCTGCCCGCCTGTCTCACACACCCGAATCGACGGTGCGGCCTGTCCGCCTGTCTCACTCAACTGGGTCGACGGCGCGGCCTGTCCGCCTGTCTCGCTGAACTGGTCGACGGCGCAGCCTGTCCGCCTGTCTCGCTGAACTGGTCGACGGCGCGGCCTGTCCGCCTGTCTCGCTGAACTGGTCGACGGCGCGGCCTGTCCGCCTGTCTCGCTGAACTGGTCGACGGCGCGGCCTGTCCGCCTGTCTCGCTGAACTGGTCGACGGCGCGGCCTGTCCGCCTGTCTCGCTGAACTGGTCGACGGCGCGGCCTGTCCGCCTGTCTCGCTGAACTGGTCGACGGCGCGGCCTGTCCGCCTGTCTCGCTGAACCAGTCGACGGCGCGGCCTGTCCGCCTGTCTCACACACCCGGATCGACGGCGCGGCCTGTCCGCCTGTCTCACACACCCGGATCGACGGCGCGGCCTGTCCGCCTGTCTCACACACCCGGATCGACGGCACGGCCTGTCCGCCTGTCTCACACACCCGGATCGACGGCGCGGCCTGTCCGCCTGTCTCGCTGAACCAGTCGACGGCGCAGCCTGTCTCACTCGCCGGGTCGACGGCGCAACCTGTCTCGCTGATGCGGTCGACGGCGCAACCTGTCTCGCTCAACCGGGTCGACGGCGCGGCCTGTCTGCCTGTCTCACTCAACCGGGTCGACAGCGCGGCCTATCCGCCTGTCTTGTTCTGTGGGGATGGTATGTTTCTTTTACCTACTAGACAAATAACATATCCTTTGCAGATTTATCATAGGATTGAAATTTTTAACTATATGGAAACATCTTATTGGAGAATTTATGCGACATATTTCAAAAACTCTGAACTGGCATCAAGCATTATTAGAGCTGAAATTTGAAAACCACAAAATCTTGATCGATATAATGAGCTGGATTATTCTATGCAATATAAAAGTAAAAACGAACAATTCTCCACAATTCCATTCGGTAAGTCCGATGCAAATGCTTCTTTCCAGCAAGACCGAACTGGTACCTAGTAATAAGGATAAAAAGTAAGAAAAGTTAAACCTACGAGGATTCTCGAAACTTGACGATTGATGTTTGACGTAAATAACCTATTATACAAATAATACCTAATACTCGAAAATTCACACACTTATGAAAATTGACTGCAAATTGATAGCAATATTGGATATTAGTACCTAGGCCTAAAAGCGTTTTGTCGACAGATCACAACCACATAAACAAGGTAACAACCAGGACGTTTAATTACTACTAACACTGGTATTATGAAACATTACTTGTTTTGTTCTAACAAATTATTATGCTTGGGATGTATTAGTGTTAGGTGTGCATTACGTTGTTGACAGATGTAGAACCTTGTCTTGCGTCGCCTTACTGCTGTCCCTATGCGTAAGAAGTAGCACCGCACCCAGGTTTTCAGATGCATGTAGGTCGTTAGTTGCAATATGTGAGCTATCATTGAAGTGCTTGCAAGTAAGTAACTTGTATTTCTTTAAATGCTTACCTACTAGGGTAGGATCTTAATTCATATTGTTAACAGATTTTCGCGTACAAGAAGCAAATAAAAAAGGGTTGCGCCATGTACGAAAATTCTGGAGCAGGCGTATGAGTATGTAAATGACACTAGTAATTCAACCGTTCTGTGCTATTCTGTTGGAGCATAACAATGAGTTGTTTACAGATTAAGTAGAATGTGAGCCATAATACCGACTGCTATGTAAGTAGCAATTTGTGAAAATAATGTAACTAGGGTAGAACATTAATCCATATTGTTAACAGGTGGCGATTTTTCGTTATTCCACTGCCCGATTAAGATTGCATGGCATCGTGCGTAAAAATTAGTGCAGCCACATAGTACCTACGTTGAATGTTGGAGCAACCGTGTTCGGTATTATAATAATGTATGTAAATAGGTTTCGATGCTGTTACTAGAGTAGGTATTTAACAATATTGTTTATTGAGAATAATGATGACTGTTGACATAACGTTGTAATTACCAGATATTAGGAAGAAACATCAACAGAGGTAACAATTTTTATTACTTCTCAAGTATTATTTACTAGGATAGGTTCGTAACTTATATTGTTAACAGATGACGACTGGGAGACTCGAGAGCATACAAAACTCGCTTGCATCATGTGAAAAATCGTCTGGAGAGACTATGCTAGTGTATGTAAAAGACAACTTATAATTTTACTGATTATTTGTCAAAATGATAAAAACAGTATTAAGTACTATTGTCTAGTTATATACTAGATTATATTATGTTGGTGCATAATAAAGAGTTGTTAACAGATAATCGAGCATGAGATGCAAGCCACACCACGACGAGGTAAAAAAATCTCTTCCTGTATCTAGGATAGGTTCGTAACACATTATTGTTGGCAGGTGATATAGTCTACTTGCGTGCCCGACTCAAACTTGGTGACTCCGTTTGTCAACCGTTGAAAGATATTTCGGCCACCATTGTGTACGTAACATAAAGCATTTGATGTATTACGATGAGATTGATTAGAATGGATCGTATGTAACAAAATTTTCCGTTCGTGGTCGTGCATGGCTAAAGGTTTTTGACGTATCAAGCGCTTGCTATATACCTATTAAAACCAGGTAAACAATTACTAATGCCTACTTTTTATCCAATTGCTAGAATTGTGTATTTATTAAATTAGCGTATAGCATAGGTTTAGTGTAAGGTCCGTAATAAGTATTGTTAACAGATGTCATTGGTTGAATGTCGACAACAACGGCAACATCCGCGGTTATAGCACCGTAATTTAAGAATCAGAGTCACCAGTGCGGACTGTGATGCACTCGAGAGATTCAGGGAGGTAATTTATCTTTGCTATTCCATGAAATAGGACGATCCGTCCATAACAAGTATTGTTAACAGATGTCATTGGTTGAATGTCGACTACAACGGCAACATCCGCGGTTATAGCACCGTAATTTAAGAATCAAGAGTCACCAGTGCGACTATGTTGCACTCGAGAGAATCAGGGAGGTAATTTATCTTTGCTATTCCATGAAATAGGACGATCCGTCCATAACAAGTATTGTTAACAGATGTCATTGGTTGAATGTCGACAACAACGGCAACATCCGCGGTTATAGCACCGTAATTTAAGAATCAGAGTCACCAGTGCGGACTGTGATGCACTCGAGAGATTCAGGGAGGTAATTTATCTTTGCTATTCCATGAAATAGGACGATCCGTCCATAACAAGTATTGTTAACAGATGTCATTGGTTGAATGTCGACTACAAAGGCAACATCCGCGGTTATAGCACCGTAATTTAAGAATCAAGAGTCACCAGTGCGACTATGTTGCACTCGAGAGAATCAGGGAGGTAATTTATCTTTGCTATTCCATGAAATAGGACAATCCGTCCATAACAAGTATTGTTAACAGATGTCATTGGTTGAATGTCGACTACAAGGGCAACACCCGCGGTTATACCTTCGTAATATAAGAATCAGAGTAACCAGTGCGGACTGTGATGCACTCGAGAGATTCAGGGAGGTAATTTATCTTTACTATTCCATGAAATAGGACGATCCGTCCATAACAAGTATTGTTAACAGATTTCATTGGTTGAATGTCAACTACAACGGCAACACACAGTTATAGCACCGTAATTTAAGAATCAGAGTAACCAGTGCGGACCATGATGCACTCGAGAGATTCAGGGAGGTAATTTATCTTTGCTATTCCATGAAATAGGACGATCCGTCCATAACAAGTATTGTTAACAGATTTCATTGGTTGTCGACTACAACGGCAACATCCGCGGTTATAGCACCGTAATTTAAGAATCAGAGTCACCGGTGCGGACTATGATGCACTCGAGAGATTCAGGGAGGTAATTTATCTTTGCTATTCCATGAAATAGGACGATCCGTCCATAACAAGTATTGTTAACAGATTTCGGTGGCACTACCTGCTTGCTTAACACACCTTGCGGCTTTGCAAGTTAAATAGATAACACACCCAGGGACATTTTCGTGATTGCCGCTTAAGCAATGACTACACAAGAAACGAGACCACTTATTGAATGAGGTTCGGTAGGCGCATTTATGTTGTAAGCACACTTCGCATGAAAAAGTGTTGGTTCGAGGTATGTAGAGATGCATTATCAAGTGTGGAATTATTTGGCCTACGTGCTTTATAGAGCCTACCTAATATCATCATAATTTATATAACTAAATTGAAATACCTCTCTAGATGTAATTAGGTTAGTTGCAAAATTAATATTGTCAACAGATGCAAAACGAGTGACTTAAAAAAAAAGTATGGTGCATGAAATAGATGCATAATCGTAAAAATATGCTTGCGTATGAACGTCACGCATTGTAACTAAAACCGGATAAAGGCACCACGTGTGTATTATAATAATGATTGCTGCATTTGTAGTATCACATGTGTAAATTTGTTTGCAACAATAAATTTAATAGAAATATTAATAAGGAATGGATACTAATAAAAGGAAACACCAGAGGATGAACATAGGTAGGTGCAAAAACATGCGTTGTTTCAGATCTATTTGAATAAGAGTAAAATACCTACAGATTGCTGTAATAGCTAAAGCTTAGCTTCAATGTGTCCGTAACAAGTATTGTTAACAGATTAAAAAGGCCCAGAGCAATTTGTGCTGGAAATTTCATACGTCAAAACAAAAATATATTTCTGGGCAAAATGAAATAAACGCCACGAACATCGTACTTATTAAATTAAGGAGCTAAAGAGTGTACAAAACCTGTCTAAACATAAGGAAATCTTTGGTATGTGAGCTTAATTTTACACCTAATATTATGCTCTTTGAAAGTATATTTTATAAGTAAATTTTGTTATGCATGCGTAGATAGCTTGGATGGGTGCATAATCAATATTTTTAACAGATCTCGACCAATGACTCGCTCGAGACAACTTCAGAAGCAAATTGTATGTCGTGTCCTGTTCCGTTGCACACCCGTTCAAAGCATGTATTGTTGTTCATGTCAATATTGGCTGTCTTCTATTTGATCTTCTTGAGGAAAAGGTCGGTAGGAGCACATTTTTGTGTTAACAGATATTCAGCAAGCTTGGTGAGATAGAAATAACACATGGAATGAGAAGTAGATATAATTATGCTTAAACGTATTCACAAGAGCGCAGACCCTACTAACTGGTTCCATCGGTTACTGCGTGGTTGAGACAGCACTGTGTAAATAACCATAATTGCATTGAATGCGAAAAAAATCACTGCAAGCAATAGCAAAGGTAAAATAAAAAGCAATTGATTTATTTTTGATCTATATGTTTTTGAGAATAGCTAGCGAGATACCTGTAGGTGCTGCATAGAAACGCTATTTAATTAGATTGTCAACAGGTTCTTCATGTGTACCTACAGTGCAAGATTGAACTCCGGTAACAATTTTAGTGCTTTATTAGAATAACTAGGATAGTACGATAACAAGTATTGTTGACAGATATCCATAGGAACATGTGGCCAACTGCTTGGCGATGTGGCAGCGCCTGAATCAAATAGCTACAGAAACCTCGTATGTAACCTTATAAATTCATGCTAAAAGCCTTGTCTTCCGTATAATCAAGCGACAACGAATCTAAACGAATGACGATCGGTAGGTGCATAATAAAACGTTTTCACAGGAAATTCTTCTGATATTTCGAGCAAAGGGTTAAACTGCAAACAATGGTAAAAAAAACCATTCCATTCTTCACTCTCTTCACACATCGGACGCAAATAGTTTCTAGCTGTTACGGAGCGACGTAGATCAATATTTCCAAGAATGTAATCGAAGCAAGCTATCAAAATGGAAACCGACAACAGAGATAGATACAGTAAGTGCATTTTTAAGTATTGTTGACAAATATTCGTCTATGATCGCGAAAAGAAGACCGACACCACGAATGGTAAATTACATACAAATTTGCACTTACATAGAAACAGTCCTGGAATATATGAGAACGGCAAATACTCCTGGTAAGAGAACCCTGGCCTTCTGGCCTCATGGTCGTCCAACACATCAAAGAACAGTTGCATTACGTGGAAAAGATTGACGTAACAGTATGTAACTTACTTTAAAATATTGTTTTAATAAACCAGACTTCGTGAGATGGAGAGAGTCGTGGTAATGGTAGGTGCATAATCATGTGTTGTTGACAGAATAACATCGAGAAAAGCGTGAAAGAAAACAACAATTTGGTAACTACGGAAACTTTTTATTAACATGGATATAAGCATAATGGATGTTCCATTACAGTAAACTATGATTTCTATGTCGAGCTTACTTCATTGAGACCCATCGCTATCGGTGATTAAAGTATGTAACGTAAATTGATAATAGAAACAAAGTACGTGGTAGTGCAACAAAGCACATCGCGTGCAAATGGTAATAACGTTTAATAATCTTTTACATCATGTTATGCAATGTGTACATTAATTTGCTTGTATAATTCAAATGCACATTTGGTATTATAGCGATTTATTTAAATTTGCTTCTTGATTACTTACTGCAATGTGCGCTGTATTGAATAATGGCACTTTTAATCGAATAGATACTGTATAACAGTAGCTAAAATAATACATCAAACAATCAATCTACGATATCAATATAGCTAAAGAGGGTAGGGGCATAATGAAATATTGTTGACAGGTTCTTCGAGCTTATATTCTAAGACCCCGACATGCATATGAGGTAACTTCAAATAATTTCCGTTAACTAGGTTAAGACATGCCCGTAATAAGGTATTGTTGACAGATATTACTGTGAATAAAAGACAGCCGGGAGAAATAGGTGCTAAGCGGAAAACTGATCTACCCCAAAGCTGATCTAGGAATGGGCACCTACAAGTAAAAGGTACATATTACCTATAAAAACAATAGGTTCGTAATGAGTATTGTCAACAGGCATCCAGAACGATACCGGTAACGATAGTGTGATAAAACACTTACGCAGCAATATGAAAAACGTAAGGTTACGATTAATGTTGAGAGAAGCCAGCTGCAGATAACATCAAGCAAAAGAGGTATTAATGTTAATGAAACTTCCTGAACAACGCATGCCACATGCTACATACATGTAAGGTGTTTCTAACACAATCGCTAACTGTTATGGATTGCTGCGTGTTTCGATGCAACAGCACAAGAGCAAGTTAAATAATAAAAAAAAACTCTAGCCTTTATATGTAAAACAAGCGTTACGTTCTAGACAGCGTTACCTGTGGGTGCAATGCTAATACATAATTGTCAACAGGTTCATTAGTTTTACCTATGGATACAACAATTCGATATGGGGTAAGCTTGTATAATTTCTAATTAACTAGGCTATTCCCTTAATAGATATTGTTAACAGATCGACCGCAAGACAACCTGGCGACAAGGCATCACTGAAATCTTAAGCACAATATATTCACCTAAAATTACAGCGAATATCGGAAATATAAGTACGGAGCCTAGCTGCTTAATAAAATATTGTTCACAGAACATTATAACAGGGACACGTGAAAGTACTTAAGCATGGATACTATACTCATGAAAACAGATATCGTAGACGACTGGTTTTAAAAGTAAACTTGGAATAATAACAGCTCTAGAGGTAACAATTTATTAAAATTAATAAAATTACTAGGATAGGACCTTAATCTATATTGTTGACAGATATAATCGTGAGTGAAAGTGGTAGTGTGACAACCGAGGAGGTGAACGTCATATTAAAACAAAAATGGTTGGTGCTAATCTGTTCTGAGCAAAAACAAGAAAGGTAAACAAAATGCAATAGATCTGAAGTATCTAGAATAGCATCGTAATAAGTTTGTTGCCAATCCCAAGGCTATAGCGTCAGGCACTTCTTGGAGAAGTCGTATAGACATGACTGCTGCTACAATCCAGAGAGTACAAAGAAGATAAAAAATCTGAGTTCAATTCGGGTAGGGTCTTAATACAGTATTGTTGACAGATTCTATACACACTTGTTCATGGCTACAGCAACGACATCGTGGAAGAACACTGCTGTAGTAAAAGTCAGGGCAAGGTTCGTAATAAAATATTGTTGACAGATTAGAAACACCTGCAAACGTTTCGGAAGCTGCCCATATGTGCAGACACAAATGGGATTTACCACACCTGGCGACTTGGACGGCATTGCCATAGCGACGTCTTAAGATAACCTATATATAGAGAACGTGTTACCAAAAAATTGGGAAAATTGAAGTGCAAGATACAGAACAAAAATTTTAAGGAGTTCAAAAAATTTGAATGGTAGAGATAGTGAAAACAAAGAAAACCGTCGAAAACGCAAGATGAAGAGAACGGACGGAGAAGGGCAAGAATTAAAATAAAAATTAAAACAAGAAAATTAAAACGAAACAAGTTTATAATTACCTTAAAAACGAAACATTAAACTAGTTTACAACGTAAAAACTCAATCAAATAAACATGATCAAAGTACAAATATTCATAAACAAGTAAAAATATCGACAAGGACCATAAAAGACAAGAAAAAATGTGAAGATCAATTGTAAGACTACGCGGACGAGGGGCAGAAGATCAAGAAATAGACTACACGAAATGGGAGCAGAAGAACAATAAGAAGACGACACGGACGAGGAGCAGAAGATCAACTAGAAGACGACACGGACGAGGAGCAGAAGATCAACAAGAAGACGACACGGACGAGGAGCAGAAGACCAACAAGAAGACTACGCAGACGAGGAGCTGAAGATCAACAAGAAGACGACACGGACGAGGAGCAGAAGATCAACAAGAATACTTTACGGACGAGGAGTAGAAGATCAACAAGAAGACGACACGGACGAGGGGCTGAAGATCATCAAGAAAACGACGCGGACGAGGAGCAGAATATCAACAAGAAGACGACGCGGACGAGGAGCAGAATATCAACAAGAAGACGACGCGGACGAGGAGCAGAATATCAACAAGAAGACGACGCGGACGAGGAGCAGAATATCAACAAGAAGACGACGCGGACGAGGAGCAGAATATCAACAAGAAGACGACACGGACGAGGAGCAGAAGATCAACAAGAAGACGACACGGACGAGGAGCAGAAGATCAACAAGAAGACGACACGGACGGAGAGCAGAAGATCAACAAGAAGACGACGCGGACGAGGAGCAGAAGATCAACAAGAAGACGACGCGGACGAGGAGCCAGAAGATCAACAAGAAGACGACACGGATGAGGAGCAGAAGACCAACAAGAAGACGACGCGGACGAGGAGCTGAAGATCAACAAGAAGACTACGCAGACGAGCAGCTGAAGATCAACAAGAAGACGACACGGACGAGGAGCAGAAGATCAACAAGAATACTTTACGGACGAGGAGTAGAAGATCAACAAGAAGACGACACGGACGAGGGGCTGAAGATCAACAAGAAGACGACGCGGACGAGGAGCAGAATATCAACAAGAAGACGACGCGGACGAGGAGCAGAATATCAACAAGAAGACGACGCGGACGAGGAGCAGAAGATCAACAAGAAGACGACGCAGACGAGGAGCAGAAGATCAACAAGAAGACGACACGGACAAGGAGCAGAAGATCAACAAGAAGACGACGCAGACGAGGAGCTGAAAATCAACAAGAAGACTACACGGACGAGGAGCAGAAGATCAACAAGAAGACTACACGGACGAGGAGCAGAAGATCAACAAGAAGACTACACGGACGAGGAGCAGAAGATCAACAAGAAGACTACACGGACGAGGAGCAGAAGATCAACAAGAAGACGACACGGACGAGGGGCTGAAGATCAACAAGAAGACGACACGGACGAGGAGCAGAAGATAAACAAGAAGACGACACGGACGAGGAGCAGAAGATCAACAAGAAGACGACACGGACGAGGAGCAGAAGATCAACAAGAAGACGACACGGACGAGGAGCAGAAGATCAACAAGAAGACGACGCGGACGAGGAGCAGAAGACTGCGTGAACCATATTGGGGAAAAAGCCCGCAGAATGTGAAAAGGTAATTGATTATTAAACATACTTCATCATAAAAAACATTTTTCTTATTTGATTCGAATTGTAGTTTTACTAACTTATTATTATTTATTTATTTTGTAGGAAATCATACTACGCGGGGGGTGATGCAGTGTATGAATATGAAGCAACGACAAGAATATAGAAGAAATTTTATGCTGTCGACATCGGTGCAGGCGTCAAACATCGAGTTATGGTAATTATATTATTAATTGTCCATTTCATTTATCACTCGAAGTGCGCAATTATTCGATCAAGATGACATCGATAAGTAAAAGGACAACACAAATTATTGGCAAAGCGAACTAAATCGAAAAAGTAGATAAGGTATGTAATGTATAATCATAAACCTTACACGAAAAATACCTAAGCGAAGATTAGACTTAAGAAAATAGAGACATAACTAGGAAGAAATAATAATGAGGTAAATAAGTCAAACAACTTTTCAAAGAGTGAGAAAGGCGTGGAATTTGCTGTAATGGATTCTACAACAAACGAGGTGAGATGAACCACTACAATCTAAATTTGTAAGGTCTCCACAATAATACACAACGCAACAATGAACACGCTTATGAGGTAATAACACAAAAACCTTGGACTACTGTTATGACGACCAAAGTTAGGTATGACCAATTGTTGGGCAAACTGGAGGCGACAAGATGGAATAAATGGTAGCAGGTAATACTATGAACATTTGCAAGGCGAAAACATTATAATAAGCTAGGATATACGGCACGGACGAGGGGCATAGGATCGATAAGAAGTCGACACGGACGAGGAGCAGAAGATCAACAAGAAGACGACACGGACGAGGAGTAGAAGATCAACAAGAAGACGACACGGACGAGGAGCAGAAGATCAACAAAAAGACGACACGGACGAGGAGTAGAAGATCAACAAGAAGACGACACGGACGAGGAGTAGAAGATCAACAAGAAGACGACACGGACGAGGAGCAGAAGATCAACAAGAAGACGACACGGACGAGGAGCAGAAGATCAACAAGAAGACGACACGGACGAGGAGCAGAAGATCAACAAGAAGGCGACACAGACGAGGAGCAGAAGATCAACAAGAAGACGACACGGACGAGGAGCAGAAGATCAACAAGAAGACGACACGCACGAGGAGCAGAAGATCAACAAGAAGACTACGCGGACGAGGAGCAGAAGATCAACAAGAAGACTACGCGGACGAGGAGCAGAAGATGAACAAGAAGACGACACGGACGAGGAGCAGAAGGTGAAGGTCAACGTTGTAAAACATAGAACAGGTAATTGAATTAACGTACCCCTGACATGATACCCAGAATTTATACTAAATTATAATAATTAGAACAATACTTAATATTATTTTTGCTTTCTTTCAGCAATTTTGAAATAATACAGACAAGGAGCTGAAGATGTACACGACGGAAACGAGCACAAATGTGACGGCTGAAGAACGAAGCACTCATAAAGTCGCTTACAGAACACTACAAGGTAGGTACTTAAAACAATCTTTTTAGTAAATAGCATTCGTCTGCCCTTCGTGATTTCGGTTAGTTAGGCGAGTTTTCGATTCTTAATACTCTTTTGCCACTATCATTCTAAATATGAGATTCGTGTTCTTCATATTTTTATACTATTGTAGTAAAAATGTTAAATTTTTGCATTTCAGGCAAATAAAATCGACGAACAGGCGGCGAAGAAGATCCACGAACAGACGGCGGAGAAGATCTTCGAACAGGTGGCGAAGGAGATCCACGAACAGGCGGCGAAGAAGATCCACGAACAGGCGGCGGAGAAGATCCACGAACAGGCGGCGGAGAAGATCCACGAACAGGCGGCGGAGAAGATCCACGAACAGGCGGCGGAGAAGATCCACGAACAGGCGGCGGAGAAGATCCACGAACAGGCGGCGGAGAAGATCCACGAACAGGCGGCGGAGAAGATCCACGAACAGGCGGCGGAGAAGATCCACGAACAGGCGGCGGAGAAGATCCACGAACAGGCGGCGGAGAAGATCCACGAACAGGCGGCGGAGAAGATCCACGAACTGACGGCAAAGATGATCGTCGAACAGGCGGTGAAGAAGATCGACGAATAGGCGGCGAAGAAGATCGACGAATAGGCGGCGAAGAAGACCGACGAATAGGCGGCGAAGAAGATCGACGAATAGGCGGCGAAGATGATCGACGAATAGGCGGCGAAGAAGATCGACCAATAGGCGGCGAAGAAGATCGACGAATAGGCGGCGAAGAAGATCGACGAATAGGCGGCGAAGAAGATCGACGAATAGGCGGCGAAGAAGATCCTCGAACAGGCGGCGAAGAAGATCCTCGAACAGGCGGCGAAGAAGATCCTCGAACAGGCGGCGAAGAAGATCCTCGAACAGGCGGCGAAGAAGATCCACGAACCTGCGGCGAAGATGAAGGAGGACCAGACGGCGAAGAAGACGAAGATATTTCAAGATATTTTATAATTTGAAAATAAATATAAAAAATGACATGATTTTGTTTTATTTTACATATACCGAACTCTCCTAATAGATATTAGATATAGGTACAGAAAAAAACCAACTACATACTACAAATCAATTCACCTGAAATTATACATATATTCATAATTCAAGTGGTAGAATTGACAATGCAAGTCATGTGCAAAATCGAAATTGAGGCGACACAGTCTAACACAAATGCAAAATAGACACTGAAGCAGCAAACATTTAATTTGTATGTCATGTAAATGATACCTCCAACTTATTTAGTGTGAACCAACTGTTACGTCAGGATGGTCACACAGAACAAGGATACTTCTCATTCAATAAGTTTATAATTATAATTCAAATATTAGTGTGCGTGTGGTGTAAGGGCCCGTTTGTTAAAATTCTTTCAAAATATGCTTAAGATTTAGTGAACATTCCCAAACAGTTGTGGAACTTGAATGAATCTGAATTTGTGAAAGTCAAATAACGGAGATATGGGACCTCAGTTCTCACATAGAGGATTGAGGGCCCGGCGGTACCGGGTAAACTCTACGACTCCACAAAAAAACTATTTATGCTAAAGGTGATACCAAACAAAATTTGTGAAATCAATATATTATCGCAAAACTCTCCTACTTTAGATATCCTTGTTCAAAATGGGCCCTCAAATCTCACTGACGTAAATATTTACTACGCAAATAAACTGAACACTTACAGCTGCTATTTGAAGTCCTATAAGCTACTAGATAAATTGTGAAAATTTGTGAAAGCAAGACCAGGTCACATCTTGTTGTTTAAAAATTATGACCTTGACAAAATCCGGGCCCTCAGTTCTCCACTTTTTCACGTTTTCGATAAATTACACTAAATGTATGAGAGATAAAATAAAGCCGAAATTGTCGTTTCATGTGAAACAAATTCTGTAAAAGAAAGAACTGAAAAGACCATTTATTGTAAAAAAAATCGAGTTTTACTATAATTTCTATAAAGTGGGAAATAGGGTGGTTATTGGATGATGGTTTCTAGCAGTACCGCCACGGCGTCTCAGTGAAGCACGGGTCTAAATAGTCGTAAGCGCGGCTAGTAATCGCCCTGGTGCCGACTGCCTTCGTGTCATGCACGGCCCGACATGGCATTTTTTTTGATAATAGATTACATATGAGACTATTACATACTAGCTTTTGACAGCGGCTTCGCCCGCGTACATAAAATATAGCCTATGTCACTCAGGAGTAAAGCAGCTTTCTATTGTTGCTAAAATTGTTCCAATCAGACCAGTAGTTTCAGAGATTACCTCCTACAAACAAAAAAACAAAAAAATAAAAAAACAAACTTTACCTCTTTATAAAAAAACAAAAAAATAAAAAAAACAAACTTTACCTCTTTATGTGGAGCCGCCATATGTATGACTATCGTGAATGCTTTCACAAAACATTTACAAGTAAATAAATTATACCACAAGGTTTATCACGCTTCACCACTTTTTCGAAACATCAAATGAGCTTGAGCACCCATGCCATGAGGTTTTCTAAAAGCTAGCACCCATGCCATGAGGTTTTCTAAGCCAGCACCCATGCACCCAGCACAGGGATGCACCTATACCTACAGGTAAATTCGGCCCTGACTGGTCTAATACACGCTCAAATTTGTACGACAGATTTAGTTACAGGAAACACGATGGTACATAACACTAAGAAAGGGTTTTTCAAAATTCAGCTCCAAAGGGGATGTAATGGACCCCCATTTAGGTAATGATAGATGAGATAGAGTTCTCCATACAAACTTTAGGGGTCTAAAGTTTGTATGGAGAACTCTATCTTCACGCGGGCGAAGCCTAAGCTAGCAGAAGGCTAGTCATATATAAATGCTAAGACCCTACACAACCACGAGGTATGCAGTCTCAGGGAATACTTCCTAGAAACCGACGTGAGTATGCACTCGTGATGTGGTAGCGATGGACAAAGGCCTCACTCGGCTCTCCTTGGCTAACGAGAACTGGCGCAAACCTATGTCACTGGTTAGGTACTAATGACCGTAAAGAAGTATGGCAGAGTATTAGAGCAATGAGCATCACGAGCGCTTTTATACGGGTCTTACATGGCCCGACGTGGTTTTATAAGGATAGGTTAGAATCGAAACCAAGGCAGTGATAGGTGCAGTATTAAATTAACGCCATGACTGTGGTGGTAAGTTCTGAGTAAAATACGGAATATCGACGCACAAAATATCGCCTATGAGAAGCGGCTGGAAAGACGTCACGATGTCCTCAGTTTCGCAGGTCCACAGTTCCCAACAGTAAGATTGGAGATGCACAGAGCATCGCTGTGTCCATGCAGGGGGATTAGCGGCGGCGATCTCTCCCGCCGAGCCTTGGTACAGGCCATGGTCCGGAGCGAGGAGTGGTAGGCGGTTGCCTCCTTCTGCAAAGCAGTGATAAACTAGCAGCAGAGGCGCTCACGCCCCAGCCACCGCCAGGATTTCGATTCCGATTTCCAGCCACCGTAGGCGCAGGCTTGCGGACGGCGAGCAATGGGTAGCTCATCTGTTCTGTAGGTAGCAAACTGTTCGATCGTCTGGTAATCGATCGGACCGAGCCTAAGTCGTCGACGGCGCACACTGTTCCCGTGGCCTCAAGGAGTTGTCAACAAAACCATACCATAGGGACCCAGCCTTGCTGCGTAATAGCCGCAACACTAACCAAACACACAAACTGAGCTCCAATGAACTAGCATGCTAAACAGAAATGCTAGTTTACAACCGTCTGGCCCACCGTAAAAATCATGAGCTTCAATACCTTTGGTTGGGAAGCACGTTTTCCCAACCGTTGAAAACATGACATTCAACGCCCTTGGTTGGGATTGGACACGAGTTTTTCCAACCAGGCAACCACAGTGACTGATTTGCGCACGTGTTACACGAGATACGCAAAGTCGCAACATAAACTAAACTCTAACCGAGCTGTAATCTATTTGTCTGGCTGGCTGGAATGCATTCACATACCTAGTTTACATGATGATGATTAAACATACCAAATAAAATTGATATATAATTGATTATTTATATTTTTCATTAATTAAACTATAAAACATTGCCTAAGAATTAACCCGTGAGAAGGCGCGCCTAATTTTCTTACACGAGTAGGCGCGCGCGAGCAAATTGCTCACACTATCATAAATGTTTATATTTTTAGTGTTTCTGTATTCATTGGTTTATAATGTATTTAAATAAATAACACAAGGTTTAGTAAGTAAGAAAACAAGTATTTTAATCAAAACTATTAAAATAATAGCAACTTCTAACGCAAATAACAAAACAACCTAGTATTAATTAAATTTTTTGGCACATTTCATAAACATCACAATAAAAACTGTTACATAACAAAAACTAAGTAAAAGTCTTATTCATCCATTAAATCTACACTAATGGGCCTCTCGAAACACACTGAACACATGTATTTTACATGTTTGGTGCAAAGAGGTGGCGGGCGCGTGATGAGCAAATTGCCGCACGTTGGTACATGGCCTCCACAAACGCCTTGCTGCGCGGTCGCAACGCCACTGAGCGGATCGAGAATTACGTCAGGGGCGAGGTGGTGAATATTTAGGAAGGTACTGAAGTGCTTGAATTGGTGTGGCAAGGGAAAGACAAAAAAAAAATTGAAATAAATTTTTGTGTGAGCAAATTGCTCATAGCGCGCCTTCTCACGGGTTAAAAAGTAACGAAGTATTTTACGGTTACCACAGGTTCAGTCGTACATACCTACGAGTTACTGAATAAAATTCACAGCTTTATTTTTCCAAGATCGGGCGTATTTCAGTATTTTACGCCGATACAATACCTACATTCCAGTTTAGGTACAAACTTGAGATACAAAATTTAACCAATTTCACATACCTATCACATTACGATACCCACTAGTAACCACTAGGAATCAATATAAGTACCTAATTTACGAATGATTAAAAACAGAGTATTTAAGTTGTAAAGTAAAACAGCCATGACTGAACCTTACTTGAAAAAATCCCGCCTAAAAGATGATTTTTTCTATTAATTTTGCTTGGATACGAAGCCTTTTAAGCCATGTCTTCATGCAATTAATAGTCGATTAGTTTGCTATTAGAGTGCATTGCATTTTAATTTTTAATCTATTTTTTTTATGGCAAATAGAGCCAAGGCGACTTTTCTGCCAATGTGTAAGTAAATTAGAAAAGCAAGTAGTGTAAAATGAAAAGGACCAGCAACTGTAGTCTTAAAATTCTTTGAATGGTACCGTTGCACTTGATGGGTTAGTAATGGACTGAAACAAACATTTTATTTTTTTACTTTTTGATTATTTTGTAGTGTTTGACAGCAAATGTATCGAGTCAGCGTTTTCGACAATCTTCGATGAGGTAGCAAAAAAAAACCTAGTTATCAAAGAGATCGCGCTTGTTTCAGAGACCACATATTGTTTCGTTGCGCATAATATGCACAATAATTGTTACAAATCAAGCCAATTTTGCTTGCAGAAATTTCTTCAAAAACTCCTTTATCGTTTGCGTTTAGTCGAGTGAAAATTTTACTACCATCGCGTCAGGTAATCAGGTAAAAGTAACCGGCTTGATAGCATCGTCACATCACTAAATTGTCACTAGAATAATAGAATTCCATATTTTATTGTACCTATTTCATTATCAAAAATCTGTGGACGTGAGAGATTAATTTTTAATTTAAATAAAAAGTTATCATTTCATCCAATTATTTGTTCATTATATAGATATTATACACTTATCGTTATACTATAATCATTAGTAATGTCATATCAATTGTATAGAAATACTACGATCGGAAATACTTTACAAGAAAGCCTCGACGAATTGATACAGGTTTGTATTGTTTACATTGTTTTGTTAATATTAACTATTCATAATTGTGTCTTACTAAATATTTGATAATTTCCAGTATGGACAGATAACACCAGCGTTAGCAGTGAAAGTTCTATTACAATTTGATAAATCTATAAATCAGGCACTATCTAACAGGGTGAAGTCAAGACTAACCTTCAAAGCAGGAAAATTAAATACTTATAGGTAATAAATATTTCTAGACATTTGCTTTTATAGAGTATCGCTGCAAAATGTATCTGTTGCTAATTGCAAAAAATATATTTCAGGTTTTGTGATAATGTATGGACATTCATGTTGAATGATGTGGAATTTCGTGAAGTTCAAGAAGTTGCAAAAGTTGACAAAGTGAAAATTGTAGCGTGTGATGGCAAAAGTGAGTATTTTCTTGATTGCTCAAGCCCCAAGCGAAGAATGGCATTTGCACGCCTGTTGCAATCAAAGAATTACAGCAGTCCAGATCTAAGACTATTGAGTCAGTGGGTTGTCTTGGGGTTAGCTGTGGTTGTTACTGACAAACCAACTCGTTATAATAAATAGCAACTATTGGTGGTCTCACTTGGGCAACTAATATGGCAATTTATGTTCATAATCAGCAGATCTTGATGGAGTGAAGATATCAAAGTTGATATGCTGAGCATCAATATAACTAATCAGATATATTGTCTATCAATCTTTTGCACTCTTGTGTCTCTCTTTTGAAAGTCTGTAGAAAATGTGGGTAGGGATTTAACCACCCTTGTGTTTAATATTCCTCTAGATACAATCAAGTACCTCCTTTTTTTTTCTCAATGTCATAAATTACAATGATGTCTGTCAGGTATTTAAACTCTCAAACCCCAAGCAAATTCCAGAAAATGCATACCTATTGTCTTTCTATTGTGTCTAATAATGGTATTCAATGAATATTCCACCTATGTGCAATATTTTTCCAGAACTAAAATACCTCCTTTTTGTTCTATGTAATGAATTGAAAAAAAACATTGTTATATTCTCTCATCAGCAGAAATCAACCCAATTTTTATTTAAACCTTTGGTGCTTGTGAAATTAGGTTGCTTACTTGCTGTTTTCTTTTTTAGCTAATTTTACCATGACTACCGTTTTTATTTTTGGAGCTGCTGTGCTTAGTCACTGCATTTCCCATAGAATCATATAAGGGTGTTTTTAATTCATTAAGCCCTAAGAGGACCCTGGTGTCTGTACACCTATTGTCTTTTGTGTTTGTAATTATGGTAGTTGAAAAGTTAATATCATGCATATTTCATCACACATGCAAGATTGTTCCATACACTTAGCTCTTGTAAATGTCATTTTCATACAAGCATTTATTGGAATGCCCAGCATAATTTTCGTATAACGTTTATGTATAAATTAATATCATGAATTCTGCATGTATGGTCAACTCGCAACCCATGGCTCACATATGTAGCTAACTTCCTCTGAGTCATACAGTCACTGTACAGCCCCCTAAGTAAGGTGTATATCATTAGGAACTAAGAGTTTTTCCAGGAGCGAATTCGCCGCGATTCTCTCGTGCGTATCACTCGCGACCGTTTCGCCCTAAAACAGTGTATCTACGCACAATCATTTGGGCAAAATTTTGACGCTCCATTTCCCTGGATATGTGCACTCGCTCTGGAGTTCGCTCGTTAATTGGGCGTAACAAGGCATCTCTAGTATCTGTGTATAGAGTAGAACGTATTTTGAATTCGCGCGGTGCTTGTGGACGCGATATATTGGTGCTTAGTATCTCACTAACTACCTACCTAGCATTCGCTCTTTCTAGATGGCTTCTAACCAATACCTAGTGTAAGATTTTCATTCTAAGATTCTAAACCAAATTTATTTAACCAATTGTTTCCAATTTCAGATGTTGAAGACCGAAGATAGCCTCTGGGGAAAAACTGATATTAGGTTTAATTTAAAAACATGATCTTTTGTTATAGATGCTCTGAATTTGATTATATTGTTAAATCTTACTTTCTTCTTTATATCTTTCTTGCAAATTTTCTGAAAAAAAATGGGTAACTATAAATAAAATTGTATAAGTGGTAAATATCGTTTTTTTATTTGGGTTTATGTAGAAAAACACATTAATTATGAATGTAGTATTTAATATAACATCCTAGAAAAGAAATATTTATACACGTATTTACAAATCCCTAACCCATGTAAACAGATCTAATATGGAACGAAATGTCTTTAAGATCAATGCAACATCATAGTCATATAAAATTGGCATAACATTATGCCCGTCAATTAAAAATCCTACCTTTTTCCAGCTTTTATACCTCTTTCCAAAACAATTCACGAAATGTGCAATAAAACTACAAAACAAATAGAATATCAAAATATTTCTAAGAGCATCTTACACCTACATCCGTCACCGGCGTCTACTGTGGGCGTGATATAATGAGGTGTAGAGCCACCACCATGACAGATTCAATATAAATACGTAATTATATACGTGCGCAAGTGATGCGATGATTACATCGAAACTTACATAACTAAGCCACTACAATATTTATGGCGTTTCTATTACACTGATTTACCGCTGGCTAAATAAATGTTCCACGGCAATATCGATTACATGTAGCTTGCAAGTTTCACGAAACAAAAAATCCATTTTTGGAATAATTACGCAACGTAAATTTGTGTCATACGTAAAGCTATTGTTCAATATCACAATTAAATCGCTTATCGTAAAGATAGAAGGGTGCCGGTTCAGGCGCAGTAGGAGGGCGGCGAGGTGAGGTCGGCGAGCAGGTCGAGCTCGTCCTCCGTGAGCTGGTCGCGGTGGCGCGCCCAGTCGTCCTGGTGCGTGCGCCGGAAGTCGGCCAGCGCGCGGCGGATGGCGCCGGGCACGGGGTCGGGCGCCGACGTGTGGCGCGCCAGCTCCGCCAGCACGGCGCCCAGGCGCGCGCCCAGGCTGTACGGGCGCGACGCCAGGTAGGCGCACAGCCCCAGCACGCCGCAGTGCCGCTCCACCAGCTCCGCCGCGCGGCAGCTGCGTGTCAGCGCGCGCAGCGTGCGCTCCTCGTCCGGCAGGGCGCGACAGTGCATCAATCCTGTTAGAAGTTTTGCTGCCGATTGACGAACCTGAAAATTAAAATTTATTTCAATCAGTATAATATAGTGGTTTGTGTAAAGGCTAGATACAAATTTGAAAGGGAGTTAAGGGATTTTGTTTGTTGTTGGGGTGTTCTTACAGTGGCAATTATCAATTTAGCGCGGACTTAAATAAAATGGAACAGTTTCATAAAAACGATTTTATTATTATAATTGAGTAACAAGTTTCCTTTACCTCTAATCTTGGATCTCTCATGAGTTTGAGCGCGAACTTCTCTGTGGCGACGGCGCGGTCCACTCGGTCGCACAGCATGGGCAGCCCGTAGAACAGCAGCGGCTGCGCGAAGTCGATGCATGCCAGCCGAGCCCACCACGACCGACCTGATGGAACATACGGTACTTTACTTCCACAATTCCACTAGAAACTGATTTAGTCGATGCTCAATAGTTTTCTACCAGTTCCGAGACCAGTTGAATAAAACCCAATCGACAGAAATACTAAGCCTAATTTGGTTAGTCAACTCAATTACTTTTTAACCGACTTCAAAAAGAAGGTTAGGTATATTATTTTATTAAAAAGTAATTTTACAAAAAATCGAAAAAAAAAATTATACCATTAGACAGCGTCTCCAAATGTTTAAGCGCGGTGTCGAAGGCATCGCAGGAGTGGTGCGCGAGCGCGAGCGAGGCCAGCAGGCCGGCGGCGGCGCGCGGCAGCTCGTCGTGCGGCTGGGGGGGGCCGCGCGCCGCCAGCGCGCACGCCGTGCCCACCATCGAGTACTGCGTCACGGTGTTGCCGTTCACGCCGCGGACTATCACGCCCATGCACCCACGCAGTACTACAAAATGGACATTTATAAATTAACTATCTTTTGCCCGCGGCTTCACCCGCGTGGTATTGGGGTAGGGGTTGGAGTTTCCGGGATAAAAAGTAGCCTATGACCAATTCCGGAGTGTATCCTATGCCTGTGCCAAATTTCATCCAGATTCGTCTAGCCGTTTTAGCGTGATTGAGTAACAAAAAACATCCAAACATCGTAACTTTCGCATTTCAACCAAACTCAATCAAACTTTTGTGGGGCTAACTTGCTACAAAAAGATTTTGTCTTTGAATGAAATATTTGTTTCGTGGTCGACGCCATCCGGGTCGACCACGGCGAAGGTGGTGTGGCGATCTGATCATGTTCGTGAGGCAAACTTGGCCGGAGGTCGCCCTAGGACAAAGAGGTTTGGAAGGAAAAAGGGGAAGCCTTTGCTCAGTAGTGGGACATACAATAGGCACTATAAAAAAAATGTTTTGTGGTGTTGCGTAGATGTTAAACGTTGTCGATTCAGACTACGTCCACGATCAATTACATGTTCAGCCGCAATTTTGAAACCTGAACGGTCGAACATCGTGTGGCCAACTATTTTGAACGGAACTTAGCCAAGGTCGCAGCCTGTCGCTCCCTCTGTTAGAACGCTGGTAACATTACCAGTGGTGAGCAGGTTGAGCGCCCGCGCGTGGTCCTGCGGCGCGGGCGCGGCCACGTCCCCCGCGAGGTGCAGCGCCGAGTCCAGGCGCGCCACCAGCTGCCGCTCCACGCGCGACCCTCGTGCTCCTCCCTCCCGGTCTGACGACTCCCCACTACCTTCCGCTGACTAAGAAACCACAAATAATATTAAAACCGATATTTCCTTTTAATAAAAACATTGCCTCATACAAGGAATGACTTCTGTATCGAGGCGACGATTATAAACATGTGAACTCACATTATCTATATATAGAGAAGCTGACAGACTGACTGACTGACATATCAACGCAGAGCCGAAACTACTGGGACTAGGAACGTGAAATTTTGCACAAAGCTTCCTTTTATGACGTAGGCGAACACTAAGAAAGGATTTTCCAAAATTCACCCCCTAAAGCAACGCGTGCCCGAAGTTTGCGCGAAAACCTATTTTCACGCGTGCAAAGCCGCTGACAGAAGGCTAATATTATACAAAACACACCTGAAACGGAAATCGAAATTGTTTAATTACTACGCCAAATATGCCGTCAATGTTTAGAAGATCTACAATTACAGTAACGCCATATATTCCAGATTTATGAACAGACAGCACAGTTGGAACTGGTTATCTCTCAACTGTCACGTTTTGTTTCATTTTATTTTATCTTTGGCTTGTATTATTTTTCAATTTATGACGCCATGACAAACGGATGGGATAATGTAGAAGACTTCCTACCTTTGTGTCATGTTACTTGGGATGCAACACTTGCATTCTTGCCTTTTGTTTAAACGCCCACGATAACACTAAGAAGAAATGAAGATGAAATATTAGCATATGACCTGCGGCACGTGTTCGGCGGCGGGCGCGTGCGGATGGTCGGGCGACAGGCGCGCCACGTCGACGGCGCCCACGCCCGCCACGTCGATGGACGCCAGCGTGCGCAGCGCGCGCGTGGCCGCCGCGCACTCCGCCGTCTCCTCGCGCGTGCTGCACTGCATGGCCGCTGCCGCCGATGCCGCGGTCTTTATTACTGAAATTGGAATGTTATTTTAGAATTTTCACTTTTTTTTTATTATTAGCCTGTTCTGTCCTCCTCCTGGGCAAAGGCCTCCTTCTATTCATAGCGGGCCCGTGCTTCCCCATGCCAGTTTGGGAGGAATTTGTCTAACTCATCGCACCATCTCCTTCGTGGTCTGCCGCGACCCTGTCGCACTGTCTCAGGGCACCAACTTTGTGTTTTTTGGCCCACAGTTTGTCGGGCATGCGGCAGACGTGTCCCTGCCCAGTCCCAATCCACTTAACTGGTTTATTTTTTAATTGTTTCATAAATTGGTTTGTTTCTTTATATGAAATCAAAAATAGAAACGTACACGTCAGCAGGTACGCCGACGAAATTGACAGACGGATCCCCACGAACTTAACTACTTCTCAATATAAGAAAGAAAAGCACATTAAAAATTACTTAAAGTTGTATTATAAAAGGTCGATTCCAAATAAGTTCTTAACACATCGAAAAAATAAAACGTGCCTCTGAGACAAGCTATGATTTCATTCTTCAATATTTTACTTTGTTTTGTATTACAGAACTGGCGGTTTAAACTTTTAAAGACATGACATTAATAGGAGCTATTCATTGGTTTATTGGATTAACAATTCAATGTACCTATTTGGATTTCGTCTTTGGGCCAGCGCTGCGCTCAATTTTAAGCTTCTAATGTACCAAATTGTATTGACGGTGTACCTTTTTTATTTTGTTTTCGGGGGGAAACCTTCAAAAGGACTTGGACTTTTGGGGAAAAGACCAGGGAGTGTAGAATTCTTACCTCACTAAAACCACCCCGGTGATCAACATCAGCACTTGGAAGAGGGCCCCGTGTCCTCTTAAAGGACCACCCCGGAAACCCCTCTCTGTGCAATACCTGATAGGACACATCTCTGAAAAGACTGTGAGGGGTCTCCTCTGAGCCTCGTTGTACACGGCAGCACGTGATCACTGTGCCACCGTCTATCTATCAAGGCTGTTTTCTTAAAGAATAGGTGGCCTTACCTATATCTCCATTCTCGTCGTAGAGTGCGGCCAGACGCGGCTGCACAGACGCGAGGAAGTGTTCCAGGTGAGGCGACGGGCTCGGGTACCCGCCCGGGAACACCAGCTCAGTGTCGAATATCGTCATCAGCAAGCTGTATGGGGCAGCGATTTCATGGTTTATCATTATTTGTATTACTAAGATATAAATGGTAACGTTTTTTATTTAAAGCTTCATACGCCTTTGGGAAAGAACAAGCTTATATTTTAAAGGCGAATATTTATGAGTGTGTATGTTTGTTACTCCTTCACGTTGAAACAGTTTTCCCATGGGCCTTTACCAAATTGATGAAATCTATATAAATAAAAATCAAAGCCACTTTTCGTTGTTTTTTTATAAGTCAAGAATGGGCTCACCTAACCAAACCAAATGTTTAGCTATATTTGAACTATTTAGTAAATGGCTTATATATTTAGTATATCATAGTATTCCTTTATAGTGTAGTAATAGTATTTCTTTTAGATAAATTTCTACTTTCAAGCGGCAATATCGCTAGTCCATTATTATTTTATGTACATTATTTTTAATGTAAGCGAAATCCGAAAATCTGAAATCTTTGTTCAAAATAAAAAAAAACACACCATGTTTTTTTTATTGTGGGTAAAAATCCTCTGAAACTGACTGACTGTCATATCATCGCATAGAAACTACTGGGTCTAGGAGCGTGAAATTTTGTATAGGGCTTCCTTTTATGACTAGGCGAACACTAAGAAAGGATTTTCCGAAATTTAACCCTTAATGGGGTGAAACGCGTGTCCAAAGTTTGTGTGAAAACCTATTTTCAAGCGGGCAAAGGCGCTGGCAGAAAGCTAGTGTTGTATAAAGTTTATTTTAGTTTTCCCAGATGCGTAAGTGCGAAGGTATAAATATTACCTGCCCACAGTTTCCCGCACATTCTGGTAGGGGTGCTGGATGAAGTTGGCTTCCTCCAGCCGCTTCAGCAGCATAGCAGCCAGGGGCGCAGCTCGCCAGCGAAGTGAGCCTAGTGCTCCCTATACAGTCAAAAGAACATCACTCACTCCACATAAGACTAATAAACACATAACAAAAAAAAACATTGATCGGTCCTGTCATATTTTTTATTTGTGCCCCGTATGGAAATAGGCTCTCTTCAAACCATTTAGAGATGGATCTAAGCCTGACCCCATGAGAAATAAATGTTCTGTTAGGTAAAATAAAATTGATATCACCCATGAATAAATATCATACTCATACTCCAAAGAACTTGTTATGTGCAAGTAAGATTTCGAATATTATGCATGGTTTTTTTTTAATAAGTACCTTAAAAATTAATTTGCTGCAGCTAGAAATATAATTGAAATAAAAACCTTGGTATGGTAACAAAAAACACACATATATTTTCTAAACAGAAACACCATCTCGACATCTCAATTTAAAACAAGAAAAATTGCTCAAACGCGTGAAAATAAAAATGATGTAGCTAAAAATAAATAAAAACTTTGCAAATACACTTAATTCAACAAACATTCATGACGAGAAAATAACTAAAAAGGAAAGCAAGGAATGCAGCAGGATGCAAATTTGCTAACGATTACAAGTATGCGAATGCGACATAATGGTTTATAGATGTAAAAGTCTAGTCCGAATTAAATGTACCACACCCCGAATTTGGAATACTTATCGTCCCCTGCTGTAAAGAAACCACTAATAAAAAAAAAATCCGTTGTATACTTTTGTCGCAAAAACAAATAATATTAAGGAAATAAAAACTTAAGACAATACAGCATGCTATCCAAATCTACTCAGAAACAAAAGTCGGTCGCGCCTAAAGCTGCGTTCAGAAGGTTCGCCGAGCTCTCACCTGAATGGCGTTAAGCCTAGCACACACACGGAACAGGGTGTCGCCCCCCGCCTCGGTGTAGCGCTTGCTGGATGAATTGAGCATCTCTAGCAGGTCGGCCGGCATTTCCGGACGGGCTTGAATGAGGCCCTTCTGTTGGATCGGTCACTTGTTTAGATAGTCTAATTAATTGTCAACGTGTACGTTTCTAGGCTTCAGAAAAATAAAAAGAAAAACTAGAAGACGACCTCTACATTCAACTCAAGTTGAGAAACCGCTAGATCGATGAGACTTCTTAACATTTGGTCGGACCAGACACTCACTTTCTTTAATTATTATGAGTAAAACTGTACCCACATGCTCCTTCTTCAAGAACTGGCAATGTTTGCGACCAACATGAAAACATTTTCCCTGGTGTGTTTTCAAGAATTTTTACGAAATAACATCAACTGGGAGAACTGGTATACAAATCCTGCAGAAACCACTAGTCACTTACCTGAGCTTCGTTACATGATCTATGGAGCTGCCAACCACTAACTGCCGCGACTATTTAATTACTACATATCTTCAATTTAGAACCTAGATTAAATTATATCGACGTAGCCAGTAGAACTTCACAAATCCACTAATGTGGAGAACGGTGAACCGTCAATTTTCAGAGCTCAATAAAACTTCTATGCACAAGTATCAATGTGATTTAGTCGACATACGATCCCTAGAAATGTTGTTACGACTGAAGAGGAAGCTAAGAACACAGTCCGGTACATGAAAAAAAAATCTATCGATTTGTGAAGACAAAATAAAGTACTTATTTTCTAAAACTCACATTTACGAAATTCATTTCTTCAAGTCAACGAGTCAATGACCTTGTAGGTGGTCGTCGGTCATTGCGAACTAACTACCTACAGGTCATTGAACTCGCCCAGCTGACTACTGAGCTAGAACCAGCAAATTCGAATATAGCCACGAGAACTTATAGCTAACCCAGACTGTTCTGTGAATCTGAAAAAAAAAAAATCCGAAAAACAAATAAAATGTAAGGCATGATCACCTAATATGACGTAAATGATAAAGCCACACGACAAAGGCTGGACGCAGAACCACCTACAGAACTGATGATTACTACAGGACTCACTCCAACTATAGTCTTCTAGAGTCACTTACCTGAAGAGCGTAAAGCCTCGCACAGATGCTGAACGAGGTATCAATGTCTGGTTCGTTATCACCTCGTCGGGCTTGTGGGGTGCAGAGATTCACCAGCGCCATCAACACCTGGCGACCCCGCGTGGGGTCCAGCTTCTCCACGCCGGTAGCCACGCATGTTCCCCAGTCTTCTAGAGTTTCTGGTGTCACTGATGTTAGGCCTGATGGTAGAAATGACTATGACAATACTAGTTATGAAATTTTACCTACAATATTTTTGAAATAAGTGAAGGATATTTCACTTTTCGGTAGACAGTGGAATAAAAAATATGAATATGAAGAGGCAGGTCGGCGGCGCACACCTCTGCGGCGAAGCGTTGCGGCGCCTCCTGCGGGGCCGACGCGCAGCGCTCTTCGTGCCGCATGAACTTGTCACATACATACCAGTCTCCAGTATCTTGACGGCGGCGGAGTACATAGCGGTGGCGCGCTGGCGGGGCCAGTAGCGCGGCGCGCGCAGGGCGGCGGCGCACACCTCTGCGGCGAAGCGTTGCGGCGCCTCCTGCGGGTCCGACGCGCAGCGCTCTGCGTGTCGCATGAACTTGCCCGCTACTTCCTCTCCGAATTGGGAGAACAAAGTCTATAAGATAAATAAGCAATGATTTTGTAAAATCACAAATACAGACGAAAATTTATAATATTTTCATTCATATTTAAATACACTTGGTAAAATGTTAACATAGGAATAATATCGGAGCAATAAGAACCGACGTTAGAGCAGCTATGTGCTGCAGCTTTTGGTTTTCATTAACACAAGGTACCGTCTATTTCACTTTACTGTTAAAAGCAAAAACCAGCAGTGTTAGATCCCCATTTGGATCATGATAAAATTAATTACCTACTTAAATAATTCAAGCCTGACTTCGTAATTGTTCGATTAATTGTAAAAAACTCACCCTAAACAGCGAGAACCTCACTCCGTTGAACTTATCCTTTCCCTTCTTCTCCTCCACAGTCAGGAAGGCGACCAGGCGGTCGACGTTGGCGTCGTCGTGGAAGAACTCGTACACGTGACGCTCGCCCTCCTCCATGTCTTCGGGAGGCAGGTCCGAGGAGTACGTCTGCTGATTTGATGGTGCTGCCACCTAGAGGATCGCAGATATCGGATTTTATTTGAATTCTACAAATTACCAGCTGTTGCCCGGTAGTTTGTGTGGATGTCGTCTATTCTCCATCAAAAGTATTTCTTCATGTTCAAGCAGATTATTTTTAATTTTCATTAGGATCTACAAGGCTGCAATTATAGTTCATAAAAATAATAATAACACGATCTTTATGTCTAGCAACAATGTAGTGTCAACAATAGTGCAATCAAGAACAAAATACGTAGATTAGACGACCCAACTCTGCTATTTTCAAAATATTGTCATTCCAACACGATTCCATTGTCATTTTGCAAATTATGAATTAGCAGATTACGAACTATCTGCTAATAAAAAAAATGAAGTGTCAGTGGTTGATCATTGGAAAGTCATAATAACGCCATCATATTAGTAGATTACCAAACTTGTCAAAATCATCAATTTTTAAATCAATGATCAATTATTCTGGCGCTATTGTAATAGCAGACTTGAGGCTCGGGTGTATCTGAGCTATATAACTTTTTGCGCAACGCCGAAACTATTAGGACTAGAAGTGTGTAACTTGGCACAAGGCTTCCTTTTATGACGTAGGCGAAAACTAAGAAAGTGGGTTTTTCAAAATTCAGCTCCTAAAGGGATGTAATGGGGGTCTAAAGTTTGTATGGAGAACCCAACTCTCACGCGGGCGAAGCTGCTGGTAGAAGGCTAGTTTAACCATTTAGATGTGGATTTTAAATATTTAGTAGTTTTAATAGTAGACAAATTTTAATCAATTCCGTCGCTATCGTGATGCTGTTGTTATAAATTTTAACCTCCATATGTGTCCCTCCCCACTAGTTACTTACTACCTGTAAGACCTTCGATCATCAATGTACTAGATTATCGATCCAGTTTGGTCCAATGGTAGGCGTTGAGATATGGCATCGCTCTAATTCGAAAATAGAATAAGCCCCAATGTTAATTTTGTATATTAAACCTTATTGTTACAAAATTGGTTTCGTTTTTCAACAAATAGTTTTGAACAGTTTCAATAATGAGAATTGAAATTCGAAGTGTAATATTTTTTGTTTTTTAAGTAATTCTGGGCCACATAAGGCGTTATGATTTTGTTCTTAATCCTTGATCTAGTATATTGATGATCGAAGTATAAGACAAACAAAACATAAAAGTAAGAGTAGATAACATAATTATGCCTTACCTCAAGTAGATCTGGCCAAGCATAGAACCCGTATTGCGGATTCCTCAGCCAAGGGCGTTCCCATTCCTCATCAGTTCGAATCACTCTGTCTTCACACCACATGGCCCACTCGAGATCCGGCCGGTATCCTGAGAAAATGTATCTTATTTATAGGTGCGAGGACTGTATTTCGCTTGACAGACATTACACGATATTCGACTTTGGTACAAACTCAGGCGAAGTACTCTATGGATTTTCTATTTAATTCGAGGAAGGGAAGAGCATGGATATAGGGTGTTATATTGTATAATTATGAGAATAAATCTAAAATTAAACCTTTGAGATAGCTTAGGTAAGAAGCAGTCTTTAACTGTTCATTTTAGTAAAAAAAAAAAATAACAAAATCAAAGTTCTCGATGTTTTTGTTTTTATTATCGAAACACTAGCCGCCATTATGTTAGGTCATACGATCAAGGGTCAAATAATGAACTACTCAAATGAAATACACGGTTGAATTTTGACAGTTCTGTAAAGATAAAATTAAAAAATAAGGTACTTTTTTAAACTTCGAATTAATTTACGCATGTATGAAATTAATTTCTCTAAGTAAACTTTAGCTGAGCGAGTCAATAACCTGTAGGCAGTTGGCACGCAACGACAAACTATTACCTACAGGTCACTGACTCGCTCAGCTTACGTTTTCTGCGACCTAGCAGTGGGAACATTATAAGGCTGATACTATGCTATGTGGAAAGCAAGTTTTACTAAAAATGGCCGACGTTGCTATGGTTACGCGCCCCAATAAGATAGGAAAATATTATTATTTTGGTTCAACTTATATGCCGCGTATTGTACAATAGACAAAAAAGAAATGAAGCTCACCAGGCACACGTTTGTCGGGGCGCGTCGCACCCGCGAGCTCGTAGGGGTCGACGCACAGCTTGACGATCTTGTGCTTGCGCTGCTTGAGCACGTAGTGCGTGAGGCGCTGCGCCGTGCGCCGCACCGCGATGTCGTCGTGCAGCAGCGCGCGCAGCATGGCGCCCACGCCCGCGCCTCCGTACGGCGTTTGCAGCGACGGGCAGAATGTTAGCATCTGCATTGCTAGCTCCAGGCGCCGCCATTGGCTGGTGGAAGGAAGGATTGAGATATTATTCAAACTTAGACAGCAGCGCAGCCGTCGCTCTGCTTTGTTTTTTCATCATATAAATAAAAATTTGCAACTGCCGCGCTACAACTTTTGCGGCTAATTTGAAGGTGGTCTTATGGAAGTGCTAACTGCTAACTCAGGACTTGTAATAGACACATCATGTCTGAGAAAAAAAAAGTGAATTTTGGAATTTTGAAGATTCTGTGGTATATTTTTTTCTGTAAAGGAAGCCCGATCTCGCAGTTGAACTAAATATGTAAGTAAGAAATATAGGGTAACCATGTTTATTAAGTGTTACTCATGTTAAAAAAATATATTTTTATTATTTTTGGTTTTATGTGTTAATAGTAATGTTGGTGTACCATAAATAGAAAGAAAGAAAATAAACTTTGGTCAGTTCAAAATTTTCTTAAGAACAATGGAAAATGTTTACAACCATCAGCTTTCCCTCAGCCCAATCAATTTGGGGTCAGCAGAGTATGTAGTTTGCAATATTTTTTTATTATCTTAAGGTAAGGCTATTGCTGTTTTATCTTCGTAATAATAATTTTTCACCAGCATTATTTAATAATATATTCTAAATTGGAATAAAAATACTTACATATTAGGTGTTTCGACGACTTTAATGAGTTCTGCAATGAGCTCATTGTAGAGCCTCTCACATTTATCAGAAGTGTCCTGTTCCTTCTGCAGCGAGGCGTTGAGCAAGGCCTTGAAGCCAGGCTCGGTGCGCTCCGCCTCGCTGATGAGCACCCCGGCCGCCACCACCGCGCCTATTGTCATCGTGAGGCGCGTGTTCACGGTGGGGAAGTGCCGGTGGAGACTGTCGCTGAAGGCTTGTTCTAGACTGTAATAAAAAGTAACTTAAGTAATGAGGGCCGTACACCATTCTTGATCGTGGATCAATCCATTCCCAAACAGGGTCAAAACTGTAGCGTCATACCGACTGGACGACAGGTAGGTTGGTGTATGGCCGGCATTAAGGGAAACCTAAGGGCCTAAGTGTAGCCACAACCTTACGAGATCCATTTCATGACCTAAACTGAACTGTTAAAGGGATGGTCCTGTATAAAGTAAACATTTTTAGCTCATTTTGTTTTTTGTGTATTATTAAATTGAATCAAGTAAATAGTATTTGCTAAAATTGGACGACTTTATTGTACCCTCAAAATCCAACTAATTTTGACTATTGACAACTCTAACTGTACTAAAGTGCTTAGTAATATAACCTTTTACTCCGCAAGGATTGTGGCAATAGTAAAATTTATTTGCCAGGCGATTAGAGTATCTAAGGTTTCACAAGTAAACCTCATTATCCTATAATGGGTATCTTTATTAAGTTCTCTTAAATTGGGAGAGTAGAACCACTTAAATGCTGACTCTACTCATTTCCTTGGTGACCACCAAGGAAATGAATAGAGTCAGCATTTTAGAAGGGGTTTGAAACCAAAGTCAAAATTTTTTTATTTCACATAGGTCTACATGGGCACTTGTAAAACGTCAGAAGTTAGTGCACGGTTCCAAATTGGTCGTTTCCTATGGAGAAAAACCGGCAAGAAACTTCATGGTTACTTTTTGGTATAATTTTGACGTAAAAAATGGATGTTAAACCAAAATTGAAAAGAGAACAGCATAAATATTCAGTTTTGTGTAACTTACCGAACCATGCTGGGTTTCTCACTGAGCGGCGCATTAAGTATGGCAGGCCACAGTGTACGCGCCACATCCCAGTCCTGCTTGGCGATGAGCGGGCCAGTGCGCGGGCCCAGCATCATGAACAGCACGCCCTTGTGCTTGGCGTGCCACTCGTCCCCCTCGCCCCCCGCCGCTAGGATCGCCGCTAACTTCGGGACTAACGCGCGGTAGGAGTACGGGTAGTGGCTCAACATCCAGTACAGACGGATTTGAGCTAGGATTCGGACCTGCGAGATGATATATAGTTAATTATGGTCTGAAAGTAGATATTATTGTTCTCGTTTTAAATATCGTGTCAAAAAGATCCACTACTTCCAAAGACGATTTCGGTAGTTTTTTGAGATTGAAATCTTTATTAGTTATAATAAATAATTCTGTAGCTCCTGTCCGCAATTAATGAGTTAGGAAAGTTATAAGTAGCTAAATAAAAAAAATAAAACAAATGTATTGGGTTATTCCAGAAAATATGATATTGATTGTAAGTCAAAATAATTGATATTTTCTAGAAAAACTGTCTTGTAAAAACTAAACTTCTCGATTTATCTTTTTTATTTTTATTATACTATTATTAACGCAATAAAAAAAAAAAAAATTGGTACTCACCGAGCTATAGGTATTGATAGATAAGTCAGCCAATGCATGTAACGCTTTGAGTGCGGAGGGTGTAATGCCAGCTTCGCACACGAGGTCATAACGCGAGTCGTCGTGCAGACGCGCCGCGTCGGCCGCTAGCATGCGCAGACGCGCAGCCCCCGCCCCCCGCCCGCCCCCGCAGCGGTCCGGCGCCCCCCCGCGCCCGTCGAGCGCACGCTCCAGAGCTCCGTATGAACGGAGCCGGGCTTCCAGACCAGGCCCACCGCGTAAGCCTTTCATTACGACTACGCGCTCCCAAACCTGACAATAAAATATGAATTTAAAGACACTTTTCTACTAATTAAATTAAAGAACATGTACGAGCAAACCCATACAATATCAATTTTATGCTGACATTGACGCGCAGCGAATGAATAAAACCATACCTACATTTAAGTAAGCGTTTTAGTAGTTGCATAGCATCGTTGAAAGACTCATTCGCCGCGAGTCGATCAGCTATCAGTTGCGAGCAATACACAAATTTATCTTAAAAATCAATTTATCTTTTAAACTCTTGAGCCCCAAGCGAACTACGGCGTTCATATACCTATTGTCTTTCTATTACGTATCTAATTACGGTATTCGAAAAGTTAAATGCACCTTTACCCCGTACAGAACTTAAATTGGACAATGCAAGGGAATTCTACTTGCAAACCATTAACACATTCATTATGCGTACAGCTAAGGAGTGGAATTCCCTGCCGGCGTCTGTTTCCTGATAGCTACAACCTAGGGGTCTTTAAGTCAAAAGTGAATAAGTTACTTCTAGGCAAGCGTACTCCATCGTCGACCACATCATCGCTTACCATCATGTAAGATTGTGGTCAAACGCGAGCCTAACTAAAAAAAAACTATAAAAAAAACATGAATCATAAAAGTTTCTATACTAAGAGACGAGAGATCACCACGATCATTTGTTCTGTGTCTGGGTGTTATTTATCTATAATATGTATGTATTTAGAGATATATAAGTAAGTTTATCAGTTGTCTAGTACCCATAACACAAGATCTGCTTAGCTTGGGAATAGACGACGTTGTGTGACAGTTGTAGAATATATTATTATTATATTATTATCACCTGTATAAGCATCTCCAGTCCCCTGGTATCGTCAGTCTTCTCGTCTAGCAGCTTGGCCTGCACCTCGAGCAGCAGCTTTGTGAGCGCCACGCGCACGTTCTCTCCGTCCAGCGTGACTCGGAACCGCACGCCGCAAGTAAATGGGATGCTCGTAGCTGGCACTTGGGTCTCGATACTGGACAAGAATAGGACAATTTATCACAATTTTCACCTGATTAAGGTGAGTACTAATATAAAAATAATTTGACAAAGAGATATCGTTGAAAGCGTTTTGATCGTTGGTTGATTATTATAGGCAATATAATCTTCTAGAGGGAGCCACCCTCTAGAAGATTATAAAAGCTTTTCGTAAAGATGGCGTGTTTTGTACCAAATGAAGAATTATTGAGAACAATTAAGCATAAAATTGTCAAGACTGACTTACAGTGTAACAGGCTGCTCATCGGGCGGCGGCAGGAAGGTGCTGCACGCCAGCACCGCGTTGATAATGTAGAAGGAGCGCAGGCGGCGCTCGCGACACATGGGCCGCTCGCCGTCCAGCCACTGCCGCAGCCGCCCCACCTCCGCCTTCAGGTAGCGGTCCAGCAACATCTGAGCACAAGCCGCCTCCTCTGCGCTCGGCACGTGCCACTTAAAATTTGCATCTTTCAATAAACACCCGTACCCCCACTCTCGAATAGGCAACCACTTCGCGGGAGCCTCCCCGTAATCATTCGGTGAACTCTTCCACTCCTTGATGTCGATGTAGCACAGAGACGTGAGCATATGGCTCAGCACCTCACATGCTCGTGTCAGCGCGTAGTTAGCGTGAAGCTTTAAAGCGCGGTCCAATATAGGAAGAATGTCGGGTACGTACTTCAGCAGCACCATGCCATCGCACTCCACCGCGTGCATGAAAAGCACCAATCGGTACATAAGGTCACGCGGCGGGTTCTCTTCGTGCAGCGCTTCCTCCGTAGACAACAGCTCCGTCAGGTCCTCACACAGCTTAGGCATGAAAGCCGCTAAAGTCGACTCTGAATCAATTCTCGCGAACACGCGCAACAACACTCCTACCATACTTCCAGACACGTTTGTCTCAAACGTTGACTCCGTGGCGAAAGACTTAAACTTTCTCAATGCCTCCTTGAATATCTTCGGTGAGCACTGCATAAGCACCGCTGTCGCGGCTGATGAGATTGCTGTCTCCATCACAGCATCAGTCTTGCTGCGAACCGCATCGGATTCTTTGGTGTCGAGTCTTACATGTTCGAGGACACTGGATTCGATGATGACAAACAATCTGTCCAAAAAGACGAGGACGAAGTCTTCGAATTGAGCAGTAGACTCACAGGTCAGGAGTTCCTCCTCGGTGAGGTCATCCCAGTGCTCGTGAGCCGAACTACAATCTATGAATGGCACCATCCAGGTGAAGATGAGTATGAAGTGCAGAGTGACTAGTGTCTTTTTAATATCGTTAGGATCGAGCCCGGGTAGGACGGCTATGAGGCATGGTACCACGTGGGTGGGTCCCTCCGGGTAGTCCGCGTCTGCACCACGCAGCATGGGTCGCGCCACGGCGGCCAGCGCTGACATGGCAGCAGTCACTCGGTGCGGCTCCGTCAGTGACGTCAGAGAAGTTTTGAACCTCTCTAGTAAGGGCGGCACTACCATGGCAGGACGTAGCGTCGCTAAGTTATGCAGTGCGATAGATATGTCGAGCGAGCCGCTGCGGCTGTACACCGCCTGCAGCGTTGGTTCGAGCACAATGTTGATGAACTCAGTGATGTCTTCATCTCTGAGTCGATATTCCGGTGGTGTTTGGTTCTCCCAGCTTTCGTAAAATTTCTTTTCACGTTCACGCCGCACCCTGTAAGATAAAGATCGCATTTAAATAGTATTTTACTAACATAATTAGATTTTGCATTTAGATTTTATTCCATTTCATTTCAGATTTAGATTAGCATCGCATAGCATAAACTTGACTCAGATGCGAAATTGCGTGACTAGAATAGGCTTGTAGAATTTAAAATCAAGGGGTTCCGAAAGATGCTGAAAACTCTTCTATTTTGTAAATATTTTTGCTTTTTTTATTTATAAAAAAAAGTATAATAATAACAGAACAGAACCAAATACAAACTCCTAAAGAAAAATAGAGTAACGATAATTCGAGAAATAACAATTAGAAATTACTACGTTCAGCTAAGGAATGGAACTGACTGTCGGAGAATCTTCAATTTAAGATTGAATAGGTTACTTCAGGGCAAGCGTGCTACACCATCGACCACATCATCATTTACCATCAGCCCAATACCAAGTTACGATCGTTTCGTTAAACGTTGAACGATTTCAGTGGGCCACGCCCCAATAAGAGTTCTGACATCATCTCAACGCTCAGACACATGGTCAAAACAAAAGAATGGAAGCTGTGGCCAAATCCAAGCGGTCGATGTTAACGAAACGATAGTAACTTGGCTCGAGGGGTAAGAGACAAAGTGGTCAAACGCACGATTATCAATAATAAAAATAAAAAATTGATATTTTCTTTTTACCAGGTATTTGTTTACCTGTTAAGAAACTCTCTAGCCAGTTTCCTGAGGAGGTCCCTTAGCTTGAATGACCACCGGCCTGCGTTTGCGCTGTGCAGGTAGCTCTCGACTCCTGCCAGGAAGCTACGCAAATGCTTCAGCACCACGCCGTTGGGGCTGATACTCCATACAATCCAGGAGGCGACGTGTTTCATATCTAGACCACACAAATAATCTGTTACACTGTGGTCATGGCTCTGCGACATATAAATAAATACATAAGTATCTTGTCGAATAGGTCATGCGCCTCTTTTATTCAATTAATTAATCCAATATTCTACGTGATGGACAAGTTGCCGCCATCTGGTTAAATTAGCCATCCAATTGGACGCCTAGGGCTTTCGTAAAACGTCGTTCGTTTGAGTTTTAAGAGCTAAAATTCGAAGAGCCTAACGTCAGACTCGTCAAGATCCGACGGTTGTACTGTTTTAAGCGAGAATCAAACTTATTATTTCAAATAAATTACATATTATGCTATTTACAGGCACTTTTGAATTGTCAAGGAGTCAGTCAGTTCAAAAAAAAAATGCTATGTACACATTCCAAAACTTACATCTCTGTGGACACTTTTTTCATACGTTGGAATGTGTGGGTTATAACATAAAACAATATATACATACATTAACAGTATTTACATAGTATAAAACTAAGTTGCTAACCGCTGTCCTAATATATGCTTAGATCTTTAAAAGTACGCTACGGATTTTGATTTTTTTAATAGATTCAGAAATTCAAGAGGAAGGTTTATGTCTATAATACATGCATAATATATTTAATATCAGTAACCGTGCGAAGCTGCGGCGGGTCGCTAGTTCATTTATATAACTTACCAAGGGTATGTGCGCGACTGATCTGCATGTCTTTGTAGGCGACCGGCAAGTTGAGCGCGTGGAGGAACCGCATGAACATCTTTGGGACATGAGGTGTCCAGTCAATGGCGCCAGGGTTGCGTTTAGCTAGCCCAGCGAACAGCATCATTAGGTCCTGTGCAAAGGAAAACATTATAACACGCCTGTAATTCTCCTGAAATTAATTTGTTTGGGTGAACATCAGCTGAGTAAGTTAGTAACCTGTAAGTAGTAGTCGATAACTAACTACCTACAGGTTATTGACTTGCCCAGCTGATGTTGACTTAAACAAATTAATTTCGTACATGATGTGTAAATTAATTCAAGTTTAACAAAATGTAGTTTTTGGTGATTTTAACTTTACTAATCTATAGTGTTTCATTTACCATTACGAGTCTACCGTTCACGAGATTAAACACATTTTATGATGACATGAAGTAAAATGAATAGGGTAGAAAGTGACAGACTTGCAGAGTTAAGTCCCTTATCGCGTTTGTCAGTTTTTTAGCAATAAACTTAAAAACTACTGTACAAAGTTTTAGTGATTATAGGATAGAAACTGGATTATAAAAAGGGGGTTTAGAAGTGAGTATGCAGGCATATTATAGAGACTATATTTGAAGATGACAAGGTGGGACAGGTCACTAGTATTGGATAAACTTTAAGTGCTGCATGTCATTTTTAGACATTCCTATATAAGCAACCCAACCATGAGATTTCTTACCGCGATTCCGCACTGTGAGTTGTAGCACGTATCCCAAAGTACCATGATCTCTTCAAACCAGATGTGATGGCCATACTGTGCGTGATCGGGATGCAATGCGACCGGCAAGAATGTGGCGAGCTGGCAGACCACGTGTGTGTCTGAGGACCACGGGTTTATTTGAGGCAACAACTCCGCTAGGATCTCTTTTGTGGCTTGTAGAGGGAAATATCTAAAACATTCAGAAAGCTAAAGTAGATGCAGAGTCTTCTTTAAGGGTAAAAAGTGTGGCTATTTTACTTACGGTCTGGCACATTTAACCATCGATATGTATGATCCTTCTAGAGAGCTGAAATTAAATGAAGTGCATTACAATAAGATCCAATTGAAGGTATGTTTCTAAACATGCACAGCCTGCCACCTTGATACACAGACACTACAGTTTATACAATAGGATTGTTTGAATTAAATAACTTAATAATTTTTCAACTAGAATAAGTTGAACACTTAAAAAGTCATTTCTAGGTTCCATAATACCAAGGATAGTGACATGGGTCTGATGAATTATGAGCCCATCCCGTCTGCCACCTGATGTGCGAACATTAAGCGTGTCCCGAAAACATATATTGTTTGTCTATTTATTACGTGGGCAGTTCATTTTCGTCGGCTCCCGCGAGGCCGAACAACTCTAGGGCGTCGCCCAGCCCGTCTCCCGACAGGAATTTGCGAATCATATCGAGCATATCGCCTCCTTGTTTCATAAAACGATTTGGCCTGAACACACATTATGTTTTTTAAATGAAATTTTTATTAACTTTGCTCTTACGTGGGTAGATGTTATAATTAAACAAAATCAATCAAGTTCGTAAGCAGCTAGTGGTTACACAACCAAAACATCGAACCGTGGCGAAATCATATATAATCGGAATAATTTCCAGTTACGGTAATCTTAGTTGTGTTTTCCTCTTTTTTATACAGTATGTAGAAGCAATCTAATATCTATGTATGTGATTACGTCAAACCTATCGTACACGATACGTCACAAGAAGGAAGTGTCGAAACAAAAGTTGGCGCTAGAAGAGTAGCAGACACATCATAATCAAGTTCTTCGGATTATGTGTTAATACTCGTTTGATGATAGTATTATGTTTGATGTTTACTCCTATACTAGCTGATTTAATGAATACTTACGTAAGATAATGGTACATTCCAATATGGGTTGAACTCTTATCAAAGATTTTTTTCCCCATATCGTATAGCGGACGCCAATGTAGCGTCAGTTCGTCAGGTTTAATTAATTGTCTTTTCCTGTAGAAAATAATTAATTCGTTAGCAATTAACAAAGCGGACAGTGCCAATTATTCAAAGTATTTTACTGCCAAGATTACGCATAAGTGTGGGCTCCTTGGGTATATTTAAAAATTTAAATAGGAACAATAAATTAACTTTTGTTGGGAAGATTACATTCTTGTTTGTAGTTCCCGTTGTTTTATATATGCATGATTTGATTTTAAATTTAGAATCATTAAAAATGAGCTAAATTAGCCAACGTTAAACGGGGACCTTCAAGTCTAGACTGAATAGGTTACGTCTAGGTAAGTGTGCACCATTGTCGACCGCATCATCTCTTTCCCTCAGGTGAGATAGCGGTCAAGCGCAAATCAATCAACTATAAAAAAAAGATAGCAGATTTTCTCTCTTAACTCGAAACTTATACTTACTTTGTGAGCATTAGAAACATAGTCGCGAACTTGTGCACCTTGCCTGGTTCTAGATCAGGTATGAGCACCAGCTCGTAAGCCAGTCTTATCAGTTTTATGTGATCTTCTTTCGAGAATTTGAGGCCATGGATCCGTATGTATCTGTGAATATTGAAAACTTGTATTAATGGCTTAATTCTTCTTTAAAACAGGAAGAAATATAGGACTCATGGTCATTTATTAGGCAGTATAAAGGTGAGCGTAGCGACCCTACAATTTGCTGACAACTCCTTGAGGCGCGCGGGAATAGCGCCCCGTCGACGACTTGAACTCGGTCCGGACGGTTACCGGACGGTTGGACCGCGAGCTTCCCATTGCTCGCCATCCGCAAGTCCGACCCTACGGTGGCCGAAATTCGGTATCGGAATCGTTATCTTTGCCTGATGCGGTCGACATCTTTCTTTGCTAGCATTACTGCTTCGCAAAAGAAGGCAATCACTTGCCACTCCTCCACGCTTTTGGACCTTGACTTGGCGGACCACGGCTCGCGAGTCGTGGTCCGCAGCGAGGAGCAATGGAGTGAGACGGCGCGCGGCGTGTTACACTTTTTTTTTTCGTTGGGAAAATCATCCAGTGACATCTCTGCACCCTTGGGCTGAGCGGAGATGGTGTCAGAATTTAACAGACTAAAAACCCCTTTCCGTCTTAGCCTTACATACAACGGAGCCGGACCTTATTTTCAGAAGCTGATCTGGCCCCGATCAAAGCCTACCGCTTCGATCCCGCTGGGCCTCTACGGTTTGCTGAAAACTCCTCGAGGCGCGCGTGGTACAATACGCGCCGTCGACGACTTGGGCTCGGGTCGAACTGTTACCGGACGATCGGACGGCATGCTACCCATTGTTCGCGTCCGCAAGCCCGCGTTTACGGTTGCCGGTATAATTGGGATCGGAATCCTGACGGCGGCTGAGGCGTGAGGGCCGCTTCGCAGAAGGAGGCGACCGGTAAGGGGGTAAAACGGGAAGGTTGGCAGTTTATATGAAGAATTTAAACATTGGAATAAGTCTTGATTTTTTTTTAAATCCGAAAACATGTAATCTTATAAATAAACTAGCTTTCTGCCAGCGGCTTCGCTCGCATAAAAATACGTTTTCACGCCTACTTTTGACATGTGAATTTTGGATAATCCTTTCTTTGTTTTCGCCTACGTCATAATAGGAAGCCCTGTCCAAAATTTCACTCTCTTAGTCTCAGTAGCTTCGGCTGTTAGTTGATATGTCAGTCAGTCAGTTTCTTCTTTTATTGTCATTTTTTTTGTATATATTACAGAAGATATAAATGAGTCATTGTTCTATAGATATATAAGTTACTATAACAATAGGAATGATGAAGTAATACAAAGATTGTTCAGTGTTATGTGAGGCCAGGTGCAGTTACCAGGAAGGCCTGGGTGTTAGCCAGCATATTTCAAACTTCACTAATACTTGCCAAAGGTTAAACCTAAACTGAAATTTGTTAGGTACAATATTATTTACATATAGCTGAAGAATATGATATGGTTGTGTCATTGCTTTGTTTGGTATTCGAGTGAAAATGTTTGCTGTACCTTTTAATTATTATTATATTTAGCTTATATTGTCCCACTGCTGGGCAAAGGCCTTCTTCTTCTCCTTCCATTGTTCCTGGCTTAGAACCACTTCTTTCGAATTCCTAAGGAAAACATCTATGCAGTTGTCTTACTGTTTTCTAAAAACTGACTGTGTTTTACTAGCCCACCATTTGGTGGTTCCCTTTATTTATTTATTTTAAATAGACACACCAACAACTTATACACCATAACTAAGAAATTTGGTGAATTCATCACTTACATATATATTCAATTAAATTACATTGAAAATAATTAAAACTGGATTGGAATAAATTGAAAATTACATCAAAATATCAGCAAAATTAAAAAACAGAACAAATTGAGATCAGTTTGACTTTAAATATTAATTCCAATTGAATAAATAAAAAAAGTTTGTAAAAATTAGGTCAGAGTACTTTTTATATATAATTGGAACAAATTGATTGAAATTGAATGTAAAAATATTGGATACATACTGGCCACATTGCAAAAGCAGGAGGAAGACGTATTTGTCATCTAATAAAAAAGTGCAGTATTTGAGATGTGGTAATCCATGAGTCCAACAAAAGTAATTAAGTTAATCAAATTAGAAATTATCAGGAATGATTGTGATTCAGATTGTTTGAAAATATATTAAGTTATCAGTATGTGTGCTCAGCTTATTTGAAACAATTTCAAATTTTATCATGTTAAAATTCGATCTGTAATAGATATGTCGGGGCATGATTATACTGATTTCTGAAACTAACTCTGGTACGTAAGCCAAGTTGTGGACAATTTTGAAAAGCAAAATCAAATTGGAGCAGCCTCATCATCATTCTAAGGAGTGCATCTGAAAATGACAGAGCCTTCGAGAATAATCAGCTTTGCAGTCTGTGATCTGTAGCATACATATCTCGTAAACTTCTTTTGGATGCGCTCTATAAACATGAACATGATATATTGGATTGGAGATGCATATTCCAGTATACTCCTCACTAGACAGTAGTAGAGTACCTTAAGAACCCTAAGCTTAAAACTATATTTAGGAGCCTTTACACCATTTTTAATTTTAGTAGGCTTATGTTATTATACCTGTTACATTTAGGTGAGTAGGCAGGTTATAATACCTACATAGAAGATGAAGAACTAAAAGATTTGTTCAAAGTTTATACATACTGTATAATGAATATTAATTTAATTAATCATCATTACTTAGCACAATTTGATCCTGCAAAAAATTAATAAGATATTACTGTTATAACAGGATATGTTTTGTTTTCACCAAACATTCTTTGTTTCAAGAAGAGATTTGTAAAAAAAAATCTCAATTGTGGGCAAAACACAATAATAAAATAATTGCAATTTATGTAAATTTTGTTTTAAGCATGCATAAAGATACACTAATGGATGTTGCCTTGATGACAATGTGATGTCTTAAATATGAATAGCCCAACCTAAAGAATGCAATAATATTGTGCAAGTCATATTCACTTCATCATGCCATTTTTTTTTTTGCCAATGTTATATGTTTATCAAAGTTTTTTGAGCACTGTCCTGTGTTAAAAAATAACCAGAATAGGGTGAAGTTGCAAACCAGGTTGTTCTTTTATAACTCGAGTAGCTACCCTAGAGATGACCCCTCTAACTCTAACTCCAAGCAGTGTAGGTTGATGTATGTCAGTGGCAGTAGAACTCTGTACTACATTTGCAATCAAAAACCCTCGTAGTGTCAATAGAGTTGAATCTAATCTCGAATTTGAATGCCCTTGCATTGAGGCAGATTGAGATATATTTCAAATATATTATAGAAGTTGTTACAATAATGCACAAAGCACTACTTATTATAATTTAATATTAAAAAAAATAAAATAAGTAGTGTAAACTACCCACAAGAATGAGAAAATAATAAAATTTGTTTGATAGTCTATCAGAAGTACATGTCACCATTGCTTTACTACGGTGCCTGGGGGAGGCCTATGTTCAGCAGTGGATGTCTTTCGGCATGAAATGATCATACTGATAATGACCTGTCACATTTAGAAGAAGGCTTTCCCCACCAGCTTTTTGTATGAAGGTAAATCTAAACTTTAGATGGGTACTCAAAATTTCCAATAGGAAATTTTTTATGACACTTTCTACAACCCAGGAATAATAGCTAGAAAATTTGAGATTATTACAGACATAGTTAAGTCTGCAATGATCTCAAATTTTAGTTAAATGGGTGCTTTGTTTCCTATTGCTATAGTATTGGGTAAAGGAATACCGCAAGGATTGTAATAGTTTGTAAGACAACTCAATTCAAGTTATTTTTGTCTAAGGCCTTAATATGCAAAAGCTTTAGATTCCAGAGAGCAGTTATGTTTATTATTCCTGATAAATATGTTTAACAATCCTTCAGCTATCTGTTGGACAGCTTCCAACAATTCAATATCACCTAAAATTTGCCAGCGCTGGCCGGACACATTGTCTTTATGAAAAAAGTAATATTTACTTCATGAGCCTGGAGGACCACACCCCGCACGCCGGCTTCATCTCGCGCAGCATGACGGACCGCGCCAGGTTGAACTTCACTTGCTCCAGGAAACTCTTGGACTCCTCATCTAACTCGGCGGCATATGGTAGGATGTGGTTCGTCAGTATTTCCTTCTGCGGCTTGAACCCCAGAGCCTTTATACGCTCTGGGGTTGTCACCAGCAGCTCAAACTCGTCGTCTTGTATCATTTTGATTGTTTTACGTTATTTGTTGTTAGAAAGAATATAACGAGTCACTGCAATATGTCCTTTATGCCTGGCGGCCACATGAGCACAGCTGTAAGTTTACTCGAATTACGATCGCGAATCACCAATAATAAAATGTCATTTAACAAATCAAATTAACATTGAATTTACACAAGTCATTGAGATAATCACTGAAAGAAAATCCGAATCGCCAAGTCAGTCCCAAAGGTACGTTCCGATTCACGAAAATTTGACATCATTGACATGCGTCATTTGTAGAACAACACTCTCCATCACGGTTGCAATATTCGTTTCATTCCACGCATGACAGGAGTTCGTAAATGCAACATCATTGGTTGCAAGTTGCAACAGCTGTAGTTATATTTTAATAATAAAGTATCGATTAACGTGTCCTACAAGCAGGATGAAGATATCCGAAGGAGAACCAAGCGATGCGAGACGCACAGGACCGTTCGTTGTGGGCTTGTGGCGGTATTTGGAAGAGGCCTATGTCAAGCAGTGGACGTCCTTCGGCTGAAATGATGATGATGACAAGCAGGACAAGTATTTATGTCTGTATCAATGATGTATAAAACTATAGATACGTTGTCCGCGCTCTAAAATGACAACATGAAATGAAGGCAATTGACAACATCGCGCTTAGTTACGCACCAACCTGCCGCGCGACGCTACGTTTGTTTTTAATTTATATCGTATGTGTAAACCTGTGCGAAACATAAAGAAAGCATGCCGTCGTGTATGTTCAGACGATGTACAAATTATACCCCAAAAGTTAAAGACAAAAATGTGTCATTTCATGCGTAAGTTCACCAAACAACCTATTTTTATTTTATTTTTCTTGACGCCGCCGCCCGCCATCTTATGGCGGCCGGCGCATGAAGGTATAGCTACGTCACTCATGCGCTCGACCAATGAAAATGTAGTTTTACTATTACTTATCCTGTGATGTAACTGAAGATGTATATGTATCTCTCTCTAGCAAAGGCGTTCCACCATACGATGTCATATTTTCTTTCCCTTTCTTTACGCGTATAAGTAGTTATCTAGTATTTTCGCCGTTTTTAAGCGCCGCGATGTTAGTTCATGACGTGTCTATATATAATACGTCATTGGTCTGTATCAAGTGTGTAGTCTCAATAGATGTCTATTCCTCTTCAATATACCTAATCTCTTTTCTCTTAAAAAAGGTTCATGAGTCCAAATTATTCAGTAGGTACCTAATGTATTATACGATATGGTCTGCATAAACACACAGCAGAATAGATGTACCTAGCAGTAGTTATTGAGCAAGGGCGGATCCAGCTTTGGCGCCAGGAGGGGGTCACATAATCGTGGTCACTTATAATTTAATTTTGATAACAATAGATGCAAGTAAAAAGTAGATATTTTATTAATTTACGCAAGTACTGTTCTTAAAAAATTTATTATTTATTGTACACTTGAAAAACTTAACACATAATAACTGGTACATACACGTACATATTGCCATCTTCTCTTGAAGACATCCAGGAAAGCACTATCACGCACGGAATGAGGCAGCCTATTTATATTCCATAACCGTGGTATGTCCTAGGCCCGATCTAGCTATTTAACCGCTCCGGACAAAGGTAATTTTCGCCGCCCTTTACCACCTGTTCCACATGGGGTCTGTTGGGCCGGCGCAGTAAGGGTCTGGGTGGAGACTTCAAACCAGATGTACCGGTGGTTCGAACTTCGAGAACGTCACCCCCCGTTCCATGACGCGTCAGTCGACAACACGCAGTGACAAAATGTAGTACCACCACGGACTCGCCCTGCATCCACACACTGCTTTGCAGAAGGAGGCGACTGCCTCCCACTTCTCCTCGCTCCGGAAGATGATGGCTTGTACTAAAGCCTGGCGCGAGGAGGACAAGGCGGTGCTCTGTCGAATTGGGGCACATTTCGACCGTATGCTACACCGTGTCCTCCGGATGGTTCACACAGTTGTGACACCCGGGCGTCTATTCCTCCCGAACTTATCGCCGTGTTTCTGGCGTGCCCAGCACTGGGTTGCGATAGTCGCTCTCGTCATTTCAGCATGACATCCGCCAAAACTCAGTCCGCCATGCTTCGACTTGAGGCGGCAGCGGAGTTTTTCGGAGCCTCGGCGTTGCATCTTCAGGCGCAATCGTGCATGCTTGCAAGGATTGTCACCTCCAGATCCCACGGTGGCAGGCCACCGAAAGAAGGGCACTACTGCCCACATGACCCTCTGGCATGAGATAAGCTGGGGATCAAGCAACAGAGGATTGCTTCCATAGTAAGGGCCAGCACTTCATAAAGGGCCTTGAACCGGACGATGGCTATGTAGAACCTCCAGCAGAAGGCGTCATAAACCGTTTCGTTTAAGACCAAGAAGTTGCTTTGAAAATAGCTATTGTATATCTATGTAAAGAATTTATGTTAAAGACCTAATATAATTTACGCTTATTTATTTAACTAAGATTATAAAAAATCTGGTTTACCTCTCCTGGCTCAAAACCTGGATACGCCCATGCACGTGGGAATAGAACCCCAGTTTTGGATGACCAGGCCTGTCTCCAGGACCCAGTCCTTGCTGGTTCTTGAACCGGAAACCCCAAGGAAAGTCCGTGGCATTGAATTTCCCGCAAACGACTACGCGGAGTGATGGAGATCAGTGAGAGATCTGTTTCGGGGACAGGTAGACGCCCACCACTGCAAAGTCTCCGAACCGTGCTGCCACGTAACCCCGTTCCGTCGTGCCGACCTCGAGCAACGAAATACCGACGGCGGCCGACGAAAATACTGTCACCGAGCCACTCAAGACCTGCATCCAGTCAGCTATCAACAGATCCTGAGCGGTTGATTTGGCGGGGGTGGGTCCTTGGACTTTACCCTTGGCCTTGGCGGAGGGATCGCAGAACCTGCTCCCAGTGTGGTGGTCAGCCTGTTTGCCTGCTGCCGCACATGCGTAACAGTGCATCGTAGCACAGCATTCTGCAGCCTTGTACCCTGGCTTAGAACACAGATAGCAGTGGTCACAGCGATCCACTACGGCGCAATAGGCCTCCACGTAGCAGCGGTAGCACCGCAGAGGTTTCCTTTGCGTGGAGACCCAGCTCAAAGAAACCGTCGGCCCTCCCCAGCGATGGTTTTGGTCGCCAACACGAGATAGCTAACCGTCACGGCTCGCATGCCCGTGCTTAGGCTAAAACGCAAATTGTTGATGTGGCTCACAAGTCTGCTCAGCTTAAAGTAGGATGTAGTTACATAAAATCTGTATGGTGCCAAATATATAAATAAAATCATTATTTTTAATTAGTGGTTCATCCAAGTCCTGGTCCTGGAACCAGCTCAGGGGGGGGTCATGACCCCCATGACCCCCCCCCTGGATCCGCCGTTGTTATTGAGTCAGTCAAACAATTTATAGGCTCAATTCCAAATACAATGAATATAGCCAAGTATCAGCATTGAAGCTGCATACCTTCTGACTGGATTTGAACTGCACTGTGCAAATACTACGACGCTAGCGAGACTGCACAATCGAAGTTAGTTACTTAATTAATATCATCTGTAATTAGGTAGACTGTAACTGAAACAAATTTTGCAACTGGCTTGCAATTTAGGGACTGTGTACACCACGTATTTTAAACGCACCGTTGACACGTGTTTGTAGCGATATAGGTACACGCGAAACGCACGCGAGTACCTACTTTAATAGGATAAAAACACGCCATTGACACGAGTTTTTAAATCGCGCGTTTACAAAACGTGGTGGGCACAGGTCTTTAAATAGTCCGTCTGAAAGGAGACGATGATAGAAAATATGACATGACTCGCGCCTCACTTTTTCATTAGCAATAGTTGCACGTGCGCATGTTTTGGAAACTACTAGGCGCCCAAGTTACGCATTTTATTTCAATGAAAATTAGATAGCTTATGAGCTCTTTCATATCTTACCTACATATTGAGGAGAGATTATCAGTCGGATCAGGTGAAATCGTACATACAATGCCTCTTCTATTCACAGTAGGTAGTTGGATAAAAAACAGAAATTTACCAAAAAAACAAGTTTATTTCGAAATGATAAATAGATTTTAGCACAAGAATGCGTAGATGGAAAGACCTAAGTATCTAAAGATTACACAAGAATAGTAAAAAATTAAAACTAATATTTTGACGGCCCTGTAGGTCAAGTCACAGATTACTAAATAGTTTGGTCAAGTGGTTAATGGCCCTGATTGCTATGCCGGAGGTCGCGGGTTCTATTCCCAACCAAGACAAATGTTTGTGTGATGAGTTAGATCATTTTTTCTGAGTCAGGTTATAATTTATCTATAATTATGTAAGAATTTAGATGTATGTAATAGTATGTTTATCAATTGTCTAGTGCTCATAACAGAAGCTCTGTTCTTGGGTATCAAGCCCCACACGCCGGCGTTTGCACACCTATTGTCTTTAATTAAATTTCTGGGTAGATTTCTGTCTCCTTCGAAATGGAAGAATGAGTATTTTGTCAGATACCTATGCGTTATTACAGATATATGCTATTGGATAATCTGCACTACCAAAGTACCAACTTACATCTTCATCGGTATGTCCTCTAGGATCTGTTACTGCAGTTATCGAAGAGTTTCATAACCATCTTACCAGGCGCAGATATTCATGAAGAACACTAATTAAGTACATTTGATACAAAGGCTATATGCGATCTGCTGTTCTAAACATAAACAACACAATTTGAAAACGGTAACCTTTAATTAATTTAATATATATAAAAGGAGAAACTGACTGACTGAGTTGACTGACATATCAACGCCTCCTATGCTCTAAGATCAACGCACAGCTGAAACTACTGGGACTAGGAGCGTAAAATTTTGCACACTTCCTTTTATGATGTAGACGGATTTTTCAAAATTCAGCTCCCAAAGGGATGTTGTGGGGGTCTACAGTTTGTATGGAGAACCCTACTTTCACGAAGGGCGAAGCTGCTGGCAGGAGGCTAGTGTTATCTAATTGTCTTATGTTTACGTTCGATGTTATCTGATTGATTAGGCATTCATGTGCTCTTCTTCGTGTCGATGTCCTCATTCAATTTTTTTCTGACCAGCATTTAGCAACTGGTACAGTTCTAACACTGGCTTCGTACAGATTCTGAAAAGTGCAGCTGGTTGCTCTAACATGGCTAATACAGCCACAGATACAGATATGTACCTACTATCACGTTAAGGGTCTCAGCACACATATGGGATCGGAAAGGGATCGTCACCGTATCGCCTCGAGCCGTTCAGAATGGTTTGTATTAAACTCCCTACTGCAACGCACACTAATCGGAATAATAACGTAATCGCCTCGCCTCGGAACAGGCTCCGAACTTGAATTCCCGCGCTTACGGCTCATCGTCCCCGCGCTTACGGCTCATCGTCCCCGCGCTTACGTTTCTCCGTCCCCGCGCTTACGTCTTTCCGTTTCCCCTCCCGCTATGGCTTAGATAGTCAACTCACGTATTGTAAACCAAGACATAACCGTGCGCTACACTTAACGTTTGGATTCAAACTGATCTGGTGCCAACCAGGTCAGCCAGGGGGCGGCGAGGCGTAAGCGCGGTGTCGCCTAGCCGTAGCCGAGTTGACGTACAGGCGCTGCTGATACGCTTTCGTTATGTGCATACGGTAGGTTGACGCCTGGTTGACAGCGAGGCGAAAGGCGTTACGGTTACGATCCCTTTCCGATCCCATATGTGTGCTGAGACCTTTACGGAACGCAAGTGCTCGAGCACACAACCTCTCACTACAAAGACTTTCAGTACTGCTGGCTGGGTGAGTGCTGCTGTAAGGGGGGGCGTCTTTGAATCTGTTTAATTTTCCCATCACTAAATAGTGCTTGTGACGTCATAATGTGTAGTCAAAAAATTCCACGCTTGGTTTTCATATAGATCGTGATGCTTGCGTTATCTAGGTATATCTATAGATATCAGTGAATACAGTCCATATTTGAGAAAGTGCGTACATAGAATGGGCATGTTAAAACACAGTAATCGTAAATGATTTGGATACTGAGAGGCAGTTTATTTCTGATGACCACTTGGTTGGTGTTGACATTTTTCATCTATTTTGTTGATACATAGCTGCTGGTATGCATAGGGGGAAGTAAGGCTGACTCGTATGCTGTAACGCCGACTGATACAACGCTGGATTATGACGTCAACTGCAATTTCCCCCGCTTTTTCGATGTTTCAGGCGTCCCTTGACAGTAACATATTTATTAAGTAAATAAGCGTAGAAAAATCTGTTAAATCTGCTATTTACCTGCTTGACTGCTGTGTTTGAGCTACCAGGTAGCTAGATGACGCCTAAAATGATGAATCGGACTTTCAGCACATAAGATATTTGCTAGTGTTTGTGCACTAGGCGTAGTCTGACCAGTTATCGAACTGTCCCAAACGAACGTTACTGTCTTTAGGTTTAGCTTCGTCTTGTTTCTCGTTCGCGGTTGGATTCTTTTCGTTCTTTTTATCTTGTGATTTTGCGTTAGCTGTTGGTTTTTTATGAGCTACAGGCCGTTTAATATTTTTTGGTTTTCTCCAAGTATTATCCATCTTTTCAGTCCCTTCTAGTTCAGATTTTTCGATTGCTTCCGGAGACTTGTCTAGCTTTGGCTTGTTGATTTCTGCTTTATTATTTTCTTTTCTGCCTTCGGTCGATACAGTTTCCTCGACAATTTTCCCTTCATTGTTCGTTTTTGAGTCCGAAGTCCAGCTGGCAGCCAGTACTATTTCTCGGTACATCGAGGAGTTTGATTTATTCTGCTGGTTCAACTTCAGTCGGGTTGCTCCGGCCCGTTCGTTTAACTTCACCAGTTTTATCTGTGAGATCAAAAGTCAAATTAGAAAACGTTCAAGTTTAGATTAGATCTTCTTGTTTACTGTTCTTAATCAATGATTAAAATAATTCTAAAGCATTTGTGGAGTGAATTCACAATTGAGGGTTTAAAAAAATGGACCAATAAACGAAAAAGATAAATTAAAATACAACTACATGTAAAAAAATCTACATATTTCTCCAAGTTCCAAGCTAGGCACAGGATGCAATTCTAATCGTAAACAAATTAACTATTCATATGAAGACAGAATTTCTTATTTGCTTAAGCTTTCGCATAACCAGAGAAAAAGTGCGATTCTCGTATTTTCCATAGTCAACTCCTTCTAGAGCGTCCGGTCTCATATTCAAATATCTGGTAGGTAAATAATTGTCTCGAATATATTTGAATTCAGAATCTGTGACAAGTTATCTTGTTATGGAAAAAATAAATTATGACCTACAACATAGAGTTCAAAGTCTGTTGCAACTAGAAGTTTTCTGGACATGGTAAGTTCGAGAGTTCCTGCATCGGATTCCTGCCGAAGAAATCGCCATTATGTGGCCCGCTCTGGGGACACGGTGGAGCATACCTACTCGTACGGTAGAGGTGTGCCCCACAAAGGCAGAGCACTGCCGTGTTTTTGTGTGGGCGATTGACAGCAAAATCTCTCGCGGGCCCTGGTACAGGCTATGGTCTGGGGTGATTAGGAACGGCGGTCGCCTTCTTCTGCGAAACCGTAATGCTGGCAAAGGGTACGGCAGCACAAGTCATGGAACGGCCCTTACACCCCAGCCGCCATAATCCCTATCCCGATTTTCAGCCACCATTGGCACGGGTTTTAGCGCACTGTGAGCAATGTCGGTATAACTCGCCCTTGGGCCGTCTGACTGTCGTCAATGACACGTAGTATTCCATGCGCGCCGGGGACATGGGTTCGCTTCTGAAATAAATACCCGGGGCCTTGGAATGCAAGGCAATAACAGTATTCCTATATTATAATGGGTTTTAGTCATTAAACGTCAGACATGCCCTGCATCTTTCCTCTAGAGAGGGAGAAGTCTTTAGATGGTATCAAAATAAATACTTCGAATATTGTCGGTAAAGTAAAAAGTTGAAAACGGTTATGGATTGCAAATTGTCTGAGATTGTGAATTCAAAATCAAAATGGTTTTTATTTCACATAGGCCTACATGGGTACTTATTAAACGTCAGAAGCTAGTTCACGGTTCCAAATTGGTCGTTTCCTAGGCAAGAAACTTAACCTACCGAATAAGCAAGATCCATAATATAAAACAATGCTACTTTACTACATTGCTACCATAGCAGGCTTGACTTGCAGTACCAAAACAGCAGCATATAACGTGCAATAATAACATAATAACAAACAATACCAAAATATAACTAAAAATAAAACAAATAACTAAAAAGTAAGAAGTTTATTTTCATGGGAGTGAGCAAATTATTGAAAATCATGCAGTAAAAAAAAACTACAGGATTGTATTAAAAAAGTTTTGACAATTTTGGATTTGTTTTTTTGTGATTTTTTAAGGTGGGTTTGGATAGCCAAAGGTTTAAAGGTGTAATGGGTTTATATTTGATGAAGAATAAAACTGAATCATTGGAGTTTTGAAGATAGAACATGTATGTCTTTTTTCACGGTTAAGAAAAAAGTATAACGTAAAAAAAAAAAACGAAAATAATTATTTCCTTTAGGTTGCTGAAGGTTCAAAATTAAAATCATTTCTTTTTTTTCAAATCAACCATGTACTTTTGACAGATCAAGAAGGCCGTTTGTTCGAAAAAAAAAGATGCTAATGACACATTCCAAAGCTATTATTATTACTCTTCATTCAAACCAATCTTGTTAACCCTCATAGTTTGTGATTTGGCTTTGTGTATGTAAAAATACATTCGGGCGTGCACACGTTGACGCGTTTAAAATCTTGACGCTTCGAGAGATTTTTTTTTAAATTACAGAACGAGAGAACGCAGGTAGCGTTCTTAATCCAAAAATAAGCTACAATTAACTAACACGAATAGTCTAAACGCAGATTAATTACAAGATCAGTTATTATAGCTAAGTTGACACGTTCGAACTACAAAATCTTGTCAACTACGGTTATTTTTTTTTTTTTTTTGGAAAATAGCAACAATTCATTGTCATCGTGCACGCCCTTAAAACGCAATAATTCATAAGATCAGTAATGAGAGAGTGAGAATAAGTGTCTATCACTTCCCATAACGATTGTAACTCTATGACAGATATCAAAACTTTCAAAAATCTATAAGTTTCACAACCAATGTGATAAACATTTATTTACACTGACTAAAATAGTACAGTCAGGGAATTGTGCATTAGGCATAGGCCTAATATACAATTCGGACCAACAAGTAACAAACACAAGGCTCTAGGTAAGCATATATCTTGTATAAGAATCATTATTGTATAAATTAAGGCACTGGCTTTTGTAAATGCAACTCTATTATCATGTTGTGACCGTTTCTTTTTGCGTGGTGTATAGACTGGCAGCGAAGACGATGTCCCTCTTGATCGCGGTGGAGGCTTCCATCATTTTGGCTTGAAGCTTCGGGTCCCCGACGGCCACGGCAGCATCTTTCACGTCTACTAACAACTGTGGGATTCAAAAATATATATTATTATTATATTATTAATATAATTATTATTACTATATTATTATTTGTGTCATATTTTGAAGATTTGTTTGTAATTGATGGATTTGCTTTGATGACGAGAGCTTCGATTGCGCAGTATTTTCGGAAATTTCGAAGACTACGCTACTATGATATAATTTTCTTTTTTATAATTAAATTTTAGTTTATATTTAATAAAAAATAGCGAAGTATACGGTTTACGATGTTATATTCATATAACTCGACAAAATGTATGGAGTAGCGGGTGATCTTTGGGTTGGTCTCATAGTAAAAGTTGTTCATATTGGTGTGTACAATGATTCTGTCTGTCGTATCAACTTTGTATAAGTATAGATAATGTTAGTATAGATAATATTAGTATAGATTTGGCCTTAGTCATATTTATTTGGAGTCTGAGCCAAGTCTAAGTATATTAGTTTGTAAGTTTCCTTGTACAACGCCTTGTAAATAAATAAATTAACCTTTAGAAGATAACTTTTAATAAAATTAACTTTTATTTTTTATTTTTTTTTTAACTTGCAATAAACTAGTGCTTGACTGCGATCCCACCTGATGGTAAGCAGTGATGCAATCGTTGATGGTAAGGCGCACTAGTTTATTAAGAGCCTATTCACTCTAGCCTTGAAGACACCCAAATTACTTTCTCTCTTACCTCATGCAGTTGCTGAATACACCTGACAATAATTCCTTCTTGCACATCAGTAAGATCCATTATTTCTGCAAAAGGCTTCTCTAACGCCCATTCGTAAACCACCCTCACGAGACCGAAGTTGAGCCTTTCAGCTTGGCCTTCGAATTGGCCCACCTGAAACACAGTTGTGATTGTTAGGGGCTAAGCCTGTAATAGGGTAGTCGCCATTGCTCACGAACAATGGTGCATAAAGTACTAAGTGCGTAAATTACATTAATAGACGAAGAGATAGAAAGCAGATCAATATATCATTGAAAAACTTTTTGAGTATCAACGCGCTGAACTCAACTTTACCATTTTAGTTTTTTTTTTTTTAATTATACATGGGAGCATTATAGTCAAAGACATGATATTTGCAATAATAGAAATTTTTACTTTAGGTGGTCTCAAGCTCCACCTAATTATGACTCTTAAACATAGTATAGCACTGTAGTTAAGAGGGACATGCACATAATGACATAGCTTGGCTCGGGCCCATAGCTTTCGTCTTAAACTATAATATAAAATAAGGCAAATATGATATTATTTTATTGTCCAGGCGAAGCATTAAGCATTTTAGTCTAAGTTTGATAAAGGAGAACCTAGATGTCTCTACTTACCAAGTACTTAGACTCGATAGCAGTCAACTCCGCATCAATCTGTTCTATCGCCTTGACCCCCTCCATCAGTTTCTCAGTCAGTTGGTTGTCTATCTGCGTCCGCGCTTGGAACACGAAACAACTGAGTAATGCTGCTATTTCGGCTGGAGTCTTATCCGTGAACACGTTTCTGAAGACCAGCTCGGAAATTATCAGTTCGTTTGTTCCCATGCCGCACGCTACTCGTCCTGTCAAGAGAAAATTTATAGGCTTCAAATCTGACTAAAATCATATCATATTCTTATTCTTATATTCTGTATTGTACACATATTAAAAAATGACAAATAAAAGAACAGGTGATGTACATAGGCGAGCTTAACCCATAGTTGGGTTTTCTTACAAAAACCTTGTTTTATATACTTATTATGGACCCAGGCAGAATTTAATTAAAACTGGTTACATTTAAAAAGAGATTGAGTTTTATATGTTTATGAGTTGATAATCATAACTACTTGTGTCAAACTAAATAAATGTTTTCGGAAATGACAATGTTATTTTTGGCGGAAGTAGGAATTGTTAACCATTTTTTTTTATATTTTATAATGTGGTAAAAAAAGTAGTATATTTTAAACAAATGAAACATTATTTTTGGTATTAATATACTTTTTATAGCCACAAATCTTCATATTAAATTCTGGTCTTTGATTAGTTCATTAAGCCCCAAGAGAACACCGGTGTCCGCACATCTAATGTCTTTTAATTGTGTCTGTAATTACGGTAGTCGAAAGGTTAAAGTCCAGAACCAGCAGACATATTATTTCACACTAGGTACCGATTACGTACATTATTCGGTTTTTCCGATATTACCCTGCACTTAATCGAAAATACATCTATTTCCAGCCAGCTTCATACACTTACCTTTCAGTATAACACTGTCATGCTCATCAATGTAGCTGAGCTCCCGCAGCACCATCAGTCGTCGCTGGTAGTCAGGGTATAAGGCCAGGTTCTCGAACGACAGCAACCGCTTGTACTTGTCACGCTTGCGTTCCGTCAGCTTTCTCTCGTACACTATTGCGAACTCCGTCTTAAAGTTTGCTATGTCCGTACATTTTTTGTGCTCTTGGAGTTCTTTCTGAAATTTTAATTAGGTTAGTATACTTAGAGAAACGAGCATTCGGTGAATTTTTTATTCGCATGTCCGCTTGATCTTAATTTAATTAAAATAACATTAGAAGTTCTCATCTTTTGGAAGATCTCGTACAGGGAACTAATAACATGTGAGTATTTAATTTTGAGAGAGAGCAGTTTCCGGGATGGGTGTAAGAGATACAATACATCCTCAATTCATCCTAAGGTTGTCTGGTAGATATCGCTGTTAGCGATAAGACCGCCTTTGTACCCATAGATTTAAGTTTCTGTATAAGTTCTGTAACTTTTTGGTGTACAATAAAGTTTAATCTATCTATCTATCTAATACATTATAGATGCTGATACAATTATGAGCCCATAACGGCTTTGCCTTTTGGGGGATAAGTTTTGCTGGTTTTTTTTAATTTATGAAATAAAAAAATTACGAAAAAAAAAATTGCTATGTACTGTGAAGATTATGATAATTTGGCTCAACCCTGTGTTCTAAACAAGTCCTTTTTCTTAGTAACCCTTTTCCTTGCATTTCCACGTTCCTACCTGCAAAACATTTAATGAAAACGAATAACGAAATCAAATCTACAAGTTTTTAAAAATAAAAAACAATTAATTCTACCAACAATGAACAGTACGGCTGTCGGATCTTGGCGAGTCTGAACTAGTCTGAAGTTAGGCTCTGCGAATTTTAGCGCTTGAAAACTCGTACAAAAATGAAAGTTAAAAAAAAAAATGCCAACAACAGGTTTTAACAAAAATAACAACTGCAAATTGCATTTATTTGTTTAAACCAATCTTTTTTTTTACTAGTTTATTTGTTTAAACCAATCTTTTTTTTTACTAGTTTATTTGTTTAAACCAATCTTTTTTTTTACAAGCGCTAAAATTCGCAGAGCCTAACTTCAGACTCACCAATATCCGGCCGGTGGAGGTGTGCCCTGCTTGGGAAGAGCATCGCCGTGTCCTCGTGGGGGTGATCGGCGGCGGCGACCTCTCGCGCCGGGCCCTGGTTCAGGCCATGGTCCACAGCGAAGAGGAATGGCAGGCGGTCGCCTCCTTCTGCGAAGCAGTAATGCTCGTAAAGGAGGAGGCCGACCGCATAAGGCAAAGGCAACGGCGTACTCGCCGTAGCCGACGCCGCCGCGATCCTGCCGATATCCGGCCACCGTAGACACTGGCTCGCGGACGGTGAGCAATGGGTAGCTCGCCGTCCGGTCGTCTGTAAGACCGAGTCCTAGTCGTCAACGGCGCGCACCGTTCCCGCGCGCCTCAAGGAGTTGTCAGCAAACTGCAGGGGCCCTTCAGGGTCGAAGCCTCCCGGAGTCTAGAGGGAAGTGGGAAACTGTTACCTCGACTCCAGGAATAGGGCAAGGAAGGTACGGGGTAGGTTTTTTAGTCAGTAAGAGTCTGACACTAGTCTCCCGCTCCACCCAAGAGCGGGTTTCGTCATTGGATGATTTTCACCTACCATAAAAAAAAAAAAAAAAAAAAAAAAACCAATATCCGGCGGCTGTACTGTATCTTTAAATAATTAACTCCAATCTCTACAACGAAGAAGTCTAAAATATCATAAACACTTAATAGATAACATTTCATATGGGGTAAAAAAATAAAAACACTGAACATGCGACGACTGTATTGACTCGAGATGAAAATGTAATGGAATGATTTGGAACGATGATGAATGAATGAATTGGTACAAGGATGAATGAGTGAATTGTTATGAGGGTTGAATGAATGATTTTGGAATGAGGTTGACTGATTTTGAATTAAGCGACTATGGCGAATTAAATTTGAATGAGTTCATCTGATGTTCAAGTTTATGATGATGTACGCGGTCACCGGATTACTCTGTGAAACAATGTATCGCGGAAATGTTTCGGATCAATGAAATTGCCATGATTAAGCATGAGTACACAGCGTATATGGCTAAAAGAATCTCATAGGCTAGATGTCTGCCCTATATTATTAAGCTAGCTTAATGTTTAGTTTTAGCTTGTCGTTGATCGACGGATTTTTAGGCCATAAAGTCTAACATAGAGTGAATTAAACAAGGTATAACTTAATGATTGCCCTTGCAAACATCGATAGTTATAACTTGGTCCGATTATATTCGTGCAAAATCCCTGATTATATTTTAAAAGAAATTATTTGGAGCATAGAAGGATTGTGTATTTTCAGGTTTTTAGGCGAATCTAATCAATTTTTTTGTCTACCGAAGTATTTTCACAGTCGCTGGGTTTTCAATATACACACCGATTATTCGCAAGAGCAGTGCAAAGCAAAATAGAAATCATAATATAATATTAGCCAAGCTAACATCAATTGTATCACAAAATATGATTACCTGAGCCTTCCTTATGGCGTTCAGCAGTAAATTAAATCAAGGGTGCAAAGTACAACAGCTGGTCTGACCCTTTCATGTGTGGGTCGAACCACATATGATAAAGGCATGTGTACAGCTAGGCTATTCTGTAAAAACGCCATGTTGGCTGTTAACACAGAGCAAGGAAAAGAGACAGTGACAACTATAGTACTATACAAGATGTTGACAATATTTTTACAGGCCGTCACTTTTTATGTGCAGATGGCGACACTAATTAGTACACTTAGTTGGTTGGATCATTCTGACAATGCTGTTTATTTATAGTTTTTTTTTATGGTAGGTAAAAATCATCGAATGACGAATCCCACTCTTGGGCGGAGCGGGAAACAGTGTCAGACTCTTACTGACTAAAGAACCTACCCCGTGCCTTCCTTGCCTTATTCCCAGAGCCCCGGTGTAACGCTTTCGCATCAACCCTCAGCTCCGGGAGGCTTCGACCCTGTAGGGCCCCTACGGTGTGCTGACAACTCCTTGAGTGTTTATTTATAGTAAAGTCGAGCTCGATATAGAAAGAAGATAGAAAGAAAACATGTATATTCCGCTAAAATAGACGCACGATTATTACAAAAAAGTTTGTAGTTAAAATATGAAGTTAACACGAACTTCGGTGATTCGGACGGGCTGTCTTGGGCATGCTACCTGCACAAATGCTATGGTACCAAGTTATTTATAGGGTCCTTTTTAAAGTGGATGAAATTGGAAGACCTAGTACACGATTTTGTATAATTATATTACCCGTGCCTACTAAATACGAATGCGGAACAGTTGAGCGAAATTATCATTACAGTTTACTGATAATTTCGCCCTAATTATGGCCATGTAAAGAGAGATGAAACGCATGTTACGAAAAGAGTTTTGAGTTTACACGTAGATAGATGGAGAGGAAGAGGGAGGCCGAAGAAGAGGTGGATGGATTGTGTGAGGAGTGATATGAAAGAAAAGGGAGTTAGTGATAGTGTGACGGGTGACAGGACAGAGTGGAAGAAAAAAACAAGTTGCACCGACCCCAAGTAATATGGGATAAGAGTAGGATGATGATGATGATGAGTGTAATGATAATTTAATATATATGTCCACAATATAATATAATATATATATATGTCCACATATAATATGTCCACAACTATCACACAACGCCATCTAGTCCCAAGCTAAGCAGAGCTTGTGTTATGGGTACTAGACAACTGATAAACATACTTATATATTTCTAAATACATACATATTATAGATAAATTACACCCAGACACAGAACAAATGATCGTGCTCATCACACAAACATTTCGCCAAACTGTTCCGCAATCATTTCAGCATTCATAATTGAAGCGAAGATATCATGTCACATCAAACATGGTAAAATATTGGCGACGACGTCATCAATATATTGTGTTATTGTCAATCTCAACCTATCTCAAATTTGCATTGGCCGATAAGGTTTCTTCGAGTTGTGTGGCAGTCAACGTATTTGTTAAAATATGTTATATTGAGGATTTTTTTTTATGGTGGGCAAAAATCATCCAATGACGAATCCCGCTCTTGGGCGGAGCAGGAAACAGTGTCAGACTCTTACTGACTAAACACCCCACCCCGTTCCTTCTTTGCCCTTCGCACTGGGGTCAAGCTACCTTTAAGGGTTGAAATCCTTTTACAGAGTCCCTATGTTATATTGAGGATTCATAGTGAGCCTTTGTTGATCTCTAATGGGACGGCTTCTGGTATAGCATTCCACCATGCTTTTGTTGGTTCGGTTTTTGACGGGCAAGCTAATTTCACCGGCTTAACAAAATATCAATACAAATTTTACAGCAAGCATGAAGATGAAAATGATGAGCTCGTTTAATGTTTATCCATCAAAAAGGTTACATGAGTGATATATGGCAAGCATGTCGCAGAGTTTAATAAAAAGGTTTAAGTTTTTTACACACGTAACTTTAAGTTTAATAAAAATTACGTATGTAAAGCGAGTGTAGCTGTGAATGAATTCTTACTTTTATTTATACCCTCTACGCAGTTATGTTCATTATACGAACAGTATTGATGCGACTTGTTACTTGATGATCGACGTAACGTTAGTGCACGTCAGGTCAAATCGATGTAGACAAATTGTTAGTTGTTGCTATAAAGCCTGTTGCTATAATGTTGCTCTGAAGACGTTTACTAAGCTAGCAAAGCTATTGCCTTCAACATCCTCGTATTACAGATGTCGTGGCTATATCAAAGAAATTGATCACTTCATGATATGGCCAACTATAATTGGCCATATCGCTGAAACGCTAATAATTGACGATATTTGAATAATCGTTTGATCATATCATTGATGTAGAATTTCTATGGTATTAAAAGGTCTAAAGAAAGTAGGCCAAACTGGGGATTTGGGGGAAGGTTGTCTGGTAGATATCGCTATCAGCGATAAGACCGCCTTTGTACCCATTCATGTAAGTTTCTGTATAATTGTTACTATTTTTGGTGTACAATAAAGTATTATTCTATTCTATTCTATTCAAATATCTTCAAACTTTAACGTTTAAAACGATCTGGCCCGTTTTACATGGCCTTATAATGAAGTTTTCAAATTCTACGATCCGATGACATAGATACTGGAGTACCCACACAAAAATTTCGCAGAGCCCCCCAAAAGTTAAAACTTACCATGCATTTGTTCATCTTGTCTAGTGAAGAGAGTATTTCCCCAGTGGTGATGGACAGCGATTGAGTGAGGCTGACGTGTTCCAGCGTGGTGGCTCCCGAGCATACTGCGTGCGAGATGCGAGACAGTTCCTGTACTGCGCTTGAACAGCTCGACCCTACAGGGGCGTCTTTGAACCTATGAACATTTTTGTAAGTTAGTAAATCTTAAAATTAATTGTGACTTGTCAGGAATATAATTAAAAAATATATAGATACAACTAGCTTTTGCCCGCGGCTTCGCTCCCGGCAACAGAAAAATGCGATAAATAAAGAACCGCTCGACCGATTTTGAACAAACTTGGCATAAACCATCTACTCTAAAGCCTATACATAATTACATATGGTTTGGATAGGTGAGCCCGTATTTGAGTTATAAAATTACAACGAAAAGTGGCATTGATTTTTATATAATAGATAGATTTGTTCCATCGCAACGCTAAGAATAATACAGTAAAAGTTTTAGGAAGTATCAGAATTGGACGTATTCTAAAATTAGCTACATATATACAGGACTAAATTCAATTAGCTAACGAAAACCCACAGGCTTACCCACCATAAAAAATGGTGAGATTAGCCTCGATATTTTAAGACGACTTGTACTAGCTGTCTACTTATAGTTTTTATTCTTCATGTTTTAATGAAGACTAGCCTTCTGCCAGCGGCTTCGCCCGCGTGAACGTAGGGTTCATACAAACTTTAAACTCCTCTTACATCCGTTTAGGAGCTGGATTATGAAAAACCCTTTCTTAGTGTTCGCCTACGTCATAAAAGGAAGCCTTGTGCAAAATTTCAGGCTCCTAGTCCCAGTAGTTTTGGCTGTGCATTGATATGTCAGTCAGTTAGTTTCTCCTTTTATATATATAGATAAAGATTGACGCATATTTTTATTTACCTGGGCATTTGTCTCCTCTCCCAGTCATCGATGATGACTTTAGGGTCAATTTTCAAGTTCATTTTAGTCACGGCTATAATATTTTTAGGCGCAATACATAATATTGTGTGAGCCAATGTACTTTCTTCAGTTCCTGCAATACAAGAAACATAAATGTGACCTTTATATTTAAATGATTTAATTTCATATTTGCAAAAAGTTTGAAAATGTAAAGGAAAAAAAAAATAGCGAAATGCGATCCAAAATCTTAATTTCTCAAGTTGACTATGCTAGGTGTTTTAATAAATGTGTATATTATATTGAAAGTAGATAGTGGGGGGGGGTGAATCTTGGCTTTTACCCTCCCCACTCCCCGCACCTCTATCCGGGCTTATGAATAGAGGCGTAGAATGCCTTAATGTTGTTCATAGACGTCAGGGCTTCTATGAAAAAACTGAAAAGACTTCTATGCTTCTGGAGTGAGGTGGGATGGTTGGAATAAAGGCCGCTATGGCCCACACACAATGGTCCGCTAAGGACCAAGTGTGGAAACCAGAACACAAAGAAAAGATGCCGTAATGTTTGATTTAAAAGAGATTTTTTCCATGGAGTTTCTTGCACGTTCTTCTCCATAGAGAGCTACGCTTTGGAACATTCAATTTTGACAATTCAAAAATACCTGTAAATGGTCTATTTGAAATAAATTATTTTGAGTTTGAGTTTTTAGATTGATGGTTATTATCTAACTTTAAAAAGCCATATTTACCTGTAGAATCATACAAAGCGGAGAAACTAAGCATTCTGTACCAGTTCTCATCTATCTCGAAGTTGTACTTAGCATCATCTTGAATTTTGGCGTCCAATACTAAAACCTTGTATGGAGTTTGTCTTGGACCTAAAACCAAAAAGATAAATCATAGTTATATGTAAATGGTAAATTAATTAAATACTTGCCAGAAACACGTTTCTTCAAGAAGAATTATAGTATTCATCATCAGCCTTTATAATGTTTCCACTGCTGGGACACAGGCCTCTCTAGGAGAAGGAATGGACCGTAATTCACCACGCGGGCACAGTGCGGGTTGGTGGTTGTCACGTCTTCGGTCTCCTTACGACGTTTTCCTTCACCGTTTTGAGAGCAATGGTTATGAAATAAATTACACAAAGTAATGCGCCTGGCGGGGTATGAACCCGCGACTTACAACTCGTAAGTCGGAGTCGTTGCCACTCGGCCACCACTGCCCCTTTTAATTAAAGTATTATAAAAGGAAAAAAATCTTGCTAAACCACTCACCATTATTATTCAATAACACACCCAGCTGATTCATATAAGGCCCAGCAGATACAATCAAGACCTTTCCCGGTACCATTTCCTTCGCCACTTTAGCTGTATTTAGCAGTATGGGCATGATTTCATTCAACACATCAATATATGCTGCTGCGGTGTCGTAGAATGCTGCCAAGGGTGCCAAGTGGGAAGGCAGTGGAGTACTGCATTTTTCTGAATATTCTTTCTCAGCGAGTTGTAGTTGTTTCCTATAGTTATCTGCTTGACAGATTTGGTTGAACTCGCGGAATGATCGCTGCATCATGCCCTCTACTGATACTGTTGCTGCCCTGGATTGGAAAAGTAGTTTTGTAACTATAACGATGTCGTATATTCGTGATTAGGAAATGAGTATGAACTATTAAAAGTTTTAAAATCCGGCAAAAACGAAAGATGTGTTGTTTGTGTGAAAGTTGTGTAAAATTAAATTAAAAAGGGGTGTGTGGGGGGTTAGGGCTACAACAAGACAACTTTGTTTTCGCGGCAGCGTACACACAACACAATTTATTGATACCCTAACTACTGAGGTGGTCACCCTTTCGGTTCGGGCACGATCAGCGCACACTTTATTTTTGTTATTTTTTACCGTGTGTTTTGTAATTGCTGTGCTGTTTCTGTATCGAATAAAAGTATTTTTGTTCTATTTTATTCTAACTGGTTGGTGGTAACCAGTTAGTGTATCAATAAAATGTTAGGCCTCGTTTACACGTGAGCCCGGCCTGGGCCAATCGCCTAAACTAGTCATTATAGTTAAATAAATTAATGATTTTTTGAAAACATGGAAATGTTGCTTATCGAATGTATAAGAAATCCAGGCATAAAATAAAGGTGCAAAATAAACATTCCTGCCAAGAATGCGAATCTAATTCAACAGCCTTGTCGAAATAGCTGGGAAAGTCAAAAATCCCAAATTAAATAATCTTACCGTAATAAGCTAAGTATCATAGCGTATGTGAGTCTGAACTGCGAGGACAGCTTTTGTGGGATGCCCAACATCATGCCCTTCAGCGTCACCAGGTCGGGTACACCTTCCTTGCATAGGATTATCACAGTACCCGTGTCGTCCAGACCTAAGATAAGAAAACAATATTTTATTACTAGTTGGTCTTTTAGCTTAACTGTGTAATATTTACGCCATCTCCTGGCATTACCAGTACTTCTTTTTAAAATTACTTTTAATTAGAAATTGCTTTGTAATCGATTTCTTTTTTTGTGATTTTTTTAAATATTTTCTGTCCATTTAAACCTTCTTTGGACTATCACAAATATTTTAAGACCAAAATGAACTAAATCCTTTCAGCCGGTGTCAAGTTCTGGCAAGACTAACGGCTATCCATTTTTGTATATAAGAAGAACATGTAGATATAATATTATTTGTATATATTATTTAAAAAATTGTATCTAACCAGCAGTCAGGGCCAGAGAAACCTTCACATAATACATACTAATAATAGATACTATTAAAAACTAACCTCGTTCACATCGGCGTCGGGTCAACGATGAAGTACCTGGGACTTGTCCTCGACAGCCGATGGAATTTCGAGGAGCACTTCCGACGTCTGGCCCCCAAACTCAATCGGACGGGGGCTGCTCTCAAGCGGCTCCTGCCGAACCTTGGGGGTCCAGACGCCTTCTGCCGGAGGCTCTACGCCGGCATCGTTCGGTCCATGGCCCTTTATGGGGCACCAGTGTGGGCGCCGACGCTGCGTAAACGCCCGGCGGCCCAGCTGAACGCCTGCCAGAGGGTCATGGCCATCCGGATGGTGCGGGGATACCGCACGGTGTCCCGCGAGGCGGCGAGCCTCCTTGCTGGCCTACCACCATGGGATTTGGAGGCAACAGTCCTTGCACGCATGCACGACCAGCGCGTGGAGATGCAACGCCGGGGCGAAGATCCGCTGCCCGAACATGTCGAGGCGTGGCGGAAGGAGCTCCGGCGAGATCTCATGGTGAAGTGGAAACAGCGACTGTCGCAACCCAGCGCTGGGCACACCGTAATCTCAGCGGTAGTGCCCCTCTTTGAGGCGTGGCTGGATAGACCTCACGGCGTCCTCACTTTCCGCATGACGCAGGTTCTCACCGGACATGGGAAGTTCGGGAGATTCCTGCACCGGATTCGTGCGGAAGAGACGTCCGGGTGTCGCCACTGTGAGGCGAGCCCGGAGGACACGGTGGAGCACACGGTGGAGGTGTGCCCCGCTTGGGAAGAGGAACGCCGTGCCCTCGTGGGGGTGATCGGCGGCGGCGACCTCTCGCGCCGGGCCTTGGTTCAGGCCATGGTCCGCAGCGAAGAGGAGTGGCAGGCGGTCGCCTCCTTTTGCGAGGCAGTAATGCTCGAAAAGGAGGAGGCTGACCGCATAAGGCAAAGGCAACGGCGCACTCGCCGTAGCCGTCGCCGCCGCGATTCTGCCGATATCCGGCCACCGTAGACACTGGCTTGCGGACGGCGAGCAATGGGTAGCTCGCCGTCCGGTCGTCTGGTAGCAGTCCAGACCGAGCCCAAGTCGTCGACGGCGCGTTCCGTTCCCGCGCGCCTCAAGGAGTTGTCAGCAAACCGTAGGGACCCTGCAGGGTCGAAGCCTACCGGAGCTGAGGGTTGATGCGAAAGCGTTACACCGGGGCTCTGGGAATAAGGCAAGGAAGGTACGGGGTAGGTTCTTTAGTCAGTAAGAGTCTGACACTGTTTCCCGCTCCGCCCAAGAGTGGGATTCGTCATTCGATGATTTTTACCTACCATAAAAAAAAAAAAAAAAAAAAAAAAAAAAAAAAAAAACCTCGTCGCCCGGCTCTGCCTGCCATCTGGATGTACTCGGCGGGTGCCAATGTACGTCGCTGCAGTCCGTCGTACTTGGTGGTCTCATCGAACACTACAGTACGTGCGGGCATGTTCACGCCCATCGCGAACGTTTCCGTTGCAAATAGGATTTTGACCTGTAAATATACAAAGATAAAGTACAAATTAGCATACAAAATGACGTGATATTAATGGTTATTTTTGCAGTTTGTACTTACAAATCCGGATTGGAATAACATTTCAACAATTTCCTTGAGGAGTGGCAATATGCCACTGTGATGTACTCCTATTCCATTTTCCAGGACCCTTTGCAGCCTTATCACCTGAAACCAAAGTTAATATTCCTTTTATAATCATGACACTGGTCGTTTGTTTTGGAAGTAAAATGAATAAACAATTCTATAGTTCGTTTTTTAATCCTAGACTACGATTTGACAACTTAAAATGTCTAACTCCAGAAAATTGGGAACATATTTCTAAAGTGTGACATTCTGAGTTGTCAAATCGTAGTCTAGAATTAAAAAACGAACTATAACGTATGCGCGTTAAGATTACACATCTACATTTAAAGAAACTTTCTGCTGTCTGTTCATCCGATTTTAACTTCTATTCCGTAGGCTTAAGGATGGCATTAAGAGCAAAAAAAATCGTTAAAAAACCAACTATCTACTCTGCCGTGCAGACACTAAAACGCAGTAAAACAGCGTATTTTACAATACTTTTACTGCGTTTTAGTATCTGCACGGCAGTACTGCAGCCGCCATTTGCCATTCCGATAACGTAATAAAACTCAAAGTCGGTTAAACGGACAGTAAAAAAGGTTTTCTTAAATGCCTAATGTTATTTTGAAAGGAGGTTTAACATTACCTGTGGTAGTCTCCTGTCAGGTTCTTTCAGTCTTTGGAGGCACTTTTGGAAGAAGGATCGGATGTGACCCTTTTCTTTAGCAGTTGTCAAGTCTACCGACATTAAACTTTCAGCGTTCTGATCACATCTGAAATCAAATTCTATAGAAATATCTTCCTTATTGACTGTAAAATGTTTTGTATCTCATGAAAAAATTGTTTTAGTTTAGCCTTCTCTTTATCTATGGTCAGACCTTCAAATCTCTTTAATGCCGAGTCGAAGTTGTCAATTTTGTATTTAGAACTATACTAGTCGTTTGACAGTGCTTATACTAAACTTAGGCCCTTCAGCCACGGCGACTTTTTGTAGCGATACTGTAGCACGTTCATATCGATACAGTCGCGATGCTGTAGCGCTATGGTTGGCATCGCACGTTAGTCGTTAAAGCATCGCACATGCGTTAGTCGCATTTGCAACGCACTATCGAAAAGATGTAAATGCGCTACAACATTGCGACTGTATCGCTACAAGTCACCGTGCGCGAGGGACCATAGAGTGTAGGAAATCATCAAATATCTTGTCCCGTTCTGGATGAATCGAGCGAGTGTCAGGCATTTACAGACGAGAGAAGAGAGAAAACATGGGTTTTTGACCTTGTTTTTTTTTCGAATCTCAGTCATCAGTGAGCAGCTAAGAAAACCTTGAGCGCAACGTTGGCCGCAGCGACGAAATCGAAATAGGTACACTGTATTTTTAACCCAATGTTCCAATACACAGGATTGTTAATCAAATGTACCTATTTGGACTTCATCGTTGTGGCCAACGTTGCGCTTAAGGATGTTTTCTTAAAGAATAGCACTGCGGAGCGCAGTAGCATTTAGTCGATAACAGATATTAAGACGACGAATGACTATTTGTTCGGAGAATCATTAAAAACAATACGCTGATTAAATTGTTGAAAAATTACAAGTTCAATTACCTGTTACGTGATAGTGTGAATGCGACCACAGGAAGTTTGTCTTGCTGTTTCAAATGATCGATGAAAGCGACCCACATCGTCTGCTCAGCCTTGGGATTCATATACATTTTACCACCTGAAAATAATACAAGTTATTTAGGTCTTAAGGTCTTGAGATCATCTTTCTCTTCCTTGAAGTGAAAATTAGAGACATAAATGAGGATGACAGGTATGGGACAGTCAGTATAAGGATGTTTTGACATTCACTAGGGCTGTCTGCAAAATATCCTGGGCGTCTGGAGGACGTCACGGAGGCATCTGGTTCAGGTACCTGTCAAAACGCTTATTAGATATATCTACATATTCTACATTAATGTTGGCTAAGCGGCGATGGTGGTGTGAATTTTTCTGAACTTCTTTAAACTCGGTGTTTAGGTAATAATTTGACTTAGTACTATTAAGTGGATTGCAGCAAATACCTTTTTTTTTGACTAAATAATACTCTCGTGCAATAAAAAAAAATGTTGATTTCAGCGCCATCTACCGACAAAATGGGTTCGCTTAGACCCGTAGCTTTCGACTTATTGTTTACCTTTAGGCCCAAAGTTCTTCTTGTACTCGTTCTCTCTCGCTTTCTTAGCTGCCACTGCTTCATTGTACCCTCTTAGTTGGAAGTTTCCTTCTTGATCTACTACTAAGAACCTTTCGTTCTTAGACTTTCCACCCGTTCCTGAGAATTTGAGAATGAAAATAGAAAAATAATAAAAAAAAAGTTCTAAATATATGAATTCGATCTTTGTCAGTTTTACCAGTGCGACTGTAGATTTTACACATCGACCCCTCTGGCAATAAGTCGTGCAAAAATATGCTTTTCGATTACCAACTTATTGTCTGGGCAATAGAGTCGGTAATCAAAAAACAAATTTTGGCTTATTGTCCCGATTGATGACATGAACAATTTTTTTTTATTTGTATAAATTAGAAACTATAACCTGGCCTTAATAACGGTCCACAAAAAATCTTTGTTCAATTTCAAATCAAATTAAAAATAGTTTCTAAAATCATACCTGTATAAAGATAATGACAAAGCGGCACTGGTCTTTTCGGCGTGGACACCACATACACCTTCCTCTTCTTGGTGCGCCCCACCCAGTCGGCAAACTGCAGCGTGTTCGGTACTGTTGCACTCAGCATCACTATGCTCACGTGAGCTGGCAGGAGGATTAGGACTTCCTCCCACACGTAGCCGCGCTGGAAAGAGGGAAATAGATGATTATGATTGTAGAATATTATTAATACTTTATACCTGAGTTTACAATGGACAACATGTAAAGCACTAAATCGGTCGCAGACCCAGATAGGCCGCCAGATAAAACGCAACTTGGTGAAATGGGCTTTTAAAGACACATTGGATACTCAATGTGAGTGCAGTGCCCTTGTTCAAAAGTTTAGCCACTTGTTACAGTGCTCTTAGTCCTCTTACACTATGGAGGATTTAATGAGTGCCACCTATGCTGTAGTAAACGTTGCTATCTACTGCACACAAAATAGTTTAGTGGGTTTATCATTGATTGAAAAAGAAGAAGTATTTTAGAGGTATGCGAAGTTGCCTCGGTCAGACTGGTATTGGACCTGGTCCTGGCAACTGCCCAGCGGTTGGATTCAGGTTGTTGATATGTTCTACTCGAGCAGAAAACTCCAACATTGCGATGCAGAATTTTTAACAAAAAAAAAGTAATTGACTTATATCTTAGCGATAGACAAGCACGTCCATAGAATCTATTTATCAAAATACTGAAAACTCAATGCAAAAGTCCTTCATTGTAAAGGTATATATGTCATCAATGTAAAGGTATATGGTCTGCAGATTACTTAAGCCAAGTAAAGTGACTGAACGGTACACCTAATCTAGTTCGAAGTACATCTACACTAATATAATAAAGAGGTAAAGTTTGTTTTTTTATTTTTTTGTTTGTAGGGGGTAATCTCTGGAACGAATGGTTTGATTGGAAAAATTGAAGCTATAATAGAAAGCTGCTTTACTCCTGAGTGACATAGGCTATAAATTATTTATATAACATGGATATTAACCAAGCTATCACAACTTTTGTCTCACAAAATTTTCCGCGGACGAAGTCGCGGGCAGAAGCTAGTAGGCTATATTTTATGTACGCGGGCGAAGCCGCGGGCAAAAGCTAGTATTATTATATTGATGAAAAAAACATACCTCAGCATTATTAATGTAGTGAACCTCATCAAATATGACAAACTCGAGGTCCCTAGTGACGTCTGAGCCGCAGTAGAGCATCGACCGCAGGATCTCTGTGGTCATGACGAGGCAAGAAGCAGTGGCGTTGATCTGCAGGTCTCCCGTTAAGAGACCTACCTCGCCAAACATCTTATTGAAGTCATTGTACTTCTGGTTGGAAAGAGCTTTGATTGGTGACGTATAGATTGCTCTGTAACGAAAATAAGAAAATAAGGTAGAGGATGACTGTATAAAGTATAAAAATAAATAATAGTAAAGAATTGTATCATATGAAAGAAAGAAAGAAAAAGAAATCCATTCAAAACGGCCATAGCTTGGCGAAACGTAGGGACTTGTGAGTGAAAAAGAGCAGCAGCACTAATATGAATTTTTACGTTTAACCCTTTGGCCGCTCAAGACGCATTAAATCATCATAAACATTGACGTCGGACACGTAATATTTAAAATAAAATCATCAAAAAAAGCGCACGAAATTTATATATGTCGAGGGCACGGCGATTCGTTTGAGCTTGGGCGGTCAAAGGGTTAATAACAGTGTGTTTCTTTTAGTTTTCAGCCGTTCGAAGCCGTTGCACTTGTGTCCGGTGGCCCGTAATTAAATCACATATAGCTTACCTTGTGCAGTTCCTTCTTGACATGGCAATAGCATATTCAGCGACAACAGTTTTACCAGCAGATGTGTGCGCCGCCACAAACACATGGTGACCTTCCTCCAGTTTAAGGATAGCCTGAAAAAATAAGCAAATATACCTTTATCTAGGTTGTAGGCTAAACTACGACTTTGAAGGTAAATGCTCCAGAGGGTAGTACGCAACATTTTTTTTTGCTGTTTATACATATGGTCTGAAAAGTTTCCTACCATTTTCTCTTACAATTTATTTTTCTTTTGACTACCTATCTGCCGTCCTTATGATAATTACAGTAAGTCACATAACTCAATATCGACCAAAGTGTGACTTATGATAATGGCAGTAAGTCACGTAATTAAATATCGACCAAAATGTGACTTACTGTAATTATCATAAGGACGGCAGCTATGTACTTGTAACTTACAGACTTCTCCCAGCAATGCCCTCATCTCTCTAACCTATTCAAACAGTATTTTGAAAATTGGTCCATAATTGATGGAGTTCTAAGGTAACAGACATAAAAGAAAAAGAAGTCATCTGTGGCTCGATCTTGTTAGCAAGGCGGATGATCAAACAGTTTTTTTTTCTTTGCTGTGGCAGCCGCTGAGGTTGCGGATGGCACATTGTGTTCATAGATACCACTGATAACTCTTAAGAGTGGCTTAGAAACAAAGTTTACCTGTTTTTGGAAATTGTCCAACTCAAATGGATAAGTCTGTGCGGGATCCTTGATTATCTCCCTGAACTCTGGTACAGGCTGCGACACATCAATCATCTCAGCCCAGTCAGTTGACGTAACTCCTTGCTTAGCCGCTGAGCTTGTGATGTTCAACACCGGTATCTCTGGCAATTCTACTGGAGGCCTGATGATTGTGGCTTCCAAGAAGTTATCATTATCTGCATCCGAGTCAAGTTCAAGTTTTTTGGCAGGTCTGTGCGGTTTCTTTTCTTGTACCTCCTCATCTTTCCAGAGATCTGTTGAAAAAACGTTTTCATTTATTTATTGTAAAAAACTAGGCCAAAAGACGCTGCTAGCTAGCTTGTTGTAGTTGTCACAGTTTTTGTAATTGCTGTGGTATTTTAGAGAGACATAAATAAAAGAATATATCATGTAAGGTTGAGAAAGGAATAGCTATTGGAACAGTCTTTGAGTGGTGTCCATGAAATGGAAAACTAAGCATGGAATGCCCTAAGTCAGACAGACTTCAATAATGATAGCAATCAGATATCTAGGGTAGACTATCTAGGAGAGAGACAAGAGATTATTCTAAATAGAATAGAAATAGAATAGAAGCTAGTGTCGGTGGCCATTTGCAATAAGTCACCATTGATGTAATACTTGCCTACTAAATGAGCATTATTATCCACCACTTCTTCTAAATTGATCTTCACATGAATGTCAACATTTTCTTTGTCTTCAGCAGTTTCATCAGACTCCTTTGGTGCATTGAGGAGGGTGAAGCCATCATCAGCAAACAGAACAGTGTCTTTAGATCCTGGTGCTGTGTTCAAAATGTCTGAAAAACAATAAATAATTTAGTATTAATAGCCTAATGCAACTGCAATATGACCAATATACATAATATTCTATTTATTTATTATAAAAATAATCAATAATACGCAAAAGGAGAGCTCTTGCTTTCCTTTGTATTCTGCATTCAGTATATGCACAGAAGAACAAACATTGAGATGTCAACATTGTGCGAATCGACCGGACGACAAGTCAGAAGTCAACACTGACGTAGGACTTCTTTCCAACAGTTGTGTCGTGAAACAGGCACTCCAAAAAGATATCAGCAAAATTGCTACAGCCTAGTAGGGCTCGTTCCTGTTAGGGCTGCTGGAACATTATCAAGTTGGGTTTTGGTAACTCTGACATACTCTACTCTAAAGTGGAAGAAGTCCACAGATAAATGGCCACATAAAAAAAATGTTGATGTTGTGTATTAGAGAAAGAAAACATTAATTAAGAGAAAGCTATGATACTAAAATGCATTATTATTTGTTGGAAGTTCCTAAAAAAACAAAATGTTAAAACTTACCAGATGTAGAACTAAAAAAAACATTTTCTGAAAAAATTAAAAACAAACTTGGGAATATTTTTTTATTATTGATATGGATGAGGCCTTGACTGCAATCCCCACTTTATAGTAAGCAGTGATGCAATTGTTGATGGCGAAGTGCACTATTTATTAAGAGCTTTTTGGTCTAACCTTGAACCTAAATTATAATAGGAAATGAAGAACCGGAATATAAGTAAACTCTGGTACTTTTACATATTGTTTGTCACAGACCTCTTCAACAAGTAAACAAAAATAAGAAACGATACATACCAACAACCAGGAGAGCTGGAAATAACTGTAAACTTAGTATCAAGTTGTTTATTTTTTAGGTGGTAAAATCTAGTGACATCTCCCACCCTTGAGCGGACTGGGGATAGTGTCAGATTTTTACTAACTAAAACCCAACTTCCTGTTCCTTCTTTGTCTTCATTCCAGGGCCCCGGATCTCACGTTCATATTACCAATGAATCAAATCGTGACATGCTGACATAAGAAGGTCCTTTTTATGCTAGAAAGTTGTTTGACTTTATGGCCCAGGTCCATTGATCTCTTTTGATGTACTTAATATGTGTTAGGGTACGATGGGACTGACATATGCTGTGCATTATAACAGTCCCTGATTTTTGAGGAAAAAAAAATAGGTTCTTTTTAGTAATCTTACCTTCACCCAAGAACTTTCCAGGCTCTTCATTATCCAGATCAATGTTGATGTCTCCATTAGCAGCATCAGCCAGCATTTTTTCAAGTTCCTCTTCGAAGCCCGCTGGCAAAAACGGGCTTTGAGTAGTTGTGCCTCTAGTTGCAAGGCTCGGGGGCAACGGAGCCCTTGACATAGAGAGACTGTCCTCATCATCTTCTACAGGTATGGTTACTTCTTCTAAACCAGTTATCTCACCTGTTATAGGGTCCCTGACCACCTGAATAAAACATAAATAAATATTCAAAATTCTAGTAAAAGTAACCATGTTTTTTCAGACAACAAATATGTTTTGAGTGTGGTATTGTGAAGACTTGAAAAAGTCCTAATTAGGACTTTTTCTTTTTTGTTATTGAATTTACTAGTACTGAAATGTACAATGAATAAAAAGTGTGTATGTATGTATTGCCACTGCTGCACGAAACTCATTTTTTGGTTGTTTCGTGAGTGTATGTATGCAGAAATGGTTGTTTTCTGTATTTATACGTAAGCTTACCTCAAGTGTAGTGTCCGGCCCGAAATCATCGTCATCATGAATAAATAAGGAATCGATGTTCGATTCTCGATGCCAATGGGACTGCGAGCGTTCCCATTGATGTATTGAAAGTCTTTCCGGCTTCAAGAGGTATTCTTTTACCCTTTCATTTAAATCTTCGAAGATTGGTGGTAGCTAAAACATATTGTACGGATTATATGACGATAACTTTGCATTTATATCATAATATTAGACTAGAAATACGTACTTTGAAGTCAGAAAAATCATTTTCAGTATCAATAGACATTTAAATAATTATTATAAGCCTTTTATTCTTGAGAAAGCAAGGTTATTTTTAATATATTTTGATAAATTCACTCGAACAAACAGATGTTTATTTTATGGAAATGACAGCAATGTGACAGAAAAATGACATTGAAACGAATGCTTAGAAGTAAACAAGTCTTGGTAATTCCCCGATAAAAATGTAACATAATAATTTAATTCATTAATAAAATATGATTATTATTTTTAATTATTATGATTAAGTATGGATCTTCACACAGATATTCTTAAATTATAGAATAAATAACCTATACCTACTAGGAATATGTGTCTACTAGTTAATGTGGAAATGTGGATTAGTAAGTTTTAGAACGCAAGTCAGTATCATTGTCAAATATTTCCCCGTAGAATGCTGCGTTCAGTTTGGGCATTTCTGCCTATTTTTTTGCCAATGTGAATATGTTGTTATTCCTACCCAAAAACACAAATAAAATAAATCAACATATCTGATATATATTATGTATGTGCAAATAATGCTATGGCCTACGTATACTATGTAAATCTGAGCTAGCTTTCATTGTACAGCGACATCTATGCGTATACTTGTGAATTACCTTCATAGACGTCCCCAAACGTTCTGGCGTTTTGGTCACGGTCTCTCGATCTCGACTGTTTTCTGACCAGAAGAGTTGGGATTTAATCTGAGTATATACTCAAAATAGATAAATACTCAGTAAATACCCGTTTTTACCCGAGTATTTATCAGGTATATCCGGTTTTATCTGACGGTCAGGCATCATGCCGTTTCATCAATAACCGGCCGACACCGCATCGTGGTGATGTGACTTGGCCTTAAGGTAGGTAGTTGGTGTCAGGCGGAAATAAATCTAGTTTGCATAAGCAAACTATGGTAGAAGATTTATTTCTCACCTTTGGCCTATATAGGGAAACGAATGAACACTTACCACCTAATGCATTTCCGGAACTGACTAGATTTAACCTTTCGACTACTGTAATTACAGACACAAACCTTTCGAGTACCATAATTAGAGACGTAATAGAAAGATAATAGGTATGCGAACGCCGGCGGTTACTCGGGTCTCTAGAGTTTAAAAGATACCTAATACACTTCTCATCAAAAAAATCGAAACACTTCCGTTTTCATTGTTTCTGTCCGAATTTAACACAAAAAAGAATTCATACGATGAAAAAAAATACATATATTATAGCTGGCAGTTTGGCCATTACAGTAATAAGCGAAAATTCTAAATTCAAAATTAGAATTTCATTTGTTTATCTTATAAACGAAATGAATCACTGTTTTGAGACAAATGTGTGTTTAGGGTTGGAGTACATTTAGCGTTTAAAAACTAAAAATTGGCGCCTATCCTTAAACTTTTTGTTTTTTATTTCAATACTGTGACTTTGGGACGTCTGAAAAAAGGTTTTTTTTCTAAAACGTATGGATACTTCGCCCACAGAAGCCGCCCAAGTTGTGGCATTGCTGGATTCTGGCCTTAGTCAGCGTGTTGTGGCTGCAAGACTGCATCTAAGCCTGTCATCTGTTCATAGAGTCTATAAACGTTATCGGGAGACTGGTTTGTTCACGCGCCGTTCAGGATCTGGCAGGAATCGGGTCACTTCTGAGCGAGATGATCGATTTATTGTAACAACTTCTTTAAGAAATCGACGCCTTAACGCTTTTCAACTGCAGCAGCGGCTTCGTGTTGTACGAAGGGTGGCTGTAAGTGACTCTACAATTAGAAGAAGGTTGAAGGATCGTGGACTGGTACCGCATAAGCCAGCAAATGGGCCGAAATTAACTGCAGACCATCGAAGAGCGCGCCTTAACTTTGCACGTGAGCACCTAAATTGGTCATACCTACAGTGGAGCAAAGTTCTCTTTTCTGATGAGTGTAAAATTATGCTGTATGGTAACGACGGAAGGAACAAGGTCTACAGAAGAGACGGAGAACGCTATGCACAATGCTGCATTGAAGAAAAGGTCAGCTATGGTGGCGGTTCGTGGACGGTTTGGGGAGGAATCAGCGCCGACGGTAAGACAGAGCTTGCTTTCGTGTCTGGGCCACGTCTGCCTGCACTAAACTGTCATCGGTACGTCGAAGAGTGTCTCGAGCCTCATGTGATGCCCTATGCACATTTTATTGGCAACGGCTTCATATTCATGCACGACAATGCTAGGGCTCACACCGCGGGCGTCGTACGAGATTATCTTAACGAAGTCGATATCTCTATTATGGAATGGCCAGCAAGAAGCCCGGACATGAATCCCATTGAACATCTATGGGATGAATTAAAGAGACGAATTCGAGCAAGAGATCCTGCCCCAGAAACACTTCGCCAGCTGCAAGATGCAATCCAAGAGGAATGGGACAATATACCACAGCATGTGATCGTGACTCTCATCCGATCGATGAAGAACCGTATGGAAGCAGTAATTAGAGCTCGGGGAGGGAATACAAGTTATTAAATAAACGTTTTTTAGCTTTTTTTTTCATTTACGTGTGTTGTTTTATCCATTTCCTTTATACTCCATACGGAATAAAAATGACTCATTTAACAAAATACGAAACCTATGAAAAATTCATTTAAATTTAGAACATTAACATTAAGATTTGATAAGCTCATATTACTCACTATTAAACGACATTTAACATTTATTCCTAAATGTACACATTTTTCTGATAATCCTGACAAAACGTAAACTTGCAAGGTGTTTCGATTTTTTTGATGAGAAGTGTATGTATTTTTGGGGCTTAATTAATAAAGTACGAATTAAACCTCGTAATAGTCCCGAAACTATTTTAGATCGTGTTTTGGAATAAGGCGGTTAGAGAACTTTAGAAAGTCAACTTTTTTATTTTAACGTTACATAACTTAAGTACCTAGCCAACGTTATAATGTTCCCGTTGCTGAGACTCAACACGACCTCTCTAGGAAGAGACCCATTTTAAAAATAGCTGAATCTGATGGTAATGGACTGAAGGTAATTAGCAGTGGCGTAGCAAGTCCCACAGCGGCCCCGTATCAAAAGTCCTTCGGGGGCCCCGTATAAAAAAAAAAAACGTATTTTTATTACAGATGCTTAACTGCCCTATGAGACGGTTGTGGATAATATATTGCGAATTTTTGCCTAGATCGGGGCCCCTGTACTGCGGGGGCCCAGTATAATTGATACGGCAGATACGGCGGTAGCTACGCCCCTGGTAATTAGGGCTCTTTATCCAAAGGGTAAAGGGTCCAAAGATGGACAAGCACTGTCACAGCATGGAATGGACCTACAGGGAAAATACAAAGAGGTAGACCACTGGAGAGATGGATGGATGAAATAAAAAGAATTGCAGGAAGCGGCTGGATTTCTAAAGCGAAAGACAGAGATAAGTGGAAAATATTGCAGGAGGCCTTTACTCACAATTGGGATAAATGAATAATAAAAAAGAAATGTTAGATAATCATTACATAGTAAAAAAACAAAGTTGCTTACCGCTTCCCTTATGTAGGTATGCTTAGATCTTTAAAAGTAAAAGTATTGTAATACATGCGTAATCGGCCGAATACTCGGTTCTTACGAACATAGCCACAGAGATGTGCTTTCTCGGACGGTTCTGATCTTCAGTGTTTGTGCGGCGTCTCTCCGTAGCCCAGGTCCAACTTTCCAACCTGCACCACGTGCCCTATTACCTGTTCATGTAGGGACCTAATTACAGCGTCAGTGGACAGCATTGCCGTGGCCGAATACTGGGCCAGGAAAGGAATTTGAGGAGAGAACGTAGCGCTGAGTGCTCGGCCGAGCGCTTATCTCTACAACTCACACCACTGCCTCATCCGAGCAACATTTTACTATCTCGCCTTTTTACTCGATACGTGTGATCATGACATTATTTTTGCAACTAGGACGGTACGGAACTCTTCGACACGAGTTCGAGTTGCACTTGGTCGGTTTTGCTTTTTTTCTCATCGTCCATCGAAACGAAAGAGAAAGCTTTTCTTGTGTAATTCTTAAGTCAATAGTTCCTGCAGTCGGTGAATTATGTATGAAGTTAAGTAAGCAAGCATCTAACTACTTCAAACAACAGTAGATGAATAATTATGCTTAATGATGTCATAATTCGTTGCAAAACCCAGTCAGTGGCGGATTAATTCAGTAGGCGGCCTGTAGCAAATTCAACCGCAATAGGCTCTTTTGGGGTACTAATCGAACTACATACATCTATAGACGAGTATATAATGTAGGGGAGAGTTGGATAATACCGAGCCCCTAAGGAATTTCACCTATAATTAAGAAACTGTTTGATATTAAAAGAAACTAAATGTTGCAATTTTTAGGACATTTATTCAGGTACGCATACCGTATAACAAGAACTTCCAAAATTCGAACAAAAAATAATTATCGCCAATTTACGAAAATAACTAAAGGCGCGGTATTGTCAAACTGGTCCGATAATATCGTGCCCAGGTTTGATAAAATCGTGCCCAGATTAATTGCACATAAATAGGGTAGATAACAAAAGTAATAATAAAAAAATACAATTCTAAGAATTTTTTCTTGTGAAACATAGGGAGACCCAAATCTTTTCTAGAGATTAAATCAGTAAGTAATAAATGAGACCAATTCTTTCTCTTCTTCACGTGTAAATGTAGCCTTTCTCCCCATGGGGGGGTCATAATTTTCTCCCAATTTAAGTCGATCCGTAATTGTTGATTCGGGGATACCAAAGTTTCTAGCAGCTGCCTTTATTTTGCTCCCGTTTCGTATAGCCTCAAGTGCAGCCTTCAAATTTTCGGGATTCCATGACTTCTTCTTTTTCTTTGGCACAGATTGGTCCATCTAGAACGGAAATAATACATGAAGCTATATTATCGTAATTTGTAAGTAGGAATAATATTTATCTACACTAATATAATAAAGAGGTAAAGTTTGTTTTTTTGTTTTTTTGTTTGTAGGGGGTAATCTCTGGAACTACTGGTCCGATTGGAAAAATTTTAGCAACAATAGAAAGCTACTTTACTCCTGAGTGACATAGGCTATATTTTATGTTCGCGGGCGAAGCCGCTGACAAAAGCTAGTTTATTATATTATTTTTATTTTCCCAAAAAGGTAAGTCATAATCATCACAACAATCGATGCCACACACAATTGTTTATCTTAAACTCAATAAATTAATCAACTTTAATCAAAATCGGTATTTTCATTAGGATATAAAATACCACAAACAGATTCAAATAAGTTCAAATTTTTTTGTCGAGGTAAAAAGAATTTAATGTAAATAAAACGTACTTTTCACAGTTTATAATTTCGCGCCCTCGACTGATAACACCGCGCCCCCGGCGCGGAATTATCGAACTTGATCATTTTATTTTTTAACCTCAAAATTATGTGGATAATATTATAGCACGTAAAAACTTATTCTGACATTAATTCTACAATACACAAGCATTCAAAAATTATCGTGTGAAACTATTACAATATGAATACAGTAGTACTTACCTCTTAACGAAAGTATACGAAAAATTATAAGGAATGACGAAAGAAACTTCAAGAGCGCGGGCTATCTACGTCGTCGCACGGACCGTAATGGCGGTGCGCGGGAGAGGGTGTAGGCATGTCCGGCTTCGATGAATGACGCAATACAGCGCCAACTAGTGGATAGTTTTTGAATTACGCGGTCGCGCGGAGTTATCAACCGCGCGGTAATATCCAACTCTCCCCTATAATGCCATTTTCGTTGTTATTTTATAACTCATGAACGGGCTCACCTATTCCAACCAAATGTTTAGGCTTTGTTCGGAGTATTTAGTAGAGGGTTTATGTGAAGTTTGAACAAAATCATTCATTCATTTATCACATTTTATCTGTTATGTAGGACAAAGAAGTAACGGGGTGGGTTGTTTAGTCAGTAAGAAGCTGACACTATTTCCCGCTCCATACAAGGGAGGGATTTGGCGTTGGATGATTTTTCTCACCATAAAAAAAATAAGTATATGTATAATACTTGGGTATATAATACTTAGGTATACTTTCTCTAAATTCTATAGACTTTTTTTTCGCGTTCAAGTGCATCTTCAGGTGCTGATAGACTTGAGCACTCACTTGTAACAGAACATTGAGCATTCGCCGTTTTTATATTTGTCGAACTGCACAACGAGCTGAGCCAAACATTGAGCCAAGCATTGCTATGAACGTTTTCATGAGCTATATAGTGAACGCTCTAGTCGATGCGCGATTTTGAATATTTGCTAAATATGATTGGTCCAAAAATAGTCAAAGGCAATGCTCGCTAGAATGCTCGCCAGAACTCTCGATTGAATGCTCGCTAAAATGTTCTCGTATTTTTCTATGATGTAACATTCGCAAGAATGCTCATTAAAAGTGAATGCTTAAGTTTATCAGCACTATTCTAATGCACGGGGCCTGTAGCATTTACTATTCTAGCTACATGGCTAATCCAGCACTGGTGTCAGTGGCCAGTGCTTAATGATAGCTGACATTTGACATGAAAAAAAAAATAGATTAAGTTTTTAGGTTCACCATGACACGGAAACCTGGAATCCATAAGTTGATAACGGTATGGTACCAGTAGGCTAACGTGTTAACAATTATAACTATTTAGAATAATATGTAATTTTATCTATGAATGTCAGTAATGAGCACCCACAATTGCAGGTTCCTACTTAATTTTATACGAATGCAGATTCCTTTGTCCGTTTGTTTGTAAGAAATTACGTTAATTATGTTTTAATTAAACAACATCGACTTTATTTATTTTATAATTTTTGTAGACACATAAAAATTTAAATGGAGATACAAAATTACAGATAAATGGTACAAAGGTACTGCATATTTCTAAAAGAATTTTCTTCCAGCAGACCCGCGAAAGGAGAGATCAGAAGAAATGTAGACAATAGTGTGTCAGACTAGAGAGGAAAGATAGTGCTCTTTTACTTTAGATTTGAAGAGCGAAATAGTTTTCAAATTTCGAATGCTAGGCGGAAGATATCTATTTTATCTAAAATTAAGTAAGTACTAAGGCTTTTAAAACTGCTGCTCCGGCCGTTTAGACCTACATACACAGCTAGACTATTGAAAAACACCTAGAAAAACCAGTAATTATTCTGCAAATGTTTTATGATACCTAATATTAATTTTAGTGTACAATAAAGTGTAAAATAAACAGTGCGTACTTTATGCCTTTTCGAATAAAAAAGATTTTTTATTTTAAGAGGCATAAAGTACGCACTGTTTATTTTACACTAAAATTAATATTAGGTATGATAAAACTGGGTGAATATAAACAAATCGGGGGTGAATAGAAACACCATTTTGTTGTTTTTTTATTTAAAAATTGTTGCTACATTTAAATATTTTTATAAATTCAATTTTGAAAACAAAAATGCTTTATAAACTAAAATTATGAAATCAAAGTAATAATCCTAATAAAAATTTGGTTTCTATTCACCCCCTGAGTTTCTATTTACCCCATTTTACCCGTACCTACTTATGGAAAATCCTAAACTGTAACTCGCGACGATCTCTTCCTGGCAACGTCTAATGAACAAAGCTAGTTTGGATACGAAATGGTGTCACCTGTTCTTAATTTGAGTTTAAATAATAAACACTACCTTGAGCTTTTATGAAGCATCAAAAAAAAAAAAAAAAAAAAATAGAAAAATAATAGACTGCTCAAATGAAAGTTAACACAACAATATCGCAAAGCGCAGCAGGGCGCAATCACTATATAATGGGATCATCATTAAGTGACTTCACACCGGCACAATTAGCATTAAGTTTTTGTTGTGATCGATTCACAGGCAATAAGAAGACAGGGTCTGTGTATGTGAGTCAGTGAGCCTCGGCGGTCAAGGTCGCCGAGTGATCCCCTACTTCAGCCACCTATAGCCTGAGCTCACTCTTGTGTTGTCTCTTCGCGGAACGCCACTGATCAGCACTCGCGCAATATATATTTTTTATATTATCTCCAAGTTAATAACCGTGCAGTTTTTTCTTGTGTTCAATTAATGCGAGCTGGTAATAATGGCGTATCGATCGTGCGTGATAATATTATGTTTGTTGAATGTGATCTTGGAAGTGGCTGATGTGTTCACTCTGGTAGGTTTGTTTGTTTTTTGTTTTATTTTTAATAAACCGGTGGTCGGGTTTGGCAAACAATGTCCTAATCTAGAAGAAAGATTATTCATTTAAAAAATAACCGACGCTTTCTTATGAATTTCCGCATGTTTAGTCAAGCATCTTGTTGTCTGTACGATGCGGTAAAAATATCTACAATTTTTTTAGTGTATTTTTAATATAATTGGAGCAGTTAATAATTATAACGAGATCTTTAATTTGTAGCGAACCGTTACTAACATAAAATTTTTAGTGAAAACAGTAACTTAAGAAAAATACCAAATCGAACGTCTGGCGGTTTCCAGTTTTCTTTTAAATTCTTTACTTAACATTTATTGGAGTTGCAATATAAGCCAGCAAATATCCTTAGCCTTATATTTTTCTTCTTATTCTATTTCTTTATAAAGAAACTTAATTTGATGGTTTTGTATTTAGTGCTAGACTATAGGAACTTCATCCGTTTACAGAAAATGCATCATATAGGTTGCTACCAAACATTGTATTTTTTTTTATATTACGCGCTTGCGGAATATCAAGTCGGGCACACCGTGTGTCCAGTCGGGATTTATAGATAAACTGTTAGAGTCAAACGGAACCCTTGTAAATATTATTTTATAAACCCTATTAGCACAGAACCCTAGACCGGAACGACCGAGTCGCGATAGGCTTTGAAACAGATAACAGACTAGTGGATAGTTAAATAAATAAATAGTTTAGTTAGGCGTAGCAAAATATGGAAGAAGGCCCAGGGCTCGTTGTATCATTGATACGGTGCTATATATAACTACGTCTCTGAATTAGACTATTATGGACAAAAGGGAGATAAACAGGTAAACTTAGAGCAAAAGGAAATGAAGTTATCTGACTGGTGTATTTGTAAATACATTTACAAATCTCTTGAATCTGCATTCCCTATATTTCATTAGCATTGTAGTTATGGAGGTTCACATTTTTCATTTACTGGACAATAGAGGCCTGATACGAATCAACGACAGTTGCTTTGTTCTTCTAAACAATGATAGCTAAAATCTCATTAAATCTAGTAATTATAAACTTTCGTATAATTACTACGAACACTTCCGACGCATTCACTGTATGCTTCGTGATCGTATCGTTGTGGTGAATTGGTGATGGTTCGCCGACACATTTCGTGCGCTCGCAGAGCCGTGCGGAAAATGTTGTCTAAGGTAAAACGGGAAGCGTTTCGCAACCGGCTGGGCCGCATAATGTCTCTCCATGTACGTAGCCGCTATCTGAGCGCGTGCCCTTTCTGCCTTGCTGATAAAGAATACGACATCACGCCTTCGCTACCCTTTTCACGTAGTTTTTTTCAAGGGACACGATATTTCATCCCACAGTATCCTTGCACTTTTTAGGAATTTAAACTAGCCAGTACTTAGTGAGTTTGGCTTTCGATAAGTAAAAGAATTTTCGGAATCTCGAAGCTAACCTGTTTACATTCATGTTCTGTATTGTCACATCGCAAAACTTTACGTAATTCTACATTTTTCTCAGAGTACCTAACCTTGTGATAAATTTATTAAAAATTACCTATGAGCGTCCGAATAATTGATTTATACCGGCAAATACGACAAACTATTGAACAATGGAATTCTATTGGTTAACCATGAAGGAATTTAATTAAAATGGATTAAGTTAATTAGAATATTAGCAGTTCTTGTTACTTAATGAGTTAAACGAAATTTAGGTAGTGGTTAGGAGTGAGTGAGTGACAGTGTGACGTGTGGCAACAGAAGAAAAACGTAGATAGATAGAAAAATAAAAATACCATGTATGTATATTAACGTATTGCGCCGATTCCAAATAAAACGGGACTAGGGCAGGAAAATGATGAAGTAGTGGTGGTAGTGGTGTTACGATTTTTCCTCAGTGTCTGTAACAGACACTGAGGAAAGAATAAGAGAAGAAACAAGTTTGTTGTTATGCAAAGTCGCTCAAGTTTGGTCCTCCAAATTCAACGTTCTTTGTCAAAATTGTATGCGCAAATTAATGAGGGCGATCCCAGCACGATCCGCGAAAGTTGTTTATAGTTCCAGTTTTGTTTTCCGTTAACAATATTAAATTGTCCACCACTTTCGAAACATACACATTATAGTTGGTAATTTATACACAGAGCCATCGTTGTCATTGAACAATGGAGAATCTCTGAAGCTCCGGTGGGCAGTCGTGTCATGGGCAGAAATAATGATGGCCGTTTGTAAACGCCAACATGAATCAAAATTGTGTTTATGGAAGATGTCAGCGGATATGGGTATGATGAATACACTGGTGATCCTTGACTGAGTTTTCGATGCGTACTGTAGTTTTTATTTTTATTTTGGATGAGTAGGTGTCTTTTGTGAATGAATACCAATAAATGTTTTTTGATTGGTCTGTTGGTCTTTTGGTTAGTGGCCCTGACTGCTAAGCCGGAGGGTTCGATTCCCACCCAGGACAAATGTTTGTGTGATGAATGACGATCATTTGTTCTGTGTTTGGGTGTAATTTATGTATAATATGTATGTATCTAGAAATATATAAGTATGTTTATTAGTTGTCTAGTACCTATAACACAAACTCTGCTTAGCTTGGGACTAGACGACGTTGTGTGTATTTAAGGTTATATTATTATTGTTATATTATTAATGTTTAAGACAAAATTGAGACGTCCATCATCACATTTTGCTACTTAGAGTCATCCTCACAGAACTAAGATTTTGCAATCACGATCACTAATATTGCTAAAATTAATTGCACTGGCTGCAACTACTTGACACTTAATGGAATAGAATATTAACTGTGATTTAGCTATGGTTGCATTAATTGCCATTAACCTTTTAAATTACGAAACCTATTAAAGCTTTCTTCGGTTGTGTGATGAATGCTAACAGACGAGGTATCGCCTAATACATAAATGTTGCGCTCTCTCTAAAAGAATGAGAGTCGAGATGGACTGTCGTCGGTTGGATGGTTGTCGTCTAGTTGACCTTAAGAGACCTTGCCTATGGGATCTTAAAAAACTTTCAGTCAAGACTATGGAGTCTCTTATTTGAGGTCTTAACGAGTGGGAGTGTCAGACTCTTAGTGGCATGACAGGACTGCTGGAAGATCTTTACCGTGCTCTAACCTCCGTGCTCTAGGCGATCAACATTGGTATTAACCGGGTGTTTCTTCGTGCCGAAACCACGATTTCTCAAAATAGCCTTGTCTGTCATGTGTAAACTTAGGAGTTGTGGCATCTTTCTAACTAGTCCACATATTATAGGGGACTTATCGCCTTAGGTTAGGTATAGCGCGCCCAGGGACTTAGCATACTTACGTTTATTATTTTATTTTATTCGTAGTGGCGGAGGTCGTTTAGGTAATATTATCTAGGTAGTACTTAGGTACGAGTTATGACCTGTATGCAGATGCTAACATGTTACTTATCAATTAATTCGTGAAAGAATATTTTTGTAGTTTGTATGATAAATGTTGTACTGTGTAAATTGAGCAAGGAATTAAATGCCAAAATTTATAACACGTTTTCGTTCTCTGTACTGTTAGATAATGAAGACTAATGTGGCCTAGACATGATAGCAATTAACAACAGCTTAATTATTTTTAGATAGGCTCGTTGGTTTCCTAGGTTCGAGCCGCGAGTCGACAATAGTGTATAAGGATTTTTCCGTTTGGAATTTGTCATTAGCATTGTGAAGTCGGACTTTTTAGGTTGTTTGGTAGGGGTGCTTGAGACGGGTTTAAAAAAGGGGGGCAACCAAAAAAGATGAGTGTGGTTCCACCTGCGTGAAAGTAGGTTTCTTTCTCTATTCAAACTTTAGGTCCACTCTTATTCCCATTCATGACAAAAACAAGTGCGAGTGTCCAACCGGCACTTGCCGCACACTGCGATTCGTCATTGGATGATTTTTACCTACCATAAAAAAAAAACTTGCCGCTCTTTGAGGGTTTGCTACAAACTAACTTATGTAAAGCATTGCCATACAGCGTGGCCAATGCTGCCAGCATTTTTGGCACTTTACTAGTAGACAGCGATGCGGAAGAGTTTTTTGACGCGGTACTTTTAGTTAAGTTCATAAGGGTGTTTTTTTGAATTTATGTGTATGTGTATAGTTTTAAGGTTACATTATTATTTGATCCTACTTATGTAGTTAGTTCAATTCTCGAGTTAAAGTTGAAAAATGTTGTTGTTTGTTTTTTAAATTTATTCCTTTAATTGTGCATAGTGCCTTCTTCCTTGCGTCATACTAAATTTCAGGATTCAACAGGAGAAGTCAACGGGAAGTATCCTATGAATTTTGATAACCTTGAGAGTGTCGACATTTTTTGCGACATAAACGTTCGTATCTTTTTTTACAAGCTTTTATTTAGTTTCACCTGTCCCGTTGTCTGTCGTTCTGTAATCAAATCTTGCAACTTAAATTTGATCCACTTCCCGGTTTCCGATTGAGCTGAAATTTGGTATACACGTTTAGTTCGGATGACAATGCAATATTATGATGACATGGAGCTGATCTGATGATGGAATCGCGAGGTAGCCATAGGGACTCTGTAATTAAACGGCACAACCACGTCGAGTTTGGGCTCGTGTGAATCGTCTTGACGAGTTTTATTTATATAAGTATAGACCACCGCTATAAAAGCTTGTTATGAAAAAAAATATTTTCATTGAAAACTTGTTTGTCGTTATTTTAGTAGTTTGATTTTATCACAGCTTCAAGACACCGCAGATCTGAGTACTTACTGTATAGGTTTTGTGTGTAATTTTAACTTGATACCTCTACGCGTTCCCGAGGTAATGGGTCTTTACAGGTGGACAGGCAGATAGACAGACGGACAGCAAAGTGATCATATAAGGGTTTTGTTTTTTTTCCTTTTAAAAATAGATAGATAGTTTAAAATCCTTGTATTGCTTCAAAAAAGGTCCGACCGAAAATGGATTTTCAGCCGAAAACGAAGCTTTCGCTTTAGTCTCATTTTAGGTCGGACACTATAGTTATATTAAGGATGTTTTACTTATATTTCCAGCTTTTAGGTTTTAAGACATAGGTACCGAGAAGTATCTGCAATGTAATTAATTACTTTAATATTTTTTTGTTACAAAAAACTATTAAAGTATAAATACCGAGAAGAGTCAATGAGGAAAATGGTGATGTTATAGGGGAGCCCGCAGCAATTAAGGTTTTTTCGATAAAATATACGCCAGTAGCTATAAATAAGTGAATTCTGAAAGATACCATATAGGTTACATAATACGTGGAACAAAGGCTAAATAAAGAGACATGGTTTGTTCATTGAGAGACATGGGTTGTTCATTGGGAGACATGGGTTGTTCATTGAGAGACATGGGTTGTTCATTGAAGTCTCACATATCTTGTGCCACCTAGAGCTTAAAAATTTATTAGATGACTGGCTTCAGCCAGGGGCTTAGCGCGCGTGTGAAGTGTGCAACTAGGTAAATTCGTTGTTCGTTGATCCAAACTTTGAACCCCTGCTTCACCCCATTAGGGGTTTAGCATTAGCATTAAATCAGAATAATAACACAATTCTAAGGCATTATCAGCCTTTTAATGTTACCACTGCTGAGACTCAGGCCTCCTGTGAATGTCACAAATCTCCAAATTTTTGGTTCTAGGATATGCCGTATTCCTCGCGATGTTTTAAATCACCGTTTTGAGAACAGTAGTGATGAAATAAATTACACATGGTAATACGCCTGCAGGCTGGGTTTGAACCCGCGACTTAAAATTCGTAAGTCAGGGCCCTTTCTACGGTCACCACTGCTCCATTAGGGATGAATTTTGAAAAATCTTCTCTTAATCCTAGCCTCTTCCAGATCTTTTGCCCAATATCCTTTTATAATGTGGGATTATTTCATGTGGAAATTGGGCAAATTTTCACGCTCCTAGCCCCAGTAGTTTTGATTGCGCGTAAGCTTAACCTTTCGAATACCGTAATCGTTCGCTCGGGACTCCAGAGTTTCATTATGTTAGTCAGTTTATATACTCATATGGAATATCAATTTACCTCAAAATGAAATAACTCAAAAAAAGCTGGTATTTTTACTAACATGGTTGTAATATTAGTTAAAGTACCTACGTAGGTAATAGATAAGCATAAAAACTTATTTCATAGTAAATACTTAATAAGATTTGAGACCAAGTTTGTAGATGATTGAGTATTTCTTCAAGTTAATCGAGTTTCGATTCTAAGAATTTTTCTCACAGCTTCAAAATACACCTCCTCCGCCAGATACTTAGCTTCGTATCTACAAATATTTCTAAGAAATATGAATTTAAATGCGTTAGAGTTGTCCGCGACACATAATAGACAGGACATAATAAAGCTAGTTATTGTCCTTGACGACTTTACTGCCTTCAATTCAAATAAGCTGCCTTAGAGTACTTCATTCTACAAGGCTAATCCGCTCTCCGTTGTTGGTCAGCAAAAATATTGTTTTAAGTGTTATTTACTTTCTGTGTGTAGATAGAGCTTTTTTGTGGTTGTTTCTTGTCGGTGGGAAAATCATCCAATGTCATTTCCGCACCCAATATAAATTAGTTATTTTTACTTACTTAGCAAATAACCTTCAAAGGAAGGTTCCATGTACGATTGCGTGTATATTTCTATTCGCATGTAATTTAAATTGCCGGGGAACCCCACAGCCCGCATGATTGTATTACTGAACATCTTCAACTGCTTTGATTGTTGTTTTTCTTTGTAATAAATAAATACAGTAGGTATAGTACGCGGCAAAAATGTTGAACTAGATTTTCCGTCGTTGCTGTCGTGACGCGCAGGCCCTCACCGCGCTGCACTACGATAGAGTCCCGAAAATTTGTTCATCGAAGGAAAATATGCCTTAGGCATTAAGTCCGCCTCTGTACTGTTATGTGCATGAAGTGTTAAATAAATAAATAAGTTATACACATAGTAATATATCCATAGTAGTCTATCTCCTTTCGTTTAGTCCATCCTAAAGTTGTCTGTGAGAAATGCGATAAGACCGTCCATTGTACAATTAGTTTTGTAAATGTTCATCCTGTTTACATTATGAGGTGTACAATAAAGTTTATTATAAATAAACAATATAGTAAAAGTAGAAAAATTTATGAAGATAAAGGCAAGTTTTAAATATTCAAGTAACTCATTATACTAAATTTTAAATGCGAAAGTTTGCGAGCTTTTCTCTAGAATGGCTTGGCGGATTTAAATGCTTGGAGCGCATGGGTAGATCGTGTCCTGGAATAGCACATTATATGATATCCCGGGAGTATGTCCCCTTTGGACAACTTTCTACTTTTACACGGGCGAAGCAGCTAGTTTGGGGAATAAAAAAGTTATATTGTGGTGTAAGAAACCACAATAATATACACATTTTCAAGTGAAAAGTTATCTGACGAATGAAAAAACCAGGTTTTTATAAGACTTCGGTTGTAATACTAAATAAAAATATTGTAGATAGGATCAATAAAATGGTAGGTACTTATTAATATTAATGTTAGCTTCGTTTATTACCACAGAACCATGTATTTATGTAGGTACATAATAAACCCATTAGCATGTAGCTAAGTAGTAACACAATTTATGAATAATCACATAAAAACCTTCATTAGGTCGTAGAAAAAGAATTGCAGAATTATCTAGACAAAAGTTTTTTTTTTTTTGGCGGGCAAAATTATCGGATATGCTGTTGGGTGGGGCGGGAGATAGTGTCAGCCTTGTACTGACTAAAAACCAACTCCTGTTTCTTCTTTTCCTTCGTTCCCAGGGCCCCGGGTCGTTTTCACATTGTCACATAATCTTAGTAGCCTTCAAATCTAGACAAAAGTTGAAAGGAAAAGTGTTTCAGTAAATAAACGGCAACACCTTATGTACCTTCTTGCAAATAAATATTTTTGATTTGATCTATTTGATTTCATCATCATCATCATCATTTCAGCCGACTTTTGGAACATAGGCCTCACCCAAACGTCGCCATAACGACCAGTCCCGTGCGTCTCGCATCCATCGGATCCCAGCAACCCTGACAAGGTCATCAGTCCACCTTGTGGGAGGCCTTTCAACGTTACGTCTTCTGGTACGCGGTCGCCACTCCAGAACTTTTCGGCCCTTGCTTATTGCCACTTACTTTTGGCGATTCTTTTCGTTATGTCGGCAACTTTGGTTCTCTTGCGGATATCTTCATTTCTGATTCGATCACGCAAGGAAACTCTTTAATTGATTTAAAATATTAAAAATAAATGCGTTTTTGTCTGACATTGCTAATAATTCGAGAAATCTATTCACCAATAAGCTCAACGCAATCCTATATAACATATCTGCGTGACCGCAAACCGTTTACAAGGTTTCACAAAAAAACTGACACTTGCTAAGAAATAAACTTGGGTTTTATCGAAGTTTGAAGTGCTTTTAAAATACTGACTTTCCCAAGGTTTTATACTCACGTGGCCTACCAAAAGCACCGTGCATGTCACGATACAAAGTAACTTATTTACGGTAACTTTGTTGTACACCTTGGATAGACTGATGGTCAAATTTACTGCTGTCTGCTGTACCATCAGGTATACGAAGTTTCCGAGGCACAGGATGTCAATAATGTCCTAGAAAAACTTAGAAATCTCCTTATGCATTGAACATTTCTTACTGGTACTTGTTCGTTTTCGAATCTGCAACCGCATCCAAGAGAGGCCAGTGCCCTAACCACAGGCCCTTTAATTGGATGCGTCAACCTTTTTGACACTCAAAATGGTCTAAAATAAGTAACAATAAATGAAAATAAATGGGTGTAAATCATCGATCACTGAGTTATTTGTGATGGTATAAATTCAAATTAATTTATTTTGTCGGAATATAATGGTACCAATCAATAATTTTGGTATAATCTTTCTCATTGTTATACATTTTTGGCTATGATTCATGAAAAATTCCTACTGTTTTTCTGTGAAAATGTAGCAAGCCTATTTGGTGATAAGAGATATTACTTTCAGTCTGTTAAAGGTTTGGTTAAACTTACTTGGTTCCTTGGTTATAGCATTTATTCGTAGTTACATTACATAAGGATAACACTTAGATCTAAAAATCTCAAAACCTGTCACGGTCACCTTTGCGCAATCAACTATCTTTTTGTTTTTTTTTGTCTGTTATTAGTTTTTTTGCAATTCATACATACTTATAAAACGAACTTCCCCACCGTGTCAGTGTGTTTGTAAGACCAGTCCAAAACTAGGTACATAGGTTTACAGGTAATTTTTAAAGTTTGGGTGTATTATAACTTATAAAACACTAGCGACCCGCTCCGGCTTCGCTCGGGTGCGGTGGTGATATTATATATATTATGTACGTATTATACATACAAACCTTCCTCTTCAATCATTCTATCTATTAAAAAAACCGCATCAAAATCCGTTGCGTAGTTTTGATTAGTTTTGAAGATCTAAGCATACATAGGGACAGACAGCGACTTTGTTTTATACTATGTAATGATGCGTAATATTCTAGTAGAAAAAAGCCGAGCAATAGTAAATAATATGGAGTATGAAATAATGTTTTCATGACAGATTTTAGAGTGGATGTTTGTCAGGTCGTAACACACGTGTGTTTTTTTATGTAAAAGAGTTATTTCAGTGGAATAGAGTTTAATCACATCCAAAAGCATATAATATAGGCCAGTATACTTAATCCTAATTATTCAAACCTTACCGTAAAACGGGGTGAATAGAAAGAAGTCGGGGGTAAATAGAAACAAAATTTATTTGGCTTTTTTTTTACGTTATTTAAAAATTGTTTGCAGCATTTAAATGTTTTTATAAATTAAACATTGCAAACAAAAATGCTTTATTAAAACTAAAAATATGAAGTCAAAGTAATAATCCTAATTATAATTTGGTTTCTATTCACCCCCTGAGTTTCTATTTTACGCAGTACCTATAATATTTTCGGTAATAGTCACTAAACGGGATTGCGATTTATGAGTTGTAAGTCGCGGGTTTTGAACCCGGCCAGGCGCATTACTTTGTGTAATTTAATTCATCACAATAACAAGTGCTCTCAAAACGGTCAAGGTTGAGGATACCGGCATGTCCTAGAACCAAGCAATCGAAGCCATGTGACATCCACCAACGCGCACTGGGCCCAATTCCCTCTTCCAGAAAAGAGGCCAGACTCCCAGCCCAGCAGTGAGAACATTATACTTCTACTTCGAATTTAACCTACCTATTACAGTTTTACTTATATTATGAAAACCAGGTAACTATCAAAGAATTAAAAATAATTATGTAATTAATTTACATACATAGCATCCTATTTGCTTGTTAGTACGATAGGTAATGCGCGTGCGCTTGTTATTATGCAACACCAAATCGGGTTAAACGGTCACAGCACGGTACTACTGCTTGTGAATAAAGAGATTTGACATGTACTCGTGAAGTAACACTACAACAATGATTGTAGTATGCGGCAAATAAATTGAACCAACAGAACATTTTCATTTCTCAATCGAATCAAATGTTTTAAGTTGTTTTCCGCGCTCTAAAGAGTTTTGGTAAACTCTACTACTGTTCAACAAAAAAATATCTCAAGGGATGATACTCCCGAGGTAAAAAGTTCTGCTATTCCAAGAAATGATCTACCCATGTGCCATTTATCCAAATCTGTTGGAATGTGGAGATTGTGAAAACATAAAAACACACACTTTACTTCTTTAGTGTATCTATCAGTTTGTTGTTTGCTTGTTTGCGGTCATTTCAGAGACTATTGAGGTCTTATAGAATAGAATTGAACCCAAAATAGTCACAGATTCAGATTAAGATATCGCACACACAAAACTTCTCATCTCTTTTCTTCTACTTTCGTTTTCTTTTTATTTTCTTTGTTCTGAAACTTTTCTTTATTCTTTTCTACTTCTTTTTTTTATACCGGTCCACGCGTCTCTCAAGGGAGTGTTAGGAAACCGTAGGGGCCCAGCAGGGTCGTAGCCTACTCTGTTGGTTCTGCTCCTGCAAGGAGCAGGAGTGGATTTTCAGTCAGTAAGTCGGTCTGAGTTGTCATTGGATGATTTTTCCACCTAAAAAAAGGGTAGTTGTGGTGTATTGGCTATGTGGGTAGTCTCAAGCAAAGTGACATGACGTATTAGACAACGGTCAGTGACTCAGTTGCTATCGGGCGCTCGACGGTAGCGGACGTGTAGTGCGAATAATATACGTGTCGCTATGTTAGTGAGCCGTAACATACTCCAAATAGCAGTATAATACAGTAGGGGTGGCACAATGAAAACTGCCCCAACTTACGCGAGTCGCAGGTTCAGACTCAGGTAGGTGATTTACTTTGTGTAAATTATTTCATCACTACTGCTCTTAAGACCTCAAGGGCGGCATAGTAAGAAAACCTTAGAATCAAAAATTCGAAGACAAATGATGACACTGGACTTGCATGATCGATTACGGGCTATTCCCTCTCGTAGAAAAGAGGTCTGAGTGGGGCTCAGACCTCTTAGTAGTATATTTTAAAGCTATTTTTGTTCGAGAAGTAACTCGCGCGTTCAGTACTTGTCAATTAATTTTAAATTTTTAAACCTATCGGATGGAAGACCGTTACACCGAAGTAATGTTTTAATTTCTACTCGTCAGTCAGTCCTTATTTCTAGCCCTGATTATTTTTTTAATTTAGCCTAGATCTCCTTTCTCGCGGCTGGGCCAAGGCCGTTTTCAACTTCTCCAGATATTCTTTTTTTGAGGTACCTTGCGGTAGGCGTCTAGGTCATCTTGTCACCTCTTTCCAAGTCGGCCTCGGCGATACTTGATTATTATTTATTATTTTCAAGCATTCAGTGACGGAAGTATTTGTTAGATAGTGATTTAAAAGATTGACTCGCTAATGAGCTTCGAATATCAAGACCAAGAATATTTATACTATTTTGAGTAATTAGGTGGGTTCATTCTATACTCTTTTGTATTTCTCGTTGTATTCAATAGGGCCCTACTCCTATCTATGCAATCTTAAAGGGTTCAAGATTCAATTCGTGTTGGTTGAATAAAACTCATAAATCCAATTCTCATATCGGCTAGGCGTATGATTGATTTCATGTTAAAAGAATGATATAGTACCTAACCATTTAACATTCAAGAAATCGAACCGAAACGAAAATAGTAGGTATATATCAACAACCTTTTTACTTGTGAGACTGAGGGTTTGGCATTTACCTGTTTGATTTTCCGGCGGTATAACCAATTCAACTGCCAAAGTCAGATGAAGAAGTCAATGTTTTTTGGAAATATATATTTTTTATAGAAATTTAGAGATAAATACCAAAGAATTTATTCTGTAATTAATTCGTTAATAAATTTGAAGTGTTCTCACGTTACTCGGTCTTATAATTTTGTCTATCTACGTCTTTACGCTTATATTCTTCAGTTTATCTTCTCTAATCGTTCAATGATTTATTTTCTGTACCTCACTCTGAACTCCAGGATATGGTTGCTTCGACAGCAACCAATCGAAGAAGCAAAATGTTACGATTGAAATACAAACGTGTGTTCAAATGTGTGTTGTTTGTAGTCGTCATGTATGTTATAGTGCGGTGGATGGAAAACGAAGAAGACGAGGACTATTGGTTCTATGACGTAAGCAAACTTGTTTTAACTTGTGTACATATTTTAGTACAAAATTGATTTTTTTTTCTGTGGCTCCGTGTAGGGGTGCGACACGGATAGGTTAGGTTCGAAAGAGACGAAAGACAGACGTTGATTTATTTTGATTACGACCGGCTTTACCAAATTGCCGGATAACTAGATTAGGCAAGTAAACATTATCGTTTCAAATCAATTTTGAATATTGATTGAATGGCGCTCTTTAGTAAAAAGTCTAATATAACTGAATGGCAAAATTTGGGTTGGAGTGTAGCCTTAGGGGCGCTAAGGCGCGGGAATTTTTTCTTTTTTTCCAAACGTTTTCGTTCCAAAAATTTTTTTAACCAAAAACATTTTTTTTCGTTTTCTTTGCTTCTCATAGCGCCCCTAAGGATATACTCCAACTCCTAAAAATCCGCCCCTAAGGCTATCCACAGACCAAAATTTGCTTGTTGTCTGTGACACATATACGATGACGGTCAACAACTTTTAATATTGTTATTTGGTTTTTAAATTACGTTTTTTTGGTCAACAAACATGTTTATGACGTTAGTAATTTAATCAACATAATCATTTAGATCTGGTTTTTCCTTTATTCATGTTTAGCATTCGGTCAGCTGTAGCGTTTAGCGGAAGTTTTAAATTTAATTCGGTGCTTTCGTGATGTTTTAGAAATGACTAGCTTTTATATTTAATTTAGATTATGTCGTTACTTCCTTGCTAAAGATGCATGCGAGTCTTTGAATAAATTATTGACTTCCGCTAGTCAAGGTTATTATATATATTGAAATAATTTTATTATGTATAGTTACTATTCTTGATTTTATCCACGTGTAAAGTATGGCAAAGAAAATTATTACTTACCTACTTGTGCTTATTTTTGTACAATATTTTATACTAAAAAATAAGTGGCATAACAAATTAAAGTGGTAATTGTACCAATTGTATTGGTTTCAGAAAGAGTGGGCACATTTCAATATGTTCATACTTTTATGGTTATTTAACAGCCTCCCCTTCTACCAGATTTGAAAGGGTTCTAATTTGATTAGATTGAGCTAGTTTGTAAATTTCTTTCTATATGCGATTTTGGATAAAGTTGTTTTTTAATCTATTTGTATCAAAGAGCGGCAAGTTTTTAAAAGTCATTTACGTCGTATATTTTCATAAATATATTAATGTAATTCAATTTTAATTAATAATTTGTTTTATAACTCTAATGCAAAATTTCTCTCTCATTTAATATAATGTTTTGCTGTAAGAAAATCCAATGATGGGTTAAGCTCGGCTGTTATAAGCCATCTTATTTTACTATATAAAAATTTGTCTGTACAATAAATAATTGACAAACATTGAAACAGTCTGTCCCATTTATAATGATACATTAGTTAAGAACTCGTTTACGTTAATAATAATTAAATTATAAATGATTACGTATATAAAGTAAGATATTATACAGTAATTAGTTATAAAATCATGAGTGGTAATGATTCCGGTATGAGACTTGTAGTAGCTGTAACATAATTAGTGTTTAGAAATAGCTTGAATAATATTAAGAAATAATCACGAACGAACGGTGGATTCCTACTCACGATATTCTATATTAATGCTATGTCGTTAGTTCGAGATTTATTTACCTTATTATGTCTATAATACCATGGTATAGTTCGCTTTTTAATCCGAGATCACGATTTGACAATTTAAAACGTCAAACTCCAGAAAATTGGGAACATATTTCTAGAGTGTGACAATCTGAGTTGTCAAATTGTAGTCTAGAATTAAAAAACGAACTATAGTGCGGTGAAATTGTCCTTTTCCAGAATCTTGATTAAATGTGCAAGGTTTTCTATAGATGTACTTTTTTATATAAGTATTTTTAATATGTGCCTAGGTCACTATGCCTAGGACATTATGGAAGGCAAAGTTCACGTCAAATAGCAAATTTTCAGAGGTATTTACTGAATTGCTCTCACACAAATTTATGTTTTAATTTCTATAGAAGCCTAGATAATGTCCACAAGATATTTGTGTAGGTATCACAAATATCTGGAGGAAGATAATAATAATAATATTACCATACTAGCTTTTGCCCGCGGCTTCGCCCGCGTACATAAAATATAGCCTATGTCACTCAGGAGTAAAGCAGCTTTCTATTATTGCTAAAATTTCTCCAATCGGACCAGTAGTTCTAGAGATTACCTCCTACAAACAAAAAAATAAAAAAACAAACTTTACCTCTTTATTATTAATATAATAATATTACCATATGACCAACCGCTGGATTAAAATTAAAACATGATGTAAATTAGTGGGCTCGAGAAAAAAAAGCGAATCTGACCCTAATTTACGATTTCAAACGTGTATAATATGTACGCAATTATGTCACAGAAATATTTGAAAGTAAAAATAGTTTAGCTTCTTTCTCATTAGTCTGACCAAAAATAAAATCCTAACTAATATTATAAATAAGAAAGTAACTCTGTCTGTCTGCAACGCAATCACGCCTAAACCACTGAACCGATTTCAACGAAATTTGGTACAGATATAGTTTAGAGCCTGAGAAAGGACATAGGCTGGTTTTTATCTCGATATACCCACGGGATCAGGGTTGACGCGGGGGAAACCGCGGGCAATAGCTAGTATTGAATAGTTAGAATGTAAATATTTTAACTTGAGCACTTTTTTTTTAACTTACAGTCTGTACCTCCTCCCCGCGTCTGCATCATCGGGGCTGGCTACTCTGGTCTGGGCACCGCCCGGTACATGAAGGAGTATGGCGTCAACTTCACAGTCTTCGAGGCCTCTCGCTACATCGGAGGCACCTGGAGGTTCGACCCTCACGTCGGCGTGGATGAGGATGGACTTCCTCTCTTCACTAGCATGTATAAGAACTTGAGGTAAGCATTCATTTTTAATCTTTGAAATCGAGTTTACTACTGAGGTACGCATCGGAAACGCATCTATGCATCGGAAACATGGACACTGCGTGAATCCGAGAGGAAGAAAGTTGACGCGTTGGAGATGTGGTGCTGGAGACGGATGCTAGGAGTATCATGGACAGAGTTTCGTACGAACGACTCCATATTGAAAGAACTCTGCATCAGACGGCGCCTATCGTCCACAGTGCAATCGCGCATTTTGACTTTCTTCGGCCATGTATCGCGGCGTGGTAATGACTCCATAGAACGTCTCGTAGTGCAGGGCAAGGTTGAGGGCACCAGGCCACGTGGTAGATCACCAATGAGATGGACAGACCAGATCAAGGCCGCAACTAAGTGCTCGGTCTACGAATGCACCCGGAAAGCTGCAGTCCGCAATGAATGGCGCCGCATGACCAAGAAAATAACTCATCGTGATCCAGAGTGATGACCACGACCACTCTGACAAGAGTGTACCGACTGAGAAGAAGAAGAAGAACTGAGGTACGAAGAGGACCTAGCGTCCGAGCTCGGGCCACGGAGAATTTCTGAAAAGGAGACTGTGGTTTTAGAACACAAAGGGCTACTAAAAGACAGATATCGTTACAGTCAGTAAAAGTCTCCCATTCGACCTGAGAGCGGAAGTCATTGAATGATTTCCCAGTTAAACAAAAACCCTTTGATTATAACCAAGTCATATCCTCCAACACAACTCCACATCGAATCATCAAATTGCTGCTTGTGTTATCAAGGGCTTTTTGTGCGTTGTCATGGCGACAGGGTCGAGGTGAGGACCTGCTCAGTGACTTGGCATGTAGGCCTAAGGCCCTTCACCCACGACGAGTTTTTGTAGCGATGCTGTAGCGCGTTTGCATCGATACAGTCGCGATGCTGTATCGCGTTCGCATCGATAAATAAAGTCGCGATGCTGTAGCGCGTTCGCATCGATACAGTCGCGATGCTGTAGCGCGTTCGCATCGATAAAGTCGAGATGCTGTATCGCGTTCGCATCGATAAAGTCGCGATGCTGTAGCGCGGACGCATCGATACAGTCGCGATGCTGTAGCGCGTTCGCATCGATTCAGTCGCGATGCTGTAGCCTGTTGGCATTTTTTAAATAGCGAGTGTAAATTGTGAAAAAAGCGTAGTCGTGGGCTTAAGGAAACAGTAAAACCTTTTTGGCATTGACGGTCAATGCTAGTGTACTTGACAATGTGTCTTTATAATATATGTATACTTATTATGATATAACTTTAAAAAGATAGAGGTTAAGCAAAGTCAAATAAAGAAGGCTAATATTTATTTAAGGTCTTGAGTTAGCGTCATTTTGTGTTTACCTAGCCTTCTTTAGTCACACTAATAATATAAAGGCGAAAGGTTGTGTGTGTTTGTTATTTCTTCACGCTCGAACAGGTAAACGGGTTTTGACGAAGCTTGGTATATGGGTAGACCATGGTAAATGATATCTATACTTACACATTTTACAAAAAAAAATTAAAACAATTATTGTACTCGTCAATTTAAACTAGATGAGGCCGGTGTTTCCTAGCTAACTAACCTGAGAAAAAACATCAAACAAATTTAGGGGTCAAAGTATATGATAAACTGACTGGCTGACATATCAATGCACAGCCGAAACGACTGAGACTTCCTAGTCTCAGTAGTTTTGGCCGTGCCTTGTGCAAAATTTGCACAAAGCTTCCTTTTATGACGTAGGCGAACATTAAGAAAGGATTTTCCAAAATGCACCCTAAAGGGATGAAACGGAGGTCAAAAGTTTGTATAGAGAAACCTACTTACACGCAGGTGAAGCCGGTGGCAGAAAGCTAGTAAAAAAATAAAATTAAAACTAGTTATATGATATATATATATATGATATATATGTCCACAACTATCACACAACGCCATCTAGTCCCATGCTAAGCAGAGCACACATACATATTATAGATAAATTACACCTAGACACAACAAATGATCGTGCTCATCACACAAACATTTGTCCTGGGTGGGAATCGAACCCACGACCTCCCGCATAGCAGTCAGGGTCACTAACTACTAGACTGACAGGCCAGTCAAATCGTAAGTCGAGTTATAAGGAGATCTATGACAGTAGACGTTTTTCGGCTGAAATTATGATGACGATAAAGATATCAGTATCTTAAAAAGTGAATCCTTTCGCAGAAGGCACTTAGCTGTTATTTACAACGTTCAACTGTTGATTTCAAAATAGATTCACATTTTTCTCACGCCTAACAATGGGATCTTAGTACAACACCTGACTAACCACAATTCGGTATATTTAGCAACGAATGCGCTAAGTACTCAACAACATATGATTGCGCTACGTTTGCGAGTTCGAGAGAAACCAGGATATTAGATAATCGTATTTTTAAAGAAAACCGGTCCATTATGAAATAAGTTCACTGTGACCAATATGAGTACCAGTTTCAAGATACCTGCTTCAATTGATTGCCGCACGTGTGGCACAAAAGGTATCTATCTTTTATTTTAGGTGGAAAATTATCCAATGAAACCTCGCGCCCCTTGGCGGAGCGTGAGTGTCAGACTTTTCCTGGCTAAAAACCCATTCCAGTTCCTTCGTTACCTCACCGATTTGTGGCTCACAATCGAAATGGAGGGCTGCGTGGAATGGAACCATATTATAGCAGTGGTTCAACTTATTTGCCTGGTACCTACTAATCTAACTTAAGCCTAATTTCCTACAAAATCGTTCAGACGTATGAGAGTTAAGAAGTAACAAACATACACATATGCTCACAAACATTCACCTTAATAATATTAATGTAAGAAGACGTTGACTTAGAAATAGTTTATTATCAAAGAAACCTTTATATCCTAAAAGTAATTAAATAGGAAAACCTCATAAAAATATGAATAAAAACAACTCATTTAAATACGATTCTAACTGTTGTTATTATAATGAAATTGAAGGACACTTTTTGTTTTTAAATGCTTAGTTAGTTGTTAACCGTGTTAACAACTAACGGATATACAAAGGTCTATAATATACTAAATATTAATATAGAATATACAAAAGCAACTAAAGGTAATAAAATAAATTAACGAGCTCATTTTGTTAGAACTTAAAGGTCATGAACAAAGTAACATAATGTACAAAATAGCACGTTCTTCTTAATTAAACTGCAATGTTAAGGCCGCCATCCCACTGCACTCGTATTTACGTGTGTTGGCACTTCTAAGCGAAGCGACTTGATCGATGTGAGTTTCTAGTGGTAAAGTGCCAACATTAAGGTTTTGATAGACTTGAGCATTCACTTGTAACAGAACATCGAGCATTTGCCGTTTTTATATTTGTTGAACTGAACAACGAGCCGAGCCAAACATTGCTATGAACGTTTTCAAGGGCATTCTAGTGAACGCGGCTCTAGTCAGATAGAGCATAGGCCAAGCCCGAATCGAACGCTTGAAGTGAGCTTTTTTGAGATTTGTAAGTTGATCACTAGGCCTAGATTATGATTATTTTTATTGTGCTTTTGGGTACAATATTGATTGGTCTACACTTTCCTTACATAATTGTATCAATACTGTAATTTCGGAATATAATAAAAATAGTAACTAAAGAGTTTCTTGCCAGTTCTTTTCCATAGGAAAATACCAATTTGGAACCCTGCATTAGCTTCTGACGTTTTATAAGTGCACATATAGGCCTATGTGAAATAAAACCTATTTTTATTTTGAAGCTTCTCTAGTGCATATCCACCTTTAGCTGCACCAATAAAGCTCTTTGTTCTTATAGAGGTCGTTTTTTTTTTGAGGTGTGAAATAATCAAGTACATTTTCACATAGTCTGCGTCGAGGGACAGCGCGTGTCAGACTTTTTCTGACTAAAGCTCTAGATAGACGGACCGCATTTCAAGTGCAATCCAACTGCAAACAGTTGACACGACTGCAATAGGACTGCAAACCAAACTTGCAGTCAAATTGCAGTTGACTGCACCCAGTCTAGACCCTGGCCCACTTGAGGTTTGTCCTTTGATTTCCAGAGCCGTAGTACTCTTTAAATGTTCCCACAACTATAGCAAAATCTTTGCGTAGAGACAAGATAGCCACCTACTCGTATGAGATTAATCCGAGGTGCGATTATTATCTACTGCTAGCCGTAACATGGTACTTTGGTTTTTCCGAAATTTCTTGTAATTTCAATTATTTTATTGGGTGGGGATTTATCAAATGATTTCACCGGTTTGGAGTGGCCGTATCAGAGTTTTACCCACTAAAGCCCACCCGCGCTTCTTCAGTTACGCTTTTCGAACAATTCTGCAGCCAAAAAGTTTAAAGCTTTCGAACAAGTTTTGGAATGAAAGCGACTGAACTCAACATTCTTGTTGGATCTGATTATGCAATAAACTGTTCTTATGAAGCCTACCCTAAAACCCTATAATAAAATAAAAAAAACTAGGTAATTTTGGTATAAATACTCACGAAGTCACGATTTCAAAAATAATTTCGGAAGTATTTTTCTAGTTTTGTTTTATCTTTTTGACACCGATTTCCGAAAGTTATTTTACACTTTTTAGTTCCTTTTTGACAACGGTTGTTGTTTTTTATTTCTTGGTTTTAGGTCAGATTCTTAATATTAATATTTAACAAATTAATAGAAGGTCGAAATCCCAAATTGAGGAAAAAAACAAAAAAATCCTTTAAAGATCAATGATGTGAAATGACGCAAACTAAATGTTCAGTCACGAATATTTTTCGGCATAATTAATTAAAATAGACGATTAACGTAAAACCTAACGTTGCAACACAAGTCTAATTAAATAAGTTTGTTTGTTTTGGGACAAGGGCAGGAAGGCGATGTCGTAAATAATAGGAATAATTAATAAATGTTGCAAGAATAAGTCTATCTGTTTGCCAAATAATACGACGTGATGTCACAAAAGGCCAATCGATCCTATTCTCATAGATATCCTTATTCAAAAACCTTTAAAGTATTTCATAAAGCTTTCTGAGTTACTCTATACTATTAAAGTATTGACATGTAAGTAAGTGTACGATATGTTTCAGGACAAACACTCCGCGCCAGACGATGGAGTACTCCGGGTTCCCGTTCCCCGAGGACACTCCGTCGTACCCTACGGGACCCTGCTTCTACAAGTACTTGCAGTACTTCGCCAAACATTTCGAGTTGCTCAACAATATTCAAGTAAGTTTTCTTCTTCTTGATCGTAGAACTGTAAAACTCACGAGACAGGATTAATTCCTAGTGTGGGGCAACGTGTTTAAAAACCAGAATTTAAAAAAAAATGTTACAGGACTTTCAAATTAGGTACGGATACTTTTTTATTATGATTACGAGCCCTGATGGTCCCATTGCGGGGCAAAAGGCCCCATTCTAACCAATCTCCCAAGCTTCTATTTTTCCAATTAAGGAACAGATTCAGGTCATCACACCATCTCGTTCGCGGTCTATAGCGGTCCCGTGTTAATGTATCAAGGCAATAGTCCTGTGTTTCAAGGGCACACGGATGATCTAGCATACAACAACATGTCCTGTTCAACACTCTTAAGTTAGGAAGCCATATCAATGATTAGCAAAAAGAAAATTTGAAAGAAAAAGGCTCGTACTTTAAGGTTGTGGGTTTTCCAATTCCTATTTTCCAAAAATGTGTCATCTCAGCTTTGTGTCCTTCTAGTTATTGAGAAACAGAACGTTCGCTAGTCGATATGCAAATTGTAAGGCAAGACTTTAACTGTATGGAATGGTTTTAGAATGTTTAATACCTAAGCTAACGTAAGAATTGGCGAGAATATAGTCGATTGCACTCTAGCCACCATCATATTAAGATTTCGCAATATTTAGTAATCTGCGCGCCAGTCTAATAACCCTGCCATTACCTTTCCTTGAAAATATGCTATCTTAGGAAACAGTTTTGGCATCATACATAGCATGAGGAAAAATAAGAATATGATTAGTCTAATATTTTAAAACTGTCTTCACATAATGACAGCTTCGGGTCGACGCGCGACGATGAAGTTCACTGTTGATCCGAGGCCTTTCGATTCGTTCAAGACAGCCGGTGGTATTACAAGAAATACAGACTTTTGGCTCCTAAATTATAACGAACCGGGGCTGCCCTGAAGCGGCTCCTGCTGGAGCCTCTCAGTGATCAGTTGCGGCGACCTCTCGTGCTGGCCCATTGTCCAAAGCGAGGGGGAATGACAGACGGTCGCCTCCTTCTGCAAAGCAGTAACGCTAGCGAAGGAGGCGACCGCACACGTAAGGGATACCCCGACCCCTACTTCTAGTTACTGTAGACATAGACTTGTTGACAACGAGTATTGGTTACCTCGCCATCCAGCTGACCATCCTAAACGAGCCCATCATTAACGGTGCGTAGTGTTCCGTGAACACTCAAAATGAGGTCAGCATTACTATAGAGGCCCAGCAGAGCCGGAGCCAACTGGGACCATGGGTTGGCTTCCAAAAGGGAAACTCGGGGTCCTGATGGTATGTAAGGCAAAGAAGGAATGCAGGAGTGGCTTTTAGTCAGTAAAAGTCTGACATGAAGAGTGGGAAAAGTCATTGGATGATTTCCCACCTAAAAAAAGCTCTCAGCAGTCGTGCTTGCGACTTGCGACCATGAGACTCGCAACATAGCAGTTAAAACGAGATAATTGATTTACTTGACATTCAACTATAATTGATAACCTAGAATATTTTTTAAAATTGTAGACAGGCTCGCGTTTGACCACAATCGCACCTGATGGTAAGCGATGATGTGGTCGACGATGGAGCACGCAATTTTTAGTCATTAGCTATCAAACAGAACTTGGATCCAACCTTAGCACACTATGAATATCATTACATAGTAAGTATAAAACAAAGTCGCTGTCTATCCCTATGCTTAGATCTTTAAAACTACGCAACGGATTTTGATGCGGTTTTTTAATAGATAGAGTGATCAAAGAGGATAGTTTATGTGTATAATACGTACATAATATATTGCACTGCACTAATATAATCACGTAATATAATCTATTCGAGTTTTTATATTGTGTAATAGTAGTGAGAGAATGTTGTAAGGTGTGATGTTGGGAATAATTTCGATTCAGCTGGCATTTGGGTCACATGTGGCTGAGGACAGGTTTCGCATACACAATTTGAGATGTTCTTATGAAATTCAACCTTTGGTCAACTTGTCAGTGGATATTAGATAATGTGTGTTTTTATACAATACAACGATTAACAGCCGTCTTTATAGAGAAGTAATTACTTCTTGCTAAGTAATTTCTTATTAAGTCGTTACTTGAGGTTAGAAATCTTATTTTTTTTTTATATAGTAGGTATTTAAATTGTTACTTAATTAGTAACTTTTGCTCAAGTTATTAGTTTTACTTGTTTATAAATAAGAGTGTAAATAGTTTCTTTTAGTGGCTTCGCTGGGATGAAAATAGAAAAGTATCTCAGAAAAATATTTTGAACATTATACAGTTTCCAGACCAAACGGACTGTTAAGATTAAAGGACGATCGCTATTATGGTCCAACTTATATGTATATCGCGTATTAAAACATATTTTCTCTTATCTATTTACAAATCCTTTATATTACAAGCCTTCATTCTATTATTAAAAAAGTTACCAAGAACGTAGTGAGATTAAAAGGGAAGAGAAATCTTTTGTTGGCTAACTAATGTCAAAGGCTTGCATAAGAACTATCGTGTGAATGAAGTCGGCACAACGCGCAGTGGTCATAAGGAACTAACTTATGGATAGGGTTGCCACGCAAACTATATCATACCGCATTATAGGTACTATATTATAAACTAGCTGACTTGGCTCGGCAAACGTTGTGCCTTAAAAATTAACAAAGAAAAAAAAAGAGGTGTGTAGGAAGATAAAAAAGCCTACGACCTAATACGATAACACAGGCAAACTTAAGCCATAATAAGCACAAGAGCAGCAAATTACTACTATTTACTCAATTATTTATTTGGCTTTGTTTTTAAGGAGTTGTCAGCAAACTGTAGGAGGTCACAGGGTCGAAGCCTACAGAGGCCATGGACCGATTTCTCAAAAGAAGGGCTAAGAAGGATGGGGGTGGGTTTTTAGTTAGAAAACATCGGACACTATCTCCTGCCTCTTGCCTACCGAAAGAGGTTTTGTTCACTATTGGTCATTTTCAAAAGTTGTAATTAGTAATGGAAAATTAAAAATTAGAATTATTCTCTTCTTCTTTCTTTTATTTCTTTCTTTCTTTTTACAAGCTTTTATTTAGTTTCACCTGTCCCGTTGTCTGTCGTTCTGTAATCAAATCTTGCAACTTAAATTTGATCCACTTCCCGGTTTCCGATTGAGCTGAAATTTGGTATACACGTTTAGTTCGGATGACAATGCAATATTATGATGACATGGAGCTGATCTGATGATGGAATCGCGAGGTAGCCATAGGAACTCTGTAATTAAACGGCACAACCACGTCGAGTTTGGGCTCGTGTGAATCGTCTTGACGAGTTTTATTTATATAAGTATAGACCACCGCTATAAAAGCTTGTTATGAAAAAAAAATTTTTCATTGAAAACTTGTTTTTAAATGTTTTTTAAAGTGAAACAACCCTAGTTACAACCGTGTTTATTCTTGATTCAAATTAGGTAACAAAATAGTTGACTATTATCATTATGGGATTTAATTATATATTAGATAGGACATTTTTAATTAGTGTCAAGTACTAATTAAAAATGTGATGCGTAAACTTCGTAACATCCTATTTAAGTAACTGGTTTATGTATATTTAATTTCTTTAAACGACGTAGTTAAAACGTTCTTAAGTGCAGTAGGTCAAATGTAAGTTTTAATATCTAAACTAGTAAAAGCTGGCCTCTGATTTTGTCAAAACTCTTTACTGAGATAGGTCAACTTAAGGACAAAATGTTTCTTATTTAGTTTACACCTACTATTTAACTCTCTATATTCTAAATTTTTACTTACATTAAAAGTTGAATTTACAAAAAATCTCTTTAGTACTCGCCTACGTCATAAAAGGATGCCTTGTCCAATATTATACATGTTCCCAGGCCCTGTAGGTTCGGGTGCGCGTTGATTTGTCAGTCAGTTTCTACCTTCATACAATACTAGCTTCTGCCAGCTGCTTTGCCCGCGTGAAAGTAAGTTTCGCCTTACAAATTTTGAGCCCCAACATATGAAGTGAATTTTGGACCCCATTATATAATGGGTAAAATTCGCTTTAAAAAAAGGATTTTTAATGATCATCTACATCACAAAAGGAAATCTTGCGCTAACATCACACGCTCCGAGGCCCAGTAGTTTCAGCTGTGAGTTGATATCAGACAATAGATATTGTAAAGCTAGTCTATCTGTATAGAAAAGGAGCTCCAATTCTATACAGATAAACTAACTTTTTCGCACAAACTTTGGACACGCATTTCATCCCTTTAGGGAGAGAATTTTAGAAAATCTTTTCTTAATATTCGTCTACGTCATAAAAGGAAGCCCTGTGAAAAATTTCACTCTCCTAGTCCCAGTAGTTTGGCTAGGCTGTACGTTGATATGTCAGTCAGTTAGTTTCTCCTTTTATTTAAAGGTATAGATAAACCAGATTTCCAAGCAATGCATTGTAACTAAAGATGATTCCCACACGAGTCACCGATTTCTTAATGAGTTTAACAATACCTGATTGCGTGATTCTAAACTATAAAACGAGGAAGACAAACCAGTTCACATGCCCTTAAATAAGCGTAACTACGTCCATAAATAATTGTAGAATATGATCAGGATGTACGGCTGTAGACAATTTTGTTCATTGCCAATAACAAGCTCGCTGACGTGACGAGAAACCTGTATATATCATGTTTTATTTGTTGTTTATCGTTCACACCATTTAGTTGATGAATAATTCATACATTTTCATAGATATGGTAGGACATGCCAGGATGAATACTAAGGGAACGTGGGATAGATGTCCCTAAGGCTATTGTCGTTACTTACATTGTCTACTACCAACTCAATGAAGCACTTCGACAAACCAATCGAACTCATGCACATAACTTTATGTCTATTAGACCTTTTGAGAACATCAGTCTTGATATCGTAAGTCGAACCCGAAGCAAATGAATTAAAATCGAAATATGTACTTACCCTTCAAGATTTAAACGTTTGCGTATGTCAAATCGTGTGAGAAAAAATAGTTTTTCAATAAATATTCACTTATTCGAAAACTCGTTCTTATCCCTACCGCTTTTAGGCATGCGATTAACTGTTTTCCTCACTAGTGCAGAAAAGTGCAGCTTTCGCAATTGATTATATTTATTTGATTAAATAATTTGGGTGCTAAGCGACTTCCATAAGTCTTCAGCCTATCCCCGTTTAAATAAAAAAAAATAAGTATTATAAATAAATTAGTTAGTGAATTTACTTCTTAGCGTTTCAACAATCTGGCCAATTTTAGTTGGCCATATCTTACTTCATGAAGTGATCAATTTCCATGATCTGGCTACGACAGGTACACGAAGAATTTTGTCACGGCTGTACTCAGCATCACAACGCCCTCGCCTCTGGCTCGGGTACTTCAATTTTGTTTAAGTTGCCCATAGCTTATTGCAATATACCCATTGTGACACCCTATTAATTTTAAGTTCCTATTGTTGTTTTTGGGTGTGCAATTTTACTAATATTATAAATGCGAAAGTTACGATGTTTGGATGTTTGTTAATCAATCACGCCAAAACGGCTGGACGGATCTGGATGAAATTTGGCACAGGCATAGGATACACTCCGGAATAGGACATAGGTTACTTTTTATCCCGGAAACCCCAACCCCAAACCAAATACCACGCGGGCGAAGCCGCGGGCAAAAGCTAGTAAAGAATATATCTATCTTTTGTCTCCAGGCGCCTGTTCTCGCAGAAACTTCAACACTACCAAATAATCTAAAACGTTGCCTTTTCAATTTCAGCTTCAAAGCTACGTCAACCTAGTCAGATGGGCGAACGACCACTGGGAGGTGACGTACACGAAGACTGACACCGGGGAGAAGATGACCGAGGTGTGTGACTTTATGGTCATCGCCAGCGGCGAGTTCAGCAGCCCTGTCATACCTGACATCGATCAGCTCGCGACATTCCAAGGTATGTTCCCTAAAGTTATGACTGGATCATCATCATTATCATTATGTCAGCCGAACGACGCCCACTACTGGACATAGGCCTCCCCCAAGGATCTCCAAAACGATCGGTCCTGTGCTGTCCGCACCCAGCGGCTTCCGCACCAGATCGTTGGTCCTCCTTGTAGGGGGGCCTGCCCACGGAGCGTCGTCTGGTACGCGGTCGTCGATGACTGGAAAGATGATGAATTTAGTTTAACAGTTACATCGTTATACAGGGTGACTGGTAGTGACCGATACATAAAATTGTGATTGTAGTCATGATCGCAAACAACTTTTACTACGGAACCAAACCTGCGATCTCCACAAAAAATATCTGCTAATCAGTACGGTTTATGTACGCCTAACTGGTCTTGTAGAGAAAGTCTTTCATTGGGATAATTGTAGGAGGAAGAAACGAAAAGAAAAAAAAATATGTTATTTCTTTCAATCCTTTTCAAAACTGCTTCGTAACGTACGTAAAACATCCATGGTTTCTACAATCTATATATACTTTCGTACCTAAGTGTTCCATCCGTTCTTACATTGATAAATGTGTCTTAGATAGGCAATACAACCTGTGTGTCATCGCATTCTTTCGCCTTACGGGATTGGCGGGATTCCATGCACTCCATATTGCAAATACGACCTTGTCTGTTCCGCTTTAGCAAGTATTTACTCGTAAACTGCATCAAGCAGATAATATGACTGTTTTGCACTCAAACAAAACAGGTATTATGTGTTGAATAAGACACACAGCATTGTTAGAAGAAGCTGATGTAAACCTGCCTTAAATTACTTATTTATGGTTAAAAACTTACCAAATTGTCCATGGTTTTATACCTGTCTCGCTCTTTCACCAGCGTGCGTCCTGTTTCCTCTAGAAAAGGATGCCTGACACGGAGCTGTCAATGTCATAGAGTCTTCAACTCACCAGCAAGAGACTTGCTGTAATGCTGTGTGTCTTATTCAACACATAATACCTGTTTTGTTTGAGTGCAAAACAGTCATATTATGTGCTTTTCTAAGACACACAGCATTGTTAGAAGACCTGTTTGGTATCTGCTGGTGGTAAACACAAACGCTATGATGAATTAATTATAATACTGTTCTGGAACATAGATTAATCAATTTTATTATACTTACTATATACAAGCAAAATTGTAACATAAGAAAGTAACACTTCTTGTTGGTGACTTCTTCGTGTATCAACTACTTAAACAATAGAGATACATGAAAATAACTGTTAATAAAAGCCTTTATACTTCAAAAAAATAATACACATTTTATCTAACCAATGTTAGAAAAATCTAACTGTAGTTATTATGATCAATTTTGTCTTACCGGACTACAATAAAATTCAGAAATGTGTTAATAATTTTCTTGAACAGATTTCTCTCCAACCAATTTTGGGAGTTGAGTATCAATATTAGCATCTTCAAAATAAAATACTATATATCCACCATACAATCATTGTTGTTGAAGCAATTTATTATTTCTTTTAGATAAATAAACTTGTAACAGCCCTGTCTGTGCTTCTTGTATGGAATATATTATGTAATAGGACAGATACTATGGTCTGGGTGTTTCTGTAACACTCTTTGGTCTGGATGTTTCCACAACACTATGGTCTGGGTGTTTCCGCAACACTTCGTCGGTCTGGATGTTTCCGCAACACTCAACCTGACTTTCTATGTGACCTTGAATAATGTCTAATAGTACAGACACAATGATCTCGGTATTGTATTGTATTTCGGGCTGGCAGCCGCAATTCCACGATCAAAACGCGTACCTTGCGTATGGTGGTCTGGGACACTCTGTGGTATAGATGTTTTGGCAACACTCTATCCTAGAATAATATGTCTTGTTAGACACAATGGTTTTGGTCTTTCCGCAAGACTCAACCTGCCTGTGTACCCTTGAATTTATTTATGAACCAAAACTTTTGGTTACAGGCTAATCTCATCTCCAGTAGAAATAAGATTACAGATTAAAGGAATAGCCCTCTTAATTTGTTTTCATTTTCAGAAACTAGTTTCTAATGTGAGATCATGGCTTCAACAACCCTGAGGCTAGCAATAGTATATATTAAAGCTGTCTATCCAGCCATTTCCAAATGGCAACCCTCAGTTTCCTTGTCTGTAGCCAGATAAATATTATGGGAGCGACCCATATTAGTTGTTTTTGTACTGCTGGTTTGGCAAATGAAATAGCTTTTACAACTAATGAATGAAAATGTGTTTTGAGATAAATACTGCTGATGTCGCATGTAAGTTGAGATAGCTGACTTATGAAGGAAGAACAAAGGTTCTATCAGCTAACCTGTCTCAAACACCAACTTTGAATCCTCAGATACTTTAGGATTGATCTTATTGATGTTACAACACTATAACCATCTTTTAATTGGAGCCTTATGTAATGTTAAAGTAGGTGTCCGTCAACTACTTTTTAATAGGTTCTGCTTCTCTACAGTCCAGTTAGGGACTTGATCGCCCCCCCCCCCCAATTTCAGGCAAGGGGGGTCAACTCTTTAACTTGTGCCTGTGTAAGGGTAGTTGCCTGTGTTCCAATCTATTGAGACCTTCCGCAAGTGCTCTATTGGAAGTGGCTTTCCCAGCCACAATGTAGACAATGTAGCCATGTGAGTGGCTCTCACTTCCTAGCCGGGTAGTCAAAAGCATATGGTCTTTGTGGCATTATTAGGATCAACAATCCTTTTGCACTGTTTATAAGAGTTGGACTCTTGGTATTAAGCTGGGTGGGGGAATGCCCAGCCCAGCTGATAATAGCCCCATTTCCGGCTGCAAGTTTAGCAGAAATCTGCGTACCAGCTCTCGGAATGTAATGTTACAAACATTATGCACAACATAGATCATACAATGAACATTGTACAAATAAATAAGTACTTTCGTATGACAGCCGTTTCATTTGTTGCAGAAAAGGTCTACATCTGGGACACCCCATATTCAGAACGAACATAGCCTCCGTGGCTTGGGGTAGAAAATGCCACTCTGGTACTTTGCGATCCCTTGACAGGCGATTCGCAATCAGTTTTACCTCCCCGAGAGGTAAGTGGCTGAGAGAGTTAAATGTAACTACTCTGTAAGTTTAAGTTACCTGGTTGTTAGCCTTAGTAGTGTAAGGGTATGTGACCCTCCCCCTCGTTTTTGAGGTGTGCAACAAGAGTCCTGTAATTGGACTGAATGAGTTGTGTGTACCTTCTAAATCAATCTTCATCCGCTGAAGGAAGTTTATTCACAACAAACATTGCGCATATCATCAAACAAGAAATGTCTCTATTAAACAGTATATAGATATATATAGATGTATATAGATATGAGACATGTTGGTGCAAAAAAGGCCTGTGCTCAGCAAAATGCCCGGGCTTGTGTATTTGACAGAGCCACAGTGCTGATTTCCAGTACCAGCTGATTATGGCCAGCTGACTTTTTATAAATACAACATACATTCCTTTTATATTTGAATGCCACAGTTTTTGGAATGGAGTCCATCTTCCCGTTAGATAGCTCTTGTTTCAGTGGGCTATGCACCCTGAGTCTGCCATCTCCATGGTCAAGAAGTGAATCACACTTTACTTGACTATTGATATTGAACTATAATCTATGGCTCTCAACTACCATTTTTGGTCTTGTTGAGCAGGCAGATAAAGGTTTACAAACTTCAGCAAACCTGATAAACTTTAATTTTCTCACAGAAACAGTTTCTATTGGACATTATATACATTATAATAACATTTTGGATATTTATAATTTTATTTTAATATTCTGTTAAGAAGAAGGGAGTTTTGCTCAGTTTTACTGAGTGTTCCATGGAAGGCCAAGATATTTAACTTCCAAAAAATAAAAAGACTTGTGATAATTCATATGCCATCCCATGGTTACCAATATTCTCAATGTTTCTGCAACCTGAGAAATCAGTACCGACTAACATATAATCCTGATTAACCAGGAACAAATTGGCCAAAAGGGTAATTATGCAGGAACTTCGCACTGGATTTCTGCAATTCAATTTGTTACTATGGCAAACATGCTGATTATGCCAAATGGAAAGGCCGTTAACTACAGCACTATCTTCACTGTAAATCACATGGAGGAACCTCCTGTGTGTCTGCAATTGGCAAGTGAAAATAAACCTGGATTTTTTCACTAATAAACATTCAACATGGAAAATCTCAATTAAGAATTGGAAATGACTGTCATGTCCTTAGTTGTTCAGGTTGCAAACTGTTTTAAAACCTGGTTGTCTAGATACCAAGGTTCTTTATAAATTGAACATGACCATATTGCTGAATTTAAATGAAATAATCTTTTGATCCTGGTTGTTACTATAAATGTACATTGTATACTCCTTTAGACATAACCCATTGAATGTTTTAGTTTGATAGTCACAAATATTTACTACTGAGATGTATTATTTGTTGTATATTTTTTTTTTTTTTTAAGTGTAATTGTGTACATATTGTGGGTCTTTTATATGTCCATGTTTTGTTTTAAACATAAGGTCAATTTAAAGTTTTTTAAGTCGGAGTATTAAACCAAAACTGAGCTGCACCTAAAAAGGCTGTAATGAGGTGCAAAGCATAAAGTCAATAAGGAATTTCTGACTAATATTATTTCCTGGTAGTGGATAATTTTGTAATATGGCTTCCAAAATTGGATTCCCAATTTCTTTTAAAATGCAGTCCGGGTCAGTCACAATCTGCACGGAAGTCCTGTAATCTTTTAAAAGTTGTATTTGTTCCAAAATATGGTTACACAACCTGACTGACAACTGTTATGTATGTATTAAAAATCTTGTTAGATTAACTGTTTGTTAACTTAATGACCTACAAACACAGGACTAGCAATGTGAGATTGTAGTTACATTATGGAATGTCTTTCCAAAAAGTAATATTAAATTTCTGACGGTTAACCAATTCTTGTAAACATTCTTTGTCAGTATTTGGAATTTTGTCAAACTTTATATTATGTTCACATCATGAGAACTTACACAATAAAGTTGTAGGATTTCTCAAAATTTAGATGTGGATAAATCCGGTTAGTTTCGTTAATTAAATAACTAGATATAAATCTCACTAGTTGAATAAGCGTCTCAAAACGCCGGTGCCGAACAAGTCTGAACTTGCCAGTATTTACGTGAAACTTTTTTATCTTTTGTTGCGTGGAGGTGAAACTATATCATCCTCATCCTCCGAGCATGAAGAAGATAATCCTGACAATGCCGGGTCATCGGGTCAGGTCTGATATCCGTCCGGAGTATCAACATTTAAACTTTGTTCACATCCGACACTCACCTGCCGAATTTCGTCCGGAGTCATTGTGAAAACACAAATCACTAACAATAAACACTCTCACGACTTAAATAAACGCTGTGTGCTAATCTAATACAATAAATTATTGTATTTAATCACTTTGGAAAATTTTGCGTGACTTCACGCGGCAAAATTTACAAACGCTATGACATTGACAGCTCCGTGTCAGGCATCCTTTTCTAGAGGAAACAGGACGCACGCTGGTGAAAGAGCGAGACAGGTATAAAACCATGGACAATTTGGTAAGTTTTTAACCATAAATAAGTAATTTAAGGCAGGTTTACATCAGCTTCTTCTAACAATGCTGTGTGTCTTAGAAAAGCACATAATATTTTCTTAGTGGTGTCAAAAACACACTAATATTATAAAGACGGAAGTTGGGGTAGGTTTTTTTTTATGGTAGGTGAAAATCATCTGAAGTGAAGTTGGGGTAGGTATGTTTGTTACTTCTACACCCTTTCTATACGTTCATACAACTAGCTGCCGCCCATCTAGCCAAGTTACTATCGTTTCGTTAATATTGAACACTTGGCCAGGCCTTTACGACGTCAGAACAAAGGAATTAGAGACGTGACCAATTTAAAGCGTTCGACGTTAACTTGGCTAGGGTTTGAAAGGATTACGATAAAAAGGGTACACCAGGTCTTGGAATAGCACATAAGATTTATTACGATGAAAAGGGTAGACTAGCAAGGTCTTAGAACAGCACACAAGATACCTTTTATACCGGGTGTATGTTCCATAGAGATAATTTTCGCGTCAGCTAATATCTAGTTACATATTTGAAGAAGAAAACAATGATTTTTACAGATTAATAAATATTATGTAAGAATTTATTGATTACTTTAAAAATTATATTCTTTTGATTTTGAAACTCAAACTATGCAGGCATGTATATTCGGAACCAATCAGTATAGATGTAAGCTAAAAAAATTCTCAAAATAAAATAATTAAAATTATTGATTTAGACGACAAAAGGACGGACGTTTTTAAACAAGAACTAAAACTAATAGACAAAATGGTCTAAAAAGAATTCGTTTTGTTTACCAATAGTTATTTAGAACGCCTTCGTTTTGTTGTCAATTTTCTTTTTATATTGGCTTGTTATGAAAATCAAATGAAGTCTTTTTGATATTAGCGAAAACGGGAAGTCCACCACTGCATTGACAGTATTGACAACTCTACGGGCCATTTCACCTCGTCGTTTATACACTTCTATGTCAGAAGGACTGGAACAATTTGTCTACTGCGATCTTCTTATCCGATTATAATTTAGGTGTCTTCAAGGTGTGAATAGGCTTTTAATAGACTGGCGATCAACGATTGTATCACTACTTACCGTCAGGTGGGATCGCAGCTAAGCTCTGCTCTATATCAAAAAAATCTCATCCTCTTTCAATCATTTCCTTATTGGTTTTGGATTATGACATATACTTAGTTCGTAATTTAAGAACTTGTTCCTGCAATGAAATGACTGGCCTCCAATTATTTCGTTTTTAGGATTCCGTTACTACCTTAAGAGGAAAAAACGGAACGGTCGTTTGTGTTGCAAAAAACGTGTATTTCGACACTCTCAAAGGAATTAAAATTCACGGGTATCTAGGTACTTCTTGTTGACACAGAACCCAGAAATTTGGTATGAAGTAAGGCCATAGCACAAGTAGGTATAGGAATATATCTGAAAACTGATTAGAGATTACACCATAAAAAAATATTGTTTTGATTCGGAAAAATGTTTGAAACTCGATTCGGGATTCTATTTACATTAAATTAGTACGGAACTCTCAGTGTGTGAGTTCAGCTCGCACTCGTCCATTTTTTTTTTATAAACCTGAACACAATAACCTTCCAGCAACTAATACGTTGGATAATAATTGTAGTTTCTTTTGTGTTCGTGTATCATTTTCCTGTACTTTGCAAGCTTGTTTTGTTGTCAGTCACGTTTCGTGGCAACTTCAAGGATATTTTATTGTGCTTGCTTACTATAATAAGTTTCTAGTCCCATAACTTTGAAGATAAAATTATATGAAATGGCTCTTTATTATTACCCATTCTACGTTTCAATATGTCATAAGTCTATTCACGTGATGATCTTTGTACAAAACCTATATTAAACAGGACCAGTGGCTCCAAGGTAGCGGCTCAAACTTACTAGTTGTAAGTCGTGGGTTCACACCCAGGCAGGTGATTTACTCTATGTAATTTGAAACAGAGAAGGAAGATCAGGAAATGTGGCATGTCCTAGAAATAAAAATTCCAAGACGTGTGACATCTACCGATCCTAGGGTTGCCGTCTCTAAAAGGAAAACAGGACAAGACGCGAAAAACCCCGGATTTTAGAGCCCGAAAGCCGGACATATCAACATGATCTTTTAAACAAATTCAATGTAATAAAAGACAGTTGGAAAAATTTCATAAATCACCTTTTTTATTCATTCATTATTTTAACAAAAATTTTGTTTTTTTAATTAATTTATTTTTTAAAACTTGGTCTACAAATGAAACCTTCCCCGGACGCTCCCCGGATGCCCTCTAAACTAGGACAAATCCGGGGAAACCCGGACGGATAGCAACCCTAACCGATCCGTACTGGGCCAGTGTTGTGGTTTATAGTCCAATCCCCTCTTCTAGAGTGTAAGGTTGAGTACCAGCAGAGGGATTATTATAAAATTAATTTGTATGTGGGACTGCAATCAAGAACTAGTTTAAACAAAAAAAAGCTATTGACAACATATCAAATTTTTATTGCAACAAAACTGTGTCCGCGGCGAAATTTCCCATCGTCAAAAATAGACTTCCATAAAAAATCTCACTACTTTCCTTACTTTCCATTGTCATTGTTTATTAGTAAATGACTTCAAGAATTGAATACTTTCAGGCAAAATTATGCACAGTCACGATTACAAAGATGCCGAAGCATTCCGGAATCGTCGCGTGCTTCTAGTGGGCGCAGGCGCGTCTGGACTAGACCTCGCCATGCAGCTGTCCAACGTGACTGCGAAGCTGTTCCACAGCCACCATCTCAACTACAACCAGCCTGACTTCTCCAAGGTCTACGTGAAGAAGCCTGACATTGACTCATTTACTCCGACCGGTGCCTTCTTTGTCGATGGTACCACTGAAGAGTTTGACGATGTTATATTTTGTACAGGTATATTTTTAATTAATTTATCTACATATTGTATTAAAAAAAAAAATGTTATGTCTCTCTATTGTATATCAGGCTTAAAAATTACTGCAGATTTTGATAATATCTTATTAATGATTACAGCAATTATTGTAGTGCTCTTGACAACAATTGATGCTCATCTAGATATGATAATTTAGAGATTTTTTTTTATATTTAAGATATTTTTTTTTGCAGTCTATTAGCCACTAGAATTTGTAGGTCTACGTTCCATATATCAATTTGCTGTAATTGTCAATATCAAGTCGGCAACGCTTATCAAGCCCTAAGCCTATTATATCAATTTACCCACATTATACATATCATTCAAAGCATGATTTCACCAATAATTTTATTTCCAGGCTACAATTATGCTCACCCGTTCCTCGACTACACTTCGGGAGTGACGGCATCACAGAAGTTCATCCTCCCCCTGTACCAGCAGACGGTGAACATCAAGCATCCCAGCATGACGTTTGTTGGAGTCTCCAAGAAAGTTATCAACAGGGTTATGGATGCTCAGGTCAGTTGATTAGGCCCCTCACCCACGGTGGCTTTTTGTAGCGATGCTATCTCGCGTTCGCATCGATACAGTCGCGATGTTGTAGCGTGTTGGCATCTTTTCTACGCACGGAACGCGCGACAGCATCGCTATAAAAAGTCGTCGTAGGCCTTAGTAGTACCTCTTTTGTGTCTACGTACTGGCCGAAATATCTAGACCGCTCCGAACTTCGAACAATTGGCTGCGCAGTAATTCTTTCTAAGAATCTTTATGGTCTTTAACTGGACGTCGTAAGGGACGATATGCGTGCTAATGGGCTTAAGGCAGAGGACGCAAAAGACCGAGCGAAGTGGAGACTACTAGGCGGGAAAGCGGACCCCGGGCACCGAGGTGAAAGCCAAGGTAGCAACCGGGACTTACGCTAGGCTGATGATGATGACCTATGTGCATAGTTCAGCATATTTTGACCGCACTGTACAAAATACGTTCTTGTAACATTCAATCATCTTTTTTGCGCGCTTGATAACAATTTCTCCTGCCCTCCCAGCCAAGTTACTACCGTTTCATTAAAATCGGCTAGGGGGGCTGATGGAAAGCGACGATGTACTTGAAGATAGAGCATGCTAACCTAGAAGTAGCCTATTCACTCTTGACTTAAGGAGTTCCATGTTATAGCTATCAGGAAATACAGGTCCCGGGTTTGTGATGAACGTGCCTGTCTATCACTAGGACATACCTAAGTCGATGGTAGCTAATGTAAATACTTTTTATTTTGTTTTTGTTCTACTTTTTATTTTGATTCGTTTATTTTTTGCTTTAAGATTGTGATTTTCGTGTGCCCTACACTGTGGCAAAATAAATTTATTTTCTTTCTTTCAATGTGTTCAAATGGAACAGGGCCAGTACGCTGCGGCGCTGGCGGCGGGCAAGTTCGAGCTGCCGTCCAAGGAGGAGATGCTGAGGAGCTGGCTGGAGCACGTGTACGCGCAGCAGGACCAGGGCATGAGGATCGTCGACGTCAATGTTATCAGCAATATGGTAACTGCATCCATTCTCAAATTAGCTTTGGTTCATTGTTTGTTTCACCAATTCTAAAACACTTTTTTATTGTTGTGATCTTTAGACATCCTCTACATTTTTTTCTGTTTACAAATCCATATTATAGTACGACCGTTCTAATTTTGCGAACTTTGGCGATTGTGCACTCGTACAAAAATAGAGGTTTAAAGAAAAATGGCAATAACAGTTGTTAACAGCAATAACAACAGTTAATGGTGTTTATTTTTTTGGACCAGTTCACAGAGCGAAACTTCAGGATTGCCAAGATAAAACGGCTGTACTGTACAATTTATTGAACGCCGTTTTGCTCGTCAAATCTAAGGAGTTTGTCCATCGTTCGTTCCGTTAGATGTTTATTAGTTTTATATAAAAATAACTTCGTATACGCCTATACTCACACTATTTCTATTATATTGTCCGTAATAACTTTGAATTATAAAACTATTTTTATTTTATGACGAGTCATACCTACTATTTTTAATAAAAAAATAAAATGTTCTATTACAGATCTGTCAAATAGTACTCCTTAGTTTTGACGGGCTCTAGCGCATTCTTAAAAAATAAGTACTTTACTAGCTTAATAAGTACCGTACAGCACCTGAAAGCAGTTGACATGTGATAAAATAAAGCAACAAACCTAGGAATATTTTCTACAGTCTACAGCAACTCATAATGATGTCCATCAAATGCATCCAAACTTCTTTCTAGTTCAATACTCTTTTTTATGCTAATTCCCTCCTCTTTATATTTCAGGATGACTATTTTGGAAACTTAACAGCAGAAGCTGACGTCACTCCCGCTCCTCCAGTTTTGACCAAGATCGCTCGTTTCAACGGAAGGAACCGGCTAGAAGACTTGCTGAACTACCGTGATTACGACTACAAGATCATCGACACAGACAACTATGAGAGAAAGTATATGCCAAGGAAAGAACTACCTTGTCCTATCGAAATATAAAATGCGTTAAGCATTTTAGAAGAATATTCATATTGGATAAAATTAGAAAGTAATGGAATGGAGTCTTCTGAGGAAGATGAAGGACTGTATCGATCTTATTGAAAGATCAAATTCTAATTAATGAGATTATTAAAACGTAAATTGGTGCCTATGAGGACTGATGAAAGTGAATTTTGTTGATAAATAAGGCCTTTCGCCCACGAACACTTTTTGTAGCGATGCTGTCACGCGTTAGAAGCGTTTGGAACGTGCTATAGAAAAGATGCGAACGCGTTATAGCATCGTGACTGTATCGATGCGAACGCGCTACAAAAAGTCGCAGTGTGCGAGGGGCCTAGGCGTCAGTTCATACCAAGACTGCTGCCGCGAAAAGCGACTCAAAATATCATTTTACTCGCATTTGCCCGCGTGAAAGTTAGTTTCTCCATACTAAGCTTTTTTTTTTCTTGGGACTTTCGTTTCTTCCTCTTAGGGCGTAAATTATGGAAAATTCTCTCTTTGTGCTCTTTGAGCTCACTTAATTAAAAGCTAAAGCCCTTATACTAAATTTCACACTTCTAGACTCAGTAGTTTCGGCTGTGCGTTGATATGTCAGTCAGTTTTTCCAAATATAGATTTATTAGACGAAAAGATGTAACACAATTTTCTAAGAATTCAGAAAACGTTCGATGCAAAGCTCGCCGCAAGACATTCCAACTTGAAATATGTATCTTTATATTTAATGGCAGCTCCAGATTATTGCCGTGAAGTTCCTTAAACAAGCGTGAACGTGAATGTGGACGGTATTCGCAGAGTACGACTTGCGTAGTTTATTCATGACGTGAATTGAAAGAAAGAAAAAAAGTTTATTTGAACAAGAGTATAGCGCATACCATAAAAAAAAAAACAAAAACAACTATAGTTATTAGCAAAAAAATATGTGATGTACCCGCACAAAACGGCCAGTGAGTGCTCAGCAAAAAGTTGGGGCTCATGTGTTAAACAGAGCCACAGCGCTGATTTTCAGCATCAGCCGAATTCGCCCGTGAATTCTCGGCGCTAATGTGGAGCCGCCATTAAGTCGCTCTTCGCGCAGCATCGCGTAGTATCGCGTCGCATCTCGGTGTGCACTGACCCTATAATTGATCTTGCCTGTATAAATATTAGGTAGAGATTTAATTTAAATAAACCGAGTTATTAATGTAATATCTTTTTATATTTGTTTACTTGACTGTTACCAATAATAACAATTATGTAAGAACTATTATTAATTAATAAGTACAAATAAATTACTTAATTCAGTTTTTTTTTCGTTTTGTACATACTTTGTTTGTTTGTAAATGAAGTGCATTTTACTAATAATTTTAATTTTTAAATTAAATTATCTATAGTGAATAAATCCTTAACAACTATTAGGTACTTTTTGATGTTATTATATTAAAATAATAAACAGTTTAAATGCCATTATAATCTTTGAATTTTCATCCCTTCAAGTTATTAAGAAATGATTTTTATTGTTCCAGGCTGTTAATAAAGTTAATAAGGCATATTAGTTAAACATTAACAACCAAGTATTTTTTTTATATTCATCATTACATAGTATAAAACAAAGTTGCTTATCCCTATATATGCTTAGATCTTTAAAAGTACGCAACGGATTTTGATGCGGTTTTTTTTAATAGGTAGAGTGATTCCAGAGGAAGGTTTATATACAGGCATAATATATTTATATCAGCATTGCACCCGTGCGAATCTGGGGCGGGTCGCTAGTATATTATATTAAAACGAGTGCTATTTACATATTACTAGCGACTCGCCCCAGCTTCGCACGGGTGCAATGCTGATATTAAACATATTATGCCTGTATGCCTGTATTATGCCTGTATGTTGTGCCTTTTGAATCGCTATCTATTAAAAAGCCGCATCAAAATCCGTTGCGTAATTTTAAAGATCTACGCATAAATAAGGACAGATGTTATTTCTATACATTCTTTTAGTTTTCTAATAGCGTTAACGAGCTTGCTATTATTAATTTGTTCTATCAATCACGGTATTGCATGTGATATTGTAGTATTTATTTAGCGATGATTTTCAATGACTGCTTTTGAAGATACTTGCAACCGGTTGATGAAGTCTTAGCGCCGAAACTGCATTAAACGGACGCCCGCGCGATCCGTATCCATATAAAAGCGCTCCGTTGCGGAGATACGGGTCCCCATTGATTTAAAAAAAAAACCAGGTATTTATTACAATTTTTTTTAAATAAATCAATGTAGGCATCATGCACTTTTTTGCTAAAGTTCTCCATCGAGCCGACTACATGCACACCGTAAAAATTTTATGAGTGACACTGCACAGGTTATAATTCGCGTCCGCTTAACGCAGTTTTGGCCCTAATGTGTCTGAAGCAAGCGTTTTATTCTACAAAGTTCTTTTTATAATGAATGAGCCTTAAAATACTATGGGTTCAAGCTCCTCCTGACGGCAGGGTCCTCCAGCTTCCTGGTGAAGGTGTGGTCGTCGATGACGGTGTATTCGTAGTTGCGGTACGTGTACAGGTTCTCTAACTTGGCCTCTGTGTCCAGGGCGCGTATCTTGAACATGACCGGAGGCACGCGCTCCGTGCCTGACTCCTCCGAGATCTCGGCATAGTATTGGTCCTGGAATTTATTGTAGAAATGTTAGTAAAGGTGGTTTGTTGCTGTAAAATAACAACCGTAACCGTAACAACGAAATGTTCGTAACTGGTTAGGTGGGAGCTCCCCTAACCAATCTACGATCATTTCGTTAATGTTGAACGCTTTGAGTTGACCACATTCAACTTTGTACTGACATCATCATCATCTCAACGCTCAGTCACTTGGTCAGAACAACGAGATTGAAGGCGTAGCCAACTCCAAGCGTTCGGCGTTACCGAAACGATCGTAACTTGGCTAGTTCTACTTCGGAACTGGCCAATGAGCCTTATAAATTTGGATCCATAAGAGCCTTAGTTTAGTATCTAGTGTAAAACACAAGTGTGTATAATGAAGCTGCCATAGTCAAATTACGACTATAGCCTCTAAAAACAAATAAGAGTAAAAAATATATCTTCATTAACAGTTCACCCACTCTGCGTGGAACAATAAGTATCAGATTACTGAATAAAATCCAGTCGTTTTCCTTTAGTTGCCTTAGCTTGGGACTAGATGATGATGTGTGACAGTTGTGAAATGTATTTTATATATACTAGCGATCCGCCCCAGCTTCGCACGGGTACTGATATCGAATATATTTATGCATTTATTATGCACATAAACCTTCCTTTTGAATCCCTCTATCTATTAAAAAAAACCGCATCAAAATCTGTTGCATAGTTTTAAAGATTTAAGCATACATACACAGGAAGCGACTTTGTTTTATACTATGTACTAAGAATTATTGAACTGCATGTACGTGTGTAACGGTGACCCACCTCCTTCTCAGCAAGTATGTGTATGTAGGAGTCGGGCAGCCCCTTGGAGCGGATGGAGTCCATCCTCCTCTGCCACTCCAGCATCATGTCGTCGCGCGGCGGCAGCGTGAAGTTGCCCGCGATCAGCGCCGTGGCGTAACGTGCCTGCAACCCAATATGGTTCATTATTTATTAGGGTTCCTTACCTCAAAAGGAAAAGACGGAACCTTTATAAGATACCGTTGGGACCCTGCAGAAAGGTCGAAGCCAATTGGGGCTAAGGTTTCGCGTCTGAAAGGAAGGCTCTTTCCCTGGTATGTATGGCAACGTAGGAATGGAGTAGGTTGTTTAGTCAGTAAGGGTCTGACAGTGTTTCCCGCTCCACCCAAGGGCGGGATTCGTCATTGGATGATTTTTACCTACCATAAAAAACCCTTATAGGGATGCTTTGTTGTCCGTTTGTCAGTCTGTCAGTTAAGACCCTTTATCTCGGGAACGCGTGGTGGTATCGAGTTAAAATTTACACCATATCATAAATTCCCTTGAAGCTTAAAAAAATCAAACTTCTAAGTTAATAGAGAAAAGGATATGGTTGGTTATGTTGCAAAAAACTACGTTTTCGATATTCTTAAGGAATCAAAATTTATGGGGTACTTCCCGTTGACCCACAATCGGAAATTTGGCACAAAGCAAGGTCTTATCGCGCAGATATTGGTAAAAGTCTGAAAATGGTAAATTTAGATTTTCATATGTTTACACGGAACCCTCAGTGCGAGAGTCCGTCGAACTTGCCTGTTATTTTTATTTACAATTTATGTGCATACATTTACTTTACAGAAGAAACAATAAAAAAATTACAATGGTACTACATATTTCAAAAAGAAATTCTTCCAGAAGACCTGCGAAAGGAGATACAATTGGGGTGGGGGCGAGCACGCGCACTTTTCTGTACTAGTGCGAAAAATAGTCCAGTGCGTGCCTAAGCGCAGTTAGAGCGATTTTCCAAGTAAGCATTGAAAAGAATTAATTTTCAGTCATGAAAGTTTACCTGAGCATCCAAAGCGACAACAAGGCAGGCTCTGACGACGAGCCCCATCATGATCATGGTGGGCTGGTTGATGTTCACCATGTAGCGGTACAGCGGCACCACGCTCTTGGGCTGCACCGTCAGGCCGCTCGACTCGTCCACGAACGGGACGTAGTAGTGGAAACCTAGGGCAGAAGGGGAATTGATAAAATTAAATATAAATAATGTTGAAATATTTAAAAAAGTCTGGAATTACGGTATTATAATATTAGTAATTATCTTCTGGATCAAGAAAGTAACACCACACACACGGCGCGTTTAGAGATTCCTCCCTCAAGAGCCTTGACAACCGTTAGCTTGGAACCCGTTTCTGATTTTTTGTATAAAAAAAAATGTAAAAAATGTATTATTTAAAAAAAATGTAAATTGGAAATAAATCGAATAATAATATAATCGTTTGATTTATAAAATTTGTAAATAGCAAGTAGTAACCATCAGGAGACTTACTAAACTTATTATTATTAATGATTAATCCCGCCCTTGGGCTGAGTGAGAAGTAGTGTTAGACTTTTACGAATAGTGTCAGACTTTTACTAATAGTATCAGAATTTTACTAATAGTGTCAGACTTTTACTCAGCTCTTACTCAATTATGAATACTGAATTCTAGGAAAAATCATACCCTTTGGAAAGAAAAAGACTGATTGTCATAGTTTCTGAAACATTTAGAGTGGGAATAAGTAACACTTCAAATAATATTTTTTACCTGTACAATAAATAACATCATCGATCTCTTCATAGGAACCATCTTTAAATATGACTCCAGTCTCGTTGAACTCCTGGATGTCTGGCTTCTTGATGTACTGCGGGGGGAAGGGCGTGGTGAAGTTGATGCGCGAGTGGTGGCTGTGCACCAGGCGGCGCGCCACGTCGGCCACGTCCAGCCCGATGTCCATGCCGGAGGGACCGGCGCCCACCACCAGCACGCGACGGTTTCTGTACGGCTCTGGTTCTCTGTAGTCGTGACTGTGGATAATTTTGCCTGAAAGAATAGAACTCGAACTCAAAATTATTTATTTTACATAGGCTTACATGGGCATTTATGAAACGCCAGAAGTTAATGAAGTGTGTTGGACAGAGTGGAAGAATAAAACTTGTTACGCCGATCCCAAGTAATATCGGATAAGAGCAGGAAGATGAAATTCCAATTGGTTGTTTCTTATGAATAAGAACCGGCACGAAACTAATATAAAACAATTGACTACTCTTTTTAAAAAAGTGATTGTTTCTACATTACTTCCATATTAGAATACTTATTTTATAGATATGAGAGAATATTGTAGACCGGTTGGCTTTAACCGGTCGGGTATAATATCGAAAACATTTCAAAAGAACAATGTCACAGGAAATTTAAAAAATAATAACCATAACTAAGAGGACATCGCTTACCTTTAAATAGTTCTTCGCCAGGAATATTAGGCATGTTAGGTTTACTGAAGTGTCCGTTCCCTACGATAACATAGTCGTAGTCTTCTTCAAAAGTCTCGTTTGTTAGCAAATACTCGTGCTTGACCTTCCACACGTCGCCCACCCTTCTGACTTGGATTACGTTGTGTAGAAACTGTGGACAGGATGAAAAAGGTTTTTTTTTTATGAAGTTCACACTTCGTTTATAATTAAGATAGAATCTCATGATGTGAATGCATTTCGTCATCATTATTTGAGTCAAAGGATGTTCACTGTAGGACATAGGCCTCTTTTAAGAGCCGCCACAACTAACGATCCCGTGTGTCTCATATACACCGTATTCCCGCGACTCTCATCAGGACGTCGTTTCACCTTGTGATAGGCTTTCCAATACTGAGTTTCCCGGTGCGCCACTCTAGAACTTTTTGGCTCCATCGACCATCCGTTCTATGAGTAATGTGGCCTGCCCATTGCTACTTTAGTTTGGCGATACTTTGATTAGTTTAGTGGACATTCCATCAACGACATTTCTGCCTGACCACCGCTTCGCTTGTTCACATTTGCTTGCACTGGAAACGAAAACTTCAAAGGTTTGGTTTGGCGCCACGCAGCAGGATACAATTTTTTTTAAGTAATCAGGCAGAAATTACCGTGATTGACACTGGATTCGAAACCATATAAAGATGTTGATGAGTGTCGATTCAATCAATAAATGTGCTTTATGACTCATAGAAAATCTTTAAGCTTAGTTTTAAGTGCAGCAGTACAACACGAGGGAGCACAGCGAAGATGCCATTTGTGAAAAATATTGTATACTGTGTTTTATTTGTGTGTTGTGTTGTGTATTGTTGTTGTAATATTGTAATAGGGCGCACTATCTTCTTTGCGAAAAAAAAACGAACAAAAGAAAAAATATTTTACCTTAATGTATTTTAATATGTCGAAGTGTTTTGCGAAGGCTTGTAGATAGAGGTAATAATCTCGCCAACTGGGGAATGATGGCAGGTGTTCTGGTAAGGGGAAATCTTTTAGTTCCATTGTTGGTTTCGGTAGATTTGTCCTAAAAGAGAAAAAATACAGAGTGTTGAAAAAATGTGGGAAAAAAAATAAAAATTTCAATACCTGATGCTGTAGCCACCTCACTATACACTATACAATATGGGCCTCATCAGAAAGCTTAAAGTCATCCAAAGAGCAATGGAAAGGGCTACGCTCGGAGTGTCCTTGAGTAATCGTATCAGAAATGAAGATATCTGCGGTATAACCAAGGTTACCGATATATCCCAAAAATTGCTAAACGTAGTGGCAGTGGGTAGGGTAAATTGCTCGCAGAATAGATGGTAAATAGGGACAAAAGGTTCTAGAGTAGCGACCATGTACTGGAAACCGCCGTGTTAGAAGGCACAAGGTGGACCTGGTAAAGGTTGAGGGCATCCTATGGATGTGAGACTCATAGGATCAGTCCTTATGGTGACACTTGGGGGAGGTCTATGTCTAACAATGGTCGACATCTTGATGATAAAGAATCAGGGTAGACAAACAAAACAAGACTATTCTATCAGGAACTCGTTTCCATAAGCACAAAAATATTCATGTAACAACCACGCATCCCAAATGTTTGATAGGATATTATTTTAATAGGAAGGAGATCGTATTATCTTATTTGAATAATACCGCGTTTAAACTCGGGCAAGTTTAATCAATACATAACTGAACAAACTTGATACCGCGCCATCTGTTTGTATGGCGTAGTAGTAACTAAATAATTAATAGCATGTGAGTAATGTTCATAGATATATCAAACAGTAGAGATATGGCAAGGAGGCGTGGTTCTTGGGAACACAACTAGGCCGGCATACTTCTTCCCGGTACTAAAAAACGCAATTATGTGCCAAGTCAAATCTTTGAATTGAGAACAAATATCATTGCTTGCTTAGTACAGATCGACCAATTAATCAGCTGGCCTAGATGCACAATGGATGTGTATTTAACGGAAGATCATGCGTTAGTCTTTTGTTTTGGTTAAGGATGTGAAGTAATATTTGTGGTTATCGATATTTTTCATTATCCCCGTTTTTATGTATGTACGTAGACATACGTACATTCGCGAGAAACTCAAAAAAAAAAAACTGAACGGAATTTCATGTGGTTGGGATTTATTTTTATTAGGATGAAAAATTATTTATAAAAAAATATCCAAAATTATTATGTTTGTATATTTCTTGCTCTGCATTACCTCTTGTAGGTATTTTATTTTAGTAAATAGGTATTTCAAATAATCTACATCCTGGGCTTTTTATAATATCTTTCCAAAAGTCTTTAGGCCGAAAATAATAATTTTTAGCAACAAAAATGTTATAAACTAATTGGTAATAAAATACACTTTTGGGAACTGACGGAACCAGGTATGATGAAACGAAATAAATGCTGTAGGCAACTATTAATTTTCTTGTGATATTCCTGCATCATTCGTTCAATCACTACCAATCATATCCACTGTCTTTTAATTTACATTTTTTAGTTATCTGAAGGATCCAAGAATAAAAGTGGATGAATTCACTCTGAAAAGGGCGGCTCCAATACTGAACTTGGAGAACATTTTGACAAATTATGTGGAACCACACCATGAACGTCCCAAGTATGTTTTTATTCTGAATTGAATATAAATTTCGTCTAAAAGTGAACGTTTTCAGCTGTAAATGATGATGAATGAGTGAATACTGACAAAAGCTTGCATTGACTGGATAGATCCACTCAAGAGAGTATGCTTCTTTCTTTAAAATACCATCTCAGGCACCAATCTGCATGATTCTCATATAATTTGATTATTTAAACATGTTTGCTGTATGGACTTGAAAAAGAGACTTCTGAGTTTTTTGTTATTCTCAAGGTAGTAACTAGCTAGTAAACACCGTCCTCATATAGTTTTAATTGACGAAAAAAATTATGTGTAAGAGTTATTTTTGTAACTGCAAACAAATCACTTATAGTAATAGTTTACATTAACCAGCATATTAAATTATATTACGATTAATTGGCACTTTCAAGTGTGCTCCATATAAAGAAAGTTAGGAAATACTTTGAACATTTATTAAGTAAGTAAATCAAAACACATACAACTTTGAAAAAAATCTGAGATTGTACGTGGTTTTTTTTTCGTGTTTTTTTAGATTTCCATGAAAGAAAATAGTTAAGATGGTAACAATCCTGGATGTGTGTGTAGACTCATTACACATTATTCCTGTGTAAGCATCAACTATATTTTTTATGACACAGTTTTCCGTGTCATAATTTTGAAACTCTTAATTTCATCGATATTTCTTCTCGGCTACTTGACATCACTAATTCTATAATTTGCATATGTGTGTTTAGACTAAGCCCGTAGTTACAAGGGGATGCTCCACCTCTTTTTTGAGTGTGTTTCATAAAAAAGTTCATATGTGTTGATATCTATATCTCTGTGTCCGTAAGACATGTGAGGTCGTGTGGCGTACGTATAGATTTTGAATTTGTGTTAGTGAAAAAATGGGCGTAGTTTGGAGACATCTGAACTCGAACAAAATTGTATTGATAACATATCTCTACTGTTTGATATATCTATGGTAATGTTTAATTATAAGATAAACGATATCTAAATATTACAAAGTACTTTTCAACATTTGTATTGTATTCTGGTGCAAGTATGTAGACGATAGTAATTAAAATCTATTGTAATTGTTTCTAAAACATTCTTCGTAAACGCACCAAACAAAAATTTTTAGATTGCCTAAAATCAACCTAAAAATTGTAGTGTAGATGTAGTTGGTGTAGTCTTAAATTAAACTGTTAATACCTATAAGTATTTACCTTAAATGTTTGTACATACTGGTGTGTAGAGGTTGACCATACTCGTCCGTACCGGTTCGAGGATCGTACCTCCAGGTACCGCCAATATACTGGGTGGCTTCCAAAACTGTGAAGTTAATCCCATTTTCTTTTAAGTACCGAGCCGAAGCAAGACCTGCTATCCCGGCACCGATCACGCAAACGCGTTTTGTCTGGAATATAAGAATAGAAAATATTTTTACTATACGCTTTATAATCATCATCATTTCTGGCGAAAGACGTCCATTGCTGGACATAGGCCTTACCCAATTGTCGCCATAATAAATGGACCTACAGTAATATGTTTACCAGGGAAGAAATTGAAATAATAAACGGTAATTTAGGAACTTTGATTTCTACTTTTATATATAAATTTCTGAATGATTATAACACAACATTTTTTTTCACAATTTATCTACTACTTAAATATAGAGTTTGTAAAAAAGAAAGTGAATTCGGAAATCTGAATTTTAGAAACAGGTGCAGAAAATATGTAAGGGTATAATGTAAGATATTACATATTTTCTGTACCTGCTCCCTAAAAGTTGAAATAAAAAAAAATATAAAAAAGAATAAAAGAACAGAAATAAAAAAATGAGTAAATTTAAGCAAGGGTTACCGTTCTCATGAATATAAAAACATTTACAAAATAATCAACTAAAATCAATTTTTAATTATAATAAGAAAAAGAAGCACCTGCGCTATTTATGATCGCATCAAATTCCAATGAAATGCCAATTTTAACAATTATAAATTCAATTTCAGGCTTAACCCAAAATATAAATCAAAAAAACTCCTTTAGGATTGCAAGCAAGTTAAAAATGCTACTGAATAAAAATGATAATTTACATGACATAATATTAAAATACTAACACACTTCGTAAACGAACATTTTAATGTCAGTCGTAACTCTGGTGTTTTCGTGTTTCATAATTTATAAGTCACTAAATAACCCATTTTATTATAAGAACATTCCAGTCAGTACTTATTTCACTCAAAACACGTCACATATGCTATAAATTCATGAAAATAACTACAGTTTAAAAAAAGTTAAAATAAAACTCAAAAAGTTAATGATCTTACCATTTTTTATCTTAAAATAATTGGCAGATCAGTGAACACTGTCGCACTGTTATTATTAATTTGTCATTTTATTTACATTTATCTGAATATTTTCGATAAGAACGAGATATAAGGCACCGTCACGAGTGTTTTTATCAAAACAATTGTCATGAGTGAGTAGTGTGTGCGACGGCACTAAGAAGTTCAAGTTTACGTTGGCTATCTCACTGATTACAAAAACGACGTAAACGCCACGCTTCTTTCAAATTTAGACGCTATCGAACACCATTGTTTATCCAAAGTATTTGGCGAGGAATGTTTAAAATTTGAATAGACGTGTAGAACACTCAGGTACACTGCAGAAGGTACAGGCACAAAATAGATATGTGTTCTGTGGTACAGGGCAGAAAAAAATCTTGCTTAATCTGTCTTAATAATTTAAATAAGCTACTGATTTTAAGCCTAAAAATAGCTTGTAAATATTATTATTATTTACGCAGATTGAAATCTAACAATAGCTTAAAACTATAAACTTAGTTTTTAATAAGTTTAGAAAAATAATGTTTTAATTAATTATGTGGATAACAATGGATTAAAAAAAAGAAAAATGTATTATTATTGAACATCAACAATTTTATTGAACTATTTAATCCTACACACTATTGTTTCCTTAAAGTATAGGCTATTAGTTATTTATTCCATATTTCGAGTAGGTAATTAATACACACACATGATATTTCTAACACCATATAAACAAACTAAGCGACAATGCAGTGTTGTCTTTTTTAACCCAAAGTTAGACTGGTAGAGAATGCCTTATTGCATTAAGGCCGCTTATATATATATATATCACTACTGTAAATGAAGGTTAAATAAATAAACAAAAATCTACACTCACCTTCACATAAAAACTGTAACTCAAACATATTTGTAACAGCACAACTAAAATGACACAGTATTTCCGAAGCATTTCGATTTTAATTAATTAATTAGAGTACAGCAGTGTGGCGTCCAGCGCGAATTATTTTAATACTGTCAGACGTACCGTTCACAAGTTCATTGCCTATCAATAACCAACATTAACCTTATTATATAATCTTGAATGAGGACAAACATGAGTGTTTGAACTTTTAACTTTATCTACAGCATGAGTGTAATAGTCAAATTATTGATGCAATTCATTCTATTTTGTTACACAATATATATTTTTTTGTGCGTAAAAACTCTGATTTGTGATGTTACGCAATGATTTGAGATACATGTGCGTTATGGTTTGAAGGATTTTTTTTTTTATTCATTAGAATAAATTCTAACCGGTTAAAAAAACTAAATGTCAACGGAATTAAAATGTTAGGAATAGATATAATATTAACATATCTATATCACTACATAATTTAATTTAATGTAATTTTAATTTCATATTTTGTAATCAATAATTTATTATCTGTAATTTGTTTTATTGATTTTTTTTAATGTTTTATAATTCTGTTTTCAATTTTGTTTTTACTATGTTTAATATATAATTTGATGGTAGCTTATAAGTTTTTGATTTACTCTTTTGTAAGTGGAACTCATCCACCAATCTGCACTGGGCCGGCGTGGTGGATTATGGCCCATTCCCTTTCCTAGAGAGGAGGCCTGTGTCCCAGCAGTGGGAACATTAAAAAGGCTGATGATGATGATGAAGAAGTGGAACTCTGTTATCTTCTTCCTGGAGGTGGGCGGTGATAGCTGCTGCGACACAGTTTCTAATTATTGTAGCTATTGACGTACGCAAATAATTTGTAAATATTTTTTCTGTTAGATAAAAATATATTACTATGGTATAAAATTAAGTCGTATTCGTAGTCGTAGTCTGTCCCTATGTATGCTTAGACCTTTAAAACGGAGTTTGACGCGTTTTTTTATAGACAAAGAACAGATAGTCATTCTAATGGAAGGTTTATATGAGTATGTACACACACATGCTTAATAATACATGAAGCTGGAGCGGGTCGCTAGTATGTAAGTAAAATCATGTGGACTTATTACAAACTTATACGATTTAATACGAGAGTATGCGGTTTGACCGGAGACACGAATAGAATAATAATTTTTAACAGTTAATTTATTGGGTAACACCAGTTATGTACTTTAATTCAGTAACGGTTATATCGGTAAATAGATAATGGGCAAATCAAAATTCTAGCAAAGGATTCACTGAGGGCCAGTTTTTTTGTCCGTAGGAATTTATCGCAGCCAATATTTAAATGAGTTGGATTGTTTCTAAAAATGATCTAGCAATGAGCATGACCATAGCTTCTGTTATAAATAAAAAAAAACATAGATGCCTAAAATTTTGTAAAAACTAATAGAAAACATTTTTAGGATAACTTTGTAAAAGTGGTAGAGAATTTAACAAGAAACTAATAGTTGAAGCTTCTACTAAAATTATCCACCATTAGCCTCGTATCGAGCGGAAATAACTTTTCAAAAATTATATATTATTGTGACGTAGACAGACGCAGACAATGTCCAAGTTTATATATATATATACATTCTTGCTTGACTGTTAGTTATTTTTTGCTTTATGCTTTACCTAACAATTGTTTGAGCAAAGCGTTTTTCTCAGGGCCCGCGCCCACGGGACCAGATTCAGTCGCGATGCAAACGCGATTCGGTCGCGATGCAAACGTGATTCGGTCGCGATGCAGTTACGATACAAAAATACCTTGGATCAGTACAGTTGCAAGATGGACTCCGTTGAGGCAACATTAGTCACGTTGTCTTTGGTGCTGCGTAAGTAGCCGTAAGCAGCCGAAGCGTAGGCAACGGAAGCAGCGTCAATATTGGATGCATCCATTTAATACCCAGAGATTACTTTGTGGACATCATGTAACAACATTCAAACAACTCAAAAATTATGATCTTAAATTCAAAAGTTGTTATAGAATGTCATATTCGACGTTTTGTGAATTGCTTTCCATTGTAAAACCAGAGTTGACACGCAGAAATACAATGATGAGACAATGTATAGCAGGTCGCTCGTTTGTATCGATACAATCGCGATGCAGTAGCGCGTTGCAAATGCGACTAACACGCGTTAGAAGTGATGCAGTCGCGCGTTTGCTAAACGCGCGACTGCATCGCTACAAAAAGTCGCCGTGGGCGAGGGCCCTTACTGACGACTTATCAATACTATAATTAGTAATACTATTTTTAACTTTTGGTTGACTTAAATACTAATCAAAAAGCTCGCCAATAACCTAAAAACTTTACTAAAATCAACTTCTTAAAAATGAAGATGTTTAGCTTAGAAATAGTAAAATCTATCTAGAATTATATCATCTATCTATATCATCTATCTAGAAATATAATATCTAGAAATAGTAAAATGAAGATGTTTAGCTTAGAAATAGTAATATAGTATAATCTATCTAATTTATTTAGCTTTAAAGGAACAAAACAGCGCCCTGTATAACATGGGCAAAAAAAATACATTGAGTTGTAAAGTTAAAAGTTAAATGATTGGAAATCCCGATGCCAATATAGTACAAAAATACATTTCGTTATCTTTTCATTCGTCTGAACCTATAAAATAACTGTAGGTATTATTTGTGACTTATTAACTGACAACAGTTTTATCTACTGTGAGTCCGTACTATCCAAAAATCAAGGAAAATATGAAATATAAATTAAGGAAAAATCATAGTTATTTAATGATTGTTGCTGAAAAAGAATCTCTATTCTTTATTCTTAGCAGCAGCTGGCATTTTTATCTTTCTTAGTAGGCTTGCGTTTTTGGGCAGTGAACCTAGCCCGGTAAACCGCCCAAACTAGCCCGGTAAACTAGTTAGAAAATAGTTCGTGGTAGTATTTTGTCTAGTTATTACAAATTTGTAGAGGTTTACATTGATTATAAACAATAACCCCACCCAGAACCTCACCCCCATGACAAAAAAGAAGAAGATAATGAATTTCTCTTTTTTAGTTTAAGGATCTTTCCTACCTAAGGTTTAAAATTAAAATATATCTGTGGCTATATCGCTGTCAGCGATAAGACACCTATTGTACATAGACTTAAGTTAAAGTAAAGTTGTTAGGTACCCAATATTTAGGTGTACAAAAAAGTTTATTCTATTATATTGTACTTACATTTTTGTTTCTGAAATAAATCTAAAGTATTTTCTGAAATAAGTTCACTGCCCAGAAAAAGCCAAACTAACAAAATGATATTTAGTTTAAGTATGAACCATACTTAGGCTGCTTCTAATTCTCGACCGGGCTGGGCTCAATGAAGTGTTAAAAAAATACGTCAAAGGCTAGGCTAGTCTTCAAGCAGCATTGTCATCCAACGTGGCAATGCTGTCAAACGTTCTGGCAATTTTCCTTTTGACATCGATGTGGATGAATTTTTTTATGCTCAATTTGTTCTTCCACATATTTGTTCATTTTTTTTTTTTTTACTTGCAATAAACTAGTGCTTGACTGCGATCCCACCTGATGGTAAGCAGTGATGCAATCGTTGATGGTAAGGCGCACTAGTTTATTAAGAGCCTATTCACTCTAGCCTTGAAGACACCCAAATTATATTCGGACGGAAAGACTGCAGTCGGCAAACTGTTCCAATCCCTCGATGTACGCGGTATAAATGACGAGGCAAAACGCTTAGTCCGGGCCGCAGGTGTCTCAACAACGTAAGGGTGGATACTTGCCGTACGCCGGGATGTCCGAAGGTGAAATTGGGATGGCGGAATCAAATCATGCAATTCCTGCGCACACTCTCCAAAATGCATCCTGTAGAAAACCGCAAGGCTGGCTACTCTGCGCCTGTGCTCGAGACTTTGAAGACTGGATCCAACCAAATCTGGATCACCAATCAGCCTCTTTGCACGCCTTTCTACTGAATCCAAAGCCGCTAGGTGGCATTTTGCAGCGCCAGCCCATATGTGGCTGCAGTACTCCACACACGATCGGACCTGAGCTTTGTACAACATTAGAAGCTGACTCGGTTTGAAGTACCGTCGGACTTTTGCAAGAACATATCAATATTTTCAGTTATTTATTATTTACGATGTAATTCATGAAATCTCATTAGCGTTGTCAGTAAAATACAGTCAAATATGATGAAGTTATAAATACTTCTCCGTAATTGGATTTTTTTGTGAAAAATGAATTAGTGACTCAGTGGTACAAAAATTTTGCTACACATAACAGTCACAAATCTGAAGAAAAGAAACAAGAAAATTGTTATAAATAAATCAATCACTCGTATAGACCATCCCTACAGGTCAAAGATCCAACTTTGAAAAGTTAAATCTCATAAGTAGTGTAGTGCCCTAACATGGACCCAAAGAGGCGCAAATTAGATTTGCAAGGGCCTATTCGATGTCGGCGATCGTATTATATTTTAAATTGACCGTGAAAAAGAATTTGAGTGGAACTTTCTGCTCTAGTACCTGCAAAACGGTTAGATGCGAAACTTTGTGTCGGGTTTCTCCCAGAATATATTAGGCAAATGTTTATCCTTGTTTATTAAGTGTGTAACTGTGTACGTGTCTGGAAACCACATATTTCTCACAAATAACTCATTGTTTACGTAAACGTGTAGACAGTAAGTACATCGTCCTGCTCTTGTCACATTATATTTGGTGTCGTTGCGTATTCTTCCATTATAGAAAATAATGGAAGAATACTAATATATTATAGTTAACCGTCACGCTATCACTGGCTCCTTTTTCTATCATAGCACTCCTTATTCAGACAGTATTTTTGTCTAATTTAGGAAGGTGTCGTATGACCCACTTTATACTGAGTGAACTGTTTTTCTCTACCTAGTATTCATCATCATCATCATCATCAGCCTTTTTAATGTTCCCACTGCAGGGACACAGGCCTCCTCTTTAAGACAGGGGAACCTACCTAGTATTAGTGTTACACAATTCATTTTTTTTTTGGTTTCCCTCTCCCTTTCTGTCCTCCCACTCTTTTAGATTGTAGAGTAAAGACACTAAAATTAAATTATTTTCATTTAAAATTACTGTTTAGATTATCGTGTACGACTATTTACTATTATCCTTACTTCGCATTCAAGTCTAAAATAAATGACAAGAAGGGTAACATTTATACACACGCAAACGAAACAGTCAATACGAGTAATTTTCCAATTTTATAAATAACAACAAGATTTTGAATGGAAATAAATTCGTTTCCTATTTATCTGTTTATCTAGTACATACTGTATTTGGACCCTCGCTAGATTAGCCAGACGAGCTTAGAGGGTCGCTAGAATCACGCCTATGCATCGCGTCCAATCCAAACGGGAATAATATTAGTTTTCATATCAATTTGTACGACCACTTGGAATATACATGTTATTTTGCACCGCCGCGATCCTGCCGATATCCGGCCACCGTAGACACTGGCTCGCGGACGGTGAGCAATAGGTAGCTCGCCGTCCGATCGTCTGGTAAGACCGAGTCCAAGTCGTCAACGGCGCGCACCGTTCCCGCGCGCCTCAAGGAGTTGTCAGCAAACTGCAGGGGCCCTTCAGGGTCGAAGCCTCCTGGAGCCTAGAGGGTATGTGAAAATTGTAACCTCGACTCCAGAAATAAGGCAAGGAAGGTACGGGGTAGGTTTTTTAGTCAGTAAGAGTCTGACACTGGTCTCCCGCTCCGCCCAAGAGCGGGTTTCGTCATTGGATGATTTTCACCTACCATAAAAAAAAAAAAAAAAAAAATGTTATTTTGCAATTAGAAACTTATTTTTATTTTTGTATACCAATTAGTTAGGTAACCTAGGTAGGTTTACTATTGAAACCATTAAAAAAAAAGTTTAAAACTTTACATTATAAATACTATTGCAATCTCTCGTCAGTTAATATTTTTCATATAAGTAATATTTAAGAGACATTTGAGAATGACCGGCCCAATACTAACGCCCGGTGCCTCGGAAAGCATGTAGGTACAGCCTTAGCTCCAGGTTGTTATTTGTAGGTCTTTTAAAGTCGTTACAGGTAATCAAAAGCCAGAAAGTCCCACCATGAGTCTATTCAGTATATTGTGTTGTCCAGTGACTGGGTTATGGAGGTCTGGCAATCACTCCATATAAAACACAGCTACCCAGCTAATTCCAGTTAGATTGGAATTTGTCGCTAAGCTAGTTGGGAAAAAAATATTTGAGAATGGCCCGGGCTCCTATTCAAAGATTTAAGTTATCTACTACTAATTTATAAATGGCGAGAATCTGATTTCTGCAAGTGGCAATTGTTAAAACGTCGTTAGGAAACCTGCATCATCTTAAACACACATGTGACATGACAGCCACCAAGTCACCGAGCCCCCGTGGAGTATTACAGCTCAGTCCCAGCGGTGGGAACATTATAAGGCTGATTAAAGTCTCGAGCCCCGGTAGAGGTATGCTAACGCCGGCGTTCGCATAACTATTGTCTTTCTATTATGTCTCTAATTATGGTATTCGAAAGGATGCTATTTTTGTGGATGTTTCATTTATACAAGCACATCGGTACCACACACACTTTGGTACTTGGGTATCTCATCACAGTTTCAACCTTATACATGCTCATATATATAGTTATCAATCCATAAACAGACACTGTTGACAATGGGCCAGTATGTTGATATCAAATCGATTAGCTCCCGATTAAGACAGCAGCGCGGAACCACCCAAGACAATGGAAGCCTGTTTTAGGTGGGTTTTAGCCTGGAGTCCATTAATAGACTAATTAAGTGCCAAAGTAGATGAGTTTAAAGTATAGATAATATATTAGATACTTCCCAGCTAGTTAAATGTGCGACATTGGAAAAGTCCCTCTAAGAGGTTTTTTTTACGGTGGGCAAAAATCATCCAATGACGAATCCCGCGTTTGGGTGGAGCGGGACACAGTGTCATACTCTTACTGACTAAACACCCCACCCCGTTCCTTCTTTGCCCTTCGCACTGAGGCCAAGCCTTCCTTTCAGAAAGAGACCCTGGGCCCCAGTAGGCTTCGACCCTTTGCAGAGTCACTACGCCTTTGCTGACAAGTCCTTGAGGCGGACTTCGGCTACCTACACTAAGAAGAAAACGGAGGATCTGCCCCCTAGCCAAGTTACAATCGTTTTGTTTCTATTCTGTTGCTTCAGATGCTTCTAGTTAGCTAGTAAGCCATGCTCTATAGTAAGCCATGCCTCCAATTTCTGTGTTCTGACCACGCAACTGAGCGTAGAGATGACGTACCTAAAAGCATAGGGTTGCGGAAATCCGATTGATATGAGACGCACATTGTGGCGACAATTGGGGTAGGTCATGGCCAACATTGAATATCTTTCGCCTGAAACGATGATGATAACGTAACTCTTAACCAATCAGACAGTCAAATACGGTAACGAGTCGATCGCGTTAATCTAAAAATAAATCGCATTCAATAGGTACACTAATCGATTAGAGGATCCCATTTCCCCGAAAAACTTGTTTCGTTTGTACTTGAAATGATTAACCCAAATAGGTTTCTATCTTACACGTTACCTTCATTAAAACTGGAGTAACTGTACAGCCTCCAATTAACCTTGTCTCCTCAGAATGGCATCGCAGGTATTTAATATCAGCACACACGTGCCTTATTACCCTGGAATGTACTCCCAACACGATGACAGGGATGCCTGCTCAACTAAATTTGCTTTTAATTGATAAATACTTGACCACTGGCGTGTGTAATCGAATGTTCATACACGTTCTACTGACTATAGTAAACTCAACCTTCTGTCTGTAAATATAGGGTTGTTTTTTGAAGATGATAAGGATTTGTTACTTTGTGAATCAAACGCCAAGTGGTGGTCTATAGAGAATGTCGAAATAATTTTCCGTTATACCTATAAAATACTCAATTGGATATTTGCCTGGGTGTATTTTTTTGTATAATATTTTATAACAAACAACAAATAACACTATAATTTTCTGAAAACAGCATCAAAATTGGTTATTAAATGAAGTACCTAGTAATTATTATTCCAAATATTGGTTTGAGAAATAGTGGGGCGTGGTGACAATATCTCGCTATTTCTTATGAGCACACGTAACCTACGTGACGTCACGTTTCAGTAGGTATGTGCATCCTTATACTTTTATTTGATAGTTTCTTCTTTGGTTTCGTTCTTGAATTACCTATATTGAACGAATTGAAATATTTCTTCCTACTTGTAATATGGGATACTTTTTGATGCAAATAATTAAAAAATTCTGAATAGGTATATGTAATTATTGAGTTGTGCAGGCAGCTGTATGATGTTATTTTATTTTAGGTGGGAAATCATCCAATGACTTTTTTCACTCTAGGACGAAGCGAGACAGCGTGCCAGAATTTCAGGCAACCGGATTCGCCTTGCAGAAACCTAAGGAACCAGTAGGACCCTAGTCGGCCTAAAACCTACTGGACTCCTGCGGCTTTGCTGATAGCTGTGCATTATGATTCTGCTAGTTGGTTATCTATTGTATGTTCAAGTTGATCTTCCATATCCTAAAAACTCCGTCCAATGATGATAAACACATACATAAAATGTACGTAATTGTCTTTGTTTTAGCAAATAATTGAGTTTAGGTGATAGATCTTTTCCAGTAGGTAGATACTGTTGCAGTGTGTAAGTAACTGATAAATCTTTGAAAATTTAAATATTTCTTTGTTGTTATGAGAGATAAAAACAAATTCTTTATCATTCAAAAAATCGTGTTGTTTCGCATGTATTAGCTTATCTTGGTATGTTTTATGTTTTTTTTTATTTTATATATCAGTATATAAAGTTTCACGTTATCTATTGAATGTGTAATAGAAAACATTAAATTATTATCTAATTCGCCATGACTCAACAAAATTAAGAGACATCTCGCTTGCAATGGCAAAGGTGACTTGTAATCTACGTTGATAGTAACTTTTATCAAAATATAAACTACAGTCTAGCCTGATTTCTATAGCAGTGTTCCACGTTAGTGAAAATAATGACTAAAGGACTAATTTATTTATTTATGTATACTTTATGTGCAGTTGTGGTACAAAAGCGGACATAATGCAATTAGGCTTACTCTATCAGTCACTATTTGTTAAAAAGACTACACTACAGTAGGTTTTTTAAAGTTGGAAATTATCTTACTCTTTCTGGATAAACCTTCCGCTTCCACCTTCCTACAATTACTCTCCGCCGTTAACGATTTGGGCTTAATCCGGACGGTAACCGGATGACCAGACGGCGAGCTAATCATTGCTCGTCGTCCGCAAGCCCACGCCTACGGTGGAGTCACGCAGCAGTCTTCCGAGCTGTCCACACAATGATGACACTCGGGCGTTTCTTTCAACTGAAAAAAGTGTGGGTACTTGTATAGTTCTCTCCCTAACTTACCATGTCTGGTGAGGACTTGCGTCACGCGGAAAGTAACCGTATACTAAGTACCAAAACATAATAATTACAAGAAATCAAAATAAGTTTAATAATATTACAACGAAGACCAAACTAAGTATGAAAGGACTTTAAAAGTCAATTTCAACTGTACGCTTGAAGGAATATTTGCTGTCCGCTTTTTGATGTCTATCTTGACCTTTAAAATTGATGAATATGATATTATATTATTGAAATAGCTTTTTTATGGTAGGTAAAAATCATCTAATGACGAATCCCACCCCGGGCCGGAACGGGACAGTGTCAGACTCTTACTGAATAAACAATCTACCGTGTTCCTTCCTTGCCTTAATCCCAGAGCCCTGGTGTTACGCTTTCGCATTGACCCTTGGCTCCAGGAAGCTTCGACCCTGCCTGAATGGGCCCCTTCAGTATTATTATAATAGCTAGAACTGAGTTAGGACATTGTTTCTGGTCACTTTATCTCAGATATCTGACCCATTAACAAATAAATTATAGGCATTTTACTTTCCTTTCTTAATTTTATTTGTTAGTCACTTTGGTCAAAATATTGTAATTGGGATATTCTGTGGATCGTCCAACTATACACACGGCTGCAATTTTAAAGAAACAAAACAATCAAATAATATCTAAGGCGTAAAATTTGACCATTAAAACAATAACAGCGATGCGTGCAAGTGGAAGTTGGGACACCACATCGTTAGCTCTTTGTTAGACCGGACAAAGGACAAGTTGGTCGAACACCGGACACGGACGGGCGAAATTACTCAACCACCTGTGAAATGCATGCCTTTCTGTCTTTTAGGAAAGTCGTGTGGTAACGTCTTGGTTAAAATTGTGCATTTGCTCGTTTGTTTGCCATTGTAATATAAACGAGTAGGTAACAACCAACTAAAAGCGTTATACCAAATATTATTCCTTTTCTTTTTGTTTGAACGTTGGGCTGTGAAAAAAATGAATGAAAAAAGACTGCATGTAGCGGAGATGAGAATGTTGAGATGGATGTGTGGTGTGACGAGAATGGATAAAATGAGTATATTAGAGGAAGTCTGAAAGTGGTGCCAGTGACTGAAAAGTTGAAAGGAAATAGTTTGTCTTGGTATGGTCATGTGAAGGGGAGAGCCCCAGAAGACAAACTATATGAAACGCATGTTACGAAAAGAGTGAAAGAAAAGGGAGTTTAGTGATAGTGTCACGGGTGAAAGGACAGAGTGGAAGAAAAAAACATGTTGCGCCGACTTCAAGTAATATGGACTTAGATCTTCCAAATACTGGTGAAGATTTGGAAAATCTAAGTTGTTACCCGTACAAAATTGCAGTTTAGGTAGGCTACAATGTTTAGGTTAAAGATATTATGTATCTCTTTAAATCTACCCACGGGAGCGGAGTAATAACTAAAGACGTTGGTAAAACTGCGAGGATAGAAAGAGGATAGAATGTTATGAACATATCTATAAGTGGGAGAACCTCGTGGTCTTGGAATGCAAAGGGCAAAGAAGGAACCTAGGTGTGACGGTAGTCAGTAAAAGTCCGACATACCCATCACCAAAAAACAAGTGCATATTATAATGTGGGTGCTCAAAATGTCATAAAATGCATGAATGTGCAAACTTTTATAGCTCATAATAAATACAAGTTTTAGGTTATCATATTGCGACAGTTAATGATAAAAGAAAGATTTAGATTAGTAAGCCATGTTGCAGTAGACAAGCATGTATGATGCTATAAATTCGTATGAATTATTCGAGGACACGATATATTACCTACCGCTAATTTGCTAAATCAGTTAGAGTGCAGATTAACTAGTTAATCTGCAAATTATCTGATTCAGTCCATTAAAATGGAAAAAACGTTTAAGTCCTTATATTGAATGGATAATCCGCAGATTTCCTGAGGAATTCGACTAACAGCCAAGTATACGGTAAAGTTATGAAACGGGCACTTTGTTTGACTAAACATGCGAATTCATTATAATTATTAAAATTTTAAAAATAATATGAAGTTTGCTGACACTTTTGTTTACCCTGACACGGACAGGTTAGGTTCGAAGGCTAAGGCTAAAGCGACGTGGAGCTCTTGCTTTAGCCTTCTAACTTTTAGCCTTAGCCGTTAACTTATATCCTAGCGATAGACAAACACGTTCGTAGAAATTATTTCTCAAAATACTGAAAAGCTAATACAAAATCTGCGCAGCACTTCATTGATATTACCTATGTTGTCTAATAAAACATTCAAAACTTACAGTGCTATCAGGTTGTGAGAACGTCAAAACTAAACTAATGTTATCAATGCAAAGGTCTAGGTTTGCATTGATAACATAAGTGGAGTAAAATTATTGTCACCATACAATCATTACACATCTATCAGTACATATATATTGGTTATTTTTCTATATCAACTCAAAAATAAAGTGAATAATTTCTGCTACTTTCAGTGAAATTTCACACTTTAACAGATTGTATCAGTTAATTGGCAGATTACCTAGTTAATGCGTATAGTGTCATTTTTCGCACTCTACCGGTAACGCATATACTTATTAGTACATCGCGTCCTTACGTACAATTTATTACTTTATTGCCTTAGCCTTAGCAACAAGATTTTTTCCTTAAAACTATTTACTATCCAAAAAGCATTATAGGTCATTTGGTTCGTCCATTTTATAATGTTGTAAATAACAATGTTTGAACTATTCATAACCACATAGCAAAAAAAAGAAGATATCAAAACTTCAGAAAAACATTGGAATAAACTTCACCGTTTCTATTCTCATTCATTATTTTCCACGTTTTTTTTAGAACAAGTTCATCTTCAGTAATAAATAATAAAGCGTCAAGTCTGGTGTACAATATTACGGAGGCGGCACGGGCGGGCGTGCAATTTGTTCCCGTAATAGAAAAATTCCATGGAAATCGGTGGGCGAACAGGCGATTTTGTCTCGCCGAGCCTTGTTCCGGACGCGAATTGGGTAGCCAGCCGTGTGGGTTTTTCATAAAAATATAGAATAAAATCCGCTTCATTTGTTGCATGTTTTAGAGTTCTTTTTGAAGTTTTAGCGATTGTTTTAGGAATTAGTATTGCAGTAAATATTTTGAGGTTAGGAGCGGTGCCATTTTATTATTTATAGATTTAGAATTAGACACTGCATACAACTGTTGTATTAGAAAAAAGCAGGAAGAACTAAGAAGAAACCTATTCACTCTTGACTTAAAGATTCCCAGGTTGTAACCATCAGGAAACACACGGCTCCCGGAGAGACTCGTATTTAAACAGAATATAAGGTTTTATACAATTAAAATCATATAAAAATTACTCTGTCCCTGCCTCTATGATAAGGACATAATGAGAGTTAGAAGGAGAAATCACAGCTAAGCGAAAGAATGAAACATCCGATCCTTCTGCCTTTCTCCAGATAACTACCTCAACTTATCCTTAAGTTGCGACGAATCTGAAGAGATCCCATTTTCTCAGAATATTGTTTAAGTAAGGAAGGTAACAAACAACAAAAAAAAAGAATTTTACAATATTTAGGGACCATTCCACTTCTGTCCCGGAAAAAATCAGAGACTAACTATACCTAAACATCAACATGAAAATCGTTATCAATTTTTCCTCAGGATAAGCATTCTGAAGAATACCATACAAATCTTAAAGAGCTAAAAGATTACATAACACAATTGGGTGTAACAATGTTCCATGCTATCGATTAGAAAATCCTATTCCGAGTCTTTTCACGATAATTCGAGAATTACAGATGCCCATACAAAGCCGGCGCAGTACCCGGGGCTCAGCAGTGACCGACAGAATGAGTCCGAGCCTTATGAGATTACCTTACACAAAGGAAGGCTTATTGTGGTAGAACTGCGATATTTAAGGCTTAACTATTGTCGTGTATGTAGCCGGACGTCGAAGGACAAAGATTATTAGGAACGAAGGTTATTGAGGAATCTTGCTTCTGCGATAGAAGAAAATTTAATTTATACTCTAATAGCTACTGCCAGAGGCTTGGCCGCGTGAAAACAGAATATTGTTTATGAACTAAATTATAAAAATATCTGCAATTTATAACAACAATGGGTCCCGGAATTAGTGGTATTACGAGTAGTAAGGAGACATTGAGACACCGGTACCTTAGGCCATGAACTTATTGACCTCCCTGGTGGTGGTGCCTCTGTCTGTCAGTCTGTCAAGACCCTTTATGTCAGAACGCGTGTAGGTATCGAGTTGAAATTAAAAAAAAAACTTCTGAGTTAATGGCAATAAAAAAAGCCTGTCGCAAAAAAAATCAAGTCCAAAAATTAAACCTAGACCCTGTTTGGCAAGAAGCAAGACCTCACAGCACAAGTATAAGAATGAATCTGAAATTAATTTAAAAAATTTAAAATGTTTTTAAAGGTAAGTTTGTGCGGAACCCTGAGTGCGCAAGTTCAACAGTTTTCCAGTTCCATATGTGGCTTCATAGATGTTACTAGACTACATCACAGTCTAAACTAGACCTCCTTGACGGATTAGTCTGAGAACGCTAAAACTTTGTATTTGGTTTTCTTTGACTAATCCGTCGACATTGAAAAAGTTTCGTATGGGAGATCATGGAAAGAAATATGTCTCATTCAACCGCGTTCCTATACATAAGTATATATGCTATTGGTAAAATTGGTTATTCTAGACCGGTAGATAGGTACATTCATAAGGCAGAAAATAAATGTACCTATATACCTATTTATATTTAAATATGTGTTTGCCATTGTATTAGTAGTAACAGACTATGTTTTATGTCAAATATATAGAGTATTCAGAGCAGAATTGAATATATATAACACACTGTTGTAACAGGCAATATAATTTATTAGTTAGGAAATAGCCAATTAAGAGTCCACAGGGTATCATAACAGATAAAATAAGCATTTAAAATAGAGGATGTTTTAATTATTATGATAACTCTGAAATCTAAAAATATTTTGCAATCGATTGCATCACTGCTTACCATCAGGGGGGATCATAGTCAAGCTCTAGTTAATATCAATTAAATATAAAGACAATGGCCTATAGTTATGCAATTTTATGCTATTGGTATTGAGTGAAGTAGGCACTTTTGGCATTTTACCGTAAAAGAAATGCCACAAATACATCCACCATCAAATAAGTAAATATGGTTAAATTCTGTGATCATATTGTACGTACGGCTCAACGCTAATCCCCTGTAATTCTTAATGGAATCATACAGGTGATCGACAACAAACATTTTGATATTTTTCCTATGGACAACGATGCTCAAGCTAGCAATGACGCACATGTCAAACACTTTGCTAAGGAAATATGAACAGGCACAAAAGTGATAAACAAAGAATGGAGAGTAATTATACATGTAGGTAAATAGGTAGATATATATCACTGTAGACGCCTTAGTCAACTGAAACAATTGATTAACCGAAATATTTTTTTTTTTAACCGAAACTGATTTAAAAATATCGGATAAGGCGGAGTTCTGTGGCCAGCCCAACAAATGATCGTTTATAATCTAGACAAGAAATAAAATACATTTTTATTTTACATTTCGTCTTACAATTTGTACTTTACAATTATAATTTTAAAATTCTAATATCATTTTGGTTACACCTAAATAATTTCAAAGTAGCGGATAATCTGAAATAATTATGTTCATTTTAGCGCTAACACAAAATGACGTTGAAACTAAGAACTAAGATATAACCAGCTACGCAGTAGCAATTTCATTTTTCTTTTCCATAAATGACTATGAAAGTTACCTTACCGTTTCTGTAGCAAGAATTTCAGTTGTTTCAGAATGTTTTCATGTTCAAAGCGTTGTTCCAATTTGCAGCTACATTGTTTGTGAACTTCAGCATTTTTGAAACATAGTTTGCAGGACAAAAACTGCTCGTAAAGGCAGCATCCATGTTTTTTAATTGAATGAAAAAGGACAATAACAAAACTTTGGCTATCGCAAGCTAGTATAATCGCCTAATACTGGCAGTCTATTATTATTGGGCACATTACAGACGACCCCGACCGCGTCTAATACGCGAGATCGAATGATTCGATCGCATTATTCACTAATACGCCATGCCTCAAAGGTTCCCTGCGAGAGGGCGAAAAAACGATGAATAGAGCTTATGGAATCTAATAAAGTGGGACATTCTTCACTGAGCTCAAGACTCGGCTAATTTCTCTTATAAGAAGCTCACTGATCTCTGAATGTACGTAGGAGGATCTCGTTTCTGCGAATGTGGATAGAGCAATGCAGCGTCTTATGTGCTTTAAGATTTGTTGGAGTAGGTATTTTTAGTAGAGTTTTAGACGATATTTTGTGATTTTTCTGAAGCTTTTGTAGATTAGGTATCTCCAGTAGAGCTTTGAGAGAGAAACATATATGATGTGTTTCGATAATCCAGGCACTGTAATTTTCAATGAGGCCATTCGATTCGTTCTTTACATTACAGTCGGAATATTCTTCTTTTGATCGAAAAGATTATTGCTATGGATGGCATGATAATTTTCTGATGAAAGCTGTTTGGATTTACTTTTTAATGGGTATTCATTAAATTAATACTAATTTGAATAATTATGATGTAAGTAATGATTATGTTAGGTAGGTACTAATTTAAATAATTATGATGCGTTAGGTACTTAAGTAAGTAGAGACTAGATATTAAACAGCTTTGTATGAAATTTCTGTGATACAATATATTTTGTTTGGAATTTGGAACCTAAGTTTGAATTCAACACAACCCAAAAAGATAGAACCTCTCATAATTCTTAATTGTTTGTACTTAATTTTTTTCTTTTCAACATCCAAAAACTTGCTATTTAACAACCTATGTGCCATCAGGAATCCTGTAGTAAATAGGCGGCGCTATGTAACATCAAAGTCCGTAACAGTGGCGAGCCGCAACGTCTGACGGTAGCGGCGGCGGCGGCAAACAAGCGACAAAGGGAGTGGCACCATTTAGCAAAGACCGCAATCCGCTTAGCGCGGCGCGCATTAGAGCCGCATCAAATATGCATGGGCAATCCGCACGCACTCAGCCGGCATTAGTGCTGACGAAATGTTGCCGGGAGATAACTGTGGATGTGTAGCTAGCTTATAAAAGAGTTTTTGGGAGTTTTATTTGAAGTTATTGTGATTTGTGACTGAGTTTCAACTTGACTTTAGATAGCAATGAAGTCTTTCGTGTCGTTCAATAACTTCAACTATGCTTCGCTTAGCTTCACAGTCTAAGTGGGAGCGGGTAGCCCCGGCTGAGTACTTATATTGCTTATCTTTTTGCCTATCTGACCTCCATAATACGCCATTGTCATAACATACATCATTATGTGTGCAGAACCGTCTTTGAGGAGTACTAATTGCAATAACAACCCATTGTGAAAAATATAACCTTTACTGCCTTTACGTTATACATAATTGCCTCAGTTATAGAACCATAAATTAATTAGACCTAAACGAGCTTCCTACACAAATGCCTACAAAAGAATTAGGAACATTTTCCAGAATCCAACTGAAGCTTCGCAATACATAGTTTATGAGGCTTTAATTTCGGTACACATGGTGGGTACATAATGTAGGTATGTAGTGTAGTAAGTATGTAAGCCGCTTGTGGTAATGGGCGGGGCGGATCGCCACGATCCTCCACTCAGATGGGCGGGCGGTTTGTGCATACTTTATCAACCTGCGGATCTGTCCTTTGTTCCTTTTACTGCTACTTTGCGAGAGGCAAAGGTCGGAATATTAAAATGACTGGACGGAAAGAGGAGTTCTTCGACTTATTGCTGCAAGGGGATTAAAATAAAGATAAGTAAGTATAGGTAGTGCTTTTAACAAGAGCTATGTTACGTGTAAGCAGGATTATAAATGAGTCCTTAAATTTTACTCAGCATTTAGTTAAATTTATAATTATAAACTATACATAGTAAAAAAACAACTATTGTAATATTGTTAAGTTATCGAAGAGTGGAATCTTCTAATACAGGCATTAAAAATAAATACATTTTCAATATTTTGCATAATTATGTTTCGTACGAGTAAGAAGATACACAATTAAACAATTTAAATGGGAAAACTGGAAATTTATATAACTTCATTCACATGAATGCAATTATAAAACTTTGAAACTTAATCGACCAATAAAAGTACGGGTAAACATTCTAGTTAGATGGATAAACATCGCGAGTAGGCCGCAGCCCCCGCGCTATTTGCATAACAAGCGCGCGCCAGGAACAGCTTTAAAATAAAAAAGCGGCCATAATGGCTTTATAAATAGATTTCGGAAAGTATTTTCTATTAAATAAACTTCCATTTGACGTGGTGCACAACACCGAACGCCGCGCGTATGAATAAATCATATCAAATAACTATCAGGGGAGATCCGACGAGCATTCTTTCCCGTTTACATCAAAACATTTCGTTTAGGGTTGAGATGGCCTATTTGTGTGACGCGAGCAGATTTTTTATTCATGATTTTTTAATGGACATCCGCAACATCGAACGTTACACTGTGATTACATTGATTTATTTGCGACGACAGTGATTCCACATGTGGAGTGCTCTGTGACTTCCTCCACACACTGTTATGTAAAACCTATTACATTTCTCCAAACACTGGAATGGAAGTAATGAGCTTTTTGGCAGCATTTTCTCAGACATTTTCTCTTTATATCAGGGCTTTTCATTTCAACGTGGAGCGTTCGTAGCACATTGAATTTTTCAGGTAAGCGGAACGCGAGGACGGACGGAATCCCAGAGGATGCGTCGGAGCGCTCGCGAACACCTACGGAGGACGGGGGCTAAGCCTCTCAGCGCGACACGGTGACATGTTCGGTCACACTGATTGAATCCACCCGACGCGACGGAGGTGGCGTGGAAGCTTTGACACTACTGTTTACTACAATATTTTTATGGTTATTTAGTTCAAATAGAACTGTAAGTCGCCTTTATCAAAACAAAAAAAAAATATCTGAATCATCTACTTACATGTCATTGGCTCAGTAATGATTGTCTCTGAAATGGGAGGTCTCTATAAGTCGGTATGCAGATTTAAAGGGTGTCCGTTACCCAGGCCAGATGTTGTCGACAATGGTCATTTGAATCTTATAGATAATTAGTTGTGCGGCTTCTGTAATTGTTGCGCACATTTTTAAATTTGTTGCGCTTATAGTTTTTTAATTATTTCACAAAAACATTTCCTGCTGCAGTAACGTTACGCCAGCCAGACCTTTTTCTTTCTAATGAAAATATTTAAATAAATATTAGCTATAAAATTAGTTGTCTAGATAAAGTAAATGTTGTGCCTTATTTTGTATTTGTTCTTTCTTCGGTTGGGAAGTTATTCGAGATTTTGCTGAGGTAACGTTTTTGGTTTTGCTAGATCTTTGAGATGGTTAAGCGGATTCTAATCATGTTTTGTACACGACTTCCTAGGACTTAGTTTAAATTTGTTGTGCAATAACAAAACCAAAATAATGCATATCTTAAAGGTTATTTCAGTAAATAGAAAAACACTTCAATTGGTCCCAGCACTCTCAATAAGAAGTCTAAAGACTTACTTTAAACGTTATTTTAAAGCTTGTAACTGCCTTCAAATGTATGTGAAGTTTCATTAGTATCCTGTAAGTATTTAACAAGTTATGATGATATTCAGTTCTTCACGAGCACGGTCTTGATGCGCGCGGTGTTATTTGGCCACTGGATTGGATATATGAACTGAATGTTATGTCAATTATTAGTTGTTTAGATCAATTGTATATCAGTAAAATTTCAGCTCAGTACATTGGATAATTAATGAGATAATACGATTAAAGTCATTAGGAAGTGAATGACCGTGGTAACCCGACCAAGTTTAGGTGGTTACGAAAAAGCGAAAACGCAGAACATTATGGTACCTTCTAAAATATGTAGGATAGTGTTATAAATTTAGTACTGACACGTACAAAAGTTATAAAAAAACGACATGATTAGGTATTAAAGATTGAAAGGTCATTTCAATTGAACTTTTACTCCCTTACTTATAAAAACTTGTGTTGCTTAGCAACCGATTAAACATCACCTATCCTTGTCATTTCTATTTCAACGAATAGAGTTGGCAAGTGACGGCACACGGCTATTGCTCTGTTGCCATTCTGTTTATGCCTACAATAAAAAGAAAGAGTAAGTACATTTTTTTATCTAAATCCTTAATCGGGTTTCAATTAGTTTTGCTACAAATTTGAAATTCGAATCGTAATCTATTTGCGATTTTATATCAACGCAAGTGTCGCAACAAAGTAATTATTATGGATTTCTTAAAGTCTACGTGTCCAAGGAGTTTGTGGAAATAAATACCTACCTACCTGTTGCGGTAGTCCCAACTCCCGACATTGATAACGAAAAAAATTGGTCGCTAAGTCATGAATTTCATTAATCAAGTTTCAAGTCAAATGTTGACAATGTGTACACAAAAACCTTCTTACTTGAATCAATTTATCTATTAAAAAAAACTGCTTCAGAATCCGTTGCGTAGTTTTAAAGATCTAAGCAAACAGGGACAGACAAACTGGAAGCGCTTCCAGTTTGTCGTAAAGGATAAATATGTTATCATTGTTCAGAATTCCAATCCAGGTAATAATTAAGTACGAAAAAAACAGAAAATAATGAGTACCTAAGTTCCTAAATTAAAATATTTAAGCCTTAAAAAATACAGTTTTAGATAAGTACCTAACGACGCGTACATATTAATAATAATTTTGCTAACTATTTCTATAGTTACATTATGCAAGCTTACCTTGTTCGTGAATTCATCAAGCAGCCCGCACCATAATTATGATCTTCAATACAAGCACTCCACGTTAGCAGTAATTCGCTACACTTGTTATTATACAATAACTCTCACACACTCGATAAATATTTGCAAAAAACAGGAAACGCGCAATCTATAAGATGAATTATGTGTTTATGGAGCATGTTTAGTGTTTTATGCAAACAATGTATTACCCCTTCACCCCACCTCTGCCGCGTCCTACCGAACGGCATCCGGGCCTTGGTTCAGGCCATGGTCCGCAGCGAGGAGGAGTGGCAGGCGGTCGCCTCCTTCTGCGAGGCAGTAATGCTCGTAAAGGAGGAGGCTGACCGCATAAGGCAAAGGCAACGGCGCACTCGCCGTAGCCGTTGCCGCCGCGATCCTGCTGATATCCGGCCACCATAGACACTGGCTTGCGGACGGTGAGCAATGGGTAGCTCGCCGTCCGGTCGTCTGGTAGCAGTCCAGACCGAGCCCAAGTCGTCAACGGCGCGCTCAATTCCCGCGCGCCTCAAGGAGATGTCAGCACACTGTAGGGGCCCTACAGGGTCGAAGCCTCCCGGAGCTGAGGGTTGATGCGAAAGCGTTACACCGGGGCTCTGGGAATAAGGCAAGGAAGGCACGGGGTAGGTTCTTTAGTCAGTAAGAGTCTGACACTGTTTCCCGCTCCGCCCAAGAATGGGATTCGTCATTCGATGATTTTTACCTACCATAAAAAAAAAACCGAACGGCATGCTCTAGCGGTGATTTTTGATAAGTTTGTGCAACTGGAAGATAATAATTATGTTTTCATAGTGTAGATAATGTTAAATTATTATTATATAGGTATTTAACAGTGTACGCGTCTGTACCGAAATTGTAAGGTGTATTATACTAAACATTTCAAAAAATAGTGTAATGTTCTGCGCTTTCGCTTTTTCGTAACCACCTAAACTTGGTTGGGTTACCACGGTTATTCACTTCCTAATGACTTCAATCGTATTATCTCATTAATTATCCAATGTACTGAGCTGAAATTTTACTGATATACAACTGATCTAAACAACTAATAATCGACATAACATTCAGTTCATATATCCAATCCAGTGGCCAAATAACACCGCGCGCATCAAGACCGTGCTCGTGAAGAACTGAATATCATTATAACTTGTTAAATACTTACAGGATACTAATGAAACTTCACATACATTTGAAGGCAGTTACAAGCTTTAAAATAACGTTTATAGTAAGTCTTTAGACTTCTTATTGAGAGTGCTGGGACCAATTGAAGTGTTTTTCTATTTACTGAAATAACCTTTAAGATATGCATTATTTTGGTTTTGTTATTGCACAACAAATTTAAACTAAGTCCTAGGAAGTCGTGTACAAAACATGATTAGAATCCGCTTAACCATCTCAAAGATCTAGCAAAACCAAAAACGTTACCTCAGCAAAATCTCGAATAACTTCGCAACCGAAGAAAGAACAAATACAAAATAAGGCACAACATTTACTTTATCTAGACAACTAATTTTATAGCTAATATTTATTTAAATATTTTCATTAGAAAGAAAAAGGTCTGGCTGGCGTAACGTTACTGCAGCAGGAAATGTTTTTGTGAAATAATTAAAAAACTATAAGCGCAACAAATTTAAAAATGTGCGCAACAATTACAGAAGCCGCACAACTAATTATCTATAAGATTCAAATGACCATTGTCGACAACATCTGGCCTGGGTAACGGACACATTTAAAGGATATTCCACTCAATAATCTGGGTCTGATAGCCGTCAAGTTTTTTAGAATTGTAGGAGTGGTAACGAGTACAATCATTAGCGTAGCTTGGCGAGTGCCGCTGACGCACACGGCTCAGCATTGCATCGCCATTGTTGAGCTCGTCAGCCAGCCCTGTAATTATCGCCTTGCAAATGACATCGCGGCTCAACCAACAATATTCATTTTCCCGCTCATTTCAAAAAAGGAACGTTGATTTTTTAATGTTTATTTTTTAAAGTCAAGAACGTTGCGTTACTCCTATGAGTTGTGACGCAGTTTTTCCACCGGTATGAACTAACAAATAACAAAAACCACGCGATTTAGCCTTTAGCGGCACTATTATACAAAGTTAATAGGCCCAATTCTTGCTCAATTAATTTGTATGTGTACTTTTAAAAACGCAACTTTAATTGATGCGAAATTACAAGCTTGGTCTTAGCTCAGGTAGGTATGCGACTTATTAAATAATTATGTCTGCAGCTATTGTTCATTATGTAGATTTATTGTAATTTAATAAAACTTAGTTGCAATATTACGCATATTACAAGGAAAACGTGATGGTTTTCTTGAAACATAAAATGGATTAGGTATAAAAAATTATTTACTCTATCATTCATAATTCTTACTGCAATCAAAGTATGTAGCCGTTAAATTGACAAGTCAAGTTATACAGACAATAATTTCCATTGAAGAATGTTTAACAATCTTAGAAATAATCTTAATATTAATGCAATTTTTTAATTTTTTTACGCTTTTATTTTAAATGTTTACATCTATAACCCTATATCTAAAAAAATAAAGGCCATAGTAAAGTGGGTTTTAGTCAGTAAAAGTATGCCTCTCTCTAGCTTAAAAAATAAGTGATTTCATAATCTAAATCCTGATTTTAGGACCAAAGGCAAAGACATCGCACAATGTAGTACACAGATATTGATAGTTATACGTAAAGGGACTTCTTAAGACGTAGGGGAGATATTCATGAATATTTTAAGACTCGTTTATGTACTACAGACTGAACTTCTTAACAGATTGATTACGATGGTGTCTTTAAGTAGGTTTATATGGTTTTACATTCAGAACGAAGTATTAACTGTCTATGGTGATATACATTTGTGGCCTTTTTATTGTCATCAGATGACTTTGAAGTGGAAGGAAATAGTAAAAGCGTAGGGTAAAAGAGTTCTAGGGTTGTATTGATTTCGAAAAACTGGCAATCTTCATCTTAATTTGAATTAAGAATCTTATTTTTTTTTAAATTATTTTTTTGAGAATAGAACCAAAATGGATAAAACTGAAATGTTCATTGCAATCAATATACTTAATAATGTGCATAAACAAGTGATACATAATTAAAAATGGAAACAATTACGGATCGTTTCAAGCACAACAAAAATTTTAATGAGAGGAGAGCGGTAGAGTGCTTCAATAATTTTCCTTTATACTTACGAAAAAATGCTAAAATGGTTTTTATTTGTAATATGTGCTTTTTGTACATCTTTTCATAATAAAATTATACTATTGTTATTATATATTGACTTATTAAATAATGTTGTTTGTTGTTATTTATTATTATTTTTAAATGCGTTTTAAATTAAATTAATAATATATTTAACTAATTTTTCAACTAATCAGCTACAGTTCATCATTTGTACACTTAATTAGTTAATAGGTTGAGGTTTTTTTTCTAAATTTATTTAAAAATCAGTTATTTTTAAGTTCAGTTTGTAATTTTATTATTTAGGTATTTTCATTTAAATAGAATGTGGACCAGAGGATTGAAATTAAAGTTTGATTAATTTTATACCACTACGAATATTTTCTTTCTTATTGGTATATTTTTCTGTATGTTATAAGAATCAGCGTTATGTTTCGGTTAGTAGGTTTGTAATCATCTGTCATTACCATAAATTAAACAGAGTGGATCTGTCCATATTTAAAATTATACTACTTCCAATAAAACCAAGTGTGCGGAATAAGCAGTATGGGATTAGTATGCTTTTGTAGGTTTGTAGTAATTTTATTCAGCGAGGGGCACGTAAAAAATTTGATTTTTTGTTGTAATTTTATATGTATCTGTTTTCTAGTTTATATCCTTACTAGCGACCCGCGCCAGCTTCACACGAGTGCAATGCTGATATTAAATATAGGTATTATGCATGTGTTATACGAATAAACCCTTCTCTTAAATCACTCTATCTATTAAAAAAACCGCATCAAAAACCGTTGTTTATTTTTAATGATCTAATAATACAGAAAGCGGGAAGCGACTTTGTTTTATACTATGTAATGATAAGTATAGAGAAGATATGTTGCGCCGACGATCTCATACAAATTGACTAACACTAAATTTAATGGTTTGAACTTTAAGTTACTACATATTGTGTAGTCAGAAATATGTTCTGTCAGATCTTCTGTCCGGTTTACAAGTTCAAAAAGTTAAGATTTAAATATTCCCTAACATTATTCATACTGATAACACAAATTGTACATGGAAGTGACGTGCCCAATCTGCGCTGCATTCATCCTTGACCACTGTGGGACAAATTGAAAACGGCATTTTCATCAGTCACTGGCAAATTATTTGCCAAAGGAAAATGTGTTTAAAGTTAAGGAAGTTAAGGAGTTCCAACGTTTCGAGAGTCGAGAAATAGAATTAGTTTATATAAAAGGGTAGTGACGATTTGTCGGAGTGTCGATTTGTCGCACGCGCCTCCAGCGCCTCGGGCCTCTAATCTAGTTGTCGCCCTCGCGACGACGTTAAAATCGCAAGGCTAATAAAATATTTTGACCCCTTTATGAGATGAATACGCCCACTGTGCGATACAGTTAGATTCACAAGTGTTTGATGTGAATTTATTGACGGTAGGTTAGGCTTCATATTTTATGCTTCTTTCATAATGCATTGGAACATGGGTTTACTCTTCTTGGTTGATTGATTCCTATTTTCACTCTTCTGTGACATGTTATATTTTTTAAAATATCAAATTAGAAAAGGCAGAAAAATTGTGGTTAAAGTTTTTGATGGTAAAAAAATCTCACCTTAATATAATTGGCATTTATATACCCTTCCGTAGATCCAGCATCTTCATCGACTGACTGTAAGAAAGTCAATTAATCTGGCTAGTTTTCATAATAGGTAATTGTATACAGCCAATTGCCAGCGCAATATTTTACATGAAGCGACTGCCTATCTCAATCAAAAATCCGTTGGACCTGGAACTAAGCGTTTAGTTTAAAATTATAATCAAAGGCCTAGTCTGTGTAAAGGGCTAATCCAATAAAAGTAAAACAATCCCGCTGGTAGTAGGTATACCAAGGTATACTTTGTGGATACACAAGGTATACTAACAGCGGGGTTGGTTTAGGGTTGTGGGATTTTTGAAAGTATTCCTGGTGGCCTTACAACGCAAACGGCAATGGAAAGAATACGACTAGGTTTTAGGGTGATTCTTTGAAACTGAGAAAATGTGTCATTCATCCGTGGATGTATTGCCATGATCCATGGCCTAGTTATTTCTTTACAAGTTGATATTTTTATTTGCATATTATCATTTAGTCAAAGGCATTCATTTGCCCTGCAGAAAATTGCAAAATTGATAGATACGAAAACTAGGCTATTAATGAGACATCCTCTCGGTTTCAAACAATAGTGGCTAATTGTTATTTTTTTTTTGTGAATTATTATTATCGATTTTGAATTAGTTGTTTAGTTATTAATTGACGAAGGTATATGTACTACCACAAATTTTTAAGGTATGTGTTTTTTCGAGGTGGAATCTCACCTAGAAAAAATCCAATGATTTCTCCCGTACTAGGCCGTGTAGGCGATAGCCGATTTCGGACGACCCTTGACCCCAGTATGTCGTCGCTTTAACTGAACCTCAGGGTCCTGGGCCGTAACGCAAAGAAGAAACATTAAACACTAACATTATTTATCTCTCCACCCAGAACGGGAAAAAATGTATGGTAATTTTTCACCCCAAAAAAGACCTATAATACTTTTTGTTCTTTGTTTACCGAGATAAATGAAAACTACATATCATCGTAGCATTAATATTTTTCAAAGGAGTTTTGTGAACGAGCATACCATATGCACGGCGGACCCCTACGAAACTATTCGGATGTGACAATAATTGAAATTTGTGCCCGGAGGCATTCATGGCAAATAACTTTATTCAGCATTTAGCTTCCAATTTGACTGGAGTGAGTGGAGTGTTTCGCGTCGGGAAGAAGTCACGCCGCCCCGTCGGGTGTGAAGCTTACCCGCCCCGTAGTAGGCTGCGTTTTCGGTGTAAATTAATTTCATGTAAACTTGATTATTAGGCTTTAATTGAAAGTCATAATTTTTAACTTCTTCAGCCTATATTGTTTTGTACATAAATTTGAATGTTGTATGAATTTTGTTTTGTAGAAGAATACTACTGACTTACTTGGGCAGCTAAGCTGTAGCTAATTGTGGCTGTTTCCAGTCAATCCTAAGACGAAAAATTTTCGTTTTTCCTGAGTCTTCCCGAACATGTACGGCGGAGACATCCTCTTAGACGCGAGCTCTTGGACCCAGTTAATAAGAAATTATGGGTTGGGCTGACCCTTTGTAATTTTTTTTTTTCTTTTATCATGAAAATAATAGCTTATTCTATTAGAACATTTCCTTTAAAATTTAAATTTTTAAATTAAAATAGCTTTATCAATTTCGTTCTCAAACTTCGAAATAGAGTCAGAAAAAAAAATGTGTAGTTACATATTATCTAATGTGATTAGTTATATTATTATTTGCACAATAAATTGTTGTTAGTGGATATAAAAGTTTTTTTTTTATGATAAAAATCATGCAATGTCGAATCCCGCCTTTGAGCGGAGCGCGAAGCAGTGTCAGACTCGAACTTGCCTTATACCAGGGCCAAAGCCTTTTTTTCAGACTCAAAACCTTGGCCTCAGGCCCCTTGGCTTTGACTTCTCCCTTTGAAAATCATAGCTTTTGACCCCAAAAGTGGGTAATTGCGAGATAACGCTTCTTACGCTCTAACTTCATTGAATTAGAAAATGACAATCCCAAACGTATTTATTGCACACGAACTAGCATTTTCTTGACATACATAGCACTTAATTCCACCCATTAATAGATTTCCATAATGTTTTGTAACCCAATAAGCTTGTAATTTAAAAGTTAATAACACAAATTATGTCGGTGGAGTGGCGATTAGCTTAGAATATGAGCAGAGTCATTCGTGCAGAAACTTGCGGCCCTCCATTACTCGGTGTCGTGACTTTTATGCAATTTTTCGAACAAACAATATTAAGTGTTTAGCTACTACGTCTTTTATTCATCGTATAGTTATTTACCTGTAATTTTTTTTATTATTTCTCTGCTTCAACTTCCAAATAAACAACTATTTCACTCGTATTGATAAAAAAGAATTTCAAAGTTATTTTCACGAACGCGGGAAATCAAAGACAATTATAGATTAGCCACCATCTTGAATGTGTGTTTCAGAGTATTGCCGTTAAGTATTCGGGGTGGCGACACTGTCACATTAAATTCAAAAAGTTTCAAAAAATTCAAACTTTAAATTGTAAGTAGAGAGATTGCGTGAGTGACTTCATTTGGAAAATCTGGCGTCTTGTTACATTATTTACACTCTCTTTACTCTTGTGAGTTAGCAATTATTAACTTCTAAATACAGAAATTAAATGACATTTAAGAAAAAATATAAAATTAGTCCCTATCTAGCACGTTGTAAGCTCAGTTTAAACAACAAAATTATTAATAACTCAGTTAAAAAAGTTAATAATAAAAAGTCCTTAGGTTAATTATGCCTTGTTTATTGGTTCCGGATAATAATTGGCCCGATTATGAGCCGTGCCCCGTTCGGACGGGACGCAGAAGGCTCGTGTCTGTAATTACGGCCGCCTTCAAACTCCGACATTATCACCTCGCGGGGAAAAAAGCCGTGAGAAGGGAAGTTATTGAAGTCGATAAAGTTTGTGCAATAAGTATGTTTTATGAGAAAAATGGGTTTTATTTGTAAGATATAAACTTTGCAATCATTTCTATCTCATTTTGTTTAGTTCCCTCATTTTTTTTATGCCGATATTCAACCTTTGTGGCGGTACTGTTTGAAAATGACTAGCCAGCAGGGGTCAAAATAATCTCGAGATGCCATTAGTTTTTATTTTTATTGTTTTTTTTTTCTGAATTACATGGCGTTTTATATTTTTTTTCGGATATGTCGGCCAGCATTTTCGTTTTGTAATTTTTTTAGTAAATACTTCTTAACTTTTTTATTACAAGTATTTTGAAATTTATGACATTTTTGTATTTTTATAGAATGTTTTTAAATAATTACTAATTTATAGGTATAGGTTACTAATTTATATATACTTTAAAGGCTATATTGATAGAGTTATAACTTTCATGTTATAAATGATTACTTCTTGAGCTAAAAACGAACGCACACCTCCGTCTCTAATTACGGTAGGTATTCAAAAGGTTGAATAAAAAAAAAAAATGGTTGCCTGTAAAGTCGGTTTTACGGGCGAAGATTTTACGTGACAACGTCTTTTTCTCGGTAGAATATTTATTGATATGAATATAATTAAATTGCACAATAGGAACAAGGAATTGAATGAAAATAAGAATTGCACAAATTTTAACTATAGAAATATATTTTGTTTACTAAAACATTGCATGCAGTCGGGCCTCTCTCTCGTTCGGTGACTCATCGTAACGTTACCGAGCGTTACACTTTTTCATAAGTGACTCCCAGCCGCAACCTAATTTAAGACGTTGTCACGTCAATAAGATATGGTTAGCTTCTGGCGGGTTAAGTAGCTGTTTCATAATTCGCAGATAATTAATCTGCAATCTGCGGATAATGGATATTGTAATGTAAAATTGGTGTAATATTGTATCTCAATATCAAGTGTCGCGCAACTGAACAATAATTGTGTGGCATCAGTAAAACAGGCGCTGTTTCGGTAAAATTGAGCTGAAAATATTATAAATGTTGACTACACCAGCAAAATTTGCCGAGAAAGTTGACTTGATTTTGCTGCTAAATACTACAAAATATTTGAACGTGTTGCAACCGCATTCTAATAGTAAACTAATGGATTAAAAGACTTAGTATCCAAGACAAAAACATTACAACAAAAATAAAAGATATCGAATACATTCAAAAGAGGAAAAAAATCAAATACAAATTTAAAAATCGCTTTTAGTGATAAGGTAATCATTGATTGTGGCACCCTACTAATTTTAATTTGTTCCTATTGTTATTTATTTTTTGTGTACAATAAAGAATATATCTATTTATCTATGTAAGAGGTTCAGAAAAAAAAAACAAAGAAACATTTTATCGATAACACTTAAAGAAGCTTGAAAAGTACCTCCCTATCGCTTCCTATTCAGTAGTATGGAACCCCTTAATAAAAATATTATCCGGCCCGGCGTCAAAGACTCCTGCTTAATTTAATTATCTTTACCATTTAATAAACTGTGCTTCGAGGGCTAAATAACAATTAGTTACTTAGAAATCTTTCGTCCGCTTTATTGTTAAATATTCATGTTTTAAGTGATTGTTGCGAAGTTGGAAGTTATTATTCAAGATGGTTTTCGTCTAATTTTAGGGGAGTCTTCTTGGCAGCTCGGTTATTTGACACGTGTTATAGATCTCAGGTAGAAAGGAAAAAAGTGTAGGTACTCAATCTTTTAACTTACTAGCTTTTGTCAGCGGCTTCGCCCGCGTACATAAAATATATGCCTATGTGACTCAGGACTAAAGCAGCTTTCTATTGTTGCAATTTTTTTTCCAATCGGACCTGTAGTTCCAGAGATTACCCCCTACAAAAAAAATAAAATAAAAAAACAAACTTTACCTCTTTATTATATTAGTGTAGATTGAATCTTTGTCTAAATCAGACCCAGTGTAGGCGAGGGCTAGCGGTTGGCTAGAAATGTGTAGCCCGCACTGTTCCCGCGCGCCTTAAGGAGTTGTCAGCAAACTATTGGGGCCCAGCATGGTCCAAGCCTCCTGAGACCAAGGATTGATGCGAAAGCGTATTACCGGGGCCTTGGGATCAAGGCAAGGAAGGAATTGGGTTGGTTGTTTAGTTAGTAAAAGTCTGACACTTTCCCGTTCCGCCCAAGGGTGGGACTCGACATTGGATGATTTTTACCTACCATAAAAACGTCTAAATTAGGCGCAGTTGCTATTTTTTTTTATTCTTGTGGTATTATAGTCTAACTTATTTGTCGCGTAGACTAGGTATCTTACGCGGCAAATAAGTTGAGCTATATTGGCGTACGTTATTATAAAAACACGCAACTCTCCGCTGTGCCACACTTGGATTGGGACCCGAAAATCTGTTTAGATAGAAGAGATGACTATCTCTTCGTTAAACCAAACATCAAATAAGATGGAACTTGCAGTTTACGCAAAAAAATAACATAAAAACGTGGTAACAGATACTCTATCGAGACTTAGTTACCCACACCCCTACAAAACAGTTTTGATTAAATATTTTCCCGGTAATGGAACACAACATATTTGAATTTGGGAAAGGTGTAGGGTATCATGCGCTGGCGAGCGCTGCAGGCGTCGTGCAGCGTGCAACTAATAATGTAACGCAACACGATAATGCTTGCCCCGAGCCTCGAGTGCGGCGCCCTTGCTATTCCATAATTCAGTAGTCCTATTCTGTAAAATATCACTGTGAAAAATAAAATAGCTTAAATTGTCAATAATATTGAATTATTCTTTCTAGAAAGAGAACTGCGCCCTGAAATGTAAGCACGGCCTAGCATAGGTGCAATTGCTATTTTTTATTATTGTGCATAAACTGTATGTTATACTCGTACTTATGCACAAGAATAAAAAAAATAATTAACCTTTTGAATACCGTAATTAGAGACGGAGGTGTGAAAAAATGAAAGTCATAACTCTATCAATAATACACTTCTCATCAAAAAAATCGAAACACTTCCGTTTTCATTGTTTCTGTCCGAATTTAACACAAAAAAGAATTCATACGATGAAAAAAAATACATATATTATAGCTGGCAGTTTGGCCATTACAGTAATAAGCGAAAATTCTAAATTCAAAATTAGAATTTCATTTGTTTATCTTATAAACGAAATGAATCACTGTTTTGAGACAAATGTGTGTTTAGGGTTGGAGTACATTTAGCGTTTAAAAACTAAAAATTGGCGCCTATCCTTAAACTTTTTGTTTTTTATTTCAATACTGTGACTTTGGGACGTCTGAAAAAAGGTTTTTTTTCTAAAACGTATGGATACTTCGCCCACAGAAGCCGCCCAAGTTGTGGCATTGCTGGATTCTGGCCTTAGTCAGCGTGTTGTGGCTGCAAGACTGCATCTAAGCCTGTCATCTGTTCATAGAGTCTATAAACGTTATCGGGAGACTGGTTTGTTCACGCGCCGTTCAGGATCTGGCAGGAATCGGGTCACTTCTGAGCGAGATGATCGATTTATTGTAACAACTTCTTTAAGAAATCGACGCCTTAACGCTTTTCAACTGCAGCAGCGGCTTCGTGTTGTACGAAGGGTGGCTGTAAGTGACTCTACAATTAGAAGAAGGTTGAAGGATCGTGGACTGGTACCGCATAAGCCAGCAAATGGGCCGAAATTAACTGCAGACCATCGAAGAGCGCGCCTTAACTTTGCACGTGAGCACCTAAATTGGTCATACCTACAGTGGAGCAAAGTTCTCTTTTCTGATGAGTGTAAAATTATGCTGTATGGTAACGACGGAAGGAACAAGGTCTACAGAAGAGACGGAGAACGCTATGCACAATGCTGCATTGAAGAAAAGGTCAGCTATGGTGGCGGTTCGTGGACGGTTTGGGGAGGAATCAGCGCCGACGGTAAGACAGAGCTTGCTTTCGTGTCTGGGCCACGTCTGCCTGCACTAAACTGTCATCGGTACGTCGAAGAGTGTCTCGAGCCTCATGTGATGCCCTATGCACATTTTATTGGCAACGGCTTCATATTCATGCACGACAATGCTAGGGCTCACACCGCGGGCGTCGTACGAGATTATCTTAACGAAGTCGATATCTCTATTATGGAATGGCCAGCAAGAAGCCCGGACATGAATCCCATTGAACATCTATGGGATGAATTAAAGAGACGAATTCGAGCAAGAGATCCTGCCCCAGAAACACTTAGCCAGCTGCAAGATGCAATCCAAGAGGAATGGGACAATATACCACAGCATGTGATCGTGACTCTCATCCGATCGATGAAGAACCGTATGGAAGCAGTAATTAGAGCTCGGGGAGGGAATACAAGTTATTAAATAAACGTTTTTTAGCTTTTTTTTTCATTTACGTGTGTTGTTTTATCCATTTCCTTTATACTCCATACGGAATAAAAATGACTCATTTAACAAAATACGAAACCTATGAAAAATTCATTTAAATTTAGAACATTAACATTAAGATTTGATAAGCTCATATTACTCACTATTAAACGACATTTAACATTTATTCCTAAATGTACACATTTTTCTGATAATCCTGACAAAACGTAAACTTGCAAGGTGTTTCGATTTTTTTGATGAGAAGTGTATATCCGTTAAAGTATATTCATATACCTACTTAGGCACATGATTAATTATTTAAAAACATTCTATAAAAATACAAAAATGTCATAATATTCCAAAGTTGGTGTACAATTCGTTCCAAATGAGAATAGGATCGACGGCAATGTTGTGACGTCACGTCGAACTGTCAAATCGAAGAAATTAGGTAGAGTGAACAAAAAAAGATGTATAAAAAAATATAATTTACGTACGAATCGTGAATGAAAAAAGTTTAATCAGAACACAGTTTTTCAATTTTGTTTATCTCTGTTTCACTGTGTGATCAGTCTGAGTAGTGGTAAATAGAAGAAAAAGGCGAATTGTTTCTAATAATGAAAATAAGAAAGAAAATAGTTTTTTTTGTAAACAATTTATGACTTAAAACAATATATTTGGCAAATTTATATTGAACCCTAACGTTTTTACTTCAACTAGAATCAACTAAAATTTAGTAATAAAGGCAAAAAAAAACTTTTTATTGATACAGAAATAAGATTTTTTTGCAAACCGTACTTTTCACTCAAAATTTGACAGTTCGAGTGTATTGACTTTCCTGTTCTTATTTGGAACGCATAATAATAAAAAAGTTAAGAAGTATTTACTTCACAAATTACAAACCGAAAATGCTGGCCGATATATCCGAAAAAAATACAAAACGCCATGTAATCCAGGAAAAAAAATAACAATAATAATAATATCTAATGGCATCTCGAGATTATTTTGACCCCTGCTGGCTAGTCATTTACAAACATTGTCGCCACAAAGGTTGAATATCGGCTTATTTTATTTAGTGACTAAAAAAAATCTGAAATGACTGCAAAGTTTATATTTTACAAATAAATCCCATTTTTATTATGAACCACACATATTGCACCAACTTTATCGACTTCAATAAAAAATAATTAATTAATTATTGTAATTTTAAGGGTTTGTGGCGTGATTTCTTCCAGTGAAGTTCAGTGGCTGTTAATTATTCGCAAATTAATTCCAAGTTGATATTGTTACTAACTACCTATATAGGATTTCTAAATAAATAAGAAAATATATAGAGAGAATATATAACTAGGAAATAGGCCTGCACAACAAGGATTAGCCAATCGATTTATATCCTAGCGATAGACAAGCATGTTCATAGAAAAAAACTATTTAATAAAATACTGAAAATTTATAACTTTAACTTTTTTTAAAAAAAATCCGTTGCAGCGCTTCATTATTATAGCATTATGTCGACTAGAACTTTGAAAAGACAGCGCTGAAACTTCAAAACTGGAATAATGTCATCAATGTAAAGGTGTATGGCATGCAGATCAGTTACCTAAGTCAAATAAAATGACTGTACGGTACTAATTTAATTAATTAGCCCCAACCTATTGTTATTTAGTTGTCTGTAATTACATAACAACATTTATATCATAACTTCCGTCCTCATTTTCTTTATCTGTTCTCTATGAAAAAAATAACTTGGAACTGCGGCTATTTTCGCATAAATAAACAAATAGAGCCGCTTTTACCAAACCCAATAGGAAACATCACGTCTGCTAACAAGAAAACCGAACCTAGCCGACATCGCCCGACAGCTTTCAGGAAGCAATCATGCATACAAACTAACCACACACCACATGTAACCAAAAGCCGACGGAACTTTACTTACTTGCTTACGTCACTCTATCATACATCATACATTTTACTGCAAAACAATTGAAAATGAACTCTATGTCTTAAAGAATAGAGTTGTAAGTCCAGTGTGTAGGATATTTCCCATATTGTTAGGTTGGTATTTGGTCTGTAATGGGACGGACACGGAGGGCAGAGTGCAGCTTGCCGTTTCCGGGAGTGTGTGTGGGTGTGTGTGTGTGTGTGTGTGAATCTATGGAGGGTTTCATTTGTTGTACAAAAACAAAACTATAGAACTAGCAGGCTATTTAGTTTTAGATGAGTGAGGTCAAAACTAAAAGGTGAAATAAAAAAATGTTATTTTTTTTTAAATATTTTTTTTAAACCTGTAATTTTTTTTATAACCTAATTCCGCCAAGCCCGTTCCGTCATCGGATCTTCAGGCGTACGGCAATGTACCACTAGTACACGGAACATAAACTAAACGCAAAAATGTTTTAGAACACATTCATGTGCGTAACTGCGTACATCTAAGGATAAATTTCCTGCCCGAGTCTGTTCTTGATAACTGCAATCAGGAAATCATAAAGTCAAGAGTGAATAGGATATTTCTCGGCGAGTTTGTCGTCGACGAGACAGTTCCTTTCGTCCCTGGCGCTCAAGCGTGAGCCAATCAATAAATAAAAAAATATATATACTGGGCTTACAAAATTAGAACATAAAGCAGTACGAATTCATATAAATGGTAGGTATGTAAAGGTAAAGACTGGGAATTTCCTCATGAACAAATTTTCACAAAAACATCTAATATTGCTGAGTATTTATACTAGTAGTTGAGAATGGAATTACCTTGAAGATGATGAATGTGATATCGGTGCAAAAAAAATTGAATTCCCTGCTTTTTGCTCTCTATAATTTATTCCAGTCTTCAAAACTGTACAATGAAACTAATACCTTATTACCCTACTGAACACAACAAATCACGAAGGTATTTTCCGATAACTTGGCATTTACTCGCAGTAAGACATTTGAAGAAGTGGGTCTGCCATAAATAGCTGGCAATTGAGAAATTCCTCGAATCCATGCCGCCATACTGCAATCATGGCGGGAGTATTGGAGTGCAGGGTAAATGTCACTCGCAGAGACAATAACGAGTAATCATATCATATTGCATTCATGCCGGATACAATGGGGTTTGGGCAGGGTGGGACTGGGTGATCGGGTAAATCAGTTTCTCTGCTGATAATTCGATGAAAATTTAGTTGTAATTGCTTTTTCATTACTCATACTATGAAAGTAGGTGTAAAGTTGCCTGCGGACAGGGTTGGAAGAAGAACCTTTACTCCCTAGGGAGTTTTACTTTACAATTGACAGTTGTTTTTTTAATATTTTGACAGCAAATATTAAAAAAAAACTAGTTCTATTTTGACATTTCTATTGAACCGTGACCCGATTTTTTATACTGCCAGTACAATTAAAATGACATAGAGATAGAAATAATTTAAGAATATATTTTTTTAATGACTTTATTTTAATTTACTTTCAACTATTTCATTACAACTAATATTAAATTTGAAAAATGTTGACCTGACCCATTTTTACAATGATAAAATGAAAAATATTGACTGAATAGCCAGACGACGACTAAAAAAAAAAAAAATGACGGGTAAAGTCTCTCTATAATCTGTGGCCGATTTGGTCTTTCTTGATTTTTTTTCGAGGTGTAGAGTTTTGTTTACATTTTGCTAAATCTCTGTTATAAGAAATTTGTATTAACACGATAAGTTCATCAGCTTCAGTTATAAATTTAACGCAAGATTCGAAGAAGAGGAGAAAACCGCTTACCGCCTAAATCAAAAGAAATATACCTACCTAAAAACATACGAAGACATTTGACGACGACTCAGGTTTTTATTATTATTTTCCTCGTATTCGTAATGAAAAGCACAGTGTTTACCTCGGGTTTTTTTATAGTTCGAGCGACTAAATAACTCTTTAGAGTTATTTAGTCGCTCGAACTATTAGCGACCTCGCTGTCGCTCGGTCGCCAAGGAATTTCTCGGGACTAAATAACTAACTTTCATCCCTCGTATAACAATGTACTATTTCATGCATAGTGTTAAAAGTTTTGTAAGTTATTTGTAATATAAAAAAATACGTTTTTTTCATTCTTCCTAAAAGGTAAAATCGGGCTTTGTCCATGTGTATTAAATAAGTTTTGATTTCAGTGTGAAATTCGATCATCATTCCCTTACAACCAAAATTTCTGGTGTCGACGATGAGACATTTACACTCCATCATTCTAACATTTTGCACACTATAACCACCATTTAATTGGTTTTACTTTTAGAACTATTCAAAGATTCAAAATTTATCTCAAAATTATTCTAGATCACGTTACAAGTTGACTTTACTGGATCATTTAAAACAATCAAATTGTATGTATGAATAATATAATACTTTTTACTTCGCTTCAAGGTAAAGGGAGTGTCACAGTATCATTGACTAAAACCCACAAGGGATCCTTCATTTGTCTTTTGCTGTCCAGGGAACTTAACATGACGCGTTAAAATATCAACTGTACAAACGAGAAAGTGGAATAAAACTATATACCCTATATAACTCCTTTTCTTTAACAGTTCAGTTCATAGTAGTACTACAGGGCTGCGATAACTCATCCAAATAATTCCGCAGCTCAAAATTCATTCATCTAAATCCGTATCTGTAGCAAATGGAAGGTCTCGCAGTGGGAAGCGTGCAAGTGTGTGCATAAAGCAAGGTACACATCGGCGGGCGCCAGTCATGCGGCGGACACTACTTCCGGGCGGTGTAGACCGTCTTACTTTTATCTGACCACTATTTGTACGGTGACAATGATGTTGCAAAAACAGTAGAAATTACGCACTTTCGCTGAGACCTATATTTTTTATAATTATCATCATCATCAGCCTTTTTAATGTTCCCACTGCTGGGACACAGGCCTCCTCTCTAGGAGAGGGAATGGGCCGTAATCCAGTCACATGTCTTCGAATTTTTGGTTCTAGGACATGCCGGTTTCCTCACGATGTTTTCCTTCACCGTTTTGAGAGCAGTGGTGATGAAATAAATTACACAAAGTAATGCGCCTGGCTGGGTAACCCGCAACCTACGAATCGTAAGTTAGGGCCGTTACCACTTGGCTACTTTTATAATAGAAACAAATAATCGTCTTCTACGATGTCTCCTACGCCGCTCTGGGCTTATCCACTCCTCCTACTATCACTTTGAAGTGCGCTCTCTCCGAATGCCAGGATGGCGACCAGCCGATTGTCTTTTAAAACGAAGGCACGTAGATACATTCAGTGGCATGATAATTCTGCCAACTTCTAAGTCATTGTGAAAACATTAATTGGTTGATTTATGTTTTCACAATGACCTTGCTTATCTATAGGTACGTATTTAAGTATGTATTTGTTACTTTTCTGTTCATGTATCTTTTTAAATTGTACTTACCATGTCATGTTTCTGCGACACCCTAAAGATGACTGATAGAAAATGCTTAAGGCATTAAGTACTTTGTACAGTGCTATGAGCATAAAGTATTTATAAATAAATAAAGGTCATAGGAAAACCCTAGGGACACTGCAAAAGGGTCGAAGCCTACTGGGGCCCAGGGTCCCGGTGCGAGTGGCAAAGAAGGAACGAGGTGGAGGATTTAGTCAGTAAGAGTCTGGCACTGTTTCCCGTTTCCACCATCCAAGAGCGGGATTCGTTACTGGCGGATTTTTTCCCACCATAAAGAAAAGTAATCAAGAAATCTTTTTTTTAAGTATCTCATCTAAAATCATTTCATGCGTACCCTAATCGCAAGTCATAGGGGATTTGTAGCTAATAGCTTCTGGTCGGTCCTCTCAACAGATTTATAGGGACAATTTTTCAACGTTCTCAAGTCATTGAGAGGTACAAGTACTGATGTCCACCGTCCATTATTTCGTTGTTTTTGACATTTCGTTTTATCTTTGATAGCTTTGAGAATATTTATTTAAAGGCTCTTTGATCAAGGCTTAGCTGTAGGAAATGAAATGTGTATTTCCAGGGGCAATCTTTGAGAGTCTGCTTTGCTTTGCTTTTTTTTTATTTTGTCTTTAGCAGAATTGTAACATTTGTGAAATCTTTATCTATTGTAAAATGCTAGATTTCTGCCAGCAGCTAAAATTGTGGTGAAAAATTATCCCAAAAGATCCTATCATATCGGGGTCCCAAAATAGTCTATGAGTAGTTCTAAAATAGTCTATGTGCTTTTCCAGAATATGGCCTACATTGTGTAACAAATTTCATCTAAATCCGTTCAGGTATTTAAGAGTGAAGCACTAGCAAAAATTTGCACGCGAATACGTGCAAAATTTCGACTTTATATAAGTACTGTATTTGATGTCAAATGAGTTTAATGTTTAGGTGTTTAATATCTATGTAACAGGCATTTGAGGATCACAATAAGTGTTAACCGAATGTAGTAAGCACAGATGAAAGTATTTCCAGGTCTTTTTTTGTTGTCAAGCCGTTTACTGTAGGCATTGAATGGAAGTTTTTATGATTTTCTGAATTAAATTAGATATTGAATTAAATGTCGAAATTTTTAATTTCGATATATCCACTTAACCTCTTTATTACTTACTATATACGTAATTCATATGTTTAAATTATGGTTGTATTCTATTATTTATTTATAAGAACTTCATGCAACACAAAGGTACACATGCGGACTTAATGCCTTAGGCATTCTCTACCAGTCAACCAAGGGTGGTGAAGAGAAAACATTTCTATTCGTGTTGAACAAACATTTTCTATTCTATAATTGTACTTGATTAAACTTACACGTTTTAAAGAGAGAATAACTTCTATACATGAAAAATACTTTTGTCAAATTCTGCATTATTAAAACCATTTTGATATTATGCTTTAATATTTATATGCCTATAAAATATAATAAAAAACAGACATCAATGCCTCTCGATACAAACGCCCCACTGATTGCTATCAAACAATTTTGATAGTTCCATTAGAAACAGATGTTCGGTTCCATTAATCGGTAAATTAATCTATAGAACTTTTTGTGTGGTGAGATAAATAATAATCATTAATTGTGACAGAGAAAAAATATTTAGATATTAATAAAAAAATAAATGATTCTGTTAAATAACATTAGCCTTATAATGTTCCCACTGCTGGGACTCAGGCCTTCGGTTTAGGAGAGGGTCGTAATACACCACGTAGGCCCAGTGCGGGTTGAAGTGAGGTGAAAATTCGAAGGCAATAAATTAGATGACATGTGACATCCACTGTCACATGTCATCTAATTTTTGGTTCTAGGACATTCCGGTCCTTCACCCGAAGGAAAACATCGTGAGGAAACCGGACATACGTATTTATTAATTCGTTATATTTTGAATTGTATTGTTATTGAATTACCTTACCTTAGTATATGTACGCTCTTCTTGGAAAAACACGACTTTTTTAATTTTTGTTATCGTTTCAACTGGTTTATAACCTAAACTCTTCTTTTTTAAAACTAACTTATCTTGTCACGATATTTTTATGTCTTTATACGAGTAGGCATGTAGTGGTCCTGTGGTGACAGCCCCAATTTACGAGTTGTTTGTCGTGGGTTCAAATCCAGGCTGGCGTTTTAAATTGTATAATTTATTTCGTCACTGGTGCTTTCAAAACGGTTAAGGAAACTAGAACAAAAAATAAATATAGAACATATTGAGACGTTCATCAATCTGTACTGAACCTTAGAGAGAAAGATCTCAGCAGTGGAAACATATGATGTATTTTTTAGAAATCATTAATTTTATAGAAAATACTGTTTGCAGTTTTACTAGGATTATTGGCTGTATATAGAAGTCATATATTATTTCATTATTTGATATAATGTGTACAAATTGCGTAAAAAGTCACAATACTTTTGACTGGCCTGTTGGTCTAGTGGTACAAGCCCTGACTGCTATGCCAGATGTCGTGGGTTCGATTCCCAACCAGGATAAAAGTGTGTTCTGTGTCTGGGTGTAATTTATCTTTAATATGTATGTATTTAGAAATATATAAGTATGTTTATCATTTATCTAGTACTCCTAACGCAAGCTCTGCTTAGCTTGGGACTAGACGACGTAATACAATAGTTGTGAAATATATATTATATTATACTTACGTACTCTATTCAAAATAGACATAATTTAAATTAAAATTACTACCTATAGCTCAAAAATTACAGTCTAACAAATAGCCAATTATTGGATACAAAATCCCGGCATTGCATGCACATATACCGGCAACAATGTAGGGTAATTATAAGTGGAATGTCACAGGTTATTAGCACACGTGCGTTAGGGAGAGCGGGAAAATTGCGACTACCGCCATACCGGGGCCCATTTGGGCGCCAACAAATTATGTCCAACAATTTTGCTCGCTTGGAAACGCTATGACGTAATTATCACTTTGTAATAGGGCCATGTTATTATGTGCGTTTTGGTGGCAAATTGAGAGTTTTAATATGTGTTATTAAGTAAGTAGTATGTTGTAGAATATTACAATAAAAAAAAAAATAATCTTTATTTCGGACAAGTACATCCATAGGGGTTAGTAAAAAAGAGCCATGTGCCATGTGGCACAGATTAGTGCTATTTTGACACTGTTTGGCTTCTTTTTTGTTGGAAATTTATTTCATGACTTCTTTCGTTCTTTCGTGTCAGACTTTTACTAATTAAAACCCATTCCTTTTTCATTTTCGGCTTTGTTCCAGGGCTCCGAGGTTTAGTTTTACATGACCCATGGTTGCAGGAGGCTACAGTGCCTTTATGATTTGATGACATTTCCTTGAGACGCACGTGGTAAACAACGCGCCGCGCCGTGAGGCTACGCCTACTACCTCGCTCGTGCGGCCACTTTCTTTGCTTGCTTTATTACTACTTCACAGAAGGAGGCAACGGTCTCCTCTTCGCTCCGAACCATAAACGGGGTCGTTACCGCCGATCAAACACACGACACGGCCATCCTCTGTCCATGCGGGGCATATATCTACCGTATGCTTCACTGTGTCCTCTGGGCAGTTCACACAATGGTAACACAGGAGTTTCTTCCGCACGAATTCAGTACATCAAACTCCCAAACTTGCCATATCCCGTGAGGACTTGCTTCATGTGGAAGGTGAAGACGCCATGAGGTCTTTCCAGCCACGCCTCAAAGAGGGGACTTACCACCATAATAATGGCGTGCTGTGACGTTTTTGCAACCAGTCGTCAAAACTCAACAACCCTCATCAACCTACCCTTATCCCATGTTACTTAGGGTCAGTGCAACATGTTTTTTTCTTCCACTCGTCCTGTCACCCGTCACACTATCACTAACACCCTTTTCTTTCATATCATTCCTTACACAATCCATCCATCTCTTATTCGGCCTCCCTCTTCCCTTCCCTCCGTGTTATTCTTTTTTTCAAAGCCAATGAAGAAAGAAAAGAAATCCAATGACAATTCGACGAATTAAATGAAGCTATAATATATTGCAACCAATAATATCGGAAGCAGTGTTCGAAAACAATACGTATTTAGATTAGTGTAGTGGGTTTCCCATTCAGTTGTAACTCGTATTACTTTTTAGGTATTCGTATAGAATAATTTTTTCGTTTTTTTTTTCAGTTTTTGGACGACAAACATTGGTGACACATCTACTTCTACAACAACAACAAATTTTCTTTAATTCTTTATTGTACAAAAACTTAGCATAATTGTTAATTCATGTACAAAGGCGAGTTTAACAATGAGTTTTCTCGCAGCATTTTTTTTTTTGGACCAGATTTAAACACAACTTTATTATTACTAAAACTTCAACTTCTACAACTCATTGTTATCCAAAGCGGGCCAAATTCAAGGGTTGGAACACATTATTAGTATTATTACGGCATAAGGCGGTGTCCACACGAGCGACACGGCACGCGCGCGCGCAGATTTATCAGCGCCGTAATTAAAAGGCGGCGCATTACCGAATTAATGCGGCGGGTGCGTGCCGCGAGTCGCAGCTGTCGTGGGTTGAAGAGGGCGATCGTGGAGACTTGATACTTGGTATGACCGGGCCATGATAAAAATAGATTATTAAATAAAGTGTTTATTAAAGTCTCTGTTTCTGTTGTGAGCTTATTTGGTTACATCATGAACGATAATGATCCATAAACAATAACTATGCTGTGTTAAATACATATCAAACCTAAAATTTTTACCATCTAACAATGGATATATAGAAAAAAGGCTAATAAGAGGAAAAATTAAAATTAGAAAGAAACTTACTAACTTTTTTAGGCTTCAGCTGGTACATTTCTGATTTAATTCTATAAGTTGGTTATAAAAATGTTACGAATTTACAAAGCCGTAAGACGAAGTTAATTAATTGGCGAAGTTAAATCTGTCCTGCCCAGTGGACTGAGATGTGGACCCGTAAATCGTTACACTAGAACCCAGACAGAGCTAGACATGATGCAGATTAGACCGAATTGAAGGTAGTGGGATACCTTAATTACAAGACGTCGAAAACTGTCAAGAGAAAAAGAAAAAATGGGGATGTGAATTAAGTTTCAATAAAAAATGTTTGATTTGAATCGGATGCTTCCTCATGGTTAAGATGCGAAAAAGAAACGCATCCACTTTTTTTCCAGTCATATTCACTCGATTCACAATCGTAAACGACAGAACCGAAAAGTATCAAAACTACTAGTTCCCCTTTAAAATCGCGTGACGTATCGTGATTGTCTAAAGGCCGACAGATGTGTGCCGGAATGTAATTGTTTGTCCGTAACTTTACAAGCGGTGTACATTTTATATCATTCGGCAAGCACCCAAGCACCCCAATGTTGAGGATTCATTCACCTCGTCAGATGTTCAATGGGGTGGCTATGGGGTCGGAAGTCGTGGTTTTTTGCAGAGAAAGTTTGATTTTTTGTAACTATTTGATTTGTTGAATGCAACTGTTCGATTTGATATAGGTGGTAATGTTTTTATTGGATCGATATTGTAGTATGTGTTTGGTCAAAAATTGACTACAAGCACTTTGTACCTTAAAGCAACTGCTTTAGAGCTTATAAAAGTTCTAATGTGAAATACATAATATATCTGACCATTAAAAATCAGCTTTTAGGTCTCTGTTTTTCTGTCTATTCACTAACGTGGTGAACCGTGGGAGTCCGTGCGGAGTCCATGTCTACACAGTAAGGCAGTGGTCTGGGACAGGGCTATGCTGAAGCGCCTCAGCTAGATGTGTTTAGAATATTGTGTGCAACTTTGTGTATTAAAGCCCGTCGTGGATAATAATCGTGTGTATTTATTAAGGGGCCTGTTGACCGATAATATGTATACCGACTGCCACGCAATATGGATTTTGATATGATTTTTAAAAATATAAAGAATGTTAAAGGTGGTAAGTTCGTGTATGTCACCAGAAAATTGTAAAAGCAGTAAGAAAATTATAAGCTATTTTATCTAAATAAAACTCGGTATTCGTAGAGCCTAACTTTGTGCTCGTCAGGTTAGAACGGCCATGTTTTACAACCACATAGAGCTTACAAATTTCCAGTATCATGTATAATTTGGACCCTGCGAGGCAGGGGTGGGTCGTAATATCCAATAATATCTAAATAAATGTTACAGTTTTTTGCCATAATTTTGCAACAAATATCTTTTACCTCGTTATAATTAACTCAACGCAACAACAGCGCTTCTTAATTACAATGTAGCTGGAAGTTTATGAGGGAGGGCAGAGTTGTCCGAGAGGGAAGTCCTTCAAACTCTTGAAGATCGACAGACGGTGGGGCTGCACCGACACTCGACTCTAGTAGACATGATCTATTACATGCACAGTTTAGTATAATACTATTAAGGTGGGCCTTCCTCACTTGCCTATTGTCAACGTCGCGCATGGTTTATAAGCTTGTTGCTTCATTTAACGCAATCCAAAGCGATGTTTGATGCAAAAGTCATGCGAAAAAAGAGAGATGACACCTGAAAACTCTGTTGGCTTTCGGTAATTCTACAATTTATCCGAATGTTTCACAAAACTTGTTCCAGGAAATACTTGTTTTTATTAAACCCTTAAGGATTTTCGAAAAAAACTTGGCATTATTTAGAATCTCGATTAAATCAAACTTCACGTAAAATAGCAGATTTTCAGAGGTCTTTACTGGATTACTCTTATACAAATTTATGTTTTGATTTCTATAGTAGCCTAGATACTACCCACAAGATATCTGTGTATCCAAAATACCTGAAAAAAGATGTGTAATAACATCATAATCACGCAAGAGCGGTTGCATGAAAACGTCCCACGGGTTGGCCGCTCTTAAACAGTGTATTATGAGCTAAGTGTGGAAATAGGTAACTTAGTTTGCATGATGAAGGTAAAGTTTTATTTATTTAATAACCAGCTGACCCGGCGAACTTGGTACAACCTAGCAATCAGTGAATGTAGTGATTACAACAACCGCCATGGATCCTGAGTGTAAACTTTTTGTGTGAAATATCGGGTCTCTTTAGTGATATCAAGTGAGGCGTGGGGCAGGAAGTACAATAATTGTTCTAGTTATTGGATTGCCGAAGTGTACGATGCGCAAATTGATCTTCGCTCTTTCACCGAGCGCTTAAGATTCGTACCTGTATTTGTACCTCATCTAAACTTATTGACCGAATAATCATTCGGTACAGGTACAGGTCTCAATGAAGATCAATGTATTTGACAGTTGTTGTAATTTTTCGATGTATTTGTATATTTATCTTTTGGCCCACGGGATAAGGATGGTTCTGCCTTTTCAAAGGAGGTACTACTATGGAACTTTAGTACTTAACTCTCTGTTCTGTATACCTCCAAAAACTTTACACTTAAAATGAGTTCTTTTTAGTTAAAAATGCTACATTCACGTCACGTGTGAACCCATTGTTACACTGGCATCGGTGTGTACCTACGACACAAGCCGTGCAAGCCAGCTGCATGTCTAATTATGATAATGGACTAATTTCCAAAGCTTCCGGACGGCGGCGCGGTACAATGTGCCGTGTGTGGCCAATGCGGCCCAAATCATATGTATCGGTAATAGATCTCACGTGTTTTTGGTAAATATTGTCAGGTATGGTAAACATATCGGTACATAACTACTCATTATGATACGCGTGGCTTTTGAAATTTAGACTTTTATAGAGAAGTATAAGCACGCAAAAGACATTTTTGTATTATTTCTATATATTCTATTAAAAAAAAAACTTTTAAAAATATAAAAAATAGTAGCCTATCGGCATCGAGATAGGGTCCAAGCTACCAGTGGCAAAAGACCTAAAATCCTATCAATAAGCGCCGTGTCCAGAAGTACTGCCTTCTGAATCAAACCCTTGATCTAACTGCCTAAAGAGAGCCTCCTTAGATGTTGGTCGAGACTATTAAGCCATTGGCCGTCACGACAATAATAATAATTATTATTATTTAATTTATTTAACCGCATTATGTTACATAGCATAGCCTTATCATAACACATCTGCCAAACTGCATTGCAGTTTGTCATACAAAACACAAATTCATTGCGATACAGTACTACGTTCTGCTAAAACTTAATATCGAAGCCCCAGACGAACACCGGCGTTCGTACACCTAATGTTCTTTAATTGTGTCTATAATTACAAGATCGAAAGGCTACCAGATCCTTATAGTAATATCTAGTTAAGATAAGTTACTTTCAACAAAGTTCGTAGAATACGCGGCATGTATGTTGAACCTAAATGGTGATCCATTATCGAGTCTCAGTCGATGTACGACAGTGCGGAATGCTGCGCGTAACTATTGCAACATGGCTGTTTTTAAATCTATTTTACTTAAAATTATGTTTATTATTGCTTCAAAGTTTCTTAAATCATACGATTTTTATTTTCAACTAGCTGTGCCCGCGACTTCGTCCGCGTGGAATAGTTATTTTGGGCATCATATTAATTTTTGCAAACAACCTCCTAAGCTTTATAAATTATAGCTGTTACCCACGACTTTGACCGTGTCAATTTTTGTTATTTTTTTTTTTCGACAATTTAGTTTTAAAAAGAACATAATTATCTAAAAGTACTTTATAGAGCTACACCTCCCTTGGGCACGCCATAATCTCGGCGGTAAGTCAAAGAGGGGTCTTTGAGTCGTGGTTGGATAGACATCACGGTGTCCTCACTTACGCATGACGCAGGTTCTCACCGAACATGGCAAGTTCAGGAGATTCCTGCGCCGGATTCTTGCGGAAGAGACGGCCGGGTGTCGTCACTGTGTGGCCAGCCAGGAGCACACGGTGGAAGTGTGCCCCGCTTGAGAAGCATCACCGTGTCCTCGTGGAGGTGATCGGCGGCGGCGACCTCTCGCGCCGGGCCTTGATTCAGGCCATGGTCCGCAGCGAAGAAGAATGGCAAGCATAAGGCAAGGGCAACAGCGCCCTCGCCGTAGCTGTCGCCGCCGCGATCCCACCGATATCCGGCCACCGTAGACGCTGACTTGCGGATGGTGAGCAATGGGTAGCTCGCCGTCCAGTTGTCTGGTAACAGTCAAGACCGAGACCAAGTCGTCGACGGCGTGCACTGCTCCCGCGCGCTTCGAGGTGCTAACAGCAAACTGTGGGGCCCTTCAGGATCGAAGCCTCCTGCAGCCGAGGGTTGGTGCGAAAGCGTTATACCGAAGCTCTGGGATTATTCCCAGAGAAACAACCTACCCCGTTCCTCCCTTGGCTTATGGCAAGGGAGGAACGGGGTAGGTTGTTTATTCAGTAATATTCAGTAAGAGTCTGACACTGTTTCCCGCTCCGCCTAAGAGCGGGATTCGTCATTGGATAATTTTACCTACCATAAAAAAACCCCTCCGCGCTGCCCGCAAGCAACCCTTCTCGCCCGCCGGCCAGGCAGGCGCAGCGTCATATTTTGCACATCATGCGGCGCGTGTGAATTTTATATCGGAGTTATTTTAAAATTGTAATATCTTCTAAGATGTTCATTGAAAATAAGTGATGTAAAAGACAATTTTGTTCACAATTACATACTCTTAATCAACAACACATATATTTGGATAAAGTATAATATTATTATGTTGATACAACTCTAACAAATAATGCATTAATTTCGGTCAAATTTGATTCCCATAAAAACGGTTCTAGTGAGTTAATCTTAAAAGATAGACATATACTGTCGCGGACATTTTTTTAGATCATTTTAAGAGGAATAATTCTTTCATACATATTTTTTTGGTATCTTGAACCGTTTACGCAGCGCACGCAACGGAAGCCCTCAAAGATGAATAATTTTCCCCGTTTTTTACACATTTTCCGTTATTTCTTCGCTTCTATTAGTCGCAGCGTGATGTTATATAGCCTAAAGCCTTCCTCGATAAATGATCTATTCAACACAAAAAGAATTTTTCAAATCGAACCAGTAGTTCCTGAGATTAGCGCGTTCAAACAAACAAACAAACAAACAAACAAACTCTTCAGCTTTATAATACACTTCTCATCAAAAAAATCGAAACACTTCCGTTTTCATTGTTTCTGTCCGAATTTAACACAAAAAAGAATTCATACGATGAAAAAAAAATACATATATTATAGCTGGCAGTTTGGCCATTACAGTAATAAGCGAAAATTCTAAATTCAAAATTAGAATTTCATTTGTTTATCTTATAAACGAAATGAATCACTGTTTTGAGACAAATGTGTGTTTAGGGTTGGAGTACATTTAGCGTTTAAAAACTAAAAATTGGCGCCTATCCTTAAACTTTTTGTTTTTTATTTCAATACTGTGACTTTGGGACGTCTGAAAAAAGGTTTTTTTTCTAAAACGTATGGATACTTCGCCCACAGAAGCCGCCCAAGTTGTGGCATTGCTGGATTCTGGCCTTAGTCAGCGTGTTGTGGCTGCAAGACTGCATCTAAGCCTGTCATCTGTTCATAGAGTCTATAAACGTTATCGGGAGACTGGTTTGTTCACGCGCCGATCAGGATCTGGCAGGAATCGGGTCACTTCTGAGCGAGATGATCGATTTATTGTAACAACTTCTTTAAGAAATCGACGCCTTAACGCTTTTCAACTGCAGCAGCGGCTTCGTGTTGTACGAAGGGTGGCTGTAAGTGACTCTACAATTAGAAGAAGGTTGAAGGATCGTGGACTGGTACCGCATAAGCCAGCAAATGGGCCGAAATTAACTGCAGACCATCGAAGAGCGCGCCTTAACTTTGCACGTGAGCACCTAAATTGGTCATACCTACAGTGGAGCAAAGTTCTCTTTTCTGATGAGTGTAAAATTATGCTGTATGGTAACGACGGAAGGAACAAGGTCTACAGAAGAGACGGAGAACGCTATGCACAATGCTGCATTGAAGAAAAGGTCAGCTATGGTGGCGGTTCGTGGACGGTTTGGGGAGGAATCAGCGCCGACGGTAAGACAGAGCTTGCTTTCGTGTCTGGGCCACGTCTGCCTGCACTAAACTGTCATCGGTACGTCGAAGAGTGTCTCGAGCCTCATGTGATGCCCTATGCACATTTTATTGGCAACGGCTTCATATTCATGCACGACAATGCTAGGGCTCACACCGCGGGCGTCGTACGAGATTATCTTAACGAAGTCGATATCTCTATTATGGAATGGCCAGCAAGAAGCCCGGACATGAATCCCATTGAACATCTATGGGATGAATTAAAGAGACGAATTCGAGCAAGAGATCCTGCCCCAGAAACACTTAGCCAGCTGCAAGATGCAATCCAAGAGGAATGGGACAATATACCACAGCATGTGATCGTGACTCTCATCCGATCGATGAAGAACCGTATGGAAGCAGTAATTAGAGCTCGGGGAGGGAATACAAGTTATTAAATAAACGTTTTTTAGCTTTTTTTTTTCATTTACGTGTGTTGTTTTATCCATTTCCTTTATACTCCATACGGAATAAAAATGACTCATTTAACAAAATACGAAACCTATGAAAAATTCATTTAAATTTAGAACATTAACATTAAGATTTGATAAGCTCATATTACTCACTATTAAACGACATTTAACATTTATTCCTAAATGTACACATTTTTCTGATAATCCTGACAAAACGTAAACTTGCAAGGTGTTTCGATTTTTTTGATGAGAAGTGTATTAGTATAGATAAAAAAACCCCTCCGCGCCGCCCGCAAGCAACCTCTCTCGTCGCCCGCAGGCCAGGCGCAGCGTCATATTTTGCATTTGAATTTTATATCGGAGTTATTTTAAAATTGTAATATCTTCTAAGATGTTCATTGAAAATAAGTGATGTCAAAGACAATTTTGTTCACAATTACATACTCTTAATCAACAATACATTTATTTGGATAAAGATTAATATTATTATGTTGATACAACTCTAACAAATAATGCATTAATTTCGGCCAAATTTGATTCCCACAAAAACGGTTCTAGTGAGTTAATCTTAAAAGATAGACATATACTGCCGCGGACATTTTTTTAGATCATTTCATGAGGAATAATTCTTTTATACATATTTTTTTGGTATCTTGAACCATTTTTGCAGCGCACGCAACGGAAGCCCTCAAAGATGAATAATTTCCCCCGTTTTTTCCACATTTTCCATTGTTTCTTCGCTTCTATTAGTCACAGCGTGATGTTATATAGCCTAAAGCCTTCCTCGATAAATGATCTATTCAACACAAAAAGAATTTTTCAATTCGAACCAGTAGTTCCTGAGATTAGCGCGTTCAAACAAACAAACAAACAAACAAACTCTTCAGCTTTATAATATTAGTATAGAAGTATAGATAAGCAAAATTCTAATTTCTTAGGGCATTAGTCCAATTAATGCTTTTCTTGTAGAAAAATTGTTGAAGTTAAAGTAACTTAACGTCAGCGGTTAAAAAACCATAAAAAAAAAACAGAAAAGAAAAGTTAAGAAAACAAATCTACAAAAACCTCAAAAAACCTTATCTAATTCATAATAATTGTTATTTATCTTCATATCTGCGTGTTTATGGAGTGTGAAAACCTCGGCACCCGACACCATGTGTCAGCACAGAACAGGTGGCTCGTGAGCAACTTGCCACGGAACTAAGAGCAACTGGAAGGAACACAAGAAATATATAGTACTTACCGTTTCTAAGTATATTCGTACGTTAGAAAACTTGACCATTTAAATTACGTATTAAAAGATGTATTAAGTACTAGCTTCCCGTTTTAACGATGAGCACCTGCGTCATGCGGAAGGTGAGGACGCCGTGATGAATTTCCTCAACTCCGCTAGAGGACACTCCTCAAACAAAGAGGAGACTTACCGCCGTTATTATGGCGTGTCCAATCCCTTTAAAAGTAGAATTTCGTAAATCCGTTCTTGGCGGATGTGTACATCCTGTAAGGAACCTACCTGTAAAAATTTTTTAGTTTGTAAGTGCTATAGTTTCTGAGATTTCGTGATTAATTAGTGGTATTGAACTGGTGAACTGGTGGCAAATAAATCTCTACTCAATCACAATACCAAGTCTGAAATAGCTTTTAAACAGCTGCAATTTTGAACTCTGTGAATTTCATTTGAAGATTTTTTAACATTTATCTAAATATATTTAAATAGATCCAAAAGCGCTAAAGTAATGCTTAAATCCAATAAAAACCTGACAAAATTTGGCATTACAACTGCTCTACATTTCAAAAACCGTTTCACCAGTTTGTGAAATGTGTAATGCCTAATAAACGACAATCAATAAATTTTTGATTGAACATTCCAGTTGTTAATAATGTTTTTAATAAAATCAACGCATCACCAACGTCTTGCACCGGCGCACAACCCCCATTTACATTGCACCATCCAGCTAACTTATGCACATGTATTCTCAAGCAAGTGGCATTGATATCGCTCCCCTCAAGAAGCAGGTCAAGGCGGTTCAACCTGTTGCGCCCTTCGGCAAGCCATTAGCGAGGAAATTAGGGGAACACGCGCCTGCCACCTGATTTATGAGCCTTTGATAAAACTTTACAAGTTCATAACTTGTTGGATCTAAGATTATGAGCTTGAGAATTGGTGAAGGGACTTTTATTTGATTTTGATTTATGTTCAAGTGTGTTTTTTGTTACCCTTCTTTTCTCTGCTACTGTTTTCGATTTTTTGACATCTAGTATGTCAAGATAGGGTTTACAATGTCAGGTTGTGTGCTTTCTGACCACAACACTAATTGTGTATTTTACAAGTTTTTATTAATTTAGTTTCGCTTGACCCGATGTTAGTAATCACATCTTGTAAATTAAATTTGATTCCCTTCTCGGTTACCGAATTAGCTGAAATTTTGCATGTGTGTTTCAATCAAATGACAATGCAAAATTATTATGAGTTGATCTGATGATGGAAACGGGAGGTGACCATAGGACGTTTGTAATTAAACGACACAACCCTATCGAGTTTGGGCTGGTGTGATTCATCTTAACGGTATAGGTATGTAGGAAGACATGAAGAGGAGGATATAGAAGATGAGATTAAATAAATAAAATATCGCGCTAAAGCTTGGTATAAAAAAATATTTTCACTTAAAACTTGTTTTTATTCCAGTTAAACCTTTTCAGAACCATTTGCCGCGACGAGTTCTATAGATAAGTTTAAATATTAATATCACGACTGTATCTTGTCAATATATATTATTCTGAAAAATTTATATACGTTAGAAGAATCTTCATTTCAGTAAATGAGGCGATAGTATGTCTGTCGCTATGTCCCATATGTGTCTATCATGTTACCAGAAATATGTACCATCAATATTATTTAAACCAGGTTACAGACAGGCTAAAGAAGCCTCTTCTTTCATGGGTATAATAAAATACCTCCCCACATATTAGAACGATATTATATTGAAGACAAAGATGCAAGAGATCAATGCTGGTCTAGCTCTACTAAAATTGTTGGTGAAATTACTTTTTTGTAATTGCAGTCGTTTTGCGTTAGCTGACTTGAAAATTTACCTACATGAGTCTGAATCATAAATAATATTATACCAAAATATCTATGGTCTGATTAAAAAAAAATGTATTTTTTGTTTTTAAAACTTGCTTTTTATTCGCCCTAAGTAGCAAAAAGTATGAAGTTCACACGAACGAACTCTCACAAAAAGAAAAATATTATTAGCCATACGAGCATAAATGTAGATTAGAGATATCAAAATGCGTTTTGCATCGAGAGGAACAGTCACAACCCGTGATTAAAACTCAACGATCCTATCGATACACTCATACATATTCTATGAGTGCATTGCAATTTTATTATTCAAGTGTACGAAATCCATGGTATCGTAGTATTTGAATAGTATGGAGTATAGCGGTGGAGAGCCCGCATTTGGCTCGGTCGGCTGGTTGCAGATAAGTATGGTGGTAGTACAAAGGCGATAGCACTCGTGTGTTATGGCTCATACATACCGCGATATGGCAGGAAAAATGCTCGGTTTTATATTTTTATTTATTTTTTGTTTGCTTGGAAGGCGTCGCAAGATGGACCTATGACCTGGTGACGTTCGAAATGGGTGTAAGACGCAAGAAGACCGGTTGTTATAGTGAAAGTCAGGGATGGTTTAGCCAACAGTGGACGTTTTTTGTCTGAACTGATGATGATGTAGTTTGGTTTCTTTTGCTTTGTTATACCGTATGCTGCGTATGCCGTATCCACCGAAATTTAATCGTAGAAGAAGGTCCTTATTTATTTAGACAGACTTGATGCCACAAGGCATTTTCTATAAGTTAACCTTTGGGTAAAAAGACAAAACTGAGGCCGTTTTTCTACAAAGTTATTGACACTTTAGTGTTGGTAGAGTGTAACTGCACTTTTGATCCCTAACTTTACATACGTATGTGTTTTTGATGACAGACTGATACATCCTCTGCTTGACTTCCGAATATTTTGAACTTACATAAGCTTAATCAGTGGTGGCCGAGTGTTAACGGTCTCGACTTACGAATTGTAGGTTAGGTTAGGTTAGGCGGATTCAAACACAGTCAGGCGCATTACTTTGTGTAATTTATTTCATCACTACTGATCTCAAAACGGTGAAGGAAAACAATGTCTTAAAGCCCAAAAATCTTTCTTCTAGAGAGGAGGCCTGTGTCCCAGTAGTGGGAACATTAAAAAGGCTGGTGATGATGACACAAGTTTGGATAGTCAAAAACCGTGGATTCATAATACTCGTCAAAAAAATAATAATTCTTAAAACCACCACTGGCACTAGACAGTCAACTTGTACGACTACAGTCCTCACCTTTTAAAAAGTACAATGAAAATAATAAAGTAGAGCATACTCGTTTCTATTGTCCCCTGTGTACACCTGCCCGTATCACGGCGCATGCGCGGGGCCGCCTCGCAGCTGCTCACACATGCGCCTGCGCCGACCTTTCAACTGTAGACTGACTGACTGACTGACTATTCAACAACGAGCTAACCAGTTCTTTTACAGTTTTTTTTTTGTAAGTTAAGGGACATTGTAATCCTCTTTGGTATTTTGTATGGTTTCAATTTAGAGGTCAAATGTGCAGCAGAGTTTAGCATACTATTTGAGGTGGGTTAGTTTTGCAGACTGGCAATTTGTAGTGTAACTGTGGACTAGTTTGTTGGAATTTAATAAAGTTAATGCACCTATAAAATTGCTTTAAAGAAACTTGCAGTGAACGGGCAAGCGTGTTCCAGCGTTGTTGATCACATCATCACTTATCATGGAAAAAAAAATTTACGAGCAATGTTCAAGTAATGATATAGCCTTGTCTTTCCTGTATTGGAATATACAAGAAAGACAAGTCTACCTGGTGTGAGCTCTGCGGTCGTGGCATGTAACAGCATCTTAGCTTCCCCGTTGTCGAAGGAGGCTAAGAAATTGTATCGATTGGTATTGATGAGTGAGTGACATCATTTTAATATAGGGTACTAGGTATTAAGTTGGATTAGTAGTCTAGAGCTTAGCGAGTAATTTGTAGAAGTCTGCGTAGCAGGAGTGACAAGATTCAAAGCATTTATTTCAAATAAACCTTTACAGGCACTTTTGAAATGTCAAGAAGTCGGTCTGTCAGAAAAAAAAATACGCTTATTGCACATTCCAAAAAGTAGATCTATGGAGAAGAATGTGCAAGAAACTCCATGGACACTCTTTTTAATCTTCTTATGTATTACAAATATCTAAGTTACATTACCACTAAGTAATAAAACTCCTTACTAATAAAGAATAATAAAAAAAGTTCAAGTACCTATACTTATGGGCCAGACATCAAAGTTTGAAATTGGCACGTGCTTCTAAAGGTGCAATCACAGGTATAAAAGGTGCACTATGTCTCAATTTCATGCATCTGTTTTCATCACTTTACCCGCAAAATAGCAAACGTTTATGACATTTCAGAACTATGTCAGAAGGGAGAAAATATAATGGAACAAGTAATGGCGATTATTATAAAAAAATCCCTGTGTTCAACGGTGGAAGATAGGTGTTCTGCTCTCCCCTTTTAAGAGAAACCGTTCACCGAAAAATACAATAAAATAATCCGGTGCTTTGTACTCAAGTTTTGTACGGTACGGTTAGAAGAAAAAAAATTGATGACTGGTATTATTATTTTTGCAATTATTATGTAAAAGGAGAAGGGATATAATTCTCGTCAGACAAGTTGAACTATAACTATATTACCTTGAATGCGCAGTAACCAATTTTTGGGTTTTAAATTGGAGGGCTGTGTGTAACCCATTGCAAATAGTTCAATTTATTTGCCGCGTACTATAGTGTAAGTTTTAATAAGATTGACTCAATTTACGAAATGAACGAAAAAAGTTTTTCTTCAAAATACAAAATCAAACCAAATACTTTTTACAAATACATGTTTTATAAATAATTTTTATTTGTAAAACATGGGTGGGTTAGTTACAGATCTTCTTATTATTAATGACCGCTAGCCGTCTGGTCAACATCGGCGTACAATTTTTTTTATGCTGATTGTGACAATTACCCAAACATTACTAACTCAATTAAATTAAGGTGAAAAAAAAACAAAAATTAACTCAAATTCAAAATGTCAATACAAAAAAAAAATAATAATAAATAATTTTGAATTAAAAAAAACCTTCTAATTTTTTGTAGGACACCATAGAATTAACTGGCATGTACCTACGTAAAAAAAAAATATTTCATAAATATCGTCTATAACCAACTGTCTTTTCTGCCGACGGTAGCAAGGTGCGCGTGGTAGGCGCGCGCGGCGCGTGCCGGGCACGTGCGCCGGCGCAGCGCCAGCTCCACGCTCCTGCACTGTCATGGCCGATGCTTACACAGCTTTTTTATTTTTTCTTTTTTTTTCGCCAATGGACTATGAGTCCGTAAATTACTCTACTATTATACCAGATTATAGACGGGGGGACGAAGAATGCATGCATTCATATTTACATGAAATATTTTTATGGTCGTGCCTGACTATGGATTTGCTTAATGAGCTTTATTTTGATGGTAATTCCATAACGTGCTGAATTTTTGCAAGAGTTTTTTTTTCATTATTGATGCGACGCTGGGCCGCGTCAGACCATGAAGGAGATGGCGGGACGACCTGGATGTCTTCCTTAAGAATTGGTACGAAAAAGCGACTAACTGAGATAATGAGAAAGAAAGGACAGGCTAGCCATAACAATAATAATAATTTATAGGTTCGTGCTTGACCTCTATCTCACCTGATGTAAAGCTACGATGCGGCCGACGATGGAACGCGTTTGGCTAGAAGTACGAGTACCTAACTTATTTACACTATTGCATATTTCTTCCGTGTGGGACTCATGCTACAACTTGACTCGTGTTACTTGTATTAATTTAACCTGCTACTGAAAAGAAAGAAAGAAATAACATTTATTGGCACAGTCACAGGGCATAGCACAATAATAAACAACCAAAATTTTTGTTTTAAAAAACGAAAGTATACTTCTAAAAGAGTTCACAGAATCAACTCAAAATGCATCTCCCAAAACGACGCTTTAAAACCCCCATCAATCGATTGTTTTACCTCTAATATTTTTATTATAGCTTTTGTTTACCCTCGGTAACGGTAGTTCCCGTACCCTATTATATATAGGTAAGTACGTATGTACGTGTGTGTAACAATCAGTTGATTAAATCCTGCGCACACCTGCGGGATGGCACGGGTCTGGGGGTGCGTTGCCCTGACAACCAGCTTTTTGATAAACAAGTTTAAATTTAACGAACATGTCTAAAAGGGTTTATCAGGGTACTTATTCAATTTTTTTTTGCCGTAGAGATTATGTTGATTTGGAGTGTATAACTTGCTGAACTCAGACTGCATCTGCTGCATTGATTCTATAGTAGGTATTGTATTGAATAGTAATATGTCGGGCTGATTTACAATATAAAAGATACACAGTGTTGGTTACTTTTAAAATGAGATATCCTAGATTTCTGCAGATTTGGTATCCCAAATGGATTTAGATTCAGGAGAATATCCTAAAATAATTGTATATTTTTTAAATAGTCTTTCTCTGTGTCTTTTAGCTGTAGAAAAACAAGCGTAGCACAGCTAAAAGAATAGAACAAGTATAGCTAAAAACTCTTTATACTTTAGCATAGATACTTTAGCGTCGGAATTTAAATAAAGTGAAGATTTTATTTGACTGTACAGACTTTGACATATCTATGGTACAGACTCTGCGTCAACAGTATCCTTTAGATCTCAATTTCACGAACAATAAGTATTTTCTTTTCTATAATTATGGGCAAAGTATAGTGAAAGTCGAAAAAGATTATTTCCTTGGAACTGTACCATAAAATTTCACAAACATCCTCTTGCTTTTTCTTTCCTAGTGCTAGTCTAGCTATAGGTACTCGTAATATCAATTGCTTTGAGATTAAACCACCTGTTCACGTAAGGACCTAATGACAGCGCCAGTAGACAGCATTGCCGTGACCGAAGTGGCCAGGAAAGGAATTTAACTGGTTTTGCCATCGACACGCTAAGAAGAATATTTGAACTATCCTATAGCTACTGCTCTGGCGTCGTTCGCAAACAAAAGTGTATCAACATTTCACCGTTATTTTATAGCAGTGAAGTAATGTTCGTTTCATATGTTTGCTCTCACACGCGCGCCACCCCAACTCTGTCCGTCACACAATAGTCGGGAGTACAATAGTGTTGCGCGCGCATCTGTCACAGGCTCGTCTCTGATTGGTCGGTTGAGGGCGGCGTGCGCGCACCCTACGCACTGATTTCCACGCTGGCTGTCCGAATCAATACCGAAATTGGATATAACGGTTAATGTACGGCTTTATCGCAATGTTCTGAGATAAAATGGGCATTATCCTTTCATAGTTTTGTAGATCGATACATTGGAAAAATAATTCGCGAATCGTTGTTGTCTTCGACTTCAAATCAAATACTTAATTAAATTGCTAGAGCAGTACACCGGACATTACCCCCCTTCTTTAGTTTCAGCTCTTATGCTCCATCCTAAGGTTGTCTGGTAGATATTGCTGTCAGCGATAAGACTGCCTTTAAACCCATTCTATAAGTTTCTGAGTAATTGTCACTATTTTGGTGTACAATATAGTTTCATTATATTCTATAATCGTGGCTGTTTACATTTTTCAAGAAAAAATGTAAAAAAAAATCTGTAAGTATCATGTTTCCACACGACTCTCAATTCGAGTGCTCGTACTAGTGTATCATTATCATATACACTGCCGTGCATAAAAACTAACCCACACTTCACAACAATATTTCCATGACCTGGAAAGCCTAACAATGACTTAAAAGGTGGGTCTATCAATGGTCCTCATGAACCGAGGTGTAAACAAAGCTCTCTCGTGGGAACACACTGGTGTCGGAAGGATGTGTACATGTTCGAGTACTACGTCACAACACACCTTTTGTAATTGTTTCCCTTTTTTCCTGAATGAGAGTGTAATGAGGTTTTGTGGTGGGAACCCGCTACTTGATAGTCTAGTTGCCTAGGAGCCTTGTGGGCTGTTTATGTTATAGTGTTTACAGGTTGGAGAGTTGTGGGACAGTCTGTTGTATCCTACAAGGTGTTAAACCGAATAGTAGACAACTTATTTAGCGGCGGGAATGGAAATGAGAAGACAATCGAAATTCAAACGTTCTATAATTACCGGGTAAAATGGGGTGAATAGAAACTCAGGGGTGAACAGAAACAATGTTTTATTAGGATTATTCCTCTGATTTCATATTTTTAGTTGATAAAGCATTTTTGTTTTCAAAATTTAATTTATAAAAATATTTAAATACTGCGAACAACAATGTTTAAATAACGTGTAACTCCTGATTTATTTCTGTCCATCCCGTTTTACAGTAAATTTATTAATTTAAACTTCATGTACAGTAACTTCATGTGAATGCCTTGTGGCACTAAGTGCGCCTACGTATAGGCTGACTTAGTGCCACAAGGCATTCTCTACCAGTCAACTATGTAAGTAACAACTAGAAAGACTATGTTAGTCCTACTATGAACAACTGCCAATGCAATGACAGTAATTTAGTTATCTGCTTAGCTCTAGGTTGGTTTATTCTTGTCTCTTGAATTACATCAATTAAAGCATAAGGGTAAACACTATTTCTGTTCTCATGTCAATTCAATAATATTTCAAACTATTAATCATCAATGTACCACCTAATTACTGATAACCAGGTACTCCCACGCCAATATCCATGTGAAACTATGCATGTTGCTACCTCACCATGGGAGGACAGTATGCTTGTCATAGTGAAACATATGTGATGTTTAGAGGGAGGGAATCAATCAATTGGCGTAACGGATCACCTGTGTTTCCCATAACGGGATGCAATTGAGTTTTGTTGATGAGTTCCCATAGGTACCACTTTAAAATTTTAAAATGTCGCTCTTATTTTTTTGCATTGTTTCTATCTTCTCTATGACTATAAGTGTACTGCAATTTTGGGATTTTTCAACGGCGCGCTCTGCTTCTGCGCGTCTCAAGGAGTTGTCAGCAACTGTTGGGGCCCAGCAGGATCAAAGCCTTTTGGGGCCAAGGGTTGATGCGAAAGCGGAACACCGGGGCCCCGGATCTAAGGCAGGAAGGAACGGTGGGTCGTTTAGTCAGTAGAAGTCTGACACTGTCTCCCGCTCCGCCCGAGGACGGGATTCGTCATTGGATAAATTTAACCTACCATAAAAAAACTACTTCCCACTACAATCTACCTACTAATCAATAAAGCAGCAAGTACTTACAATGTCATCGATATCCGCAAGTACACTATTCAGTTACAAGTCCAGCCGGCAGTAAGCGACACCGGTAGCGGAGGATGCGCGGGCGCAAGCTTCCGGCGCGTGCGCGAGTACGGCTTCGCAGTTCCGCTATGAAAACCAAACCACTTTTAACCTTAGCCACGCAAAAACCGATTCTAACCCTTTAATATAAGAGTCCTGGTGATTGAAATAAAAAAGTTGCTACGACCCTTCTTCAAGCAATATACTTTAGATCCTGATCAGACAACTCTTAACCCTATTTTTATAAGGTTAAGGGTTGTGGTGAGTGTAATAAACTGGTGGTAAAATAGTCTAATTAGGTCGTTGCCGCGCAGGCGCTAAGCCGGACACTTCAAGGGGATTTAAGTACTATCTAGTACGTCATATGTTCGTACAATGGCGGTATGTGTAGTGTTATGGTACCTAGGTGGTAATATAAAAAATCTTTTATTATTATACATACATTCCTAAACATAGTTAAAAATGTCCTAAGAAACCCACTTTTGTTACAGTATTTTCGAAATGACCGCAGCAGGCTTAGCCAAGTTGTTAATCTACAATCGTTATAGAAAACAAATTAAATGAGTTTTTTTTTTATTTATGTGTATTTATGTATATGTTACGGGTAAAGCTAGAAGATGGAGTAAACCTAGGTTTACCCGGGTAAACTTAGTATTACCCAAGCTTCTTGGGTAAAGTCCGAATAAAAAGTAAAATCAATTTTAATTCGGGGTTTACCCATGCTCACCTAGGTCTACCCAACTCTGGCTGGGTAATGTTAGGTGTTGCGTTATTTTCGCACCCGTGGCGTAATTCTGGGGGGCCCGCGTTATCTGCCCGCGCGGCCACACACGTCCCTTACTTAGTGACATAATGGCGACCGAGCAAAGTGCAAATATATCACCAGAAGAAAGCTTACGAGAGCTTGCAAATGAACAGTCGATTTCAGGAGGCTAGGGTTTTATTTTATGGTAGGTAAAAATCATCCAGTGACGAATCCCGCCTTTGTGTGGAGTGGGAAACAGTGTCACTCTTACTGACTAAAGAACCGACCCCATTCCTACGTTGCCATATATACCAAGGCCAGAGCCTTCCTTTCAGATGCGATCCCTTAGACCCAGTTGGCTTCGACCATTCTGCAGGGTCCCTACGATTTGCTGACAACTCCTTGAGGGGTGCGGGAACAGTGCGCGCCGTCGACGACTGGGCTTGGTCCGGACGGTTACCAGACGACTGGATGGCGAGCTACCCATTGCTCCCCATCCACAAGCCCGTGCCTTCGGTGGCCGGAAATCGAGATCGGAATCTCGGCAGCGTCTCGGGCGTGAGCGCCCAGTCAGCTTCCTTCTTTGCTAGCATTACTGCTTCGCAGAAGGAACCGTCCGCCTGCCACTCCTCCTCGCTCCGGACTATGGCCTCGACCAAGGCCCGGCGCGAGAGATGGCCGCCGCCGATCGCCCCCACGGCGATATTTGGCCACGGCGGCAAAATTTTGCAATTCAAAGCAGTCACATCAGTGTATCTTGCTGAAATAATGGCTGGGTAATATTTTAAATTAATTCGTCTAATTAATTAGTGAAATGAAAATCTGGGTGCAATTTAAACATTTATTATTTAAAAAACATACAAAGGCGAACGTAATATTGCAAGCTACTGAATAATGAACAGATAACGCGGGCCCCCCAGAATTACGCCACGGGTGCGAAAATAACGCAACACCTAACATTACCCAGCCAGAGTTGGGTAGACCTAGGTGAGCATGGGTAAACCCCGAATTAAAATTTATTTTACTTATTATTCGGACTTTACCCAAGAAGCTTGGGTAATACTGAGTTTACCCGGGTAAACCTAGGTTTACTCCAACTTCTAGCTTTACCCGTAACATATATATAGTTATGAAATGAATGACTAATTCTTTAAAACTAATATATATTTGAGTGCCTTGAGAAGATCATATGTATGGGAATGACATCATAACAACAAAATTCGGAGCAAGTTCACCTCAGTCAAGATGACAGAATGAAATGTAATTATAAAATATCAGATGAAAAAAATAACTTAAATTTAATTAAGGTGGGAAATAAATATTATCTCTGTTTTTGTATCACCTAAAGAAGAAGTCTCGAGCTTGATCCAGTTAGGTCTACATAACAACCGTATACCTGTGTATACGGTCGTTATGTAGACCTACGGTTGTTATATATCTATATATATATCTATGCTGCATTATGAGAAATCTATACAATTTAAAGAATTAAATTGACAAACGGAAGAATATTTAAATACATTATTTTATTTGTTTATTGTATTTCCATAAAAATATGGTTATCAACGACTATTTACATACATTAAAGAAAATTGATTTTAGCTGTGTTAATTTTTTACCTCACATTCTGTTTTGTTACGGCCTTACTGCTTGTGATTCCGCGACTTTGGTACTACTTTGGTTTTTTTTTTTAATGCGAGGCAATGAATTGATGGACAATAGAGCACGCTTGTCTGAAAGTAACCGTTCCAATGTTGTCTTAACTTTTCAAATACTGTACTTAGATACATGATAGAAAGACAGTAGGTGTGTGAACGCCGGCGCGAGGCTCAAGAGTTTAATGACCCCTAGATTGATATAGTTTCAGGAGACAGACTACTACAAGAGATTCTATTCCTTATTACTTTATTCCATTTCATGGCTTAGCGTCCATTCAAAGCTTTATAGCATCAGACAGCCATGCTCTTAAATATGTTGATTTTATCATACAACTTAATTCAACAGTTTAGTACCAGAGCTAGTAAAAACACTGTGTGATCTACTATAAAGATTAATAACGTCCTGATGGAAAAAAAAATTAGACTGTTTGTAGAGCAATCTTAATCTCATTCTAAATGCACACAAGCTCCGATATTCATTTCATAGGAAGCATCTGCACTACCATAGATAATGTCAAACAGAATGACATATCTATGTGCACTACCTATCTTTGCGTCGCTCGAAATCATCTCGAAATACTAACTTTGCCTGGCATCGTAATATTTCAGGCTGCGATGTTCACGTGGGATAACACGCATACATACAGCAAACATCAGATGATGACAGGCATGATTACATAATATAATGAACTGCAATGAAATAATGAATGTAAAAAAAATAATTGAAATTCTATGTAAAACTATTTTTTTTTTATGGCGGGCAAAAATCATCCAATGACGAATCGTGCTCTTAGGTGAAACGGGAAGCAGTGTCAGACTCTTACTGACTAAACCCCAGCCCGTTCCTTCTTTGCCTTTTGCACTGGGGCCAAGCCTTCCTTTCAGAAAGAGACCCTGGGCCCCAGTAGGCTACAGCCCTTTTTCAGAGTCCATCATCATCATCATCCTACCCTTATCCCATATTACTTGGGGTCGGCGCAACATGTTTTTTTCTTCCACTCTGTCCTGTCACCCGTCACACTATCACTAACTCCCTTTTCTTTCATATCACTCCTCACACAATCCATCCATCTCTTCTTCGGCCTCCCTCTTCCTCTCCTTTCTCTCTTTCTTCCTCTTTCAGAGTCCATACGTTGATAAAACTATTGTATTTTATCTGATTTTGGGTCATGAATCCATAACTTCAATTAATTTAAAATATTGTGAAGTTTAAAAGTAATTTTTTACCAATAAATATATTTATCTGTTTATTCTTTCCATCTCATCCACACCAATGCAGATTACAGCATACAGTCATACAGCATCCCAAACTAACAAGAATCTATTTATCATATTCATTAAAGAACAAAAGGCTGCAGCCACACTTGCGACTTGCTCGCAGCGCATTCAAGTCGCGACAATCGCACTGATTACCGACTGTACAGCCACTGTGATGCGTTAATTGAATTCTCCAGTCTCATGATTCAATTACTCTCAATTATTTTCTCTCAGCTCTCTGGGCGGCGGTGTAGGCGGGGCGCCAGCGGATTGGGCGGTGCGTCTGGGCGGGCGGAGTACAGAACCGCCCAGCCAAACATATCTCTGTGTCTCGTTTTACGCTTAAACTTTGATTTTGAATATATTTATTGGGTTTATTATAATTATCTGTAAATAAGAGATAAAGCATTTGTAAATGAAAGTGTATTTAATTTGAATTGTATGAGTATGATATTTTCATTTCTATAAATCACGCTTTCTCTTCTTTTAATCATTATTATATTTGGCAAAATTAAAAATGTCTGGTTACATTTTAAGCATTGAGTACTTTTCTTATGGTGAGCAACAATCACCCAATGACGAATCCCGCTCTTGGGCGGAGCGGGAGACAGTGTCAGACTCGTACTGACTAAACACCCCACCCCGTTCTTACGTCTGTTTCTTTGCCTTTCGCACTGGGGCCAAGCCTTCCTTTCAGAAAGAGACCCTGGGCCCTACTAGGCTTCGATCCTTTTGCAAAGCTTCTAACTTATACTTATTTTCTTACTGTACTTAGTGTCTGGATTGGATGGCAATATCTCATGGCATGTAAATTAAAAAAAAAAATATTTACGTTTGAATGAGCTTTCCAACATTACAAAAAATAGCCGACTATGTAACAAAATGTGGCATTTACCTTGAATTTGTCAAGTTCACGAAAACCATTAAAATGGCTACTAATGAAAATGAACTCGAACTAAAGTCTGCAGAAATACATTATTTATCTACAATGGTATATTAATTAAAAAATTAACCTTTCGAATACTATAATTAGAAACGTAATAGAAAGACAATAGGTGTGTGAATGCCAGCGTTCATTGGGGCTCAAGAGTTTAATAAAAGAAATAATTAAAATTAATCAAATAAAATCTATAAATTTAAAAGGAGGAACTGACTGACTAACAAAACAAGCCACGGCCGAAACTATTGGAATTAGGACCGTAAACTTTTGCAGAGGATTCCTAATGATGTAGGCAAGAACCAAGAAGTTTTTTGAAATTTAAACTTTTAAGAAATTGCATCCTCTTGGATGCATAGTTTGTATCAGAATGGGAGAAAAACCTCCTTTCACAAGAGCAAAGGTGCTGGCAGAAGATAGTCATCACTAAATCCAATATACAATATAAACTATTATAAACCTGAAAGAGACTTGAAGTCGATAACGAAGCAATCAGTGTACGCGTCTATTTTATTTAGGAATCCAATCCATACTGACTGAACATATCAGTCAATTAAATGCCCAGTTCTCTTCACGTATTCATACAGATTACAAGAAAATGTATACAGATACTATCTGTATATTGGTATTATTTTAATCGAATTAAAGTTATTAGATTAATTAATTATCTGAATACCTCTTTGTATTAAGTTCACCATTGTACCTGAAAATAAAAATAAGTATTGCCTAGTTTAAATATTGTATGCAATAGTTATTTTTTCTAACGAAAAATTTAGAAATATTCATATAAAGGTCAATAAAAAGTTCTCTTTCAAACCTTTTTGAGTTCTCTTAATTATAATGTGTTATTTTTTTTTCAAATATACATACGAGTATATTATTATTGTTAGTAATTAACCACTACTCTACCACCCAAGTTTGCATTCTTGAAACTCTCGAAAAACTACATGAAAATCCATTCAGGAGTTTTTGAGTTTCTCGTATTCAGATAAACATACAGTGGAGGTTTCTGTAGTAAAATAATGTAAGGATTCATTTATTGGATGCATTTACAATAATATAGAAATTGCCTTGTAATATAAAGCTCATCAGGTTTCAGTCCCAACAGTAGGAAAATTATAAGGCTGATGCAATGCAATAAAGTTCATCACTGTACACCACTTTATAAATAAAGAATTAAAAACAAATTCCTCTACAAACAACATCGATTACCGATATTATTTCGAGTTGTGAGTGAGTAACAACGAGGTACCGCAGCGATGAGGGTCTTATCTGCCATCGGTCCAAGGTAAAGGTTTGAAAAACACCCAAGTCCACACTTGTGGCGCGTGCGCAGGGGCCCGCACTGTTCCTCTACCCGTTGACGTACCTCCGTGCTTGTGTACTCAGTTACAGGTAAGTAGTTCTTTAACCTTATGAATAATTAGAGACATAATAGAAAGACGATAGTTGCGAGATCGCCGGCGTTCTGTTGGGGCTTAAGGGTTTATAAATAAACTTTTCAAAATTCGCCGACAGGTTTTAAAGGTACAGGTTTTGTATATTTGTAGTAAATGCAGTGTGCAATAAAGTATAAAATAAATAAATAAACATTTCAGACTGAAAAGTAGATTTTCTTTTTGTATATTTTTGATATGCTTGCATTTGAAAGAGCACTATCTTAACTAATAGTATGCGATGGAGCACGTTGGTCTAGAAGTAACTCACTAAATCTTGGTTCGGTTGCAGCTATCAGCAAAAACAGATTTCAACAGGGAATTCCACTCCTTAGCTATACGCACAATAATTGAGTTTTTAAAACGTATGATATACGTATGGGCGGTGTCTCCATCATGTACCTCGGAGTAACTGGCTTCGGAGTAAGTCGATGTTCAAGACTTTAGAAGCTCGATGAGTGCATCATTGCCGATGATGTTCTTCTTGATTAAGTACATTCTTATAACCCAGCGATACTAGTTTCACTATTAGATGTTTACTTTTTTTTTAAATACGTAACTGTATGAAGTACGTGCCTCCGTTTAAAACGTGTCTCGCGATCACACCCCAACTCCCACCACATCCCCATCACTATTATTATTCCGAATCTAAATCAGGTATAAAGTAAAAATAAGTACACAACACAATGACAGCACCCTGTACGGGGGTGACGGCGTCGCACGCGTCAGGGTGCGCACCCCGGCTGCAGCGCGCCAGTCCTGTGTCGACCGCCCCGCCGAGCGGACCGCGCACCCCTTACGACAACACCGAACTACACAAACTTAATCGAACTCCTTCGTTCGATTAAAAATTAACACTAAACATTTTCATCAAAAAAAAAAAGTTTTAAAAATCAAATCTGTCAAAATTCCTGTCATTGATTGCTTCGTTCGGTTTTTGAAATTAACTTTTTAAAGTTTTCGTGAGCAGGGGTGTCGCCGGGTGATTCAGAAGAGGACCAGGCTAAGGTATGAGTCACTTGCATTAGTTTTCGCCATAGTAACGCCCTCCGCACGCACCTGCGTTTCGCCTCGCACGTGGGCGATTGGCATCTTCCTTTGATTTTGCTGTTTTGGTTAAATTAAAACCCTTTAATGTGTCCCTCTTAATTTTTTTGCGGAATTTTATAACTTCTAACATGCTCTAAATATTTGAATTATTTTCGGACGTGGTCCTTATTCACGCGGTTAGCAAATATTTCCGTATATAGTGATTCTCTATTCCATAATCATTATCAAGGCGAAAGTTTTTATGTTTTATAGTTGTTACTCGTTCACACTCAAACGGCTGAACGGATTTGGATGAATTTTGGTATATGAATAGAATCTAATCGGGAATAGAACTTAGATACTATTAATTCCGGATATTTTTTTATTTTTTTTTTGTTTAAACTACCATTAACTAACATGCACTTCATATTTTTCTCCAATGGCACATTGTTCCTAATTTTATGTGTAGGATAAGTGATTAGAGCGGGTGTCTCTGAATGAGGTTACGGGTTCGAAACCGGCCAATAGTGTGAAGTGAGTTTAATTTTTTTGGAGTGGCTACCAGTGGCCAGCAGGATGAATGGACTAATGGTGTCTCACTGGATGGCGGTACACCCACCGTCATTCAATTATGATTAAATAATAATTGAATGAAGGTTTAGTTTTAGTTAATAAGCATTTTATTCTATTATTATGACATTATTAAATATTTTGACATAAATTCTAAATATTTAAATGATTATAATTTACGTCTTAACATCTTTATTTATGTAATTAATTTATAATTCACTGATTTTAATTTAAGATTTGATGTGATAGTGCGATTTTAATTTTTAAATCTATGATTTCGTTATTTTTATTTCATTTTATCTTATTAATTTAAATGTGAGACTGTTATTTTATGTACTGGAAATGCTATTATTATTAAACGAGTATAGTCTAGGTTTACATAGAATATTACTGACATCTTGGTCCTGGGAAAGCACGAAAAAGTTTTGGACCCGGTAGTAAGAGTGGATCTTTGACAGTCGTTACCGGTAATCAGACGCTAGAAAGTCTAACTATCAATCTATCCAAAGAGTATCGAGTTGCCCAGTAACTGGGCTATAAGGGTCTGACAGGCGCTCGAGGCATTGCTCCATTAAAAACAGAGTTTTTCAGCAGCAATTATACTCCTGCTCCTCAAATATAGGCGCCTAACCTAGCTCAGGAGTCAGGGTTTCACTTAATTGTTTAAAAATTGGAATTAAGGATTACAATAAGGAATTATTATTATTATACTGGAAGCTGACCCCAAGGTAGTTGGTAAAAGACGGAATTCTAGTGTGGGGTTCAAGGTTTCATCTACGTTTGTAAAAAATGACACAATAAATATACATTTTTTTAATACAATAAAAGATAGTCTATCTCAGTATCATCTTTATCTTTTTGTATTAACTATGCTAAGTTAACAAAAATCAGTGTTTTATGGCAGAGTTGTTATACTTTCTGAAAGAGCAAAATCTAGCTAAATAGCTCCTGCCAGCGGCTTTGCCCGCGTGTCTTTAGGTTTGTGCATACAAACTTTGAACCTCCGTTTCACCCTTTTAAGGGCGCCGGTTACGTTTTAAGACGTACTTAAAACGTAACCTGGTGTAAAATTTCAGTTCCTAAGTAGTCCCTGTAACTTCCGCTGTGCGTTGACATCAGTCAATCAGTTTCTCGTTCTTCATAACATAAATGTAGCAAAATTATGAACGAAAATTAAGTGCCCCAAAACCATTTCTTCGTAGCTAACTTCGTACGAACTTGTCCGGAGTATACGAAGAGTATCGACTATCACACGACCCTGGGTTTGCACCAAGTCCGCTGAAGTTTGCTGAAGCCGGACACAGCCTCCCTCACACTATCATATATCCTACAGACCCTCCCAGACTATTATACAGTCTCACCTGAGCTACCAGATCTCGTAGACAAACCGAGATAGTTTTATCTACAAGTAAATGAACATTATTTTCTTTTTTTATTCATTTTGGGTTTTTTATCTAACTAGATATGCCAAACCCATCGTATCTTTTAATTCATTAAGCTCCAAGAGGACACTCTTGTCAGTTACACTTATTGTCTTTTAAACTCTTGAGCCCAGAGCGATTGCACACCTATTGTCTTTCTAGTAAGTATGTCTCTAATTACGGTAGTCGAAAAGTTAACCTGATGTAATCTCTCCGCTTATAATTACACCAATTAAATTTTAAAAAGATAATTATGAACTAAAATTGTAACTTGAAACTTTTCGTGGCTATACTTACTTTATTGATATAAACTAGTGTTTGCTGTGATCCCACTTGATGGTAAGCAGTGACGCAATCGTTGATGGTGAGGCGCACTAGTTTATTGAGAGCCTTGAAGACTAAAGTCTCCGTCGGCAATTAATTAATAAAAATAGTCGCTACAATAGAAAATATAGTTTTTAGCATTATTGTTATATTTTAAATAACATATAAAATGCAGAGCTTGATGAATTGTTTATTTATAATTGGAAGAATTTTATAAACATTACCCTTGATATATTTTATTTTATTTTCATGATTATTGAGCATTGAAGTCATCTCACACTGTTGGCTTAAATAAATATGCATAAGTTGGAATTATTTATGTTTTTTTTCTCTTTTTGTCGGTGGGAAAATCATACAATGATATTTCCGCGCCCTTGGGTGGAACGATATCTCCACTCAAGGGCCGTCAAGGGTGTCAGTCTTTTACTGACCAAAAACCCACTTCCGTTCCTTCTTTGCCTTCGTTCCAGGGACAAGAGGTACATTTCATATTACCAATAGCCTAATTGCCTTCGATCCTGCTAGGGGTAGCGCCCTAGCAGGGTTAATCGCTGACATCTTCTTGAAGCACGCGTGGAACGTTACGCGTCCGGACGATTACCGGACGGTCGGACGACGACCCACCTATTGCTCGCCGTCTGCAAGCGCACGTCTATGGTAGCTCATCATGTTTTTATTGTATCTTTTTATTTGATTGACTCATTGGATTACAAAATGAAGTCCTTTAAAATAAAATTAAAAACAAACACCGTTTATACCTTAAGACAAGTACTTTAATAATTAATTATCAATTCTAGTTCCCAACAATTTTCACGTCAATGAAATCGGTGTTACCGCTAGGGTGGGTGTAGAAAGGTGTTAATCAACTATAATTACTGGTACACTTCAGTGTGACTGTAGTGTGTGCACGCCCTAATGACCGGAGGACGAGACTATCTGAAATATTCATATATGTACGTAACACGGCACCTAGTCTTTTGAGGAATATTATTATTCAACTAGATTTTCTGAAGACAGTTATTTTGGAGAATACATTTGATATTTAATTAATTGAACGGTTTTGGGTTCAATGATTTTATTAAAGTTTGATTTTATCAATCAATCGTTTCATTACATAGTATAAAACAAAGTTGCTTACCGTTGTCCCTATGTACATATGCTTAGATCTTTAAAAGTACGCAACGGATTTTGTGGCGATTCTTTTTAATAGTTAGAATGATTCAAGAGGAAGGTTTATGTGTATTATACATGCATAATATATTTAATATCAAAGCTGAAGCTGGGGCGGGTCGCTAGTCTACACTTCTACACTAATATAATAAAGAGGTAAAGTTTGTTTTTTTTTTGTTTTTTTGTTTGTAGGGGGTAATCTCTGGAACTACTGGTCCGATTGGAAAAATTTTAGCAACAATAGAAAGGTGCTTTACTCCTAAGTGACATAGGCTATATTTTATGTACGCGGGCGAAGCTGCGGGCAAAAGCTAGTATTTTATAAAACACTAGCTTTTGCCCGCAGCTTCGCCCGCGTACATAAAATATAGCCTATGTCACTCAGGAGTGAAGCAGCTTTCTATTGTTGCTAAAATTTTTCCAATCGGACCAGTAGTTCCAGAGATTACCCCCTACAAACAAAAAAACAAAAAAACAAAAAAACAAACTTTACCTCTTTATTATATTAGTGTAGACTAGTTTTTGCCCGCGGCTTCGCCAGCGTGGTATTGGAGTCGGGGTTTCCGGGATTAAAAGTAGCCTATGTCCTATTCCGGAGTGTATCCTATGCCTGTGCCAAATTCCATCCAGATCCGTCCAGCTGTTTTGACGTGATTGAGTAACAAACATCCAAACATCGTAACTTTCGCATTTATAATATAAGTTAAATAGGTGTGTTAACAGGTAGTGTTTACAAAATTTGCTAGTGCACCATTTTTTGCCAAATAAAATAGCTTACAAAATTATGGCTAAAAAGACAAGTTGTTGAAATAAATCACAAATATCATCAAGAAAAAAATAATAAAATATAGACAATTAATATAAGAGTACCTAAATAGGTATGTGTTTGTAAGCAAAGTGTTTGTAATCGCCTCGTCGATTATCGATATGTACTAAACTTTAACACTAGAATAAGCGTGCGGTATAGCCACTTTAGTTTTCTTAGGTGATCTGCAGGCCGTACACCTCACATTGTTATAGTAGAGTTTTGACGTTCACGCAGTGTGACAGCACTGTTTTTTTTTTTATTGACAAACTAGTGCTGTAAGTCGCTGCAGCAGACTTATGTATTAGCTTTCTATCAACGTGCATGCCTATTGGTAGGATATAAGACGATGGGTGTGATGATACCTATAGATAAAGACTCTTTTATCACGAACTTTTTAGATAGTTTAGAACTTAAGTCCCATGGAATCTGATTCTTGCGTTTGTGATTTGAGAATATGTGTGGCTTTTATAGACTTAGTTTTTTTTTTAAATGTAAAAAATGCTCTTTCGAGTTTAACTAAAAAATATAATTATACATGTGAGTGTTAGGGTTCCCAAATTATGCTAACAAAATCCTAATACCAAACTTCGTTTCAAGTCTGCCCGATTACAATTTAGGAGTCTTCAAAGCTCTGTAGCTTTGAAGACTCCTTTTGAAAAGGCTCTTAATAAACTAGTGCGCCTCACCATCAACGATTGCATCACGACTTACCATCAGGTAGGATAGCAGCAAACATTAGTTTATGTAATTTTAAAAAAAGGGCTTTAAGCATGATAAAAAAATGTACATAACTATAAAAACAATTGAACCTTTCAATGATTGCAAAAAAAAACTTTACTACAATAATAAAATCGTATTAGCATATCATCTGCTGATAAAAGATACCCCATTATATTTCTTATCTCTCTTTTTTCGTTAACCAAAATTGTAACCCTTTGAATAAACAAAGTAATGTTTATCTGACGAATGGGGTCCCTTCCATAGTTAACAGGGGGTCAGATTAGGACACGCGACTACTTGATCCTACAATCAACACTAGCTTTTGAATTACTCGTATCATCACTTTCGAATGATTGAACGATAATTTTTCGTTAAGTAAATCAATCCTCAAAATTATCAAGTTAATGTTTCACTGAACAATTGCGTACTTTTTGTATTTCATTTTGTATTTTTTTAATACCCATCAACTATTAACACTAAAATAATGTTTATTTGAAAAAAGTATCAAAATTAGTTTAAACTCTTGAGCCTCGAGCGATCGCCGACGTTTGCACACATATAGTTTTTCTATTACGTCTCTAATTACGGTATTCGAAGGGAAAAAACAATTAGTCTTTCAAATATTGTTATGAGGAACAGTCATGGGGGCGTGGTGGAGACATCTTGCTATCTCTTTTGAACACAGGTAACCTAATGGTGTTGACGACATATTTAAGTGTCTCAGCCTACTTATTTTGTTACTTGACTACTTTTACTCAGGTGATCTGCAGGTCACCTTACATTGTTACAGTAGGTACAGTCTTGAAGTTCACGCAGTGTGAGTCCAGCGCTGTAAATTATTTAATACTAGCTTTTGCCCGCGGCTTCGCCCGCGTGGTATTGGGGTTGAGGTTGGGGTTTCCGGGATAAAAAGTAGCCTATGTCCTATTCCGGAGTGTATCCTATACCTGTACCAAATTTCATTCAGATCCGTCCAGCCGTTTTGGCGTGATTGAGTAACAAACATCCAAACATCGTAACTTTCGCATTTATAATATTACTTAGTAAGATTAGTAAGATAATTTTATCAAAATGATTTTTAAAAATGTTTCTGATGATACAAACAGGTAATTAAAAAATGGGTGAATTACTCAACTGTACAAATTACCCGATAATGCAATTGTTGTGGTCATTTGCAGAATCATATTTTTTATTTTATTAAATTATGTATCCTTATAGCTGATATATATTAGGTATGCTATCTAAAACAAACTTGCGATATTGAAAATAGCAATTACAATTTAATTATAACGGTAACGAGTTTATACGCATTATGCATTAATTAGTTTTTATATTATATTTTAATTGCACATTGATTACCAGAGAATACGCGTTCGTCCTTTTCAACTTTAATATCATACGAAAATATATTTCACTCTTGATAAATAATAAAGCATGAATAGCCTACATAGTCCATTGTATATAAACGTAGCTACATTTATATGTAGGTACAGCCTCTGATAATAATACAACATGGATTTCGTGGAACTCCGCCTCCTCTGGCCGGTCGGCCTCCCGAATATTAAAACCGCCCAAATCTGATGGAGGTTTACCACAAATATACGTTCGGGATATTAAATTTACTGAATAGACTATTATTTTAAATGATTGAACATTCTCTTTGTTAATGTTTTAATTATTATAACAATTATATATTATTATAACAAGGACGAGTTCAGTAGCTATCATTTACGTTTATGATTGGCATTTTGGTTTATCTGATGGTTCTATTCTATTCTATTTTTGTTGATGGAAAATAGAGCCGATGTCGAGTATTCTGCCAATGTCTAAAGTAAATTGGAAAAGCAAGTAGTGTAAATTATCAACATGAATAGTGAAAAGGGTCGGTAGCTAAAGATTAACGTTTCGAGTACCGTAACTAACTACGGTACGCCGGCGTTCGCATATTGTCTTTCTATTGTCTCTTCGATTCTCGCCTTTATAAGTGTTCAGCCCGTAATGGTTAGAAAGTCAAATTATTATCCAATCACGAGAAAACAAACAATCGAATACAACGCCATCTCTATTTCAAATTTCATTTTAAAATGAATTATGCTGGTTCTGGTAATGCCCAAGAAAGACAATATGCGACAATATGCGTTCGCTTGGGGTCTAGAGTAAATTCTTCGAGTGATACGTTGACTCTTGATGGGTTAGTAGAGAAGCACTGCCTGCTGTGTCGAGGTCGGGTTTCGATTCCTACCCAAGACAAATGATTGTGTATTGAGCACGATCATTTCTTCGTTGTTAGGGTGTAGTTTATCTATGTATGTATTTAAAAATAGTACTCACATCACATGCTCTGCATAGTTTGAAACTAGATGGGTGGATTATTATATATTTATACATTTTCATATATTATTAACGTAAAGGCCCATTGCACGGATTGTGTTAAAAATCCATAGAACTAGAATGGATAATATTTTTATCACGATGGCTTTATGAAGGTAAACCACGAGTACCTATAATTTACACAAACAAAATATGGCAAAAACAATAGACAAATTATTATTTTTCTCATGACGACGATAAATTGATCACGATTGCCAAAAATTAGCCATTGACTTTGATATTATAACCTCTGAGTCCCATGATTACAGTTTCAAAAAATCCAGAATCTGGCAGAGAATATCAGTACGGCAATTAATTTAACAACCCCAATTGCAACTGCACATCACTGCATCCAAATGCAAAATAGTTAACGCAGCATAAACATCCGTTTACCACAACATATTCACTATTTGCTCTAACCAAACAATAAAACTTATTAAAAGGAGAGGGTAGTTCACCCTCTGCAGGGCTGGCACCACGGGCAGGAGCGTGGGAGCGCCCCGTTGACAGTAATTAGGTGAGTTTGCGCTCGCGACACCCCTTGATTGCGTTTTCGAGCTACGCGCGGATTACTGATAGTCTACGCTTGTTACGAGTAATCTTGTTCAAATCTGCCGGTGAACAAGTCACGTTTATATTGTTAGGGAAGAAATGTGGTTTTTCTATAATATGGTGGTTCATTTCTGAAAGATTGTTCAGTTTCAGACACTGATAAAGCTATAACTAAATTAGACCGACGTACACTTGGACCATGCCTGATTTGTACGGACAACGATTTTATGTGGCGTTGCTTGGCGTTGATCTAATGTAGCTAGCTGTACAGTACGACTGTCGGATCTTGGAGAGTCTGTAGTTAGAACTTGAAAACTCGTACAATAAGCAGTGGCGGTCCCTTCATACAAGCCCAAAAGCCCGGCATGCCTTACTAAAATGCTCGATAAGAATCAATATCAAACCCGAACTATTTAAAAGTTCGCGCGCTTAATTCTTATCAAAATAACACAAAGTATCTACCTATGCTGCACTAAACTACACATCGTGATTGTTCGCGCGCTTCGCGTTCACTCGGCACTACATATAGCTATCTCGCTTACACTTACCGGCTTTTACCAGGCTTTCAATGTCTCTTTCGCACTCATAGCGATGTGCCGTATAAGTACTTAGGACGTTTTGCGTCTAGAAATCGATCAGTATAGAAGATTTAAGCCCGGATTGCGCATGAAGTTGTACGCGGATGCGTGACCTTGTCAGCTTACCAATTCTATTGTGTTGCCGTTTTAGCAATGTTGTGAGATCTTGGAGATTTTTAACGAGTTTGGAGACTTTTTTTAAGATTTAGCAACAGTAAAAACTAGCGGCTTTTTAAAATAACGAAATTAAATATTCAAGCGTTAACTTAAAAATAAAAAAATAGCGAAATTAGCTAGATTTTTCATATACCTGGCGACTTTTTTTTGCCTATATGACAACACTGGAACTTTGCGTAAATAGTTTTTGACACTCGAGTGCAACTAACTTCAGTTTTATTTTGTTGACTTTATTTGTGTGTTTTCTTAGATTTTCCCAGTGTTATATGTAACTGTTTTGGTGATTTACCTACAACAATGGAGGTAATTGTACCTTGTGAGGATTTAAAATTTGTTCAAGTTTTGATTGGCGAAGATAAGGTAAAATCTTTAAACTTTGCTCAGAAAAAACAGTTAATTTCTTCATAAAAACCGACGCCTAATCTGTGTATTACTCAGTCTTTAATAGATCAGTGTATATATAAATTACTCACATTTTCCTACAGAGGGATTAGATTCATTATTTGACATTTATGCGAACTATTTCGACAAAAAAAACAATAAAAACTTAATTGATTTGCTTGTATTCTAGTCCTGACCTAAAAGATCGTAATGTTTTGGAATTAATTGATTTCAATCATGACAATAACCTAGAAACTCAAACTCGTTTATTTCAAATAGACCATTTACAGGCACTTTTGAAATGTCAAAATTGAAGCTAATTTGCATAGAATATGCCTTTCCCGAATTGTTAGTGTATCGTGTTTTAACTATTCCGGCTAAGTACAAGTTCTTCCGCGAAACGTGCTTTTTCGTCTCTTAAAAGTATTCATAAGTACCTATCTGAGAAATACACAAGGTCAAGAGCCTCTTTCTGAAATTATCAATGATAGCTATTGAAAAACAGTTGCTGGTAGAATTAAAACCAACATTTTACTCTTCTTCTTCTTTTCGAGTCGATGATAAACTCTTTAGATTGTTTGGGCCCAGTAGGTGGCTACGTTAACATTTTACTCTGATGTAATTTAATCATTTCTTAAGAAAGATAGACAATTCCAATTAGAATATAAATAATTTATTTGAATTCCTTATTATATTCTATGTAGCTATTTTCTGTTTTGGAACTTTATTTATTTATTTAATACTACATACACAAATGTACAGAGGCGGACTTAATGCCTTAGGCATTTTCTACCAGTCAACCTTAGGGTGAACTTTCTGTTTTGTTTTTTTTTGTCTGTAACCTGTTAGGAAGTAAACAACTACTTACCATAACTTTGTTTCCTCAAGCAATGAAGCAAACCAAATGGCTTTTTTCAAAGCCACCGGAGGTATGCAATTGCTGATATGTTTATTATATTCAATCTAGTACGAGCTAACCTTCAGTTAGTGAAATTGAAGAAAAAAGAGGAAAGAAGATAGATGAATTCACTTTTAATTTATTGTATCTAACCAGTAGTTTATGAGAAAATTGCGATGATCCATACGTAGGTACTTACATACTCAGTCCACAACTGAACTTTCTTTTTTTGAAATCGATTAAAATTTTTGGGCTTGCCTTATATTGAAACCCTAGGCACGCCACTGACAATAAGGTTTTAAAGAAATAATGCCAAAAACAGTTTTTAACAGCAATAACAACTGCAAATTGCATTTATTCGTTTAAAAAATATTTTTTAAGAGTTTTCAAGCTCTAAAATTCGTGGAGCCTAATCTCAGACTCGCCAAGATTCGACGGCCGTACTGTACAAGTTGCCATATAATATAATGTATGGAAACCGACGCGCCCAGATCTGCGTACGTGGCCTACGTGTGAGCAATGTAGTTCTACCTTGAGGCTCGATGGTTGTTGATTGTTTTTGTTTTCGAGAAGATTAACTTGATGCAAAACAACTACAAAACATTAGAATGTTCAGGTACATCAATAGTCAAATGGAAACCGGTTAACTATTAATATGAAGATATAGCTTAAAAGACTTAGTATCAAAGCCAAAAACATTGCTTAAAAAAAACTACTTCGATATTATGTAGGGTAGATTTGAAAGGAATCACGCGCAGTGCCCGAAGTTCATTTGTTTTTTTAAACAGATAACGTCTTTACCATTAATTAGCAAAAGTGAAGTAATTATATTATTTTCTTATTTAAATAATTTATAAATAATGTTCATAAGTGAATGTTGTGTTTTATCATTGCCCTGTAAGTACATTAGTTATTATCGAAGAATTGTAAGAAGTGGTTTTCTGCGTATTCTGAAATGTGAAAGAAACTTGGTCTGTTATGCTTTTACTCTTCAACAACAGAAGCAATTTTGATAAATTTTAGAACATAGGAAAGCTTGAAACGCAAGAAAACAAATGGGCACTTTTTATATAGTTTCGATTTTATGTTCGTAATATCCGACAATCGCCCGGACAAAGTAGCAGGCAAAAGTTGACGCGGCTGATTTATATAGGGAACTATGGTCTCCAGAAAATAAACATTTTTTATTTTTAATGCTTTTAGAATATAATTAGAATTTAGAAGTATAATTTTATTTTATTGTGATTTATCAATTTAATTATTAAAAAAAAAACTTATCAAACCGAAAACTAACACTGAACAAAGAACTCCAAAATCTTGAAAATCAATTCCCAGTCTGTTGTAAGCGCTAAAGTTCACAAAGCCAACTTCAGATTCACTAAGTTAAGACGGCCGTACTGTACTATGTTATGTTTTTATGTACAACAAACAATTAAATAAGTAAGTACTACAATAATTAAGGCAGATTTATATTGAGTAAGTAACTGACGTCAGTCCACTGACGAGTCAGTGCTGACCTGGCACTGCTATAGTGTAAATTGATTTCAAGTCAGTACAGTACTGTCACGTCAGTACTGACTTCAATATTCGCGCTGCAATATTTTCGGCGTCAGTCCACTCCCCCGCCACCCGCGCCAGCGCTACTGACATCGTGTAAATTGCCCAAGTCAGTTGTTGCCGCTCTGTTGTACGGTAACCACGATTCGTCGTACCGGATCACAAAATGACACGAAAATTGAGCGACACGGAAAACTTAAAACTTGTACAACTATACCGTGATAATTAATGCCTATGGGATTTCAAATCACAAAATTATAGAAATAAAGAAATGTGTGCAACAACATTGCAGAATATTGCACAAAATTCTTTGATTCTTTGCTGTTTTTGAGAAATCATTTTTCCGCACTGACTTTACAAACGTGTGTACACCAAAAGAAATATCTTCGACTACTGACTGCTTGTAAATAGTACGCGTCAGTTTTCGGCGCCAGCACTGACGACAGCTACTGACTCAATGTAAATCTGCCTTTATTCCAGAAACAGGAACTTAGCATAATACTATTAAAAGATCATAAAGTTAACAGAAAACTGGAAAATTATGCAATCTATGTAGAATTTTAAATTGTATTACTTCACTTTTAATATAGTAGAACAATTGCATGAAAGCGAGTAGTAAAAATTATACTCAATAAACATTCCGCTTGGTCTGCGTGCGAGCCTGAAGGAACTTACTCGTACGTAGAACAAGTGCAGCTTACAGTCGCAGTACAAATACTTTTCATTACATTCCGACGAAAATGGACGACAAATTTTATAATAATCTAGAGCCCCGAGCGAACGCCGGCTCGCACACTTATTGTCTTTCTATTATGTTTCTAATCACAGTAGGTACTCGGCAGGTTACACATATTTGAGTAATATAAGAAGACAGAAGAAGCCTTTATCAGTCACGTGAGCGAGAAAAAGGGATGGAGATATACAGCCTGGAAAGCTACATCCCTTTAACAATTTAGTTTAGGTCGTCAAACAGATAACCTTTAATAGCTCGTGGTAGGATCTACACCAATTGAACTGCGGGAATTTTCACTTATCAGGTTTTTATAAATGTAAAAGCTTTTGCCTGTGGCATTGCTCATATGGACTCATCACTTGGAGAGTCTATGTGATACCTAGTTTATATACACATGATCTAAATTCTTTCAATTACTTCTGTTGTTCTTATAAGCGTATCGTAGACCTTGTGATGGTATAAGAAGTATGTAAACAATTTAGTAATATAGGAATACATTTTGTGGCCCAATCACGAAAGTAGTGAGAACCAATTTCTCTAAACACATCGTCGCGTTCTCGTTACAATCAATGGAACTCTCGAACACAATTGAATCAACGCCTCGCCTTTTGTACCTTTTACCGGACCCTTGAACAACCTCCGCTGTGCTCTCTGCACTTTACGTTATTAATGTTCTTTTTATCTTCAGACAGCTAAACAATCTTTCGTCTTTTATCTTCAGACAGCTAAACAATCTTTCGTCTTTGCAGATTTGATAAAATGTTGGCGAATCCGAACAGGGAATATGATCTTCAACAAAATGGAAATCATTAAATAGAATATCGACTAACGAAGATGGAGGCAGCTTTGCCGCATTTCCATCGTCTGACTTCATCAAGGTTCTACCAACAGTATGCTGCTCCACCGGTGCGCATTTCTAGCAACTACCTTCACGACCTTATTCCTCAGCAACATCCCACACTCCTTCAGCAATATTTGGCATATTACAATGAGCCTCTAGTACCACTCGACTTGTCCCTTAAATCCAATACACCGATTACCCCTCCGTGCACGCCGCCACCCTCGTACAAAAGAAAAGCCGCCGACGACAGCAAACCAGACAAATCACCGAAAATATTTCGACATTTCGAAGATAATGATACTAAAGAGGAATCACAAGACAAAACAGAGAAAAGAAAATTACTCGACGAAAATTCTAACGACAGTGACAGTCCTGAAGCGAAAAAACTTAAGTTCACACAACAATTTTTCGAAGAACTAAAAACATGTTTACCGCAAGAAGAAGAGACGCCATCGAAAAGTGGCCGGAGTTCGCCAGATGTGGTCGAAATAAAAGACATAGAGGAACGACCCAAAAAGTCCCCAAAGCCACTGACGGTACCAACCAAGAAGAGCAAAGCTGTTCGAAGACTTATGTTCGATGAAGATAAGACATCTCCGGTTTCAGGAACTATCATAAGAGACCTGGCAGAGGATGAAACTCTAGTCGTGCGAAAGGTAATTACTAAAAATATTACTGTCGTTTTTTTTTTTCGAGTTAGGTTCAGTGGCTGTTCAAATTATTCCCAAATTGGTTTATAGTGGATACTGTGATGTAAAATCGTTACATAGATTTGAATGTCGAAGTGTCTGCAAATTATACAGAATAATTAAAATAGGTCTCGGTAAAATCGAACTGACAATTTTTTTACTATTTCATTAAAGCTCGATGAGAAGGCTGACGTGGTGCCAAATACTTCAGAAACATTAAAACACGTTATTTTATCCGCATTCTAACTGAAAACAAAATCATTGTTGTATCAACTTTTTAAACTTGACACTATAACATTACATGCACAAACCGTTCGATGTCAAAAGAAAAAAGAAAAACATTCCTTCACGAACGTTCATATATAGAAAAACGTCACCAGAAAACTGCAAACAAAGTGTAATCACACATACGTCCCTAAAATAAATGGCAAAGTTGCACAGGAACTATTAATTAGACGTTCTTACCATACCATTACAGCGCACGACGGCTTTCTTATCGCTCCAGCAATTAAACGGGTAGAAAATCGGGTATTGTGCTGTATTTGCTGTAATAACAGGTCTAAGGGCGCACCGCAACGCTTACCGCGGGGGTGTGTCTAAGGACATTAAATACAAAATAAATCGCCGTTTCAATATCACTGTATTTCTTTGAATTGAGATAGAGAACTGTAACGTTCAATTTAGAAGTAATAAAAATGTTAATAATATAGTATTACTTAATAGTCGTAATAACTGGTGTGATAAGGAATCGTTTTAGTTGTGAATGTTGGCTTGCATGCTCATAATTGTACTTTTTCTAGGGGGACATTGATCCAGCGTTCAACGTGGTGGAGGTGACGGACGAGGCGAAGGCTTTGATAGCGGCGATAGAGAACAGGCTGGGCCGGTACATCTGCAGGCTGTGCCGGCGACTGTACAGCGATGCGTTCGCGCTTGCGCAGCATCGGTGCTCTAGGATCGTGCACATTGAATACCGATGCCCCGAATGCGATAAGGTATGATTTAGATCTAAATATTTGATGGTTTGGTTGAAGTAGTGGTAGTACTATTGGTACACAGTGTCTGGATGTCATGTGTATGTAACGCTCCTATGATGCAGGAGTAATACCTAGTGTGGTGTATACTTTACACAAAGATAAGAAAAGGTCAATATAATATCCAATAAACAAAAAATTATCATCGAACAATTTTATTTCCTAATAAACGTGTCACAATAAATTCCCATATCTGTCGATCAGTTTTATCAACAAATATTCCCACGTGAACTTTTATTGAACTAAAATTGATAACGGAACACCCGTTCAATTTTATGACATCCCAATCCCAATTTTTTGTCATCTATTAATTAAAGTGCATTTATCACTCTTATTAGATAGGTTGGTCCACAATTCTGTTGTTTTTTGTCCGTGGGAACACGTTCGCGAGGGTGGTGTACAGTTGGCACATTTCCCTGGGAACACACCTCGAGTGGTGACATGAAATGTTTGTACAAGGGTGCCCGCTAATAGAGCAGTTTGGTGATGCGTGATGAGAGAATATTAGCACTTATCTGCGCGATGCTACTCTGGAGTATCGATAAATTGAAAAATAATCGTTTTCGATTTGTGTGGTAAACATGAAGTATGGCGGGAAATAAGTATAGTATAGTCCGAACTATACTATTATTCATTAATTCGAATTATGAAATGAAGAATACTAATTTCGCGTTGACGTTTATAGCTTTATACCTTTTTATAACAAAATAAATCTATTTCTTTTATTCTTTCTTTTATTAACGGCTTTATTGGACAGTGAAGAAAAAAAAAGGAAATTAATAGAATGTTTTAAATTAAAAAGTAAGTAAGAAGTCTGACTATGTTATATGAAAACATGGTTCAAAGGACTTAGTATCCAAGCCAAAATATTATTTAAAAAAAGGGATTTGGCGTCAAATCGCGGAGTTGGAACTTTTTGATTTTGGTTATTTTAAATTGTGTTTTGTGGAGATGGATGAATTTTGGTGGATACTGATATTGCAAATAGTAATTAGGTATTCAAAATTAAGTTTCTATTAAACATCAAACGAATATTTTATACATAATTAGATATAATAAATTTATGTTTCGATATTTTCACATCCTCAAATATTAGCAACAAACCTGATTTAAACGTAAAACAATCTGTGAGAAGTACAGTTCTCACCTATTTTTTTAAATTACTATTACAACTCTAATTTTTAGCTATTTTTACAAACATGCATTCGTTATTTCCACGTGATTAGCTAAAGGCACCCAATTATACAAAACCCTCTTCTTTGTCTAGGTGTTCAACTGCCCCGCTAACTTGGCCTCCCACCGCCGCTGGCACAAGCCGCGGGTGGCCGGAGCAGTCAAGCGGCGCGACCCCCCCGCCGTCGACTCCGGCCGCTTCCCCTGCCAGCGATGTGGCAAGATGTTCCGGAGACAGGCGTACCTGAGGAAGCACATGTTAGCCCATGAGCAGCCGGAGAACGAGCCTGAGAAAGAGCCATCAGCGTTCCGGCAGGTTCATGCTGAGTATGCTGCTTTTCAGCCGGTGAGTAAACTCTGATGGCTTATGAGTTCTGGCCTAGTTTGTCTAGATATTGTATGTAACATGTTTCCAACCGAGAGTTCTGTTAAATACAAAGAGATACCAGTGACCTACTGAATTCTTGTCGCAAATTTATTTTTCAATATATTTACACGGAAACCTGCCTCGTATTCGCACGCAATTTACTATTTTCCGCACTAGGGTGGAAAAGTGTGTGAGTTCACGCCCTCTACAATTGATTGTATTTATCGTATAAGTCTGGCTGTTAAACGACCTCCAAGAGTCTCGCGTTAACCGCCCTTCTAGTTATTTTTCCGTCGGTAATAACACCGTCGCCTGCAGTTCAGGTGAATTTCGCCTCGATCGCAATGACAGACTTTCTCCACTTGTAGTAGCCCGAGCTATTGATATTATGATTATCTCCACTAACAATCTGTATTTTAAAACAGGACACAATAAGAGAGACCGGCTTCAACACCTTCTGGAACAAGATCCCGCCCCCTCCTCAAGAATTGAGCTGGGAGGGCGTGCGTCCCCGTTGCGGATCCTCTTGCTCTTCGGAGGACTCGCGGAGTCTTGACGTCACGGGTTCAGAGGACGAAGGCGGGGGCGGGGGCTTGGTGGACGGGTGACGGAGGGTACTGCGACCCGTGCCGCGGCTGCCGCCGTACGCACCCGTCGCGACCACTCTGTACCCGTACTCCGCGCCGTATGCCCATGACGCTCACATGTACTTCTCTTAAGCTGGTAAGTGTGATTGGCCAGTTAGGAATGGAACGCATTTGAATTTCAATTGCCGCCATTTTTAATTTCATCAAAAAGGTCGCGAAGTATAGAGTACACTAGCACTAACTAAAAAAAATATTGATGGTTATTTACATTATACTAAATTATCAATGTACCTAGTTGTTCTTCATCATATCATCAAAATAGTTTTAAATTAATAAATATATGGATTTGTATGTACATAGTTGCTTTGTAAAAAGGCTTGATGTGTGTTTAGATATTTTATGAATTAGATTAGAGTAATATGTAAATATTTATGATCTCCTACAGCACATTCCAAACTTATTAATTTACGCAAATGTGAAACATTTCGCGTGATATTTACTTTAGATTGTATAGTGTAGTTTTATCCACTTTTTTGCATAATTATTTAATATTATAATCTCTAGATATAAATTATATTCAAATTACGATTAAATAGGAATTTATTAGCCAGTAAGAAAATGTTATAAAAGTCTTTTTAATGCAACAGATAGAATATGTATTTGGAAAAGGATAGAGAGTTGAAAAAAGGTATTTTTTCCTATCACAAACTCAGAAAAAAAATTGTTAATGTATTTTAAAAGAGCTGAATACAGGAAGTTTTTTTGAGTGTGTGAATAGGGGAAAAAGTCTTTTATCAACACTACTTCATTCAATAAATTTCGAAGTTTAATTTGGCGCTGTCTATTTTAGATTTAAATCAATATTTTGTTCAAACATCATAATATATCCAAAATTAAAACATCAAATTCAACCCTAACTTTCGTCATCTCGCTAAGTAAATTACAAAGTAATAGTAAGATAGTATTGGCATTAAGTTCGCCAGACAGTTGGTAAAGTCTCAAGGGGTCACCGGCATCGATCGTTGCAGGAGCATATTTTTAGATGCCGTCGTGTTTTGAGGCGGTGGTGGTGGCACCATAGCCTGCCGAGCCACCTCCACTCATTACTATTTCAGCAGACAGTTCATAGGAATTGAGTCCACGGAGAACTAGGACATCTTTAACTAAGAATCAATGTAATGTGTAAACATTTCAGTTCTTCAAGAAATAATTTAGATAAATAACTTTTAAATGTAAGTCAATAAGTTTAAAATTAGAGTCTAATAAAAATACAAAGAATTTAAAAATTATTACACCAAAGAAAAATAACAGCTTTTAATTTTCTAGTCATTAATAGATTTTTCGTAAATAAACAATAGCACTATTAATATTCGTTAGTGTATATTAAAAAAAAATGTTTATATTAATTTTCTAGTCATTAATTTATTATTTGGTCATTCGCATTGGTCTCATTAGTATACGAAATTATATTTAGAAGATTAACTAGTCATTTTAATTTAAGCTTATGTCTAGTCTTTGAGAATCTAGTCTCTTTTATATTAATTGATCTTAGTTCAATATTTACTTTATCTCAAGATGGTCTAGTCATTTTTAATGAGAACTAGTCATTATATTTTTAATAAATTATTTTCTTTTATTATTAATCACAATCGTGTCACCAATATGAAAATTGTAAAATCTAGTCTCTATGTAACGTTTTATAGTCAAAACAATAACTTTATTCTAGTCTGTCTTTTACATCTAGTCTTTTATAATTTTAAAATATAAAATAAATTATTATTTTATTCTAGTCATAAAGGTCAATCTAGTCGCAAGTAAGTGTTTAAAATCTAGTCAATATACTAGTTCAGTCTTTATTAATAATTTACAAATAAGCGAGATCTCAAGTTTTTTTTCTAGTCGTTTTTCTAGTCTGAATTAAAAATATTATTAAAATATGTATAAGCATCGACCGGTGATCCTTTGACGACAATATTACCAATATTAAAAAAGAAATAAATAACTAAACAGTCAATAGTTCGTGTCTGATCAACTTCGTCATTTTTTATCATTCTTAGAAAATAACTAAAATAAGAAAATTTTATTTATTCAACTTCTTTACTTGTAATCAAATACCATATTTATAATGCATACTATTATACTAAATGAGAATACATTGTAGTTTCATTTTTCAAAAAAAAAAATGTAGTACTTAATACGTATTATTAAATGTATGTACATATTTATTAAATGTACACTATTATCTGTTAATGTTTCATTAAATGGAATTTTATATAAAATGTATTTACCTAGTTAATAATGATAAATTATAAATAATAATTCATAATTATAAAGATTTATCTCAACGAGTCAAGTCTAGTCAGTGTGTCTATGAAACGCGTTCCAAAGATGTAAATATTAAGAAAACGCTATTTATTTAATAAGATATAATAATATATTATTTAATAGGCCTATTATATTGATTGATGAATTTATTCATTTATATTTACATACATATGTATTGACTTTTTGAAATAATACAACAAAAATTATTTATTTGTCTATATAATTTTATTATTTAGGTTTACGTGACACAAAAAGGGAAAGAAAACCCTTAAAACATTATTTAATAGTTTGTGTTATATTTATGATTTAGATAACAGATTAATTATTATAATTTATTTCTTTTTATTGTAGTAGGATATTTTTTGAACCCTAGATAAGGCAGTTCAGTCAACGAGTGTGAATTTTAGATTTATTGTAAATAAACATAATGCTTTTGATCTTATTTAGACTATTTTATTTTACTTTTAATATTAGTTTTAGTTTACAAATACTTGTACTTTTATTCCGAGTCCTGCCTGACACCAAGCGGTTGCAGTCGGTACGACCGCGAAACGAAGGGGGCATTTTAACTAGTAGGAAGCTATTTCCATTATTTGCATTTTTTGTTGGTAAAATGAAAAATGTACAATTTATGTAAAACATTTTCATTTTCAATACAATTTTAGTGTAATATTTATTTTGGAATTTATACATTTATTTACCTTTAATATTACAAATTGTGTCCTCCAAATCAACTCCACCTTGAATCATTAAGTGACAGGTTTGTTTTTATATTTTTTTATATATGCCGAAGGCATTTTATTTCCAAAAACTGCTCACTTTTCTCTCCAAAGACCTCCGTTTGGAAGTTTTTGGAGAGAAAAGATTGTTAAATGACTACTAGGCAAAAAGACAACATACCTAAAAATATAGTTAGAATATATTTTACTGTGTATTATTTGTATTCTGGGACGGAATCGTATCGTCACTTTCTTCGCGATGACGTAGTTGGCGCAGTTAAGTAGCTAGAAGCAGTAGCACGCGCCATCCGTGTTGGTTGTTGTGAGTTCGATTCCCGATTCATATTTGTATGGCCTATAGACAGGTGTTCCGGGTCTGGATGTCTTGTGTATGTGAGTTTACAAAAGCATCCATGATAAGAGAACACAAAAAAATGTATTGGGGTGCGTTTACATAAACTTCATATTTCGTTCTTTTTTTAGTTCCTATGATTTACTGTATAAATGCACAAAGTTAAATCTATTTCTGTCATCATTTTGTCTCGTTTTTTTTTTCTATTTTGTCCGGTTACTAATCACCCTATCACTAACTCCTTTCTAATTAAGATTATTATCCCTTGTCACGTAACCCATCTTTTTTATGGCCTCCCTCTCAAATAGAAACCAAGACAAACGATTACCTTTCAACATTTCTGTCACTGGCGCCACTTTCAAATTTCTCCTAATAATTTCTTATTTCGTCTGTCTATTTCATAGTTCAACATTCTTATCTATGTAGTATGACCGGCCTTATCACAGACTTGTAGATTTTACCCTTCCACTTTTGCCGGTTTTGGTTTTGTAGTTAATTATATTTCTGAATACATAAAGTTAAAAAAAATCCCGCTACTCCATAGATTTATATTCACATTACTCGACAAAATGTATGGAGCAGCGGGTTTTTTTCGTGATTTTTAAGTTCTACTCATAGTAAAAGTTGTTCATATTGGTGTGTACAATGATCCTTTTTAAGGAAAGCCCATCTGTCGTATCAACTTTTTTTGAGGAAAAAAATTCCCAAAGAGATGCTGAAAATGGACTCCCTTTGAAAATCGTCTTACCTATAGCCAATTCTAGTCTTAATTAACTAGATTACTTTTTTCAACCAGTGTAAACGTACCCTTGCTGGGTATAGATAGATAGATAGATTAAACTTTGTTGTACACCAAAAAGTATGGTATGTCATTTGTAAAACTGATATTTGTTCGGTGCGGCCTCGATTCAGTCTACATTATAGAATAACTTGATAGTCATAGTTTGCACTCCCGTACCTTATGTTAGATGTAGTTTGCACCTATTTATGTACTTAATACTTAGATTGTCAAAATATAATTAAGAAATTGTAGAAAATTTGTAGCTATGTATGTAGATATTTATTAAACTTTGAGAAATTAATAAATCATGGAAATATAACTTTGCATTTTATTTTATTTTCTTTCACTTATGTCTTTATTTACAATTAATCTACTCCATTGTCATCACGGCGTGTACTGTTCCATGTACGTTGTCTACAAAACGTAAACAACAAGTAGTTGTCAGCAAACCGTAGGGGCGCAGTGGAGTCAAAGCCTCCTGGGGCCAAGGGTTTGCTTCTGAAAGAAAAATTCGGCTCTGGTATGAAAGGCAACGATGGAACAGAAGTGGGTTTTTAGTCAGTAAAAGTTTGACTCACCCTCTCGCTCCGCCCAAAAGCGGGAAATGAGAAATATTTTTTTTTACCCCAAAAAATACCACATTGCTGCTTTTCATTTGGTGAGATAAGTAATGGTCAAGGGCGATCCTATCAATATTAAAAAAAAAACCTGAAAAACTATTTTCAGAACTTATTATACCACATTTTGTTATGTTTAGATAGACTCGTGAAATTATAATATGATGATTTATATTTATTATGGATAAATTAGATGCCGAGAGGAAACAACTCAGAGGGATGTGTGGTGTTACACTAATTTTATGTGAGTATTGAAAGCACACACTGATAACCAAATTTTAGGGAAAATAGGTTGGAGGAAGATGATAATGAAGATTATCTATACTTCTATACATATAAATATAACATACAAACCTACAAACTTAAATGAAAACTACAGTATGGCCGTCAGATCTTGGCGAGATGAAGTTAAACTCGGCGAATTTTAGCGCTTGAAAACTCGTTAAAAAGATGGTTTAAACAAATAAACGCAATTTGTAGCTGTTACTGCTGTTAAAAAACGTTATTAAATGTTTTTAAACCTCTATTTTTGTACGAGTTTTCATGCTCTAACCTCGTAAGGCCCAACAACCTAATTTAATGACAAAAAAATTTAACACTCCGGCCCAAGAAACTTTTTAAAAACATTGAATTACGGCCCAGCGACCTAAAATTATGACATGATATTTAATCGTATTTTTGGTTTAAATAATCCCGTCAATTTAAATCTACCGTCGACAAATTATTAATTTTGAACGCATATGTAATTTGGACTATTTCAAAATATTTTTTGCATGAAATAGGTATAAGAAATACCCCATAAAAGAGTTTTGCCAAAAGCATTACATTTAAACACTTTTTTATTAAATCAAAGTTCTGGGCCGCAACTACTTGCACCTATTTTTAGTACGAGTACATTGGGCCGTAATATATATCGACCTAAATTTAGGTTGGGCCTTACGAGGATATAATTCACAGTGCCTAACTTCAGACTCACCAAAATCAGACGGCCGTACTGTACAAGGTTTTTAAATTACAACATTCATCTTTTGTTTACATTATTAATTAGTGCTTAACTACGATCCTACTTGATGGTAAGCAGTGATGAAATCGTTGATGGTGAAGCATACTAGTCTATTAAGGCCAGTTTCTACTCATTTTGAACTTTTTGAGCCCCTTAAATTTTGGTCGTTTCAATCCCGTGGAGGGTCGATCCGGTAAATGAAACACTATCGATTTGAAAAGATAAAATTAAAAATTAAAGTACTATTTTTTTTCTAAGTAAAGAACAGCTGAGCGGGTTCAATGGCCGTAGGTAGTTAGTACCCGTCGACCTTCTACCGTAATTACAGACAGATGAAAGACAATAGGTTTGCGGACACTGGTATCCTCTTGGAGTTTAATGAATTAAAAGCCTATTCACTCTAGCCTTGAAGAGACATAAATTATAATCGTATGGGAAGACTACAGCAGATAAATTGTTCCAATCCTTCGATGTTCGTGGTATAAACGACGAGGTGAGACGCTTAGTCCGGACTGTACATGTGAAAACAACTATATGGCGATGAGTGTCCACCCTTACACTCATCGCCATATAGTACGGCCGTCGGATCTTGGCGAGTCTACTAGTCGTACTGTACGTCAGGTTGTCCAATGGTAGAAAGGCAACAATGGAATCAACTCATGTAATTCTCGAGCATACTTTCAAAAATATCTAAATAATATAGAGAGATCTAAGGAAAAACAATTTTTTGCTAAAAATTGTAGTCGTCGACGGCGCGCACTGTTCCCACGCGCCTCAAGGAGTTGTCAGCAACCGTAGGGACCCTGCAGAAGGGTCGACGCCAATTAGGGCCAAGGGTTTGTGTCTGAAAGGAAGGCTCTAGCTCTGGTAAGTATGGCGATGTAGGAACGGGGTAGGTTGTTTAGTCAGTAAGAGTCTGACACTGTTTTCCGCTCCGCCCAAGAGCGGGACTCGTCATTGGATGTTTTTTACCTACCATAAAAAAAAAGTACGTAGAGGCTTCACATTAAATGAAGGCCGGAAATATTTGACAAAAACTTTTGCGTTTAATCCGCCAGGGCGACATTCACGACCAAATATTCGATCTCATTAGCTCTTATGTCCAAATAATAAAAAATCTAATATTAATACCACCTATATGTACATACTAGCTTTTGTCCGCGGCTTCGCTCGCGTACATAAAATACAGTCTATGTCACTCAGGAGTGAAGCAGCTTTCTATAATATTGTTGTTAAAATTTCTCCAATCGGACCAGTAGTTCCAGAGATTAATTACCTCGTACAAACAAAAAAATAAAAAAACAAACTTTACCTCTTTATTATATTAGTGCAGATGGAATGCAATAAAGTATTGAGCTAAACGAGATGGAATACCCGGACGCCAACCCACGACTTTGGCGTATACGACACGAAAACACTCGTCGGACTAATTCGCAAGTCGTTAAAGCGTTAAAAGGGGTTATTTTCAGGAACTGATATTATCTTCAGGATTCAAGTAAGTTAGTGGTGACATCTATGTTTTTGAACTAAAATTACTTTCAAACCCCTCCTGTTCATTCTACGTTCGTGCCTGGTCTTGGCATCCCTTACAAAGCTCGCGAGGGTAAATAACTTTAGGGGAACGATACAGATGGCGTACATTCGAAATAACTACTTATTATATTATTGAGCACTAATCTTTGTTATAATAATAAGATTTCTCTGCTAAGTTTAATTAAGCATAAATAAATTTTATATCTCACTTCGAAACACCATCCCATTGTTTTTATAAATTTTCTATTTAATGTAAATCACGTTTGTGACAGAAAGCGCCTACTCACCGGTAAACCTCAGCAATCGTTTTTAATAATACATATTGTATTGTATAAGGCTGGTCCGTGAATAGGCCCCACTATGAAATATTCACATAGCCTACAGAAAGTTTTATCATATATGTTTTGTGTATGTCTAACTAAACTCATAAATCTTTGAGAAAACTTTTTTTTTCTAAGGTGGGAAATCATCCAATGACTTCTTCCACTCTAGAGCAGAGTGAGAAAGCGTGTTAAACTATTACTAATTAAAACTACTCCTATGTTCCTTATTTGTCTGGCATTCCAGGACCCCGAGTTGTCCTTTCAGAATTCAATCCATGGCCTCAGTAGGCTTCACCCCGCTTTTAAAATGAAGCAAAGATTTTTCTTTTTTTGTAAACGATAACGGATAAATTCAAGTAAATACTTGAATGAATTCAACCTGTGGAAATAATCAATCAACACTTACCCCATTCCAGCATACCGTGATCACAATAGAAGTTAATTAGCAACTAAATAACAAAGACTTTAATTATGCAACACTATTCTTTTATAACTAAACTCATGCGCATCCTCGCTTCAGTCCTCTCCGTCAATTCACTCACTCTAGCCACCTAGGAAACAATGAAGTACATTTATTTAATATGCTTTGGTATTATAGCAATAAATAAAATAAAATGTCATGTGACTGATCGAACAAAAAATGGTGGAATGAGTGAAACTTTGACCACGCAGTTGCCGGCAGACAATGACACGCGAAACATTATAATTAAAGAAACAAGTGACAAAAAACATGAGTCTCCTGAAAAAGTACAGGATGGTGATAATAGTGTGTACCTGGACGATGTGTTGTTTGCCATGAAGAACCAGAACTGGACTGGTGAGGAGCAACCATGCCTGGACCATATCTACCGTCTGCTTTATGGTTTGCAGAATTTCACTCTTTGGGCCGTTTATGGTAAGTGGATCTTATTTTTATACCGAGACATAGATAGCGCTTATCTTTTTTTTTTATTAAAACACAAAGTTATCAAAGTTATTTAATAAGATACTGATCAATACTTTAGCACTAAAAAAAATAAAGACAGTCGAAGTCAAAGCCATTTATTTGCATTAAATTTGGGCCGGGGGACTACATATATTTTATTAGTACAAAGACACATTTCGCCATGATGCAAATATTAAAATATATGTAAGGTGCTCTTAGTAAACAGAACTCGGATAACAAAAATCCACAACATTAAAACTTTTGAACTCAGACAATCAAGTATATTTTTTTGAAGATATTGTCACTTAAACGAGCAAAATAAAAGCTTAATACAAATTAACAATTAGAATTTGTCAAACCAAAATTATTTTTTATAAACTAACCACAAAATAAATAATAGACTCTAAAATAAAATAAAAAAATACAATTTGGCATAAGTAACAACACAGACTCATGAGCTCCAAAGTTGCGTCAAGGGCAAGAAAATAATAAATGGTATTGACTATAACAACCAATTTGAAATTTAGTCAAATTCTCATATTTTGGTGTCTACTCGTTGTCACTATTAGTGCGCGTTGGGTGTTCGTCGTACATTGCAGCAGCAGGTCGCGTCATCGCACGCACAAACACAAACATACCGACCCAACGAGCAACGTCTCCGTAAACAAGCACTTAGAATGTCAATTTGTCTAGCTCTTCATAAAAATATCTAAGAATCCTGAAGGACCCAGTCACGACGAATCTCAATAAAGATTATCTCCACACTGAAAACCAGCGCTGTGGACTTGCACTATGTGTGTGTTTTATGCTGAGTGGTGGACCGTTTTGCGCGGATGTGGTGCACTAGCTTTCGGCGGTCCCTGTAGCGGAAACACACGCAGTGTCGCTAGTTCAAATTTAACTGTGTGCATGTAGTCGTATCGATGGAGAACTTTAATTTATTATTACCATATTATTACATAGCAAAAGTGGCGCGGTGAACTCGGATAGAGCTCTTTTGTATGACCGCGCGGGCCCCTGCTTTACGCAGTGTTAGACCTAAGATCATCTCAGTAGTAGCGCTTGCGACCACGAGACTAGTGGTTTCTTGGCACTTAATTAACATATTAAAAGCATGATCCTTTTTTATGGTAGGCAAAAATTATCCAATAACGAAACTCGCTCTTGGGCGGAGTGGAAAACAATGTCAGACTCTTACTGACTAAACGCCCCCTCGTTCCTTCTTTGCCTTTCGCGCTGGGACCAAGCCTTCCTTTCAGAAAGAAACCCTGGGCCCCAGTAGGCTTCGACCCTTTTGCAGAGTCACGAAAGCATGATACTTCACTATATTAACTCAACCATACAGAATGGGATGCCCAAGCGTCAGAACCTCAAGGCCTGCTATTCGGCAACCGGTATCAGCTCGGCAACTTCGACCAGTGCATGCACGCGCCCTGGGCCAAGAAGCAACCAGAACTGAAGACCAAGTACTGCCTCGCTGATATCGTTCTAGAACGAACTGATAGGAACGTGAGACGAAAAGTCGAGAAGCTGCACTACCCCTACCAATCTGCTTTGGATTTTATTGAGGTAAGATTTAGACATTAGCTCTAGTACTAGCTTCTGACATTTTATAAGTGCCGATGTAGGCCTATTTGAAATAAAAACCATTTTGGTTTTGAGCCATTGTAGTCCTTACGATCCATTCTAAGGTGGTCTGGTAGATTTCGCTGTCAGCGATAAGACCGCCATTGTACCCATAGATTTCAGTTTTGTATAAGTTCTGTTGCTTTTTGGTGTACAATAAAGCTTAATCTATTTTTCCACGGATAGACAGTAACAAAGTAAAAAAATATTTCTAATCGCTACATAGTAAAACAAAGTCACTTCCCGCTGTCTGTCCCTATGTATGCTTAGATGGAACTTACAAAAAAAAATACTACGCAACGGATTTTGATGCGGTTTTTTATAATACATAGAGTGATTCAAGAGGAAGGTTTATATGTAGGTATAATACATGCAAAATATATTTAATATCAGTATTGCACCCGCATAGTGCTGGATCGGCCGCTAGTTAAATATAATCTATTTGATAAATGCAGTAACAGAAAAAAAATGTACTGTTAACATGTAGAAGGTAAAATTGCAAATAACTTTATTTACTTCGCACTTGCCATTTTATTTTTTAAGTTTTTTTTTTATTGGAGATATAATCAAATAACTTCTCTCGCTTTAGGGTGGAGCTAGAAGTAATGTCAAACTTTAAAAAAAAATGTCAAAAAGATTTTTATTTATACTTTATTGTACACCGAATTTACTACAAATATGAATAGGACAAACATTTTTTTTAATATTAACTTGCAAATTATGCTTGAGAGGCCACTTTTTGCCACTAAATACGCAGTTCAAGATTACGACATCAAAATAACATCACAATTTTCTCAACTGGATATGCAAATATTGCATGTTTATGTTTAATTGAAATAAGTGACCAACAATGCAGTCTGCTAAGATGATGACACGCAATATAAAATGTGAATTTTAATGTTTGTTAATAATAATAAACGGAAACAATAAACTGCCTTAGAAGTGGGGTAAAACAGTAATAACGTTAAGATTCATTATTATTATTACACGAGTTGAACTGCGTAGCACTTTGCTACGAAAACGCTACGAAATCGTAGCACACACCCTCTATATTTTTAAGTGCAATATTTTTTAGAGCTATGCGTGTTGGTAATATACGTTATTTGCTATCCTATGTCTGAAATTCATACGATTGCAACTGCTGTTGTGTAAAGATCGTAGTGAAAACATAAATAAACAAAGCTTTTAAACTACAAAAAAAAAAAACGTATTAGTCAAATTATTTATATTATTATGTTAAGTTAAGAATATTATTAGAATAAGTTCTATCCCCTTTTGCACAACTACAATAATGATTCTACCTTAATTTTGTACTTTAGGCATTTATGCTAAGGTAAAAATCATCATTACATAGTATAAAACAAAGTAGCTTCCCGCTGTCCCTATGTATGCATAGATCTTTAAAAATACGCGACGGATTTTGATGCGGTTTATTTTAATTAATAGGGTGATTCAAGAGGAAGGTTTATATGTGTAATATATTTAATATCACCACTGCACCCGTGCGAAGCTGGGATGGGTCACTAGTAGCAAATATATAATTGGTATCACGGCACGCTACCACGAAGTGGCTTACTCCTAAAAATCTAATCAAAGTTTACTTTCTTAACCCAGCACCGTCCCCCCCACACTCGTCCCCTCAACGACTTGACATGGGGCGCCTGCGTCCCCTCGGCATGTGCTCCGAGCACCGTGGAGCGCCTACTAGCAGTCATGCTAGCGAGGAGCCATCTAGGCGCCGCCGGCATGAGAGCCAACATCAGCATCACCGAGCCCTGCCAGAGTAGCGACGACGAGAGGGAATATGATGCACTGTTCTATACCTTCTTGTAAGTATACCATGCTCTATTATCGCGTGCAAATACCTGGGCGTGCCCGTCATTAGCCTCTATAAGCCCTGCCAGTGCGACAGTTAATTCTTGTAATTTAATATAAGGCTGATAAAACTGTTATAATTTTACTGCACACATCATCATCATCATCATCATCGAGCCGAGCGACGCCCTCTGCTGGGCATAGGCCTCCCCCAAGAATCTCCACAACGATCGGTCCTGTGCTATCCGCATCCAGCGGCTTCCCGCGACCTTTACCAGATCGTCGGTCCACCTTGTAGGGGGCCTGCCCACAGAGCGTCGTCCGGTACGCGGTCGCCATTCGAGAACCTTTCCACCCCAAGGGCCATCGGTTCTCCGCGCTATATGTCCCGCCCACTGCCACTTCAGCGATGCAATCCTTCGAGCGATGTCGGTTGTTTTTGTTCTCCTACGGATCTCATCATTCCTGATTCGATCACTGCACACACTTTATTATTATTATTATAGCTAGCCTGTGATGTCCCACTGCTGAGCAAAGGTCTCCCTCCATTCCTTTCGGTTATCTCGGTTACTCGCTTTACCACTGAACCCACTATCTGTTATTTTTTTTGACAACCCCATCTAGTCTCAAGCTAAGCAGAGCTTGTGTTTTGAGTACTAGACAACTGATAAATATACATATATATTTCTAAATACATACATATTATACATAAATTACACTCAGACATAGAACAAATGATCGCGCTTATCACACATTTTACCTGGGTGGGAATCGAACCCACGACCTCCGGTGTAGCAGTCAGGGTCGTTAACTACCAGACTACATGCCAGTCAAACAAAAATTAATAGGAGGGAATAACACGAATTAAAAATAAAGTTTAGGCTTATAATTTTATTCTCAGTCATTCTGAAGATTAGATTCTGAAGCACAAAATATTTTTTGTTTTATGAAACGACTTTAAACATTTTAGTAATGTTACTTTATTAAATTGATTGTTTGTAGAAATGATTTCCTACAAATTTTTTTCACAGCGGAGTCATGGGATCAATAACAGTGATTTGTCTAATCTGCACATACTTGAATTGCCGACAAAAGGAGCTGGATCCAGATTCCAGAAGTAAGATCATGATTTTTTACGTTTATACTGAGTCCATTTTTTTTTTCTTTTATGGTGGGCAAAAATCATCCAATGACTAATCCCGGCCTTGGGCGGAGCGGGAAACAGTGTCAGACTCTTGCTGACTAAACACCCCACCCCGTTCCTTCTTTGCCTTTCGCACTGGGGCCAAGAATTCCTTTCAGAAAGAGACCCTGGACCCCAGTAGGCTTCAACCCTTTTGCAAAGTCCCTACGACTTTGCTGACAACTCCTTGAGGCGCCCGGGAACAGAGCGCGCAGTCGACAACTTGGTTTGGTCCGGACTGTTACCAGACGACCGGACGGCGAGCTGCTCATTGCTCGCCGTCCGCAAGCCCGAACCTACGGTGGCCGGAAATCAGGATCAGAATCTCATACTATGTCCAAGTTAATTTAGACGTCTTTAACGATGTTGATTTACTTTCAGAGTCAGGTTTCATCAAAGCATTTTGCCTAAAAGAGAATGCTCTAGACCTTCTGCGTATGAAGAAGGAAGGCATAGAGGTGTTCTACGGCATCCGATTCTTCACGATATGTCTGATAGTGTTGGACCATCAGATCGGCATCTCTAACTCTGGCCCTATCAGTGATGGGCTGTTGAGTGACCAGGTTTGTGCACTTTTAATTTAAAAATAGTTTTAACGAACTGGCCAGGGTTACTGGAATCCGGTTGATACAAGACCCACAGGACCAGTCTTTGTGGCGGCGCTTGGGGGAGGCTCATGTCCTACAGTGGTCGCCTTTCGGCTGAAATTATAAACGATGATGATGATGAACTAACTGCTGCCAGTCTTCGCCCACGTCATGGAAGGTTTATCTCCTAGTGGTACAAAAATAACTTACGATCTATTTTCAGATCTACCAATAGTAAAAAAAAAATTATAAATTATAAATTTAATTTAATAATGTTTGTGTTTCTTGATAGAAGCTACAATCTGGGGACGTTAGAGTCATGAGGGAATAGGTTACTTTTAGTTAAGTGTCAAACTCGAACTTATCATCAAAAAAATCATTATGAATATTTATTTTATTCAAATCTATTGGCACACAATACCGTGCCGACGTCTTTATGTCGACACCGTCTCCGGTTCACGGTTCACACTGAAAACTAGCGCTGTGGACTCGTCGCATTTTGCGTGTGGTCACGGTATTGGGTATGCTGAGCGTACAGCCTTTTTGCGCTGGCGTGGCGTACCTATATCTACACTAATATAATAAAGAGGTAAAGTTTGTTTTTTTGTTTTTATGTTTTTTTGTTTGTAGGTAGGAGGTAATCTCTGGAACTACTGGTCCGATTGGAAAAAAATTAGCAACAACAGAAAGCTGCTTTACTCCTGAGTGACATAGGCTATATTTTATGTACGCGGGCGAAGCTGCTGACAAAAGCTAGTTTTTCATAAAGAATATTTATAATTTGTCAGTTTCGAGGTTGAGTCTTTTATACTAAGTAAAATGTTTTTCCTTTTACTTTTTTATTTATTTTTGAAAGCATATGTAAACATTTTCTGTTTTTATTTTTATTTCTTACGCTTGCTCGACCATGTTAAAATAATATATAGAATTCTTAGCTCTTCACAAGTTTTGTGACCGTTTAATTAATGTAGTATATATTGTAGTCAAGATAATAAACAACTTTTACTATGGAACCAAATCTGAAATCGCGAAAAATAGTCAGTACATTTATGTTCGCCACCAGTTAGATAAACCTACAAGACCTAGAAAAAAATCTACAAGTTCAGTACATTTTATGGTTAAAATGTACTGAACTTGCAGATTTTTTACCAGTTACCCTATAAATGACCTAGGTGTTATATTTTTTTTATTTCATTTTTTTGTTCACAGGAGATTCAAACCCCGCTGGGCCTGCTCATACTTCATGATGATCTCTTCGTGGACACATTTTTTCTACTATCCGGCTTCCTCACTATCACGAATATGGCTAAATTCAAGAGAATGCCAAATCCCCTGTTCATCATCCTGAAGAGATACATAAGGTAATGTAATGCAGATTGCATAATTTACGGCATACAAGTTGAACTAAGATGGCGATCGACGTTGAATGTGCAGTAACAGATTTTCAGGTCGCAATCAATGAGAGGGTTCCGAGTAACCATAGTAATATGTTCAACTAATTTACCGAGTACTTTACTTTTTTTAGTAAATACAAAACAAACACACTTTACCCAAATTCATTGTACACAAAAACATAACATCAGTTGCATTCAGCTGGGTGAGTTCAATGACCTGTAGGTAGTTAGTACGCAACAACCGACAACTACCGACAATGTCATTGACTCGTTGACTTACTTTTATGATAAACTAGCTTTTGCCCGCGGCTTCGCCCGCGTGTTATTGGGGTTGGGGTTTCCGGGATAAAAAGTAGCCTATGTCCTATTCCGGAGTGTATCCTATGCTTGTGCCATGTTTCATCCAGATCCGTCCAGCCGTTTTGGCGTGATTGAGTAACAAACATCCAAACATCGTAACTTTCGCATTTATAATATTAGTAAGATTAGTAAGATAGATCTGTTTTCTTTCTCTCAATAGACTGATCGTTGCATTTGCCGTGGTGATATTCTATGTGTGTGCGGTGTACCCGCACACAGGAACTGGTCCATTGTGGATCAGAGGGGCCGGCCACGACACGGAACTGTGTCGCAAGAACTGGTGGGTCAACCTCCTCATGCTGCACAATTACATCGACACGGAGAATATGGTGAGTACCTATAACTCCTTAGGGCCTGTGCACAACCCGTTGTTTTAACCCGTCGGTGATATGACTGACACTGGATTGCCCACCATCACAGATCTTAATTTCTATAACACGAAAATTTGGTCGCAAATTTGTCGAAATTTGTTGCCAAATATCATAATTTGTCAGTCAGTGGTTCAGAAGTTTTAAGGGCGTGGCTAATCCAGTGTAAGCACAGAAATCTTTTGCCTTATTGTTAAGATTTCTGTGAGTGTCAGCTTCCCCAGTTTGCCCACAATTGCCTGTCAAAAACTAGTGCACCTGTTCTTCCAAATTTAGTCGCTAAGTAGTAGAAATCAGTCGCCAAATGTCAGAATTAGTCGGTCAATGATTTCAAAGTTATAAGGGTTTCTAGATTGTTGATAATAAGAAATTCTTGTGGCTTAACATTATCATCCTTACGGTTTGGTTACGCTCATTTTAGAAAGGTGCATCGATGGCGTGCTTACCTACATCTTTTAGTATGTCTACAAGCTACGTCTGACAAACATGTTTGTATCTCTACAAACGCGCGTAAACGGCCAGTTTCAAAAACGTGTTATGCACAGGCCCTTAATTAGATCATTTATGATAGCTGCTACGTTTAAAACGTAGGTAATGTTTTAATTCACAGGCGTTCGTTCTATCGAGTGTTTAAAACTCCTGAGTAAAATGTAAAAATCTCTAATTCAAAGAAAGAAAAGTATAGTTTTCTCCTGAATGTGTAAAGATTAAAAGAAAATTGGGTTATAAATTAAAAAGAAGAGCCAATTCAACTTTTATTTCGCAATGTGGGTACTGATTAGTTAATAACTTGTTGTAAAATTAGTATAACGATTTTTTTAGTCTTCTTCTTCTTTCTTCATTTAAATAAAACGGTGGTTAGGAAAATTTTGACTATTTATCTTTTCTATTTTTCCTTTTTCAATTTCAGACAATTTCTGACTTGAAATTATTTGACTAAGCTCTAAAAGAAATAATCCTATTTTCTCAGTGCATAATCCAATCTTGGTACATCCCTTGCGACTTCCACTTCTTCGTGGTGACAGTCCTGGTGTACTGCATCTACAGAAGGCTCCCTAACCTGGGGCTCATCATCGCAGCTGTGCTCACAGTTGCAGCTCTTGTGGTGCCAGGCGTCGTCAACTATATGTATGACCTGTCTCCTGTGCAACTGTTTACATTTGAGTAAGTTCTTATTTTCAGCTTTAATCGTAAATTCTGGTCGATGGTGCGCACTTTTCCCGAGCGCCTCAAGCTCTCTCGTCAAACAAGGACAAGGTCAATTGTCAGCAAATGTATAGGCCCAACTGCAGGGCCGAAGCCTACTGGGGCCCGGTCCGGTTTCTGAAAGGAAAGTCCGACCCCGGTATGAGGGCTAAGAAGAAAAGGGGTGGGTCGTTTAGTCAGTACAGCTAGTGCACGGTTCCAAATTGGTCGTTCTCCATAGGAAACGACCAATTTGGAACCGTGCACTAGCTTCTGACGTTTTACAAGTGCCCATGTAGGCCTACGTGAAATAAAAAGATTTTGACTTTGACTTTAAGTAAGAGTCTGACATTATCAGAGCTTTTTCCCACCATAAAAATACAATAAAATAACACGGGACAAAAGCAGGAAGATGTTGATGATGATGTATAGTAAATAAATCTACCATCATCATTTATCTATCTGTGGTCAAGTTACGGTAGGTGGACCAACTATTTGCCATCAAATAACCGGTTTCTTGCGTGTTGCCAGTTTCAGGTCTCTGAACTTGGTTAGTAATAATACTAGTAAGCTATGATTATAATGCAATTGTAAGACAATAATGATAGACGATTAAATTATACATTTTCAGTATTAAAAAGTTCTATTAGTACACCCTAAGGTTGTCTGGTAGACCAAGCTGTCAGCGGTACGATCACCACTGTACCTATAGATTTAATTTTATGTGAAATTGTTACTATTTTGGTGTCCACGATATTTTATTTTATTATATCCTAAAAAAATCTTATATCTTAAATAAAAAATATTTTTGAAATGCTTATTTAGTTCTATTGTAATTACTGAAGTACATAATACAAAAGTTCATTAACACCTCATGGAAAAATCTCAAGATATTTTCCACGTTAATCGCATGGCGTGTCATGCACAATTAAGTAATGGTATTTGAAACAATTAGATGTGTATCTTTATTGCGCTTCATTAGTCAGTTGTGCGTTTCATAATTCTGTTGTGATTATGTGGTAACGGTCCCGACTTAAGATGTTTTTAATATCATGCGGATTGCATCACGCATGCAGATTTGCTCCGCATGCTGAAAATTAAATTATAAAAAATACTTGCATGACAAGGAAGCTACGCATGCGGAGTAAATCCGCTTGCGTTTTGAAATCCGCGCGATATTATAATCACTCCTTTGGAGTCGCAAGTTGAAATCCAGACAGGCACATTACTTTGTGTAATTATCGCAGCACCACTCTCAAAACAGTTAAAAAAAAACAAAGTGGCAAAATGGCATGATGAACAACCCACACTGAGCCTATGTGGTATTTTTTTATGGTAATAATAATCATCGAAAGACGACTCCTCCCCTTTGTCGGAGCGAGAGACAGTGTCAGACTTCTACTGACTAAATGACCCACAAAATAACAGCTTTCAAAGTTAAAATGCCATAAAATAAATAGAAAAACAAAAACAAACAACATTGTGTTGTTTAATAATTTTTTCAAGAAGTCTAAGCAAAAAAAAACATAGTCATTATTTTCCATCTAGCTGTCGCATATGACGCATCTAAGTCACAACGGTTTCATCACGGAGGATTTCCTCTACCATTGTTTGTACCGATGTATCGTCATCTAGTATTCATTAATTAAGCACTATTACCATTATCTGGAAACCTTCTCGATATACTTGCAACACGCATAATTTGCAGTGGAAACTTAACGTTTTTGTCTCGTGATAGGTGTCATTATCCTATTTAGCACTTCATTATTTTGCAAGCCATGATTATCCATGATCATCATGATGCCATGATGGCTTGCAGAATAATAAAGTGCTTCAAAACAGAACCCTAATAAGGTCAACAAAAGGAAAAACACAGAACTCTAATAAGGTCTTATAGCACAAATATAAAAACAAATTTGAAAACTGAGTGATAAGGTAACAAAAAAAATTTTTTTTTCGTTTCCTAAAAATATTCAAGACTTGATTCGGGGATTTAATTATTGACACAAGTTGATCGGTATGGAACCCTTAATTTGCGAGTCTGACTCGCACTTGCCCTGTTATATTTAAGATGCATATTACACACGGCGACACGGCGGTGCTCTTCTCAAGTGGAGCACATCTCGACCTTATGTCGTGATGACCATCCTAAAATATTGAGTACTAACATCTAGACGTATCTTCTTTTCCTCAGGTTCTTAAAGGACCCTCGAGCCAGCCGGGAGTTTAACGAGACTTACATAAAGAGCCACACGCGCTTCGCTGCTTACCTGGTGGGCTTCTACAGCGGGTACATCTTCGTCACATACAGCAGTAAAGGAAACCTGAACAGGATTAGTCGAGTGAGTTAACTGATCGTAACTTCGCTAGGAAGGCTGGGAGAGATTGGAGGAGTGGTGGCTCAATGGTAACGGCCTTGCTTTACGAGTTGTAAGTCGTGGGTTTGACCCCAGGCAAGTGATTTACTTTTGGCTGTAGATGAACCAAATCTAAAGGTTTTTATTTTTTAATTAGTCTTCACGTTACGCCAGGCATGAAACGTTTTAGTCGATGATAAAAAATATGATAATGAAATCTAATTTTTTTTTGGGCGGAGCGGGATACAGTGTCAGAATTTTACTGACTAAATAACTTAACCTGTTCCTACGTTGCCATGTACCAGGGCCAGAGCCTTCCTTTCAGACAACCCTTAGACTCAGTTTGCTTCGACGCTTCTACAGGGTCCCTACGATAATGAAATCGATTAAGAAATTTGGAGGAAAATAATTTAAAATAAATACAAACAAAAAAAAAACGCAACCCTGACCAGGTCGTCGGTCCACCTTGTGGGAGGCCTTTCAACCCTATGTCCTCCGGTTCGCAAAACATGATCTATCATAATTTTACCACTGATTATTTCCAGAAATGGTCGATCCTCGGCACTTGCAGTGCCCTAACACTGATGTTGGTGGTCATGGTGCTGGGCAGCATGTTCCTCTGGCGCAGCTACCATCCGCTAGAGGGCGCGGTGTACGCTGCTCTCAACAGGCCCGCTTGGGCGTGTGGCGTCGCTCTGATAGTACTGTGCTGCTCGTTTGGACATGTTCGTAAGTATCAGGAGATGTCGCTAGTGATCTTTATTATAAGCACCGTGACATTTCATTGAATACGGAAAAAGAGTGCAAAAAGCTTTATTCCTGAAGAAGGCGTAGGGTTGGACATGTTCGTAAGTATCAGGAGATGTCGCTAGTGTTCTTTATTATAAGCACTGTGACATTTCATTGAATACGGAAAAAGAGTGCAAAAAGCTTTATTTCTGAAGAAGGCCTAGGGTTGGACATGTTCGTAAGTATCAGGAGATGTCGCTAGTGTTCTTTATTATAAGCACCGTGACATTTCATTGAATACGGAAAAAGAGTGCAAAAAGCTTTATTCCTGAAGAAGGCCTAGGGTTGGACATGTTCGTAAGTATCAGGAGATGTCGCTAGTGTTCTTTATTATAAGCACCGTGACATTTCATTGAATACGGAAAAAGAGTGCAAAAAGCTTTATTCCTGAAGAAGGCCTAGGGTTGGACATGTTCGTAAGTATCAGGAGATGTCGCTAGTGTTCTTTATTATAAGCACCGTGACATTTCATTGAATACGGAAAAAGAGTGCAAAAAGCTTTATTCCTGAAGAAGGCCTAGGGTTGGACATGTTCGTAAGTATCAGGAGATGTCGCTAGTGTTCTTTATTATAAGCACCGTGACAATTCATTGAATAAGGAAAAAGAGTGCAAAAAGCTTTATTCCTGAAGAAGGCCTAGGGTTGGACATGTTCGTAAGTATCAGGAGATGTCGCTAGTGTTCTTTATTATAAGCACCGTGACATTTCATTGAATACGGAAAAAGAGTGCAAAAAGCTTTATTCCTGAAGAAGGCCTAGGGTTGGACATGTTCGTAAGTATCAGGAGATGTCGCTAGTGTTCTTTATTATAAGCACCGTGACATTTCATTGAATACGGAAAAAGAGTGCAAAAAGCTTTATTCCTGAAGAAGGCCTAGGGTTGGACATGTTCGTAAGTATCAGGAGATGTCGCTAGTGTTCTTTATTATAAGCACCGTGACATTTCATTGAATACGGAAAAAGAGTGCAAAAAGCTTTATTCCTGAAGAAGGCCTAGGGTTGGACATGTTCGTAAGTATCAGGAGGTGTCGCTAGTGATCTTTATTATAAGCACCATGATATTTCATGCAATACGGATGAAGAGTGCAACACCGTGTTACAGTGTCAAGGAGTTTCTAGAGCATGACAACGGACGATGACAGTGGTTGTTATCATGTATGTAAAAAAAGCTATCACGTGAAATTATTCAAAACTTGTTTAAAATTCGAATAATTTCACGTGATAGCTCCGTCTATCTATGAAATAACCAAATTTGCACGCTTATATTCATGAAGCAAAACTTGTAGAACCTACCAGTGTATCATATACAATGTTTTTCGCAAATAAAATATTATTATTATAACAACTCTGTTCCTCAAGAAGGCCTAGGGTTCCTATTTAAAACACGGATGATTTTCAATCTATTGTGCATCTGTAGATATTGCTTGCGTGTTTTCTGATGGGAAGGTCAAATTAAAGATAGCATTTTGTTCAACAGTTCGTTTATTAGACACGCTTTAACACTGGTTACCATGAGGGATTTATACAAACGAGGTTACAATGAGCCCAGACTTGGTAGTACGAGACGAAACTTTAAAATACTTGTTTAGGCACTATTTTACTGTTACCTAATATTATTTCTATTATCTAGTAGGTACCTTCATAAAAAAGTCACGCCAGTGAAGTTATAGATCTCCTCCGAAAAGACTTGAAAGATTTTTATTACAAAAAAAAATGTTTATTCGGAGAATAAATTGTATGCTATTTTCTACTCATTGTCCCCACTCCCCATTATTTTATTTTTTTTGTATGGTACGCTGAGTTCATCCATCGAACTTCTACGACCCTCACCAGATACCACTTAGGGGAGGCCTACGTGAAATAGTAGGTATACAGTGTCTTGTTTTACAGTGTCTTGATGCTTTTATTATGCGAGCACGATGCAGCGGTACTTAATACAAAGTTAAAAAAAAGATTATGAAAAAAAAATTAAATAAGCCTTCTTTCTAGCAGCTGACCAGTTTCAACTGACGGCACCCGTTCACGAGCATGACGCGTGTATCAGCCCTATTCTGTTTAACCAGTTTAAAAGCAATACTTTGTTGCAGCGCTCGTGAAGGGCTTCTTAAGCTGGTACCCATGGGTGCCGCTGAGCCGCCTCTCGTACGGGCTGTACCTGACGCACTCCTTGCTGATCTCACGCAGCGTCTTCATCACCAGGAACCCTCAGCACAACGACCACTTTGAAGCCGTAAGTAACAGACTGTATTGTTCAACGCAATTATTACCTTTTAATTCTTAGGGTTACGCACGGTTTTTTTTATGGTGGGTAAAAAATATCCAATGACGAATCCCGCCCTTGAGCGGAGCGGGAAACAGTGTCAGACTCTTAGTGACTAAACAACCTACCCTGTTCCTACGTTGCCATATAATATAGCAGGGCCAGAGCCTTCCTTTCAGATACGAAACCTTGGCCCCAATTGGCTTCGAGAAGGGTCGAAACCCTTCTGCAGGGCCCCTGCGGTTTGCTGAAGTTTGGTTACCTAGCAGATGACCGGCGGCATCTAGGGTGGGAGCGCCGTTGCCTTATGCGGTCGGCCTCCTCCTTTGCTATTCTGCATGGTGTTCGGATGTAAAGAATGACTCCGTCACATCTCTTCTTCTGGGTGTCGTAAGGTTAAGAGACACGCCAGAAAATGGGCAGCAGCATTTTCTGTGCATTGCAACAATCACACTGCGATAGCTAACCCGCCTACGAAGCGTGTCGATTGTAGCACCTTCATAATGAAAAACAACACAAAAAAGGCCCCTAGTGTCCGTAGCCTGTCTACCCTTGACTTTATTAGCGGCCTATGATTTTATAAACAAACATGAATTTACAAATTAGGTACGACTATGCACTGATGACAAAGGTCTATGTCAAAAAATAAAAAGCATATTACTAGAGCTCATCGATTCAGTTTCTGATTAAAATTTACAAAATAGTAGCTTATTGAATGTTAATACACTTGGTTCCAGTTGATCTCGACAGTGGGTGTAATATTCTGGGGCTGTATAGCCGCCCTTCTGCTCTGGCTCCTAGCGGAGGCGCCTGCTAACAAACTACTTGCACTGTGCTTGAAAAGAAGGTACGTAATCGTATACTTAATCAATTCGATTACAATTTTTAATCATCAACATCATATAATCACACCTATGTTATCCAAAAGAGAAATAAAGAAAAAAAAAACAAGTAAAATAGAAACGGTTATTTGTGAGATTAGGCGTAAGCATATTTATATGGTAACTGGTAATCATAGATATGTCTAACAGTATGCTGGTAATACTGACCGACACTTAAACACGTGATTGTAGTAACTAAACCGAAAATCATAAAAAAGAATCTGCTTGTCAGTACATATAAGTTCAATTTCAGGTTTGGTCCCGTAGTAAAAGTTGTTTTTTATCATGACTACAATCACATGTTTAAGTCATCATCATTATCCTAGCGCCAGTCCCGGTAGCAACCTTGGCTTTCACCTCGGTGCCCGGGTCCGCTTTCCTACTCAGACGCTTCTATTTCGCTCGGTGTTTTGCGTCCTTTGCCTTAAGCCCATTAGCACGCATACTTAATCACATGTTTAAGTATCTGTTACTAATTAAATGATAAAAAGAGTTTAAAAAAAAATTGATACCACCAACCTGGCGGAAATCCAGACACGGAGCTGCTAGATTAACTCGTTAAAATATAATTGTCTATGATTTTTTTGATGTTCAATTAAGTCTTTTATATGTGTTTGCACATACTTTAGTTTAAAGAAGATTTATTCTCAACAAACAAACGTTTTCATTTTACATATCATCATAAAACAAAGTCGCTTTCTGCTGTCTGTCCCTGTGTATGCTTAAATATTTAAAACTACGCAACGGGTTTTGATGCCGCTTTTTTAACAGATAGAGTGATCCAAGAGAAAGGTTTATACGTATTATATTTATAATGCATGTATAATAATATATTTAATATCACCATTGTACCCTCGCGAAGCTGGGGCGAGTCCCTAGTTGTGTAAAGAAAAACTAAATAAAAGATGAGTAGATTGCGTGAGGAGTTAGTTATCTGAAAGAAAAGAAATTCAGTGATATCGTGACTACTGACTATATAGAATGGAATATGGGAGAATGGCTGATAATATGTACCTATCGAGTTTATTTGAGAATATTTTGTTGTTATTTTTAGGGTTCGTACCTCAAAAGGAAAAAAACGGAACTCTTATAAGATCACTTTGTTATGCGTCTGTCGGTGTGTTTATCTGTCTGTCAAGACCTCTTATTCGGGTATCGAGTTCAAATTAAAATCATATACTCAACTGTGAAACAAACTGTGAAAAATCAGTTTTCTGAGTTAACGAAAAAAAAAGATACGACCATTTATGTCGCAAAAATTGTCTGAAAACTGTACGTTTGTAATTACGTCACAAAACAATATTGCGATTGCGACTTTTTTTAACCTTCATAGACTTGGTACGGAACGCTCGGTGTGCGACTCCAACTTGCCTAGTTATTTCACCTAAGTACGAAAACAATATGTATTGTACGTTTCTGAAATTTCTTGTTTGTATGTTCTCAGGATCAAGAGGATAATGCATCTAGAAGCGAGCCCGGTGGCGGTGAGCCCCAACACCAGCATGAGCACCGTGCCGACGGGCAGTGGACATCTCAACGATAACTTGCCTGACACGATATATTTCTCTTCCAAAATATGAAACTATTTTTCTTTAACCATGTCTACGAGTTACCTTTGTATGTTTAAATGTTTGGGCTGAAGGTGCGTTAAGTACCTGTAGCGTGACGTCACGCGTAGCAGAAATAGGATTATTACCTGCACAGTGTCGCTAGTACAAATTAGACGGTGTGAATGTAGTCGTGTCCATGAAGAACTATAAAGTATTATTATTATATTTCGTAGCTAAAATTGACGTAGGGCGTGGCTCTTTACGATGGGTGCTTATGTGGTGAGCCGCAACGAAGCACTTTTGTATGTCTCCGCGAAGGCGACTGTTTAACGTAGTTTCGGCCCTAAAAAAAGAATTTGAAAAGATGTAAAAACTCAGATAAATTAGGGGACAGAATGTCCCTCAACCTGACATGCAACAAATCTACGTGACGCAGGACATGTTGGACAATTTGACAACATTGCGCGTCATTTTGAGGAACTTTTTGTCCCTTAAGTACCTGAAACTTGGTAAAGAAATAAAAAATAAAATAATTTGAAGTTTTTAGCGGAACAACTGTTAGTTTGCTACTACAGAAATATACATAACTATCTAATTCGGCTGATATTATTTTGAAATATAAATAAAAGAAAAATATGGGCGTGGGAGTAGAAGGATAAAAAATAGTATGCATCCTTTTTTTTTTTTTAACTTGCAATAAACTAGTGTCTAGTGCTTTTCTTAGACATATACTTAATATAGTTAAACACCCGGTTTCCGAGAGCCCGATCAACGTAAAAATCGACTAATTAGGTGTCAAATCTCTTGTTAAGTGTCAATTGACGTGCCTATAGCATGATCAGCGACTTTGATTTGATCATCTTGTTAGTTGTCAGCGTAGTAGGTAGTCAAATCTTTCATAGAAATGGCATGTCTAATGCCATGCCATAGATTTTTTTTTTTCTAAGCATCGTATCAGCAACCCAAATTAATTTGACACAGCTGTTAATTTAACAGTTGTGTCAGTTGATTGACAAATTGATCGGGCTTTCAGAAACTCTGTGTGAATGTGCTAGATTATTATTATGATCAGTATCAATTTAATTGAGCGATTTTTTTATTAATTATAATTTAAGAGTTAATGACTACGACGACCTTGTAAATAAAATTATCCAAAAGAAAAGTATGCTCTTCTTTGTTCAAACTTCAATCTAGTATCCCAATTTAAAATACCTACAGTAACGAAATAAAATATCAATATCTACAAAACAAACCAATTATATTTTCTTCGCCTTTTAAATCAATGCAGCCCTTTTGTAGTGGCTACGCCGTAGGCACTACGCCGTAGAGGCTACGGCGTAGCTCGTAGGCCTACTACGCACTACGATTTGTTTGTCTTTTCTATTGAATGTTTACTGTTAAAATGGAATGATGATACTTCTAGTAGTATAGTTTCTTTATAAGCAGAAGTCACTTACACTTCATAACAGAAGGCAAGAACTCTGGCACGCTGCCCTTGGGTACGTCCGATCACCAAGTTAAAATAAGTAGTACTTATCCTGCCAGCGGCTTAATGCGCATGAAACTAGAAAATAAATAGCCTATCTCAGTAATGACAGCTAGTGAAATAATTTTTGAAATCGGTCCAGTAGTTTTGAGTTAAATTGAAACATACAAACAAATCTTTCCTCTTTATATTATTAGTTTAGATTAACCATGTACGTTGAAAATATATCAAATCAATATTCTTATTTGGGCAATCTATATTCTATAATATACCAAATGCGGCATATAAATTGAGCCAAGATAGTAGGTAACAGATTTTCGGATCTCAATCGAAATGCAGCACAGCGGGGCATTCGCGTGACAATAGTTGACGGCCATTCTAGTTCACTAAGTGCGTAGGTAATCATAGCAGCGGGTTAAACTTACTTGCTGCTTATTTACACCAACCAACAATCTAACACTACTGTTATATATTTTTACCTCAAACTATGTAGTTACTGCCATCTATGTGTAAACAACGGTACTACTACGTGTACTAGTTCTGAACTTGAATTCGCTTCTGACCGTGAAATTAGTTTCTTATCGAAACTGTAGATGGCGCTACCAGTACTAAATGGGACGATTCTCAATTCAATTTTATTCAAAGCTTTTTTGTAATTATTTTTTGATTGTGTGGAAGTTATGTGTTCATACCTACTCGTAATTTGATGCGCTATTGTATTATTTAAGAAGTGAATTCACAAAGTCTCACTAATCAAGTTGTAGTTACTACAAAGATGTATGACTAGCAAAGTACCTACAGTACGGCCGTCGGATCTTGGCACGTCTAAAGTTAGCTTTGCGAAATTTAGCTCTTAATAACTCGTAAAAAAATAAATGTTTTAACTCCTCTCCCCTCAAGCGAACGCCGGCGTTCACGGGTACTACAGCGAACGCCGGCGTTCGCGGGTCTTAACGGAAAGTTATTTGTCTATAAAAACTTTTTTTTTACGTTCTTGGATAAATATCAAAATACCCTACAAAAAAAAAATCAAATATTGTACTTTAATAGTTTCCGTTAATACCCGCGAACGCCGGCGTTCGCTATAGTACCCGCGAGCGCCGGCGCTCGCTTGGGTGTCAAGGGGACAAATAAAAGCAATTTGCAGTTGTTATTGCTGTTAAAAACTGTTATTGGCACTAATTTTTTTAAAAGCTTTATTTTTTTACGAGTTTTCAAGCGCTAAAATTCGCAGAGCCTAACTTAGACGCGCCAAGATTCGACGGCCGAACTGTATTCTTCCATCTATTATACGCTTGTGATCTTACACGCTTCTTTGGTCACCGCTCAGTTAACGTGGGTCGTATATAGCCATATAGCCAGGGCCGTTTTATCCATAAGGCAACGTAGGCAACTGCCTAGGGGCCCCCGCCAGGTTTAGGGGCCCCGCGCTTCAAGAAAAAAATAGTCCATGTTTCATAAACAGTAAAAAGAATAATTTGAAATTTCGATGACATGACATTTAACTAGCCATTTGCCAAACTATATACATACCTATATATTAAAAAAAGCGTAATTATGAATAAAGTTTTAGACACAAAGTATATAAAGTTAGTAGGGTAGGGGGGTCCCGAGACGTGCATTGCCTAGGGGCCCCGACGTGCATAAACCGGCCCTGCATATAGCCTATACCTTCCTCCATAAATGAGTTATCCAACACTAAAATATATTTATTTCAATTATAACCTAGTAGTTCCTGAGATTAGCGTATACATTTTTGACAGAGTGATCATGTCTCGGTCGAATCTTGAGCCATCACCTCTAATGAACCAATAACAACCGTTAAGACGCTAAACTCAGATGTTTCGATGTTGTGATCTCGGCTTGGGAGTAGTTATTTATGCTGCAGTGTGTATAGATATTATGAGGTGACATGAGGTCCGTCCACGCGTTGGAGAGCGTCCACGCGATCGTTTGCCTTCGACTTTCCTTTGCATCACCAATCGTCCTATCGAATCTTTGTTATCTACACTAATATAATAAAGAGGTAAAGTTTGATTTTTTGTTTCTTTGTTTTTTTGTTTGTACGAGGTAATCTCTGGAACTCCTGATCCGATTGGAAAACTTTTAGCAACAATAGAAAGCTGCTTTACCCCTTAGTGACATAGGCTATATTTTATGTAAGCGGGCGAAGCCGCTGGCAAAAGCTAGTAGATGATATGCCCGAATATATTGATTCTGAAAGAACTCAGTATCAAAGAGATATTATCGTCGTCAGTGTAAATACGAATCCTCAAGTTCTTCGGGCATATCACCCGTAACGAGGATTCATTGCAGCGATTAGTGCAAGGTAAAGTTGGGGGCAAAACATCACGTGGACGCTCTAAAACATGGTGGACGGACCTCATCAAATCGGTGACGCATTGCAGCGTCAATGAAAACTCCCAAGCCGCCAAACACAGAGCTGCATGGCGTCGCATCGCGAGATAGGCAGTGGCGCAGGACTCGACCGACACATGACCACGACCACTCTGTCAAGAGTGCACGACTAAAAAGAAGAGATAGTAAAGACAAATTTTTTTTTTTCATCTTCGATCGTGAATCTCAAATGATGTTATATATTTTGATTTTGTTATAAGTATAGCATTTGAGATATTTACAGCAGATAAGCTGCAGTAAATATTATATGCATTCATTTTCTGCATACTGCATATATTTTCATTATATTGTTTGCCGTTGCCCATAGAAGACTCATGGCACCAGTATTTTCAATGTAAGGTGAAGATAAACCAGCCTCTTATGAGATTTGCTGAGTTCTAAGTAAAGTTACATTTTTTAAGAAATCTGTTTGATTCATAACCAACAGATTTCTTCATCGTTCAAACGATCCAAACGATCCAATATTAAACCTATTGGATTTCATAAATATTTCCAACTATTTTAATGTCACTAAATCTGATTACTGCTAACAAGAAACTTAGATTTTATCTGGTCTGAACTATCCAGCTGTTGGGTAAAAGTTTCCTTCCTTCATTCCTTTCCTTTTTCCGCTTATTGCTTATTCTTAAGACATCTAAGTCTGCCTTCTTCTTCGTGGTCTGCCACGACCTCTTCGTGCGATTTCATATCACCAATTATAACAGGTCCAATCCAGTCCCACGTCAACTATCTGTGTTTTGTGGCGTAGGAAACCTATAGCAAGTCTAAAATCACAAACACACGCTGTACAAAGCTCCTAATTAAATTATTCTAATTTAATTTGTGATTCGCTACACACTGAAGCATTCAATATCGCGTACCTATGCAACCGTCTGTGTACCCAGCATAAACACAAGTGCAGGTAAATCAACAATAGCAGATTACATCACTATGATGTTAGCATTATTTATAGATTTCATTACCTTCCGACGTTTGAATTTACTCGGTCGATTTGTAATTAAGTGCTGTTGCATGTTACTATGCTAGATTAGTGTTTAGTTTGCTGCAATTTTCTGTTGTTTTCTCATGTGAGTTGGTGATTTCATCTGTTTGAAATTGGTGAGCAGCATAAACGTTTCAGAGCAGGTATAGTTCGTTTTTTAATAATAGACTACGAATTGACAGCTCAGAATGTCACACTCTAGAAATATGTTCCCAATTTACTGGAGTTTGACATTTTAAGTTGTCAAATTGTAGTCTAAGATTAAAAAACGAACTTTATAGTGAAGTCATGCTAAGAAGCGACTGAAACAAATGAAAATCGTTATAGTGTAGGTTAACAATTAGTTCTAAAAATGTTGAGGAGGTAGACTTTTACTGACTGAAAAACTTATCCCGTTTCTTTATTACCAAGGGTCTGCTTTTGAAAGGTAGGCTCGGTCCTGGTATGAAAGGCCACCATAAAAAAATACCAGTGCGGTAGAAATTATTTAATCCCCCACCTTCCTACTTACCTGTCTCATAATCAGTGTTCAAATTATCTTGAAGAAAGAGATAAACCGACAGACATAGGGTGAAATTAATACGAAAACCCTCCATCCCAAAGGACTACTTTATTACACCAGCCTTTATCTAACAATCAAGATTTTTGAGAGATGGGAAGAGTTGAACCACATCTGATATGACTTTATCGCTTTGACTACTTAGCATATTCAGCCTTTTAATTTTCCTACCGCTGGGGAGCAGTAATTCTAGCAAAGGAGGGGGCCGACCGCATAAGGCAACGGCGCTCTCGCTCTTGACGCCGCCGGGATTCCGATCCCGATTTCCAGCCACCGTAGGCGCGGGCTTGCGGTTGGCGAGCAATAAGTAGATTGCTTCCCGTGCGCCTCAAGGAGCTGTCTGCAAATGGAGAGTCCCAACTGCAGGGCCGAAAAAAAAGCTTTATAATGGTCTCGCCGCTGGGAAGCCACCTGAGGCTAAGAGAGGTAACAGGTTCGTAATCTACCACACGATAGGTGTCACCTATCTTCGAATTTTTGATTCTAAGGTATGCCGCATTCCTGAAAATCTTTAACTGTTTCAAGGGCAGTAGTGAACTGCATCGCGTGAACGTCTGCCACAGACGCCGATCTAGGCGCTTCCGTCTCCATACATTTTATATGGAAACTACACTCTTAGGAAGCCCAGGGCTTCCCGGGGAGTATGTATTTTATTGCAAATGTAGGCACGACCGTGCCTAAATAGACAAAAAAATACGACGGCCGTACTGTATCTTAATTTTTAATTGTAATTAGATTACTGCTTTCAAGCTTACAGTTTAGGAAGTTGACGTTTTATTATAATTTTTATTGATTATGTAAATTACAGGTTGTACGAAAATAACGACTTCTGTTAATCATAGTCGATTCGACATATTTTTTCTATGATAAGTTTTTTTTTTTTCGATGGGAAAATTATCCAATGTCATCTCTGCGCCCTTGGGCGGGGCGGGAGATAGTGTAAGATTTTTACTGTCTGAAAACGCATGCCTGTTCCTTCGTTGCCGGTCACACCTGGCCCCAATAGGCTTCGACGCTGCTGGGCCCCTACGGTTTACTGAAAACTCCTTGAGGCACGCGTGGTACTATACGCGCCGTCGATGACTTAGGCTGGCTGGCCCGTCACTAGAGTTCACGGGCCCACGAAGTCCCGGCGGTGCTCTGCCCAAGTGGGGCACACCTCAACCGAATGGATGGATGGATGGATGGTGCAAAAGACACGGTAGAGCACACTCTACCGTGTCTTCTGGGCGGTCCACGCAGAGGTGGCACGTCACTTCCGCACGAATAAGAATATTGAGGAAATGCAAACAAAATACCTCCGACTAATTGGATTAATTTTTAATAATAATCGTCATTTGCTGATAAGTATATAAATAAAAAACATCGATGTTTATTTTGATTGCGTATCGTATCGGCACGTATATCCTCGTGGTACCTACAGCGGTTAGAATTCAGTTTCATGTTTACAAACGATTGATAAAACTGAGAATCGCATTTTACCTACTTGATTAATAATATGTGCAATAGCGTGCCAATGTCAACATCTGCTTAGTTTATAGCCTATCATGCTTCGTGCCGGCGGCGGCGAGCGGCGTAGTGCGCCGCGTCTTCGTACATAGCTACATATTAGATTCCAAGAATGTGGTTACCTACATCATTTGACCTTATTAAAAATCTGGATCCAGCTCCAGCAGAGCGCGACTGTGTTTGGCAACACAACAGCAGCGAACTCGGCGGCACATCATAATGACATAATTGGCAGGGGGGAGCGCAGGCGCGAGGCGCGGCGCGCGCGGGGCGGGGGAGGGGGGGCGGCGCGCGACGCATGCGCGGGTTTGACGGCCAAGGTCGAGGCCGAGCGATTCTGCCGCGCACCGCCGCGTTGGTAGGTTCTTCTCGCGCGCCCTCTTTCTGGAAACAAAATCTGAGGGACAAATGCGCATTAGTCGCCGCGAGTGCCATGATCCTGATCCGCAGCACAGCCATGGACTCAGCGACAAAGGTAATAACATCATTTCCTAAAGAAATTCACGAGCGCGTTCCGTTTGTTGCAAAAATCGATCAGTTGTGTAATGTTTGTAATCACGCTTTCCACCTATGTACGTATACATAGCAGCGCGCGGCTTGCGTGGTTTTGCACGCTACGAATAAATTAGATGGCCGATGTATTTCGATGCTTATAAATAACAACAGGAACTAAACGACAGATGGGTAACATTGCCGTAGGTAGTGCGAACAAATGATTTGTTCATTGCGCGAAATTGGTCAGCTCACCTTGCGCACCGCGTCACGTCACCGGCTCTGCACGCTAATCGGCTGAACAAACAGTTTTGACGTTGTTTTGGGAACTGGATTCATTATGAGCACGTTTAAAATGGTCCTTTATCCCTCAAGGATGGTCAGAAAACGATGTCGGCTTCCACATATGAGTCGAAAACCCACTTTTTGTTCATGTTTTTGCACCGCGTGCTAAGTATCGATAGTGCTGGAGTCAAAGTACTCGTAACAAATACCTGTTCTTATATGATATTTATTTCGATGTCTTTGTTGTGTATTTGTAACTTACTGCTGAATTAAAGATTCCACTTCATCACACTGACAGACTGCGTCTAGTGCTGGTATTTCGCCACATGGGCACATTATTTACCAGATTATGGTGTGTAAGATATTTACAACGCCCTTGGAGGTGGTTCGCTGAAGTTTCGTCCCCCTAGTGGCCGTGGAACTGCCCATAATTTAAGTATCAATATTTAAGGTCGCTTCTGAGGTAATCCCTTGTTTGCGTATGCTCATGTATGACGGTGTGCGTCACACTTGTACGTCGGCACGTACCTACACGGCAGGTACCACCTTCATGTGGCTACCTTCGTCCATTTTTTATTCAGTTTACCTAGAAAAGGTAGTGGCGGATAAGTTTATGGTTATGGTCAACTGAAGCAAACCCTGCAGTGGGTGTTTAGGTTTTATGTTCTGATGGTTGAAACCGTCAAACATAGAGTACAAAATTAGAAGTTCCTAAGTACAGATAGGCTATCAGATCGTTTTACATTTGAAATATCGATAGAGATTCTTCTTCATAGCGTGTCGATGGCAAAACCAGTTAAATTCCTTGCCTGGCCCAGTATTCGGCCACGGCACTGTCACTGTCCACTGACGCAGTCATTAGGTCTCTACATAAACAGGTAATACCTGCACGTGATGCAGAATGGAAGGTGCATGGTCTGCGGAGAGACGCCGCACAAATATTGAAGATCAGAATCGTCCAAGATCCTCTATCTGTGGAGGTTGTTGATAGAGATTACCAAAGAGGATTGTCTCTGATATTTTTGAAATGAGAAGTTACATATGGAGTAGATATATACATAGACAATAAGAGAATGAAAACAACAATCAGACTCCACTCAAATCAGCAGATATTATACCGCACACGGATCCTTTGGTTGGAATCTAACTAAATTGATATTAAGTACCTACTATAGTCAATTAGTCACAATGTTTTAAAACGACTGCGAAGAAAGGAGTTTGAAGTCGGTATCTAATAACGAAGAGACAAAATTAGAAACACTACTTCCGAAGTTATCTACATGTAAAAGGAAAATGTGTCGGACTTATCAACGCACAGTCGAAACTGCTGGACCTAGGAGCGTAATGCACAAGACTTTATTAAATGATGTACGCGAGCAATAAGGATTTTTTTAAATACAAAAAAGGGTAAAAAAAGCACTCTTTATGCGGGCAAAGCCACTAGCAGAAGCTAGTATGCATATAAACATCGATATATATGCACTAATCACTAGATGTAGCGTGCCGTACTTTACTCCACTTAAATGATCTGCATGCTTATACACTTTTACATTGAAGACATTACTTTTGATAGACGACAGTAGGTACTAATGAAGCGCTGCAGCGGACTTTTGTAATAACTTTTCAATATTTTGACAAATAATTTCTAAGAACGTGCTTGTCTATAGCTAGGATATAAGATGATGATATAAGTTTGAAATTTTGCAGGTTTCGTATTATGAAGATTTTTCATAATTCTCCACCTAAGGGGATGAAAGGGGGTTCAAAGTTTGTATGCAGAAACTTACATTCACGCGAGTGAAACCGCTGGCAGAAGTTAGTTTTTCAGTATTGTATGTATAGGCAGTGCGCTCTTCGTTACAAAGTATATATTCAAAGAGTGTATTTTAACAATACCATAAAAATAATAAATAAAGAGTTACTCGAAACTAAATAGCACCTCCAATGCGACACTATTATTTATGCAAAAATACAACTTTTCTAAGTATTTAAAATTTTGAAATCATAAAAAGATACTTATAAAGTAGTGCGCCTCACCATCAATAAATCACTGATTATAATGCAGCAGGATCGCAATCAAGCTCTAGTTCATATTATGATTAAAAAAATATTTCAAGTAACTTATCAAATATAGTAAAAAAGAAAATACGAACATTAAAATTAAAAAAAAAAAAACAATATTTGCATACGCGACAGTGTCGTATAGAGGATGTTCTCATATTATTTTTGACATTTCAATATTCATACTGTTTTATATGCTAAGTTTAGATCGGTTATCTAGGAACTCTATGAAATAGTACATTTTGATACAAGTGCGGGAAGTTTTTCATTGCGACCGAGGCAGAATTCGCACGAGCCGTAGGCGAGTGTGTTATGGAAGGCTGCAGTAACAAATTCGCACGTGTATCAAACGACGTTTTTCAATACACTTACGACTTGTGAAATAATGAAAGACAGAATTTTTTTTTAATCGTATTTCAAACATACAGTAGAAATATAAGAAATATATAAGGATAGCATTCAAATTTGCTCTGGTCTGTTTCTAATTTCGTGGGGTCGTCCAGCAACTCTGGGGGACGCCTCGCGCCTGATTCGATAAACTAAGTAAAACAAAATAATCACCCGTGACCGTGACGATAAGGAAGGAATAAAAAAGCCCTTGTTGTGATAAACTCAAAAAAGCACTTGGGTGATATACATGCTATATTGAACCTAATACGAGTGCGATAAGAGGCAGTTTTCGAGTAAGTGTATTGAAAATTATTTTCTAAGTTACAGAGCGCCTCACTATCAACGACTGCATTACTGCTTACCATTGATTGAAATCGCAGTCAAGCACTAGATTACACCAAAAAAAGAAAATCAAAATATTAGTTGCTATTCTTATTTTGATATTCAATGAATTATTCTCGAACAAAACAAAGAGACAACAAAGGCCGCTTTGTAACCGTTACATAAGAGAATACTCTCAATATCCGCTTCAAGTCCAACATATCAAATTGCTTGTTATTTATTATCCTCTTCATAAGTAACAACACATACCCATTAATATTGACATATGTTTATGTCCCCTTGTTTGTTTGTGTGTGTGACTCATCCCCCTGTATTTGGGTCAGGGGATGCTGTGGGGTGGAAGTAGTGGGCGGGCTGAACCCCCTCTATCGACCGATGTTCACCCGCCCACACAAAAAAAATTGTTTATTGACGTACCTTCGCAAAATAGTCAATAGGTTCATAAGGTATTACCTGAGCCCCTTACTCATTTTTTGTTTAACTGTTACATTTTTGTTAATTGTTATATTGATATTTTTTGTGCTTCATTTTTTTTAATACTAGCTTTTGTCAGCGGCTTCGCCCACGTACATAAAATATAGCCTATGTCACTCAGGAGTAAAGCAGCTTTCATTTGTTGCTAAAATTATTCCAATCGTACCAGTACCTAGTTCCAGAGATTACCTCCTACAAACAAAAAAACAAACTTTACCTCTTTATTATATTAGTGTAGATTTAAGCTTCATTAATTAATATCCTTAAAGTATTATTGTTTCTCTCTTCTAATAATTAGATAATAATCAGATTTTTTAAAGTTGTATTTCGTTTCATTAGTATTATGTATTTGTGTTAATTGTTGGTACGTTTTTTTTATCTCAAAATAAAATTAAACTCAAAAAAGTGTTTAGATAAAATTTATTTTGATCATACTGAGTCCCACTGTTAAGCATAGGCCACCCCGTTTTCCTTCCAAACTCCTTTATCTTAGACAATCAGTGACTATATTTGTCAGTTTACAAAAATATAAGTTATAAATAAAATATAAAAGATGTTACGAAAAAAGAAAAGTGAAGAAAGATCTTTCTAAGAAGCGCCATCTAAAAACCCCAACAAAGAATCTCGTCCGTGTTGAGAGTATTTTTATTTACTTTCTTATGTTCAAGTTTTTTTATCTATTTTTAGTAAGTATGTTTTGTGATATATTCATATTGTGTTACATCTTTCTTTGAAATATATTTGGTTTCCGCATCCACACAAAAAATACTAAAAAAATATTTGAATATAAGAATTTAGAAATTTACAAAGGGAGTAAATTCCCCACTGAAATTTGTTTCCTAATAGATTTAACAGGGATATTTTCTGTCATCCACGACATAAATTCTTACATCAGGGAGATAATGGTCAAACGAAAGCAAATCAATAATTTAAAGATAGATTAAAGATCTTAAAAAGAGAACGGGCAAGAAACTCCGTGGGTACTATTTAAAGCCAAGCAAAAACCTAGTCACTTCATTCTATTTAATTAATGTCCAATTCTAATCCATTCTTTTGTATAGGAAATAAGAACCATTGAACCATTTACAGAACCTAGATGAAAAAATATTTGATCAATTCCTATTGTTAGAGACAAACCATTGTTAACAATAAAATTCTTGGGAATACGGGATTTCTAGCAAAGAATAAACTATGCTTACAACAATAGTTAGACTTATATAAATATGTACCCTTAAATAGCTTTCTTTAGTTATTTATTCAACAAAGACTTATTTGCGTCTAATTTCTTCTTAACATTTCGATGGCAAATATAAATGTACTCGAATAATTTCAATTATAAATGTTGGGTTTAAAAAATTTATACTACGCAAACTCCGATCTGAACAATCTGCAATCTAATCTTACGATTCTTATGATCCTTGAGATTGATAGTGTAATTAAAATCAATAATTATGTAAAAAACAACAAAATATATTTTTTGTTACAAGTGAGTTTTACACTATATCCACCAATAAAAAAAAATCTAAATGTTTTATTTCACATAGGCCTACATGAGCACGTATAAAACGACAAAAGCTAGTGCGTTGTTCCATTTGGTAACAATCTATAAAGAAGAACTGGCAAAAAAAAATTGAGCAAACAAAATACAGCTTTCCTTTATCACCGAGCAAATTACTCTTTAACTTCGTGTTCTACATTATTGATAGGACCAAACACACTAATTTAAATTGAATGAAAAATCAATAAAAAACCCTCTTTGTGTACCTGCTGGCATCACATGATGACAAAGCGGGCTCCATAGTTAGGTTAGGTTAGTGACTATTATGTAAACTACAAGGCTTCGACTATAGGATCGCATATCAGATAGATAAGCCGTTTCCATATAAATCCCTAGCCCTAGTTAACAAACAAACCTACAGATAATTCTTTGTTAGCATACGCAACTTTTGTACTCATATCAGTATCCATTAGTAAAAAAAATATCTCCTGAAACATAAACTTTAGCTGAAAAACTGTTTTTTCCTAAAATATAACTCCCAATATACTGCCTCACCTATTTATACACATCCTCAAGTCCTAAAAGTACACAAGCGTTTCCCAAACAAAGTATAGCCGTCCATTGATGGTAAAGCAGTGTTTACAAGAGGCAGGGCGGGTCAGCTGGTTCGCGCCGATCGATTCGCGCTTCGTGCGCCTCCGTGAAGACTGAAGGGCAAGGCCAACTCCGCCCGGGCGGCGAGGCGGCAGGCGGCAGTGACGCCGGCTAATGCCGTAACTTTATACGCAGTAGAACCCTGGGTGTAATCCGTGCTTCATAGTGTGTCTATACCCACAGTGGTTTGTGTTGAAAACGTATGGATATTGAGAATGCAGATTTTGTACACGTTAAGATATCAAATATGGTTGATAAAGTTGCACGTGTGACCTTTGTTGAAGATAATCATGATGCTTAAATAGAAAATGCTAAACAAGAAAGTGATATTGCTGAAAAAACACATGCGTACAATTAAGTCAATAGAGATTTCAATGATGACGCAACGATTAATTTGAAGGCTAAAAGTCATTGTAAACATAATACTAAAAATATTCAAAACAGGAAAGATAGCGACCTCACTTTGATAAAGTTAATAAACATGGTATTTACACACTTGGTGACTTAGCGCTCACAAATTATTAATTTCTTGTTCAGGTATTAAAAATAATATTGCACTTGAGTGTATAGGAGACACGTGCGACCAATAAAACCATAATTATGGCTTCTGCTAAGAACAATGCATTATTCATTGGCTGTCGATCACATAGGGAATTATTTATGTGCAAGATTAACCGCAGTGACGTAAAAGGCACGTATAGAGAGAAAATTATATACGCACTGGCAGAGTCTATTAATCTTTTCTAGACACAAGTTATGCAGGATACCAGTGTTATTGTTAAACAAGCTCTAAAGGAGGGAAATTAAAAGAAAATTTGAATTAATTTTGTAGTAATATTCATAAACCACCCTTTTTGTATGTCAGGCGAAGGCATAAATAATTTATAAGATGTCCTCGTAAAGTTTTTCATTTTTTTTTTCAACATTAAAGGACATTTTAGTTTTCAGTTGAGGAACCTAAGATTTAGATTTCTGAGATAATTTTGAGTAATTTAAAAACAAAGAGGGCTTCATTTATGAAAATCTTGGAACTGTTTAAACAAATTTTGTTGGTAATTTTATTTCCAAATTGCTACCCATTTACTAAAGAGTTCAGGGATTTTTATTAATATTATCTATTTATTGAAATTTTATTTACATAAATGATTATGGTAGGATAATAATGATAAAAAAGACTTAATATGTATAACAAGGCATTCTACAAGTCAACCTGCGGATTAAAAAAAAAATAAACTGTGTTAAGTGTGCTCAATAAATAAATAAACCATATACATCTTTAAAATAAAATAAAGTATCATCAAATAATATGATATTATTTCTCAGTATGAAAATGGTAAAAGAAATGCTGAAGTAAGAGATGTTTTGTAACTTGAACATAAGTTATTTAACAGTCCTCCGGGTACCTTCAACCTTTAACCTTAAAAGAGCGCGACAAAGGTCAAACGTCTTCTGAAAGCCTGATGATATACATAACGTTGCTATAAATAAATGTAGATCTTATTTACTTTTGCTGTTTACTTAATTTGTTTGTAGATCATATATACTTTTACTGTTTACTTAATTGGAAAAAATGTTTTAGGCAGTAAAAGTATAAATATTAACAAGTATGTCAGCAGTTCCAATTCGAGGAAAGGTTCGATTGTGCTACAAAAACGTCAAAGCTTAACAAATGGAATTTTCTGACTCATTTGACTTTTTTGACCAATTCAGAAAATTTTCTACGCTTATAAATCGGTAATTTTTGTAGAGCTTTAATTCTTTAGAAATAATTTCTAATTCAAATCCCAAATACGTACAGTGCAGGTACCGAACAAAGATTTTGTACGAGATTAAGACCAAGATTATATAACTACAGTTAAAATATTTATATTTACCCGGTGGAAAGCATCAAGCCTGACCCTTGGACTCAATTTCGTCTCCAGTGAAATGTAAACGTACAAAAATAGTATCTCTCCCCCTACCCTTTCGAAGAATCCAGACGTGACGTACATTCCTGCGGCATTTTGCATACCTATGCACTGCAGAAATCTCTAAACAGCAAAGGCTATTATTACATCTAAGTTACACATATACCTTAGTAGGTTAGTTTAGGTACCAATGCGTCTTTTGTAGTTTACGTAGTGGTAGGTGCAACATAAAAATGAACAGTTTTCATTGGACATAAAAAAGATCAAAGTGGGTTGAACGATGACGAGGTGACAGGCTGACCACAACTCAGTCATCCATTTTCCACGGGTGACTCCTACGTTATGACAATGTGTCATAAATATTTCATTTTTCATTCAATGTATTCATAACACATAATAGAAAAGTCTTGTGTTTTGCGCTCATTGAAATATGATTAATTTCTATCCACATTTTGACAATGTTCTTTATCAAAACATTTGATTTACCGACTGTTAGTGTTAGCACGTAAATAAATTCTATTCATTTGGGTTTTTTCTTGTGCATTGCTTAAGGAAAAGGAAAGGGGTCTGCACAATACTTACAGTAACAGATATGTCATTGGTTTACCCACTTTTTGTATCCTTAAGAGTATAACAGAATGGTGTATCTCAAGGCAACATGTTAGGTCCAGCTCTGTACATAATTTTAACGATTAACTTCCAAAAGATTTTGGATAAGCGATCAGAAGATTCAAGTAGCTATTAATTAAATGATAGCAAATCTGAACCTAGCAAAACATTAAAGAATACCAAGATTAGTAACAAAATAGATCAAAACATAGATAGTTGAATACAGCAATTATATTTTTTTGGTATTAAAGCTTAGCCGATAACCTTTCAAACTATAATGGAAAGAACATAACAATACAGAACCAAATGGTTCAGCTTGGAGCTCATAAAAACAAGATACAATCAATCTTGTTCACGCAAAGTTCAGTGCACTGTTATCAAAGTTATAAGTGAAATTAATGTTCGTGGGCTTCGCCGGGTACTTCGTAATAATAGTTCTCAAGGTAATAAACTTAATAAACTTGCGATAGTTATAATATGATCTCATATATTATAAGTATAAGTAAGCAACGATAAGTGTTCAGCAAACGTTAAAGACAAAATAGCATATTGTATAGATAATTGGTAAAATGGTTCCCATTTTATGTCAGTAGTTACGTGACGTTTAAAGTAAACTTAAAGATGAGGTAAAAGATAAAATGGTTTTAAATGTATTTACCAATAGTTTCATTATATTTGTATTCAGTGAAGGCAGTAGGTACCATGTATACAGCTATACCTACTGATATACTTATTACAGCAGAGATGTATCGAGTTAGTGCTTGGCATTGGTGCCTAAGTACCTAGGCAGCCCGGGATCTGTGTGGCCTGAGTGGGTAGCGAGGAACGAGGTGCGCGCGCATCTAGATCGATCTCTCAACATCCCCCGCTGTTCACCCCTCCGCCACCGCCCCCCGCGACCCGCAGCCTTCGCACCCCGACACGTGTAGGAAGATAGCTCATCACCCACGACTGATTATGTTTTATAACTACGACATCAAAATCAACCTGCGCGTTCCTTTCCATTTAAAATGATAACAATTGAAAATACTCCACTTTTGACTGTACCGATGTTATTAATAGAACGAATTCTGCTTGATATTATAAACGTGTAATTATCGAAGAAATGATTGCGGGCTTAATAAATCGCCGGTTGGTAATAAAGTCTCAAGTGCGACCAGTTTTTATACTTCACCGATATTACATCAGATGTGCCTCGAGCTAGCGGCGCACGAACAAACACCATGATCGCCTCTCCGCTACACCGCCAAAATTATAATACAACTATGTATTGTTCACCCAAAACTACAATAGTTTTATATGCCAAATCATTGACGTCATTAATTAAAATTCCTTAAAATATTGCCTAAGTATTTTCATACATTTTAACATACTTAACTGCATCACCACAAAAGTTTAAATGCATACAGGCCGTTACAAAAACTAATCACTTCGGGCAAATATCCAAAAAAATATATCATACTATTCGAAAATTAAAATCCTAGATATTTGTCTGGTGCAATTTGTTAGTTTTACAGTGCTATCAATTATAGAATCGTGCGTTCCACCTATTACATTTCGAACGCTTCTGTGTGTCATAAAAAGTAAATAAAACAACGGAAACGGCGCGTCACCATCGGTTATATAGAAGCTGGCATAAGGAATATCTTCGCATTATATAGTTGGAGACTGGAATCAGTACTTTGTATTCTGTAAGTTGGGCTCGGGCAGTGGCGATGACGGAAGGATGGCGGGAGAGGGGCGGTGCAGCTGCCGGTGCATCTCCATCCCCCGGCGACCGCCCGCCCCCCGCGCCCCGCGCCCCGCACCCCGAGCCGCGCCGGCCCATTGCCAAGTTCAATGCCAAGGTCATGCGCGCGCGAGTGCGGCTGCGCGCCGCAATGCAGGAGCGGCCGGCGAACCGTCAGTGCCTCACCGACGACCGCGCTACACACCGCATCGCCATTTCCACACCGACGCGTCCCTCCGGGTCACCTGACTAACAATTACGGTTCCGCAAAAATCGTCACATTGAGGCCTTCCGCGAGTCTCGCACCGCTACAGCGTGGACGCAATAAACTATCGCAGTTAGCGTATTGCCTGTCGGCAGTTTCATATGGACCCTTGTGAAACCGAGTGTATATCAGCGATGAGCAGAATATATGGCGATGTTACTGTTGTTCTGACTGGTTCCTGCTGGGAAAGCCTCATGTGTTACTCCACCGACTACGCTATTGATGCCATACTGTATACATTATGCAACAATTTTCCCAAAGAAAACTGCGCTCCAGTAAGTTTCCTATAATAATTTTCTTTACTAACATTAACGACAACAGCTGGTTTATAACCTTTAGCAGGTGTTGGAAGAGTAATGAAAATATGATACGTATCATCACTATCGTGATTTTCAATCCTTAATAATGTTATAGTCGCAACTTTATTCCAATCGTCATCTCTGGAATTGTATTAAGAATCGCACATAGCGCCGGTTACGCTAGTCTTTTTATGAATAAATAATTTGACCGAACTCATCTGGGGCCTGCGCGTTCCGTGCTAGCAGCCATGTTTACTCTAGACATTAGACAGTCAATATTACCTATCCTACTAACTCGTGTGCCCTCTACATGACTCAATTTGACTCGAGCCTTATCAACGTGTCTTGATCATGCAATATTATTACTAGTATCTAATGAAAAAGCAAATTTCCGCGAGCGCTAATCACCTGAAATATTGTTCACAACCTTGTGTTTCTTCTTTAAATTCATTGCAATTTTGTGTGAGGTCTTTTCCTTTACTTTTATTCATGCATCTTACATAATATGCAGGAAACTTGCACGAATCAAGCGAAATTCAAAACTGAGGTAGTTATGTAAGTAACATCGCCTGACCAAAAGGGAAAAAAGAATTGCAAAGACCGGCTCGTCCGAATTCCAGGCCATAAAACGGCCCCAAAAATCGCTAAGATTCATCAAGGGCATCAACTAAACCACTAAGGGCCGAGCACAGCGGCGCGGCGCGCTATGTATCCTGTTGTAGCGTTAGTTCGCAAAAAATGTCGAACATGAGTTCAAGGCGATCGGGTGATCCCAGTCGACGCTGGCTTGGTAGGCCAGCGCAAATAAAAACTTAACTCGTAGCCAATTATTTAGATTCTTAAATTTTCTCATGGAAACCCATGTTTATCTATTGAATTTACGATCGTTAATTTGGATCGATACTAGTATAATAATACTTACTTAAAAAGATTTAATGAACAATACTTTTATTGGAACATACTGCAGTAAACTTTGACGGCCCATGTTATGCTTGGAATTATAATCATCAATACTATAGTGATTAATTTCTTCAACAAATCCGGATCGCATAAACTAAACCTGTTCGAAAAGATAAAAAAAAAAAATAAAATCTTTGCATACTAATTTAAATAATGACAAAACAAACTCGTGTAGCTGAAGTTAATAATTTGGCAAAACTTTTTCACATTCTGTAATATCAGGGTCTGAAAAGTTAATAAAGAGGATAATTTCAATATTTTCATTATCATCATCGATTTTGGTTAGTTATTCCATAGCATCCACTTTTCTAATGCTTCTTCATTTTGTTAGACTTGTAGGAATGAATCTTATGAATAAATCCTATTCACAAAAAAACTATTGGTCTACAACAAATCTAAAATAGATTCCTAAAAGGTGATAGTCTGTTTACTATGTAAATATAGGTATTTGCTGTATAAAGCTATATGGGTATTTGAATTTAGCAAAAAACTTGAAGATAAAATTGAAATCAGTGCTATGAGCAGCATGCATGATCAACTGTTTAGAATTAATGTCCAATTGTTGGACGATGTTTCGTTCAGTTAGTCCGTACATTCAGGTAAGCAGTGTAAGGTACTGATGTCAAAATCGATAAATTATCCACTTTACTGATTTAGACACTAGTGATACATGGTGCAGTATTATACTGCACCATGTATCCCAAAAGCCAGTAAAAAAGCAATTATATTATATTTACCTGGAGTGAAAATTTAAAAGTACTTTCAGTAAGTAAGTTGTATTTACTTGTATTTTTCCATAATTCCATTCTAACAAATGGAATACTCATTTAGCTCAATGATTATCATCACTTATATAATCATTACAAACCAACTAGTATATAGCTTGAGTTCTTACTCTGTAATTAATATTAAATTAATCGTTTCAAGAATATGATACATTTTACTACCGCGTACATCGATGGACTGGAACAGTTTACCATCTACGTTTTTCCCTTCCGATTATAATTTAGGTGTCTTCAAGGCTAGATTGAATAGGTTCTTAATAAGCTTGTGCGCCTCACCATTAACGATTGCTTCACTGCTTACCATCAGGTGGGATCGCAGTCAAGCAATAGTTTATATCAAAGAAAAAAAATTAACAAGTTAGAATTTATTATTTTATCTTTGTATCTCAATAATTGCTGGGAATCCATTTATAGTCGTTGACGCATCTAAAAAATTAACAGTGAACAGAACAGGAACAAACAAAAACTGAATGACATCGTCGAACACTAACTTGAAAACACCATTATTTAACAATTTTGTTAATAAAAAGTGAAGAAGTAAAATTCCTGTTACAGTTAATAATTGCGATAACTAATAACTACATGCAAATTAAACATAACACGTGCTACAAATACGAAACCAGAAACTAATTACATACATAACTAATCTATAGAATTACAAATATTTACATACAATTCTGTAATTAATTTCCAATATAACAAGGACATCGAACCACTTCAAAGTTTTGTAACAATTGAGTTTGATTTTTCATTCCAAGATTAAACTGATAGAGTTAAATAATACGAAACTGCGGGGCCTCCCACATGCTGATGGCGCTTTGCCTTGAACCCGCGCTCGCGAAGCCTGAATAACAATAATCTACCAAATAATAATACCATGGCTGTCTCCTCGTTCGTCATTATCGTTAACAACTGATTCAATTACAGTCAAGGACGTTATAAAAGGAAATCATAGTTCATTCAAAGATTCCTGAAACAAAAGTAAGCAGCACGAGGAATGACTAATCAGAACACTTGGTATTATTCAAGGAAACGTTCAGGTTGCCTGTGGAATTTGAATTCCAAAACAAACGTGCTATTCAATACAAATCCTATTTTATTCTTCAGCATTGTGGATCTAAAACCGGATCGAGCTGCAGCCATCGATCATAATGCAAATCGAGTGAATGATGAAGTTTTTTATATTAATTATATATCGAGTCTGTACCTATTGTGTGCGCTTGCGGCTCGTTTTGCCTCCGGGCAGTGGACTGGACAGCACTCGCTCGAAGTGGTTACATACATTTATTTGCATAAGCTAGAGTTTAGCGTTGAAAATCCACGTATCGCTATCAGCTGACGAACGCGCGCGTCACGTTGACGTCTCATCGACAACATGGCGGCCAAGATGGCCGACCATTTGTTTATTTACAACAACAGAAGTAGTTAATAGGTAGTCTCGTACATTAGGAGACAGGTATATATCTAACATACCTACAATGAATTCGCGATATATTTAGATTACAGTAAACACGTTTATCATACTCATCGATAACATTGTTATATTCATATATTATCAGATTCATTTTGTATTGCGGTGCAAACACAACTTAGTAGATTATTTGAATAAAAATGTATAGGTAGACGTCTATTCATAGAGAAATGAAACGCATACCTTTGGCAGAGGTATGTTAAGAGGAAATAAATCAATAAAATGCGCAACATTGTAAGACGTACTCAAGTCAGAACGACAGATAAAGTGCACACACGTGGGAGCGGTGTGCATCACTGTCATCATCGATAAATAAACACATAGGTTTGCCAAAGCGTGTGTGTGGAGCGAGCGACACGTGCCTACCTTACGAGACAACCTCTCTGATAATATCACACATTCAAATTCAATATGATTTATTTCACATAGGCCTACATGACCACTAATTAAATGTTAGAAGTTAGTACGGAGTATACAAGGAGTAGAGAGTAGAGTATAAAGGTGCTAGAAATAACATGGGTAATATCCCTTCAACGTGCGCACGTTAAGCTCAAAAGAGGTTTAGTTGGTATTAAAGAAACTAGAAATAGTATTATCTAACAAAATCTCATGGATCCATCTTGAGGTACTTTTGGAGATTTGTATAGAGTGATGGTTTGTGTAAAATCACTCTTGTATTAGGTCTGTGCAAAGCCTTATTTCATCCAAAAAGATCCTATTCGCAATGAATTTGGACAAAAATGATCATAGAAGATGTATATAATTGAACAGAAAAAGCAGGATCGACTTTAATCATCGACATAATACAATTCTGCAGAGAGCCTTGGTTGAGTGTACTTATATTAATTATCCTACTATACAAAGTTGTTTATTTCATGTATTGTTTGTTTTGTTACATGGTTCCTATTAATGAATTTAAAATACTTTGAGTTGTCAAGGAAAATTGTTCAGCATGCAGGAAAATATTTCCGACAATCGGCCTTAGCTTGGACAGAAGACGTAAGACGGAAAATAATTTAGGATCATTAAAAATTCGTGCCAAGGCCAAGTAGTAATAGTCATTATCATCGTAACACGTATAACTTTAATTACGTAAAAACTCATTTCGTCACTTAAATCTGGCAGTGGTCCATTGGATGCTATATGTATAAAGCGATATATATATATATAATACACAATGATCCCTCGTCATCACTACATTACAATATAATACTGAAACACTTGGAACCAGCACAACTTCCGGGCTCGCGTGGGAAAAGTGAAAAAAATGCATACGAACTATTGAAAATAAATTACAATTTATGAAAGAATTTTGTACAAGTCACAAATATAACATGAAGTGATTTGTAACAACATTAAATTCACTTGCCAAAAGAAAAAATAATGGATGTTGATGCATTATTGCAGAGTGAGTGAATGTTGCAATTTTCTTGAAAAATTTGAGGTGGGTGTTCTTTCCTAAATCTATTTTAAAGAGGACGATTGATGTCTCCGGAAAGTCATTTAAAAATATTTTTCTTTTTGCTTTATCTCGAAGAATTTTGGAATCTTGACCTAGAAATCTTTTGAGGAAGTATGCGGAACACGCGAAAAACTGTTTGACGGAAGATACATTCCGCGGATGTCACGTAAGCAGGCAGTTTCCACATTTAGTTCAAATGGAGCGGCGTACACTATGTACACAAGCACATGGAGCCGTGTACATGTGTGTTGTATACAAAACTAAGAATATCCACCATCATTAATCAGACATCGTGTGTGTACGACACGCTCACTAACGTGAACCCTTTCTAAGCTTACACGTGCAGCAAGTCGATACGGATTGTGTGTGAAGCGCTGCCAGTGTGTGCGGGCTGTGCGTGTGTGCGGCTGGCGAATGCAGCTTGACGGTGCACATGCGCGGGGGGAAGGGCAGAGGGTATGGGGGGGCACGGCCACGGCCGCGCAGACCTTGAGCGCGCCTAGCAACAGCGCTGCCGGCGCAGACTTGCTTATTTATTTCTGTTTTACTCGTCTGCACGTTTGCTTGCAATTTAAAACAGAACGTTTTATGGAGTCGTAATGGCAACCGACGGGAATGTGACCTTTGTGTGCATTTGTCAGATGTTCCCCTAGGCGCTGTACGCCGCCTTACCGACGCATCATAGGATGAGAATGCTAATTTGTTTTATCATTCCCGTTTATCTTTATGACTGAGATTTTTGCCCGTTTATGGAATGTTCATTCTTGTTGTTTTTGTTGGCACTGCATTTTTGGTGCACTATCAGAGCTGCTTACTGCTACATGATGCATAATATATATACACTAAGATATAAATATGAAAGGGAACATTAAAATTCATTACAAGGCACAGCATTCTGGGGAGCAGTTTCATCAGATTAAGGGGGATTGTACAATTAAGATTGACATCGGTTTCACGATCGCGCCAGATCGACGTGCACACCTACGAGTTTGTTTATACAAGGTGGAGATTTTGCTAATGGAAAACAAGTCTACAATACACTCAAACAAAACAAACCATTCTTAACATTTCCAAGTACATTTAAATGTTTGAATAGCTGAAGAGCGATAATATGTATAACTACTAGCTGTACTTTCTTGGAGCACGTAGCATTTGATAGTTATAAATATCCGTGCAAGCGATGATATTTATATAGGTAGAGTTATGCACAAAATTTTTGATCAAAATAGAAAAACACATACTCTCTTACAACATACTTTTAATTTTAAGACAGCTTCTAATACTAACAAGTTTAAAGAGATACAAATTATAAACGCAGGTGGCACAGAAGATGAAAACGACTCAAATCATAACAAGACCAATAAACCCGTTCGTTTGACCAATTCTCCTTTTGATCTTATTAAACACACAGTCAGTTCACAATTGTGTTTGCCCTTCAATACGTTAAAAGGTCTTTGTGACTTTATTCAAACCTTGATGAGAATAATGACGTGTAGAGACGAGCGACATTGTAATTGTAGCAACTTAAATAAAAAATCATCTTTGAGGTACACAGAATTTGTTTTTATTGTACACACTTAATATATGCTTCGAATTCACAGCATTGTTTCAAGTTTTCGTTTGTTAAGTTACTCATATTTCGTTGTTCATTTATTATTATAATCTAAATTCAGATTTCATTGATGCTGATACCGAGACTAATCGTTTCTGGAAAATCTCAAGCTACTAATCTGCATGTAGGTGCAGTATCTAAAATTGTATCAAGGTCTTATGCTGATACTATAATACAATGGCTATTTTATTTATATCATATTCATATCCCATAGTGACCAGGCGATGAATTTTGAATTTATAACAAAGAAAATGTTTAGAATGACAAGATATTTCATGATGTTCTAATACTTTTAACCAATATAATAGTATCTATTGATAATGAAGACAATAAACACATGTGGAAGTTTACTGTCGTCCTTAAGATTAAGACCGCAGCTCTAAGAGTATCGGATGTCCATTCAGGGTCGGTATGTGTGTCATATTATTAATTACCACAATTGACTCGTTCACGACAATTATATACGCTGAGTCGCTTTTTTGTTCTATGTAAAACGTCAACATCAATCTTATATATATAGGATATTCCCTGAAGTTGGGCAGAGGGATATCAGCTATAGTAAACATATTTCGCTAAAATAATTGAACATATTGCTATGAATTGAGATGTTCTAGATGACAAATACCAATAAGGCTTTTCTTAACCCGGGAATTGCAACATGAAGATCTTCATACTCCTTAGTATCGTTTGTGACTATTAGATAAACGAGGCTATGTAATTTACGTTATCACAATACACATGAATACTAAGGAGCGTCCAACAATTATTGTTCATTGTTATATAAGCATTTGTTGCCTGCAAGTCTTAGCATTTGTTGTTTGCAAGGACATTTTGATATTGTCTTTTAGTTTTTATTTCTTCTATAAAACTTGCAAGTTTAAGTTTCATTTTCTTCTTTTTTATCATTTCGTACCGTATAGGTAAAATTATTATTAGATTACTAAATATTATTAGATTGGTTTTCATTGTTATTTCCAATTGATTATATTGTAAAGATGTCTTGATGTTTAGACTGTGTATTGGAGTATCTGCTTTATGTTTACCCACCGCTTCCTTTTGTTGCAAATGTTCTTGTATATTAGCTTCAGTTTACTGGCAGTTTGTTTCATTCACATGGTCATGTTATTCATTCTTATTTTCCTCAAGGTCTCTTTAAGCATGTACCGCGTCATGTATACAATTTTGTTACGGTGTTATTTCAAGCAATTTTTTACCTTTCCCATCCCATAAGTTTCAATTTTCGAATTTATTTTCACTCGACACTAATTTATTTATCGATTTCTTTTTATAATTCAAATTGTGAGCTACACGTGTAAGTTTGCATTAGTTGATGGACATTTATAATAGTTTTTTTTTATGTAGGTGTGGGCTTATCTAGATATAAACACATAGCCATATCTACATCATACAGAATAAAAATGTGACCCAGTTTGTGTTTAATTAGTAAAGCCTGTGTGGCTGGAGACACCCTAGGTACCCAGGCATCCCGGGCTGCCCTTTGACATTATTTAGCGTAGGCGCTGTTTCCGCGCATGCGCTTGTCCTTGGTAGCAGCCAAGCTTCCCTCCTCCCCGGCCCTCTCCGCCGCAAGCCTCCCCCGCGTGGGCTGATGACGCAGAACCTAGAGCCCGTGTCGATCACGAGATCTATATTTAGCTGCGAATTTGCTTACTGAAATAATAAATGCCCTTTTAAAGCTACCGGACTTTGTGTCGACAGATTATCTCCTCCTCAATGTTAACGAAGAATTTAATTTATTTAGACTATTGGAAACTTATGAAGTTTTGGATTAATTAATCATTTATATGAGTGAGATCTGGGAGACGTGTAGCCAAAATGAAAATCTTTTCAGAATTAATTACTATTTCCTTTCAATCTGAGCTCTAACATTTAAGTAGACAATGGTTATAAGACCTAACTATAAGAACTTAAAATTATTTTAAGTTCTTATAGTCTTAAGGTTGTCTGGTAGATAACGCTGTCAGCGATAAGACCGCCATTGTACCCATAGGTTAAAGTTTCTGTATTTTTTTTAATATTTTGGTACACCATGTATTCTATTGATTTCTTCAGCTATTATTTCATCGGGAATAATTATCTAATCATTCAAGAGATACTTGGAAATCAAAACACCATCATCAATAACAACTTTGCCTAACTTTGTTTTTACAATAGCGTGTGACCCTGGTCAGTTCCTTCTCACATTATAAGAAATATGATAAGGAGAGACTGACCTGTATCATCATAATTTTTTTGTTTACTAAGTCAAACTAGTATTAATTAAGCTGTATGCGCTACTGGGTGTAAAGTTCCGCAAAATTCTATTGAAGAAAAGTGAGGATGGTACGAGCACACGGATGTTGTCTGGTCTTGGCCACTGGTCGATAATTTGATGGGACCCAAGAACAAAATCGTATTTGGCATCATATATAAATTATCGATTTACAATATGAGATTTTAAATTTCTGAGAATAAGGAACAAAATACGTCAATTTTAGATAAGATTTTTTTTGGTAGCCGTCATTATATTACATGCTAAATATTAGCTGGCTGGTATATGTTCTAATCGCGCTGAGAACTCTATTACTGCAGTAGGTTAGTTCATATGCGCTGAGGTGTATCCACAAAAATACCGTCTGTGTAAAAACTCCATAGGCCTTTCATATTTAGTCATTATAATAATGACTCATGGCTTTATAAATTGCTTATTATTTTTATTTATTATTGCAACTAACATTTTAACAATATTAAAATGTGAACTTTGGCATGAACTATTATAATACACAGCTTACACCATGTTATGAACATGATAAATTATACAAAAATGATAAACAAAAAAAAAACAAAAAAAAAATTAGAAAAAAAATTATAGCAGTACCAAAGAAGCTGGACACGTGTAAATAATAAAATATCGTTATCTCTATAAGCTAGCGTCACCACACTATTTCGTGGGTAACAAATAAAAAAATATAGTTAATGTAGCTTCAACGTCACAATATGACTCAGCGCATGTTTTCTACAGATTACCTCAAGGACTTCTAACATGACTGTTTTACTACAACCATGGTCATGGTTTGTTGAAAACCAATAATAGTGGTATAGCTATACCGTATTTATAAACTATTATAAATGCGATAAATAACTGCTTGTCTATTTTTTTGTTGCATTTTCAAGCCTCAGGCATATTTGAATAATTTGGAATTATAATTTTGATTTTAGAAGTTATTATTATGTTAAACATCATTATTATTCCGATTATTCGTAACAATTTTCATATTTTAATTATTAATAATGTGTGTAATATTATATTTAAAAATAGTATCTCCCGGAACGGGTTTCAAAAGCTTCTAGAAAAGGAACCCCCTAACTCTACGAGCCGTGTTCAGGAGTGCCGCTTTCCGAACCAATTTTTTGTTACTAATAACTTATTGTAATTAATGGCCCAACTTTCCCATTGCTGGGCAAAAGTCTACCTCGAATCCATCCAATGATCACGATTTTTGCTAATCATATTAATCATGCGGCTGACATGTCCTGTCCAGCTCCATTTAAGTTGGCGTTTTTGGGTCATACATACTGTAGGAAAAATCTATATGCTAGAATACCGTTGGGATAATTTTCGACTTCTACACTGCCAAAGCCTCCAGCAGAATTCATTCTAATATAATAATAATAATAATAAAAGTTTATTGACATAAAAGTTTTACATAAATATGAATCCCCTGGTCCATAAACTAGTGTTAACTGTATCATAGGGACCAGTGTCTTCGCCAGTTTTCATAAGTACAGTATTATGTCAAAAACTAAGGTTATAAAACAAAATAAATCCTTAAGTCATTCATTTACAATTAAACATTTTGTGGAGTGTGTGTATGTTTTGAATTGTGGGTAAATACTTATTTGCCTGAAATTAAGTTTTCGATTTCGTCATAATTTAACTGTTGTAGCCAAAGAGTCAATTTGGTTTTAAATTTATGGACAGTATATGTTTTACATTCTTTATTTCTACCTTTCTGTTTAATATGGTAACGATACATCTGCGTTATTACACCTCATTAGCTAGTTTTAAGCAAACACGACGTGGTAACATATAATTGTAGGCCAGTCTTACACACTGTCAGTTGTTAAAAGACAAACGCAGACTTCCTGCAAGGTGACTTGTATTAGCAATGGTATAGTAATTTAAAACAATTTGTTCTAAAACTGATCTTTGTAAATGTTTTGGCCTCGTTATTGTACGTTTGATGGCGAGGTTCTGTTGTTTCGTCCTATCTATGCGGTTAGCCACAGCCCTGCGAATTTCTAGTGATGTAACTCCGGGTAGTGGATACGATACCTGACAGCAATCGTACCAATCCAGTGACGTTAGTTTAAGGTGGGCCTTCCTCAACGTTTCACTCTCCTGTCGTTAACGTCGTGCATGCTTTAAAAAGTTTTTGCTTCATTAACGCAATCCAAAGTAATGTTTTGTGCAAAAATAATGAAAAAAGAGAAAAAAGACACATAGCACCTCCACCACATCCCACATCCCACCTCTCAAATTTTACTAGTGATGTAGTGTAGTGTAGGTGAAACATTTAGTATTATATATATACTTACCTATAATATAGGTATATAGATTACATTTCAGTCAGTAATTTTGAACGATGTGAACTTGACCACGAATTTTGTTGAGATGATGTAATTTTCATACATTTGATAAGTTTTCTACTAGCGTTAACAACTGTAGATTATCAACATGGCTAGGGGGACTGTACTGTGAGGAGGAACTGGGGTGGATCGAATGACGCATTTGTCCCACCCGTACGCAAAATACGCTCTTTAGACGTGGGGTTGCGGATACCAGCCCGATATGCTATACTACTACTGTGTGATTTTGATATCAAATCAAAATACCTATAGAATGAATTAAATATTGACAGAATCATCGGTCAATATTCCTTCTGCGAAAAGTAATTATTGTGTTAATTTGCCCTTGACTGTTCATCGTTGCAGCTGCTAAGATTTTTATGAGCTCCCATGAAGTGGGTGCGAGGCATGTGGTAAATAATAAAGACGCTAGTCGTTAGAGTTATTTAATACTAAAAATATCTCAAATTATCAGTTTCATTGTATCAAATAATGAACCTCCTTCTTGCGTCGTTTATCCTAAATGCTAAGGGTCGCGACCTCGATGAATAACTTTTTGATGGACTTTATTTCGCCATGTTGCCCTATCTTCGGCGATGAGGATGGCGTCGCAGACTGTGGTCTCCAATGTACTACGGATTTGTTCTAACCAACATAATATGGGACTCCTGGACTCTGCATAAGCACGCACGGGAGTAATCGTAATCGTAAAATTCTTGAATCGATTCAGTTATAGGTACTTTATGGGTTAGTATTGTACGGGAGCGGTTGGGCGGCACTTGGGGAAGGCATATATCCAACAGTAGACGTTTATTGCCTGTGATCTTGACTATTCTGAATTTTAACCTTTTGAATACCGTAATTACAGACATAATAGAAAGACAATAGGTGTCCGATCGACGTTCACTTGGGGCTCAAGAGTTTAATGTCTTAATTTTAATTCAAGTGACAAAATTATTCATAATACCAAGAACTTGCATGTTTGTGTAAAAATTGATCATCGTGATCGGGGATTCACTTTTTATGTTTGTCAAATAGTGTTTAGACAAAGCTCTAGCATTGCAGGAAACGGATGTTATTGACATATGCATAGATAGGTACTATAGGACATTCTATAGAAAACGGAAGTCAAGCGATCATTCCTAGAACGGGAGACTATAATTTTAATGAGTTAGGCTAAATAAATGTTGTTTGTTTCGCTATCTCCGTTTTATTTTTATAAATGATAAATTATATTTATTATGCAATTCAATATATATAAATGCTACTAGCGTTCTGTGCACTTTTCCCATTGATATTGATTTGGATGAATTTTTTGATACCCAATAAGTTGCCTTCTTTGTTTTTAATAATAATCTGTATAGATTTAGACGTCAATTTAAAGTAGACGAGACCGGTGTTTCCTAGTTTCCGTTTTTTTTCCGCCGACTTTTTTAAAGTCCATTTAACAAACTTGTACCTAATTGTCAAATAATATGAAAACCATGCAGATTAGTTAGGAAAGTACCACCCAGATTTGAGCGGACTGACTGGGTGTCAGTGATCAATGATACTTATTTTACAAACAAGTTTTTTTTAAAAAACACATACGTTACACGTAAATTTTCTCGTCAGTTTAAACTAGATGAGGCCGGTGTTTTCTAGCTAACTAGGCCCCAAGAAGAAACACCACAACAAACTGAGGAATCTAAGTCTCTTATAAAGTCCATACGAGTACTAGGAATGTTACGGAGGTAGTTTTATCGGAACCGAAGCCGAAACCGAAGATTTAAAATTTTTTTGAACGGAACCGAAATCGAAATCAGAACCGGAACCGAAACCGAAACCGGATCTGGAGGTGAGTGTTGAAGACAAATGAGAACCTATGCTAAGGCCGGGTCACATACACACAAATTCACTGATTTGTGACTGTAACGCACAAATAAAAACCCGGTGAGCTGGTATAATCTCCGCTATAACCTCCGCTTCACATCAATCGGAACGGAACCAAAACCGAAAGTGTAAAATCAACAGAAAATTTCGGTATATCGGAACCAAAGCTGGAACTCCGTAACATTTCTAGTTCATACAGCAAACATGTAATGGTCAAATCATATGAAAACAAATCATCACTATCATATAAAAGCAAATTAATGTCAGAAATGGTCTCACTGATTTGAGTGGGCTTGTCCAATGTACAGTCAGTGCAAGTATTTGTCAGTATTCATGTAGCACACACTTAGGACCAAGGATATTTAGGTAAAGCGCATAAATTACACAAACTGCCAGACAAACCTTGAAATTACATTCCATAAAGAACTAATAAAATATTCTGCGGGACATTCCCGTGTCTCTTTATTACACAATTAAATATTTATGTCCCATGATTAACTCACCCATCGGCATTTTATATCACACAATGGTTTATTTGAGTTTTTGTCATAGATCATGTTCCGCAAAGATGAATTTTTTGCAAAGAAGGTGCACGCTTTACAATCGATCACTCAAAAATATATTATTTTTTAATACAAAAAGGCCCAAAAGTTATAAGACAATCTATTATTATTACTTAGTATAAAAAAGTTGTTTTCCGCGCATATCCATTTATCCGTCAACTCCTTCAGAAGGTGGTGTGTTTTAGTCAATAAGAGTCTGACACTGTTTTCCGCGCCGCCCAAGAGCGGGATTCGTCATTGGATGATTTTTGCCCACCATAAAAAAGCCTAAACCTGAAGACACGGGCATTCAGCCGCAGCCGGTTAGACTGAAAGCCGACCCCAAACTTGTTGGAAAAAGACTATGAAGATGATGATGATTCATTTATCTGCACCGTTGATAGTCATAAATTATAGATTATTAATTAGTGTTTATCATTTTAATAACATTATTGGAGCAATATTTAATATCTTTAATGAATTTAACCTACGCTCCATGTAGCGTCTAGTGATCGACGTAATTTTTTAACATAATTAATATTTTTTTTATTATTCGATAGCATTTTTATCACTGGAAAATAAAAATGAGCTTTATAAGGCTGTTTTTATAACGTTGTTTTCTTTCATTTTCAGGTGAAGACAGACTTTGGCGATCTACAGGCTGATACAGGCTGTTGAAAAACGAACGTGGTGAAAAGTTCAGGTAAGCTTTTATTTATTTCAGTATGTTTATATTCAAAGAGAAAATTCGAAACAAAATACATGACGTAAATACTCGTAAGTAGGTTTATTCCAATAGTAAAAAATATTTAATTGTAGGGTTAAATAGGTAAGTCGTAAAGAAAAGGTAACATTTTAGGAAGTTACGAGAGAAAAAAAAAATAAAAGACACCTCTAAAAAACAAAGCATTTATTTATACTAAACCATATACAGAAACTTTTGAATTGTCAAGGTCGGTCAGTAACATAGAAGAAAAAATTAAGCTAAATATTTGCACGTTCAAAAGCATAGATCTCTATGGAGATGAATGTTGAATGAACGTGCAAGAAAAACCAAGGAAATAACGTCTGGTTAACTTTTATCTCTTTTCATATAAAAAAAATAAAATAAAGGATACAAGTAAGTAGATATACAACCTGCAATTAACTCGAATATGCACCCAACCAGAAGATTAAAATTAAAATCTCTGCATTCAACTAAAAAGGCGATGGCAAAAAAGTTTTTCAACTATACATAAAAATCTTATTCTTTTAAAAAAGTAGTTATTGTACACCACATATTAGTGAAATTTTGTCCATTGCCAAGGGACTCGTAGCACCCTGACACGGGCCGGTTAGGTTAAAAAGAGATGGCGGGGTCTAGGAAGCGAGTAAAGCGAGACAACGTATACCACCATCTGTTATTAGAAGAGCTTATTTTAATACACAATTATATATTTGTATACATGATGCACAACAAGTTCTATAAATTATAGAACAACAAGCATTCCTTCTTCAGCAAACCACTCAAGTTATTCATTTATAAGCAATAAGTATATGCATAAAGTGTTGTTATATTATAATAGAACAGTGTTTAAACCTGTTGATTATACAACACCTACAGATTAGATGCGGAGTACAACAGTGAGTCAGTGTAACACGCGATATAACATATAGATAACTATATATGTGACATATACATAGTACATACACTACACATATATGATATATGTATTGTGTATGTAGATATAACGAGCTATATATCAAAGGTGATCTTATTTACATACAAGCTTAACCCATGGTTTCACTCCCGTACCCTTTTTCAAAGTAACCGAGAACTTTCAATTAAAAAAAAAATTGTTTATTGGTTCAATGATTATTAATATTGGAATTTTCTAATCAGATCAGGGGTCTTACCATAACCTGTTAAAAAGTAAGGAATGCGAGCGAGAATGAGAGATGGAGCTATACATCCTGTATACCTAGCTCTATCTCTAACAATTCAATTCAGGTCATAAAATTAATCGCTTTAAGAGCTAGTGGTAAAGCCTCAGTAGGTACTTCCTAAGATTAAATCCAACAAACAAACAGACAGTTTTATCTCGCCATAACAATGTGAGTGCTACAGTATTTTTTTATTATTCTAAGGCTCACGCTTGTCCACTACCTCAGCTGATGGTAAGCGATGATGTGGTCAACGATAGAGTACGCTTGCCTAGAAGTAACCTATTCATTCTTGACTAAAATTTTCCTAGTTTGCAGTAACTAATTATGGAAAAATATTCTACTATTTAGCTTTATGCACAACTAGCTTTTGCCCGCGGCTTCGCCCGCGTGATATTGGCGTTGGGGTTGGGGTTTCCAAGATAAAAAGTAGCCTATGTTCTATTCCGGAGTGTATCCTATGCCTGGCCAAATTTCATCCAGATCCGTCAAGCTGTATTGGCGTGATTGAGTAATAAACATCCAAACATCGTAAGTTTCGCATTTATAATATGAGTAAGATGAATGTGTTCCCAAAACGTTTCGTATTTAAGGGTGGGATATCCAACATGTACTGGTGAAGCATCGCTGTAGGTACGTCTGGTAGTCCGATGATGAACGGGTGAGTAAAGTTATGCAATTCCGACGCATGGGTACCTACTTCCCAAAACTTCTACCCGTATTCAGGCAAATATTTCCCAAAACTCTCTATTTCCCTCTCCTAGAGGAACATTATAAGACTGATGCTAACGATAGAAAACTAACAACGTAGTCTAGCAACTCGGGATCGATGCTCAAGACTTTGATATATTGAGTAATTCTATTTCATCCATTCCTAATTCTGTGTACCAGATCTAAGGGATTTTTCGAAAGAGCTCCCAAGCCCTGAGGGCTTAAAGGGTACGGTGCTCATACAATTTTCGAAACCGCGATCCCTAGACTAGATAACTATGTAGGTACAGGCGATATCTTTTTTATTTATAAAGAGTACTTTAAAGACACCAAGCAGTCATATTGTGAGTAAGAATCAGATATTATGGCGCAACCAGGATGAGTCGTGCGGTTTAGGTCCGTTTAGGAGTATGTAGTGATATACTTGTATATAGTAGATACATTCGTAGTCTTTGGTAATGGGCATTTAAAACAATACAGCATACTTCACGATCCATGGATTGAACGAAAGAGAACCACGCCAAGAAGGAATAGGAGTGGGGTTAAGGCTTTTTTTGGTAGGTAAAAATCATCCAATGACGAATCCCGTCCTTGGGTGGTGCGGGAAACAGTGTCAGACTCTTACTGACTAAACAACCGACCCCGTTCCTACTTTGTCATACATACTAGGGCCAGAGCCTTACTTTCAGATACGAACCCATTTCGTCATTTACTATAAAACTTAGTTCAACTAAACCGAGCTCTGAGTAATCTAGTTTAAAGACCAGTGCCCAAAACATGGGCGTTTAACTGAGTTTAGCGTGAACTATAAAAGTCTGACACGCCCTCCCGCCCCGCTCAAGAGCGGGAGAAGCCATTGGATAATATCCCACCTAAAAAAAAACTTCATGACTTATAGTTTTTTATTACAAACGTTGATAAGAACTACTTTTATAGCGACTACTTCGGATATTCCCGGTCAACAAAATTACGTATCTATGGGCAGTAATTTTACTAAGTAAACACCACTTTTGTAAACAGAGATATCTTGGGTTATTTTCAGGAATTCAAGTACAAAACAATTATATTGATAAAATACATAAACACAAACACAAACTAAAACGATCACAATGTATTTGCTATCTATATTTTTATTGGCCTCACGTACATACTTTGTCAAATTATATTCTCTTTATATTTATGACAGAGCTTCCCCCGTTTTTTTTTATGATGGGAAAAATCATCGAATGACGAATCCGGCTCTTGGGCGGAGCGGGAGACAGTGTCAGACTTCTACTGACTAAACCGACCCACCTTTCCTTCCTGCCTTAGTTCCAGGGCCCTGGTGTTCCGTTTTCGCACCACCCACGACTTTGGCTGGGTGATTCTTTGAAATCGAGATTGACATTCATCTGGCCTAGTTTTTTTTCTAAAAACAAAGTGTTAATTGTAAATACCACATAAATTAAACTAACAATAAATACGAAATATTATTTTTATCTAATTTTTATCTCAACCTATATTATCTAAGAGTTATCGTAAAAAACGTCACGGAAATCGATCTATTCGTTACGGTGTTAAGTCGATACCAGCGCGTAGTGTTCCACGCGCGTTTAGAAGAGATGTCATTCCTTTGGGTGGGCATTTAAAACAATGCATCATACTTCATGATCCATGGGTAATACGAAAGAGAACAACGTAATGAAGGAATTGGAGTCTGTCTTAGTCAATAAAAACCCAGCAGTTCATTGCCCGTCTCAAAAAAAATTCAGCCTGCTAATGCCATAGGGGAAATGTGAAAGAGATACTCGCTGTCCTAGAAAGCAAAAACTGAAGGAACATATGTAGGTATAGTTTTAGTCCATCGCTCCACCCTTAACCTAGAGAAGTCATTACATAATTTCGCAACTAAAAAAAAGAAAACAAAAATCGGAGTTTAGTTGACACAGACAAAGGTTTCGGATTTATTACTCCTTCGTTTAATAAGCGGACCACCAGGGGCTGTTCCACCCCTTCCGATTAGATTCATTAAGGATATCAGAGACCAGTGACTGATACAAATTGAACATAACATATTGTCGTAGGTATAGCCTTGAAAAAATTAAACTATAGGTATAGATCAGTGATTATGAGTTATGTTTTTGTTAGAACTATATATATTATACCAAATACCTAATTTAATTAAGGAAGGGGAACCACAACGATTGCATCACTGCTTACCATCAGGTGAGATCGCAGTCAAGCACTAGTTTATTGCAATTACAAAAAAAAACATTCCTAAAAAAAAAAATGTCGCTATAATGTCTTAACCAAAGAGGTCAAAATATAAATAAAAATGAAATACTGTTCCTTAATACGTGGTAACATATAGACTGTTATGAATATTCTTTTTCTCGGAAAAATATTAGTAAGGTTCTTAGGGGAAGAAAAGAGCCAACCACCAGTAACAACTAGTGTAAATAAATGAATTGATGATTTCAAGAATGACAATGTTATCTTTTGCGAAAGTAGGATTTGTTAACATTTTTAAATGTGGTTGAAAAATCAGTACGTTATACACATTGGCACAATATGGCACGGGTATGATGGGTATTATCTTTTGAAAAGAAAAACATTCTGAAAAACTGAAACATTTATTACAAGTTTTTCTTTTTTGTCAATGTGAGCAGAATAAACACTATCAGGATAGTATTTACACAATTACGCTATTAGTATTCTGTTATTTTTCTTTATGTTTTGACCTCTCAACCTGCGTTGATGACTAATTGCTCCAGCCTTCGTACCGCCTTAAAGTTGTTTTACTCGCATTATATTTCAAGACCAAAATTCGCCAAATCAGGATTCTCAGCTGTTCTCGAGTTTTAGCGAGACTAACGAACAGGTAATCATTTTATATCATAAGAAAATGCATTAATGCCCTGTATTATCCCATCCATAACACAAACTATAGGTAAAAACACTAGAATGCAGTTTTAAAAGCAATATTATGTACAACCCATTCACGGGTTAAAACTTCGCCTTATCTATCTTATAATATGATAATATTTACACCCACACGTGTAGTGTCCATAATATAATAGATATGAGCTATGTATAGTATGATATATGCAATATTGTACTTGGTATAAGGTGATAATATAGACTGCGCATGCGCGAAATAAACCGTCGGTGAAGTGCCACCACGGTGAATAAGAACTTCAGGACTTTTATAACATTCCACGATAAGATCTATAAGGTCATCTTCTATTTTAGTTTCACTCAATAATGCTTTAATTCATTTGTTTGTTACCAAACTCAATGAGTCATCGAGAATTTGGGTTTTTATCCATGCAATATAATTTCGATATTTAATGTACAGAGCGCTGTCAATAAAAAGTCGATGTAGTTATTGCTAAGTAATCAATTTAATAACCATTACTAATATCGACTTCCTGCGTATAACGACTCGGTCTCACATTAAATATCCGTAAATAAATATACCAAACACCTTCATGATTAACCTAATTTAATAGGGGCCGGGTGAAACACGTTTTAAGGTTGTATTAATTTAAAGAGTCTAGTTACATGTATGAATCACAGCCAGTTTGACGGTATACCTAAACAAACACATATGTATTTATAACGTCCAAACCGGATGACAAAACTTGATATGATCGCAAAAAAACAATCGAACACAAAAAGTTTAAGGGTTCTGTAAGCCGTAATATTATTGGTCTGTGGTCTGTGAACTAAGATGGAGAAAATTATTGTGAAAATTAAATATCTATTTCAAATTATTACAAAATCTACTGGAGGAAATTTTAATACTGGAGAAAAATAAACAATGGTTAAAATAATAAATGTATTAGAATTAAATTCTGTTCCTATGATAGTAACTAAATTCAATAATTTATTTACCATCATAGGATGTGTATTGTCTATCCCAACGATAGTAAAATTTGGTCAAGTTCACGGTTTTCGAGGAGGATGCGTCCAAACGCGAATATACTTACAAAAGTGTGCAACAAGTGCACTTGTGTGTTGTGTGTGTGCGTTCCAAGGTCAAGGTCGGCACGTGGCGGGTATGGCGTGCCCGGAGAGGAGGCGAGGGTCGGAGGGACCCCTCCGAGCGACGCGACGCCGGCTTCCCCAGCAAATTATTAGTCACACTCAAGTTACCCTTTCATAGCCCGGTGAAATATTCTGCGGGTGAGAATTATTTTCAAGGGCTGGGTCGAAGAAATGTTCTGTTAGAGTCGTGTCGTCTCCATCGATCTTTCTTACAGTATTATTTTGGTTAGTTGGATAAAAAATGATTCGTACGTGCTCAAAATAATGGTGAAAATTATATCATAACCAACATTATATAGGTACCAGTTTTATAAGAACTTATTTAATTTCGGTAACTGATTTCTTTGTCAAAGAAAATTGCTAGTTTTGTAGAGATGAATCTTATTAATTTATAAAATTCTAAGTTATGCATAGATTATATTAATAAGATTAAAATTTAAAAATTCTTCAAAATTTATTAGGTGTTGCAGAAGTTAATTTTGCGTTATAATTTATTAACAGTTGCGTGCTGAAAAACTATCATGATTCGCATACCAACACGTCTACATTTTATGTAAATATAAGTTTAGGTAAAAAAATACCAAGCAATAGAGACTTAGATATAGTGTCTATACAATTATATAAACATGAATAATTATGATTTTGAAAAGACATGAGCAATACCTCAACATAGTCGTAAAAACATTTTCAGTATTGCTTCTCTCTGCGTACAACCCCATCTATAAACTGTTTCGGGAACTAATTTGAGTTCATGTCCCTAAAAACTCAATGCTAAAATTCAGATGTGTCTTTATTTTCTATTGAAACAATGCTTTAATCATTAAAATATTGGTCATAAAATAAATGACAACTTCATCGATGCCAAACACTGTACAATTATATTAAGTATAAAAACTGTCCCTAATTTTTCCTGAAATATATCTTCATAGGTAACTATTATTATGTAGAATCGTAAGTCTAATTATTAATTTTATCTCAAGAATTAATTCTAAACATTATCACTGCCATCTATGTTCAACGTGCGGAACTAACGCTAGTTCCGTCCTTAGGAGTGGTGCACACCAACAAACCGGTTGACTCACTTGACAAAGCTTGGCTTCCTGCGTTCAAACACAGATGGCGTTGTATCGTGTTTTACTGAAATTCACTTTAGGGTTGCTGAGAAAATTGAAGATTGAAGAAACCTTTGGAATTGAAATGAATCGTGAAGGGATGGAACATGAAATGAGGTGAAATTGCAGAAAATTTTTGAGCAACGGGCTATCGAACGACCGGGTGCCACGCTGTGCTCTCTCGGGAATTAGTGCGGAGTGAACACAGCTGGTGGTATCTCAGTTGTTCCCTAGTTCTCCCACTCTTCGGTCGACGAGAGAAAATATGAAGAGAAAACCTGACGAAGCAGAGGAAACCTAGCTGCGAAAAATACATAGAAATCTGGAGGATGAACAATTTATGAACTATTTTTCTATATTTTCTAAATGAATTGTTATATTATAGTGATTTTAAATTTGTGATAATATGCTGACAAAATGCAGTTGTTTAAAATAATAATCAAATAATTATAAACCAAAATATAAGTAATATAATTAAAATTACCATAAAATAAAACCAGTAGTTTAATATTAGAAATAACAATGGTCCGAACATGTAACATCTATTATCGAAACAGAAACACTAAAATTAACCCAATGTCTGTGTGCTTGTTAAAATGTCATTAATATCTATTTTAGTAGGAAGTGTTCCAGCTTTGAACGCACCTGACAATTTATAGGTACCTACAGTAGATAGTGCGTAACCTAAATATTCGGGTCTGGTTATTTTTAAACTGTCAAAAGTGGACACATGTGGCAATGTGGTGACTATACCTTGCAGTCGCTATGCGGTTACACAAATACATTATACATACTTACAGGTGGATTTTTAGGTTTAGTTTATAAAACTTTATAAAGTATTCCCATATATTTTGCAAAAAGAAATAACTTATTTAAGTCCTAAATAAAATTCACAAAGAACATAGTTTACATTGACATTTAACAATGTTTTTTTTGTTTTTTCTTGTCCTATAACTTCAACCCGTAAAAATTTTTCTTCGTCCGCAAACAATTTTTTTGATTAAAAATATGGAAAAAATCATCCTTCTAGTGGAAGAACTTTTAACATTGGTCTAATAGTTTTTATAATTTTATTCATCACAATTAAACTATAAAAAATCAAAACATTTATTTACAAATCTTTATATAAGTTATAAATTTTTTTCTTAATCTGTCAAACTTAGGTATATTATCCACCTTGTATAAGTAGATTTTTTTTTAATAATTTGGTATTAAACCACAATATTAGCGGTAATGTTGACGAAGTTTAACAGATGTGCGTACGCGCAGATCGTCGGTGTGACGGCGTGACGTTACGATACGTGTCTCTATAGCGTGAGGGAAAGTTGTCTGATAAAATGTTCGACGATTCCGTCTTCGAATGTTTTTGTACAAATTACACCTACTCGATGTTCACTATTAATTGTTGTTTTAGTGCTGTGTTATTGAGGTAGTTATTCGTAATTGTTTTAATTGTATAATTACTTTTGTAATAACGGAAAATGAAAATGTTGCTGAATGTGAGCGTTTTGTACTAACATACCTAGTAAGTATTCGTGTCTGCACCTAATTGTTTTCATCGAATTTCACAACTACCTATCAACTGTCAAAAAATGTACATTAGTGGTTTACTTTAGAAATAGCCTCTGCATTTACATAAATCAATTAAATAGTTAATTTAGTCACAATTTTATCATGTATGTTTTTTGAAAATTTGAAAGCTGTCCAAAGGCTAAATTATTCACTTACTTAACAGCGACTAAAACTTAAAATGACAACTGAAATGTTTAATTTAAGTAGGTACCTGCAAGATCACTTATGCTCACGCCATCTACACGGCGATTCATGTGCCTTTCTCGTTACATAAACGAGTTTAAGCTTCGGCTTCACTCGCGGGTCACTGGCTCTTTACGAAAACGTCGACTTTTATTAATGACTTCACATGACGTGAAACTTCTTTCAAGGGACCTGTTTATTTTTTATGAAATTGTATGGTTTGCACTTTACTTTTGTATTCATGTTTCGACATATGTGTAAAGTAAAAAAAAATTATTTACTTATATCGAATTTACATACAGGCAGCTTTCATTGTCATCCTCAAGGAGTTGTCAGCAAACTATGGGGGCCCTACAGGGTCGAAGCCTCTTGGGCCAAGGGTTAATGCGAAAGCGTAACACCAGGGCTCTGGAAATAAGGCGAGGAAGGAATGGGGTAGGTTTTTTAGTCAATAAGAGTCCGATACTGTTTCTCACTCCGCCCAAGGGCGGGATTAATCATTCGATGATTTTTAGTTACTATTAATAAAAAATCGTCATCACTATGATCATCTACTACACTACTACAACAACCTCCCACTGCTGGGCTCGGGTCTCTCCTCAATAAGGAGGATATAGCCTACTGGCTACTGATTCCACATTGGCTAGTCGGGTTGATACAACAGTGGTGTCATATTGTATTCTTACTCTGTTAAAAAAAAAAGAGTAACCATGGAGTTTCTTGCCGGTTCTTCTCCATAGGAAACGACCAATTTGGAACCGTGCACTAGCTTCTGACGTTTTATAAGTGCCCATGTAGGCCTATATGAAATAAAAACCTTTTTAATTTTGATTTTGTTACCACACGGAATCACCACCCTAGCCGAAAAGTGTTCATTATTGGACGCCGGCCTCCCAAATGTCGCCAGAACAGTTAGTAGTGTCAAGTTCTATGCATCTCCTAGGTAGCCATCGGATTCCCGCAACTCTCACCCGGTTTTCGGTCCACCACCTTCCAACACTGTGGCTTCCGGTACGCGGACGATACTCCAAAACCCTTTGGCCCCATCGTCCACCCTTGTATGTGGCTGACTTACCAATTTAGACGGCAGTGTAAATTTAGAAGCGAATAATGCTATTAAAAAGAAATGTTTAACTTTCAACTTAAAGGACCCTTACTACTTAATTTACACCTACATTAAAAAAACACATTTAATAAGTTTTTAATATTTGTAAGTTCTCAGAAGTTAAAAACCGCAATACACATGTCAGTACTTTACACAATAGGATGCAAGTATCTTGCATGCTATAATGACATCACCAATCAGAACGGCATATTGAGATGCAAGATAGATACATTCTTGCATACCTTTTAGTTATAGGTACGATAGGTAGGATGGCCGCTGGGGCCGAAAGGTTCTGGAGTGGCGACCGCGTACCGGAAGACGTAGCGTTGGAAGGCCTCCCACAAGGTGGACCGATGACCTGGTCAGGGTTGCTGGAAGCCGATGGATGCAAGACGCACAGGACCGGTCTTTGTGGCGGCGCTTGGAGGAGGCCTATGTCCAGCAGTGGACGTCTTTCGGCTGAAATGATGTTGTTTGATAGGTACGTATAGTAGGTACCGCTTCTAAGTTGTCAGTGTTGTATGTCGTAAAAATTCGTAGATTTTTGTTGTATTCATTGTGTTGTGTATGTTGCATGTATAGATTTATTGTTGTGTTTATATTGTAGTTACCTCTATGTATGTAAAAACCTACTAACTGTTTGTTGGTATAGTGATATTGTGTGTGAATCTCTTCATGAAACTGCTATTAATCACAGTAAAATTAATATTAGTTTACCTATCCCCGGCCTCATCTAGCTTCAATGGACAAAAAAAAATTACGAGTAAAAGAGTTAGTAAAAACCTATTTACAAAATAAAAATAATTTATATTTAAAATATGTTACTAATTTTAAGTTATCTTTTCAATCGGTAATATCATAAAAATGCTTTAATTTATTATTAAAAAAAAAGAAATATCGACAAACATTTTGAAAGTAAAATGTGCTATAGTTATAACTCATTATAATTTATTCATTGTCAGTGTAGCACTGAACGATATTTCATTGTTTTTTCTGAAAACGTCAACATACACTAGATTGTCTACGCTGTGTGTCGGTATTGCCAGCCATAAATATAATGAATGACTTCGGTTATATTTTACGGTACATCGAGCACGTTATTAAAACAAATATGAAGAAAAAGTGTTGTCGTTAGTACACAAGTTATTGGCGGAAACAAAGTTAATAGACAAGGAAAACTGATTTAAGGCCTGGTTTTATGCATTTTAAACTTTTTTGAACCTCTAAAAATCCATAAATATAAAGAGAAAACCATGAAAAATTATTTTATTAAAATTGTATCTGTATGACCAAAAGCTTTCAAACAGTTACGACAACCATTTTCGCAGAATTTAACAGTCGAAACGCATAGAATGGTTGTTGCATCTTTGTCGCATTTTGTAATCATCGGAGCTATTATTTATATTTATTACGTCACTTTATATTTCGCTCGAAATCCTTCTCCACAAAAATATTATACTTAAGCGCTATCGCAAAAAGAAATGTTAATAACAAATGCAGAAAAATCACTTACCTACATCGACGATCGAATACTTGTTTTCATTTCGGTTTCTAAATTAAAAAAAAAACTGAAGAAAAGATCTCAAAAACGTATAAGTACTTAGTCATATAAAAATCTGTGCGAGTTCCAGCAGCAAAAAGTCTAGCATCCCTTGTCTTCATAATAAAAGTACAAACAAAACCAAGTCCCGGGGAAGGCCGCTCCATATAGGTCTACTCGATTGGCCTGCCGAAGGCTGCAACCTCAATCTGCTGACCCAATAACTCGAGGTCTTCGCGATTCTGCCTTTTTTTATAGACTAGTGCTTGACTGCAATCCCGCCAACTGGGCCCAAGGATTTGGTTCTAAATGGTAGACTCTGGACCTGGTTGTTAAGGCAATGTAGGAACAGACTGGGTAGTTTAGTCAGTAAGAGTCTAACACTGGCCCATTGGCGGAATTCGTCATTGGATGATTTTGATCCACCATAAAAAAAAACCTGATCGTAAGTTGCGATGCACCAATCATGCAATCGTTGATCATGAGACGCACTAGTTTATTAAGAGACTCTAGCCTTGAAAATAGGTACCTAAATTATAATCTGACGTGAAGACCGCAGCAGGCCAACTCTTCCAGTCCTTCGATGTACGCGATATAAAGGACGAGGCAAAGGCTTAGTTCGAAAAGACTTTTTTGCAAACCGGAAAAATTAAAAACATATCTTCGAAACTTGATTCGAGAAAAGAACGGTTTTCATAGGTAAGTTGGTACGGAACTCTTAGTACGCGAGTCCAACTCGCACTTGCCCGGTCTTTTACATTCGGGCCATGGTAACTCTTTAGAATAATTCCACAGCCCATAACGTCTAATAACAAAAAAAAAACACTTTTAAAAATCTAGTTTTTGATATAAGAATACGTAAATGTAAAGATGACTCTTTAAACTGCTTCTGTGTATTCTTATTACGAAACAGGTGAGTTCGGGGTAGTTCGGGGTGACCCCCGAACTCACTCACCAACTCAAGTATGTGAGACGAATAAAAACCCGGCAGTAGGTAGTTCTGGGCAGCAAATGAGTATATGCTTCCATTAGAATTTTCTATTGTAATCTAATATTAAGTTAGATATGAGATACAAACGAAAGCAAAAAAAAAAATATTAAAAGATATGACCCACTATAATTTTGTAGCTTCCTAACCAAAACTAGATCGACTATATAGACTCTACCGAAGGTCGCGACCTTACAGGTCTATTCTACTGACCCATCGAAGGCCCAGTGTTGACCTAATAAATCCGAGGTCCTCGCGTCCTGATTCCACCTGCCCCGACCTGGCCTCACTGCGGCACAGATTCCCTGAAAAGCCTGATCTGACCTGATTTACAAGATTGGCAGATGAAATTCTGCTTATTGTCTGATGTAGGTCAAATCTGTTGCAGGTCATGTACGCGTTAAATGCCACCTAGATACTCTATATACGTTGCCCTACTGTTAGGAAATAAAGCGATGCCTCCAAGGACCATACCATATTCTAGCAAATAAATGTTTTTTTTTTTATTTTGATTGACCACTTATAGGCACACCATCAATTTTTTTTTTCTAAAACTCTTATTATGCATGTGCGAAATTATTTCTTTAAGTAAATGAGTGACTTTTTCTAAAAGAAATTTATTTTTTACACGCATAATTTTATTTGAATAAAAAAAGGACTTAACTTTTAATTTTATCTTTACAAATCGAAGACCACGGAATTAAAACGATCAACATTTAACGGAGTGTTTTGAGTAAAATTGTAGATATTATTACAAAAAATACTTTATTAAAGCTGATTTACATTCAGTAGCCGGTGCCAGCATTACTGGATTGGCACTGGATTCAGAACCGTATTAATGAAAACTAGTTTCAATCTAGTGATGCCGGCGCCACCTACTGTGTCGATATCTTCCTCCTTAGTCGTTCACTCTTGACAAAGTGGTCATGGTTGATAAAATTGCATTTTCGTTAGCTAGTGAGCCTCCCGCGATGCGTCTCTACTTGACACGGTTTACGGCGTCTCTGGACCATGGAGGTTTGTGTTACAGCTCTAATGAGGTCTGTCCAACACGTAGTTGAGCGCCCACGAGACCGCTTCCCCTCTAATTGTCCCTGGACAACAAGTCGCTCCATGGAGTGTTCGTTGCGAACAACGTGACCGAAATATTTGATGTATCGATATAAATCAGCCTTTTTGTGGGTTGGTAGATGTCACATGTCTTCGAATTGGACTGTTTATTTATTTTATTCTTTATTGTACCTACACCGCATTAGCTAAAAGCGGCGAAGACCGAGTACTTGACCTGCAACACAATAAACGCACCTCCTGTTCGCATTGGCGAAGACACAGTCGAGCGCACGGAACAGGTCAGGTACTTGGGATCGGTGCTCCACGAGTCCGGGGACGTCGATTGCGACGTCGAGTCTCGTATCTCGGCGGCCTGGGCGAAATGGCGTTAGGTGGCGGGGGTTATCTGTGACCCCAAAATGCCGGTTAGGCTCAAAGGACAGGTCTATAAGACCATCATTATGCCTGTCCTTTTGTATGGCAGTGAAGCGTGGCCTGTACTTGAGCGGCATAAGCAAAGCCTGCGTGTCACGGAAATGAATATGCTGCGCTGGATGTCTGGAGTCTCGCGGAAAGACCGCATTAAAAACTCCCGCATCCGGGGCAGCCTTTAGGTCCGTGACATAGCGGATAAACTGCAGGAGGGTCGCTTACGTTGGTATGGCCACGTTTTACGAAAACCGGCAGACTACGTGGGTAACAGATGCCTCGCCATGCCGCCTCCGCCGGGACCCGGGAAACGAGGAAGGCCTAAGAGGCGTTGGATCGACGTCGTAAGGGACGATATGCGTGCCAATGGGCTTACGGCAAAGGACGCGAAAGACCGAGCGAAGTGGAGGCTTCTTAGCAAGAAAGCGGACCCCGGGCACCGAGGTGAAAGCCAAGGTTGGCAACCGGGACTAATACCGCTAGGATGATGATGATGACCGCATTAGCTAAAAAAATATAGGACAAACATTATTAAAAATAAATAAACAAAAACAATATTAATAGTTTTTTTTATTACAAAAGCATCTGGTAGCGCGATTTTTAACTGATTAATGATTATATAATTTCGTTTAGTTTCTTTAAAATAAAGGCCTTTTTCGCCTTACAACCTTATGTGTAAAAGGCACCGAAATAGAATTATTTTTCAATTACTTATTAACTATACTCTTAACTTTCAGTTAATAATATTAAGTACTTTTTCATAGCATAAAGGCAATAAATGGCTGATGATGGTTAGCTCAGAATTTGGCTACAGATTCGCGCTATGTTGGAAAAGTACTTGTAGAACATAAGTAATAATGTGAGTCCGTTTTTCCAATGGTCTATGAAATTGCGTCACAGTTAAACTCCAGAATGGAATCGTCTTAATGAATACACTAATTTCCGCTAGCAGTGGCTTCGACCTCGTGGTAGTAGAAGATATTTTCAAGGATACAATTTTTTTTTATTTTGCTATATACTACTACTTGACTGTGATCCCACCTGATGGTAAGCAGCGATGCAACCGTTGATGGTTAGGCGCACCAGTCTATTAAGAGCCTATTCACTCTAGCCTTGAAGACACCTAAATTATAATAGGACGGAAAGACCGCAGCAGGCAAACTGTTACAGACCCATACCTCCGGATTCAAAATTATCCTATGTGCTATTTCAAGACATGGTCTGCCAGTACACCAAACATACAAATCCCTTAACCAATATGAGCGTGCAGCAACTTTCACACTTTTCGCCCCTGTGACGTAGTAACTATTTATTGTGAGTGTGAGTCTAGTCACAGACACAGCACGTGTCTGTGACTAGACTCACACCCACTACGCGAGAGGGAGCATTACTCCCTCTCTACGTATCCTCGACACCACTGTCTTACACATACTCAAATACATCCGCAAATTGATCCTTCCAAATTCTCATGGTTGTCCCTCAGCTCTACCCTTTCTTATTAAATCTTGTTAAAGGGGTTCAAATCTTGAATACCTATCAGCAAAGTAAATCCTGTCTCTCGTATAACCGTGAGAACAGGCTCATTAACACAAACTTTAGATTATTTGAAATGCCAAAGTGATTTTATGTCACCCTTACTTTATTTACCTCGGGCAAAGTAAATATAGCCAGTGTATGAAAACAACCGGTAACTTTGCTTGGTTGAAATATTAATTGACTTTTTTAATAAATTAATTGGCTATTTAAATTTCTTGTCAACTTATTAATCTCTCGTAGTCGTTTTGCATCAAAAGAATTTGATAAAAATATTCTTATTAAATTACACCTATAAATTTAGTTTCATCATCAGCCTTATTAATGTTCCCTCTGCTGGGACACAGTCCTTCTCTCTACGAGAGGGAATGGGCCATAATCCACCACGTGGGCCCCAGTGCGGATTAGTGGATGTCAAATTACTTCGAATTTTTGGCTCTAGGACATGCTGGTTTCCTCACGATGTTTTCCTTCACCGTTTTGAGAGCAGTGGTGATGAAATATATTACACAAAGTAATACGCCTGGCTGGGTTTGAACCCGCGACCTACCACTCGTAAGTCGGGGCCTTTACCACTCGGCCACCACTGCTCATAAAAATCTAGTTTCAATTTGCGAAAAAAATAACATGTAAAAGTGTTTTTATAAACCTTTCAAGATAAATATCATTTATCAACTGAATGTATAGCATTTTTAGTGGCCAAAGCAAAGAGAGAGGATGCTAAGTGTTACTGTAACTAGCCACTTGAGCAATTAACTGCTTTACAAAACTCTATATTTTTTTTATTCAAAAGTTCATTGATGTGTTTTTGATTGATTTATTCTTTAATAGTGCTCAAATATATTTAACGTAAAAAAAAAAACAAAAAAGCAATTTCTACATAGATAGGTGGTCTGATGTACGTGAAATACAATTCAAATAATTAAATTCTTCTTAATATAATGTACAACATAAAAATAAAGAAACACAAAAATAAAAATGTAAATAGGTACTCTTTCTTATTAAGTATGTAATATTTCCAATTACATACTTAATAAGAAAGAGTGCTATTATAACATAAACAAAGAACTTTATTACATAAATTATATTGAACAACATCTGCGCAATATATTTCCCGGGCCCAGCAAAACAGATCAATACAGGTAGCTGAGAGAACCTAGATTTTCTAGGAAATGTTGGCGCAGTCCGCAGGTTCATTTGAAGGACGCAGCGCGGGGTGGCTGGGGGTTGCACTCAACACATCTCCCCAGCTACGCCCCGCGGCCTCGCCCTTCCTGTGAATGTTTGGACCAGGAAACAGGGGTGGTGCGCCCGTTGCATCCCCACTAAATTGCGCCCGACGAGGCCTTGCTTTAGCCAGGCTTGTTTCCGCGAATTTCGAGATTGAATTGCGCTGTTGGATGCTGTGATTATATATCTAGATAGTCCGTCTATATAGATCACTTATTTGAATGTTCTTTGTCCAATAAATAATATAATCATTTACCTACCTATATTGAAACTGAATGAAAGGTGTTCTATACTTTATGTGTATGCTATGACAAGTATGTTTATATTTGTAAAAACGAATTTACACTCTTGAGTTCCAAGCGAACACCGGCGTTCGCACACCAATTGTCATTCTATTACCTATGTCTCTAATTAGAGTATTCAAAAGGTTATTGTACAAGTTTATACAAAAACAAAATAAAATAGAAAAAGACTTACATAAATGTTTCTTTAGTCACCGATTTTTAGCAAGGGCACTAGACACTTGCATAGAATCCTGGCAGTATTTAGCATTGCCATGTTGTTTAGTAATTCTGATTACTGCTCAACACTAAAAATACTCATAAGCAGGTTGATTATTCGAGAAAAACTGCAGTGACGGTGTTTACTACCTGCAAAATATATCATAGCTTTGTATTAGTATCCCGAACTCTATACAAAGCCGGTACTGTGTTTTTAGACTTCAATAAAGAATCCATTGGCCACAAGGGATGCTACTAAGAAAAGATATAGAATAGAATAGAAACAATTTTCCATGACCATGGGCAGATGAAGTGTCAGACTTTGACTAAACACAGTAACTCGTATGAAAAATGCAACGCAGCTCTGACATTAGCCATGATTTCTAAACTCTTAATGAACTAGTGCGCCTCACCATCAACAATTGCATCACTGCTTACCATCAGGCGAAATCGCAGTCTAGCACTTGTTTATATTATTGAAAACATTTTTTTTTTATTATTATAGGTAGAAAATGATCTGAAACATCCTTTGAAAAAAAAATATGTGTGCGCTGCTAATAAATTACAAAAAATAAAATCTTAGAGACTTTCTTCTCTTTAGATCCTAAAACTTATGAAATGCGTTACCGCCAGAACGAAAAACTGTCATTACAGAAGACGTAAGAGCGCATTCCCATTTTCTCTCTAATCATAAATACTTGGACGCTAACGATCAATAGAAGTACAGCGTGGGAGGCTCTTCGCCAAACTGAGGACGAGGGTAGCTGCGGGGGTGCAGTGGGGGTGTCGGGGGTGATGAGTGGGCGCATCCAGGCCTCATCGCGCTCCAGCCTTGGGCGTGGTTGTAGCAGGAATTGTACGTAGGTAGTTCGGTTACGTCATCCGCTACTAATTGCTTGTCTATATATTTTGTTCGGTTAGGTGTAATCATAGATATATTATTGGTAGTATAGCAGTGGATTTATGTACATTTGTATTGTAGTATAGCTTGTTTTTAAGTTTCTTTGTGGCGTATGCGCCGTTCTTGTAGGTAAACAGGTCTTAGCCGCAAATATTGTGTTCTTAAATCGTCAGTAGATATCCGATTTTTTTTTTGCTTTGCAAAGAGGGTACTCCGAAAAATTTGATTTATTATTGGAAACATTTTTAATTTGCTCCACGTTATAATATGAATTACTCCAGTCTTGTGTGTGAGTGCCTCGAAGATACGTCCATAATCGTGTAAACTCACATCATACACAACATACCCACCCTCAGAAGAATTATCCGCAGACATTTTCATACAAATGTATCATACATATGATCCATGCTCCTTTTCACGACGACGAGAAAAAGAAGCACATCTCTAATGCGCCGGGTGAACCAGCCCCAATGTCATTCAGCGCTGCATTATAAACAGGCTGGCCTGCTTGTGTTTAAATAGCTGGTGCAAGCTTTCTACTTTGGAGCTTAACTTGCACAAGGAATTCGAATATCTTATAAGTAGCTTTAGAATACAAATACAGTCGAATTAAAAATGTGTTACTTTACTAGTATTTTGAGTCTTAGTTTTTGTAATTTAAAAACAAAAAAAGACATAAATAATATTAAAATTATCTATATACATAAGAGAGTTAAATATAAACTAAATTAAGCATTTATACTAAACCTAATGAAGTACTTACAAAAACACAAAGTATCATACCCAGTTACCAAATTCTCCTCCACATCGCTGTCATCCTGTAATGGGTCCAGAAGACTGGCAGCTTTGCCACGTTGAATGGCCACGCTAATTTTTTTGAAAAATTACACCTACTTCATGGAAAGGCAGAAAAATAAAAGCTTAAAGGAAAACTGGCCACAACACACCGATTCTCACGCAACACTTAAATGTCGAGACCACAGGCTTTCTTAACAGGTTATTTACGGAGTAAAGTCCATTTTTATGCGCGTTTTATGAAGCCTCTTTGTAAATATAGCAACGCAAATCTATTACGGATAGATCCTTGTAAAGATTTAAACTAGCAACACTCGTTATTTGGTAATTTTTTCGCCGATATCTTCTTCAAATCCCAAATAATACAGGTTAGACATATTCTTCAGGAGTTTTAGAAAATTCAGTACATAAATTGTCATTGTACATACTAAATACATCATAAGAGTATTCACTTGTCTCAAAAATTGTACCTATACTTGTGGTGGTGGTGGCTACACCAACATAAAGCTACAAAAAAAAATAACAAAAAGAATCTGCCCTTTGCAAGAATTTGAATTCGCACCCCTAGATAGTCTTCAAAATTTTGCAGCGTATCCGTTGTCAAAACTCCTAAAAGCATACACATTCGGCCTTCGAGAACCTCAGAACATTCCTACAAATACATCCATATCAAAATTGCACACACAGTAACATCTGCCTCGGTTATTTATGCGCGGACATCACGAGCGATCGATACACAGGGGATTGGGAGGAGGCTAGGCTTTCCGGGAATCTGTGGAGGTCTGTATCTAGCACGTAGGTGTTTATATCGAGCTACAGCCAGCGGCCCTCGCCCGGGCGTTTGAAGGCTTTTATGCAATATGATTTATGTAGGTAGCTTGCAATGAACCGGCGATATTGGATAGTTAAGACCTTTGAAGTAGGCTTCAAGATTGTTTGAAAGAGCTACAGTGGCCCTGGACCATAATGGGCAACTAATGAAACTTATGTGGGATTTATTCAGTAAAAGCGTGACACTCCATCTTGCTACATCTAGACCTCCCTGAAAAAGCTATTTGATAATTTCTCACCTCAAAACAAAGACCTTCGAAGTATTTTGCATGATGTTTAAATCAATTTGCAGTGAGACATAGGCCATAATTACAACGTAACGTAATGGAAACAAACCATCTAAAGACGACCCAATCTGCATGCACATAAATAAATATAGCCGTCGTCAATAAATTGTCGCGAGTAATCTTATAAATTACAATTATTTAGCACACATCACATTACCTTAATAAGATAACATCTTGGCGTCTTCGTGTCTAAATATCGTTGGCTGAGGAGTGGCGGATCAAAGCCAAGAGGCATGCCAACTGCCTCTGGCACATCCCTACATTGCACAAACACGCGTATAGCGGGCAAGGGCAGACTGATAGTGTCGTAATAATGCTCACATTGATCTATGACTTTCTATAATCTTACGCAGAAATATTATTGAACAGTGAACTGAAGTGCTTCAAAGTCGAAAGAGCAACGGGACTGACCCTTTGGGTTTTTTTCGGGACTGGAGATATACCTAACTTTTTTTTCTGCTATAATGATCGGCCCCCGCGGTTTTTCCTGCTTCTTTGATTGCTACTCCGCTCCAGTGGAGTGAAGAATCCTATAGGCTTCCTCGTTAAATGAGCTATCCAACACTAGAAGCAGTTCTAATTACTAGTTCTTAAGATCAGCGCGTTTAAACAAACTCTTCAGCTTTACAATATCAGTGTAGATAAATTACAGTCGCCAAACTTCAGAGTCATAAAAGTACTTCCGATAATTTAATCTTTCAGTCATATACTACATGAATGAATAATATGATTTAATACTGAAAACATGATGTGGTAAAAAGAACACATAAAAGCATCTATATGACGTTTATGATCAAAATTAATAAGAAACTACAACTGGAGAATAAAATAGCAGGAAAGACCTTGGCAGCTAGCCAAACAGCGCTGCATAGACCTGGACTGGCCTAGCCTTGACACCAGCATGCGCCAGATGTATTGTTGAACCTTGAAGTACACAGAGCTGGCTTTGTCCTCCAACTACTTGGCGAAAATTTACAGGAAAATGTAGGAGTGCGGCGTGAACACTGAACATATCTTAATTATGACAATTTATGAATGTTCTTCATTCCTGAAGATTCTTTGATCCATAATTACTAAGCGCTCAATCAACGGTGCTCATTATGTGCCCGCGGTATTTACTTCCTTATAGCACTAACAGTAACTATATAATGGTTTTCCTTTTTCCTACATTACTTAAAATCTAAACCACCCCCCTCCCATACCAGTTTCAAGTTCAGGGCCGCTTGGTGCCTAGAAGCAACAGCTGGATCGATTGGGGGCTGCAGCTCTCGCATTGTCATGGCGACCTGCAGCCATGACCTGGAGGGTGCGGGGCGGGGGCGGGGGGGGCCAGGGGCGAGGTGTCCCAGCGGCGCGGGGAGGGGGGAGGCTTGCATCGAGCCGCCCGGCTGCATGGAGCAGTTATTTCGGTGCAGCTGGCCGGCCGCAGTCGCTTGCCGCGCCTCCGCTGGCGCGCTCGCCTCGCTACCACTTGCATCGGCATACACCACTGTGCTCCGTCATTAAATAAATCGGCTTCATTTACATTGTGCGTTCAATATTTACTCGAACTAGTGGTCCCGTGTCTCCGCTTACACCTGTTGCACTGGCCGCGCTCTCGCAAGGTGAAACCGCGTGGAAAACTCTTTTTCTTAGTAACGGACGCGTCTACTTTCACCGTTCACATTCCGTTAAACCAAGCACTAAACCAGTCTTCGTAGTAACTTTTGATGTTTGTCACGTGTCCAAATTGGGTTTAACTAGTGTGCGATAACAGATTACTGATAAGAACTACATATAATTGTTATACAATGTGGTAATGTATTATGTTGTACGATCTAGCTGTGTAGTAGGAATATAGGTCAGTCAGTTAGGATCTGTGGATATATCTGTGATATAATTCATACGAGAGATTTAGATCGACGGCTCTATTTTGATACGATATATTGTTTATGTTAGCTCACCAGCTTCGACCACACATTTGTGGCATTTGTTTAGAATTAGTTTTATACCCAATCAATATTCAGAAATTCATATTGATCATGTACAAAGTGGTTGCACGTACAATACTAACTTATTCATGTCAATAAATCACTGCTATACTGAAGCGTTTGATCATAGATCATGACAGCGGCCTTTGAGCTGGCAAGCTGCTGATTGTCCTCGTATCGTTGTTGGTAACATATCTAGGATGTCGGGGATGGCAGTCAACTCGAGATATGCACGGCTGGCATTTGGCCAGGGATGCAGGCGCGAAGGTCGCGTTGGGGGGAATGTGAGGGTGTTAGGGAGGAGGGGGAGAAGGCGAGGTCGGGAGCGTGGGGCGGGGTGAGGGGGGTAATGCAATAACTCTCGGCACTACAGCGCAGGTGCATCCGGGACCTCGGCGCTAGCTAGGCACCAGGGACCCGCGCAGTTCCTCCCGAACCTCCGGCGCGCGTACACCCTGTGACATAGTGCAATCAGTGATACCGCAAGGTGATCTTCATTCATTACATACTGCTCATTATATAAACGTTATCTGTCCTCCATTGATATGTGTCGTGTGATGTTTTCAAGGGAATCCGGTACTCGATTTGTTTTTCTTTTAAATTGCATGAAACATTATTAGTATTATTTGAACGTAATTGATGTTGTAGTGTAATGTGGCAGTTTCCGCTTATTTACCTCGTTCAAATATCATTTGACCTAATTTGTAATTTAATTTCAATAATTGGAATTGTAAAACATCTCGTCAAAATGTAATGTGTTCGTGTCTGTGAAGTATTATGCAAGAACATTGGTTATTTGATTAGTTTTCAATTTAATTGATTGTATATCTGCACTTCGCTGCATACGTGATCGCATGGATCTCTTAAAGCGAAAAAAATACATAATATAATGGCAACTCTACTATCACTTTCATTGCTGGCCGCACGATCGCTACACGCGAACACGTCACATCTTTCACTGTTTCACTAATGTAATAGAAAGGCGGAGCAACTCGCACTAAAAATCATAAACCGGTAACCAGAAGTTTCGCGTTTTCGTGGTAGTCTCCAACTCTGCGATTGCGAAACGTGCGTAAAGGCAGTCACACACTTGCGCTGTACGCATGTAAAGCCTCGCACACACACGCGCGCGGTAACTTTCGCCCGCGGGACCGTTGACCGTGGCTCGACTTTCTAAAGCATGTCGTAACAGCGGTGATCGCCCGGCCATTGTAATTCACGATACGCCTCGACGCTACACGCAATGTCATTAGTACCTTTTTTAGTGATGTTTCTTTTTCGCAAATCCGTAGAAAGTGTGCGCGAATGGAATCGAGTTGTAATTATTTATGATATTGATTATATCTATAGCACATTACGTTACATAAGTTGGTCGAAAAAAACAACAGTCTTGAAAATTTCAATAACTAGATTTCTCTTTTAATAATAAAATTATCCAATTAACAAAACCAGAAATAATCAAACATCAAAAACAAACATGGCCATAAAACCAATTCACATTTCACTCATGTCTACGAAAAGTAAAGGGGCCTACGGGCTATGCTTCCTTGCTACGCGTCCTTGCTACGAGCTCGTTTCCTTGCTACGCCGTAGCAGGCGTCAAGCCTCTACGCGTCCTCTACGAAAAGGGACCAAGGACGTTTGATAGATATATCAAAGTGTACCGCTAACGATTCCCAGCATCTGTTAATATCACAATCATGTTTCATATTGTTCATAATATAGGACAAACGTTTTTTAACCGACTCCAAAAAGACGGAGATCTTAGGTTCGGCTGTATATATTTTTTATGGCCATCTACTCCAACCATTTTTAGAACATTCAATTATATTTTTTGTAACATTTCTTACTGTTATGAGAGTATAAAAATCGAATGCTTTCAATATCGATGTGTTTCTAGACTAACAGTTTTATTTCTAAACAACACGCGAAACCTAAATTGTAATAACAAAACCGCACTATCGATCGACATTGTGCGTTTAGACTAGATATTATTAAGTAATGTCGTTACCGCATGCCCTTGAAACTCTTGGCCCTGGCTGATATGACCTGACCCTGACCGTTCCTAGGGAGCCTAGAATACGTCCTTGGGCGGTATGCCAAGCTTTACCCAAGGGGGGGCCTTCGCTTCGCCCCTCTACCCCCCTTCAACATAGCGCGCATGAACAGGAAATAATCGATATTGCCAATACACACTTGATTATCGACTAATAGCTTAGAGATAGGCCGACTGTGGACTTTGCCGACTAGTGCGCGAAACTATACCGACTATAAAGGTGGCCGACTAGTTGGTTTTCCGGACTAGTCTTCATTCATTATTTTTATTTGATTGTTTGTACGCACAGTTTCCGTTAGATTTAATTTTTTAAATTCGATTATTGAGTATTGTCAATAATTTATTTCCTGTAATTTTTTTTTTTTTGTTTAAATCATTACCTACCTGATTTTAAGCAGTGATGTTGATAGTGAAGCGCATATTTAGTGCATATTTTCCCGACTAGTCGGTTTTTCCCTACTAGTAGGTTTAATTACGATACTTGTCAGTGTATTCGATACTTCAACTCTTACATTTGCATCGGTTTCTTTTCCTGCAATAGTCTTTAATAGGTAGTTGCTTTTAGTTAGTGCTGTATTTGCAATCGCTTCTAATTAAACCTCAGAATATGACTGTTAATAAACGTAAAGTACTATAAATATTTTCCAAGCAGCTGTCGCAATTTTACACTGATTAAGCTTGCAAAGGAAATTGATATATACTGTTATTTCTTTAAAAGTTATTTTACAGTGATTGTATTTATTTATAATTATAGAAATATTTAAATTCGTTAACGGTCTTGTTAAGTATCCAATAGGAGCGTGAACGCGTTTATTACTCGAAGAAAATGTAAATAGTTTCTCGTTGCGCGTGCTAAAGAACACCGATCGTAAACTGAACGTGAGAATGACACACGGTTATCGTGCTTCGTGCCCAGGAGACCAAAAATACACCTATGTCTCCCCCCTTCCCCTCTCGGAATAAATGATAGCACCTAAGGTTTGTAGGTCGCTGCATTACAGCCTGATTAATTACCAAGTTTGTTCTGATACCGAGCCAACTGCATATAATGTAGACAAACATAAACATTATGTAAGTGAAAACATTCGCGTTACTCACGGACGCACTCGTAAAACTGCAGGTTTATACACTTTTGTTTGCTTGCTAGGTTACTTTAATCAAAACATTCCGTAACATTGATGTAGTAATCAAATAGACACGTAGCATTTTATTTTTCGTTTAAAATTTCATAATAAATCACGGTTTAAACTGTCACCTCGCAATATGTGAGTTGTCATTCTCATCTTGAGAAATGGACCAAACCAGCGCGGTCAGTTTATTTTTGAAACGAAATATAAATCATTTTCGTATCGAAATGACACTTGGAACAACAAATTGAATGCTGTTCTGTTCAAAGTAATAGAGTCGTCGATTAGCGAAGTAACAAAGAAAATATATAGAAAAATATATACGCGTTCTAGGGTTTCCCCGGCTGAGTTAACTAGCCGTGACGAGATCAAACGCAATTGTGTAGTAAAAAAGTAGGCTTCCTGCTACAATTTATTATTCTAAAGGACACTATAAAGTCAATAGGGGAATAAAGATTAAGCTAGAAAAAAAAATGAGATGACCAATAGAAAACAAGTATAAATATCGCGTCTATAGTGTAGATCAAGATCGGCGACTCTCGCGGGCAACAGCTGATCGTGTGCAGTGGGTGCATGCCATCCTGAGCTGAGCACACGTGGCAGTGAGTCAGATTCCTAGCTCGCGGTACACCGGCCGCCCAGCGTGAGTCACGCGGCCTTGGCGCGCATACTATAAGCGTAAACCCGCTAAACGCTCAAATATTATTTATTGGTCCACCGCTACCAGCGAGCAGTGACAGCAGACCGAGGCCGCCGCGATGACAGAGCGCAACCTATCTTTATACTGATTTGATATTGCGAAAGCCGGTAGCTCAACGAGACGCGTCCGTCCGACATCGCGCGCTTGTAGGGAAACGGAGCTTAGCCAGACATAACAATTTAGTCGCGAGCCACGAACTAATTTGACCCTAGCCACGTCTTTATTTTAAGTTGACTCGTCCCCGGGGGGTAAATAAAGCGCTGTTTTCAATTTAAACCTGGCTATAAAATAATAAAACGTGTCTGCAATGTTTTCGCGTGTCGCCGTGAGTTGGCCGTCGAAATGGAACGTCTATTTGTGGAGCTCGAGGCCCGCTCGCGACAATATTGTCGCCGACATACGAGACTTACGCGCGACACTTAACAGCTCTATACCGATACAATACTACGGTTTGTAGTTTGAACCGATAGGCCGGCTTTCATAAAATATCGCGGAAAAAATAAATTCATATTCCCAATCGGCTATCCCACAATCTAAATGGAGTGCAATCATGCAAACAGATGGCAGAGTGCGTGGTGGCCTAGTTACCGATGCATCTGGCGCGCGCGCTCTTATCTGCACGGTCGTGCGATGCGCGCTCCTCGTTCCTCGACGTGCCCGTCCTGATCGCGCGATACGTTCTCCGCGCTCGACAATGCAGTAGACAAAGTGGAGCGTGGATGCGCTGACGATGAAAGCGAGTACTCATACAAGCGAAAGTGGTGTCTGAGAAACCAGATGGAGGGACGTGTAGGGGTGGGGGGCGGAGAGGGGGCGCAGGTGAGCCGGCCGGCGGGCGGCTGCGGTGGGGCCGGTGGAGCCCGGGTGCCGGGTGCCGGCGGCAGCGTTGCGTCAACTGGCGGCCCCGTTGGCAGCGCGGGCGCGTATTTCAAGCCGAGCCGCGCGCTGCACCGAGCGCTTTGCGAAACCGTCGGTTATGCAAGGCGTGCCGCTGCCAACTCGCGGCGCGCGCGCTCCGCCGGAAGGAAAAGTGGAACGCGGCGCAGTGGTGCGGGCGCGCGCAGTGGAGCAGGCGCGCGCGCTGCCGCCGCACGCCGCGCCACCGCAGTGAAGTGTCCCAGTGTCGTGTCAGTGTCGCTTCTAGAACGTCGGAATTGTGTTGCGCAAGTCCTACGCCTACTGCGGGATTATTTTAAACTAGATAGTTAGAGGGGCCACGACCTTGCGGCCCGGCCCGGTGGAGTGCACCCCCGGCACAGACGAGTGTCGCCAGGCTCGGCACGTGCTGCCTCGCGGTGCACATCACGTGTTCAACATACATAATCCAATAACTCATATCGCTGTGCATGCTAACCTTAAACATACATATACATAAGCGGAATGTATGTATTTATGTCTGTACACTTACATATCTTATTACTCTACTAGAACGCTTTGCTTTTCCTATGCATGAAAACTTGTCTGTATCTGTTACTTCATATCTTTCACAAACTCGAATCATAGGAACAAGAACTGTTCTGTCTCAGATCGATTTGCATTGTTAAGATAGCGTCCCATTGAGCAAAACCTGTAAATCTATATGCAACTACAGAACCGCCAATGTTGACTAGAGTCAGGTAGTTCTCTCATGATCAGTCCGCTCGCAAAGTGCTTCCATTAGAAACTAACCGCTGGCTGCCACTGCACGTCATAATGCCAGTTTCTTGTTGCGAAAACCTAAGTAAGGATAGCAATAAATTATAAAATGTTTGTAATTGCAATTACTGTCGGATGCGATGTCGGGTCGAGAGGGAAAGTGTTCGGTGGAGCGTGGAGCCGACGGCTTCCTCGAGCGGCGAGTGCGCGTACCTCGCGCGCACCCGCTCGGGAAAAGTAACAGCCTGTATACGCATTCTCACACGTCCACACTCATTGCGATTCATAACATACAGTAATCGCGTTTCAAATGCCATATGATGCGGTTTCTTAGTGGCCATGCGTTCAAGGACATATTAATAGTGCCGCCAATGAGCGGACACATGTATCACAAGTCCCATGCGCGGCACAATTGCACAATGCAGCTTATCTAGCGCATGAGACCCAACAATTATTTGTCCTACTTTCTTAGAGCGTTCATGTTCAACAGATCTTACGATTACATCTGTGCACTTTCAAGCGGATTGATTGTCGTGACATAATGCCAGCCGCAAACGAGTTTGTATTCATGTTACATTCACTCGCAACACTAACGATTTCAACGAATGTTTTATTCATGAAATAGTTCCAATAGAAAAGATTGTGCCGACTTGCGAGCCCTACGAGGTGTGAATAGCTCGAAGTGATATATAGTCTTGCATCCATTCATCTCTTTCGCACTTATAAAATTAGCGTTTATAAATAAAGAGATGACGGTATGATCGGCCGGTGAGTAACAGAGTGCAGGACGGTTGCATGCTATGACGTCAGGGTGCAGTGCTGCGCGGGAGCGTGCGCGGAGGCGGTGGTACTAAACCCGTGTAACCGCTAGCTGCTAGCACTCGCCGCCCACGTAACACGCCACCCATGGGGATTTACGACCATTGTGCCATTCATCAGGGCTTTATAAATGCAAATGCATATTTTATTATTATTCAATTCTAAGCCAGAAATAGGTAAAGAACCTTAAACATCTGCATAACATTTTTGCATGGAAACAATAAATACTTACCGAGCATTTTATACACGGCTATATTGTGTAAGTTCATTATGTATGCAAATAAAATGCGTTAGCGTAAACATACGAGCGCGTTTCCTAAAAATAGTTTACTATTATGACACGTTATAAAACGGTGCATAGTAGTGTTTCTGTCATGTACCTAATACAATTACGGCGTGAGTGTTCGTTCCCTCGGATGGCGGACCGGGTCGGTCTCTCTCTGCGCAAGGCCGCCGTTGTGAGCTGTGACCCACTTGCCGGCTCACCTTTGTTTCACATTGTGCCAAGCTAAACAACACCCTAACGACATCGTAGTCATTATACCAAGAATCGCCGTAAAAACTTCAATATAATTACATACCTGGCTGAGATTCTAGCTTTAATGGCTATTGGACAGTCGTTTGCATTCTTCAACTTTATATTGCTATATAAATTCATGTATAATTGTTAAGGACACCTTTGGTTGATTAATCAAATAAAATCATTCCGAATCATCACGATATGTAACAAATTGTATTGTCCTAAAGCCAACTAATGACCGACAAACACGAAAAAAACAACGTACCTACTGTGGACGCTTCATTAACAAGAAAAATACCGAGTTGAATCGAGGCAAAAACACCAACAATATTCATATCATTTCAAGACTACAACTAAAAAAAAACAATCTATTTCTGCAAAGTTTTTCATAGAAAACCTATAATTACCTCCGCAGAATGTTTAAAGAAAACTAATTCAACAGCGCCCAGTCATTCTATTCTATACTTTCCGCGTCACATGCATAAATTACCACAGATATGCATTGCAGTGCACATGCAGCCTACTTCACTGCATTACGTATACAAATAAAGCTAGCTATAATAGATGGCACACGTGTCAAGTAACACAAGGTCTCGTCTCCATTGCAACGTTACGTCATCGCGGAAAAACTTATCTTGCATCGCTACACCCACTTCCCAACGATCTTTGGCACGGATACTATTGCAAACATTTGCTTAACATTCAACTGTTCCTTTAAAAAAACTCTCTCAATACTGTTTCACCAGAAACTGTCATTAAAAGAAAATGTTAAATATAAAGATATGAGTACATTGACTTGACCGTCATTAAAGATTTACACAATTAAAAGGTCATTGCGTATTTGTCAATGGAAACTAACTTCGTGAACAATTTGTGTGCGTATAGGCACAACACAAATGATTGCCTTGATCTATACCGCGTTTATGAAGCCAGTTGTGTGCATGTACTTACCAATAGACTCGCTGAGCGCTGACACATCTGTTAATAGCTCTGTTAATGTAGCTTTTGATTAATACGAATAAATTATTAATGCACATCACTTTATGACTAAACATATACATGAAGATCGAAGTTCAAAGTATTAAAGTTTATTTCTGTTTACGTACAAAAATAAATGCTTCTTAATAATTGTATTAATTCATAGACCTCTTTATGGTTTAAACCTTTACGGGCCTTTATAAGTACCTAACCACACCCAATGACGCTAATTCAAGTTGCAATGCTGACATCATAATAATCATTTAAACTTAAGAAAATAAACTCATTGCATACCTAGTATGCATTTATTTCATTGTTGATATCAATTAAAACACAAAAATACATTCAACTAAATGAAAATCATATATGTTGCCATCCACAGTGTGATGTGGACACAGCCTCCCCCAAGTCACCACAACTCATTAAATATCATTAAACCTAGTTCACCTGTTAGTCTATTATAGAATGCTGAACCATTCTTGTTTGTTTCTCAATGAGGAAATAACAAAATGAGTTGATCGCATAGTCAGGCATGCACACTGGTATTATGCAGCCTTATGCACGATAGTATGTACCTATCTGTTTGTAAATGTATATTTACAAAGATTTGTATTTTCCTGTAGATGTGCAGATAATAGCAATGCGAAAACAAGACCAATTTTAAAATTAGATATTTGATTCACCAAACATTCGTGCCCCTAAACGATGTAGAAATGTAGGAACTTTAGATATTACTCAATGAAAATGAAACAGGTATAGAAGGCTACTCAGATTCAATTGCAAATATCATTGACATCATTAACATAATATTTCCCTTTTTTTCTTACGAAAAGAGAGTATGTTTTGCATCAGCAATCTCTGCACAGTTCCCTCGCTTTGCATGCTGAAAGTATGTTAATTATAGCACTCGTAATATAATTACAGTCATTAAGTACCAGAAGAAGTAATTAATGCATTAATACAGAATTCTTTCTCAACATTTCGTCGCTCAAACTCCGAGGCGTCTGCTCTTATCAGCACTCGTTATTAAAATGTCACGCTTTCACTCCACACTTTCGTCTTGAATATTTTAAAAATACACAAAGCTTTCGAAATCCGTGGGAGATCTCGCTACATTCGAGTCTTGTCATACAAACGTAATAACATCAGCGGAAAGTGAGATCATAACCTCGCAAATGTCATTTTCCACGCGCTGCGAAAATTAATAGTCACTACACATAAAACATTCTGAGTATGCGCATGTCACTGGTTTTATTTACATACGTATGAATTGTTAAATGCTCATAAAAAGGAAAATTGCAGCTATTACAACTGGTTTGACTGCTGCTCATGAAAAAAGATAGTTTGCTTTTCAATATAGTGATTTCAATCCAGTTATCGATATGTGGAACGTTCTCCTTTGTGTTTTGATGAGGAATATATATTTTGTACAAACGTCATTTGAAAAATATAAAATGAGAATATTTATCCAAATTAAACCTCTAGAATAAACCTAAAAAGTTTAGATACTATATTATCATTATGTTTTGAGATGAACAAGCGATTATCGTTAAATAAAAATGTCTTGAAGATATGAAGATTAATCTACACTAATATAATAAAGAGGTAAAGTTTGTTTTTTTGTTTTTTTGTTTTTTTGTTTGTAGGGGGTAATCTCTGGAACTACTGGTCCGATTGGAAAAATTTTAGCAACAATAGAAAGCTGCTTTACTCCTGAGTGACATAGGCTATATTTTATGTACGCGGGCGAAGCTGCGGGCAAAAGCTAGTAATACATAATTAATAATCCACGATTTCCCTTGTGTCTTATCTATTAGCGGCCTTGTCACATCCTTAACCATAGATGTCAATCATGTGATGAAACGACACCTCTGTACGTAGAATAACAATCAGTTGCTATAAGTGCGAATTAGATACAAGATCATTATTAACATGAAGATATTTTATTACGTGTTTATGCCTGTTAGAACGGAGTTCTAAATATAAGCTTCAAACTGTTCGCACACAGAAAGATAGAAATGAATGGAGGTAAACCCAATGGCGTATACTAATAGACTGCATGTAAAATCATAGCATTACTATACCTACTAACACGAATACAAAACCAAACTACTAACCCATCATCGCTTAGCGCTTACAACTGCTTCAAAAATCAACAAATAACCAAGTCCTGTGCCAATTACTATAATTTGAGGACACTAAGTGACAAACGGCAAAGACGTTCCGTACCTAGTGCATAGACTGTGTAGTGCTGCCCTTCGTCCGTCAGATATCGATATCGAAGTTTTTTACGCTCCGGAGTTCGTGCCAGGAGTGCGTTTGCAAAGCACGCTACAAGTTTGCGTTAAGGCAAAGTTGACACTGTAAATGCACTATCTGGTACGACACCCCGGAGCGTGTAGCATCGCTCCTGACCAGACAACACCAACCACCAGTTCTCTGAACTGTTATGAACTCTAGTGAAATGTTTTTTTTTACTTTTCTCGAACATACTGCGCCTAATTATTTATATTTTTTTCCCTATTTTATTGTGTTTAGTTTTATATCTTTTACGCTTCTCAATTATTTTGTGTTTAGAAAACCTCTTAAGTTCATTGTACGCTTTATCTATTTTATTATTAGTCATTGTGTCTAATTTGGCTTTTACCTATTCCGTATTATTTTTGTATACTAAGTATTATTTTATGTAAGCACTTATGTTAATTTGATTGTATTTCCATATTAGTGTTACAAATTGTTAATTTGGTTGTATTTTGAATATTTTTGTGGGTTTTTTATTACAGCTTTCTTCGAGATTTTTATTGTTTTATTTTTTTATTATACACACAGAACCCAAACCTAAGCCTATGGATGTAGTAGTTTAGTTTTTTTTTTTTATTCGCATGATTTTTGTGGTGATAGTAAGTAGGAGCCATTTCTGAATACATACTATGGTACACATAGTTTAATACATTGACAAAGACATAATGGTAGGAAGCCATTGTGGCAGTGTTCCCTCGTGTAGCCTTCGGCAATAATTATCGTCGCTCACCGCACTATTGCAGTCGCTTGTTCGTGGGGATTAACCATTTTTTACTGGCGTGTTGCTCTATCGTAAGCGTGACTTGTCAGTTTAATACTAGACTTCTAGATTCACAGAATGCCATATGCAAAAATAGTTGTAAGTCAGATACAAAGAAAAAACATATTTATAAAAATGACTGTTTAATCACTGCCAACGAAATATAATTTAAAAACATCACGATGCATCTTAGAGCAGTGGTTACATCACTAGGTTACCAAACTTCAATCCACCTGTTCGATCGATCAGTTTATATATATAAATAGCGATAGTATGCTGTGATTGGAGTGGGGAAGGACGATATAAATCAGACACAACTGGCACAAATATGAGCGAGTGGAACATTTGAAAGCTGTCAGCTGTAGCCCACTCGGTTACAGCTAACTGTTGGCCACGGTATAATTAGAGCCACGTTGAAATAGCTACAAACAATGTTGCGCTCTCATATTCATAGTTCTGCACTATTCTTATGCGGCCTTGGTAATCTTACCGAGTTACTAGTACTATTGCCAGCACAGTTAGCTCCATGGTTATCTGTTACAATTTAAAGGGCGATTCTGAAAACTTAATGGTACGAAATAATCATAAATGTGTTGTCAGTATGAGGACTCTATTTATGTAATCAATATATATTTTTCCCTGATATGCGCAAGCGCATCTTTGCAAATATTTAATATATTTTACATTAGATTATATAATAAATTATTAATAATTGTTAACCATTATTGAAGAAAGTCAGAAACGGGTGGAAAGCGCAAGTCAATCAGAATAAAATAAGAGTTGGGTTACATTATAATGTATTAGACAGCAAATTACCTATTATTTTATTATGACAACAGTTTCAATATTCATACTGTAATATCAGCTACAATTTACTGACCCTGGATGGATATGTGACACCATTTACAATGGCAAACGAATGAATGGTAGCAGTATGTTGTCACACACAGGCTAGAAGACTTTTTCTGTTTTTCTATACTTCATTTAGTAGATATTCCGATTCGACACCATTTTCTGGACATAATTTGAACATGGTCCCCTTAAAGTCAAAGTCATATGTAGTGACGTAATTACCCCTAAAAGGGCTAGGATTAAAAAATAATAAACGTATAATGCAAGTTACAAAATTGGAACATCCAATCCAGTTACTGGCTTTTTGTTAATAAGAAAATCTAAGGGCTTCGGATTTTAAAATAGTTTGAAGCCCCAATAGCTCGGACGCCCCGTATCTTGGAATAGTACGACTCTCACGACCTAAACTGAACTCCTAAAAGGAAAACTTTATAGGGTGTATATCTCCATGTCTTTTTCTCGCTTGCATGCTTCACATTTCTCATGCCACGATCACACCTACCGAGTAAAAGGGTGAGACAGCATAATGTTCCTCAGCCAAGACAGTGATGTAAGCGAGTTGTATAGATAAGCGCTCGGCAGGGCACTCGGCACTATGTTCATACGTATAGAGTATTCGGCCGAGAGCAATATCTTGCCTGTTTGCTTGATACGTGTAATCAAGGCATATGGCCCCAGACCTATCAATAATACAAAAATCAATCTCTGAATGTGTTGCTAAGCACATATCTAAAGAACAGCTGAACGAGTTTATTGTCAGAAGAAGGTTCTTATGAAAGACAAATAATAGGGTAGAGTAGGCTCTAGTAGGGTATCGCAGGGTAGAGCTTGGTAGAGTGGAGTAGAATAGTTATCATCAATCAGTTAACATGGACAAAAGCTAATCAATATAATATATAAAAATCAATGCCACTTTTCGTTGCAATTTTATAACTCAAGAACGGGGTTACTATCCAAACCAAATAGCATAGGCTTTGTTCGGACTATTTAGTAGATGATTTATGTGAAGTTTGCACAAAATCGATCGTGCGGTTATTTTTCTATTGCAAAAGCTAGTATAAATCAAAAATAGATAATGTTTGCCAACATAGTGTCCGTTCTGTCGTCAAGTGATTGCATTACGTGGCCATAAGGTGTGAATACAATAGCGAAATGAGATTAAAAACAATGCAAGGCTAATAACGTAGGGCTTCCCTGGACGCCGGCCGTCCGCCGCGACCAGACTTGACCCACTGGCATCGATCCACTGATACCTAACAATACAATTAAAATGTCAAGAAGACTAACTACTTACGATACCTGTAAGATGTTGCCATAGTAATAGAAACTTGTGTACGTGTGAAGTTTTCATCGTCAACAAAGGAAATGAAATCGTAGCGTCGCTGTTGGGAAGCACATTTCGTGACTTTGTGCTTTATAGAATGGCGGTTACATGTAGAGCCGTGAATTTATGCCATGTATTCACTACACAAGTCGTACCCCGTTAGCTCGCCGTCCGTTCGTCTGGTAACAGTCCGGACTGAGCCCAAATAGTCCAAGGCACGCAGTGCACGCACTGTTCCCGCTCGCCTTAAGGAGTTGTCAGCAAACTGAGGGGGCCCTACAGGTTTAAGCCTCCTGGGGCCAAGGGTAGATGTGAAAGCGTAACTCCAGGGCTTTGGAACTCAGGCAAGGATCCTTCCTTGACATAGGGAGGAACTATACACCTTATGTAGCTCCATTCCTTAAACAGTTCAGTTTAGTCGTCAAATAATAATAATAGTTTATTCAGAAAAAGTACACATACAGAAAAAATTAAAATAAATAAAACAGTTTTGCCAAAAAAGAGGTGTAAATACAGAAAAGAAGTTTCGTTGGTACCTGTACTAATGAAAAACATTGTATCACAGGCACCAGCATCTATGGGATACAAAGGATATGGCTTTAAAAAGGATATTTTTCTTTAAATGTATTGCATTAAGAGCTCGTGATATGGCCTCTAGTTGTGTTTGTTTGTCACACTATACAGGGTGACTGGTAATTAGTGACTGATACTTAAAGACCAAATCGTACGTCTAGCTGATCAAAATGTACTGAACTGGTTGATTTTTTTTCACTTTACCAGTAACCCTATATAGGTTACCTGATTACATGTGACAATGGAAAAGCCATATTATTTCACATTCCGCCTACAAAAGTCAATGAAGCATTTTCATTTTCTAGGCCAAAAGCTTATGCGTTTATTATTATTTAATTTAATAAATTATTTTATTTTTGTTTTGTTTTATTTTATTTTTTATCTCAATCCCCTAATTTTAACTTACTCTAGATATTTTTTAAATAGGGTCGACGATTGATCTACTAGAACAGAATGTATATTAGGTACAGTTCATTATCATCTGGCACCAGCATTCCTGAATGTTTCATGATCGAGAGGAATCATCACAGCTTTTATAAGATATCATGATTGAAGCGCTCAATATCTTAGTGCTTGTTGCCGGAGACGCGGCGTGATAGGCGATTCGTTGGTCGTCGTACATTGCAGCAGCGGGCCACGTCATCGCACGCGCAAACACAATGTACGACAAACGCACAACGCGCCGCGTCTCCGTAAACAAACACTACAAATAAGAGGCTATTTTTGACATTTGACGTTTGTTCTATTTACATTATATAATCGTCTATATTACATTAAAACAGTTTATAAAATTAGTTATTATTTTATTGTTTTAGTTTCATTCCAAGGAGGGTTTTTCTGTATTGTCAAAACGGGCCTTTTATTTGTAACGAGTTTTTTCTGATTTTACTACAACCACAAATAAGAACTTCAAATTCAATGCTCTTGATGCCCACAATTTTATTTTAAATTACTATTATTTAGCACATCACAAGACGGATGAAGAGACTGGTCATTAACACTTATCAATATCCATATTTGAAAGCCTTTTACCATAATGATTTCTACCATTTTAGGAGGCTCATCCAATCAGGTCCATAATAATTAAGAGAAATCGAAAGTCTGCAGACAGAAAGCTCACATTACTAAAAAGGTTGCAACTAAATCTTATAAAGATATCTATCAGATATCTGCTTGGTCGCACCTGTGACTGTGTGTGTGTGCCCGAGGCATACAGCTTCTAAGAACGTCAAATTAGATCTACAGTTTAGCAGTTAAAGGAAGACCAACAGAACCATTATAAGACTTTTCTCTACAAAGGGCGTATCTCTAAATCTCACACTTTTTTAGCAATAAGTAAAAAAATTATAAAGTTTCTCAAATAACTAGAATTTAAAGAAAGTTTGGGTAATAAAAACCTTGTTTTCATAGGCCAATTTCAACTCGAAAGAGCGAAAAAAACTAAGTAAACTAACTTACGTATCATCAAGTAAATTTCCTCAATATGATCTTTATGCCCTTTGTAGTTGTATAGAATGCCAATGAAGCTGCTATAAATGTGGCAAGCTACTGGGCCCAAAAACTTTGAGGGAAGCGGAATCCATCGATTCGAGAAGAAGCAGAAGAAGTTGTATAGAATATAGAAATAAAAAACCGTTGCCCGAAACCATAAATACACGAAACCTGAGTTCCTCACGCGATTTTTTACGTTAACACTATCGACACGTTTGTGACGTTCGGCGCTCTGATTGGCTCTCTCCAAGCTCTTAACCAATCAGAGAGCCAAACGAGGTACATGTTTTGATCGCGTTAACATTAAAAACCACTCACACACATTTCACAGGTTCTCTAGGACATTTATCTACTTCAGAGTAAACGCTTAGCATAACATATACCTAAGTAAATATATACCTTATTGAAGTAAGTAGCTAGAGAAGTGATTGTAAAGGTTGTGCCACTGATAAGCTAATGGTTATTAATATCTAATTAGAGATAAAGAGATGCACAAATACTTGATAAGTACCGACTCATTTTAATAGTTTATAGTCATTGAAATAATAAAATGATTAATAGGTAATAACTACCATCTGTCAGCATCACATTTAGGTACAAAATGATACCAAAGGAACATATTCCTGGAATTAAAAGTGTCCTATGTGCTATTCCAGGACATAGTCTACATGTATACTAAATTTCATCAAAATTCATTCAACCGTTTCAGCGTGAAGGAGTATCAAACACATACGTATACCTACAAACTTTTGCCCTTAAATTAGCTCGCCTAATAGACTGTACATTAGTAATAGTGTGATGTTAATGGTTGTCATTGAAATGGACACGTGTAGTCTAGTAGACTAATATAAAGTGCATCTTGAGACAAGTGTGTAGACAATTGAATGCGATCATATCATGTTAGCTAGTTAGACGATTAGTATTTTCTTAGAACAGATTTTAGTACAAATTGACGATTACTCCTGGGTAGCCAGGTTAAAAAGTCTTATATTTCTGACCAAGAAGGTTGAATAGCTATTGCATGAAAAATGGCAGAGGTTTTGCGTTCGGTGGGAACGCTAACAGATATGACATTTTGGCTAAAACTGCAGAGGCCTATAATTGCCCCTAAATTTCGCCAATAAGTAACTTATGTTCGCCTTTATCCAAACTGTACAATAGTATACACCGTTAAATTTTAGTCGTTTTAATCCCGAAGAGGGTCGATCCAGTACACGAAACACTATCGATTTGTGTAGATAAAATAAAAAAATAAAGTACTTTTTTTCTAAATCTCTTATTGATATACGCATTTACGAAATTAATTTCTTTAAGTAAACGAGTCATTGACCTTGTAGGTAGTTGTCGGTCGTTGCGTACTAACTACCTACAGGTCATTGAACTCGCCCAGCTGACGTTTACTTAAAGAAATCAATTTAGAACATGCGTAAATTAATTCGAGTTTTTAAAAAAGTACTTTGTTTTTTCATTCTAACTTTACCAATCGATAGTGTTTCATGTACTGAATCGATCCTCCAAGGGATTAAAACGATCAAGATTTAACGGTGTATAGTAGGTACAATGAGTGCAGTAATACAAATTATGATACCTTTCCAATAACGGATAGTAATTTGGTTCACAAATTACAGTAAATATTAAGTGACAAATCAACTGCCAGTTGCCCTCGAGCACAAATGAAGTCCGCATAATTTAATATTAATTCAAAAATTAAGTGTACACTATATATAGTGTATAATCTCGTTGCCAATTCCACAGGGATCGTGCATTTGTGCAATGAAAATTTACTTTTGACGTTTAGGGGTTTTTTTTTTTTTTTTTTTTTTTTTTTTATGGTAGGTGAAAATCATCCAATGACGAAACCCGCTCTTGGGTGGAGCGGGAGACTAGTGTCAGACTCTTACTGACTAAAAAACCTACCCCGTACCTTCCTTGCCCTATTCCTGGAGTCGAGGTAACAGTTTCCCACTTCCCTCTAGACTCCGGGAGGCTTCGACCCTGAAGGGCCCCTGCAGTTTGCTGACAACTCCTTGAGGCGCGCGGGAACGGTGCGCGCCGTTGACGACTAGGACTCGGTCTTACAGACGACCGGACGGCGAGCTACCCATTGCTCACCGTCCGCGAGCCAGTGTCTACGGTGGCCGGATATCGGCAGGATCGCGGCGGCGACGGCTACGGCGAGTACGCCGTTGCCTTTGCCTTATGCGGTCGGCCTCCTCCTTTACTAGCATTACTGCTTCGCAGAAGGAGGCGACCGCCTGCCATTCCTCTTCGCTGCGGACCATGGCCTGAACCAGGGCCCGGCGCGAGAGGTCGCCGCCGCCGATCACCCCCACGAGGACACGGCGATGCTCTTCCCAAGCAGGGCACACCTCCACCGTGTGCTCCACCGTATCCTCCGGGCTCGCCTCACAGTGGCGACACCCGGACGTCTCTTCCGCACGAATCCGGTGCAGGAATCTCCCGAACTTCCCATGTCCGGTGAGAACCTGCGTCATGCGGAAGGTGAGGACGCCGTGAGGTCTATCCAGCCACGCCTCAAAGAGGGGCACTACCGCTGAGATTACGGTGTGCCCAGCGCTGGGTTGCGACAGTCGCTGTTTCCACTTCACCATGAGATCTCGCCGGAGCTCCTTCCGCCACGCCTCGACATGTTCGGGCAGCGGATCTTCGCCCCGGCGTTGCACCTCCACGCGCTGGTCGTGCATGCGTGCAAGGACTGTTGCCTCCAGATCCCATGGTGGTAGGCCAGCAAGGAGGCTCGCCGCCTCGCGGGACACCGTGCGGTATCCCCGCACCATCCGGATGGCCATGACCCTCTGGCAGGCGTTCAGCTGGGCCGCCGGGCGTTTACGCAGCGTCGGCGCCCACACTGGTGCCCCATAAAGGGCCATGGACCGGACGATGCCGGCGTAGAGCCTCCGGCAGAAGGCGTCTGGACCCCCAAGGTTCGGCAGGAGCCGCTTGAGAGCAGCCCCCGTCCGATTGAGTTTGGGGGCCAGACGTCGGAAGTGCTCCTCGAAATTCCACCGGCTGTCGAGGACAAGTCCTAGGTACTTCATCGTCGACCCGACGCCGATGTGAACTCCTTCTACCGTTAGTTGGGAACCCGTTGGTGGCGCGTTCCGAGGGCCGTGAAAGCACATGGCCTCGGACTTGTGCAGCGCCACCTTGAGTCCCAACTGCTGGATCCTCTCAACGACTGTCGCAACCCCACGTGTCGCTAGTTCGACCGCCGCCTGGTACGACCTTCCCTGCGCTAGGACCAGCGTGTCGTCTGCGTAGCAGACCACGCTGACCCCTACGGGGAGGTCGGCGCGCAGCACGTAGTCGTACCCGATGTTCCACAAGGGCGGTCCTAGTACCGATCCCTGTGGGACACCGCACGACATCTCTCGCCGTTTCCAGTCTCCTTGGTGACCGGGGTATACTATGTACCTGTCGGACAGGTAGGCCTCGATTGTACGACAGAGGTAGTCGGGCACCCGGTGATACCGGAGTGCCGTCCTAATGCAACTCCAGGGCAGGGAATTAAAGGCGTTGGCAATGTCCAACGACACCGCCAAGACACACCTGCCCCGGGACACCGCATCCCCCGTCGTGAGGGCTCGCACGCGCATGATGGCGTCCACCGTGGAGCGCCTCCTGCGAAACCCGAACTGGTCGTCCGCGAGATCGGGCCCCTTCAGTGTTAGGTGCTTGACGAGGCGGTCTGCAATGACTCTTTCAAAGAGCTTGCCCACCTCGTCAAGCAGCACAATGGGCCGATACGCGGACGGAGAGTCCGCAGGGCGCCCCGGCTTCGCAACGAGGACCAGTTTTCCCGTCTTCCAGGGAAGTGGGAACTGGCCCCTCTCCAAGCATGCGCTAAAGAGCCCCCCCAATCGAGACCCGAGAGCCTCCATGGCCAGGACCCAAGCCTTTCCAGGCAAACCGTCGGGTCCTGGGGCGGTATTCTTCGCACCCATCCTGCGTACCGCCACTCTCATCTCTACCTCGGTCACTTCCGGAGCATTGGTACCGTCGTCGCTGACGTGGTCCACGTCAGACACCGCTGGTGGCGGAGCCATGGGCGGGGGGGAGTGGTCCCCCCGCGCAGGGAACAGAGCGCTCACCACACCCTCCACGATCTGTGGCCGGAGACTCTGCGTCAACGGGGGAGCCCATGGGCGGAGTTTCTCCCGCACCAACTTGTATGGGCGTCCCCACGGATCAGCGTTGAGCGTCCCCAGCCACGCTTTGCAGGCCTCATCCTTGGCCCGCTTTATCTCCGATCGGAGGGTGCGCTTTGCCACCTTGTATCCCTCATACAGCTCCGCCTCTACGGCCTCCGCATCCGGCGGGCGGAAGCGGCGCCTGCGGTGTCTGGTATACCGGTGCCGCGCAGCATTGCATGCGGCGCGCAGCGTCGCAAGCTCTGGCGACCACCAGTACACCTGGCGTCGGGGACGTTTAGGGGTAGTGTATCCTTACATAAGCCACCAATGCGTCTGTCTATCTGTTCGCGATACACATTAAAAGCTATTGAGCAGATTTATATCAGTTTTCACCAATAGATAGTGTCTGGATAAACCGTCCTCATAAATACAAGGACGGTTTTTTTGATTGGTTAAAAATTATCCAATGACATATCCCGTCCTCGGGTGGAGCCGGAGATAGTGTCAGACTTTTACTGACTAAAAAATCGACCCCGATCCTCCTATCGGTATGTCCTAGAAGCAAAAAAAAATCGAAGACATGTGACATCCACCAATCCGCACTGGGCCCGCATGGTGGATTATGGCCGTTCCCTCTTCTAGAGAAGAGACCAGTGTCCGAATATTGGGAACATTAAAAGGCTTATGATGATGATGATGATGATGATGAAACTGGACTGTAACTGGGAGCTAAATTATAGTGTATAGCTCTATCCCTGACTGACATTTTACAAACAATTTTTTTTCTATAATATAATATTAGTTTAAGTATATGATATGAACAGATGACTCGTAACGTTAGCGACCAGTTTTCCTTGTATGTCATTTAATTAGTCAGATGCATTGCGATAGCACGCATACTAGCTGTGCTGAATGAAGGCTTAAAGGTCGGTACTATGTTAGCAATGCTGCGAGTTTGGCGATCCTACCAATTAGCTATTTAGTGAGAGGTGGAAAACTAGATACATTCTGATACGAGCACATAAGTCTAGATACTATACTTGTTTAAAAATAAAAGGCTACTTTTGACATTTGAGAAAGAGCCTAGAATGTAACTTGAAAAAACTTTATGAACTAACGCACTGAAAAAATGATTGAACCACACGTGGTAATAAGACAACCTTCATATAAACTCATTTCCTCCAGTACTTCCAATCCGATCACCTAAACGGATCAACTGATTGATCGGAATGGAACTCAAACGGATCACTTTTTATTTTTCCATTCCGATCACCTGAAACCGACCAACTGGTTGATCGGAATGGAAATCAATCGGATCACCTTTCGCTGTTCCATTCTGATCAACTAAACCGACCGAACTAGTTGTGCGGATTGAATTTAATCGGATCACTATCACTAGTACCATTACTAGTTCCAAGATGGAACTTGTAATGTTTTTTTTTTTAAATCTTAAAAATCACTTGTGTTTTTTTATGAGTGGAAAAACCATTGGAGTTAAAAATACTTGTAAAATTTCTTATGGTTGGAAAAACCATTGGAGTTAAAAACACTTGTAAAATTTCTTATGGTTGGAAAAACCATTGGAGTTAAAAACACTTGTAAAATTTCTTATGGTAGGAAAAACATCAGAGTTAAAAACACTTGTAAAATTTCTTATGGTTGGAAAAACATCACAGTTAAAAACACTTGTATAATGTCTTTGAATTTTATAACCACGATTCCCAACAATGACTTAATACTTCAATCCATTGATAGTCTAAGAGCTCGAGGCTGCTAGACTCGTCATTTTATAAAAGCTGATAGTATATCAGTGCAACTCCCCAACACAGGTAGGAATAAAGCCCTAATATGAAGTTTCAAAAGGTAATTACAATAAATAAATTGAGTAAAATTGATTCATTTATATAGAGTTACGTGTTTTTCCACTCTTAAGAAATTTCATAAGTGTTTTTCCTTCTAGTGTTTTTTCATCTTTAAGAAATTTCACAAGTGTTTTTGGCTCTAGTGTTTTTTCACCCTTACGAAATTTCACAAGTGTTTTTGCCTCTAGTGTTTTTTCACCCTTAAGAAATTTCACAAGTGTTTTTCCCTCTAGTGTTTTTTCACCCTTAAGAAATTTCACAAGTGTCTAAAATAATAAAGTGTAACTAATAATAACAAAATAAAACATCAGTTGTAGTGATCACAATCCACCATAGAGTACATGACAAAATACCAGTTTTTATAAAATAACGGAAATCTGGTAGCCACGAACTCTCCCTCTATTAGTCAAAGACATTTATTCATCGTCTATTATAAGTGACCAGTTCGTTAGTACACTTTAATGAAAAAGGTTTACTACCAAAGTTGTGTGAATAAGACAAATTCAAACAGAGTAAATTATTCCTATCGGATCACCTAAATAGTTGTACCGTTGGGAACGAAAATAGTTGATCCGTTTCAAAGTTGATCAGATTGGAAACAAATCCTTCACCGAGTTCCATTCCGATCAATCAGTTGATCCGTTCAGGTGATCAGAATGGAAGTACTGATTTCCTCGACTCAACTAAATAAATAAAGTTTATTATTATTATACAAAAATGAATCGCAAAATGTGTTGGTAAGCGCATAACTCGACAACGCCTGGACCAATTTTACCAATTCTTTTTTTATCGTGTTTGTTATTGTCAGGAGAAGGTTCTTATATAAAAAAAATAGGTTAAAGTGGTGTAGAGCTGGGTAAGGTAGAGTAGGGTAGAGTGGAGTAGAGTAGAAAAGAGTTCGGTTGACGTGAGCGAAGCCGCGGGAAAAAGCTAGTAAGTTATAAATTGACGGATTGATTATTCTAGTTTTCTTTTATTCATATAATATGCAAAGGCATACTTAATATCGAAGCATTCTCTAGCAGTTAATCAAGGGTGGTGAAGCGAAATTATGACAGGTACATAATATAACTACACTTCTCATCAAAAAAATCGAAACACTTCCGTTTTCATTGTTTCTGTCCGAATTTAACACAAAAAAGAATTCATACGATGAAAAAAAATACATATATTATAGCTGGCAGTTTGGCCATTACAGTAATAAGCGAAAATTCTAAATTCAAAATTAGAATTTCATTTGTTTATCTTATAAACGAAATGAATCACTGTTTTGAGACAAATGTGTGTTTAGGGTTGGAGTACATTTAGCGTTTAAAAACTAAAAATTGGCGCCTATCCTTAAACTTTTTGTTTTTTATTTCAATACTGTGACTTTGGGACGTCTGAAAAAAGGTTTTTTTTCTAAAACGTATGGATACTTCGCCCACAGAAGCCGCCCAAGTTGTGGCATTGCTGGATTCTGGCCTTAGTCAGCGTGTTGTGGCTGCAAGACTGCATCTAAGCCTGTCATCTGTTCATAGAGTCTATAAACGTTATCGGGAGACTGGTTTGTTCACGCGCCGTTCAGGATCTGGCAGGAATCGGGTCACTTCTGAGCGAGATGATCGATTTATTGTAACAACTTCTTTAAGAAATCGACGCCTTAACGCTTTTCAACTGCAGCAGCGGCTTCGTGTTGTACGAAGGGTGGCTGTAAGTGACTCTACAATTAGAAGAAGGTTGAAGGATCGTGGACTGGTACCGCATAAGCCAGCAAATGGGCCGAAATTAACTGCAGACCATCGAAGAGCGCGCCTTAACTTTGCACGTGAGCACCTAAATTGGTCATACCTACAGTGGAGCAAAGTTCTCTTTTCTGATGAGTGTAAAATTATGCTGTATGGTAACGACGGAAGGAACAAGGTCTACAGAAGAGACGGAGAACGCTATGCACAATGCTGCATTGAAGAAAAGGTCAGCTATGGTGGCGGTTCGTGGACGGTTTGGGGAGGAATCAGCGCCGACGGTAAGACAGAGCTTGCTTTCGTGTCTGGGCCACGTCTGCCTGCACTAAACTGTCATCGGTACGTCGAAGAGTGTCTCGAGCCTCATGTGATGCCCTATGCACATTTTATTGGCAACGGCTTCATATTCATGCACGACAATGCTAGGGCTCACACCGCGGGCGTCGTACGAGATTATCTTAACGAAGTCGATATCTCTATTATGGAATGGCCAGCAAGAAGCCCGGACATGAATCCCATTGAACATCTATGGGATGAATTAAAGAGACGAATTCGAGCAAGAGATCCTGCCCCAGAAACACTTAGCCAGCTGCAAGATGCAATCCAAGAGGAATGGGACAATATACCACAGCATGTGATCGTGACTCTCATCCGATCGATGAAAAACCGTATGGAAGCAGTAATTAGAGCTCGGGGAGGGAATACAAGTTATTAAATAAACGTTTTTTAGCTTTTTTTTTCATTTACGTGTGTTGTTTTATCCATTTCCTTTATACTCCATACGGAATAAAAATGACTCATTTAACAAAATACGAAACCTATGAAAAATTCATTTAAATTTAGAACATTAACATTAAGATTTGATAAGCTCATATTACTCACTATTAAACGACATTTAACATTTATTCCTAAATGTACACATTTTTCTGATAATCCTGACAAAACGTAAACTTGCAAGGTGTTTCGATTTTTTTGATGAGAAGTGTATATTATTCCTATTTAATAAAATGGAGTGGAGTAAGTTGCCTTATGGGGTTAAACATTGAGCACCGCGCGAACACCGGCGTTCGCACACCTACTGTTCTTCAATTAATTGTATCTGTAATTACCAAAGTTGAAAGGTATCAAAAGATAGGTCAATATAAAGTGTAGGACAAACGCAAGTCATGGTAAGCAATGATGTGGCCGATGTTATAACACGCTTACCTAACAGCAATCAATTCACTCAAAGACGTCCGAGGTTGCAGCTATCAGGAACCATCAGAGTTTGGCAATGTTTTTTTCTTAAATTAAAATTGGCTGTCACCGGAGATCCGGTTTAGTTCTAAAGAAACTTGCACAAACTAACCGACAGAAAGATAAGGAAAGCTTCGAAGCCGAATGTTGTTCGGAAATCCCCTGAAGGCCGCGACGCTTTCATCCGTATGCGAAACAACACAGTCATCACGAGATTTCAAAGCTTACAAACGTGAGACAATTATGGTATGGTTCCTTAAGTAGTGTACACATCCGCTTCGTCTCTTGTATGGACACAAACTACACTAGTCTCTGAATCTATTTGCCATCTCCTCAAGTGGCTTTTGGGAGAGACATACGCAGCAAGCCTGTAGAGCCTTGTGCAATAAATACGTTCAGGATATTGTTGGGTCACCGGTAGCGGTGCAGCAGCTCTGGGAAGTTTGCTGAAACATGCGAAGTTTCCAGGGCATCATGCTCCAAAAGCGGCTTCCCTGCTGGCCCTTATATGGAGTAGCATCAACAATCTGAATACAACAAGCTGTACGTTTTGACGGTCCCTTTCAAAGTCAGTGGATCGTGTCTTGTGTAGGTGAGGCTAATAAATAAAATGTAAAAAATATGTGTTAAAGATATTACTATCATCAGGCCATAGTAAAATCCAAAAAACATTTACCTTTAGTCAGTCTACAAAATAGTACAGCCTAGTATAGTCTGGAGGCTTTTTTGGGAGATGGAAATCGCCTAATGACTTCTTCCCACTCTAAGGTGAAACGAGAGGTCTTGTCAGACTTTTACAACTATGTTTACGGTAGGTAACGAACCCTTCCTAAAATATTGTCAAATCGGGAAAACTTAGACACTGTGATATCCATCAATCCGCACTGGGCCCGCGTGGTGGATTATGGCCCTTTCCCTCGCCTAGAGAGGAGGCCTGTGACCCAGTAGTGGGAACATTAAAAAGGCTGATATGATGATGAAGGGGAACTTTATGAAAAGCCAGAATATGTAGCCAGTATTAATTGCCTTCTTTAAATTCGATTAAACTTTACTTGACAGCAGCAATTTGAGAGCAATCGTGTATACAACTCAAATATCAAATCGTAACGAAAGTGAACTCGTATCGACAATAGTAAGTGAACTCGTAATCGACATAAGATCTAGACAACGCCCGGGCCTGTGCGTCTCCCGTCTACCAGGTTCCCTCGACCCTCACCAGGTCATCGGTCTGCCTTGAGAGGCCTCCCCCTTCAACGGCAGCATGCAAAAATCTGCCTCTCAATAATTTAGTTGCAATGTTTATATTTATGTAGATAGTAGCTACATGATTTCAGTATGTAAACTAAACAGATCTGAATATATAAAAAATCTGGATAAATCCGGAAAACCGTTTCATGAACAGTCTATAGCCCACTAGCCAATTTACGATCGTTTCGTTAACATAGAAACCTGTGCGTTCGACAGCCCCCCCCCACTCCAGTTCCCTTGTTCTGGTGTCATCTCAACGCCCAGTCAGAACAAAGGAATTGGAGACGTCGCCAACTCGAAAAGTTCGACAATAACGAAACGATAGTAACTTGGCAATGGGGGCAGGACTGTTCACTAGTAAATGAAAGAAAGAAACCCAAAATAACGTTATATTTTTGTTTACAGATTATGGAGAAGAAGAAACGGGACGCGCTGTGAGGTGACAACGCGCAACGGCGTCATGGAGAACTCTGCAGGCGTAGATGCCAACTCAACAATTTGAAAATATAAAAAAAATATATCTTAACTATAGAAACAGTCAGCCAACAGGACATTAAAATATCTAAAATGGTTACAACTTTACAAGTAAATGTTTGGGTTCTATCCTCAAACGCGTCATACTTTTATAGGGCATCCAATTCCTTTTAAATCAATTTAAGCTACGAGATCACACTTTGTTAAAAATTCATAAAAGTTTATGAAAAAGCAACCAAGTGACAACAGAGTTGAAAGTAAGCAACAGACGGCACGGTTGGCGTAATTGTTGATCGATAGGCTGTAACGTTGCATGGTACGGATTCGACTCCCGCATTGAACATATATTTTTATAGCCTAAACAAATGTTGAGGGTTTGGGTCTGTTGGATATTTGAGTTAAATGTATGTGAACATACCAACGATACAGAAATAAGTAATTCCTAAGGCTCTAGACAGACAGACTAAATTTAAACTGCAATCCAACCGCAAATTGCAATTCGGATGCAGTTTACACGATTGCACTGAACCGCCGACTTCAATTGAACTGCAATCGGACTGCACGTTTAGTTTGCAGTTGTCGTGTCGAGTCGTGTCAACTGCATTCAAACTGCATTCGAACTGCAATTTGCAGTTGGTTTGCAGCCGCATTGCGGTTCGTCTGTCTAGAGCCTAATGTGGGTTAATGATAATTTTTTCTATTGAATAAATTTACACATTGTTCTCAGTTCCAGAGGTCAAACTGACCCTTCACAATAAATTCTAAGTTCGATTCAAAGTATTGGCCTGTCTAAAAATAAAGGTCTCTTTCATAGTCACAATTTAGATCTGTCACTGCAAACAAAAAATATACAAGAGCTAACGCAGGAAACGTAGTGGTAATTACTGGGCAAGAACTGGGAAGATTCCCATAAGGGTTCGATTCCCATTCCCAACTAAAACTACTTCGATCATGTGAATTAGCAAACAAGTCGTATAATATCTTATCGTGTTATAGGTAACCATGTCTTCTATAAGAAGAGACAGGAGAAGACTTGAACAACACACTGGACGGGACGGTTTGCTGAATGAAGACAATAAAAAAATACGGACGTTAAAAAAAAATGTGACAAAATTTATTTTTACGTTCGATTCTATAGACTATAGCCGATAAGCATGCTAATTTAAAAATCATATACAGCCGCTTTTAGTATATGCGATACCTGAAAAACGTTTTTTTGTATTTTGGTATTATGTACCGAATCTATGTAGAAAATTCGAAAACTGTATCACGAAAAATCACGAAGTTATCTACTTGTTTTGTTACCTGATTGTCCGCATAGAAACATTGTTACCTTTTTGTCGGTGGTGAACAACTTATGACCTTATAAGAAAAAAAAAATATTTTTGAAAAAAAAATATTATTGTGTAAAAATTATATTGGAATAGATTAATTACTACAAACTTTAAATTAATAATTAGGTTTCGCATATACTAAAGATTATTTTGTGTACCTACTAATCTAGTTACAGAATAGACATGACTAAGGAAGCAAATAATCACATTGAAGCAAAAGATGTAGCCTCCCTTTTTTGTTTTTAGTTCCAAAAAACTATAAACACAAAACACAGGCTCTCATCTCGTTTACCACTTCAACGCAAGATGCAAGAGAATCTGCACGACGCAAGACCGGAGAATGCAAGACATGAATAAAATAATGGTAGACCGCGTTGGCAGTGTGGTTAGCTGGTTGTTTACATTACTACAACAGCCAGTGACGACACTGCCTCTGCGTTCATCCTATTTCAACAGCGTCAGAAGACTGAAGAAACTCACAAGAGACAACATCGAAGACACTTTACTATTAAGGCCTTATTTCTATTGCGCGAGTAGCGTGTACGCATGTTGCAAGGCGGTGACTTGCATCATGAAATTTGTGTATATGCAAGTAGGATTTTTATTTGCATGTAAGCTGTCTGTGCCTTTTCATTTTTGGCGTTTCTTGGGATTTTAAGGAGGTTTTTGAATTGAGTATTTTGAATTAATAAGAACCCTACTTTTATGCCAATTTATAACTGGTTTTCAGACTAGATTTTGACCAAGTTTAACAATTACTTGACTTCAAATAATTAAATAAGAAATCAGTTTTTTTTAACAATTCATATTTACTTAAGTTTTTGCTATATTTTCAAATACCCAAGAAACGTTCTAAAAGTAACATTCAAATATTTTTACTATGACAATTTAATGTGTAGGTATTAGTTTGTACATGTCTTTGATTAACCTGCTAAATAAAGATATACAATTGTGTAAATATTATGTAGATATAAGTAACATTAATATGGGTTTGTTTATTTAATAAATATGTTATTATTGAATGTTCTGTGTCACCAATTATAGCGTGACTGAAATAAATTCGTACCTCCATCAGGTGCATTACGGGAAGTGAGCCAATTCACTGCAGCGCGTGTAACATCGTCATACTTATTGTATGTTATGTACCTACTCATACATACTCATCTACATACACTTATGCAGAAGCTCATAAAAATATTATGGTGGAGTGATAATATATTAGTGGTGTGGTATTAAATCTACTGAATGTTATGTTAATTTCAAAAGTCTGCCCAAGAGATTACAAGAACTTATGGTTTGGGTCATTATATTGGCCAGATCCCTCATAGTTTGCGACTTCAAATGAATGTGTAGTTTCCTTTGCGATTTAAATATTAAAAATTCGAGTAACAAAGAAAATATAAAGGATGGATTAAAAAGTAATGACCTGTCCCCTTAACCAAGTTACGATCGATTCGTTAACGTCGAACGCTTTGAGTTGGCCACTCCCCTAATTAAATTGTTCTGGCTCATCTCAACGCTTAGTCGTGATCAGGACAAAGGAATTAGAGGCGTGGAATATTCCAAGCCACAGCAGACCCTAGAGTCTGCTGTGTGTGTAGCCGTAGCTACGCTAGGCTAGGGCAGAGGGTTGTTCGAAAGAATTAGAGCGGTTTCGCACTACATCCGATCCGAACCCCACTGTCATAAAGGGTTTAACCAAATTATCTAGTTTTTGTAAAATGCATTATTTTTAATTAAGTAGTGAATTAGAACTACTCTTAATAAATAAGTACATAAATTACCATAGAAATAGTTTTACGAGTACTATGGACCATACGTTCACGGGTTCGGATTGGACGTAGTGCGAAACAGCTCTAACCACGGGTCTGGGTCACTATAAAAATACAGGTAGACTTTAATCCGTAAAAGTTTGACTCTCGTTCTCACTCTAGTGGCAGTTTTGATGATGGTTTTCTACCTCGAAAAAAGACCCTCAACTCAGATTGACTTGTTATTATACTTTTCTAGGATCTGTGACAAGTGTTCATATTGATTGTATTGTTCAAACAGCGTAATTAATTATATTGCTTTGTTTGATTAACCCGTTTCATTGTCACTGTGGTAATTATATTATTTATTCCTACGCACCTATTCAAAGCAATTTGTTTATTGATTGTCAGTTAATTAAATGGAATTTATTATTTATTTTATTGTAGTTTTATTTTTTGTTCCCATTTTGGTCTATCTGTCGAGTGTCTGGTCTGGGATTGTATAGTTATATTCTGGCTGTATTGTATGTTCTGATCGCGTTGAAAACTCTAATCGCGACGAATAATATAGCGCTAGAGAAGAAAGTGTATAAAGACTAAGGAGAGGTTGCAATGGGGCAGTAAGAATGTTGTAGTGGAAAAACAAAATAGACTATCTGGGTTTCGAATTTACATATAACTTGTGTGATATGAAAGAAAAGGAAGTCAGTGATGGCGTAACAGGTGATAAGGGACAGAATGGCAAAGAAAAACGTTTTTCGTCGACGTCAAGCGCTGGAAGATGATAATAATAAGTTCCTTTGTGATCATCTAAATGCCGTTACAGACGCCAGCTGCAGAGTGAAGACTATAAGCTACCAATTAGACCGCTGCAGGTAAATAAAAATAATGTGGATATGACAAAGCGAAGGAGACCAAAGGACACGATGAATGGTTTGTGTGACGAATGCTATATGGAGTATGGATGACTAAATGGAGCGCGATAGGTAGTCTGACAGATAGAACAGAATAAGACTAGTAAATAAAGAACAGCCTCGTTGGTGGCAAAAGCAACTGCTGACCCTAAGGCTGGGTCCTATTCTCGGAGTGACCAAAAAAGAACGGGTTTTTACCACTAAGAATTACTCTGTAGCAGCCCGAAGTTTGAAAATTGGTGGTGTGACACCCCCGTGGCCACCACCTGCGCCTGGTCACTCTCCGGTCGTGTCGGATTGACTTCCCATTTGACTAAGAGATGAACAGAGGTGGGGATAATGAGGGTGCATTATCCAGTCTTTGTTCATGTCTTAGTCTTTGGGTATAATGCAGCTGTATTTGTCCACACGTGTGTAAGTACTAGTGTATAGGTATATACGCTCTTGGATAATCTCCGTTGAGCCACCGTAAATGGTAATTCGGTCCGGATGATTATTATAGAATAAGCTATAATGTACCGAAACTATATAAATTCTGATAAGGCCAAGAAATGTTGATGATGTATGATAAATAAATATCCGAAAATGATTTAAAGGGTTTGGATAAGGGCGGAGGCTAAATGTCAATTTAAGGCAGGTTTTTATTTGTCTTACTCGGGTGGGTATACAAAAGATAGAATTTCAAGTAGAAGACTAGGATTTAAAGTCAAGTCTTGCCAGTGTTATTTCATTTTATAACTGAAACTAGCGGTTAATCCGAAATAAAAATAGGTAATTTCATATCCGAAATCAGATGTAATATTTTATCTAAAGCAACTTCTTCTTCTTAATCGTCACCGCCTCTCTCGCGATACGACGGCATGCAGCTCTGTGTTTGGCGGCTTGGCAATTGTCGTTAATGCTGCAGTGTGTCACCGAGTCACGATACGATGAAATCTGTTTACCGTGTTCCAGAGCGACCACGTGATATCTTGCTCTCGACATTCTCTTGCTCAATCAAAAGCACCATCGAGTCCTCCTTACAGATGATATGCGAAGAACTTGAGGATTTGTATTTGAACAAACGACGATAATCTCGCTTTGATATTGAGTTCTTTGCGCATCGGTATATTGGCTCGATGCGCTGTCCATGGGATTCTAAAGCAACTAGAAGAGGCAGTCTGAGTCTGGTGCCGAGGCCTATTATCAAACACAGTACACTGAATAAACACCTCTCCACACAATAGGCATCATAGACAACCCCCTGTGCAAAGCATGTTTAGAGAGGGAGGAAAGAATTGCCCCTGTGCTCCTTGACTGCACAAGTGTTACTCACGGATGCGAAGCCTAGAATCTCTGAGTTTCCATACAGAGGCACTTAAAAACCTGCTTAAACTGTTTGTGATAAAAGGTAGGCTGGTTGGAATAAGCCCACCAAAGGTTGGCAGTAGACTAAGTGCGGAAACTAGACTCTGATAGGTAGATAAATAGAATATTACATATTCCTATATCCTACGGATACGAGTATAAGACCATGAATTAGTCTTATATCCGTATCATACGAATATATCATACCAGATCCAAAACTTTAAATAATTTCGGATATATCAGGAGTATTATTATGACGCTACAAAATGGTGAGATTCAGAACCTTTTTCAGGTATAAAAAAATCAGGAATCAACTACAAACCTGTGATAGTTCACACAGCTCTGTCGCCGTCGTAAATCTTTGCAACAAAACTTACTATTAGACATCGTGCATCTAAGATAGTTTGATATTTCGTAAAGATCTAACAATGATAAAATGACAATGCAATTGCAAGTTTTGCAAGGATATTGAAAGTTTGTTCGTGAGATATTAAGCTTCTATCGAAAATATTGGCCAATAACTATTTAGAAATGAATGATTATTAAAAATAAGTAACTTTTATTGGTTTCATTATAATATACTTAATCAAAATTGATGCAGTAGTTAAGCTTTTGGCTGCTGCACTGAATGGCGCAGGTTTGATAAATATTTCTGATTCCAGTAAAAGAGTTTTATTTTTGTTTAGTACCTATAATAGGTAGATTGTAAAAAAAATCAGGTAAGTACCTAATGGTAGGTATATGCCTGTAAATACAGTAGTAGGTCTGTAAGTACCTATACCTTAACTATTCATCACATAATATTGATAACACTGGAAATCCCACCGAATGGAAGATTCACTTCCGTTTTCAAAAGTAATTGGTATTACTTAATGATTTTCCAGTAGCTATCTGTGTCCTGAGCTGAGTAATAGGTGTTTTAACATAAATCGATCGAAATGTTCACCGCGTTTGGCTCTCTGATTGGCTAAAAGCTTAGAACGAGCCAATCACAGCACCGAACGTCATAAACATGTCAATCGCGTTAACGTTAAACAAACTCGCACTATAAACATAAACACTGATTCAATAACAGCGGGCCCAAGCCTCAAGAATACCCAACTATCGGCCTTAGTTGCCGACATAACAGCAGGTGCATACTACGCAATCTGAATAAATATGAAGGAGGCATGTTGTAACTTATCATTAGTAAACAAACACTCGAATGTACTGATAGATAATATATCTACCTGTGCCGTGATATACATGCGAAACAACGACTAATGACATACAAAAAGTAAAAGGAAGAAGAAAGTGATAAGATCCTTCGCTGTTTATGGAAGGTACCGTTTATTTGGTTTACCATCCACTTTCTTCGGATATAATAACGCTTTCGTTTTTTAAATACACTTCGCACACTAGGTGCAACAACGTCATAAGTAACAAATGACGTTATTGTCAGGATATCGATTTAAAAGTTGTTGTTTTGATGAAGTGAAATGTGTTTATAATGCTTTATATATCGATGACCAAAAAATTGTTCATACTGCATGTTTGAAAATTTATGTTGTGTCCAAAATTAAAATATTATATAAGTGGTACATCTTTAATGTCAAATAAATCACAAAAACCAGCCAAAATCGCAATGAAATTTTCGCCCTCAATGGGTCGTTTTAGGAGTTACATTCATGATATTGTCACACAGGATGTAGACCCATGTTTACATCACTTGTGATCAATAACTCATTTTGGAAATTTTTGCACTTATGATGTTATTGCACCAGGTGTGCGACTTGCTTGTGTCAGTTATGTTGAATATTATTAGGTACTGTTTGGTACTAGGGATTGCGATTAATCGAATAATCGATTTCGGTTTTTTTTAACCGATCTTAAACAATTGATCGATTTGTACATCGATCTCAGAAACTCGAACTCATGATTCGACTTTTGTCTTGCGGAAAATAAACAATAAAGGAGGTATATATTTTCCTTTCTTTATGATTAAACAGGTACTCACCAGTCATTGTATTGTATCTGTACCGTGCTTTCTAGAACTCCAGTATTACTCCTCTACCTGCAGGGCTGTAGGGGTAACCAACGGAAAAGATTTCAGGACATCGATATTTTAGAACATCCAAGCTCAGGCGCAGCATGCTGACCTCGACATGTACATCATATCTGTGTACGCAAGCTATTTTCCATGACACGAGTGTACTGAGCTTCACACAGGAAAAAAGCCCATGAGGTTAATATAGAACAACTTAACCAGGGTCACGAGATCAGGGACCACTTTAACATTTTATTTTCACCCTATCTATCTTGCACATACTGAAAGACTTTTTCAAAGATTTGCAATTGGTAGGTAATCTAGGGAACTACCCAAGACCTTCGTTATTCCAGTAAAGACATGACAGCCGCTAAGGATCCTTACTATGACGACTTAAAATCTTCATAATTAAGGTGTGCGAGAGAAACGGAGCTATACAAGACATAAAGCATCATCCCGTATTAGTAGCGGGGTAGTTTGCAGAAGTAGGAATTTGTTCAGTAGGACCTAACATATAAGTTATACACCCACTATTCGGAGACAAAATCGCACTTTATCATTTTTATCGAATAATTTAGTTGTGATGATTGGTTCGTCACTGACAGAAGACCATCGCTAATATCAAATCTGTCCAGCACGCCACAGTCACGACTACATGACAGTTTTTTATAAGAAAGTATGGTATTCTTTATTTGTGTTGTAAATTGTCCAAGGATGGAATCAGAACTGTTCATCGTGGCGATACTTGGAATGCCTATGCCCAACGGCGTTCGATCTTCTGCTGAAATAATGATGATGAAGGATGAAATCTCCGCTTTGCCTGATTTTTTTATGTAGAAGGTTAAACGTAAATTGAATGAATGATTTCAGGACAAGCCCGATGGCCGTTGTAGTTCGAACAGTCAGTGCGAGGCTTTTTGATGAATCGAAATACTCCAAATCGATTAAATACCTGCACAATACATATTGTAAAACTCGTTGTGTTATAAGTATAATATGATGTTCGCACAGTTATAATACAACAGGATACCGATTCAATAAAAATTGGAGCAGTAGGTAGCTCTGCGGTTCAGCGCGCTGCAAGTCGATTTCAAAATTATGTGAGCAACAAGTACAATATAGAAATCCTCGTCGACTCTTTCCACATACTGATAAGCACCTAGACTTGTTAAAAAGAATGTCTGCATAGTTCATTGGTGCGGCTACCGCCGTATCGGCCAAATAAATTATACGGGGCCCCCGCACTACAAGGGCCCCGACGGAGGATCAAATTTGTGCCATCTTATCCACAACCGTCTCGTAGGGTAAACCAAGCTTTTGTAAAAAAAAAAAACACTATTTTTTATACGGGACCCCAATGGGACTATCTATGCCATTGGCACAGTTGCAAAGACTGGCAGAGAACCTTTAGATGAAGTTAAGAGGGATTTGATTGCTTGATCCAACGCAATCCAACTCAATTCATGATGAACAGGTAACGCGAAAAAAGAGAGCGAAAGAACGCTTAAAAACTCTGTTGGCGAAATTACCGAATGGTAATACCGTCATTTACTCGAATATTTCACAAAAGCTGGTTTTGGGCTTATTAGAATTATCATGAGCTGCACTTCAGGTATAAGGTACTATCGAACTGATCTGATGATAAAGCTGCAAGGTGGAAGGTACTTCATACAGGAACTTCATATAAAACAATGTATTCTAACAGTATTTGTGTTAATTGGAATTGCCATAACAAAAAGGTACTCTGGCTTTAAGTGTAGGTATCCCAACTAAAGTGTGAAATAAAAAATATTAGTACAAAACCCAAAAAATACTGACTACACTACAAAAAAAAAGTGAAGTGAGTGTTATTTTTTTAAGTTTTTGAAAATTATGCAATTATATCTTCACTTGCCTCATTGGTCTTAAGGTCGCAAGCGCGATTATTGAGCTAGATCCTGGGCTGAAAAATTACTGTTAACAATCTATCTTATATAGTCCGCCGTTTGGTGGTTTAACACCCCCGCGCCTTACAAAGAACGTAAAGTCATTGAACATGAACTGATCTCTCTCTGGTAATAACGCACTGCTGTCCCATCGGACTATAAATTAAAAACATAGAGTGCATCTGTGTTGCGCAAACACTTGTGTACTATATCTCCCTCATACTTGACTGCTAATCTTCATTTGAGATCGGCGACCAGGATCGAAATTCGGTCAGCAAAATTTTATTATCTACACTAATATAATAAAGAGGTAAAGTTTGTTTTTTTGTTTTTTTTTGTTTGTAGGGGTTAATCTCTGGAACTACTGGTCCAATTGGAAAAATTTTAGCAACAATAGAAAGCTACTTTACTCCTGAGTGACATAGGCTATATTTTATGTACGCGGGCGAAGCCACTGACAAAAGCTAGTATTTAATATTTGTTTCGCTGGCTTATTTACACCACAGCAGGGGATCAGGGGCTTAACTTATTTGGGACACGCTTGCCAAATTATATCCAACCATTGCAGCTAGACCGGTTGGATTAGATATTGAGCGGAAAACAAATTAATGAGGGCTTCCGCAGGGCTCTCTTCTTGGCCCAATCTTATACATGAACAATTGAATATACCACTTGGTTAACATGTTTTGTTATGCACCGAGTGCAACCCCACTTTATATCCAGGCCATATCTTTCCCTCCCAGGTTGCCTGGAAGAGATCGCAGAATGCGATAAGGTCGCCCATTGTATGTCTCAATTTTTTTAAGGCTCAAAATTTGTAAAATTATCTTGGTGTACAATAAAGTATATATAAATATAAATAAATAAATGAAATATTGTTCTACACATCGCATTCGCATAACAGGGTCAATAAAGATACATTAAGAGTCAAAATTTCTTCATGTTTATTTCATTTTTTTAAACATCATCATGTTACACACATTGGACAATAAACTGTGAACAATTTCAGGCATTGAAAGAGGTAGCGATTATCTAAATTAATCGATGCGTTACAGGCATTTGGCGAATTCGGACAATTCAAACGCTTAGTCCCCAACAGATCTATCACAATACGTTATTATTAGTAAATGCTAAGTGGAGTTTTCCCACTACAGTTAGTAATTATTTGAAACGTCCGAATTAACTTATACGCTATAACGCTGACACTAGTATTTACCACATCTCGCGAACTTCTAACACCGATACTAATAATTTTAGCCATCTCTCTACACTCTAGTACAGTCAGAACCATTCTAAATATCCATACAATCATTCCTAGTCGCAATATCTAGTCTGTCGAACGATGCCATTCACAGCGGGAGTGTACTTTCAAATAAGCGCTATACGCCTTACACGATTATATTTATATATAATATTTAAGTCGTATACTGATAAATATATTTTGTGACATTAAATTTAAGTAAGAAAAATACTCTTAGTTTATTAACTTTTGAACTGGAATAAGAAGACTGAAGCTATTTTAAAATTATTCTACTCAATACATCACCGCCTGAATAACATCGCCCGTTTACAAATTCCAATAACTTACTGCTCGACTTTAAGCTAGCAAACACGAACGTCCACGAACCTTGACGAACTATGCCGAAGCGCGCCTATTATCGGCTCTGTCGGTCCCAGGATCCAATGTGAACTGCCAATGACGAACTGACGATGTTAAACTTATAAACGATACTAATGAAACCTACTAACATTATCACATGGTAGGCGATTGCCATGTGAACATGTCCAAAAACCTCCGACGTATGTTCTGTATCTACATAATAACCCCTAAACTAAAGGTGCAAAATATTTACTTACATTACGTTAATCTCCCTAAGAGCAGTCAATTCGAATTGATCTACAAAAAGTACAAACAATAAATAAAACTAGCACGTAAAAATACATAGATACATTTAGTACAAGTTCCTAAATCTATTGTAATTTGTATATTGTTATAAAACGAAAGTGCAGGTACTGCATATGGAGAATTAAGCGTATCCGATACATTATATACTACTATTTGCGTGTGGTCCGCGGCCATCGACCTCCGTTAACGCATACTTTTGTTTATGGACTTACAATAACGCCTCATTTTAATATCATCGTATTTTTACTGCTGATGACATATTGTTGACTCATAAGAACGAAACTATACTGATTTTTTAGAAGTCAGTTTTTACATAAATCGAGTCTTCAATGGATATAGTTTGACTGGTGACAAACAAAAATGCCATTGTACAAAGAGATACCTAACTTAGACTCAGTAAGCACGACAAATTTAAACAGCGATGGAAGATCTGCGTGATTTCCTAGAAAGCGAGTAAAAATGTTTCGATGTTCATTCAGTCCACGATTGCTACGAGAAAATCGTCGAAGCATAGCAGTAGTAACTCCAATTATAAAGCAACTTATAGAGAGTCCTGCTGTATAGAACTAGCAAGTACCAGGAATGCTATGCTACACTTTCATTCTTCTGTTTGCAAAAAGAAAATTTGCATTCATCATTTTTGCCTTTCTAATAAATCTATTTGGGGCACATAGGTTGGATGAGTTTCAAAGTCTATAATGGACATAAATATATAGATAAATAGATATGTACTTGAGCGACAGTGTTTTGCTATTTAAACCATGGCGTACTCAGCTTTGTCTTTATTTATATGGCGATTCGACCCAACCAATTTTAGGTGTACACTTATAATATATATCTACTAGTATTTCTAGTCGTTAATACAGGTTAGATAAAAGTAAATTAACCTTCTTATTCAAGGGATCAGTCTTAAACATGGATGCAGAGATCAGCCGTGGCCGCGGTTACACAACCACTACACTAGCGAACGGTAAATTTATTTTGAATCTATATTTAAAAAATATACAATCTTACGGGCACTGTCTAATAAATTGCTTGGAATAGTAATTTTTATCTCTGTATAGAAAAATGTTTCATTATTATGTTACATAACACTTAAATAAGCTGAAATGATACTTGAAACCTTTTACTGTAAAACACAAAATCATCAGTTTAAAATAATCGCACATCCCAGTGATCCATTCATCGAGATAACTAAAAATTAAAACTTAAATTACACCAATTGATTTCAATACTAGCAAAATATATTTAAACTGAATCGCTTCTCAGCCATATACAATCACATAAGATTTATATAGGAACATAACAAATTTACAAAAATATTTCTTTATTTGGTTCTGTTTCTAGCACTATTTATTACTTTTTGTCGGTACAACACATTGTTTTAAATAAATCTTCTAACATGATATGACGGAAGTAGCGAATGATCGGTCATTACTGTTACATCATTTTTTTTTTTTGAGGTGGGTACGCAGCAAATAAATTTTACCACTCTCGGTGAAACAAAAGGTCGTGTCAGATTTAAGGGTGGACGAAAGAGTTGCAAACCAACGTCCCAACTAAAGTGACCTTGTTAGTTTTAATCCATGTTGACAGTGGATGTAAACCATGACCTTCAAACGCCCTTGGTTTGGAGGCGAGTTTTCTCGACCATTGTAAAATATGACCTGCAACGCCCTTGGTTGGGAAGCGTTTTCTCAACCACAATGATTGAATTCCGAACGTGTTGGCGTGTGGTTCACATCCAAGTAACCGCCCAAACCAAGGTTACCTTGGCTGGAACGCTTGTTTGCAACCATCTGGCACACCATTTACTGACTGACACCCTCCTATATACGCTCAGTTTCCCTTTGCGTTAGGGCCACGGTAATTCTTTCGAACATCCCCGCAGCCCCAGCAGGCTTCGTTCTATTGTTAAATCTAACATTAACTTTTGACCACGTTAATTGTTCCAGTCTATATTGCTTTTATTTACATTACATTAATAATAAGGACCTGCAGTAGGACTTGCGATACAAACTACAACACTGATCGGCACTTTTATTATAAACTTAAAAGTAACATTAAATAGTTAAATACGGTAGACAATGATTCATTTGCTCAGTGGGCACTTTACGGTTTTTATTGCAGTAATCATAGAGTAGAGAGACGCCACGGCAGCCAGTGACAAATTGCATTGTTAAAACTTTCCATAGACATGTAGAACTGAACTGATTAGTGTCACCAAATTAATTTAGCTGTAGCGCATTAAAAACTCAAATGTACGGCCTGTAAGTCTATTTTGTATAAGATTAAATTTAGTTATGACAGTAGCACTGACAACTTATGACCCGGACCATTCAGACTTTTGGATTCTTCTTGACAGCGATATAAATGCTTAGTCCTGACCGTCAATTTCGTAGAACGTTAAATTCAAGTCTTTATTAATGGTAAGTAGAGCCGATGTCGACTAATCTACTAAAGTAAATTGGAAAAGCAAGCGTGTATATTATTATTTCAGAAAATGTAAAGGGAAATTAATTATAGCCCAACAATTCTTCGATTGATACAGTTGAACTAGATTGGTTAGTATTGGATTGTTTTCAAACACAACGACAGTACAATTACCTATATTACACCAACTCGCCAAAAGTTACTACAATCACTCAAGAACTATCAAAACTCTATAAACACACGTGCTAACCAAGAAACCTGTGGCGATAATCGTTAAATTCAAGTTGCAATATCATCTCAGTCTCAAGCAAAGTCAAAAATTTGTCAAAATCTAGGAAAATTAGACATGTTTCCTCTTAGGCACCGAATACGGTACACTTCATACCAGCTAAATTAAACCTTATAACGTAAAAATAAGGTTTGAATTAGCTGGTGTGCCGAATTCAGTACACTTATGCCTCAGAGGTGAACAGATTACTACGATTTGAATAGAATTACCCTCAAACTTTTTCAGTAAGTGAGTATCGCGTTTACTCGTAGAAATTATCAGGTGCTGACAGTTCTGATCATGTCTATGGTAGTCGAAAAAGGTCATAACGACCAAACGTCTGCGCTTATTAAGCGGGCATGATTATTGTCAGTAATGGTGCTCCCAGTCACTCTGCCACCGAGGCGATTCCATGCTCTATGGCGGTAATAATACGTCAACTAGCGTTTATAAGACTATGATTTGTTAGTTATCAATTTCTTTCAATATATGCATCACGTATGTTCCTAAGAGACCAAGCTGCGACTCTGCAGGAATTCTCTCACGTTCATCCACTCACAACTCACATTACAACTACTATCCATTTAGCTAAATACCATCTGAAGACGTATTAGGGAAGTCATTGCGGTTTCAAAGCGAGAAAGAGATGGCTTTATTTTTAGTATACAGGGTGTAAATGACAGGTTTTCGCAAACTTTAAGGACGTGCTTAGTAGACGAAACTGAACAACCTTCCACAAGGTTTTATGAAAAAATTAATCGGCCTCTGTATACAAAATTACAAACTTGATGGGACAGTTTGTATAGAGAAACCGACTTTTTTGACGGTTCTTGAAAAAAATCTTGTGGATACTTGTTCAGTTTCGTCTTCTGAGCAAGCTCTCAAGGTTTGCACAAACCTGTCCCATACACCCTGTATATCTCCATCTCTTTCTCACTTTAGGATAATGATGACTAACCTATACGTCCCCAGTATAATTCATTTCTAACTTCACTACAGATAATGCTCAGTTTACATTATACACTGGCCCGCATGCTTAACATTTTACTAAAGAATTATTACTAGTAATTAAATTTGTACTAAGCGAAGTCAAAGGCGGCGTTTTATAATAAAATATTAATTATAAATGCTCATTGCCGTCACACATTAGTTATTTATTCTTATTTCTATTGTTAATCTTGATGTTATGTTGGGTATTTATCACGTATACAGGGGGTTATACGATAACCGAAAGCTTCTAGCCGTATTACTTAAAAACTGACCAACTCTGAACTTCTCTAAATCAACTTGAAATTAACTAATACATAACATAATTATTTTTAAAAAATCTGATTATATTCATTACTCTGTGCAAACTGTCAAATGGTGGAACCAAACAGATAGTCATGCGGTCAATAAAAATAAAATTAACCTATTATTATCAATATCCAGGTATGATACTGTCGGAGTTGTCTTACATACTTATTTAGTCTACAATATTTATAGAAAAAACGCAAGTGTGTTGCCTTAGCCAAATCTGCTCCGCTTTAAAAAATCGATACAATTCTAAATTAAAATGAGTGGTCAAGTCCAGCTACATTTTTTTCAGCCAGCTTTCATGGTGTAAGATTTCCTTTAGGAGATAATCTTTACAATACCTATTACAAGTGGCTACATTACTTGGGACACTCCCTTTCAAAGGTAAAGTTCTTACTGTGGAGCAAAGAATTAATTGGGCACCTCTATTGTCTTCAATAGTGGTATCAAATGAATTCCTTGCTCCAAATTGTCATAATTATTATGATTATCCAAGTTACTATTGAAATAAGTATATTAGTGTCACTAAATAATCAAAAAAAAATATTCATTTAAAGTCAGTTTTAACAAAGTATACAGCCAAAAGCTTTACGGTTACTCCCAATAAACCACGCATATTATCCAAAATGCTAACTATAGAATAAATAGACGATTATATCACTTTATATATATGTGTTGTCTTATGCATAAGAGATAACATATCGTTTAATATAATAAGCAACTGCATGTATATGTTTTACTCGTTTAATAATCATAAGTCATTCTCTCAAATCACACATAAATATCTCGTCTAATTATAAGAGAGCATTCATACTATTACATGCGGTTTTCTAACTGATTTGAGTATAATGTAAACGAGCCATAAGTTCTGGATCATAGACACGAGAGTGGGCGTTACCAGGGGGAGGGGACCACAGAGTAATGACTAACATAGATACTGCCGATGTCGATCATAGGGATATTGGACAGCAACTCTTAGTACAAAAAGACTGTATTATTTACTCCCATGTGGTTACTCTGTGTTGTCTATAGATGAAAAAAAGCAAGAGAAGTAAGCTACATCCTATAGCAATAAACAGGGTGTATAGTTAGTAAATTGGGTACATTTTTATTGCGTCTTCTATGTTTGCACATCCTCTGAGAGTAAATAAAACTTCAAAAGCACCAAAGTTCCATTTATTTAGAGATGGATTCCCCCAACCCCTGACCACGCCCACAAACACGATCTCAATCATAATACCATTCTAAATCTTGCTTATAAAACCATTCCACTATGTCATAACAATTTACCTTAAACTAATCTATGACAAATAGTAATCAAGGCATAACGCGAAATGCTATTAGAGATTTAGACAAGGCGAGTCTATAGATAGGCGACATTTGGGATTGACTACGTGTCTTTTCAGTAGTGCATGTTTCATATTTAGAACGTTTTCTTTTTTTTTATTTTGATTTGTTTGTGCATCTAGCCAGTGTCGAGTTTAAAAAGTATTTCGTTTTTTTATACAGAAAAATGTTACCTTAGTTTTCCTTTGCAATGAGGATGTAAAATATACTAATGTATTTTGCAGAAAGTGTATCGTATCAGCCTTTTCAGCTCTATTTTACCGAGATGGGGCATGTATCAATATTAATACATATTGTCTAGTTGTGTAGACATTTGGGATAAAACCAATTTTATATCAGAACAAGGACTCAATTTATGAAACTGCCACTGAACTTCACTCGCTGAAATCCCGCCAATAAAAAAAAAACTATGTTAGTCTCTATGACTACCGTTTGAGCTTATAGACTGCTACCTTGTCTATGCCCTCTAGTGATCAATGTTATGATTCAAACAAATGTGTGGTGATATACGTTTTGTTTTTTTTCTATTTTTATTAGTTATTCACGTTGTAATTTATGTCGCACATGTTTTTATTGTTAAGGCGCTGTTTCACTAACGTTTGCCCAGTGTTGGTGTTTAGTCGAAGATGTATTCACATAAAACGATATATATCAAGATGAAGGTCTTTTATTTAATCTTATATTTGACCAAATAATATCCGAAAGCAAAAAATTAAATGAAATTCAAAAGCTACAAGTATTTTATTATCGTTTCATTTAGACGAGAGCAAAGTTAAAAAAAAAATATCTGCAATTCTAAAATTTCCTACTAATTGCACTAAATTACTAAAAAAAAAAAGGGCAAAACTGCTTACAGATGTTGAAAAATGCAAAAGATAAAAAAAATCTGTAATGTTTCAGCCATTTTGTGGAATCTGGTCTTTTTAGTAACTAAAATAAAAAAAGGAAATATGAAACTATACAGGATAGAAAGGAAGAAAAAAAAGTGTTGCGCCGAGTCCAAGCAACCTGAAATAAAGGCAGTAAGATGAGGTTGAACTAAAAGTTTTAGAAAATTGCAAAATTGCAGATAACACCCGCCGATTTGGTCTCAAGATAAAATCTTGACATGTTCTGCAAAAAACGATTTTTTTATCATCATCATCATCATCATCATCAGCCTTTTTAATGTTCCCACTGCAGGGACACAGGCTCCTCTCTAAGAGAGGGAATGGGCCGTAATCCACCACGCGGGCCCAGTGCGGGTTGGTGGATATCACATGTCTTCGAAAAATTCGAAGGTTCTAGGACATTGAACCCGCGACCTACTACACGCAAGTCGGGGCCGTTACCACTCGGCCACTGCTCTCGATTTTTTTATAATATACTTTTTTTTTTAAGTCGTGGCCAAATCATACTCACTAACCCGTTTACTGTGGATAATTCAGACATTACTTAATTACAACTGAAAAAATATTAATCGCGCTATTCGCAGCTCGAAGTCGCAGGCCACGATTTCGCGACCCCTCCTCCCTCCACCTCCCGCACCCTACCCCACCTACTGCGGTGACCAGGGGCGACCTGCCCAATGGTCACCGCAGTAGCTCCAGCGTGGCCTGCGGCTTCTTAGCCTACTGCTCTATAGGTATTGCTTTTTATGTTTGATCAAATATATCGCACAATCCAACTACAGAGTAAATTGGGGTAACTTTGACCCTGGGGTATACCTTTGTCACAAACTAATTAACCAATAGTAACAAAGTAAAAACAGTTTCTCATGTTTCTATTGGTTGATAAACTTGTGCCAAATTTTAACCCTAGGGCCAAAGTAACCCTACTTTACGGTACTTTCCTCTGATAAAGAGGATTCCGGTGTCCCAGCAGTAGGAACATTATACGGCTGATCTTACGCTGCTATTCGACTACACTGGGCAAACAAAGCGCAAAAGAAATCTTACAAGAATGTATATTTTTTATAAAGATGTATAGTTTCAGCTATTAAGTAACCGTAAGTCTTTTAGACTACGATTTATGAAGAACTTTTATTTTACTGGAAGAAGTAAGGAAGAATTTATCTCTACGGTTCAATGTATAACTGCCTTCATAAGAAAATATTATATTCCGTGGAAACTGAAAAGGTTTGGAAATGTGAAATTTAATTAACCTGAGTATTTCTCTTTTTTGTACCTGTAATAAGCGGTAATTATAATGAGGGTGTTTAGAAATATTCACACCACCAGCTAGCGCCACTTAGCCGTCAAGTCTTTTACTTTGAAAACTTATATATGACGTTGACGTCTAACGGTTGACGTTGATGCCTAGCTAATGTCAGTAACATAAGCGTTTTGACAGGTGCTTGGACCTGACGCCTCAGTGCTGCCACCTGGTGAATGACATCTTAGAACACCCTCATTTGGAAGATCTGAAGTGGTAGCAAGGAAGGGTAGGAAGTATGTATCTATGTAAATCAATTGTTTATAAACTAGCCATTTGTTTGAACACAAAATTGTTCTTCGTATATTAATAATGCCGATTGAATACCTTAAAATCAATATTATGGCTGAACTCTGCTATATATTTAAGTTTTTGGGGTCATAATTATTGGAAAGTTACTTCAGAATAACCCATATCAAGGAATGCACAGAATGACCAGTCAATCTGTAAATCCAGAAGCACAAAATGCCAAGATAAAAAGTGCTAAATTTTTATTCCACGACCCGCATGCGGTGGCCGCACGGTGTTTGCGCTGACGTCAATAGCAAAAGACCACTGCAGCGCTTCCTTGGCATTGCCGTCTATCAAAACTTTTAAAACGTACAGCGCTGAAACGTTAAAACTGCACTAATGTCATTAATGTAGAAGTGTATGGCATGCAGATCACTTAAGTGAAGCAAAGTACAGTTACTTTACGGCATACCCAATCTAGTGCACAGTACATACTCAAAGTTGATATAACAGATGGGCTTTTGCTCAAAAAAGATCATTGTACACACCAATATGAACAACTTTTACTATAAGACCAACCCAAAAATCACAAAAAAAAACCGCTATTCCATACATATTGTCGAGTTATCTATGGAGCAGCGAGTTTTTTTTTATGTTGTTTCAAGTTGTTCATCAGTAGGAACAATGATCCATTTTAAGGAAAGCCCATCTGTCGTATCGCCTCTGATGTCTAGCCTTCTTTATATATGGATGTCTAGCCACAATATTGATTCCAAGGCACAAACTCAAAGAACAAACATCAATCCGAATCACAACCCACACTATCGCATACACATCGCTACACAGGCACACATACAAAAATTAAAGCATGAAGAAAAATATTTCCACCTCTCGAGACCTATGAATATCGAATTTGTTCCTAAGTTATAGTACATAGTTTATTATAGCTTAATATATGAGTAAAGTTACTGTGTTATGAGGGCACGCGCGATGTTATCTCCATCGGGAGGGACGTGGAGACTTGCATCTGAAAAAGGAAATTATGAAGTTAGAACGTTGAGAAAATTGAACGAATTGACTATCAATACATAGTATAAAACAAAGTCGCTTCACTGTCTGTCCCTGTGTACGCTTAAATCTTTTAAACGCAACGGATTTTGATGCGGCTTTTTTTTAATAGATAGAGTGATTTAAGAAGAAGCAGATAAATACATGCATAATATCTTTAATATCAGTACCCGTGCGAAGCTGGGGCGGGTCGCTAGTACCTAATAAAACAGCTTGATCTCTACGACAGCTGTCAGTAAAATCACGACTGTGAAAGCGTAACACCAGCGCTCTGGGATTAAGGCAAGGAAGGGACGGGGTAAGTTGTTTAGGCAGTATGACTCTGACACTTTTCCCGCTCCGCCCAAGGGCGGGATTCGTCATTGGATGATTTTTACCTACCATAAAAAAGTAGTACAGACCGACAGTAGCTGTCAATGTGATACTTTAAGGGCATGACGACCTAATTAGTGACGGGTGATACATCATCGTACAAGGATTAACTATAAACTATCGATATTTTGTATAAAACATAATTCAAAATTATTTTTTCATTTAATTTTAGTGTATATAATGTCATATATTGTTTTACATGTGTACCTATTTGATCTAAAATAATAGTAAGTAAATAAAAAAAAAACACCTAATCATGTAACATTTTTTCGAGATTTTGGGACAAAACACGGACAACTTTAGATTTCGAGAGAAGTCACGCCGCTATCTTCTTTGTAATTAAATTAAACCTAATTATATGTTACATTAACATCGGTAAAAGTAAGAAACGTCGATAATTACTATCGACATTCTTTTATATCTTGTCAAGCCTAGGAATGTCAGTTTGGCATAATTAGGTTGCAGAGATCAAGCTATCTTTTATTAGGTATAATTGATTTGCAGGTTTCAGTAGTCATAGAGTGAAAAAGATCACTAGTATTACTTAACCTTTCGAGACATGCGCGATTGAAGCGTTTTTCTAGCCAGGCACTTGATATAAAAAAATCGATTTACCCAGCTCTGCTGCTCTTGCTAATCGGAATTAAACAGTTTAGGGTTGATAAAAAAATACTAAGAAATAAGACGCGGTATCTAATGGAAGTCACCATTTTTTTTAGAACTGCTAGGGATAGCGAGACATTTTATAAAATCTACTATATAGCAAGTCAAATGTAGTATAGGCTTCAAGAGACCAGTCTTATATTGCATCGAGTGCTCTCTCGTTCAGCCGAGCTCGTTAACACAACTATACATTTAGAGCGGTGTGGATCAGAGAGTAAAGCCTCACATACCTCCATTGAAAAGTGAGGATCCTCCGACCAGACAGGTGTATAGTCTGGTGGGCTACTGCCCGATAGTTGATTTCAGGCTGTCGTATATGTTCAAATAGCGCGGAGAACTTTGATTGCGCGATGCCGGATTCCTGTAGTTCTTATGTGACCCATAGATAGCGCTACATACACACCTTGTTCTTAGCGAGGTGCGGCGAGTGCGTGAACACGCAGTCAGCGATGGAGTCGAGCGCGCGCTCGTCGAGCACTCGCTCGTCCAAGCCGCGCTCATCTAACACCGCTTCCAATGCCGCTGCCAGCTCTGAACTCTCCGCAAATGCTGCACTACCTTCCGCTGTATAAAAAAAATGTTATGTTAGGCACTAGGGTATCCCATCAAAGTAAGCGCGGGCGCACGGATGGCGAGCATTGTGTAGCACCGTCTACCCGACCAGAGTCGTTGACGGTGTGAATTGTTCCAAGAACGCCTTATAGAGATTTCAGCAAACCGCAGGGGTCCAGAAGAGCATTGGCTCTTCTGGACCCCTGCGGTGAATTTTCAAAATGATAACCATAGTCTTAGACTGCAAAAGAGCAACTGAATGAATTTAAACTTTAAAGAGCAAGAAATTATTACAAGATGTTCCACCTTCCCGAAAAAAAAAACCACTCGACATGTGGTGCTGTAATACTAGGAAAAAATTACTCCGATATACAAAATCGTATGTAATCTATAGAAGTATACAAAATCGTGGTAAAAAAAAGAGGAGAAAATAAAAAGGATTTCCATACCTTGATTGAAAAACTCCGTGAACGCTTCATCAGGTATTTGACTGAGCACAGCAGGGTCCAATATGTCGTCCGGTGGTACGTGTCCAACTTCTACTTCTGGAAAGAATACAGTCAATGACCAGCATGAACATTGTACACTATACAGGGTGTTATTGACATGTTAACGCAAACGAATACCATAGATCCAGTACATGATTCTAGACCAGTGGTGGAATATTTTGTCGGTATTTATTCAAATTTTTGAAAAAAAAAATATTTTTTTACCTGTATAAAATCGTTATTCTAAAACCCAATAGTGTATAAATGTCGATGATTATGACAAATTAACGATAATAAGACACTCAATTGATTCTTTAGTACCGGAGTGTGGTGCAGACATCACGTGAGCGGAATCGTTTGGAGAAGCGACCTTTACGGAGCACAGTCAAGAGCAATCCATCGCGTAATTCGGACGCTCTAAACAAATTTACTGGTTTTTGCGCTGTCGCCTTCGTATATGTATGTACAGTACAAGGCAAATAAGTTGAAACCGTCGCTATGGTTATGTACATTCGATTGAGACCAAAAAATCGATTACCGCACATTCCAGGTCGACCGCCATGATGGTTCAACTTGTGTGCCGAGGATTATAGTATCGATTTTATTAGAAAGCACAAAAGATTTGATTGTTATAATAGGACAAAGATTGAAATAGTTGATTAAAATTATCTAACTACATGATGAATATTCTAGCAAGTGTCGAGTCTACACATGGACTGTAATCCACAACGCGAGCCCAGTAGCCTCCTGGAGCTGAGGGTTGGTGCGAAAGCGTTACACCGGGGCTCTGGGAATAAGGCAAGGAAGGTACAGGGTAGGTTCTTTAGTCAGTAAGAGTCTGACACTGTTTCCCGCTCCGCCCAAGAGTGGGATTCGTCATTCGATGATTTTTACCTACCATAAAAAAAACCACGCGAGCCCAGTGTGGGTTGGTGGATGTCACATGTCCTCGAAGTTTTTGATTTCATCACCGTTTTGAGAAATAAATGACAAAAAGGATGCACCTGGCTGAGCTTCAAGCTGCGACCCAATACTTCTAAGTCAGGGCCATTACCACTCGACCATCACTGCTAACCTTCTCCCTGCAAACTTACAAACTTTAGTGTTCACTTACCCAGTTCGTGCGAGTCGCTCGCTACCGTGACGTACTCGCTCTCGCTGAGCGCGCCCATGGCCGCCTCCTCCGAACTGTCGTACGTCGACGAGTTCGAACACACGTTCAGTTCTGACAAACAAATATCACATCATTAATTATTTTTACAATCAAAGGCCCAGCGCACGCCGCTAGAGGCGCGGCAGAGCGCAATTGAAGACCACAATTTAATATAAATCTTAACTACCTTGACATAAGGTCTACAAACACTTGCGCGCATGCTCTTTTAGTAGCTTGAAGGTACTCCGAGAGCCGCATGCGAATTACTCTTTTGTAGACCGTATGTTAAGGAAGTTAAGATTTATATTAAATTGTTGTCTTCAATTGCGCTGCGTCTCCAACGGTGAGCATTGGGCCAAATAATTTACTTGGTAATACACAATATAGTACAACTATTTCGCGATCCAACTTTTATATCGCGATTTTGTTGTAGAAAGGACACTTTTCCAACATTGTAACCATTTTTTGTAATGGCTAGAATGCTAAATTTGGCTTTAGACATATTTATGAATTTCAAGAAGAAATTTTTCCTTGCAAAAAAATAATTTAAAAAAATTTACTTTTCTGAATTATGTTTTTACGATTCGCTCCTGCGCAAAAATCACTTAGTAAATTCGGGAGACTCGGCTTGAATCATCCAACGTACACATTAAGCCCCGCCTAGTGGCCCCCCTTAGTGCGTAGCAAATACAGCCTGTAAGAGTAAACACCGTTGTCACTAAAACCATAGGCAGTTAATTTAATTATAAAAATGTTTACCTGAATTAAAGAAAAAAAAAACGAATTTTTCTTTACAAAATCAAAAAGTTACTGTCCGTAAATTCATCATACTATGCGTTTGAGTTACGTAATCACTGCAAAGAGCGTTGACCTGCAGCACTGGCCGTCCGTTATAACTACCTACATAAGTTTTAACTAACCACATCATTGCCTCATACTCTCCTCTGGGTTCTCCGCGAAGAAATTCAGTATGCGTTCCTAAAGGTCAACTGGCACTGGCTGCTGGTTCCCACACGCCTGAGCATGGACGGCACGGTGAACTGGCCATAGGTACGTAAACTTTGAGTAGCCGCCAACATCGTTTTTCGGTTTGGCACAGGTTGTCCAGGGAATAACTCTGCGTACATCCTTCGAGCCTCATTTAGGTTATCACCCGACGCGGCGTATACCCGAAACATTTCGGTCCACTTTACTTGTACGTTTGTGTACGACATAATCACTACACAATGACTAAATACACACTTGCTCGAAAAATGAGCGATGGTGAGCGGGGGGCGCGGACGCGGGCGCTGCGCTGCGAGCAACCGTAACGTAACGTGCGATCGATAGCGAGGCTGCCGACAGACTTAGTGGCCGAGGGGTGTGGGCGAGGTCACGCCTGTTTGATCTAGCGCTGTGTTCCCGCGCTCCGTCCTCTTTGCCTTTGCGTATAGGGTGAAATAATTTTGAGGAAAAATGAAGATTTTACTTAAAAAATCGGTTGTCTGTAAAGTCGGTTTACTGACGATAGTTGAACGTGACAACGTCATAAGAATTGACACCACATTAACTTTTTACTGCACTTCATACTTGACGAAAACATGTAAATGTATTATTTTATTTTATTGTATAGCAGCGGACGCATCGCTCACTCAAGTAGGAGAGAAATAGATGTCGAACACTGCCGAACGAGGCCGATTGTGCCTCTTTGTCTCTCGCTTGCATTTCAAACCTTAAATGGAACGCCTCAGAGCGAGGTAACGCCGCATGAGTCATGTTTTTTCATGCGTGCAGCCAGCTCCATCGAATTATAAGACGTTGTCACGTCAAAAAAAAAATTTCAATGAATTTACGTTATATACTTAAAGGAAACCAAATCACTGGTTTCAAGGATAACGGTGTTTACACTAACACTCTGTATATCGAAGAGTGCAGTAATCGCCAACCGACTGGTCGGCGATTACTGCACCATCATCATCATCGTCGCAAGCTACTAACTAGTATGATGCACAGCACACATACCAGAAAGTGATTGGTCGGCGGGCAGTGGCGGCTCGGCAGTAGGCGGGCGCAGGCGCGCGGGCGGCCGGCGCCGCCGCTTGGCGCGCCGCGGCGTGCGCGGCACCGTGGGGCACGGACGCTTGCGGACCACTTTCTTGGGACGACAGTCGCGGGCTAGCTTATCGTAGTTGTCCTAATTCATGAAAAATGCATCATAAATTAATTTTACGGATCGAAAGAATTTAGATAGATAGATATATTCTTTATTGCACACCAAAAATAAAATTAACAATAGGAACTTAAAATTAAAAAAGTGTCACAATGGGTTGGTAAAGTAGGCTTAGGTATAGCGCCATCCATGACGTCACATAAGAACTAATCCTGCGTCATCAACAATCTCTTAAATCTTATGACAGTTCTTTTTCCCGTCAGACCCTAGCAATTTAGTATAGCAAAGGCACGTACCCTCTTCCAGGCGTGCTCGGCGCAGAGCGGCGTCTGGTCGGCGAGCGGCAGCAGCGGCTGGTTGCAGCGCGCGCCGCCCGCGAACACGGCGGCGCAGGCGGCGTACAGGCGCTGCTCGGCCGCGCTCGTCACGTGCGCCAGGCAGTAGCGCGCGCACGGCAGCGCGCCGCGCCCGCAGCGCTCCGTGCTGCACAAGCCCGACGCGCTGCCGCCGCTCAGCTCGGTGGACCCAGTCTCGCCTCCTGACCAACCCGTTTCTCTGTGGATAAAGTAGCCATGTTACAACTATGCAGCTCTGTATTCAAATTTGAGATTGGAGTTAACTCTAATGACGTCACGGGGTAGACATTCTACATTCGCATTTTTGAACTTAAACATAGAGTTTAATTGGCAATGGCTTACTCCAACCTACCCTATTCGAACTTGGAGTCAGTTGGGTTATCCTAAAGGTTACAAAGTGTTACAACTCTGGTAATTTTTGAACGCTGCCCAGTTGATCATGTTTTAATAGAAGTGGTAGACACTTCGACCACGTCAGATTAGTTCCGCATGGTTGGCGCTAAATATTTATTTATAAGACTTATTATTTAGAGCAGTCAGTACAATTATTTCGCTAAAATAGATGAACGAAATCTAAGTCACTATTTCGGCAGTTATTTATTTATATAGGCACACTAACGACTTACTTACAAAACATTTATAAAAATATATTTATAAGGGCATCCTGTGTAAAAAAGTCACTTAAAGGTATGCACAACATTTACTAATTAGGTCTCAATTAATTAACACAATTAGATTAAAAAATTGAAAAATTATCCTTTACAAAATAAAATAAAATTGAAATAAAAAAGAATACTAACTAAGAATAAATTAAAATAGCATTATTATTACATTAAATCATAAATTACATTAAATTAAATAGCATTATTATTACATTAAGTCACAAATATTAAAAAATGTATTACATTATTATTATTAAATTATGTCAGTTATGTTGAGACTTGTCGCTAAATGGGCACATCAGGTGCCATTTAGCAAATAATTTATTTAGTAAATAACTCTATACAAGTTACACAATCTTACTTACTTGTGAAAATAAACCAACACAAACACTATTATGTGTACTATAGCTTCCTGAGTACTGGTTCGTTTTTATTAATAAAAGCAAATGCAACGAAGCATTGAGTCCCATGGTATATTTACGTTAAGAAAATAGTAACTTATCATTATCACTCAGCTTAGCCACGCCCTTTGACCAATAAGAGCATAGCAAATGAGCCGTGTTGATATTAACTAGTTGATGTAAACCCTTCAAACAGTAAGGACGCGTCCTTACCTATTCGTAAAAACAAAAGTAAAATTTCTGACGATTTATAATCGCCAACATTTTAAAATAATGAATACTTATTACATACATAGTACTGTGTACCAAAACAGTTTGATTTAATATTAATGGTTAAATTTTTACCCCAATACAAAATTACCCCTTTACAGCAGCAATATTAAATCACTTTTTTCCCAACGAGAATAGACTACAACTATCTGTCTATAGACTACAAGCACATACCTTAGTCTCCTGCGTTCCTGTGAAGTTAGTACGGAAGGCATGCCGCGTAGTGCGAGCAGATGGTTTACTGTCTGCGTTGGAAGACGTCCTGACGATCCTGATCTATGCAGCTGTTTCTGTGAACATACAGGAAGAATTATACTGACGGAAGCAAATACTATCACCATAAAACCGTCACACGTTGAAAACGCAAACAGCAATTTCCTTCTGAGATGAAATAGCAACATTCTTATGGGTCAGCAAAACATAACAGAGCTTGAAAAAAGTGTCAAAGTTTAAATGTAACTTATCCTACCGTTCGTTTGGAAAAAAAACGTTTGTTAACAAACAAGACAGTAAGGCTCTAGACAGACGGACCGCAATTCGAGTGCAGTTCGATTGCAGTTGGTGTGCAGTTAACCGATTGCACTGAACCGTCGACTGCAATTGAACTGCAATCGGACTGCACGTTTAGTTTGCAGTTTTATTGCAGTCGTTTTACATTCAAACTGCATGCGAACTGGAATTTGCAGTTGGATTGCAGTTGAAATGCAGTCCATCTGTCTAGAGCCTTATGAATTATACACCGTTAAATTTTAGTCGTTTTAATCCCGAAGAGGATCGATCCAGTACATGAAACACTATCGATTTGTGTAGATAAAATAAAAAAATAAAGTACTTTTTTTCTAAATTTGTTATTGATATACGCATTTACGAAATTAATTTCTTTAAGTAAACGAGTCATTGACCTTGTAGGTAGTTGTCGATCGTTGCGTACTAACTACCTACAGGTCATTGAACTCGCCCAGCTGACGTTTCCTTAAAGAAATCGATTTAGAACATGCGTAAATTAATTCGAGTTTTTAAAAAAAGTACTTTGTTTTCTCATTCTAACTTTACCAATCGATAGTATTTCATGTACTGAATCGATCCTCCAAGGGATTAAAACGACTAAAATTTAACGGTGTATTTTAAGAGTGTAGCTGTAAAAACGACGGTACCTTCAATAGCGAGGCGAGTGCTCGATGGTGACCGTGGTGCGTGGCGAGGGCCAGTGCGTCGTGCGCACGTGCGACGTGGCGCCGCAGAGCTGCCCGACGTAAAGCTAGACGCGCGCCGCGAGATTCCGCGGCACTTTCTTCTACGCACGCTGACACACCGCCTGCTTCTGCTGAACATGAAAATGGTACATTTTGATACAAGTGCAGAAAGTTTGTTATCAAGGCGGAATTCGCACGAGCCGATGAAGGGGTGAGTGTGTTATGGTAAGGAGCCGAGGGCTGCAGTGACTTTGCACGCTTGTCAAAGGACTTTTTTCAACACATTTACGACTCGTGTGGACCCGCGCCTCGTGGGGGTTAACGCGCGCCCAGCCTGATACGATAATAGTAAATTATGATACAAGTGTGTAATGTTAATGATTACCGTTCGAGGCGGTATTTAAACACAAGCCGTGGCTAGGATCATAAGAGCTAAGAACGGTAATCATTAATTACTCACGTATATCATGCAACTTTTTTCAAAACACTTATGAAATAAAACTAATTAAACTGTTACTACAACCGGTAAAACTAGTACTTAATTTTTTTTTTGTTTGTGTGACATGTCACAAATAAACTTCTCATCAAAAAAATCGAAACACTTCCGTTTTCATTGTTTCTGTCCGAATTTAACACAAAAAAGAATTCATACGATGAAAAAAAATACATATATTATAGCTGGCAGTTTGGCCATTACAGTAGTAAGCGAAAATTCTAAATTCAAAATTAGAATTTCATTTGTTTATCTTATAAACGAAATGAATCACTGTTTTGAGACAAATGTGTGTTTAGGGTTGGAGTACATTTAGCGTTTAAAAACTAAAAATTGGCGCCTATCCTTAAACTTTTTGTTTTTTATTTCAATACTGTGACTTTGGGACGTCTGAAAAAAGGTTTTTTTTCTAAAACGTATGGATACTTCGCCCACAGAAGCCGCCCAAGTTGTGGCATTGCTGGATTCTGGCCTTAGTCAGCGTGTTGTGGCTGCAAGACTGCATCTAAGCCTGTCATCTGTTCATAGAGTCTATAAACGTTATCGGGAGACTGGTTTGTTCACGCGCCGTTCAGGATCTGGCAGGAATCGGGTCACTTCTGAGCGAGATGATCGATTTATTGTAACAACTTCTTTAAGAAATCGACGCCTTAACGCTTTTCAACTGCAGCAGCGGCTTCGTGTTGTACGAAGGGTGGCTGTAAGTGACTCTACAATTAGAAGAAGGTTGAAGGATCGTGGACTGGTACCGCATAAGCCAGCAAATGGGCCGAAATTAACTGCAGACCATCGAAGAGCGCGCCTTAACTTTGCACGTGAGCACCTAAATTGGTCATACCTACAGTGGAGCAAAGTTCTCTTTTCTGATGAGTGTAAAATTATGCTGTATGGTAACGACGGAAGGAACAAGGTCTACAGAATAGACGGAGAACGCTATGCACAATGCTGCATTGAAGAAAAGGTCAGCTATGGTGGCGGTTCGTGGACGGTTTGGGGAGGAATCAGCGCCGACGGTAAGACAGAGCTTGCTTTCGTGTCTGGGCCACGTCTGCCTGCACTAAACTGTCATCGGTACGTCGAAGAGTGTCTCGAGCCTCATGTGATGCCCTATGCACATTTTATTGGCAACGGCTTCATATTCATGCACGACAATGCTAGGGCTCACACCGCGGGCGTCGTACGAGATTATCTTAACGAAGTCGATATCTCTATTATGGAATGGCCAGCAAGAAGCCCGGACATGAATCCCATTGAACATCTATGGGATGAATTAAAGAGACGAATTCGAGCAAGAGATCCTGCCCCAGAAACACTTAGCCAGCTGCAAGATGCAATCCAAGAGGAATGGGACAATATACCACAGCATGTGATCGTGACTCTCATCCGATCGATGAAGAACCGTATGGAAGCAGTAATTAGAGCTCGGGGAGGGAATACAAGTTATTAAATAAACGTTTTTTAGCTTTTTTTTTCATTTACGTGTGTTGTTTTATCCATTTCCTTTATACTCCATACGGAATAAAAATGACTCATTTAACAAAATACGAAACCTATGAAAAATTCATTTAAATTTAGAACATTAACATTAAGATTTGATAAGCTCATATTACTCACTATTAAACGACATTTAACATTTATTCCTAAATGTACACATTTTTCTGATAATCCTGACAAAACGTAAACTTGCAAGGTGTTTCGATTTTTTTGATGAGAAGTGTATTTCTGCTTTCTTTTGCGCTCCCATGATTTTTTGAATTTACCCCATAAGAGAAGGCATTTTAGTCTTAGGTTTGTTTTGTTGCATAAAAGTTTTTATGATAATGTCTTTCGTAGTGACAAAGATGCGTGTCAAAGGAGCATGTTACCTATATTATATTTTTAAGTTTTTTTTTTGTCTCCGGAGTAGATATGTTACTTTGCAATAAATTTCGACTTTAACGCATGTGATGACGCTGTCAGAACATATTCAAATTCAAATAAATTAATTTATTTATACCTTCATACTTATTTTAGGAATAATATACGTAGGCGGTCCCATAATGAATTGGCCTAACTATGAAGTAATGAAGGAAATGAAACGAAACCAATTTTATTTTTCAATATAATCACCATACTAACACACTTCTGACATCTGTGAATCAACATCTCTAAACCTTTATAAAAATAATAACAATTTTTATCCTCAAAATGATCGAAGACAGCCGCCTGCAACTCTTCATCGCTTGAAAATTTTCTTCTTCTTAAGTCTCGCTTTAAATTTTGAAATAAATAATAGTCGGATGGGGCCATGTCTGGACTGTGAGGTGGATGTTCCACTTCTGTGAACCCGCATTGACGAACTGCATCCTTCGAAACACCAGCGTTATGAACAAGGGCGTTGTCATGAAACATCATGACACCTTTACACAGCTTGTCTTTTCGGTTTTCCTTTATCTTGTCTCGTAATTTATATATTAAAGAAACATATTATTCGCCGTTCACGACTGTATTACGTTCTTTAAAATCCACCATCAAAATGCCTTGAAAATCCCAAAAGATTGTGCACATCAGTTTTTAGTCGATTGTTGAACCTTTGCCTTTCTAGGGGGCTTTTCACCCTTATAACGCTATTCCATTGACTCGAGCTTGCTGTGTGGATCATAATACAAGATCATAGTTTCATCACCAGTCACTAGCCGCTCAATCACAGTCTTTAAATTTTCGCCACAAAGATCCAAAAACTCCGAAGCGCAGCGTACTCTTTCCTGTCTCTGTACCACTGGAAGAAGTTTCGGTACCCATCTTGCACTCAATTTTTTTATGTGAAGATATTCATGGATCACACGTTGAAGGGTACTTTTAGAGAGCCCAAGCCTAGTTGCAATTTCTGTAATCTTCAAACGGCGGTCACTCGTAACCTCCTCTTCGATTAGAGCAATCGTTTTGGGAGTGAGTACTTCCACAGGTCGACCGTCGTGGCCAATGTCTTCGACGGTTTCTCTCCCGAGTTGGAACTCTTTCACCCAATTTTTCACTGTGCTATAAGAGGGGGTAGAGTCCTTATACACGCCATCCAATCGTTTTTTATTTGGGCAGGGGATAGACTTTCTTTAAACAGAAACTTTATGACACTTCGATACTCAGTTTTAGACATATTGAAAAAATACGCGACTCTCGTTATTCAAATGCCTACTGAACTAAGACTATGCAATTCATATCGATGCAGGTTCCTCATATTAAGTACACGATAAACGTACTATTTAGTGCAACACAATATGTAGTGACATGTCGCGTAGAACTATATCAGGCCAGTTCATTATGGGACCGACTGGTACCTATTAGTTAATACAATAATGACATATTAATTTAATAAATAGTTACGAAAATTAAAAATGAGTTAACATCAAAAATATAGGTTGTTACTAACAGATAGAGTAACTGCATAATGTTTATTTTCCTCTTTGCAATAGGTAAGTCCTTTCCTATAATAACTATCTAGTTATACTGTATTCTTTAGTCAACAATGAACAAAGGAATTTTAAGATTACTATAGTATTTAATCACAGTATTCGTCAGCCAAGTAGTCTGTAATCTTTTGCGCAATGGCGTAGCAAAGGGGGGCAGCGGGGGCGAACCGCACCAAGTGTCAACTTTTTTGGGGTGACACCCACCCGGTCTCTCAACTTTAAGAACATTGTACAAACAAAAAAAATAAATCACTAGCACAAAAATTAGTTTTTCAGGGATTCCTCCAATAGCACTAGCTCAAAAATAAAGAGCCTGACGCTGTCCTTGTCTTTCTCCTCCTGAACCATGTCCTTTATCACATAAAATTTCTGCTTTTTACTTTCTATGGGGTGATACCACCAACTTCCGCACCGGGTGCCACCCAAGGTAGCTACGCCACTGCTTTTGTGGTAATTAGTCACAAATTCAAGCCTATTAAAGTTGACTCACTACTAGTCACTAATCGGTTAGTCAATTTTACCTCACAATGCTTAACTGATAATATTGTGGTGCAGATCTGCACAATAAAGGACGGGGTATGCAAATATATCGATTTCAAATAAAGATAAAAAAGTATTGCAATAAGAATACGGTATTTTGACCTTTACACTCTTCAAGCATAACATTATGTATAGTATTTATTTATACAATAGTCTTTCACTCTTGTTGTGACTTGTAAAACAGGTTGAATGCGAGATTTTTTAAGTTCACATTAGCTGGCTGCTAATAGCGGTTGGCATGGATTGATGCGAAACGCCAGGGCCCTGAATTAAGGCAAAAGAAGGAATGGGACGGGTTGTTTAGTCAGTAAAAGTCTGATACTATTTCTCGATCCGTTCGATATTTTTTTCACCATAAAAAAAAAAACATTAGTGCCGTGAATTCACGCGAGAATTCTCGCCATGAATAAACTACACAAGTCGTAACGTGCGAAATCCGTCCACATTTACGCTCGCCTGTTGGTTTGCGGAGCTTCACGGCACTAATCTGGAGTCGCCATAATAAATAAGCCTTTAATGTTGGTAGGAATTAATCATGTGAGTTTATTTCCAAAACACGATGCGCCTTCTTTAAACCTTTCGTATTAAGGCCTGTGCACACCTTGGGCCCTAGACAAGTGGCAATCGCTCCGTGTCGAATCCATTTCTAAGTTCGATATCGCCTTAACGATGTCGACCACAAAATGGTAGACAAAGTGACATCGACTAACATATCGATAAGTCGAAGTGTTGGTTCGATAAAATAACAACTTCTTGGCTATGGTTATCGAATTAAAACGTCCAATTTAACGTATAAACAACTAATAACAATTAGCGAATCGAAAACGTTTGACTACGTGACTTTTCGAAGGCATATGTCAGTTCCATACATTTCGGAGTTTCGAATTTCGTTATCGTTAGTGGGAAAGAAAAAAAAAAGAAAAAATAAGAAAAGGCATTTCTACTTTACGTAGAAATATAAAACCTAGATAGGAAGAAAGCTCGTTTGACGTACATTCCGAATCGATTATATAAAAAAAAATGGCCACCTTCGACTTACTGCCCTCTCGATTACCAGGGCAGATTACTAGTACTATCTACTAAATGTTGTCTTTTTCATAAATAAAGTAAATTCTTGTTAGGTTACGTGTGTGCAAAAGAGATAGCGAAGTATACCCAACATTCCCCCACCCTTCCTCATACAAATATTTGAATTGCGAATGGTTGTTTAGGGTTCCCGGTGGTCCCTAGTCCTAGTAGCCTTAATTTTGAAGCTGATTACAAAAAAAAAGATTTATTTTAGTGTTATATATTGTTTTGTTTATTATTAAATATTGTACAAAAAAATACAGGATAAAGGGCGTGGGCAAAGTGTGTCATCTTTGCGATTGGAACATTTGCATTTGAATCACTGAAGTGATCCGAAACAGTATCATTTGGAACATCGACACACATACATTAAACTTAGAACATTTTTTACTGTCGATAAGTTTGCGCTAGCCTGCTATCTCATCAGCCCCCCTTGCGACGTTATAATGGTATCGTTTAGAGTTAGCGCTCGTAGTTGGCCACGCCTCCAATTCCCTTGTTTCGTACGTCATCTCAACAAAGGAATTGGGGGCATGGTTACCTACAAGCACTAAATCTAAACGAAACGATTGTAACTTAGCTATGGGGGCTGATGGAAAGCGACGATGGAGTGCGTTTACCTAGAAGTAACCTATTTACTCTTGCCTTAAAGATTCCCGGGTTATAGTAATCCGGAAACACAGACTCTGGCAGGGGAAATCCATCGGTAAAACAGTCACGTACAATCAGTGAATCGAATCAGTAAAGAGTTACACATGCCTACATGATAATATGAAATCGCAAATTGCAGTCTTACCAAAGTCTGGCATATTGTCGTCATCGCTACTGCTGCTTTCAATCTGTCTGAACGCGAGAGGCCTGTCTCCTAGCGGCCCACAATGGAACAGCGCTTCTCCCGGCGCGTGCCAGGTATCGTTGGGCACAGGTATGGCGCGCCTCGCCGCCGGTATCCGCTGCAACGCCTCGTGTACCGCAGGCCCCCGGCCACGGCGAGACTTCGATTGAGAAGTCTTACCTGTTGATAGTTGCATTTTGTAAAACCCAACATAAAAGTAGTTAGTACTAGTACTACTACATTGGGCCTACACACACAAGCATAATTATGACATAGTACACAAACGCCCAACGGACCGCGTCTCCATAAACACGCACCCTGTCGCGAACGTTCGTGTACGCTCCTGAAAACGCGCGACAGAATTGCTGTATAAAGGGACAACTTTTTTTTTATATAATGGCAATTGAACCGGTTTCGACTATTCTGCCAGCGTCACGTTGGTGATATTAAATGCTGTATCTACTTTTTATACACACATAGAAATAATAAATAATAGGTGTGCGAATGCTTGGGGCTCAAGAGTTTAATACACATATTAGTACTATTAGTTTTATAACCATGTTTACTGATCAATCAACAATATTAACATATTTTAACTATACCTACTTGTAACTTTTAGTTTTAGGAAGGATGGTGCTACCTATTGCAGCTCTAACACTAAACTGTATTATTATTGACTTACCAGAAGAAGCTTTTTTTGGAGGAGACACTGGAACTTTGGATGTTGGAGCAGCTGGTGTCTCAGTTTTAATAAGTACTGAAGCATTTTCAACCAGGCCTTGCTCTCTCTTAAATACATCTAAAAATGTCTCCATTCCACCTGTTTGCTTGGAAGTTTGCTTAGCATTATTTGTAGTACTACCACTATTAATACTGTTTTTCGCACTTTGGGAGGGGGCGGTGGCAGTGCTTTGGGCCTTAGGGCTATGAACACTAAGTCTTCGACCTTCAATAAACGATTCCGACCTTGCAGGCTCCTTCACCTGAGTTTGATTTTTAACCTTCAAAACTTTGGTATGAGTAGTCTTACTGTCTTTATAGTTTGCAATCGGCTTGGCCACTGGTGTATAGTGCCCATTAGGTACCACCTCCTTCTTGATATCCTCCTTAATATCGCCATTTGTGAATGCTCCGATGAGATCAAGCTCTTTACTTGGGCTATCCGCTAACAGCTTACTCTTAATATCAACATTATCAGAAAACATAAAATTATCTTCTGTGTGGCTAACAGTTATTTCTCCGGCAATTACATCGGAGTCATGGAAGGTGTAAAGTTCATTGGGATCGATTTTGAATTTGGAGTAGAAATTGTCATTGAGATGTATGTACCCTTGCTCGTCACCTGAGTTGTCATGTAGAAACATGTTTACGTCACCACAACTCCCGGAGGACACACCCTCAACTGCCATTTTATACTGTGTGGCACAGCTCGCCTCTGATATATTTTGTGGAATACCACTGAAGCTGAAAGCATGAAGATAATAACATTTATTTGTTGACTTATGTTTGTATTTATATCACTGAATCGGTAGTGAATGTATGCTGTAGTTTATACAAAAATCTATACACTGAAATTAGTCAGTGTGTACTCGATATCATACAAAACAAAACAAAGCATATGTTTAGCATATGGTTCTGCATCAACTAAATAGAATAATATGCCTTTGAGACACATTCCTTTTTTTCATTAGACACATTACATTTCTTTAAAACCATACAACTTGGATCACTACAGAAAAATTTCAAGTATTTTGGGATAGGAGAAGTTCACTGACGATTCAAGTAGACAGACATATTAAATGCTAACGATTTAATGTTTCATACAACAGTCACTCAATGAAGAGATAAAGCAACAAGGATAAGTATCTTGAACACTATAATAATCAAAACATTTAATGTGAGATAGCACTAAAGGTGCAACATTATAATATACAATGTTTTGAAGGATATCAAGGGAATCGGTAACATTGTTTGACAAAAAGAATTAACCTGCAAATGAGTCATGATATTACTGCTACATGAGAATATGCTGCTTTATAACACTGATTTGAACTCACCCCACATTTTCCGAAGCACTCAAATAAGACATACTGTGTTCATTTTACAACTAAATGATATCAACAATTTTATTGCTATTATTAAATGTGCAAAAGTAAGTTTGGTCCCTCTGCTTCATACTGCAATAGAAAAGGTGTTGTATTACGTCGAGTGCATCCACATACGCAGTTTATTCGATGTTATTCATATCAAAAACACAAATAAATACTATTATTGTAAAGATTCTTTAAATTGACATCAAAATGACATATGTCAAGTTCGTAATTAACCAAATTTTCTCAGCTATTTTCCTTGTTTCTGTTGATTATTAAATATCTAGATTATTATGTGAAAGTATTTGTATATTTTTAACTAACACTAATTAAGTAATAAACATTGATAACCGAAGATTATGAAAAACAATTCTCACACGATAGCTCGTTAAATACCCGGCTCATCTTTTTCTTGAAATAATAATTAAATGGATCAATAAAAAATCATTCACTTCTGTAACTTATTTAATGGTAAAATAACAGTTTGTGGCTCTAAATAAATAAAACTCAAATCTTTATTCAATAACATCAAGAATGACTGACAGAACACAGCAAATGGCAGCCAAAAGGCCACAGATAAAAAATTAGAGCTGCACCAATACGGAGATCTTGCAAAAAAAAAAGTTAAAACTACTAAAGGTAAGACTGCATTAAGCGAAAAAGGAGATTGAAGCAATGGAGCGAAGCGACATTTTTAAGAAGTTTGAAATATCACATTAGCACTGCAGCGGTGACGGCTCCACATTCTACACGTTAGTTGGTAACTAATTGAACCACTAAATGAGATGGATGAAATTGATGTGGAAGTATTTATAGTGTTTACGAGGAAGTAGAAAGTATGGAATCACGATAGTCGGAAACTAGAAGTTACATATAAGTTTGAAAAGGAAAAGGGCAATGTGTTTGACTGGAGCAAAATGATAGGTACGGTCAGCAGCACATCAGACTACAACAAACTGTCAAAATTCTGCAAACGATTTTCAACTCTTAATCTGAATGCAACAAGGTTCAAAATGTATTGGAGAAATCTGACAGATTTGTATAGTCTGATGTGCTGGTGACTGTACAGGTAACTAAAAAAAAAAGCTGTCCAATGTACAACAACCTTGAGACTTGATTCCAAGCAATTCGATCACTTGTTACATTAGCGAAATGAAATAGGTCTTCAAATAATAAGTAAATGGTATTAGAATATATTAACGTGCAAATTAGCTTCAATTTTGAGATTTCAAAAGTGCTTGTAAATGGTCTATTTGAAATAAATGATTTTGAGTTTAAAAGAGTAGACAGATATTCCCTCTAAATTGGGGCGTCTTGAACGTGATTACACTTTCTTAAATCGTATTTACGATTAGAAATTTATATTAACGTATCCAATCTGTTTTAATTCTAACTGCAATTACGCCTCTGATTTCCTAAATTGCTTTTAAAACCCTTTTTTTTTACTTTTTTTTTAATCTTTCGAATACCGTAAAATATATAAGGACAACATGTGTGCGAACGCCGGCGTTCGGGATCGAAGAGTCCTCTAGTAGCAAGGAGGGAAGAGCAATGATTGTTTTATAACTTATCTCCGCAGGCTATGTGGGCTACCGGCGGCGGTCCACTACTTTCACACCTAATTTATTGTTTTTGTTTGACCGTTACGAATCTAAACATATTTAAGTGCATTTAGCTACTATTCCTTATCTAGCAAGTCAATGAAAATCGAAATGCATTTGTAGGATCGTAGCAGATTACATGACCTACTAGCATAGTTTACTTACTCACAACACACTTGCTACAAAAGTTAGTACAATTGTGATGTGTCATGTGTTACTGCATGAAAATATATATGCATTTGCATTTTACCATGCATATTCTACACCGTTAAATTTTGATCGTTTTAATCCCTTGAAGTGTCGATCCGGCACATGAAACACTATCGATTTGTAAAGTTAAAATAAAAAAATAAGCATTTTTTTTTAATTCGAATTCGTAAATGCACTTTCGAAATTGATTTTTTAAAGTAAATATCAGCTGGGCCAGTTCAATGGCCTGTAGGTAGTTAGTACGCAACACCCGAAGACTACCTACGCGGTCATTGACTCGTTTACTTAAAGAAATGATTTTTTTTTAATGCGTATATCACTACGAGATTTCGAAAAAAAAGTACTCTATTTTTTTATTTTATCTACATAAATCGATAGTGTTTCATGTACCCGATCGACCCTCCACGGGATTAAAACGATCAAAATTTAACGGTGTATAAACATGTTTTTGCGAATAAAATTAATCTAATTTAATCTCATCTATGGCATGGCCTGCTTCTTTAAAAAATACATGGCAGTGCTATCAAACTTTTTATTATAGCATTTATTTCACTATAATTTAATATTTGTAGTTACAGTGGCAACTGAAATATATTATCTCTGAAAATTACAACTGTCTTGCTATCGCGGTTTATAAGATAAAGACTGGTGATAAACCAACAGAGCAGTCTTAGTAATAAAGTTCTGTTTTTATTCTTTGGGTCCTAAATTCTGAAAATGGTTAAAATAAAACACCTGGCTTAACTTGTCTTTTTTGTATTTTCAGCTTAAGCAGTTAATCGACTCTTCATATCACTGTAGGATTGAGGTTTTTTCATTGACAAAGTTTTTTTTTCGATTAAAAAAATCCTTGCTCAATAGTTGATTTGATTCTATTTTTATTGCAGTCGGTATGTACATGTTTTCATTTATTTTTAGTACGTACGTTGTTTATATTAAATAAAATATTCTATATTCTATCAGTCAAAAATGTTGTTATTTACAAAGTATAAATATGACTCCGCTACTGAATGTCGAAGTTTAAAATGTCGATGTATGTTAGTTCTAAAGTACACGATCTCGATGTACGCCAGTTCGAAAGTACAGGATCTCGATGTACGCCAGTTCGAAAGTTCACTGGAGCGAAGTATGCAAGGCCGACGTATCGTTAGTTTGAAAGCATACGAGTGCGATGTACGCCAGTTCGAAATTACCTTGTTACGAAGTATGAAATGCCTCCGTACTGTTACTGGTGGTTAGCAAATATTATGTAATTGTTTGTACCTATTATTATGATAAATATATTTAAACGGAAGTTTAACGCAACAATGATAAATAACACTATGTGTTTACTATTTTACATCACAAATAGACAATGCATTTTAAAAATATGAAGGTTACCAGGTACTATATTTATTGCAAAATTATAGAAATTGTGAGGGTAGATTAAAAGAATTAATGCTAATATAAAGAAACGTAAATACAAAAAATCATGCCATATCCTAAAAATCAGAGAACAGTTATTAAAGAAGGATAATGTAGATTTAAAAGAATACATAAGTGGTCTTTCATACATAGCGTTTATAAAGATTTAATTTTTTATACAAAACTGAAATAAACTAAATTACTGGTACTATAATACATATTTAATCTAAATGGTGTTTTTAATAACATTATGATTGTTACGTAATGTAAAATGTAAATATATTTATCATAATAATAGGTAGAAACAATTACTAATATCCGTGTCTGTCTCCATATAAAAAATGAAGTAAATTTATTTTTACACAAATTTGCTAATTATAATGTTGTAGGAGTACCAGTAACAGTACGGAGGCATTTCATACTTCGTAACAAGGTAATTTCGAACTGGCGTACATCGCACTCGTATGCTTTCAAACTAACGATACGTCGGCCTTGCATACTTCGCTCCAGTGAAATTTCGAACTGGCGTACATCGAGATCCTGTACTTTCGAACTGGCGTACATCGAGATCGTGTACTTTAGAACTAACATACATCGACATTTTAAACTTCGACATTCAGTAGCGGAGTCTATAAATATAACTAAACAATAAAAAACTAGTCATGGAACGCAATTACACAATAAGTAAGTTAGCTCCCCTCTAAATTTGTTATGTGTAAACCTAGCATTACCCATTGGCTGTTGAGGTTATTGTCTTGGCTACAGATGGTTCAGCAAAATAAAAGGTCATTTCTTCGTGAATGTTTATAAAAATGTTTTTGCGAAAATAAGTGTAACAACCAACGTTTTACCTCAATAATTGGATAATTCGAATAAAAAGAATGTTTTTTTATGTATTTTATAAGATAAGCAACTCAAAAATAAGAGTATTATGTAAGTCAATTCCTAGATTTTTGAATAACGCGCCTTTTACATTTCGATTTGAGAACCCCGTTTTTGAAGCGTTGTTGTGAATCCAATATGGCGATATTTGATGTTGTACTATTTTGAAGGTACGTCAAATTGACGATTCTATAATGATAATTCCGGTAAATACATTATTGTTAAAGAGTTTTCGACACCCAATCAAGAGTTTCAGTATTAATTGATTGAATACTTGTGTTTTTACAGTGTAAGAGAAAGCTTACAGTTTGTATTGTTTTGTTTGTGATTTCCGATATTTTAATGATTATTCCATTGTTTTACAAAATTATAAAAAGCATTTTCATGTGGATACCGTAACTATGTATCGAATCAGCTAATGAAAACACGGTTTATGTATATGCCCGTCGTAGTTAGGTGTGTTTCACATAAATTGAAGAACAAGATGGAATGTAATTACGGTAATTACAATCGCGAAAATTACGTACTGATTTCTTTACAAAGTGTATTATTTTTGTTACAGAAGTGCACATGTTTTTATACAAATGGGAGTTAAGTAATTTAGTGTTGAGGTGCATTAGATTAGCGCCATAATAATTGATTCATTACTACTTGAGTACATAGTGTTTAGAGCGCTGACTATCATGACAGACACGAGACGAAGAGTTAAGCTTTACGCTCTGAACGCAGACCGACAGTGGGATGACAGAGGAACGGGTCATGTGTCGTCTTGTTACGTGGAGAGGCTGAAAGGCACCTCGTTACTGGTGCGCGCAGAGTCAGACGGGTCCCTGCTCCTAGAGAGCAAGATACAACCTGACACTGCGTATCAGAAGCAACAGGACACGTTGATAGTCTGGTCGGAAGGAGACAATTTTGATTTAGCATTAAGTTTTCAAGAAAAAGCTGGCTGCGATGAAATATGGGAAAAGATTTGTCAGGTAAATAGATATTGTTTATGTTGCACTTTTCTAAAATGTTTAAATGCACAATTAGGAATGTTCTTATTGGAAACTACCTGTAAGTAGGTCTGTGTCATAACAGTTTGTTTTTAAATATAAAAGTAACCTAAGTGCTTTAAATACATTTGAACTTAGGTACATGCAAAAAAATATTTCACTATAAACAAATACTAACCTTGAGCAGTTAGAACTCATTGACATCCCAAGAATTTGAGATTTGGTTTTTTATTTACACTGTAAATAATTTCTTAAATATTGTGGGATTGATCATACAACAATGTAAAATTTACTTAGTATTATCTTAGATTTCTGTATTGACATTGACATTGATGTGTAGTGTAGCTGATTATGTTATGATGTGATGTAAGCGCATGTGATACATTTTTATTTACTTTCAGGTACAAGGGAAAGATCCATCAGTTGAAATAACACAAGATATAGTAGAAGAATCTGAGGATGAGCGATTTGATGAAATGTCAGACAGTGTACAGCCTGTGGAGCTGCCGGCATGTGAAATGGGACGTCTGGAAGACATTAGTGAGCTTGTGAACAGTTGTCTGGTCTCACCAGCACGCAAAGACAAGCTTGCAGCGGCCCTGGAAACACAACATTATATCAAAAAACTACTCAACTTGTTCCACATGTGCGAAGATATTGAAAACATTGAAGGATTGCATCATCTTTACGAAATCTTTAAAAGCATATTTCTTCTCAACAAAAACACTCTGTTTGACACAATGTTTGCTGATGACATTATATTCGATGTTGTGGGCTGCCTAGAGTACGATCCAAGTTTGCCTACACCTAAAAAGCATAGAGAATATTTGCGAGAGCTAGCTAAGTTCCGTGAGGCCATTCCTATAAAAAACAAAGATTTGCTAGCTAAAATACATCAAACATACAGAGTACAGTATATTCAAGATATTGTTTTACCTACCCCTACAGTTTTTGAGGACAATCTGCTAAGCACATTGTCCAGTTTTATATTTTTCAACAAAGTAGAAATAGTGAAACTTATAGAGGAAGATGAGAAATTTTTGACAGATTTGTTTAAGCTTCTTATGGATGATAAGACACCAGATCCTAAAAGACGGGACTTGGTTCTGTTTTTAAAGGAATTTTGTAATTTTTCACAAAACTTGCAACCTCAAGACAAGGATGCTTTTTATAAAACTTTAGTGTCTCTAGGGATCCTGCCAGCATTAGAAATCACTCTAAGTATAGATGATCAGAAGACTAAGACTGCATCTATAGACATTTTAACTTACATTGTAGAGTTTTCTCCTTCTGTAGTGAGGGACCACACACTACAGCAAGCTAACAATACTGAAGAGGTATAAAAACTTACTAATTTAAAATTTTAATAGTATCTGGACTATAATCTGTAGCATTAACAAAATATTTTTCATTTCTAGGAACAAATGTTACTAAATATAGTGATAGAGCAGATGCTCCGAGACAGAGACCCGGAACTGGGTGGTGCAGTGCAGCTCATGGGAGTTCTTCGTATACTCTTGGACCCTGAAAGCATGCTAGCGTCAGTCAACAAGAGTGAAAAAGCAGATTTCTTAAATTTCTTCTACAAACACAGTATACAAACATTAATAGGTAATGTACCCTTTGTATGACTCATTGTGTGTAAATGACTATTTAAACACCTTCCTAGAAAAGCGCACAATGAAGATACAATCTTACTAAGTACGCTTGCAGTGAAGTTTAGTTAAGAAAATAATATTACTAATTCAGCGTATTAGCAATTCTAATATTATAAATGCACTGGATTTTAATTCTTGCTTTTAAAACATGTCAATGAAAACGAGTTATGAATGCAAGTTTCTTACCGTTGTCAATAGATTGTTGTCAAGCAGAGCTGTTAGATAGTGAAGATGATTAACATAAATTTTTCATTCTCGTTTCTTGAAAAGCTTTGTTTCTAGCTTTAAACTCTTGCTGATCATTAAATAACATTCACCTATATTGTCACAGGGCTGGGTTCAAAAATGACCAGATTAATGTAGAGTTGTAAGCCAGAGTTGTTCTTTTATGACTCTTTTAGCTACCCTAGAGTAACCCAAGTGACTCCAACTTCGAGCAGGGTAGGTTGGAGTAAGCCATTGACAACAGAATTTGACATTTGCATTAAAAAAAGCGAATGTAGGGTTAACTTCAAATTTGAATGCAGGGCAGGCAACTTTTGGTAACCAATTTTTTTCAAAAATTTTGGCAGCTTTTTAAGATGGACTAAGTTTTGTAATGGATGATCTATTGCATTGAAGACATGTGACATCCACCAACCCGCACTGGGCCCGCGTGGTGGATTACGGCCCATTCCCCTCTCTTAGAGAGGAGGCATGTGTCCCTGCAGTGGGAACATTAAAAAGGCTGATGATGAGATCCATTGCAGAAAAATGAGTGAATACACCAATAGTGACTGATTTGTCTACAGCCATAGTCCAATATATATTGACATTCATTTATCTTATATTTACAGCACCCCTCTTAGAGAATACAACAGGAGAGAAACCACTAAAGGAAGACTATCACACGGTGCAGCTATTGGGACTCGTACTGGAACTATTGGCCTTCTGTGTGGAGCATCACACGTACCACATAAAAACCTGCATATTGAATAAGGTAAGAGCTTTCTTAACTTAGTTGTGGTCATTATCATCCTCCTTTGCTTGTCCCGTTGTTATTCGCCGAACATAAGTTGGAACGTGACCTTCATGGATGCTTCACGAGTAACAGATTTTCACATTTCAATCGAATTGCGACACAAGTACAATGCATTCCAAATGATAGTTATAGGATCAATTGCCATGTTGTGACTTCACAATTTACGATCAAATTGTGGCAAGATATTTTTAAAATTCAGTTTATTTAAAGTGTGACCAAAAAAAGTTTAATTAGATTCCAGTTGTCAATTTCACTTCTTTCCTCAATTTTGCAAAAATATCTTCGATTTGCCAGTATGGTGTGACATCACATCCTGTCAATTGATCCTATTCTTATTTAGAACTCATAGTATGTATACATATACTAGCTTTTGCCCGCGGCTCTACCCTACTCAACCCTACTCTACCCTACTCTACTTTACTCTACCATACTCTAAAAAAAAAAAGTAAAAAAAAAGTATCCTATGCCATTCTCCTGGCTCTAAACTACCTCCCTGCCAATTTTCAGGTAAATCGGTTCAGCCGATCTCGAGTTATAAGTGTTGTAACAAACCCTAAACCTCTAACAAAACCATAACTGGATTATCCAAAATAAACAAAAAATAACCAGTTCCGATAAAGGTAGAGGTGTCTAAATAACAGGGTAGAGGACAGGTTTTTGGTTGCTTTTATCCCAGCCAAAGAAATAAAAATCAAATCTTGCTTTTTGTACATATTTCAATAAAAACATATTTCTGTGTTGGTTAGCCCATTTATGTAGGAATGCTATAGGTATAATATAATATCATGCTACAATCAACCAGTTCAGACCAGTAATCAAAGGCATGGTAAAACTGGGGAAAAGCTGGTCTACTTATAAAGTGTTAAAGAAATTGGGAGGTCATGCTGTTTCTGCCCACGTAAATGAAAAACTTTCTTAATGAGTCATTGACCTTATAGGTAGTTGTCGGTTATTGTATACTAACTACCTACCATTCATTGAACTCGCCCAGCTGACGTTTACTTAAAAATTAATTTTATACATGCATAAATAAATTGGAGTAATTGTAGTTTAAAAAAAGTACTTTACTTTTTCTTTTTATCTTTACAAATCGATAGTGTTTCTTGTACTGAATGAACCATCCACAGGATTATTATTATTATTTATTCATTCATAACAATATACATTGTGTTGAATATTACATAATTACAATTAAAATAATTGTGATGAAAATGATTAAAATTTTATGGTGTATTATACCTGAAACAACACTTGGCCATATCACATACATTATACAGACTAAATATAATAATTTAAGAAAATCTTAGCTTTTCTATAACATGAGAGGATCAAGGTACTCAAGTATTGATAAAGTTTGCTTTGCTCAAGTTATTCAACAAATATTGTTAAGTTAAACAAGTATCTTACACATTGACATCATACGTTTCGGGTTTTCCCCCAAGCAGTACTTAGTGAACAGGACAGGGGTAGTTTTTTTGCACTACAATTAATAATAATAGGTTTTATTCAGTTTTTTTATACATTTGTTTTTACGTTTTATAACATAAAATGGGCGGCTGGAATCCGATGGATGCAAGACGCACAGGACTGGTCTTTGTGGCTGCGCTTGGGGGAGACCTATGTTTAGCAGTGGATGTCTTTCGGCTGAAATGGTGATGATTGGTGTTTTATTATTGGACACTAGATTCACTAAGATTGTCTTGCTTCCCAGCATAGGTCTTGCCTAAAGCTTGCCACGGAATGCAGTAATATGTCGTCCTTCTTACGATGTTGTCTCTTTTTACCAAACTGCAGGAAGGATATTTTGTCTAATATTGTGCTAGACACCAGTTGGTTAAATCTTTAGCCGACTATCTCTTTTCACGACAATTACATTTCTTTAAAAGAACAATGGTAATTCCAGTAAATAAAACTGCCCAAAAATTCAACCATTTTTATTCACAACTTGATTAAATTTCAAGGTCACCTCAATAATGGCCCTTTTCTTATGATTTCCATATAAAACGGCACAGTTTTTACATTTTTTCATGAAGTTTTCTCAATTTGGTTGCCATTACATTTACGTATTTCTTTTTGGCGGTATGTAGCGCCAAACATTGTTGTGTTATTTCCCATAGCTGGGTTATGTAACTAGATTCGTTGATGCTGACGCTTTCAGGCCGATTGCCAGCTTGTCGTAGTTATATTGAGTATAGCCATCTGAGAAATCATAAATCTCTCTTTCATTTTGAGGAAATTACATGTCATTGAACTTAAACTGGTGATTAATCATCATTACGTGAGAATTACTTCTCACAGACTATGTTCAGTATTAGAGGTGATTTGGGAATGCAATCTCGCATCAAAATCGTGATCCCGTAATTTAGGATGCTGGTGTTCGCGGGATTGATATTTTTTGTTTGATAAGAAAGTTATTCTGATTATTTATCTCATTAATAAGTGATTTAAAACGTGTTATGGCACTCCTGCATAAGTAATCTTGAAAAAAAATTGCGAGTTTGTAGTTTCTAATGATTTTGCTTGGGTTTAGGCCTACGGGTAGTATCGATCGTCGGCTGAAATTTCCAAAAATTTAAATGAAATAAAATCCTATTTTCTATTTCCAGGACTTACTTCGTCGCATTTTGGTGCTGATGAGGTCGACACACACGTTTTTGGTGCTTGGCGCGCTCAGGTTCATGAGAAAAATCATCGCACTCAAGGACGAATACTATAACAGATACATTATCAAGGGAAACCTATTCGCACCCGTCATAGATGCTTTCCTTAGAAATAATGGCAGGTATGTAAAAAAATCTTGCCAAGTTATTAATTTTATTATTAGATGCCAGCAGCTTCATTCACGTGAAAGTAGAGAATTTACCTAAGGAAACATACTCCCAGTATAAGATTTTAATCTTATGTGCTATATCAGGTCATGCATCTACCTAATTTTATTCAAATCTGAGTAGCAATTTGAGCGTGAAAGTGACATCAAACATATATATAAAACTTTCGTCTTAATAATATTAATGTGATTATTATCACTGAAAATCTAAACCTTTTTAGCGACACTAGAAACTCGAGTCTCGTAAAGAAGTATTGATACAATTTCTAAAAGTGAAGTCCCCTGCAGAAGGGTCGAAGCCAACTGGGACAAGGGTTCGTGTCTGAAAGGAAAGCTCTGGCCCTAGTATGTATGGCAATGTAGGAACGGGGTAGGTTGTTTAGTCCGTAAGAACCCGACACTGTTTCCTGCTCCGCCTAAGGGCGGGATTCGTCATTGGATGATTTTTACCTACCATAAAAAAGTCAATCAGAAAAGTTTTTAAACATGTTGTCAGGATACTAATGTTTATTAAAATCGTTTCCAGGTACAACTTACTAGACTCGGCAATACTAGAATTATTTGAGTTCATAAAACTGGAAGACATCAAGTCACTTTGTTCACATGTTGTTGAAAACTATGGAAAGATCTTAGAGGATGTTGAATATGTACAGACGTTCAAGGCTTTAAAAACACGGTACGATCAGCACCAGGACAAGTTGAAAGAGAGGGATCGAGGTGAGACTACATGTAATTATACCCTTTTAATATTTATTAGCTTATAAGATTTTATAACTGCATTCCGCTGGAACCGCAGTAGTAGTGGTCGAATAGTAACGGCCCCGACTGACGAGTTGTAGGTCGCATTACTTAGTGCAATTTATTTCACAAAGTGAAACATTGTGAGGAAACTGGCTTCCCATATCTTCGTATGAATAGTTAGTTTGTTTACCATTCCAATGTGGATGTACACTTTCTAAATGTATCAAGTCAATTTTCTCGGCGAATTTTACCGATATGGCTCTTATTTCAGTGATTCCATATTTTGTCCAGATATGCAGATTTGAGATACAAAATTACACCAATTTTACATAACTATCCATTAAAAACGGCCATTAAACTTCACTTGATGAAATCCCGCCAAAAACTCCATTTGAGGTCCGTCATGCTGGTACCAAACGGAAATGTTCGATTCCTATTATAGCTGCGAACTTTCGATTATAATTAATCGAAAGTTTCGCACTTTCGTTTTCTATTGGAGACAAACAAGTTTATACTTGTCTAAGGGGGAACTTTGTCAGTTTAACCTTCACTATACTTATCAATGTTATGAATGGAATAACATGGATAAGTAAGATGAAGAGCTAATTTATTTTTTTATGATTGCACAAGCCCTACTGGTAATGGCTCAGTTAACTCACTGAGCCTAACTTGCTTGCAACTTGCCAAGATAGAAGGGTCGTACTGTATAAAACCTATAATGCGATTTTACTTTTTTAGTATAGTGTTGTTATATCCTAATAGTTGCATTATAATAACGAACTAGGAGCAACTTCTGCCAGCAGCTTTGCCTGAAAGTAGGAAATATAATTATAGCCATGTATTATGCGTTCCAAATAAGAATAGGAAAGTCCATAACCTCGATCTGTCAAATTTTGAGTGAAAAGTACGGTTTGCAAAAAAATCTTATTTGCGTATCAATTAAAAGTTTTTTTTTTGCTTTTTATTACTAAATCTTAGTTAATTCTAGGTGAAGTAAAAACGTTATGGTTTAATATAAATTAGCCAAATATATTGTTTTAAGTCATAAATAGTTTACAAGAGAAACTATTTTCTTTCTTATTTGCTTTGTTAGAAACATTTCGCCCTTTTCTTCTATTTACCATAACTCAGACACATCACACAGTGAAACAGAGACACACAAAATTGAAAAACTGTATTCTGATTAAACTTTTTTTGTTCACGATTCGTAAGTAAATAATTTTTTTACAATGTCTTTTTTTGTTCACTCTACCTATTTCTTCGATTTGACAGTTCGACGTGACGTCACAAGATTGCAATCGATCCTATTTTCATTTGGAACGGATTGTAATTTAGTTAGAGTAGCATTCCATTGGTGAATTTTTAAAATTAGTCCAGACATTTTTTAACTTTAGTTTTAAGTTTAATTAGAAATAAATCTTTCCTCTGTTTTAGTATAGTATATAGACTCGCAGCTAATAGCTGTCATTTTGTCAAAAAAAACTACAATCTACCCTCGATTAATTTGTGTTTTAACTATGCACTGTGTATGCTTAAGATTTTCAACTGAAGAGAGAGAATGCAATAATTACACTAACCCCAACGTTCGTCCACAGTGAGCGGTAGCGTGGGCGTAGCAGAGGCCGTGGTGCCGTCGCTCCTGCGCACGCGCTACCGGCGGGAGGCGCGCGCGCCGGACGACGAGGAGGAGATGTGGTTCAACGACGACGACGAGCTGGAGGACGACGCGCCGCTCGACGCGCAGCCCACGCACGCGCACGCGCATCACGCGCTCGACGCTATCGGTGGGTTTATGTTATTGTAGCTTATCTCGCACCTTGACCCTTCTAATGATACTGATTTTCACTGGGAGCAGACATGCGAACATAGTTTACTAAGCAGTATCTCCTAGCGTGCCGATTGTACATACGTTTATATTTACAACATGGATGACCTTGAAAAACGATAATGCCTTTCTAACTTCGCGAGCCTGAAGTTAGACTCTGCAAACTTTAGCACTTATGTACTCATACAAAAAATAAAGGTTTAAAAAAAATGCTAATAACAGTTGGTAACAGCAATAACTAAAATTACTAATGGGATTTAGGTTTTTAAACCATTTTTTTTTTCACGCCGAAACGCGACTTGATGCTATGCGAAGACTCTAAGTAAAGAAATATAGATACATACTTCAAGTCGAGATGACTCACGGCGCAGAACTTGAGCAACGTGTTCTGAATTCTCACAATGAAATGTATATCTTTTCGAGTAGTAAATAAAGTTGTATTTTGAGTCGCTTTTCGCGTAGTGTCGTATTGCGGCTCGGTGTGAACTGATCCTAATACTTGGTTTACACGTGGGCCCAGCCTTGGCCAATCGCCATTGTGTTTACGGGGTGTCACCTTTTATACAATGGGAACTGGACGTAGCTGGGCCAACGTGTAAACTAGGCATAAAGACTTTCGTGTATACATAGGTAAGTAATCTACAATATCAGTGTTTGTTCCAGGAAAAATAGTTGAAAAGAAAGTGTGCTCGAATACGGAAACAGTGAACGGCCCCAGCAGAGTCCTGCTAAGCACCACATCCCCCAGCAAGCCGACACACACTGACGTTCAGGTATCCTCGCCCAGATTACTCAATAAGGTAAACTTTTAGTTCCCTCACGCTTCTTCTCTGCTCGCTTCGCTGGGAATCATGTGATGTGTCAATCTCAAATCAGAGACAAAGGACTTGCATGGTGTTGATTCTACTAACTTTCCTTGTGTGGTGTATTTCTTACTAACAAAAGTTTAAATAAACGTACGAATTAGTACGTAAATACAGAGCTAATAAGTATTTTCTTTCTTGAAATCAAACTTTCGAGTCTTCTGCTTCACGTATTTCTTTTTATCACGATTTTTAATTTACGACATTGTTTTCAATTTATAGGATCAGATGGCAATTTTGCGTATTATAACTACTAGTTTATTATTCCGTGTGTACCTTTGGGGTAGTCGATGGTAGTTGTTAGTGTTTTTTTTTTACAAAACTTCAAAAGTATTTTTGAAAATGGCCACCATTCCTTTGTTTCTGACAGTTGAGATGCTAATTTCATCTTTTATAACTAAAATAAGCTTGTACATAAACCGTCATCCCAGTTGGGAAACAGTCAAGAATGACTGATCCTCGAAAGGGTTAAAAGGTAATTAAACGGTGGTTTCATCAGAATATATTGTAGGTCATTATTGCATATTCTCAGTATTAGTGTCAAAGCTAATCATTAGAATTTATGAAATGACTAACACTCAGTGATGCTTTAGTTCCAATCCGCAAATATTCGAATTCATATCAATCTTGCTTTGCCAAATCCCGAGCTTGTTTGATGTAAGTTGGGAGCTCGTCTTGTAGTACATGAGCGTGTATGTGACAGGGGCTGGTGGACTACGACGGCGACTCGGACGAGGAGGAGGAGACGGGCGGCGCGGGCGGCGGCGACGAGCGCGACGCCAAGCGGCCGCGCCTGGCGTAGTGCCGCCCCACAGCTGTTTCAAGGAATATAACCGGAGAGCCGCACGCGTCCCAGTGAACCATGGAACATCGAGTAAGATTCACTTTACTGTACGCTGTGGTCTTTGTATCTGTCCGCGGGGCGCGCCTCGCTCGCGTGCTATACTGTGGCAGTACATTCTGATGGTTGAAAGCGGTGGCGGGCGCGAGCGGCCGGGGCCGGTACGTGGCGGCACCTGGACGCGAGTGTCCAGGATGTGATATTGTGATTACTAGATTCTAAGTCCTCATTATCACTGCCATCCTAGCTCTTCCACCTCCCCCGTGCCCCGACACCTCGCCCTCGCCACTTTTTCCAGCTGATTGATTGCATTTAAATTCGACACAATCGGTCGTTGATACTTGCTTTCGTTAGTGAACCACAAGTCAGTAAAGTACCTCCAGCAGCTGGGTTATGTCCATTATTTGTAAATATGAAGTGCTGACACTTGAGTGTTCGACTTTAGTTAGCGTATGAAGTTCTTCATACTTTGTAGTGTAATAATATACTTCAGATGGCATCAGAAAGTAGAACAAATATTGGTTACAAGGTGTATTTAATGTGAACTAATTTTAAAGATTAGGTTACTTTTGTCAAGGATTGTAATCACAAAAAGTACAAAGAAAATATGAGTGGGAATTTAACTTCTAATAATAAATAATAATAGAAAAAAGAAAAACATCCTGAATGCGATATGAAAATGTAAAAATGTACGTATTTATAAAAATCTTAGTTTATGAGGGATCACATGACCAATCTTTTTTTAGAGACATTTAAAATCATAATCTGTGCTGTGGAATTGTTAATCACTAGTGCACTATCCTATCACAAACAGATTGGCATCGAATGATCTGTTGCCGGAACTTCATCATTTGAATTGGTTTTTTATTACGAGAATGTTTGTCTACTGGGCATCGAAACAAGTCAGCCATGGAAATAATATTCTTGGGTGTCAGATATACGAGTTATTTATTTCTCAATATTTTGCATTCCTTCTGTTGAGCTTCATGGAGACTACAGTTTGTACTTTTCCAACTAGTATTTTTGCAGTAATCATTACTCAGGTTTTGTTTTAAGCATGTAGTATATTTGCGATAGTGATCTAATTTGTTTTTATTGTAACAAAATATCTCCTAAAGCTCTGACTTTGTTGAGAGTAGAGAATGGTTTTGTATGACGTATTATTTTTTTGTTAATTTTGCATGACCCGCATTAATGAATTATATTAACATTCTAACTACTACTAAGTAGCACTTCCTATTTATAAAATGTTCTGTGTGCCGTTGCGACACAAGGACATTTAGGGTGTTTTTAATATTTTTCGGATTTCATCACGCCTGCGGGATTGCTCCGCACGCGTAGCCCTTCGCAAATGACCTTTTCATACAAGTATTTATTGCACATGCGTAGAATACCCATGCGGGATACGGGGCGTGATATCGGGTAGCAATTCCGCATGCGTTATTTAAATCCGCAGAACATTAAAAACATCTTTATGGCTTACTGTAAGTAGTTAAAATGTTATCAATCTTCAAGGGTGAGATATTTTATTTGAACTGAATTCCCAAAGTGTGACTATCATTTTTTTTAATCGGTCGCCTATATAAATCAGCCAAAATTAGTCTAAATTTAAACTATTATTTGTAAGGAGAGATGTTTAGCGACATGTTGACTGCCCATTTATTTATTATGATTACAATAAATTATATCTATAAAAATGGTTAAAATGTTTGTTTTTCGGAATAGCCAAATTCTACCATCTCTTTTACGACGTTTTGGAACTAAGTGATGTGTTTTGTTTGTGTTCATGGTTGTTAAATATAAGCAGCAATACTCAACAAGAACGATATGCAAATGAAAATATGTGAGTTGGTGTAACACATTGCTTAGTTCCTAAAAGTCGTATGTTACGATTACTAATAAAAAAAAGTCAAAGAAAGTTTCTTTGGTTGTAACCTACTTGTAAGTTTCAATGATTAAATTCTCAAGAACAGACCACTCCCGAATAAAATACCTGTCTCAATTAGTTTCGTTATTTTCCTGAAACTCTTTAATCCTTCGTGGAGACCGTAATGAATTTACTAAATAAATTTGATTGAAATAGACTGCATCTAACATATAATTAAAACTGGACAGTCAACATGATCCCACATGTTTATCTGGATCCTGACTACATTTAAATCTTCTTCTTTCAAAAGGCCATTGTACCATCGAACACACTTCCGCCTGACCACCGCTAAGTTCATTTTTGCTTGCACTTGAAGTGGCAACTTTAAAACCTACTCTACACTACTCGCGAAGTTGCCCCGACGAATTACTCATCGAAGCTGATCGAAGTCCGAAGTATGTGACTACACACCCGTGCAACCTCGCGAGGAGCACTTCGAGTCCTTCGACTCGGGCGCAAAAACCGACGACTGGAAGTCGCCCGAAGCGAGGGGTGGCTGCACGAAGCAAAGCGAAGTACCCTTCTACACTAACGTATTCGTTCAACTTCGATCAACTTCGCGAGTAGTGTAGAGCAGGCTTTAAGGCTTTGGTTTGGCGCCGCGCTGTATGATGGAAGCGATTTTTTTTTAAGTGATCAGGCAGAAATGGATACGATATTCTTTTAAAGGTACGAGCAGATCTTTCAAAGTGAATACTCCAGTAACCCTCGAAATTCAAATGTTCTAAAGTTTTCTTGCAATTTGCAGCTCAGTAGAAGTATGTATGTATTTTTACAACTAAAACCAAACCATCATAAAATGGTACATTGTTGTAAATTGCTAAAAAACTTAAGAAATATGATTTTTGCGGGTTACCAGCAATAATTCATCTAAAAAATAATAATTTATACTCCGTTCAAAATAACATTAGACATTAAACAAAACCTTTTTTACTGTCCATTCAACCGATTTTGAGTTTTATTACGGTGGAATGACAAATGGCGGCTGCAGTAAATAGTTGGTCATCCTTATGCCTACGGAATAGAAGTTAAAATCGGTTGAAGAGACAGTAAAAAAAGGTTTCTTTAAGTGTCTAATCTTATCGCGAGTAGAGTAACAACTCTGTACCCAAATTCATTAACTGATGACGTTGTCTGTACATTTTAAACATACGTGAGTTTACATTCCCGCTGTCTACATAGGTCCTCCTTCACTTGTTTCCACCATTATGTGTTTTGTTGCACACTGGCAGCTAGATTTCCTATTTGTTGAATAAAAATCATTGATTAATTTCATAATGGTTTTGCCTGGTCTTATCTAACTTGCTAACAGCATTATTTTCGAATGTTTGTACTTTTTTGGGATCCAGATTTATCATGTTTTGATGTGGTCATAAATTAACACGTACGCAGCATGATTCTTGACGCTTACGGTTTGTGTAGTTTTTGGTTTAACTTGCCAGATTTGTTCGATCAGCCGAGTCAAGCTTTCTGCCGCCAACGTGTTACCTCATTATGTTTGACCATCAGTGATTTATACGAGTTTCCTATATTGTTATAATATTCCTATAAATCTCTGATTGTATTGAGAAGTTGGTGACGGATCCATTTCATCACTGACTGCGAATCGAATGACGAAAAATGTAATGTAATTGTTTTATGTTATTTATTAACAAAATGTATTTTAAAAAAAGTTAAAATATTTTATTTTTCTGACGCTTCGGCTCTTGAGTAAGGTTAATATTTTAATTGTTCAATGTAATGTCATGAAATGGATCCCACCCGCTCTCTGCTAACTTTGTGTTGCCTACGTTGATGATGAATTATAAAATCAGTATTAAATCTTTCTTTACTTTCAACAAACGTTTTCCTATCTTTGCTTATATACGATTGTTTGTAGCTTTTTTACACTGCGGAAGTAATGTGTATGTGATAAAATTATCTGATTAAGATCCATTTTATTTTATTACTATAAACCTCTAGTTTTATCATTCGTATTTTGTAAATAATATTAGATTTTGTAAAATACACTTAATCTGGTGATTATAAACATCTATCTATAGTAAAGTAAATATTTTGCATAATCACATGTCGCCAGAAACGAGTTCGACGGAGTGGTCCAAACATTATTTTACACAATAAACCATAAATCAGTGCTGATCTCAGTTTAAGTCGTCTACTGGCTTCCAATAACTTTTTAATAACAAACCTCATACATAACTATGTAGCAGTGCTCAAATTTTATATCTGGTCAAAGGTTTTTTAATTTGATAACGCATTAGTGTATCATTTTGCATTTACAGAATGCTCTTCCATAATGTATCAAAAATGTTCTAACTATAGATACTTTCGTAAGACCTAGTTTTTTGTAGTTGCAAGTTTAACTTAAGATGTTTCAGAGATGTAAATATTTCTGATCTAGTATGACACGAGATGCGATGGAGCCATATTATCAGAACATAATTGAATATTATTTTAAAAGCATAGCTTGATATAAATACATTAATATTTTTTTAGTTAAATTGAATGCTCGAGGAGTGTATTAAATATAAAATGTATGCAACAGTTGTCATAGACATTGTTCATAATATAATTTATATCTAGCTGTATTGTCTCTCGTTTATAAACTCCTGGCGGCATGATTATTTGATTAACGATTGTAAAGAAATGTGAGCATGCCACTGTGATGATAGTCGTGGCTCGCGGAACGCTCGGGGCACCGCGTGGTGCCTGAGGCGGCCCGTCGGCTGCGCGATAGTTTGTGACTAGCGCAGACACTGCTCCCTGCACTCTGCAGCACGCGTCGTGCCTATTTGCCGAACATTAAAAAAAAACTTATTAAACTGAGCACAAATAAAACAGTATATTGTCTACACTTCTATAATATATTCTCGAAATGGTTTTTTTCGGCTAATGGTTTCCTAAATTTTCACATTATTTAACTACCTTGTGTAACGTCTCTAAAATACATATCAATTTTAATATGTATCTGAAAAAGAAATTATTGATCTCTGTCATAAGATTTACATCTTACAAAGAAGTCCGCTACCGCCACTATTGTAACTATAATATGATGGTCACACTTCTATAACAGTGCAAAAAGACTCCAGCTTTTATTCAGAATGCACAGTGAACGCGAGGCGAATTCAATTATTACATACGTGGAATGAATTTGTCAGAATATATTGTAAATATATAACGTTTTATGTAATAATTTTATTTTCAAATCTGCCAACATCCACGTGTATAATAGGCTAAAAGCATCGAGCTGTCAATTAGATTTATACGATTCTTATATTCCTTGAAATAACTTCCCCGTTAATTAAAATACGAAGTTCTAGGTGAAAGTAGACTGTAATAATAACTATTTTTTATCTGTCTAGGTGGATGACCATCATAAATTAATTTATACACAGATTAAAATAGATTTACCTATCGGCAAGTTGTGTAAAATAAATAAGCTTACGATAATGCTATTATTATGATGTCACTAGTTAAGTAAGCAATATAAATATAAGGTAATAATTACGAATTCTTGTTGTTTCTTTCATACATTCCACAATAAAATAAAATCTCGTTGTAGGATTCAATAAATATAGTTTTTAATTTGAAATAAGTTAAAAGTAGAACATTGTTTTATGTAGGTAAATCCGGGGAGTATTAATTAGCTATATCGACAACTTCAGTCTTGAGCTTGGAGGCGAGGGCCCGGCGCAGCTGCATGGCGTCGGGGGGCGGGGCCTGAGGCACTCCCGCTAAAGCTGCCTGTGCCACTCGGGCTGACCGTGGTCTGGCCACGCTGCTTTGAGATCCTTCTCCACCTAGAGACAGAAGGCACAAAAATTAATAACTTCCAAGCAAAGCCCTAAAGGACAAAAACAGGAATAAAACTGCTTAGGGCATGCAGGGATAACAATATTAGATCTATCCTCTTTTAAAACTAGAAGTTTCTATACAGCACTGGCTGAAAAGTTAAATAACGACAAATAGGAATAACTCAAGGTCGAGTTATTTCAAAATCGATAAAAGCCGGAACCTCCAGATTCTGCACCGTCTGCCGCACCGAGTCGCCGCTCCCGGACTTGCTTCTTCAGTGCCAATAACTTGTCTCGCTGTTGCTTCAAATACTCCTGACGAGCAAGCATTTCTTCTTCACTCACCTGTGACAGGAAGGATAAGTATTGGACACTTGAACAATATGGTAAAGCCTCAAACCCATACAACTCCAAATGAGGGCCAACGCTGCAAAAAGAGGGTGCCGTCCGTCGTGCGACCCGTCGCATGTCGTCGCGCGACCCGTCGCATGTCGCGCGTGTGTAATTTGCAGCAGAAACCGAATTATTAATTGCCTGCACAGTATCGCTAGTTCAACTAACAGTGTGCATGTAGTCGTGTATTGTTATAAGGGGCGTGAGACGCGGCTTCCCGCGGCGAGCCCAGACTGCGTGTCATACTCCGCAGCAGAACCACTTTGACTACATTATATGCAAATTACAGGATAAAATGTAGATAATGTCTATATTTTTGTAGCTTAATATCAAAATTTGTATATTGTTAGTTTCTTGGAAAATATCAATTCAAAGTGGTCATGCCACAGAGCATACTCCCCAGCAGGACCACTTTAAAATAACGCTTATTTGGCGCTGATTATGCACAAGCCATAATATAAAAAAATGTATATTTATTGTATATCAAGATAACATCTACAATTTTAGATAAATACTTACCGATTTTTAGTAATATGTAAATGTTTTACTGGAAAGCGCCTGCTATGAATTTCTTAGCATTTACGACTAGCTTCTGTCATTGGCTGTTATTTGTTAAGAAATTCATAGCAGGCGCTTTTCGATAAAACATTTCCATATTACTAAAAATCGGCAAGTATTTATCTAAAATTGTAGACGTCATCTTGATATACAATAAATATACATTTGTTTATATTATGGCCTGTGCATAATCAGCGTGAAATAAGCGTTTTTTTAAAGTGGTCCTGCTGGGGAGTATGCTCTGTGGCATGACCACTTTGAATTGATATTTTCCAAGAAACTAACAATATACAAATTTTGATATTAAGCTACAAAAATATAGACATTATCTACATTTTATCCTGTAATTTGTATATAATGTAGTCAAAGTGATTCTGCTGCGGAGTATGACACCAGACTGCGCTGGTTCCCGCTTTACGCACTGTTTGCCCTATAGTCTGGAAGGGGTTTGGTTAGAACCACAATAGTGTGTTATTTGGCTCAAATAAAAAAAGCCAAACCTCGAATGTATTACTATAAGTAGCAAAAGGGGCGCGAGACGCGGCTTCCCGCGACAGATGCCTGCGCGGCGAGACCGGACGGAGCACTTTCGTATGGGACCGCACGAGCTCCCGCTTTACGTTGCGTTGGCCCCAAAAGTCTTCGAAGTGGTTTGGTAAGAACCACAATGATCTATTATTTGGGTCAAATAAAAAAGGCCAGACCTCAACTTTCTTAGGAGGTGGTTTTGGAGGATCCATAACTTGAATTTTTTTCGCCTCAGTCAATACACGATCTTCACTTTCAAGATTTTCTTCTTTCTTTTCAAAGATGTGGTCTTCTTTTTTATCGAAACTGTGTAGCTTTGATAGTAAAGTTTGCTTTTCAGCCACCACTTCTTCAGGTGGAACGCTAACGACCTCATCTTTACCTTCGAAGTCTTCTAGTTGTAATCTGAAAAAAAAAACTCAAATCATCTCAAGTTGAAGGGTAAAATCAGTGGCGTATCTAGTTCTCCAGGGACCCGGATCAAAAACAAAAAATGTGCTTTTTTACAAATGCTTGCTCTACCCAAAAATTGAAAGTGACTAAAAAGTTGAAAGGGTATCGTTTGTAGAGTACCTATGGTCATGTGAAGAGGAGGGATGAAAATTAAACAAGTTATTAAAATAGTTACAAGATTACATGTGGATGGAGAGAGAGAGAGAGTTAGTATAGCCACAGAAAAGATGGATGGATTGTGTGAGAAGTGATATGAAAGAAAAGGGAGATAGCGTGACGAAGAAAAAAATGTGTAGCGCCGATCCAAAATAAAACGGGGCAAGGGCAGGAAGATGACGACATACTTCTTTATTTCCGTCATGACATCGTCATTATCGGGCCAGTCCTCACTTTCATCGCTTCGTGAAGTGTCCAAGTCTTCTGGTTCCGCCGAAAATAAGTGTGGCATTGCTCCATACCGCCTTTCAATCAGTTCCAAAGCCTGTGAAAATGATGAATTAGAATTGTATCTACCTCCTACTCTTGTCCCTTACCTACATTTGCTCAAAGACGCCCGAATAAGATCAACATACACACATACAAAATTCTCAAAGATCACATCACAGAGTTGTGATGTGATCTTTGACAGTGGCAGTACAGATATTGCACCTACCTGTAATTGCAGTTCAACATTCTTATGAGTCATCATCTTGACGAACATTTCGTAGTCGTTGGCGGCCCATATTTGTTCGAAGAGGCGCCGGTGGAAGTGAGCGGGCAGTCCGGCTAGATCCCGTGCTGATAGCTTGCACGCAGCTTCAAATTGATCGGCTGAGATGCCGATGTCGTCCATAAAAGAGCCTAACATTACGTCCACCTGGGTTCATACAAACTATATTATTATAAACGTTTAATCGTCTTTGAAATGTTTACTTAGGGGTTTCTAACGGAACTGCTCTAATAAATGGCAAGAACATAAGCTAACCATGTCTTACTCACCAAGTTACGGTAATCATCATGTATCTGCTTGTATTCAGGTCTATCGAGGACATCTCCATTATCTGTCGGCTCAAAGGCTGTAAACAAAACAAAAAATAAACTAGCATACTGTTTGATTGAATACAGATACCATTCTCTCAGAAGTATAGTGTAGGTAGTAGGTCGACTGGTAGAAAATGCCTAAGGCATTAAGTCTGCCTTTGTACAGTATTATGTGCATAAAGTTTTAATAAATAAATAAATAAAAGTATCTGTATCAGGATTTACTTATCGCCTTTAAGAGTATATAGTAGATACACTGTGGCTACTTTTTAGCTATTATTGTTGAGTGCAGTTATTGACTGACTCAAACTACTGCATTGTACCAACTTACGCAAAGATTTTTCTTCAATAAAAGTCTGCAATGGTACATTCCACACAGGGCCGTGTAGAAATCCTACGAGGGAGTCAAACACCCATGCGTTACCGTCTAGATGTGCCATTTGCACTATCAATTCTTATCTATAATAAGTAATGAACTACTTAGATGAAATTATATTTCTATTTAATTAAAAACAGCTTCAGCACTTCCCTATGACGTTTATTTGTACTAGCTGTTGTTATGGTTACCTACAGTCATACCTACATATCAGTTATTTTTATTGTTTCTTTTAGTTCCGAGTTCTGGCAGGTGATGGAACACGAACTCATATTTTTTTAATGGATTCTCAAGGTCTTCTGATGGAAGGATGGTATTTGTAGTTACCTACCCATCAACGCTTTGCATTCATATTGTGTTCACTAGTAATTTTTATGTTGATGCATGATAATAGGTCAGCCGATATTAGGCCGCATGCGGTTACAATACCTACATGCTTTAACAATCACGTTTTTTTTTTCTGATTTTCTCACCATAAATATATGTAGAATCGTTGTGCTCCACCAAACTAAAGCCTTGCAAAACAACGATTAACTAAGTATTTTAGTAACAACTATATCGGTATCTACCTCCAGAGATGGTGCCAAAATAGAGTGCAGATAGTCGAAATAAGGGCCTGTGGTTGGATCATTTCTTTGTCCTAAAAAAGATTTTTGAGCAGCAAGCACTCTGACTGTTGGCCAAGTCTGTATAAAGTGGAGTACTTGAAGACGGACGACACCCCAGAGATTAACTTGGGATGAGGTAGCGAGATGATCTAGACAACTCAACTCGCATTTTTTAACGTAAACATCAAGTTTGTCAACGGTTTACTTTAACCTACCCAGGTTAACCCAAGTGACTCCATCTTCGAGCAGGTAGGAAGGCAGGGCAGGGTTAACTCTAGGGTAGCTACTTGAATCATAAAATAATAACTCTGGGTTACAACTCTACACTACTGTGGTTATTTAAGAACACAGCCCTGATTTGTCATTTTGACACAATCTGTCAGTGTCTCAGCTGATTTCGTGTGTCATTCGTGATCGTGTGTTATGTAGTTCCAAATCGATGAAATCTTATGTTGTTAAGCGTATCAGATACTGTTGTCTCTTTCTAAACTGCCAATTACTTATAGGAAAGAAAGAAAAAGGAATCTAAACTAAAAATCAATAACAAAATAGTGTTTGGTTAGTTTAAAAAAAATATATAAACAGCGAGCGGTCGAGGTTTTGTTTACTAATAACAGAAAAAGCAACCTACTTTATTTTATAAAGCGAATAATGGCCAATCCGAATCCTTACACGTCTTTAGAATATGAAAATGTGAATGGAATAAAACTGATACTGAATGTTTATAAAAGACAAACATCTCCAAAATCAAGACAATTTACTATTACATATAAAAATGTAAAGAGCAGTAGTTCAAGAATGGGAGCTAAGACATCGCTTTTCCTCGCTATCATATTTAATTTGATAGCATTCTTCTATATTCGAATAAGTCTCACAGCAATATTAGTTATAATAATTTCTTTATCATTTCTTGTTTTCTTCTGGTTTACACATAGTGTACAGTCAGGTATGTATCATGTTTTAATTTTTAACCTTTACATTGCTTTGAAAGCTATTCCTTATCTTTCTATTCTTGTCCACCGTTTTCAGTGGTCTGCATTTTTCCTTGATCTGTGCGAATCTTCACTCAGTCAATCACTTCTTTTACAGTAATCTCTGCATAAACCTAGACTAGTCTAAGGGCTTTTTTTCCTCTTCATTGCATCTCATACCCACTGTTTTAGTCATCTAAAACCAATATTGCACTTGCATTGCTTTGAAGCTATATAAAAAAGCTTATGCTTATACTGACAATGTCATCATTTGCTCACTCCCTGTTCAAAGGTATCTTAAACTCTTGAGCCCCAAGTGAATGGCAGCATTTGCACACCTATTGTTTTTCTATTGTGTCGCTAATGACAGTTTTCAATGAATTAATGTAAAGGGGTTACCCAATCAATGCAGCTGTGTGTACCAAAATTTTAAGATCTGTGAGATCATAATATTGGAAGAGTAATGTTTAATGTATTATCATTAAAAATTTCAGAAAGTCTTCTAATCATCCCAACGGTGTGTATCCAAAGTACAATAAAATATGTCTGGGGCAGAGAAGACACCTTTGTGGACTGGTCCAACATTGATGATGTTATTATTAATGAAGTTATTAAAATGGTAAGCATTATGTGTAGATAGCTTTTTTATTATAGTCTAGAAAAGGCAAATTATGAAGAATAAGAATTAAAACTAGAGTCAACAAAAGCAACAAATAATAAGGATGTTAGATATAGGTACAGTAAGGCTGTCCGATAAAAACTTATAGTCACAATTTTTGTATGTCTTATTCAAGCGCTAAAATTTGCAGAGTCTAACATCTGACTCGCCAAGATCTGATGGCCATACTGTAGTCGAAACTTTCAGTAAAATTGTGGAGTGGGTCCTACTCTTTGTACTGTATTAATTAATTTGTAATCAATTAATAAGTGTAGTTTACTGAATCACATCACTGAGATCTCTCAATTTACATGTTCTCATTTAAAGAAGTAATAGCATTAGGAGAACATAAACATTAGTATGGAGAACTAAACTGATGCTTATTTAGCTATTGTGTTAGCCTTCTATCGACTTAAGCCATACCTGTGTCCTTCAGTTGCCATTTGCATTCTAGGACTACTTGTTTCCTATTTAGAATTAATGTCCTATGGCCCTAGAGGACATTGGCCCTGCTTTTGCTTTGCTTTTTTCTGTGATCTCCTATTATTTGTTTTCAGAATCGAGTTTTGTACTACCTCACAGTTTTGAAAAAAGAAGACAATCCAGAATCTCTAAATTTGGTTCCATTGTTTAAGGTAAATTGATAATTTTGAGCCATACCTATAATAATATGTACAATGCATTCCAAATGAGAATAGGATCGATTGCCATGTTATGACGTCACGATTTACTGTCAAATCGAGCCAAGAGTTTATTTACGAAAAATTTAATTTATCTACGAACTGTGAACGAAAAAAGTTTAATCAGAATTAGGGAATGCAATCTCGATCTCGCGAGATCGAGATCTCGCGAAATCGCCTTATTTTTCGAGATCTCGCGAAATCGCCTTATTTTTCGAGTTTAGTCTCGAAGCATAAAATGACGAGATCACGGCCGAGATTGACGAGATTGAATGGCGGCAGTCAGGGACGCATTACGCTCGCAATTTACGCATGTGTTCGTTCGCGCGGGAGGAATAAGAGGCAAATGTTTTGGAGTTTGCTTACAACAGCTTACTCATGCTGGTACCAACCAGCGTGGAGTCTGAGAGGGCATTTTCGGCAGCTGGGCACTTTACATTACTTTACATTAAGCACTCTCTGTTTTATAAGAGGAGTTATTTCCAAAATCATTCATAAGACTTGTTTCTTTTATATTTATTATTTTTGTACTCTAACCTAGGTTCAACTTAAGTCTACTGATATGTAGTTACTGTAACCGTTTACTACATTTATGATGCATGCTCTTAAATAAAAAATAAGAACGGTTTACTGCGTAATAAAGAGTCAATTTTTTGTTAAAATTCTTTACCGTGAGAGATGTTGTTAATTTTTATATCTTTATAAACCAAAGACTGGTAATTTTAATTTCTAAAACTTAATTGTGATTCGTATGTTCATTAATGGCTTAATTATTATTAATAGTAATTGATTACTAAATAAATGAGGGTTTTATTTCCAATTCGTTCTGTGTGTTTTACTTACTTAAGAAAAACGATATTTTTTTAAATATCAGCCGAGATCTCGAAATTCCCGAGATCTCGCGAGATCTCGAATTTGCGATCTTGCCTCGAGATTGCATTCCCTAATCAGAATACAGTTTTTCAATTTTACTCATCTCTGAGTTTTCAATTTTATGGGTTCGATTCCCACCCAGGACAACTGTTTGTGTGATGAGCATGATCATTTGTTCTGTGTCTGGGTGTAATTTATCAATAATATGTATGTATTTAGAAATATATAAGTATGTTTATCAGTTGTCTAGTACCCATAACACAAGCTCTGCTTAGCTTGGAACTAGACGACGTGTCATAGTTGTGGAATATATTATTATTATATCCAATTTTTTTAATAAAAAATCTGACTGTAAATAAAAATAGGTACTAGAAATAATCTCCTAAGCTTCTTTTTATTATTCTTGCTATTTTGCCAACTAAATTCGATAATTATTTCCTTTTATTTCAGTACACAAAGCCAAGGCTGTTCATGCTGCAGAAGATCTACTCTGAAATCCAAACATTCTTGATGGATTCACAAAAAGAGACTGCAATGGCGTCCGGTGACAAACTATAACAATATAATCATAAGGAAATTAGCAAAAATTCTTCTTCACAAACATACCTACATTTTGAATTATTTGTACATATTGTGATTTTAACTGTTATAAACTTGTAAATATGTTATTGATTGTAAGGCGGCCCATACACCTTCAATAATATTGCACAAAAACATTGCACAATAAAATTTAAGCTCGCTCAAATCTTTGTTAAATTATTGCACAATGTTTCAATACTATCCCTACACGTTGAATAATATTGTACAATCTGATATATTGCGCAATATAGTATTGTAGGTGTATGGGCCGCCAAAGATGTAAGTGTAAGAGCTCATACACATGACATGTTGCCGACGGCAGTGGTAACTACAGCTGTCAACACAGAGCAGCGAAAACCGTCGACGCTTCGAAGGCAGCCATCGACCTATACTTGACTGGCCTGTCAGTCTAGTAGTGACCCTGACTGCTATGCGGGAGGTCGTGGGTTCGATTCCCACCCAGGACAAATGTTTGTGTGATGAGCACGATCATTTGTTCTGTGTCTGGGTGTAATTTATCTATAATATGTATGTATTTTATTATTTAGAAATATATAAGTATGTTTATCAGTTGTCTAGTACCCATAACACAAGCTCTGCTTAGCTTGGGACTAGATGGCGTTGTGTGATAGTTGTGGACATATTATATTATACTTGACACACACGACGGCTACCGCTGATCTTCATTTGTTGACATGTCGACGGCCGCCGTCGAGCTTCAACAGCTGCGGCTGTGTCGATGGCTCTAGTCACAGTACACCCGTCGGATCTTAGCGAGTCAAACGCTTGAAAACTTGTACAAAAATAAAGGTTTAAAAAAAAATAAAAGCCAATAACAGTTTTTAACAGCAACTGCAAATTGCATTTATTTGTTTAAACCATTTTTTTACGAGTTTTCAAGCGTTAAAATTCGCAGAGTCTAATTTCACACTCACCAAGATCCGACCGCCGTACTGTATTTAATTGTGACTTAATTCTTTATTCGCGAGCTTAGCTCAAAGTTTGTTAGAATTTTCTTCCAATAAACCATAGAATGATAATGAGAGAGAACAATGGAAGGTACGATCTAGTGTACAATTTTAAAATAAAAATAATAAGCAAAACGACAAATTAATTATAGCATTGTAGAGGGAAATGTCCATCATATTTCAATTCAAAAATACTCATTTGGCTTTCCGTATTGCAATGCTTTATTAAAATCTGGTGTGGTAGACCCAAATCTGTATCACTATCAGGCTCATGATATGGACTGTACCCAACAAGCATATCATCATCAGCCTTTTTACAGTTCCCACTATTTGGACACAGTCCTCCTCTCTAGGAGAGGGAATGAATGGGCTGTAATCCACCACGCCGGCCCAGTGCAGGTTGGTGGATGTCACATGTCTTTGAATATTTGGTTCTAGGACATACCGGTTTCCTCACGAAATGCGATGAACATTGACTCTAAAATAAAAGATTTATTATTAAAATATTTAGCTGTTCTAGTAAATATTTTGCAAATGAAGTTGAACCTAGTGGTTTAAAAATAGATTAAAAAAAAACTGTTGGACATAGGCATCCCCCCAATTGCCGCCATCCATGCCTTATGCGGCTAACATCTATCGGGTTCTGCGATCTTCATGTCATCGTTTCATCTTATGGGGTCCACCCAATGCTGGGTCTTCCAGTAAAAAATGTATATAATCTATATATATAAAAGGAGAAACTGAACCCTACTTTCAAGCGGGCGAAGCCGTTGGCAGAAGGCTAGTTATAACATAGAGAGTTATATATTTAAGGATTTTCTATATTATTATTGTTACAATTGTGGTTGAGTTTATATGACTAGAAATGGCAAATTATGTAAAAAGACATGATTAAAATAAATCAGTTACGCAGTAATCGGTCTTGCATTTTTACTTATTTGAATGTTATTTACCTAAAAATTTAAAAAACGAATAATTATTTTAATTTGGGTATGTGCAGAAAGTTAAATGTACCTACATTTATTGTGTTTGTCTGTCTGTTTATTCCAACTAATTTCTAATATGACTGGGCTGACGTTGACGGGTCTTAACATATATAGTTATTGTTTTGATGAGTAGGTAACGTTAGCTACTTTTTATATTAGATACGGTAATAATGTACATAGATCAGATCAGTGATCGATGACATTGATAAATCTTTTTTGACTGGCCTAGTGGTTAGTGGCCCTGAATGCTATACGGTCGTGGGTTCGATTCCCACACAGGACAAATGTTTGTGTGATGAGCTCAATCATTTGTTCTGTCTGGGTGTAATTTATCTATACTTAAAAATATAGGTATTTTTTTTACGCGTTTAGGTAGCTCTAAAAACTAGAATAATGATCTTAAACTCCACGCGAATAAAGTCAAAGGCGCCTAAGAGCCAGTCCACACGGCGCGTTGCGTCGTCGCAACGCAAATATTTTGACGCATAGCCGGCCACACAGGCGCTGCGTCGTCGCAGCGTTACTACGACGCAGTTTTAACGTTCGGTCGACGCAGCGGTGACGCACAGTTGCGGCAAGCATTTTTGTAAAAACATCGCAGTCAGTCTATAGGAAAGCATGGATCGGAAAAGACGTCAAGCATTGCTCCTATTGCTACGCCACCGCCGAAATCGAAAAGTACGTAGGTAAAAAATGAAATGAGCTTGGCTGTATCCTTCCTATCAACGCACAAGCAACTGAGCGCTGCCTCTCCGTCGCCGCAATGAGTACACACCCTCCCGCTTCGTCTCGGGGGCTGCTGTCCGTCATGTGTGCGTTGCGACGACGCAGCGCGCCGTGTGAACACCTTGGTTATTTGTATGTAAAACAACGCAACGGCAGCGCTGCGACGACGCAACGCTGACGCAACGCGCCGTGTGGACTCGCACTAACTGTTATTTTTCGAAAATTTTGCAAGTTAAACATAATTTACTTCATGTCAAATCAGCCTTCAGGTGTCTTACGCAGACGTCGTCGTGACTATTTATAAATTCGTCAAAACCCAGTCAAGTGTTAGCGCGATATTAGATATCCATACTCGATTGATATCACGTACTTGGTATCGGACGCATGAGGCCTACTTTACGAAAATAAAATACCTATTTTTTTTACCCGACTACGGCGAAGCAAAAGGAGGGTATTTTGACCTGTATGTATGTATGTATGTGGGTATGGATGTTCATCTGTTCCCTCGTAACTTCTAAACTACTTATCAGAATTCGACAAATGACATATCATTAGAAGCGTCTTAATTGTCCGCTGGTTATAGGCTATATGGGATTTCACAAAATCTAATGTGGCGCCCTCTAGCGGACAAAACATACGAAGTAAAAAAATAAAGTTAAGTTAAATATGCCGTGTTTGGTATCATTTGAAAGCGCTTTACTTGTACATTTTGAATATATATATATTACTAGCATTTGCTTGTGACTTTACCTGTATTCATGGGCTGAGAAATCAATGAACCCAAGATTAACCTATTTAGAACTCCAAAATATGTTAAATAAAAATAAAGTTTAAAAACTAACACCCGACTACTTAAAAACACGCTCTAAAAAGTACGAAACAAGAAAACAAGAAAGCCGTGGTCGTATGCCATAAGAATAATAAATCAAAAAAAGTGGTATACGACCACGGCTTTCTTGTTTTCTTGTTTCGTACTTTTTAGAGCGTGTTTTTAAGTAGTCGGGTGTTAGTTTTTAAACTTTATTTTTTGTCATTAGAAGTTATTATTATCTTGAGCTCGATGACTTGATGTTGACTTGGGCTCGGTCTTTACCGTTTGGCCAGATGGTGTGCTATTATTCATTGCTCGTAGTCCGTAAGCTCGTGCCTACGGTGGCCGTGAATCGCCTTGCTACTCCAGATGCCTGGCTAGGTACCTACTTATGTACCTACCTTTCGAACGTCACTAGTGGCTTCAGTTTTCTGTAAACAAGAAGTTAAAAAAAATGAAAGAAACAGGGAAGCTACCTTTGATTTTTGATAGCGGGCAAAAATCATCCAATGAAGAATTCCGCTCTTGGGCGGAGCGGGAAACAGAGTCAGACTTACTGACTAAACACCCTAACCCAATCCTTCTCTGCCCTTCGCACTGGGGTCAAGCCTTCCTTTCAGAAAGAGACCCTGGGCCCCAGTAGGCTTCGACCCTTTTGCAGAGTCCCTACGGAAGGGAAGCTACCTTGAATAAATTTGGAAAAAGTAAGAACATTATGAGTAGGATAAGAAGTGGCACTTAAAATTTTTACTTTGATCTTTTTTTTCAACCTGGTTTGACTTTCAAATATCCTTTCACAGCTATTTATAGACTTGGAACTGATCCTATTTGACTCGTCGTTTAGTAAGGACCGGGGGTCTCTCCATCTCTTTGAAGAGTGGTCGCACGCGTTAGGGAACGAATGTCCTCAACTCCTCACGCCCCAGCCGCCGAGATTCCGACCCCGACTAGGTACTAACCACGGTCGGTAGACGCAGGCTTGAGGACGTCGAGCAATGGGTCCTCAAAGAGACGTCAGTAAACCGCAGGGGCCTAGCACAGGGTCAAATTCAGATTCTGAACAAACTATAATATTCTGGTTTAGTATAAACCGTTAAATTTTGATCGTTTTAATCGCGTCCAGGTTTGATCCAGTACCTATATGAAACACAATGGATTTGTAAAGATAAAATTAAAGAATAAAGTATTTAATATGACTTTTTTTTTAAACTCATATTAATATACCTACGTGTGTATGAAATTAATTTCTTTAAGTAAACGAGTCCTTGTAGGTAGTTGTCGGTCATTGCGTACTAACTACTTACAGGTAATGGAACTCGCCCAGCTGACGTTTAATTAAATAAATTAATTTCGTACATGCGTAAATTAATTCGAGTTCAAATAAACAAAATCGGCCAAGAGCGTGTCGGGCTACGCTCAGTGTAGGGTTCCGTAGTTTCCCGTCCGCCACAATTTTCTTACAATGTAACAGAACCCAGTAGCCCATGTAAAAATTAGTAACCCAATTCCCCGAGAGATGGCGCTGTACCCAGTGGTGTTTTTTTACTGCGTGAACCGATTTTCCTAGAAAGTTTACTTAAAGTTCTACTTTTGAGATTTTCATATTTTTTAAATTTATGGTTCAAAAGTTAGAGGGGGGGGGGACGCCTCATTTTTTACTTTCGGAGCGGTTATTTCCGAAAATATTAATATTATCAAAAAATTATTTTACGAGACCTTTAATTATTTTTAAATACCTATCGAACAATATGTCACATGTTATGGTAGAAATGGAAAAAAATCACTTTCTACTTTACGTGTAGGGGAGGTACCCTATAGTACATTTTGATACAAGTGCAGGAAGTTTGTCATTGCGACCGAGGCGAAATTCGCACGAGCCGTAGGCGAGTGTGTTATGGAGCCGAGGGCTGCAATGACAAATCTGCACGTGTGTCAAACGACGTTTTTCAATACACTTACGAACATATAACACTTATAATACACTTACTTTCCTTGAAAATTACGACGCATTTTTGTTAATTTCTTACTGAAGAAAAGTTTCCAAAGTTGCCGTACATTTTAGATTTAGATTGCAGCAAACTATAGTAAAGCATAATATCTGACGGCAGCGGCTTATTGTCTAAAAAAATCTTTTATATCTTACATTCAACATATTTTTCACAACTACCAATAAATAAGTTACTTATTAAGACTATTATTTATAGACTTTTCCCGCGCTTATTCTTTGCAGGATGAAAAAGAAGCAAAGACATCAAACCGTTATACATCCTACTTAATATTAAGAATAGAAATTCAAATATTTTTGAATTTAGAACACAGATAAATGTTAATTTGTTTTTAATAACAAATTATTGCATAAATAATCATATTTATTTATTATATTCTGTTAAAAACACGATTTAAATTTTAATTAAATATTAAAACCTCAAAAATCTGCACCTTAAAAAAAAAATAATTACGCTTGACCGTGACGATAAGGAGGAAAAAAAAAGCCCTTGGTATGATAAATGAAACAAAAGCACGCGGGTGATATACGTGTCATGTCAAACCTAATTATAGTGACAGTTTTCGAGTAAGTGTATTGAAAATTAATTTTTTTTACTACTTTTTGTTTGAGCACTTTGTCGGCATGGTTGATATACATATTGATACCAAATTTCAGCTTTCTAGTGCTAACGGTGGCTGAGATTATCTGCGGACAGACTGACAGACATGGCGAAACTAAGTATAAGGATTCCTTGTTGACTACGGAACCCTAAAAAGTATTTATTATTAAAAAAAACGATAGTTTCATGTACCGAATCGACTCTCACCGGAATTAAAACGATCAAAATTTAACAGTGTATTATACCTACTAAAAATAATGTTATATATCTAACGAATACCTAGCTAGGTACTGCAAATCCGTTACTAGTCGGCATAAGATAAAGGCGTCAATCTAACGGTTGCCGTTAGATTGACGAGAAGGAAAGTGTGCATGAATCGCGTGATAGTGACGTCATCCTGATAAGAGCGTGGAAAATACAACGTTTATCCTCTGTGCCCTGATAATCTAGTTGTGAAAGTATGAAGTGGAAATCTGAAGATAACGAATTAAAATTGGTACACAGCAAAAAACCTGGGGCCCAAGTCTGCTATTTTCAAAATATTGTCATTCCAACACGATTCCATTGTCATTTTGATAAAAATTCGTAATTCATAATGGCTGATCATTGGGCGGTCAGTGATGTTGTCATAGAATTGTGGTACGAGCTGTTTTGTAACGAATTAAAAACAATAACCGCACAATAACATTCTAATCGTAAGTCACTGATTAAAGGGACTGTCTGAATTTTATTAATTTTCATATTATGTCAAATATTCACTTGTCATTAGGTAGGTATATACGAGACTACCTTTCTAAAAAAATTCTTTCAATGAAGTGTCAGTGGTTGATCATTGGAAAGTCATAATGACGCCATCATATTAGTAGATTACCAAACTTGTCAAAATCAACAATTTTGAAATCAATTATCGACTATTCTGACACTATTGTAATAGCAGATTTGAGGCCCCGATCCCAAATTGTCAGCTGCCTTTTTTATTTCACATATTTTTATAAAAGCGCAACACATCACCGAGCGTGGACCGCGCAGCATAAATCCCGTTGTTAGCTGTAACTACACAATTTATACACATAGAGAAACATCTGCTCCAATTCCCCAATTTGTTTGCAATTTGCAGTTCACCTCACACGAGCCAAAAACACAAGCAATAGGTATCTCTGTGAAGCGCTCCATTGCGTTTTGGTAACGATCCGTCGGCTGGCACGTCTGATCCGAACTGCACAAATTAACAACTCCCAAGCTTAGAGCTGTGTAATTACACACCTTCCCATACATTATTTAATCGTTTAATTCATTCGCAATGTTGCTAAACACCTCAGTCACGCTTTCGGCTGTGACACCTAGTAGTTCGGTAACGCCTGCAAGTTATCACCTGCTTAATTGTAGACGCCGCCGTCACAGTTTAATACCATTAACGTGCTCCGAGCAAGCCGAACATTATTCACCTGAATCAGAACAATTAGCTCCGAAACCGAATGATCACAGTGATTTGTTATTTTGCTTCGTTACATTACGGAATTGGACGATCGCTGCTTTTCGTTTTGTTCTCATTCTGTTGTGTGCATTTGTATTTTCTCTTCGTATTACTGTTTCTTAAATAAGGGTTTAGCGAGTTTCTCGACGGGATTGTTTGGGGCTCTCTGAAATTTCTGCGACACTCCGAAGGGTCCGCTGTTGCGCCGCATTTTTCCCATGGCTTTCGGATTGTTTCTTGTGGCAAATATTTCGGTGCGGAAATTTGTAACCTCTCCACTATCAATAAAACGTTTATTTAAATGTATTCGGCATTAGCTTTTTCCGGGTATACCCTCCCGTGGCCTATTCCCAAAAATCTGTGTATTTTTCCGGGAAATGGCGCTTAACAATAGTGTATTCTTATAACTGTAAAGAACAATTTGAAATCGGATCAATGCCTTTCAACAATTTTATTTTCCTTCAATATTACATTAATTTGACGATATTCTTTAGCTTTTCGTCACAGAACTACATTCACTTTTTCTTATAATTCTTATTGATTTGTCAGAAACACTTAGTCTTATCGTCTTTAATTAACACTGCAGTAAATACGTCTTCTGGTCGACAGCGTCCATTGTTGACAGTATTCGATGACCATAAATCTCTCTGTCAATATGCCTTGTGTGAGCCTAAGTTCCCACCTACCTATATCATACAACTTGTACCTAGATAATCTTCTATAGCCTGTTCTATTCGTGGTGATTTGCCACAATGTTAATTAGAGGGAATTTACTGACCGATATAGCGACCATCTCATTCTAGTTGCAATTTCCTATTACAAATATGGATACAAACCAAATACTACATTACAAATAATTACCAGAATCCAATCCACTTGCATATTTGATTACATTAAACTAATTTGGAATACTGATAAACGTTTGATTTGCTCATTTACGTTGAATATATTAGGGAACATTATTATAATATTCAGGCTGCCTGGTATAGCAAGGGATATATACAAATATTTAGTAGGAACGAATATATTTGGTGTTCGATTCTTGTTTCTGATTTGTATTGAAGAATAAAGGGAACGTGGATAGTGCACTAGCTTCTGACGTTTTATAAGTGCCCATATGGGCCCATGTGAAATAAAATTTTTTGACTTTGACTTTGCTGCCATGTCCTTAAATCACGTAGGCGTGGGCTTGCAGACGACGAGCAATAGGTAGCTCGCTGTCCGGCCGTCCTGTAAGCGTACGGACCGAGCCTGAGTCGAGATGTCAGCAAAACTGTAGGTCTGAAGCCTACCGAGGCGATGGGTTGGTTTCAGAAAGGGAAACCTGGAGTCCTGGAAAGGCAAGGTAAAGAAGAAACATAGGTGTGATTTTAGGCAGTAAAAGTCTGACGAGTCCTAAGGAAGATCCATCCATCTTCCTTAGGAATTGCAAAGTGGCTCAGAGCAGAGGGAGGTCTTTCCCATCATTCTAGATAAAAATAAAAAGTCTGTCACGTCTGCTCACCCCGCCTTACAGCGAGAGAACTCTAATATGGTTTGCTACCTTAGAGGTCTTGAAACCAAAAATCTTAATATACTAGGCAGTGTAGCCATACTTGCGGGTAAAAAGGTCAGATTCTGGTTAAAAGACAGTCTATATTTTCCATGCATCTTCTTTGTGATCTACACTATCTACACTAATATAATAAAGAGGTAAAGTTTGTTTTTTTGTTTGTAGGAGGTAATCTCTGGAACTACTGGACCGATTGGAGAAATTTTAGCAATAATAGAAAGCTGCTTTACTCCTGCCTATATTTTATGTACGCGGGCGAAGCCGCTGACAAAAGCTAGTAAATCATAAGGTTGGTTTATTCGTCAAGAAACCGTAGTTACGACAAAAGATCGAGTGGTATGTGGAGATGAATCGAGGATTCTCTCGTCTGTTGATTCCGATTTATCTTTGTGATAAGCTATAAAATATTTATTTATAAGTTTATGTATTGTCTTTTATTAAAACATTAAATTTTAGTCCATAGTTAAGTACCAGACTATACATAGATAAAACACCTCACTGGACTCATCTAGCTTAACTGACGAAAAGAAAAAAATATTGACGTGTAAAAGTGTTATTTTAAAACCTATTTACAAAATAAATATCATTTATCATTTACCGCAGACTACACGATTTTTTATTTTAAGTTTTTACAGTCAATCCTGAGATTCTCTGGTAGATATCGCTGTCAGCGATAAGACCACCATTGTAATAAGTACCCATTTTTTTTTTTATGGTAGGTGAAAATCATCCAATGACGAAACTCGCTCTTGGGCATAGTGGGAGACCAGTGTCAGACTCTTACTGACTAAAAAACCTACCCCGTACCTTCCTTGCCTTATTCCTGGAGTCGAGGTAACAGTTTGCACCACCCTCTAGGCTCCAGGAGGCTTCGACCCTGAAGGGCCCCTGCAGTTTGCTGACAATTCCTTGTGCTGACAACTCCTTGGTAATAAGTACCCATAGATTTAACTTAATGTCGTTTTAGGGTACCGTACCTACATTTAAACCTAGATACATTTGTCAGTAATACAAGTAACTGTTCGTTAGTGAGTTAGATGTAACGGCAGTAACGTTACTCCTTGAAATGTATCCGTTCAACGCAACCCTGACTATTGTTCCTCAATTTACTGGGGCCCATCGAAATTCTCCTGCAGTACATTCAGATATTATATGACGGTTTCAGTTGGACAGAGAATTGTAGTGATTTAGTGCAGGGGTCTTCCCGATCTTACCACTGTAACATGAGTATACCTTTAACATAGATACAACATGTAACTGGAATAATGCGCATCTTCATACCTACACCTACATCAAAATTGTCTCCTGGGGGCAAGGGTTGATGCGAAAGCGTAACATCTGTGTTCTGGGACTAAGGTAAGAATAAGGCAAGGAAGGAATGAGGTAGGTTTTTTAGGCAGAAAAAGTCTGACACTGTTTCCCGCTCCACCCAAGGGCGGGATTCGTCATTGGATGATTTTTACCTAAAATAATAAAAACATCCAAATTAGAAAATGAAGTATAAATCAGATTGAATTATAAGATTAGGTCCGGTTCTTGAAGGAGATCTGGCGAGCCTGTGGATGTCAAATAATAACAGTAGGTCCAGTTAAGGAAGAGATACGACTTTTCATAATTTTAAATCCAACATCATGTCTAAACGGCTAGTCAGTATGTTTTGAAAAAAAAAAACAAATGGTTAAACTACACATATTTAAATTGTTTTTTTCATTTAATTTGATGTTAGTTGTTTTCAAAATTATGTTTAATACAGCCAAAAAAGCGAAGATCATTTGCATTTGTTTGATCTTCGCTTTGCCACTTCACCATTGGGTGTATTTTTATGGAACTTTCACAAACTAATAGATAATTACCAATCTTTTTATATACAGCATTTATTTCTATTGTGTTTAATAAATGAAGGAATTATTATTCGAATATTCTTGATGGCCAGGAAGAGCCGGGAAGTGATTGTAGCTCGTCTTTTGTTCCCTCAAGGTCGTTGGCGTATATCTACTCCTTAAACACTGAATCAAGGGATTTCCACAGGTCGATTATGATGAAGACTGACACGATAAGACAATAAAAATACCAGTTTTTCCTTTAGTCATAAGTGTTTATTCATAAGTTCATGTACAGTCATCTGATAACCAAGTTGACGGGTGCAAATCTTATGGATAAGATATGCTGCTACTATGTAGATTTAAACATTGAAACTGAGTCACTAGAATTTGTCGAATAAGTACTAACAGCTGTTTCTCAATTAATTAAACTGTGGATATTTATTTATTTTACAATAGCAGTAAATAACAAAGCAACCTTATAAACTGTCGTAGAGACTCTGCAAACGGGTCTAAGCCTACTGGGGCCCAGAGTCTCTTTCTGAAAGGAGGGCTTGGCCCTAGTGCGAAGAGCAGAGGAGGAACGGGCACTGACACTGTTTCCCGTCCGCCCAAGAGCGGAATTCGTCATTCGATGATTTTTGCCCACCATAAAAAAAAACCTTAATAACTGTAACTGTGGATAGTTAAAATTATTTTGCATGATTCATAAGATTTTCGTCTTTGGGATAGAGAAGCGAGTTAAGATCATCTGCGATGATGTATTTCTCGATTCTAAATTCCAGTCTTGATTATCAATACCGTTTTGCTAGTTTGTCGTTTTTTTTTTATTGTTGATTTGCGGTTTGATATTTATGAGGTTTGCGCTAACTCACCCGATGAAAAGCGACGATGCGTTCGACGTTTTTTTGCGCTTTCCTAGAAGTAACCTACTCACTCTTGACTCCTGGGTTGTAGCCATCAGGAAAGAAATTTTCTATCGTTTACAGTGTACATTGTAATTGCATAATTTAATTATTTTAATCACGTTCCATTGTAATAATAATATCCGCCGGTACATGGGGCATATCCCCGCATAACGATAAACGCTTTAGTAGCACATATACATATATTGTACGTGTAGCTAAAGAGTGGAATTCCTGTTTCTCCTGACAGATTAACTTTATAGTCAAGAGTGAATAGAGTACATACTTCTAGCCAAGTATGCACCACCGTTTACCCCATCATCTTACAAGTGATTCTTTCCATCAGATGAGAAAGTGGTCAAACGTGCAGAAAAAAAAATGGAAGGAATATTCAATTTAAGGTAGTTCTTGAAATCACAACCATGACGTAAAAACTCTTTATCCAGATTTTAACTAATTACGAAATCCCGTATGGTTTTAAGTAAAACTACTGTTCGAAGCAGGAACTGTGAAGTGATAAAAATGACAATTAATATTTTATTTATTTTATTACGGTGTTAAGTACTACAACCATGATAACGATTTAAGACAAAACAGAGCATACGTTGTCGCCCTAACACCCCATTCCGTGACGTCACAGAACCCGAGTCGGAGTAAGTAACATTTGGCAAAATTAGACGATCGACTCAACTCGCATGTTGAGCGTTCCGTCACTCGGAAATAGGGGCTTACGTGCAAGCGGGGCTCCGCATGCAGCCAGCGATCTCTGAGAGAGCTAATTGGCGATGCAGCGCGCTGTTGCCGCTCCGCACAACGCATCGCCCAATGATTTCAATTACCTAATTAGATTTAGGAGGTAGTTCGACGAGTCGACGGCTCGACTGAGTACCTGAGAGCTAATTGGATGAACCGCTGCTATTTTCGCGCTCTTATGGTAATTCTATTGTCTTCAATGAAAGCCGAGAGCCTAATGACTGCCGAATGGTAGAGATTAAGCGCTCTTTGTCTTTGTGCAGTGGTTAGTGGACATTTAACACTTCTGGTGAGCCATCAGGTTTTTATTCTTTGCAGAGATCTTATTCATTATACATATTGGCTTTGTAATAGTCTGATTTTGTAGATTTCATGATTGAATGGGTTTGAATTCAGTAAATTTGAAGAATATATGATACTGGAGTTAAAGTTTTAAGATTTTTTAATGCAAATAGCAAACGAACTGGGTGGATTTAAGTTAATAAAACTAGACATCCCCTATAATTTCACTCAGAATAGATATAGTACATTTTGATACAAGTGCAGAAAGTTTGTCATTGCGTGTGAGGCGGAATTTGTCCGAGCCGTTAGGATGTTGTGGAGCCGAGTGCACTGTGTCAAACGATGTTTTTCAATACACTCACAAAAAAAAAAAAATATATACGGCAACTGATGGGCGACCTATGGGGACCTCTGGACGCCCAGACTGATACGATAACTACTAGAGGCGGGGGCGAGTTCGCGTACTTTTCAGCACTAGATCGCAAAACAGTAAATTGCGTGCCTAAAAGCGGTAAGTATAAAACCGGATTTCGAGTAGGTAAGTGTATTGAAAAAGTTTTTTGATGTTTTCCTTCACAAAAAAAAAAATACCTACCGGAGTTTCCACAATATGTTTAGTAAACGAACTTCCTCAAAATGGGTATACAACAGTAAACAACAACAAAGGTCCATCGGGAACTTGATACGGTCGCAGGAGGTACCTACTTCACCTTTTTAACACAAAATAAAGATCAAAAGCAAGGTTTGGAGTACTTGTCGGCTCAAGTTGGGCTTGATATCGGATACTTGCCGTACTTTAGATTCCCGCCCAGTAATCTGTTTACTGCCGAGCCGCATTAGCTGCCGACTCGCGATATTGGATCCCGATGCATATGGGATCCGTCTAGAACCGGAGAATATTAAATTTTACCACAGACATAGGGGCGATTATAAATTTTTCACGTCTACGGTTTTCAATATACTCGTACACGTGGTTTATGAAATATTTGCTTGGAGATACCTGAGTTTGTGTGTGGGGACTTTTTTATGTTTTTTTTTTTAAACGCTGTGGTATCTGCATATAATAGACTAGTACTTTGCTAGCGACTTCATTTGCGAGAATCTTCTACAAGTACGGTACGGCGGTCGAATCTTGGCTAGTCTGAACTCTGAAGTTAGGTTTTGCGAATTTTAGTGCTTGAAAACTCGTACAAATATAAAGGTTTAAAAAAAATTAATGCCAATAACAGTTTTTAACAGCAATAACAACTGTAACCAGTATCCTTGCGTGATAGAATCAGAAATGAGGATATCTGCAAGAGAACCAAGGTTGCCGACATAGCGAAAAGAATCGCCAAACTTAAGTGGCAATGGGCAGGGCAGATTGCACGCAGAACGGATGGCCGCTGGGGTCGAAAGGTTCTGGAGTGGCGACCGCGTACCGGAAGACGTAGCGTTGGAAGGCCTTCCACAAGGTGGACCGATGACCTGGTCAGGGTTGCTGGAAGCCGATGGATGCAAGACGCACAGGACCGGTCTTTGTGGCGGCGCTTGGGGGAGGCCTATGTCCAGCAGTGGACGTCTTTCGGCTGAAATGATGATGATGATGAACAACTGTAACTGCATTTATTTGTTTAAACCATTAACTTTTTTACGAGTTTTCAAGCGCTAAAATTCGCAGTCTAACTTCAGACTCGCTAAGATCCGATGGCCGTACTGAGAGTATATAAGTAAGTATATACCACTCGCTGATTAATCACGAAATCTCAGAAACCATAACACCTACCAAAATATATCGCAGATAGATTCTTTTAAAATAAATAAATAAAAAATGGTTGCCTGTAAAGTCGGTTTTACGGGCGAAGATTTTACGTGACAACGTCCTAATTCTCTAGTGCTGCGCGCGCGGCAGACCGATCATAGTTGAGTGGGAGAGAGACGCAAGGCATTCGGCGGGCCTCTCTCTCGTTCGGTGACTCATCGTAACGTTACCGAGCGTTACACTTTTTCATAAGTGACTCCCAGCCGCAACCTAATTTAAGACGTTGTCACGCCAAAAAGATATTAGAAATAAATTTTACAAATTTTAAATTTGTATGTAGAAGTATAAGTAAATATAAGTCCGTGGTATTTCGCGTATATATATATTTCTAAATAAGTTCAAGAATTTCGCTCATAGTGACTAAAGAAATCGACATAAATACGACAAGATTATGTACTACAATAATATCCTTATCAGTGGTCCAACGAAAACCCAAGATTAGGAGGCTGTTATCACATCAATGTAATCAGTCACATCTATAAGTTACGATGACTCAATTTGATGCATCATAGGTTTTTTATTTAATTTTTTTTTGGTGGGAAAAATCATCGAATGACGAATTCCGCCCTCTGGCGGAGCGGGAGACAGTGTCAGACACTGACAGACTTTTACGTTAATATTACAGACGTTACGTTACTAAATGACTCACCGTTCCTTCCTGCCTTAGTTCCGGGGCCCCGGTGATCCGCTTTCGCATCAACCCTTGGTCCCAGAAGGCTTAGACCCTGCTGGGCCCCTACAGTTGCTGACAGCTCCTTGAGGCGCGCGGGAACAGTGCGATGGTTACCGGAGGGGCGGACAGCGAGCTACACAGTACTCGCCGACCGCAAGCCCGCGCCTTCGGTGGCCGGGAATCAGGATCGGAGACCGCCTGCCATCCGAGCCGTTGCCTTTGCCTGATACGATCGAATTCCTCTTTTGCTAATGCATTATGATGCATTAGCAAAAGAGGAAGCCGATCGTAATCGTTTAGAAAGCGAATTTACGATTATAATAACAATATGTTATTTGTAGATAGATAGATATCTGTCTTTATTGCACACCAACAGATATTACATAAGAAGCTTATTAGTACATTACGATACAAGTGTGTAATGCAGGAGGCTACCTTCGAGGCGGTATTACCCTTTGACTACCTTAATTACAGACACATTTAAAGAACAATAGGTTTTCGAGCGCTGGCGCTCGCTTGAGGCTTAATAGTTTAGGACCCGAGCTGTGGCGAGGGTCTTAAGAGAGCCAAGAACGGTAACCTTTCATTACTCACATGTATCATACGACGTTTTTCAATACACTTGAGAAGAAATATAATTTAGCTAATTTTTTGTAACAATAATAAAACGGTAAAATTTAAAGAAAGCAAAAGGCAATTAAAGGAATATGGGCGTCCCTTAGCGGAAATAGTTGTTTGATGTTTAGCCATCTCAAAAAAAGTTATGCGTCAAAAACGGTAGTAATATCGCTGTCAGAAATTTGTTGTAGGTCTGCCCTATCTTCCGGCGAACACTTATTATTAGCGATTTGACAACAGATTGAAAAAAAAAGCGAATCAAAAGCCTTGGTTTCCAATAAAGAAACGTTACACAAGCCTCGAAAAGCCCACATCCCGTTCCATAGTAGATAAAAATAAGGAATAAAGACAACATTCAGAAAGTTTAACACCATTCGAAAGTTTGCGTCCCCCGGGCTACTTGTTTGACAGTTTGTTTTAACTTAAAACCTTATAAATAGTGTCCCCGGTGGAGGGAATTTTAGGATTCCATTATTTTTGCAGAGTTTTTCATGATCGTAAGCGGTCTCAATGGGGCTATGTTGGACAGGTTGGAGAGCTGTGATTTGTTTAAGATCCATTTGAGTATTATCTTGGCGATGGCGTCGTGGGGGAGAAAGTTAGAAGGCACTTGTGTCTGTAGCACCAGCAATAATAATAATAAGCTAGAGGTTAAAAAGTTTGACAGTTTATTGAGAACTAGCTTCTCCCGGCGACTTTGCTCGCGTGTATGTAATAACAATATAATATATTCCACAATCGTCATACAACGTCGTCTAGTCTAGTCCCAAGCTAAGCAGAGCTTGTGTTATGGGTGCTAGACAATTGCATACTTATATATTTCTAAATACATACATGTTATAGATAAATTACACCCGGACAGAGAACAAAAGATTGATGTAGATTTTTCTATAGAAAATTTAAACACCTTTATTATTTTTTTAATGACATAAACTAGGACTGCGGCTTTTTTTTATTGGATTTCAATTTTGGAATAAAATATCGCAATTGAATTTAAGGCAAGAAGAAGTTACCTAAATATACAAACAAAACTAACAAAAATCGAGAGAGATATTTAATTTATACAAGATTAGAATACAAAAATAATTTAATAGTTAAGACCAATTAGTAAAACACTACCAACAGCTTTCATTTATATCTCAATATTAAAAGCACCATCATTTCTAATCTATCACAAAGCCCGAGAAAAACAGGCTTTCTGATAGATACCTACGAGTATAAAATCGAAGTCACAATAGTTATGCAGGGAGCCCATTACAGGCAGCCCTGGCTCGAGCCAGCCCGGGGGAAATCAGGGGCGGCAGTAATTATATGTTGTTTTATGTTTTTTCTGCAACATTTCATGGCGCATCACTACTTCTTGTAGTCAGGGGCGCTGGCTTTTAGAAAACGTCATGGGTGCTTATGCTTTTTTGATAAGGCGAAATGTTAGAAGAAAAATGTATACTGACCGATCGACAATAAAATAAATGTCTTGCTTACATACTGCGTACTTAATTACTGATTATGTTTGATGAATATGTAATTAGTTTTATGTTGGTGCGGGAAGCAAATCCGCGACGTTTGCGTCTCAAACTAATTCGTCTTAACCAAAAAAATAATAATTGGTAATCAAAAAATAGGTAGGTAATCAAAAATCATCTCTGGAAGGCGATTACTGATCAGTTTCTTGATGTCTATTCTCAGGGGTGCTCGGCATCCACTGATAATTATTTCTCATGGGTGCTTGAGACCCCAAGCACCCACAGAGACGGCGCCCCTGCTTGTACTTACCGCTTTATGGGCACCATGAGCGACTATAAAATTTTGATGAATTGATTTACGACACTATTATTTTAGTTTTTATTTAATCGTTGCGAAAATGATTAAAAAAAATTATGATACTTTCATCCATTTATTTTTTAATAAAATCGACATAAATAAGTGAAATTAATAAACAGATTAGTGCAATGTTATTATTAAGTATTATAGTTTATTTTTAAGATTATTTATGAATAGTGTCCCAAGTAGTCTAAAAATAAATATTAAATTAAACAAAATATAGTCACTGTTAATAAAACTCTCATATCCATTTTATTATCACTGAAATTACTCCTGCACCCATAACGTTACGCATACTACGACTAAATACAGTACGGCCGTCGGATCTTGGCGAGTCTCTACTTCGTCTAGTACTCTATTTCGTCACCTCTCCTGTCACTTAGGAGCCGGACGAGATGGATTACCTAGTCGCAATCTCACGACTCTGGTACACAAGCATAACACTTGTCGGGCTAACCCGACGTGGGCAGTTAAGTTAAAATGAACGACGAATAAATCGATGCCTCCCACGTAAGTTGTTGTAACCCACAAAATGGCGATTTTGGGTTTTTTATGTAAAAGTGTCTAATTTCATGTAAACTATCCTACAAAAAAACAAAAAGTCCAAAAAACCTATTATTTAAGGTACTTTTGAAACGTATAATGTTGTATATTTCGAACGATTCCGGCGTAGACTGTAGTATTTATTACTTGCAATGGTTTACAACGGGGAAAAGTGCACGTGCGTCCGTTGTATGTAACATATATCACAGATTACGCTGGAATTCGGTGCCAGTTGCACCTCTCACGCAATTTTTACGTCGTTAATTTAATATTCTAGTAATTACTATTCCGCTTAATCTTATCTTTAACTAACATGATAACCATTTAAAATATGGTATTGATCCCATACAACAATTTACGTCGCTAATTTTAAAATTATTTTATGTTAAGTGATACGTAAAACATTTTACTTCGATGCTAGATATGTAAAAGTAAGTTGTAACATCACATACAACGATTTACGTCGCTATTCGTTTGAAATAAGTACGTTGTATGTATTTTTCAGGGAGTGTTTTATGAATATCACTGAAGTCAGAGTCATTCTAGGTAACCATTTTCAATGAATCTGAGAAGTTTTAAATGACTGAATTAATAGATGATGGCATATTTGGAACTTTGGACCTTGAAACTGCTCACTTACTCGTATTTCATAGCTGTGTAGTATAATAACCATTTGGATTACGACTGTTATAGCCATTTTTTTTATACTATATCATTATTATTATAGCTAGCCTGTGTTGTCCTATTGTTGGGCAAAGGCCTCCCTTCATTCTTTCCAGTTATCTTAGTTACTCGCTTTATCGTACCAAGTATCAAGGAAGGCATCCAGGTCGTGTCGAGGAAATGTGGGCCTGGAACACAAAAGGCACCGAAAGATTACACCAGGACTTTCCTTCTTGCTCGTGTTTATTGCTAGTTTCCCAAATCAAAAAACATTGTTCGTAACTTTTACCTTAGTCACCACCTGCATGATTCTGCACTGTTGAACTCTTCAAGCTAAGTCTACTATCAGTGATTTGATTGAATAAAGTATCGTTTGAAAAAGGTAATGAAAAAAATACACATTTAAAGACTAGAGATTTTTCAAAAAGGCCAATCGTCAAAGAAAAACCTTTCTAGTGAAATATCAAAAACAGCCAGTAGGAAAACTGGTCTATTAAGTCTGCTGTAAGCACTATTTCAATGAATTTAACTAAAAAGGTGACAGAGAAAACGATGTTTAACTATGGCTAATTTAGTTATAGGAGAGCCAAGCTTAGAATTTATGCTGATACTATTGTGAGACATAAGTAAATAAGAATAAATTGTCTGTTGCCGTTACTGAAACTTCAAACTTCAGACGTGTATATACAACAGTTTCCCCAAATCTATACGTGATTAAGTTCTTAATAAGGTGTTAGTTAAATTTGATATACCAACAGCAGTATTAATCCCAGATCAAAGAGATATTTAACAGCCTGTGAAAAAGTCTGGGTCTGTCAAAACCATCGTTTGTTACCATCTCAAGTCTTTTCAACTGCTTGCAAGTTGAGTCACACTATGCTTGACTAAATTCACTAATGTTATATTAAGACAGAGGTTTAAACTTTTAGTGTATATATTAATAACGTATAGCTTTTGCCTAAAGGGTACACGGAGAAAACAAAATCTGAAAGATCATAATATCGTAAAAATAAAAGAGGTACCAATTTGTTCTGAAGATTCAATATTATGTTTTATCAGACTGTAAGGTGATGACCACTTCTTTCGACAACAATGCCTTATGATGCCGAAATGCTGATGATATGAATACACCAGTTAGGTGCATGAAACCAGCTTTTCAGAGTCGGGAAATAATCCCTCTATTGTACTTATATTACGAGCAAAACTTAATATTTGCGGGCTGTTCTAGATTCAGTGTAAGTTATTAAACATTACTTATTTACCTATCGTTTGTCTTGGATATGGTTACGAAAAGAAGAAGAATAAAGCATATTACAGCTACAAGTATAGTCACTTGAAAAAATGGAGAGAGGAAAATATCGTTTCTTATTCTAAACTCTAAACCCTAAAATGTAAAATTTTGATAAACTTGATTGAAAATATTCTGCTTTTTTTGTATTTCGGTAACGTATCAACGAAAAGGTATCGTCCTAAATGAAATTAGGCTGAAAAAACATTGTATTTATTTTATTATATCAAGTAATGATACACATACCACACCTTTTTTTTATTTGTAATCGACGTAAATTCATGTAAGTATCAGATATGATCCAAATCGGCTCTTGAACTCCCGTGTATAATAATGTAAGTAATAGTTACAACATTTTGTGAGGACCTCATGTCGCGGTAAACAGTTGTAACAACAAAATTCAAGAAACCGTTAAAATTATAAAGTAATGACATATAGTAAACAATAACATATTAAAAATTATACGCTCATACCGAATTTCAAAAAGATTCTTTGAAAAATGTGGCTTGTATCGCAAAAAGTATCTTTAAAACGCTCTCCTGTAAAATTGCATTTTTGGGGTTACAACAACTTACGTGGGAGGCATCGAAATGTCCGAGGTTTAACATAAAAAAAAAACATTTTCAAAAATATCACATGAACTGTTTAGGTATCACAAACTGATTGGGTTTCATCGTCGATCTACGTTGAGGATCAAATTCCAAATCATTCCATGAAGCGGGAACTCTGCTACCTTGTTCGATTCGATCGTTATATTTGAAGTGGACGCCGTGAACAGGTCCCATCTTGTGGGATGCTGACGAGATTATGGATGCCGCGACGTATGACGGATCTGGTAGATCCGGGATTTGAGTAACGTTATATTCTCGGAGTTTCTGTATTTCAGCTTGTTTCTCGTCATCAATGGATGTCTGAGAGACTTCACTCAAGTCTGTCAATACTGTATCAAATGTCTCTTCGCTTTTATCTTCGGAAGTTCCACCGGATACATCGGAAAGTGGACCTCGGTGTTGGTAATAGGACAGTCGCAGGTGGGAATAATCATCGATGAATTCAGATGAGCTGGTGTTAGTTTGGTCTGAACGCTCCGTGCATTGAGTTGATTGAGAAATGTTATTCTTCTTAGCACTCATTACAATCGCAGATCAAGGATTGCACTTATGGAATGAATATCTAGATATTTAAAGTAATTAAACTTGCTACGTTTTAACCATTAGTTTTATTTAACACTTCAAACGACGACCCATAGATTATACATATACTCCGCGTTCCGAATTACGATAATATCGCTGCTAGCGCGTTAATTAATCGCCTAATAGGAGCTAGGAGCTTTTAGGAGTTGTACGAAAGATGGACCAGACGGTGGTAATCCAGTGTTCCAATCAAGGTCATCTTGGTTGGAGTTTGGTTTGGGGTGTATACCACGCAGCAATATGTTCATAAATCATCTGTTGTTGGTAAAGCGTGCCTCTCAAGGGCGTTAAAGGTTATGGATTAAAACCGCTGTCTACACGGATTGAAACTAGCAAGGTGACCTTGGTTAGGGACGTTGGTTTTCAACCGTCCGGTCAACCCTTAATTTCGAATCGACTGTTGGTACGCTAATATTTAATAGCTAATCGAATCATTACTCGGAACGCAAAGTTAGTGAGAATGACGTTGTCAATTCGAATGTAAGCCAGTTAAGTAAAATTGGAGGGTAAGTAAATAAAATAACAGTAGTGCAAAAAAAAACCGCCTTCAAAAAAAGCCAAACGATAAAAGTTCCTACACTAAAAAGTTGAAAATAAAAATTTGAATTGCTGTAAAGAAACTTAATTTATAGGTAAACTTATTTGACATTCATATTTTGCAAATATTCAAAATTTATTACTTCTTTTTGGAGTCGGTGCCAGCATTTTTATTGTTGAAACTTAATGTTAGGCAGCTTTGTAATATCCAGTGCCATTTTTCGTACATAATGCTTAAACATTTTCAATGTACCTACTTAAAATGTGGCAAAATGTGCAAATCAGATGATTTTTTTTAGAGGTCTAATATGTATTTATCTTTTAATTAAGTATTATATATTTGAGTGCAAATAGGTACTAAGTAGTTTTATAGTTAAGTTAGAGGTAGTTTTTCAAGGGATTGTTGCCAATTCGTAATTCCTTGCCTTGGCTGGCACCGACTCCAAAAATAAGTAATAAATTTTGAATATTTGCAAAATATTAATGTCAAATAAGTTTACCTATAAATTAAGTTTCTTTACAGCAATTCAAATTTTTATTTTCAACTTTTTAGTGTAGGAACTTTTATCGTTTGGCTTTTTTTGAAGGCGGTTTTTTTTTTGTAAAAAGTTTTTTTTATTTGTAGCCGTTTAGTGTTTTTTTATTATAATGTGTTATGGCAACGAAGTCAATATCGTTCCTACATTTCTTTTGAAAAAGTTACCAATGTCATATAAGTAGGAATACATATTATAGGTACATTGTTACAGTGTAATCGTTTTGATCTCGTGGAGAGATGATATGATGCATGAATTACTTATGATTCATCTCATGGGTACATCTCATAACAGCTCTCATCATCATCATCATTTCAGTCAGAAAACGTCCACTGCTGGACATAGGCCTCCCCCAAGCGTCGCCACAACGACCGATTTTGTGAGACTCGCATCCATCGCGTTCCCGTGATTCTCACCAGGTCGTCGGTCCACCTTTTGGGAGGTCTCCCAAAGCTGCGTCTTTTGGTGCGCGGTCGCCACTCTAGAACCTTTCGGCCCCATCGGTTATCTGTTCTACGAGCAATGTGCCCTGCCCACTGCCACTTAAGTTTGGCAATTCTTCGGGCTATGTCGGTGACCCTGGTTCTCCTGCGCATTTCTTCATTTCTGATTCGAACACGCAAGGAAACTCCGAGCATAGGCCTTTCCATTGCCCTTGACAACATTGCCCATGACAGCCCTAATAAGCTCAAACAATGCTAGGATACATTATTTTATTTTGAAGTTCCCATGCCGACCTTCCACCTTCCAGCTTCATCATCACATCAGTTCAATAGTACCTTCCAGCCAAAGTGCATTTTATGAGAATTCTAACAAGCCCAAACACGGCTAGGATATATTAATTAGTTATGCAGTTCCAGTGCCTACCTTTCAGCTCCATCATCATCATCAGTTCGATGATAACATTTTCAACATAATTATTTAAGATCATTGGTTTATAGTGCATTTTCATAGTTGCTTAACTACCTTGATTGTGATATCTATGCGAGTGTCAAGTTTCGTTAGCCATTTCTGATCTTCTTCACCACTTCATCAAATGTTACTTGTTGACTGTAAATGCTTGAGTTCTCGATGAAAATATAAAAAAAACTATATAGTTGCCTATAATATTTGAGGAGTTCCCTCGATTTCTCATGGATCCCATCATCAAAACTCGATTTTGAAAAAAATGGGACCAATCTGGAAGCATATCCTTTCAAGTACAAAAAAAATTTTGCAAATCCATCCATAAACAACGGAGTTCTGAGGTAACAAACATAAAAAAAAAAAAAAATACAATCGAATTGAGAACCTCCTCCTTTTTTTTGAAGTCGGTTAAAAATAACAGTGACCCACATTAATACATGACAACATTCATTCGTAGTGACGTAATCCAATAGGAAAGGAAAGTGTTCACGAGTAAATATGTCTCTAAAATTAAATTCTGAAATATTGATGGAAAATACGAAATAGGTGAACGGAGCATTTTCATATCACTGCACCCGTGCGTGGAGGCGAATGTATTAATATTTTCAAAGATATTGAAACGGATTAATATTATGGACTTAATATTATGGATACAGTATTTTTAATAACGTATTTCCGACGATGATTCATAGGGGTAGCAAATTTTGTAGACTATATAATTAATTATTATTGGTGTAACTTGGTTTAACTAATCCTTAGTAAATCGTCTAAATATTGATATTTCTTAGATCAAAGGTTCTTCTATTTTTATAATTTATTAACTAGATATATGATTATAATCGTCAATTTGTTGCCAAATTACGGATCCTCCGTTGTGGGCACGCTGGGCTCGCCCACAAACCTGTGAAGTCACATTTTCACTGATATGCTGATGACGCTACTATTGTAATTTCCTGAGCGAACAAACTATGAGCATTCTACACGCACAAACTTCACCACAGATTTGCCTACGCAGGCCACTTTGTTCACAGTACACGGGGAACTAAAATAGTTTTGCGCAACCAAGCAAAACTTGGTTAAGCTTGTGCATTTTTTTTTTAGAGAAGCCAATTTTATGAAGTATTCAATGATTTTGGATGATAAGGATAGGTGGAATAGACTGATGTTTAAAATATTAGGTATCTAATGACATAGTGATAAAATGCGAACCTATGCACAATGCACATACCACAGTGTTGTGCTTTCGAACTCAAAGGTTAACTGGTAGGGAATGCCTTGTTGCATTAAGTCCGGCTACGTACTACTACTGGATATAAACTTTAAATAAATAAATAATAAAACAAAGACGAAAAACCAAATTTGCTAAAAAATCACTTGAGATAAATGCACTATCTCACAAAAACACTTGACAACCAGCTAGGATGCTTTAATCTTATCTCTCACTATAAAAAGCCTGGCTACCGTTTGGTCAGTATCACAGATTTCAAAAAAACGAGACCAGAATGATGAAGCAAGCATTAGTTGTTCTCGCTCTGGTTGGGCTAGCCTTCTGTGCTCCTCAGCCTAGGAAGCTCTTCCACGAGCATGTTGAGGACTTCATAGATGTCATCGACGAGGAGGTTGGCCAAGACATCCAGGAGCTGATGGACCAATACGTCGAATTCGACGAGTTCTGGCAAGCTCTGGAGTACATGAGGACTAACAACTTCAAGGATCTTGTGTACGAGATGGAATCGTTGCCTGAATTTGTAGCTGTGAGTAACTTTAGTGTTTCATTTGGAGATTGTAGTGGTAAATTTGTTGCTTAGTTGCGGATCCAGCGTTGTGGGCACGCTAGGCACGGCCTTGTGGCCGAGCCTAGCAGGCTTGTGACGTAACATTTAAACTGATGTGCTGATGACGCTATTAATCTAATTTTTTAATTTCTTTGAGTACCTTTAAAGTTTTTTAACTACATAAATAATTAAAAAAACTGAATGAATAATGGGATTATATAACGACTATAAGGCAGTTGCATAACCAATTGCTTATCCGATATGGATTTGTATGCATGTAGTTTTTTTTTAGCTCTAGTAAACACATACGAAAAAAATATGCATTTCTTTTATCTGTGTTTGTTCATCAATAACAAAGTTAAAAAACTATAAAGATAGTCTTTCATATAAAAGCTATGACTCCCACACGGTCGCTATATAAATAGAGATTTAGACAAGAAGGACAGATGTATTTGTTTAAATTTATTATAATTCGTTTTCTTTCGCTTTCTAGGAAGTAGTATTTTTGTAAATTGATTGTTAAATTAGTTAGATATTCAATATTTTGTTCATGCATATTCCCTATTGTGTAAGGCGAAACAACTGACGGTAGTATTTATAACTTATTCAATATTGACTTCTAGTTTTGATTAAAAGAATAACAACAAACTTAGTATGGATAATTTTAAAATTGAAGCTAGTCCTAATTCGGAAGTGGCCAATGTGCTTTATAAATTTTGTATGCAATAGATCCATAAAAGCCTTATTTTAGTATCTAGTGTAAGACACAAGTGTTAGTTGTATCATAACAACTAACACTTGTGTCTTACATATAGCCTCATAGCTATCATAGTCGAATTACGACTAAAACCTCGAAAAAAAAAGAAAAACACTTGAAGTTAATAAGACCATTTTAGCTTAACACTAAAGCCGCCCTAATAGAATACGGCGCCCATCAGCGTGATCATTTTTGAAGTCCGAAATTTAAATTATTATATCTTAATTAACTTCTTAATAAATATTATAATGATTATAAATCTTCAGATTATATCTTCTAATCGGAAGTTTTAAAACCATTATTTATTCCAAATTACAATTGAAATACTTTTAAAAGAGTTTGTTGTACTCGAACTAGTACAAGACTTATAGAGGGAAGTGAGTTTATTTCCCCTTCTGTTATTCTTATTTGTTAGAGTTAAACATTGGTCATATTATTATTCTGTCATTAATAACATTGACATTTACAATAGATTTAAACTGTTCGGCGAACATTTGAACCATATTGCAATATTGCCGTGTCGGCTTGTAACTTATTGACATTTTATTTTTATCCGCACTGAGAAAATATTTTAAATATCTTTATATAGTTTGATGAAAATAGTTACGGTGGGTTTATGGAAATGAACTTAAAACCGATATTAATTAATTGTTACATTAAACACAATCACATTACTTTTTTTTCCGAAATCTTGCTATAATTACAGTATGCACCAGCGTATAGCAAGCCAATCTACAAACTAAAAACATTGGTAAAAACATTTGTAACTTCTTTAGTGCTACAGAAAAATATGTGGAATTTAGGTTCCTGAGCAATCAGGACGTAAAGCAGTACGTAGAGACTCTGCAAAAGGACCGAAGCCTACTGGGGCCTAGGCTCTCTCTCTGAAAGGAAGGCTTGGCTCCAGTGCGAAGGGCAAAGAAGGAACAGGGTGGGGTGTTTAGTTAGTAAGAATGACACTGTTTCCCACTTCGCCCAAAAGCGGGACTCGCCATTGGATGATTTTTGCCCACCATAAAAAAAAAATAACGACAATCACTATATATGTTGTCATTAATGTATTTATTTTAAAATTAAAATATATAGGTAGTTTAAGTGATAAGTTAACCCTAAACTTACAAATCAAATCAAAATTGACGCATACTTCGAGCTACCGAGCCAAAAATGCCCAATGGCCTTTGTAAAACCGACAGGCCCATGCGAACGCCAGCGTTCGCACATTCATTATCTTTCTATTATGTCTCTAATTATGGTATTCAAAAGGTTAATAAATAAATTATTTTCAACAGGTGATCGATTTCTTGGAAAATGACAACATTGACATCCACTACTTCCTGGACTTATTTAACGAACTGATCGGTAAGTTTTTTAGTAACACATAGTATTTGTCATCATCAGTTGTTTATCGAAAAAAAAAATGACTTAAGTCACAGTAAGATAGAATAAACATAACTCTCAGCATTGAGGAATACGAAGCAAGGAGAAAATTGCAGGCCCCTGTGCTCGTCACATCCAGAGAAATTTATGTTATCAGGGCTTCCAGTCTACTATTACAATAGTATCAGAATGGTCTATCATTGATTTAATAATTCTGAATTTTACAAGTTGTTTAAACTACTATGTGTGCAGTCATTGCTTTTAATTTGTTACAAGACAGCTCGTACCACAACTAACCGACCACGACGAGTTACGACATTTTTAGTAAAATGACAACCGGGTCGTGTTGGAATGACGAATTTATAAAATTAGCAAACTAGCCCACCTGCTAAGTTACAAAGGTTTCGTTTAGAGTTAGCAGTTGTTGTTGGCCACGCCCAAAATTCCTTAGTTGAGATGAAGTCCGAACAAGGTAATTGGGGGCATAGCCAACTACAAGCGCTAACTCTAAACGAAACGATTGTAACCTGGCTAGACAGCTGGACACGCATATTGACGTCGTATTCTGTAAGAAAAAATAAAATTGTTAATGAAGTCATGAATCACTACTATGTCTGATCTAAACAGGCATTATTTCTTGCCCAGCCTTTGTCGAACATTTTACTAACAGATCGGTCATATTTACAGAAACCGTCGACAGGAAGAGGAACCAACGCCAGTCCCCCAGCGGCAAAGACCTCACTGCCTTCACCAGAGACTCCATCGCTCTGTTCCCCAAGGAGAAGCTACAAGCCCTTTACGATCAGAAACTTGCTGAAGACGAGGAGTTCAGGACCGCCATTGAGAACCTGAATAGCGAAGAGTGGGATGCTGTCTTCGGTGCTCTCTGGGACAGCGAAGTCTTCCAAAAAGAGGTCCAGACCCTTGGCGAAAATGGCATTGACATCGGCGTCTTTCTTGAGCAGATTGTTGCTATCTTTGGGCAAAACTAAGTTTCTCAATAGTGAATCTATTTTGGATTAAATAAATTATGTCGTCATTGTTAATATTGTTATTTTTATGAGCTATTTATTATATTGTCATAATGTTTTTTGCAAGAAATAAATAACAATGAGAGTCACCAAATTAAGTTCTTTAATTGATGTGAGGTGTGGAATGCTTTTCTTGTCGGTAGGAAATCATGTAATGACTTACATAGCAGCAGCCAAGCGCTCAACCACTACGCCAACAATGTCGTCAAAATATACTACCTGTGGTCAGGCAAACTTCGTACCGTATAATAGTCAATATTTTTCTTACCGTTTAAACGTTCCCTGCTCCCCTTGCCATGTTACAAAGTTTGCGTATCGACTCTTTCTACTATCGTAGTAATTATCATCTACACTTCTACATCTACACTAATATAATAAAGAGGTAAAGTTTGTTTTTTTATTTTTTTGTTTGTAGGAAGTAATCTCTGGAACTACTGGTTCGATTGGAAAAATTTTAGCAACAATAGAAAGCTGCTTTACTCCTGAGTGACATAGGCTATATTTTATGTACGCGGGCAGAGCCGCGGACAAAAGCTAGTTAAATATAAAATGCGATGATGATTGCAGAAATGATAACATTTCATTCTGTCACTTTGTACTATGTGAACTTAGCTACTAATTTTGTTGAGATGATATCATTTCCCTCTCCCTGAGAAAGGAGGCCTGTGTCCCTGCAGTGGGAACATTAAAAGGCTGATGATGATGATGATGATGATGATATCATTTCTATACATTTGATTAGTTTTGTACTAGCGTTAACAAATGTAGCTTATCAACATGGCTAGAGGGACAGGAGCATTACGAATATTTCAAGAAGACAATTAGATAGATCAACTTATCAAATAGAAGTCAAATCACAAGAGTCACCAAATTCAGTGAAAAAACTAACAGTATCATTAATTTTGATTCACAATCTCGACATAATCATTTCGGAGTACCACAAGGAAGCATTTTAGGGCCACCATTGTTTCTTGTTTATGTTAATGATCTTCCTCAAGCAATCGAACAAAATTGTATCCTTTTCGCTGATGACACGACAGTGATTCTAAACTGCAAAGACATAAAAACTTACGAGTCGGATATAAATAAAACCTTGCACAAAATTAGCTCATGGTTAGAAAACAACAATTTAAAACTAAATGTGGGAAAAACTAAAATATTAAATTTCAAAACGCATAAAAGTAAGTACCTCCCACTTAACGTATCTCATGAGAACCAAGTAGTTGAACAAGTACATAAAATAAAATTTCTTGGAATAACGCTGGATGAACATTTAACCTGGAAAGATCACATTGACGAAATATGTACCAAAATCCACAGATTTGTGTTTGCCTTAAAAAAAGTAAAAGAAGAAACATCTAAACCAACTGCTATGATGGTGTATCACGCCTATATATGTTCCATTATTCGCTATGGTATTATTGTTTGGGGTAATTCCTCTGAGATGTCTAGGATACTGATAGCACAAAAAAAATGTATTCGTGCTATCTTTAACATGGACTGGACCGAATCATGCAGACCAGTTTTTAAATCACACAAGCTTCTTACCGCTCCATGTATTTATATCTATGAAATTGCAAAATTTTTCAAAAGTAATTACTCTCTATTTGAAGCAAAAAATAACTTTAACAAGCGAAAAGCTACCCAGTACTTACTAAAAATCCCTGTGCCTAGAATAGAAATGTATAGGCGCAGCTGCGTATATATGGCGCCACTTATATTTAACTCGTTACCTAATTGGATGAATAAATTACCTTACCAAAAATTCTGTGTAGTCTTAAAAAAGTGGTTAATATCGCATAGTTTTTACTCAATAGATGAATTTTTAAATAAAAAAACATGTCAATCCTACCACTTCAGGAATGCTTTGTAGTCTGTGTTAAATTGTTTTAATATTTTACTTTTAGTATTTACACAAATATCTGGTATTTAACAACTTATGTGTGTTTAATATTTAATTTAAATAGTTTAGAATATATTTGTTTATAATTACATTTGCATAGTTTATAAAATTTTAGACAGTGATAAGTTATTGTCAGTCACTAATACACTATCGACTAAATATTTGCATGCCTTCACTAAAAGGCGGAATGTGTCTTTGTACCTACTCCCCCAATGTAACATCTTGTATCTACCACATTTTACGCAAATAAACGATATTATTATTCCGTTTATTTATCCATTTTACATATTCATTACATTTTTAAATATTTATATAAAAAAAAACACACAAACATTTAAAAATATAAAAAATAGTAGCCCACCGGCATCGGGAACAGGGTCCAAGCTACCGGTGGTCAGGGCTCCTGAGAGAGGAACCTCCGGACAATACGCGCCGTGTCCAGGAGTAATGCCTTTTGAATCAGGCCCTTGATCCAGCTGCCTAACGAGAGCCTCCTCAGATGTTGGTCGAGGCTCTTGGCTATTAAGCCATTGGCCGTCACAACTATCGGCACAATGACTGCTGTGTCCACTTCCCACATGTCAACAACCTCGCGAGCCAAGTCAAGATATTTAGTTTGCTTATCTTTCTCAGCCTTCACGAGGTTCTCGTCATGAGGGACCGCTATATCAACAATCATTGTGCGACGCTCCAGACGATCTATCATCACTATGTCAGGCTTATTGGCAACAATAGTCCTGTCAGTGATGATAGATCGGTCCCAATACAATGTGATATGGCCATTGTCGAGAACTGGGTCGGGCACATACTTATAGTACGGTACTTCTGATTCCACAAGGTTGTATTTAAGAGCAAGTTGCTGGTGGATGATCCTGGCTACAAGGTTGTGTCTATGCAAATAATCTCCGTTAGCCAGATGAGAACATCCAGAAATAATATGTCGGATTGATTCCCCGGGCCGGTGGCATGCCCGACAGATGTCAACCGTACCGTCCTTCACAATGTATTTCCGGTAGTTGTTCGTCATCATAACTTCGTCCATTATCGCAAAGACAAAACCTTCGGTTTCCCCGAAAAGGTCACCAAAACGCAGCCAGGATACGGACGCTAAAAAGTCTACATCGGGCCCATGTAAGGCCCGGTAAAAACGCCCGTGAAGCTCCTTGCTCTTCCATACTTCCCTACGGTCATTAGTATCCAGTACCACAGGTTTGCGCCAGTTCTCGTTAGCCAAGGAGAGCGGAGTGAGGCCCTTGTCCACCGCTACCACATCACGATGCATACCCACGTCGGTTTCCAGGAAATATTCCCTGAGACTGCATACCTCGCGGTTGTGCAGGGTCTTAGCATTTAAGAAGCCACGACCCCCACACTTCCACATATTATTATTATTATTATCAATCCATCCGTTCCCCAGTTTTAGCGAGATTAACAGACAGCTATTCATTATACAACTATTTATATATAAGAAGAAGATAACATAATATTTCCACAACTTTTCGATTACGCTATCTAGTCCCAAACTAAGCAGAGCTTGTGCTGTGTGTGTTAGACAACTGAAAAACATACTTTCAAATTTCTTATATTTATAAATACAAATCTTTATATCTGAACCAACTATTATTAAAATAAGTTAGCGATTGGACCCTTCTTTTAAAAGCACGTAATACCTGTATTAGAAGATTTATATATATAGATATACAAGCTTCAAAATTTTATCGGCGGTTGATGGGGGACTGTCCTTAGTTGAACGCTGATGTCGATCCCTTTTATCGTAATTTAGGAACCCGATGGTGGCCCGTTTCGGCCGCCATGACAGTACATGGCTTCAAATTTGTGCAATGCAAACGAGACCTACCAGCCGGATTTCCTCTACTACTGTTGTTACCCAACGTGTGACTAATTTGGCCACCGCCTGGTGTGACTCCTCCTGCACCAAGACCAGTGTGTAGTAAGAGTAGTATATCACGCGGACACTGCTGGGGAGGTTGCCGCGCAACACGCAGTCGTAGCGGATGTTTCATAAGGGTGGCCCCAGTACCGATCCCTGCGGGACACCGCACAACATCTCTGCCGTATCCACTGTCCCTGGAGATCGTGTTATGGAATGATGCAATTTGGTGGAGGGGTTTTATTCCAATCTTACTTAGAGTCAATGCAAATAACTTTGATAATTTAGGGGTCGTTGGTAGCAAAATATTCAACTTATCAACTCTTACACTCGGAATCTACTCGTTATCATAGGCTATAGGATTCTACGAAAGGGATATCGGGACCACCGAACTGAACAATGTAGTTCTTTTTTTCTGTGATCAGGACCCTTTAACGCAAAGGGCAACTGAAGGAACACGTACGTTTTAGTCAGTAAAAGTCTGGGACCCCTCTCACTCTACTTTAGAGCTAATTTAATTGATGCCTACCCCAAAAAAGTTTTCCTTGAAACGACAAAGTAAAAAGTAGTAAGTAATAAGTACACGTACGTAAGTCGGCTAAGATATACTATTGTTGTATCTGCATACTACTGCTCTAGGAGTAGTTTACTGTCAGGATACTGGCTGGCCTATCTTTTATTTTACAGCATGATATTTGTTCGTTTAGTTGATGAGTCGCTTGATTTCTTTTTATTTTTGGTAGTTGTCTAGAGTTAGAATACTGTTTGGCCTATAGTTTATTTTAAAGTATCAGTAGTTTGTAGACATTTATTAGTAGAGAGCAGTGGTGGCCGAGTGGTAACGATGCCGACTTACGAGTTATAGGTCGCGAGTTCAAACCCAGCCAAGCGCATTACTTCGTGTATATTATTTTATGACCACTGCTCTCAAAACGGTGAAGGAAAACATCGTGAGGAAACCGGCATATCCTAGAACCAAATATTCGAAGGCATGTGACATCTACCAATCTGTATTGGACCCGCGTGGTAGAGTATGGCTCATTCCCTCTCCTAGAGAGGAGTCCTGTGTCCCAGCAGTGGGAACATTAAAAAGGCTGATGAGGGTGAGATACTTATTATTATTGTATCTTGTACTAGGAGTATTCACTGTAAGGATATTGACTATTTACCAATTAGTTGCCCACCAGTTTGTACACATACCAAAGGTTTTCGACAGAAAGGACAATACAGCGGACATATGGTTAAAATATTATGTGAGCAGTTACAGATGATACCTTGAATAACATGAGATAAGTGCAGTATCTCAGATGTCAACTTCACAAGTATCTAAGATACTTTGATCTTTATCTTTAACTATATAAAGCCATGCTACTGTTTGGTCAGTATCACAGATTTTAGGAAACGAGACCAGAATGATGAAGCAAGCATTAGTTGTTCTCGCTCTGGTGGGGCTCGCCTTCTGTGCTCCTCAGCCTAGGAAACTGTTCCACGAACATGTTGAAGATTTCTTGGATGTCATCATAGATGAAATTGATGAACAGATGGAAGAACTGTTTGAGCAGTACATGCAATACGACGAGTTCGTGCAAGCTCTGGATTATATGCTGACTAACAACTTCAAGGATCTTGTTTTTGAAATGGAATCGTTACCTGAATTTGTAGCTGTGAGTATTTTTGATATTTGTCCTAACTCTTTGTTTCTGTTTTGGTTAATATATCGTTAAAAACTTGTTAAGTGAGTGAATTGGAGGAAGATATATCGAGTACTGATTGTTATTATCATTGATTGAAGGCAGTTGCATAACTGATTATTAATCTGATACCACTTCGTGCTTTGGGAATCATCATTTGCCGCCTCTGTATCTACTTGCTGGTGTAGATATTGCAAAACGTTCTGAATAGTTATAATAATGTATAACTTTAAAATTAAAGGTGATAAGAACATTTTAACTTAGTACTAACCAAATATGCGAGCGTCAGCTACGATTTTTAAAACCCGAATTAATAAAGATTCGAGACTCAAAGCATTTATTTCAATCAAATACATATTTAAAATCAATGTACAGGCACCTTTCAACGTTCAAGAAGTCGGTCTATCTAAAAAAATGATAATTGCATATATGATGAATGCAAGAATGTGCAAGAAACTTTACGGAAATTCTTTTCAATCATATTATGTATTACAAATATCTCGGTTACATAGGTATTTCTTGTCTCTTGTAATGTATGTATTGTATTGTAATAGAAAGAATTTATATTTTTTTTGAGTGATCGAGTGTTCTGCTAACTGCTAAGGATCGTGATGATGATCGTTAGTAGTCTTGTTCTATCAAGTAGTTATTATGTAAAAGCATTCTATATGGACTGGCCTGTCAGCATAGTAGTTAGTGACCCTGACTGCTATGTCGGAGGTCGTGGGTTCGATTCCCACCCAGGACAAATGTTTGTGTGATGAGCACGATCATTTGTTCTGTGTCTGGGTGTAATTTATCTATAATATGTATGTATTTAGAAATATATAAGTATGTTTATCAGTTGTCTAGTACTCATAACACAAGCTCTGCTTAGCTTGAGACTAGACGGCGTTGTGTGACGGTCGTCGAATATTATATTATATTATATTTTGTGGCATTGAAAACAGTATAAATATGCAGACCAAAGATTTCAATTAGAGATTGAGATATTTGGGGATATTGGTGATATGAAAGAAAAGGGAGTTGGTGTGACGGGTGACAGGACAGAGTGAAAGAAAAATACATGTTGCACCGACCCCAAGTAACATGGGATAAGGATAGGATATTATGATGATGATGACGATGATTGGGATATTTGGACCATAGGTGATATGGTCCAAATATTGATTGCTGTGTATTCGCTTGTAATTTGTGAGAAACAGTTGCGGTTAACTTCACATAATTTTGATGTTAATGACGATTAATTTAAGCAAATAAATGAGTTAAAACCGATATTAATAAATTTACTTTTTTGTTGACAGGTGATCGAATTTTTGGAAAATGACAACATTGATATCCACTACTTCCTTGATTACTTCAACGAAGTGATCGGTGAGTAATTTAAGAAAAATAATGAATAACTCATCAAAGTCTTTTTTTCATTAAAATAAAATGCTGGATGTATATTTCACTATATACTATTATTTATGTAAAAATAGTGAAATATACTTCACTATTTTCACATAAATAATATTACGTAAATAAATTTTAGATAGACAATTAACTGATAGTTTATCCAGTTCTGGGTGGCGCTTTGATGTTCCTTCACTTACAATTCCTGCAGGCCAATTGGTTTATATATTAATAGGGTTTTCTTTCTGGTCCTACTTTTGCCATATATGTTACTTACAAATTGAACATATTTACAGAAAACGTAAACAGGAAGAGGAGTCTCCGTCAGTCCGCCAGTGGTAAGGACCTTACTGCCTACACAAGAGATTTAATCGCCCTGTTCCCCAAGGAGAAGCTTCAGGTTCTCTATGACCAGAAAATGGCTGAAGACGAGGAGTTCAAGACCGCCATTGAGAACCTAAACAGTGAAGAATGGGAAACAGTCTTTGGTGCTCTCTGGAATAACGAGGTCTTCAAAGCTGAGGTCCAGACCCTCGCTGACAATGGCATAGAAATTGGTGTCTTCTTTGAGCAGATACTTGCTATTTTTGGACAAAATTAAACTTCTGAAAAGTAAATCGATTTTGAATTTATCATCATCGTAAGCACGGTAATTTTTCGAGCTAATTTTATTTCACAGATAGTGTTTTTTATGATGTATTGAAGTATCACTAAGAAATAAATGATTATAATTGTCACACAAAAGTTCTGTATTTTGGGGTACCGCACTTTAATAGCTGCTTTTTTATTTGCAGTCAAAGCAAAAATTTTACATATTGGGGAGTAAATGTTCTACTTAGTTTTTCAAACCCAACTGTTTGACGTTCATTACAATACACTACTTATCGCAACGGAAAGAAAAGTAAAAACAGGAGGAGGTTTTCGATGCTCTATATTTTGGACTGCTTTTAATAGATAATGAAGAGGTTTTTGGACATGTGTAACAGTATCATTCGAAATAGGTTAAAATAATATTTAGTCCATCACATTTTTGTTTAACAGAACTACGACAAACCTCTCGCAATGATAGTGATGAATATTAGACCATATGCTAGATACAAGAGGAGCTTTCTGCCAAGCTCAAGATTAGATCAAGAGTGTACTAGTTTTGCAAAGTCCAAATCACAGAGAAGAATCTAAGGGGAAAACCTGGTTCTGTTCTACTACTATAGAAATAGAAACCGACAGAAGAATGCAGTTCGTTAAGACCGCATTTAGTAAAGAATGTCAAATCGTTTCGTCACCAATATTGCAATGTTTGAAAATATTTTTATTTTAAACTTAATTATTAAAATTAAGTATATCTACCATTGTCCACACTTAATACTCTAACATAACCCTTATTGTAAAATTAAACAACATTCACTTACAATTGAGCCACATACATGTATAAAAAAATTAGAGAAGTAAGCTAACATAAAAAAAATTACTCAAAAAAAAAAAAAATTGTCTGGGTTCACTATGTTTTCTAAAAAGACTGGAGTAAGTTACATAATGAACCAGACAGAGACAGAGCAGTTGAATCGTAAAGGGAAAAGTGATTGAGTGATTGCTTTATTAAACGAAGACCTTAATATTTTGGCTTACACTAAATGAATATAGATGACAATTATAGAATTGTCATCTATGCTATTATGTACGCTTAGTCTACATCATTCTTCTATTGTCAATCACAATCTAGTCATAATCTTTGTCAAACTGAGCGTCTTGCAAACTATCAGTTTCACGGAAAAACTATATCTCAAGTGCGTATGATAAAACTATTATCTTGCATGACAACTTTAAGAACATTGGGATATATTATCTTATCATCTACTATAAAGAGTCTAGCCGCTTGTCGATCTGCATCACAGAATTCAGGAAACGAGACCAGAATGATGAAGCAAGCATTAGTTGTTCTCGCTCTTGTGGGGCTTGCCTTCTGTGCTCCTCAACCCAGAAAACCATTCCATGAACATGTCGAAGATTTTCTGGACGTCATCGACGAGGAAGCTGGCCACGATATTCAGCACCTGATGGAACACTACATCGAATTCGATGAGTTCTTGCAGGCTCTGGAGTACATGAGAACCAAGAGTTTCAAGGATATCGTTTACGAAATGGAATCGTTGCCTGAATTTGTAGCTGTGAGTATTATTTGTTTTAAGGTCACAAATGCACAGTTTTGTTCGAGTCCACAAGGGTCTCATATAATTGACCTATCTCAATGTGTTCGAATTCTTTATTTCATCAACTATGTTTTTGAACTCTGCTAATGAGTTGACGTATTATTTTGTTCATACTAATTTTTATTTATAAATATTCTGTTTTCTCGTTCACAGGTGATCGATTTCTTAGAAAACGACAATATCGATATCCATTACTTCCTTGACTTGCTCAACGACTTGATTGGTAAGTTGTTCTTATTCAAAATCGATACTTATATTTTTATGCTTAACCAACTTGTGTTGTTTGAGATTGAAATAAACCTTTGATTATATTTTATTCCAGAAACTGTCGACAGAAAGAAGATCGCACGTCACACCCTCAGCGGCAAAGACCTCACCTCCTTCATCAAGGACTCCATCAGCGAATTCCCTAAGGCCAAACTGGCGGCCCTCTTCGACCAGAAGATGGCTGAGGATGTAGAATTCAGTACCGCTATTCTGAACCTACAGAGCGAAGAGTGGGACAAAACCTTCGGTGCTCTTTGGGAAAGCCCTGTCTTCCAAGCCGAAATCAAGGTCCTCAATGAAAACGGCATCGATGTCGGCGTTTTCCTCGATGAAATCATCGCGATATTTGGACAGAACTAAATTACTGAATCCAGTATCAATTTTATACAAAGATCCGTAAATATTGCCCATTTTACGGGCTGCTTTAATGTCGTATTATGATATTATTAAATAAGTTTCAACATCAAATACTTGCTTTTTATTATTAGTCACCAAACAAAGTTGTTTAATTGATCGTTAAGAAAGTAACTTAAAGTAACTTTGTAACGGGTCCTGCTGCATTTATTGATTGCCAGTCAAATTGTTTTTTTTCTTTTAGCATGTTGTAAGTAGTGAATTTAATAACATTGGTAAAAAATATCTAACTACTCACAACCCTTGAAAAAAAACTATCTAACTATTTAACAATACTACAGCTATAATTATTATTAATTATTAGTTTAGGTAAATGTTTTAAAACATATTACAGTAAATATGCTAAAAATTAAGACTATACAATACTTTACACATACGATAATACAATGCTCAATAAAAAATGTAAATGCGGAACGTCTGCCTCTTTATTTATGTGAGTAATGCAGAACCCACTTGTAGATTGAGATAGGAATAGTGGTTGGTGAAATATTATTAAAATGGTACCACGAATATAAACAACCCTTGATACGTTTTGTAACATACATTTAATTTTGCTTAATGAAAGACATTGAGTAAATGTAGCCTCCATTTTAGTGTTCCGTAGTCAACGACCTTATAGTTTCGCCATGTCTGTCTATATGCCTATAATCTCACAGTAAGCTGAAGTTTGGTACCAATATGTATATCAATCACGCCAACAAAGTGGTAAAATAAAAAGTGGAAAAAATGGTTTTATTAGGGTAGGTCCCCAAGACGTAGTGGGAATTGTACTTTTTTTTATTTGAAACCTAACGTGTTGTATATTGTTGGATTGTTTTTTTTAAAATTACTATGGGTTTACGAAAATCATTTTTTGTTCATATTAATATTTTCGAAAGTAATCGCTCCAAAAGTTTCTCTCCAACTATTGAACCATAAGTTTATAAAATTTGGAAACAATTTCAAAAGTAGATTTTCCATTGGATTTTATAGGAATAAAAATTTGAACTTGAGCAATGGAGCGCAGTATACTTGGCGTTAAATTAATAGATCGCGTTCGAAACACCACACTGCTCTCAAAAACTAAAATTATAGATGTCGCTCAAAAGGCTGCCCAACTGAAATGGGACTGGGCAGGACACGTCTGCCGCATGCCCGACAAACTGTGGGCCAAAATAACACAAAGTTGGTGTCCTGAGACAGTGCGACGGGGTCGCGGCAGACCACGAAAGAGATGGCGCGATGAGCTAGACAGATTCCTCCCGAACTGGCAAGAAGAAGCGCAGGCCCGTGATGGTTGGAAGAAGCGGAAGGAGGCCACACTTTACATACACATCTGTACACAATCCACAAATGAAAAATGTTATGCGTAAGTAGGCTCCTCCTCCCTCCTCAGATCTGTACCATCTGAGGAGGGAGGACATTTCTTTTTTTTTACTTTTTTTTGTACGAGTTTTCAAGCGCTAAAGTCTAACTACAGACTCGTCAAGATCCGACGGCCGTACTGTAAATATAGTGAAGGTGTATGGGGAACAGGATTTCATACAAATTATTCTAAAATTCTTTTCTTTTGATTCGTTCATCGCGTTCGACTCTGTTAAGTTCTCTCTGTTCGTTCACCTTAAAACCCACTTGTCTTCCTTCGGTTGAACTTTGCATATAGTTCCAAAGAGGCAATAATTTTTTAATGAGCCTCATACAAATATCTACATCAAGGAATATAAAACAAGGAATACATTCCAACGGTTTGAATAATTTGTATACAATGACTTGTTTATAATTCTTCATCTATTATCCAGTGATCTGTTTATTTGTTTACAAATGTTGACATTGCACTTGTCAATATTCAGTTAGACCAACATTCTCGTGTACTGCGAACGGTCGCATTTAAGTTAGTGAAAAATAAATGTTATTTTATATACTACCGCCCAGTAGTCCCGCACAATCTTATTTTTATTTTGTTCTATTACATCACGGGCGTGGAAAATGAGAAATGCATTTGTTGTTTTAGTTTCCTTATGTATTGGACTTGTTTCCGGATTTAGTGTACCCTCGAGTGTTACAGAGGTGAGTAATAAAACAGCAACGTTGTTATGTTGTAAAATATTATTTAACTTAAATAATTTGTTGTACAGGTAAACTGCTAATAGTTCGGTAAAAGTTTGTCTGATACTCACTTTAAACTCTCTATTATGTCTCTAATGACGGTATTGAACGGATTGTTTTGTACATCTTAGGTTCTTTGAATAGGTACATAATTTTTGTTCTAGATCAAGCTAAAGAAATATTAATATATTTTTACATGCACATAAAGTAACTCGAATTTGAATTCAGTTTTTATAAATTTATCTTTAAATAAACTATTTAATTGTTATTACAGGACACAGAAACGAAAAAAAATGTCTCAAACACTGAACACAGTTTGAACGTGACTCTAAAATCAACGACGTTATTCCTCAAAACTGCAGTACTACCTAAAAGTAGGAGTAATATAGATGAAAAAGATTTATATGAGCATGCCACAGAGAAAAAAAATAACCAAAGTGAAAGAGCTTTTGTTTATATTAACCAGAAATATAACAAAAAGCCTATTCGAAGCAGGCTTATTAATGCGTTAGTACAGCCTGACTTAGCGTACGTGCTCGCCACATCCCCCGGTACTCCACCTGCAGTAGCTCCAACTCCTTGTCCGAGCGCTTTTGATTCTACACCTAACTTTAATTCTAAATTCCAAGGATTTAATATGCAAGACAATAAAGAACGGCAAGAAATGTCATCATATTTTGTGGCTCCTGATATTTTTAGATGTAAGTTTAATGATGAGTTTAAAAAATCTGAGAATGCTAAAGTAAAGGTACAAGCGCCAGCACCTCAACGAGTGGATGACCACCGCGAATATTTTGAACTTTTGAAATCGCCTTTATTAAGACCTGTAAATCGAAAAGTAATCCATGACAAGGTTCATGATTTGCCTCCACTTTCTCCTTCTAATATACCTTACAGAGAAAATTATATTAAGAAATATAATTTGAAAAATCAGTATCTATCTTCGGCACAAGACACAGTTGCGCGACAAAATGATATACGAACAAACTACGGTTTCAACAGTGCGTTCATCCAACGGTCTGATAGTGATAAAGAGTTAGGTAACGTAGTTGAAGACGCTAACTTTCAAGACGACTTTATAAATGACAATGGTTTTCACAGACATTTTGAAAATAACCCAGAAGAAGATAAATTATTGAACAAATTCTTAAAAGATACGTTGGATGGTGATAAAATGCGTTCTAATCTGCCTGAATGTTCTCAAGAAGACTGCATTTTAGAACATCGGCAAAAATCTTTAAGAAACAGCGGCCTTCTTATTAAACCTGATTGTCAATGTGCTCGGACCCCAAGTATTAAACCAGCAGATCCATTTGTTTCAAAAGATAGATCATTAAGACAAGATGCAGATGGCAAAAACATTCAACCCAAATCCTCTGAAGTGGTTTTCTACGAGGAAATGTTATCCGAAGATTCAAATATGTTAAAACAAGACGATGATGTTGTTAGACCACGTGTCAATTATATCCCACCAAAATAACTGTACTACAAAGAACGCCAATTTTTATCCATCTCCGATTTTGGTATAACTTATTTTATTGGTTCGGTATGCGCACTTGTTTTGAAATGAACTATTTTGGGTCGTTGACTAGCACACTGTGATTATAATATAAAATTCTAAAAGTACAGTCGAAGAATACGCAGGTCTTGAAGCAACTATTCCACAGGAAAGTGCTCGCAGTGTAGATCACGATAACGACTGCTCAAAGCTATCACGATTGCGATCTCTGCGCGCGCATCCCTCTTCTTACCGGCGTTTGTTGCTCCGAGAAATGAAATGTAAACACTGTAGAACGCCAACAGATGTCCAGATAGCCAATAGAGTCTTCAGAGACGTACGGACTAGCCAGAAGAGACGCCTGTCTCATTTGTGAAACATTCCCAGTTTTATTTTACGGTTTTACAGTATGTTATGTTTTAAATTCTACACATTGCAATTGTTTAAATTTTTTATTGATCTTGTCACCAATTATTCTAATAAAAATGTTATTTTTGATGGTAGTCAGGTATTATATTGAGCTTAATGCCTGTAAAAAAGACTAGAATTATGAAATATAGATTGTTACTTCATCAATCTAAAACCGTCTCTCATTTATCCACTCTGCGAATTCAGTGTTCTATCCAGTTGCTCTATTTCTGTGAGTTTCTTTTCACTATTTGTCCAGGGAGATGACTTTGCTCGGACCTCGGACATTGTTCGAAAATATTTGAGCCTTCGAATGGACGATTTGGCAAAACTGGAGATACGCAATGTATATGTTTGTTCAAAAATAATAATACGACTGTTGATAAAACAAGACTGTGGTATTTTCATATGGACAAAGATTAGGCTAATATTACTCTTTTTTCCGGGTTTTTGAAAGTTACTAAAAAAGAGTAAGTTAATTCAATACTTTTTTCCTGTATTGTCATTACATTGTTAGTTATCAGTGTTTAAGTGGTCAACAAATACAAGATACTTCTTTTTAAGAATTTTCTGGATATTATCAGAAATTCATTAAAATCTTTTACACAATAGAAACATGTAATATTTCTTTATAAAATAAATATGTTTTACATAATAACCGATGGCCTGGCGGGTTGCGGAGAATCGATGGAAGTGAGATGCACCGGACCGTTCATTGTAGCGATTATTGGGGAGGCAGATGTTTAACAGTGGACGTCTTCCGGCTGAAACGACGATGATAATATATATGAATAGAAATAAATTCAAAATAATAAACACTAGAAAGTAGTTTTATTATATAAATAATAATATAATAATCTACACTAATATAATAAAGAGGTAAAGTTTGTTTTTTTGTTTCTTTGTTTTTTTTGTTTGTAGGAGGTAATCTCTGGAACTACTGGTCTGATTGAAAAAATTTTAGTAACAATAGAAAGCTGTCGTACTCCTGAGTGACATAGGCTATATTCTATGTACGCGGGCGAAGCCGCTGACAAAAGCTTGTAATATAATAAGGAGGTAAAGTTTGTATTTTTGTTTCTTTGTTTGTAGGAAGTAATCTCTGGAACTACTGGTCCGATTGGAAAAAAATTAGCAACGATAGAAAGCTGCTTTACTCCTGAGTGACATAGGCTATATTTTATGTACGCGGGCAAAGCCGCTGGCAAAAGCTAGTATTATATATAAAAAAAATAGTTTTATTAAAAGGAAGTGATGTCATCTAATCCTTATTGGGGTGATCGCTACGAGCGTAACTGCGTAAGGATTATACAGGGTGTCTTTGACATCGTCGCACAAACGAATACCATAGATCTAGTACACGTCTCTAGACCTCCCGTGGTTTAACTTTTTGTCGGTTTTTTCTTAATTTTTTTTTTATGATTTTTTTTTACATTTTTTAAATAAAACTGTATAAAAACATTTTTTTTTGCGAAAACAATGAATAACACACATTCTAGATTAAAAATGTCATCGGGTTTGATTAGAACAACGACTTTATTTACCTCGATGTTTTTTTTAATTTTATTTTTTTGTAATCTTTTTGTGTTTTTTTTCCTAAAAATGTCTTTGGGGTTGTTTAGAATAACGATTTTATACAGGTAAAAATTAAAAAAAAAAATGACTAAAACCGACGAAAAATTCACCACTCAGTGGTCACTCATTCTTTTGTGCGACGATTTCAATGACACCTTGTATATACTAATATATTTGCATATGTACACAGCTAGAAAACTCTGCAATCCATACAAAACTCTAAAGTGTAGCTGCCGATTAATTTTTAAGCTATAATTCGTAGTTAGCAACTCTTCAACAGGTTTCGAGTTTTCGAGTTTTCGAGTTCCTGAAATCGTGTACCGTCATCCTCGATGTCTGCACGTGCATAATTTATATTTTCGCTTCGTTTCGCTTCAACTCTGTGGGAGGAATTTCCTCCTCGCGCCTCTCGTCCTCTTTAATTATGTAGATGCAGATCATCGTTGTTACTTTCTTATTTTATGAGAGAGGAAATGACCCTCTAGAGTTTGACGGCGTTATTGGACGTTTGTTTATTTATTTTTGGTTTAATTATGTGATTTTTATATGATATTGTCTTCTGATTTTATTTTGGTACTTTTAAGATTATAGCAATAAAGATTCTATATAGATATATTCCAAATAAGAGATTTGAGAGCAGTGGTCGCCGAGCGGTAAAGGCCCCGACTTACGAGTTCAAACCCAGCCAGGAGCATTATTACTTCGTGTAATTTATTTCATCACCACTGCTCTCAAAACGGTGAAAGAAAACATCGTGAGGAAACCGGCATGTCCTAGAACCAAAAATTTTAAGACATCCACCAACTCGCAAGGGATGGATGTAATGGGGGTCTAAAGTTTGTATTGGAGAACCCTACTTTCAGGCGGGCGAAGCCGCTGGCAGAAGGCTAGTTTTACATAAACTTATATGCATTCCTTACATTTTGTTCAATGCAGTTTTCAGGAAACATCTTATACAGGCAGAGCCATGGACACAGCTAGTACAACATATAGGTAAGAATGAATTCAGCAGCATGTCTTATCTCCGTGATATCGATGCCATCTCTCGGCTCACCATTTTATAAGGGGTGGCCGAGGTAGACCCCCATAATGGTTCAACATGTGTGACGAGGGTTATAACTGATTTACGGGTCTCAGTCTAGGTGGAGGGTTGTGCGTGGCCTTCCATTCATGCCACCATCATTCAAGGCCATAACTTATTTGCCGCGTACTATTCACACATTACATTTTACACCAAAACTTATATTACATTTTATTTAAAGCAGATTTTCACGAAACATCTTAATACAGGTAGAGCCAGGGACACAGCTAGTACAACATACAGCTAAGACAGAATTCAGCGGCGTGTCCTATCTCCGACACATCGTTGTCATCTCTCGGCTCCCCGTTTTATGAGGGATGGCCGTGCTATTATTAAATTAGCTATCATGCTATACTAAGGTATGGAGTTTTGAAATTGTGAATTTTTACAATCTATTCAAGGAAACTTGCTGATAATACTTTTTATTTAAGTACCTTTAAAAAGAAATACATCAAACTTATGAATACTTAGTAGTTCTATGTTCTAAAAGGATTGACAAATAGTTTTTACTCATATATTTTTTAACGTTGACTGGTAGAGAATGCCTTGTTGCATTAATCCGCCTATGCACCACCACTGTTATACATGAAGATTAAATAAATAAATAAATATTTGTAACTAGCGACCCGCCCCAGCATCGCACGGGTGCAATGCTGACATTAAGTAAATCATGTATGTATTATACACATAAACTTTCCTCTTAAATCACTCTATCTATTAAAAAAAAAAAACCGCATCGAAATTCGTTGCTTAGTTTTAAAGATTCAAGCGTACATAGGGACAAACAGCGACTTTGTTTTATACTAAGTACCTAACGATGACTTTCGAAGGTGTGTTTGTACAATTAAAAGTTGTAGTGATCTGCCTCAACTAGATAAGAAACCTGTGATCCAGTATTACGTATTCTAAAGCCAAATATTTGGTCACTCATGTTAACAAACGAGACACAAATTTCTTTTTTACCGACTTCATAAAAAGGAGGAGGTACTATGTTCGGATGTTTGTATTTTTTTTTCGATATAATTCGGCCAATTATCGACGGATTTTCAAAATTCTTTTTTTGTTCGAAAGTAGATAGTTCTGAGGGGGTCCCATTGTCACCAAGTTAAGATCTGATGATGGGATCCATGAGGAATCGAGGGAACTCCTTAAATATCATAGGCAAACATATAGTGATTTTGGTATTCATCATCTAGATCTTAAGCGTTTACAGTCAAAAATAAATATTTGATGGAGTGGTACTGATAAGAAGATTAGAAATGGCCAATGGAACTTCATATTTACATAGACATCACAATAAAATTACAATACAAATAAATAAATGGTTTCGAATAGTTAGGTTGATAATGGTATCATCGAAATGACCTGATGATGATGATGTTGATGGAGCCGGAAGATAGGTAACGGAACTCCGTAATTAATCAATGTATCCTAGCCGTGTTTGGGCTCATTAAAATTGTCATGAGATGCACTTTGGCTTTAGGGTACTATCGAACTGATCTGATGATGGAGCCGGAAGGTGGAAAGGAGACACAGGAACTTCATAATAAAACGACGTATCCTACCCGCGTTTGGGTTCATTGAAATTGTCAGGAGAAATAGGCACTCTGGTTATAAGTGTATCGCAACCGAAAAAGGTGAAATAAAAAAACTTTTTGCAAAAAAATATACCGACTTCACTAAAAATATAAAAATAACTTTAATTTCGGAAGTCGGTGTTAAAGAAGAAACAAATAATACCGAGAAACACCGACTTCCGAAATTAAAGTTATTTTTACATTTTTAGTGAAGTCGGTATATTGTTTTTGTAAAAAGTTTTTTTTTATTGCTTTATAGATACTAGTGCTTGACTGCGAACCCACTTGATGGTTAGCAGTGATGCAATCGTTGATGATGAGGTGCACTAGTTTATTAAGAGCCTATTCACTGTAGTCTTGCAGACACCTGAATTATAATCGGACGGAAAGACCGCAGCAGGCAAACTGTTGTAGTCCCTCGAATTAATGTTTATTTCTTTCTTTCAGCCATTTATAGTATGCAGCAAATGTGTTGTTATAGTTGCGCGCACCCCCCAGCTTAATTGAGACCCGAAAATCTACACTAATATAATAAAGAGGTAAAGTTTGTTTTTTTGTTTTTATGTTTTTTTGTTTGTAGGGGGTAATCTCTGGAACTACTGGTCCGATTGGAAAAAAATTAGTAACAATAGAAAGCTACTTTACTCCTGAGTGACATAGGCTATATTTTATGTATGCGGGCGAAGCCGCTGACAAAAGCTAGTCGGATATAATTCACAGTAACCGATTGGGGGTTTCAATCAAAGTGGTTGATTACGCGTAAACAATAGCAAATGGTTCAACTCAAATCATGCATGATTTTTTATTATTATAAATATATACCTTACTCTTGAATCATTCTATCTATTAAAACAAACCGCATAAAAATCCGTTGCGTAGTTTTAAAGATCTAAGCATATTATTGTGTACATAGGGACAGACAGCGAGAAGTGACTATGTTTATGTTTTATACTAAGTACGTACCAACACACAAGGTATTTAACTCAAAAATACCTCAGCAGATACCTCAACACAATATGAGTCTGAATAACCCTCTAAAATGCTCGGCGGTGGCTCAGTGTTTCAATATACGGCCGTCATACGCGATTGATTGATGCGCTCCGCACTCTCCATTGAAATGAGCCGATAAGAAATTCAATACTAATTTACTTTTCTATTTACTGAATATCCTCAAAATTTGCTTATAAATAGGATTTTTTTGGGCTAATGGTGGTTCGATTAAGGTGGGGAAAGCATGGCTCGGTATTAATTGTAGAGTTTGAGGAAAAAGATGCAAAGAATGCTCTATTGTTGTTTTAGATCTTTATATGAATTTGGTGTTTTATAAAACGTGTAAGTTGGAACAGTCGTAACGTTGGATCGACTTGGAATTATAAGTTTAAATAAATTATTTAAGGCATATCTATATTATTCCATTTTCCATATAACCAAGGCATTAATTTTTCATTGGGCTTTGTATCTACTTTCTATTTTATATGTTGCAAATTTAGTATATATCTATAATAGATAGGTATGTCTATAATATGTATGTATTTAGAAATATATAAGTATTTGTATCAGTAATTGTCGTACTTGTCGTAGTACTCAGTCTCGTAGTACTCATAACACAAGCTTTACTCGGCATGGAACTAGATGGCGTTGTGAGATTGCTATCGAATATTTTAATAAAACCAAGAAATCTGAAAATAATGTGTTTTTTTTTTGTAAAATAAATTCTAACTTGAGAGCAGTGTATTTCAAAAATAACCATCCGTTTTATGAACACCGATTTCATAACATATGTAAGGATCTAATATTTTTTAGTTTGTGAATTACTGTAATTCACACCTTTTTTATGGTAGGTAAAAATCATCCAATGACGAATTTTGATTGAAATACTCTCAGATTATAGCTGTTAAGAAACACAGATTAAATCTTGATTTGTCACGTAAATCAAGATTTACTTGTAACTAAAGAGACCTATTTTTTATGGTGGACAAAAATCATCCAACGACGAATCTTTTGGGCGGAGTAAGAAACAGTGACAGACTCTTACTGACTAAACACCCCACCCAGTTTCTTCTACCCCTCGTCGCTCCGGACTATGGCCTCCACCAAGGCCCGGCAAAAAGACCTAGGTGACCCGAAGAGACCTAAGTGTTTTATGTCAGTTGCACCAACAAAAATTGACAAAACTTCAAAATTCATATGTAAATATGAATACAATATACACTTCTCATCAAAAAAATCGAAACACTTCCGTTTTCATTGTTTCTGTCCGAATTTAACACAAAAAAGAATTCATACGATGAAAAAAAATACATATATTATAGCTGGCAGTTTGGCCATTACAGTAATAAGCGAAAATTCTAAATTCAAAATTAGAATTTCATTTGTTTATCTTATAAACGAAATGAATCACTGTTTTGAGACAAATGTGTGTTTAGGGTTGGAGTACATTTAGCGTTTAAAAACTAAAAATTGGCGCCTATCCTTAAACTTTTTGTTTTTTATTTCAATACTGTGACTTTGGGACGTCTGAAAAAAGGTTTTTTTTCTAAAACGTATGGATACTTCGCCCACAGAAGCCGCCCAAGTTGTGGCATTGCTGGATTCTGGCCTTAGTCAGCGTGTTGTGGCTGCAAGACTGCATCTAAGCCTGTCATCTGTTCATAGAGTCTATAAACGTTATCGGGAGACTGGTTTGTTCACGCGCCGTTCAGGATCTGGCAGGAATCGGGTCACTTCTGAGCGAGATGATCGATTTATTGTAACAACTTCTTTAAGAAATCGACGCCTTAACGCTTTTCAACTGCAGCAGCGGCTTCGTGTTGTACGAAGGGTGGCAGTAAGTGACTCTACAATTAGAAGAAGGTTGAAGGATCGTGGACTGGTACCGCATAAGCCAGCAAATGGGCCGAAATTAACTGCAGACCATCGAAGAGCGCGCCTTAACTTTGCACGTGAGCACCTAAATTGGTCATACCTACAGTGGAGCAAAGTTCTCTTTTCTGATGAGTGTAAAATTATGCTGTATGGTAACGACGGAAGGAACAAGGTCTACAGAAGAGACGGAGAACGCTATGCACAATGCTGCATTGAAGAAAAGGTCAGCTATGGTGGCGGTTCGTGGACGGTTTGGGGAGGAATCAGCGCCGACGGTAAGACAGAGCTTGCTTTCGTGTCTGGGCCACGTCTGCCTGCACTAAACTGTCATCGGTACGTCGAAGAGTGTCTCGAGCCTCATGTGATGCCCTATGCACATTTTATTGGCAACGGCTTCATATTCATGCACGACAATGCTAGGGCTCACACCGCGGGCGTCGTACGAGATTATCTTAACGAAGTCGATATCTCTATTATGGAATGGCCAGCAAGAAGCCCGGACATGAATCCCATTGAACATCTATGGGATGAATTAAAGAGACGAATTCAAGCAAGAGATCCTGCCCCAGAAACACTTAGCCAGCTGCAAGATGCAATCCAAGAGGAATGGGACAATATACCACAGCATGTGATCGTGACTCTCATCCGATCGATGAAGAACCGTATGGAAGCAGTAATTAGAGCTCGGGGAGGGAATACAAGTTATTAAATAAACGTTTTTTAGCTTTTTTTTTCATTTACGTGTGTTGTTTTATCCATTTCCTTTATACTCCATACGGAATAAAAATGACTCATTTAACAAAATACGAAACCTATGAAAAATTCATTTAAATTTAGAACATTATCATTAAGATTTGATAAGCTCATATTACTCACTATTAAACGACATTTAACATTTATTCCTAAATGTACACATTTTTCTGATAATCCTGACAAAACGTAAACTTGCAAGGTGTTTCGATTTTTTTGATGAGAAGTGTATTTCCTTAGAACAGAAAAACCTTGCTTTTATAAAACATAATTTGACATGCAGGAATGTCATGCAGAATAAAGAGAAAATCAGTTATTTGCAATTCAGCCTGAGATGTAAAGTGAACAGGACGAGAAGGTACTATCGTGCTCGAAAATGTTGCTATATACAAATATTTCTATTTTGTAACATGACTAGAGAAATACTAGTGATATTACGAGTATTAGGACTTAATGTAAGTTTTTACAGTATGGCAGGTTACGGTACGCCGTTTTTGTTGTTGGGAAAAATCATCTATTGACGAATCCCGCCCATGGGGGGAGCGGGAACAGTGTTAGACTTTTACTGACTAAACTACCCCATTCCCTCTTCGCCTTCATACCGGGGTCAGACCTTCCTTTCAGAAACCGGACCGGGGCCCTAGTGGGCATCGGCCCTGCATTTGGGCCTGTACATTATAGTACGGTAGGTTACGTACGTCGTTCTGACTTGGTGTTTTAAAAAATAAGTGCAATAACAGTTGTTTCAGCAATAACCACTGTTAATGGTATTTATTTTTTTACCTTTATTTTTGTACAAGTGAACAAGCGCTTAAAGTGGGCTTTCCCTACTCGCCTATCGTCAACGTCGCGTATGGTTTAAAAGCATTTAACGCAATCAAAAGTGATGTTTGAAGCAAAAGTAATGCGAAAAAAGAGAGCAGAAATATAACCCCTGAAAGCTCTGTTGGCTTTCGGTAATTCTACGATTTACTCGAATGTTTCATAAAACTTGTTCCAGGAAATACGTGTTTATATTAAACCCTTAAGGATTTTTGAAACAAAAAAATGACATCATTTAGAATTTCAATTAAATGCGCAAGGCTTTCATAGAAGTACTTTTTTATATTTTTAATATAGGAGTACATTATGGAGCGTCAAGTTTACTTAAAGTAGCAGATTTTCAGAGGTCTTTTGATCCTGCTGGGCGTAAACCATAGGGTCTGGAATTTTGAGACGCGCGTGAAATACGCGCCGTCGCCGCGTCGACGACTTCCAGCTCAATGTGAACGATTACTGAACAGACAGATAAGACAAGCCCACAACTGCGGAGTATCATGGAAATCGCGGTCGGAGTCTCGTCGACTGGGGTGTGAGGAAATCCTTTCCCTCAAGAAGGCGACCACCTGCCATTTCTCCTCGCACCATCGCCCGTGCCAGGGCATGTTGCGAGAGTTAACCAGTCTACCCTAGGGGGTATCCATGCGGTTCGCACAATGGTGACAATCGGGTGTTTCTTCAGCGGGAATCAGGTGCAAACTCATGCAAATCATAGGGTGAAGGTAGGGTGGTAAGGAGACTTAATAACATTTTTATATCTACATCCCCATTAACTATAAGGTACAGAGAAGGTGCGTCAAGAAGTGTCTGGGTAAGTTTAAGTCATCTTTCACGCGTTGCCTTCCTAGAATAACGCCAGAGTGCCTACATAGCCTTACACAAACTCTACTACAAAGAAGAACCATTTTGACATGTTAACACTACCTCACGGAGTACTCATAACCCGAAAACTCAGCGCTACATACTAAAAGCATTTTATTTGAGAGCAACACACGTTCGTCGCGTCGTTACTAAGAGTTTCCAATGTGCAGTGAAGACGAGGCGCGAGGGTAGACGCGATCTCACAATTAAGCACTTGTGAGTTCGCAAGAACACTTCTAAGACAACCACCATTGTATTGCGATCGTACAATCGCACACAGCTGTCAGAATGTCTGACATGTACAGTTATACACACATCTGACGGTACACTCGTATAGAAATTCCCTTTGTGCCTCAGTAGGTAAGCGTTTTAGTGGCAAAGTATGAATGAATAGGGTCTGACAGGATGTTTAGCGTGCACTCCTGTAATTTAGGGCTTCTACGTCCTTAGTGACGGTCAGATTAAGTTTAACTTTGCTTTGGACGTATTCTCGAAAGCGTTTGTAAGTGAAAATAAGTTTGTTGAGGGTGTAATTAATTATTTCATACGGATTACTCATGGCCACTTGGGTCTGGTGGCGCTTTCAGAATTTTAAGCGTGATTTTTGGGTTGACGCTTGACGGGTTACACTGATTTCTTTCATGTGGAAATGTCTACATGAATTCTGATTTAAATTTTGTCTTATTTGTTTACTAGCAGCAGTGATTTTTTTGTACTTTAGTTCTTAACTGTTTTAGGCACATTTTCTCTAAATTACGTTGCACATAATTTCAGTGGTTTCTACAACATGAAATCCAACATTAAAGCGTGGTTCAAACTGCGGAGTTAAACTAGTGAACTTTTTATATTAATACCCCGCTCACATCGGAATGCAACGTCACTAAATAAAAAGAATATCTGCCGTCGCTAGCGGCGGAGCGGAGCAGCGCGATACGGCGCGGTACGAAGCGGCGCGGCGCGGTGGGATGTTTCACACAGTAATGAAATATTTTATTGCACGGCGTAACAAAGGCTTCGCGGAATTCCAACTGAGACCTTACACAACAATGTACTCAGATTTTTAGTAATTCGCAAGTGCAAACGGGCTTTATGTGTTTCTATTATAGCGACTAGCATACGCGTACGTCACAGAATGTCATTCCAAACAGAAGAACTGGTCCTTTGTTGCAAACAATTCAGCAACCATTCAACAATTTTTTGTCTATACGGTGTACAATAAAAATTAAAACAATAATTCTTATTTTTATTATCTATTGATAGGCTCGCGTTTTACCACTATCTCACCTTATCTGCTCCTAGCTCCACCACTACAAGAACACGGCGATACTTTTCCCAAGCGGGGTCTACCGTGCGCTGCACCTTGTTTTCCGGGCGGTCGACACAGTTGTCCGATGATGGAACGGACTTGGAGGAATTAAATTGTGAGTGTATCAATGCACACACCCCGAAATGTAAACGATAGAAAATCGAAAGGCAGGAACTCGGCGTCGATGCTCAAGACTTTGGGAGTTTAGTAAATTGATGTAAACTATTGCTCGTCTGCGATCCCACCGGACGGTAAGCAGTGTGGCAGTGTGTGTGGTAATCGTTGATGCTAAAACATATAATCATAATATAATCTAAATTATAATCGGATGAGAAGACCACAGCAGGCAAACTTGTTCCATTCTTAAGACTCCGTGCATAAAATTCATTCCCTAGAGTTTAGGCAAATTCGCTGTGATGCTATGTTTGTGTGCATCGTGCGTGCGCCTACACGCACACGCGCACAATAGTCGAGCTTAGTGAACGCTCAAATAATGTTGATCCTTTAGAAGATATAATATTTTATTTTCTTATTTTATGATGTTCACCTATGTACCACTTTTGTACAAGTAGATTAAGTAACAAAATCATATAATAAGTACGGTTTGTAAATAAAAATCTGGAACTTGTGTATATTTTATATTTATCACAATTGTCAAAATAGTTCAGTTTAGTGTTAGATGGATGTTGATACATTTAGACATTAAAAAAAATGTTAAATACAAAATTATAAATGACAATTACGACATAGCTAATTTATGTAAAATGGTTGTAAAAAAAAAACATTTTCAAAATTCTGTTTAATTTTGAAAATGTTTTTCGTCAAAAATAAATTATGTTTACGAGATTTCTCTTTTAAGGTGGCATTTCCCCACTCGCCTAACCATTGAGCGTGGTTGGAAAACGTGTTGATTGGTCCATATCCAACGCAATGTTTGATGGAGAGGCAACACGAAAAAAGAGAGATAACGCCCGAATACGAATACACAAGCTTAGAAAGTTTAACCTGCTACGTTGGAAAAATCCTAAACGTCAATCACCGATCACTAATAAACGCTTTACTCGGCCCTCAAATGTATAATAAGGTTTCAAAAAGAGCAGAATTTGTCTCCTGCCGCAGGGCAGATAAAAAGAAGAGATATTTTAAACATTCCTATGCATACATTTGACGACAACTACACGCTTGTAAGAACTATCTCGGTGCTGAAAATAGAAAAGTAGAAGTAAATGTCCTTACAAAACCGCACGCTTCAAGTTTTTCTTCATTAGTAACTAACAGAACTAAGCAATTTAATCTACTTTGGCAAAATTTATGCGCGAAAATCACATATAAAAAAGAAAAAAAAAATCGCATTCAACTCGATGTCATATCAAAGTTATTTCTTTTAGCTGCACGACCTCAGTACGCCATTTAGGCCACTACCATCAACCACTACATCAGGTTTCTACTACCATTATATCAGGTTGATCCAAATATAATGTGATATTGCCATTTTGAAGAACAAAGTTGCAAACGTACCTATGACATGGTACTTCCGATACTACTAGGGTGTATCTTGAGTAAATTGCTAGTATATAATCCTGGCTACAAGGTTATGGTTATATAAGTAATCTCTAGTTGTTAGTCGCCTTCATAACTCCGTCCATATTCCAAAGAGTACATAAAAACCTGTATGACCCAACAGTTACAGGCACGCATAGATTTAGGCTGGGCACATACCTGTAAGATTGCACTTCACAAGGTTGTGTTGTTTAGAACAAATCGCTGGTAAATAATCCTGGTTACAAGGTTTTGTCTATGCTAGTAATCTCCGTCATCCCTATGCTATTTATAAATTTATTTATTTCAAGTACATAAAAACAAGTATACGCGAAAGACCGAGCGAAGTGGAGGCGGTTAAGTGGGAAAGCGGACCCCGGGCATCGAGGTGAAAGTCAAGGTTAGCAACCAGGACTGACGCTAGGATGATGATGATGACATAAAAACCAGCATGACCTCAAAAAAAAAAACAAAAAATGAGAATTGCAGTATAAACTGACGCTAAATTGATAACCACTAGTACGACTAAAAAAAGTTGTGAATTTCTAAAAGGGTTTTGCGTTTATTAAATTTACACCGTAACAATAAGGTTATAGTTACTATGCCTAGATCAAGTTGACACATATTCTCAACAATACTAGGTATCCATAGTCCTTTCAGAATTTTCATTCGCTTGAATTTCCCAAAATTACATTACATTTGTCAATTAGTATGTATTGGTAAATGAAAAGCCGCTCTTACCTCTACTGCATTTAGGCACGACTGTTTTTCGCACTAGTGCAAAAAATTGTGCGTGCAGACCCTCGCCATATTTATAGCCAAGCGTATTTCTGCAACCCTATTCCTGCTGCACAGAAACGATCTGCTTGTGCCTGATATCTTTGGGTATACAGATGATAAATTGTAGAGAGATACCTGCCAAGTGCTTGGGATAGTAAGGAGCTAATCCGAACTGAAAGAGAGGCAATGGTAAAGCGTGCCAATGTTTCAGTGTGGCGAAAGTGTCCAAGTGGGGCGAAGCTAATCTGGTGGGATTCAACGCCGCTAAAACACAGGTGTGTCTATTCACCGCCAAAAGGAGCCCGTTCACCTTGGAGTGAATAGACCGCCTTCAGCTCTTTGGAGCTGACATTTCCTCTGATCTCAACTTTGGCCGGTACTTTGAGTCCAAAGTCAAGGTCTTGGAAACTCAACGTTCTTGCAAAATCCGACGGTATTTCACACCGACACAGCTTCTAATTTTGTGTGGAGTACTTCAGCTACATATGGGCTGGTACTGCAAAATGCCACTTAGTAGCTTTGGATTTGGTGAAAAGGCGTGCAAAGAGGCTGATTAGTGATCCAGATTTAGCACAGGCATAGAGTAGCCTTTCGGTTTTCTACAAGATGCAGTTTGGAGGGTGTGCGCGGGAATTACACCATTTGATTCCGCCATCTCAATTTTACCATCGGATATCCAGGCGTACGGCAAATATCCACCCTTACGTTTTCGAGACATATACGGTCCAGACTAAGCATTTTGCCTCGTCGTATATCGGAATGGAATAGGAAGGGAATAAAAAGCCCTTGTTGTAAAAAATTAAAAAAAGCACTTGGGTGATATTCATGCTATATTCAACCTAATTGGAGTGCAATAAGAGGCAGTTTTCGAGTAAGTGTATTGAAATAAATATATTACATTTATTGTGTCAGGTTTCGCGTCATGTCCTGCTTATTAATATGTTCGTAAGTCTATTGAAACAAGTGAAAATATATCAATCATCAGCATTCGGCACCATAAAAGACCCTCGCCTGCGGCTCATGTGAACTCCTCCTCGGTCCAAATAGCAAACTTTCTTCACTGTATCAAAAAGTACTATTTCGCTTCTAGTGCTAATTGAAAGTAAAATCTTACATTTTCTGGAAACGAAGCTACAACCAGTGCATTAATCTTGCGTTCTTCAAAAACTTTTCTTGCACGTATCAGCCCTACCTATATATTTTTTTTCCTTTTAGCAAGGCATTCATAATGCATCCCTTTCTTTCGACCCATTATCTACAAAAAAAGGATCTAGAATACTAGATTTTGCATTTGCCCTAAATAAGTACGTAACCACGTGATGAATGATATTTATTTTGCAAATAGATGACACTGGTGTTTCTTAGCTGACTACCCTGAGAAGAAAAACCGAAACAAACATAGGGGTCAAAAATATAAAAAATCTGTACATAACGAATACGTAAATAGGTCATAAACATTGTAGAAGTCATAAGTGAAAGAATTGTAATTAAATAGTAATAGTAGAGTAGTTCTGGAAATTATCTTTGCATACAAACAAACAACCGTTACCTGTAATTATCATTGAAGTCAAAAGAAATTTTAACAATCTTAATAAACAAACCTAAAATAAACAATAATACTTAATGGATCAAAATGTGGTAGTCAGCGTACAATAATGGGAATTTATTTACGTAAAACTCGGGAGCGGCTGCGGAACAAAGCGACGCGTCCACGCGCTGGGAAGGCCCGATTGTGACTGACGAGATCGAATTTGCGCGGTCGATAATATAGTCAATTTTGTTTTGTAATTTACGAAATGAAGTTATTATTTATTTGTAAATTAAATTTTTGATTCTTGTAAAGGGATTTCTTAAGATTATTTTGCATATTTTAAATTTTCTTAAAAGTGTTTCCAAGGTATAGAAAAAAATACTTATTTGTCCACATATTTTCCAAGAATTACGTTTCTTCAACATTTTTTTTAGCTATATTTCCAATCAAAGTCAATAATGTAATCAGTATATGTTGTAGTAGACCATGTAATGATGTTACTGGTATTTTTTAAATGTCGTAAAATCCCGTGTAATTTTGTGTAAACCTTAGCCAACCATCACTCGTTCGTTATTTTTGCGAAAAAAGGGTTTGGAATATGGCTAATTGCCATTAATCCACTCATTATTTTACAAAAATTCTCAGTATATTTAAGAGAATAAGAACTTGACTTTTATAATCTATAAAAAGAAGGATTAAAAGTCTTCTCTTTTGTCTCTCAAACCTTGATCAAAAATGTTCAAAATGAGTTGATTTCATACACGGCCCCTTAAACAGATGTTTTAATAATTTGAAATCGATTGTCTTGAGTGAGTGAAAAATGTCTCTACTCTAGTGGGAAAATAGCAAATTTAATAGTGATTGAGTAAGTTGCCATTGGGGCCGAAAGGTTCTGGAGTGCCAACCACGTATTGGAAGACAAAGTTGTAAGGCCTTCTACAAGGTGAACCGATGGCCTGGTCAGGGTTACTGGAATCAGGTAGATGTGAGATGACAGGACCGGTCGTTGTGGCGACGTTTGGGGGAAGCCTATGTAAAACAGTGGACGTCGGCGTCAAATAAGAGTTTTGAAAAGTTGTTTTCAGTACATAAATTGTTACAGAAACACAGATACAACCTAATTGATGATTGACGAGTACTCAATGATTCAATTCAAGTGTTTGGCAGGATCGAAGAGCTATTTGCAAATGTGCTGCGGTTTGTGGTCTAGCACACGCATATGGCGGGCTTCCCTAAATCGAAATAATCTAATTTGAATTGATTATTTTATGCCGTTCCATCGTTTATGATCGATGGACCACAAACCGTTTATGCGGTGGATTATAGCGAAATTGTAAAGTGCTGATCGACTGAACGACCAAAGTGGGGACTTATTTCATTTCATGCACTATTTGGGTCACTTTTTAGTTTTATACTGGTAACTACGTTGCTTTCGTTTTAAATTCTTGAGCCCAAAGCGAATACACGCACACCTATTGTCTTTCTATTATGTCTTTTATTACTGTATTCAAAAGTGGACCTTAAAAGAGTCTTGTTACTGTGACTTTGACTTCCGAATTTCTTTTTATGGTGGGCCAAAATTATCCAATGGCATCTCCCACCCTTGAGCGGAATGGGAGATAGTGTCAGATTTTTACTGACTAAAAGACCCATCCCGTTCGTTCCTAGCCCTTTATAACGGAGTCAGAACAAGGATCAGTTTCTGAAAGGAAACACCGAAGTGTTTCTTCTCATGATAGTGGGCTAGGAAATGCTGACTTATATCGTCTAGTTTAAATTGACGAAACAATTTACGTGTGTACCTATTTGGAAAATATATATCAGTTATCAATAAAACTCTAGAAATGCTCAGAAACACACATAACATTTTGACACAAGTGCAGAAAGTTTGTCATTGCGACCGAGGCGTAATTCGTATGAGCAACACCACCACCACTGCAACACTACAATACTGAAGCCCTCGGCTCCATAGCCTCAGCGTTGTCTTTACTGCTTTAATAAATTGTACAGTCTCCCCCTCTCATCATCAATATTCATTTATTAACTCTTTTATTAACATGCGTTTCAAACAAACAAAACAAACTACTTCTTATGCGCTTATTTTTTACTTTCTCTACTCTTCAATCTGCACATCTATTTCAACATTCTCATTTAGAAAGAAATAAAAATATTTATTTGGCGACAGTCACAAGAATCACACAACTCATCTTCGCTAATAATCTTTTTACATCTGTTATTTTCGCAGCATTATAACCATTACTGGTGAAATAACGAACTGCAAGCAATTAGTATTGAATCAGCATAACACTTTAGAATTGACACAATAGGTATGTCAAGGATAACACTCTCCGATATGCTTTAGTCTCCTTGTAGGAGCCCAGAATGGTCGAATCCTTCTGAGGCCATGAGTAATTGTAAAGGTGTAACACCAAAGTCCTGCAACTAAGGCAAAGAAGGAATGGGTGGGTTTGGCAGTAAAGGTCTGACATTATCTCCCGTTTCGCCCAAGGGCGGGGGCTATCATTGGATGATTATTACCTACCACAGAAAAAAAAACTATGAACTCTTGACGATCATAGACAAAAGCATGCAGCTGACAACACCACACTGTGATATGTAGACGGGTGTTTGCATTAAACAGTAGTTTAATAAAATGTAAAAAGCATCGTAGCTCCGGGACGCGAAATTGAATATTTCGTTGGGTTCGTTTACTCCAGTCTACAAACTAGATGAGTCCGCCTCATTGAGTCCGGGCTCAATAACCGGCTACAATTGTGGGTACACTTGGGACCTGTAGCCTAATTCTCGTAATCAAAACCGTAGCGATATCGTACTAGCGACTTAGACATTTTCATATTCACATCCATTAATCGAGTTTGAACGACACCGATTTTAAACTCGTTCGAGAGTCGTTAAAGCGTATTCAGCTATTTCAATCGTCTTTCAATCGTTGTCGGATAGGATGTCAACGGCTAAACGTCAAATATTGTGGTTCAAATATCGGGAATACTGATTTTGGATAGGACTACGATCGAACGACAATGGAACGACAATGGAATTGGGATTGTTTGATTTTATGTGAATTAGGGCACTGGACTTGTTTCTCGTTAACCCGAATGCGGACGAAAATTTCTATAGTATTAACCACATAATAAGGTGTTTATTAATACCCAAACTCTCGGGAGATGACCTGAAATGACAATCGCTGTTTGTTAAAGTAGATTTGATACGACTGAGGCTTCATGAGAGCAATTGTCGATGTTATATTTGGAATAAATGCTTAAATACACGAACGTGTGTATTGCTTTCTGTTCTGATAGTTGTTCCAATGGCTAGTCTGAGGCATGTCCATCAAATCATTTTAGGTACGTTGGTTTACTTCAAGATGGCATGGTTGGTGTAGTGCTTAAGTGACTGGCGGCTGCGTTACGTGTGGCGGGTTCGATTCCCGAATAGAATATATACCGGGGACAACAACGTGTTCGGGTATAAGGGTTCCGTTTTTTCCTTTTTAAAGATAGAAAGAAAAATACATTATTTGTCACATATAATAATATATGGACACACATAATGCAGAAACAATATTCAGACATCATTTTTTTCCCCAATTAACCTTACGATCGTATTTTCCGAATTACTTGTCTAAAGTACGTATCATTTCTCGTAGCTTGTCATTAGTTCACTACGGACCACTAACTTCATTTCTTCTTTGTCCACTCTTCCTGAGAGACCCAGAACGTCAAAATGACTACACGCGCCTGCCTTATATTTTTACATGTCAGAGAAGGAAGAAGAAAATTAAACAAAATATCTAACAAAATAGCTGAAAGTCTCTATGAAGCTAATTATTTGGTCTCTTGTAATATATATGTAAAAAAAAAACTGATTGGACATATAAGTAAGACTCACTATAGAACTTTTGTTATGTCGAGCAAAAAAACTGGTGTAACTTTAAAATTGTGTTTTCAATTTAAACAAATTATTTATCAGTCGAAAAATAGATTATGACTGATGTATGTAATTAATTATTATTAATATAATAATTTTCTAAATTCATGAAATCTACCGGCGGTCTTTTAGGTTACGCGCGACCGCTGCCGTTACAAATAGTCGCGCACCCGCTTGAAGGTTAAACAATGACTTAACAGCATGAAGTAGCCCATGTAAAAATTTGTAACTCGATTTCCCAAGACGTAGCGCTGTACCTGTGTAGTAATTTTGGACTGCATGAACCGATTTCCAAAAATATTAACATTATCAAAAAAAAAATATTTTACAGAACCCCTACTCATTTTTTAAATATCTATCCAACAATATATTACCCGTTAGCATTGAAATAAAAAAAAACACTCCCCGCTTTACGTGTAGGGGATGTACCCTAATAAAACATTTTCTTCTACTTTATATTTTAGCACTATAATTAGTACCAAATTTCTGGTGCCAATGGTCGCTGAGATCATTCGCGGACGGATAGACAGACAGACAGACTTGATGAAACTATAAGGGTTTTTAGTTGACTACGGGACCCTAAAAAGGAGAAGAAACAAACATTGTGTGTCTTAACGGTTGCGCTAAATAGGTCTAGGTAAGCTCACCTTAAAATGATTTCTACAATATTAAAATATAGTTAATACAATATAATAATGTTCTTAGAATGTTGTTGAGGCTGCCGAGATACTTTAGTACATCAGGCATGTTTTAGGAAGAACGGATTAATTTCCCTCATTGTTGCATCGTGTACGAGCAAGCTCAACGATACCCTAAGAATAATAGTGGACAGGCTAAACTGTCCGTTTCTGACACACAGGATTGCGCTCCACGTGTCAAAATAAGTCTGAAATAAAGTTCTTATTATAGATATGACAGGACAATGTCAAACACAACTTCTAGTACGATCTCGACTGTCTGATCATTCAGACAGTCAGTTAACATTATAATGGTGCATTTCCATAGATGCGCAGCTGGGTGGAGTTGAGTCGAGAGGGATCAGTGGAAACATTGTAACTGGAGCTGAGCGGACTTTTGAATTAATAAAACAAATGAATAAGGATTGACGGAATGAGGACTCGAAACGAACAGATCGGTGTCGGCCCGAGCTGTAGTGTGAATCGGAGGGTAGCTTAAATCTACTCAATTCCGATTCACATTAATAATAATAATCATCATCATCATCAGCCTTTTAATGTTCCCACTGCAGGGACACAGGCCTCCTCTCTCTAGGAGAGGGAATGAGCCATAATCCACCACGCGGGCCCAGTGCGGATGTCACATGTCTTCGAATTTTTGGTTCTAGGACATGCCGGTTTCCTCACGAATAATAATATTATCTTACTAATATTATAAATGTGTCAAAGTTACGATGTTTGGATGTTTGTTACTCAATCACGCCAAAACAGCTGGACGGATCTGGATGAAATTTGGCACAGGCATAGGATACACTCCGAAAGAGGACATAAGCTAATACCACAACTATCACACAACACATTCTATTCCCAAGCTAAGCAGAGCTTATGTTAGGTACTAGACAACTGATAAACATACTTATATATTTCTAAGTACATACATATGATTACATAGTATAAAACAAAGTTTCGCTGTCCCTATGTATGCTTAGATCTTTAAAAGTACGCAACGGATTTTGATGCGGTTTTTTTTTAATAGATAGATTGATTCAAGAGGAAGGTTTATGTGTATAATACATGCATAATATATTCAACTAGCTGTGCCCGCGACTTCGTCCGCGTGGAATAGTTATTTTGGGCATCATATTTATTTTTGCAAGCAACCTCAGCTTTATAAATTGTAGCTGTTACCCACGACTTTGCCCGTGTCAATTTCTGTTATTAATTTAAACAATTTAGTTTTTAAAAGAACATAATTATCTAAAAACTTCATATAGCTACACTTGGGCATGCCAAAATCTCGGCGGTAAGTCCCCTCTTTGAGGCGTGGTGGATAGACATCACGCAGTACATGACGCAGGTTCTCACCGGACATGGGAAGTTCAGGAGATTCCTGCGCAGGATTCGTGCGGAAGAGACGCCCGGGTGTCGCCACTGGGTGGCCAGCACGGAGGACACGGTGAAGCACACGGTGGAGGTGTGCACTGCTTGGGAAGAGTGTCCTCGTGGGGGTAATCGGCGGCGGCGACCTCTCGCGCCGGGCCTTGGTTCAGGCCATGGTCTGCAGCGAAGAAGAATGGCAAGCGGTCGCCTCCTTCTGCGAAGCAGTAATGCTCGTAAAGGAGGAGGCCCACCGCATAAGGCAAGGACAAAAGCGCCCTCGCCGTAGCCGTCGCCGCCGCGATCCTGCCGATATCCGGCCACCGTAGACGCTGGCTTGCGGACGGTGAGCAATGGGTAGCTCGCCGTCCGGTTGTCTGGTAACAGTCCAAACCGAGACCAAGTCGTCGACGGCGTGCCTCGCCTCGGTGTTGTCAGCAAACTGTGGGGCTCTTCAGGGTCGAAACCTCCTGCAGCCGAGGGTTGGTGCGAAAGCGTTATACCAGGGCTCTGGGAATAAGGCAAGGGACGAACGGGGTAGGTTGTTTAGTCAGTAAGAGTCTGACACTGTTTCCCGCTCCGCCCAAGAGCGGGATTCGTCATTGGATGATTTTTACCTACCATAAAAAAAAACCCTCCGCGCCGCCCGCTAGCAACCCCTCTCCTCGCCCGCCGGCCAGACGCAGCGTCATATTTTGCACATCATGCGACGCGTGTGAATTTTATATCGGAGTTATTTTAAAATTGTAATATCTTCTAAGATGTTCATTGAAAATAAGTGATGTCAAAGACAATTTTGTTCACAATTACATACTCTTAATCAACAACACATTTATTTGGATAAAGTTTAATATTACTATGTTGATACAACTCTAACAAATAATTGGTAATAATGCATTAATTTCGGCCAAATTTTATACCTATAAAAACGGTTCTAGTGAGTTAACCATAAAAGATAGACATATACTGTTGCAGACATTTTTTTAGATCATTTTAAGGGGAATAATTCTTTCCTACATATTTTTTTGGTATCTTCTACCGTTTTCGCAGCGCACGCAACGGAAGCCCTCAAAGATGAATATTTTGCCCCGTTTTTTCCACATTTTCCATTATTTCTTCGGTCCTATAAGTCACAGCGTGATGTTATATAGCCTAAAGCCTTCCTCGATAAATAATCTATTCAACACAAAAAGAATTTTTCAAATCGAACCAGTAGTTCCTGAGATTAGCGCGTTCAAACAAACAAACAAACACACAAACAAACAAACAAACAAACAAACAAACAAACAAACAAACTCTTCAGCTTTATAATATTAGTATAGATATCAATACCCGTGCGAAGCTGGGGCGGGTCGCTAAGTTAAATATAAATTACACCCAGACACAAAACAAATGATCGTGCTCATCACATAAACATTTGTCCTGGGTGGGAATCGAACCCACGACCTCCGGCATTGCGGTCAGGGTCACTGACTACTAGACCAACAGGTAGTCAGCAGTTAATGGAAACACTTGCCGGTGTTCATTGCTGTTTTTCGCTTCACTTCACGCAGTTAACCTTTAGTGGAAACGCACCCTATAGGGTCGAAGCCTCCCGGAGCTAAGGGTTGGTGCGAAAGCGTTACACCGGGGCTCCGGGTATAAGGCAAGGAAGGCACGGGGTAGGTTCTTTAGTCAGTAAGAGTCTGACACTGTTTCCCGCTCCGCCCAAGAGTGGGATTCGTCATTCGATGATTTTTACCTACCATAAAAAAAAAACCCTGGAAGCACGCAGTGTGGTCAGGACAAAGGCCGGTGTATCAAGTTTGATATACAACAAAATACTTTAAAAAAAAAAGTTTAAATACTATCAAAATACATAAGGGTGCACTATGCAGTTGCATAGTGTACCCTTAAGTATTTTGTTCATGCGGTTCTCATGTATCGCCTTGTTGGGTTTAACTCCAGTCTTATCTCCCAATAGAGACTTTCGCTTTATACGCTGTCTCCGAGCCAAAAAGCAGTAACTCAATGAAAGTGAATTTCGAGAAAAAAAGATTTTGTAAAAAAAGAAAGAAAGAAAAAACATTTATTCGTGACTCATACAGGACAAAAAATATATTCAACAATTAAAAAATCTATAAATACTTCTTAAACATAATAAAAGCCGTTGCGGGCAAATTATTTTAGTTCTTTTAATATATCTAGGATTATATATATGAGTATAGTGTTTCTTTTTAATGTTGCAATAAAGTTATAGTTTTTCAAAAACTCCTTTGGTGTCTTGATCAGAAGGGTCATCGTGCACAACAAGAAATATGATTTACAAAAGCGTCCATAGAGTTTCTTGCACGTTCTTCTCCATAGAGATCCACGCTTCGGAACGTGTAAATTGGCTTCACTTTTTTTTTGAGTGACCGCCAGTTTGATTATTCAAAAGTGCCTGTAAATGGTCTATTAACATCGTGGCAATGCTGTCAGCTTTTTGGGCACTTTACCAGTCGACAGCGATGCGGAAGAGTTTTTTGACGCCTTATTAGATTAAATACTTTTAGTTAGTTCGTAAGGGTTTTTTTTTTAATTTATGTACATATTAATTAAGCATGAAATTGGTAATGGTCTATTTGAAATTAATTATTTGAGTTTGAAGATTAAGTATAATGAAAAAACAAATTCTAAATATGTGAGTTACTGCTGCTTGACTTCCTAGAGCAGTAGGAAAGAGTTTATAACCGTAGTTGTCTGCATCGTTGCACGTTGCATTTTATTTGTTCACAAGTAAGTAGCGGTAGGTCAGCGCGACGCTTGCTAAACTCAAGCGGCTGAAATTGAGCACTGTCTGATTTCGGCACGTTCAATTCAAAATCTATTTTCATTTCCTGCCCTGAATCCATTTCCATTTTCATTTGGCTTCTGTCGCTCTTGATGTATTGATTACTCACTTTACATTTAGAAATTACCATACCGCCTCGTCGGTTTTGTTTGCAAATTGTATGAAAGATGGCAGTTTATTTATATTAGAAATTGGAATAAATAATTAATGGGCGATGGGTCTGCAAACAAATAAATGTGGAGTTGACGTAACAAGATCGCAATTATGCCTTTGTTTTCTTAAAACAAGCTATTATTTTCTTCAGTCAACGGTTTTTTAATGCCTAATGAGTTATTTTTCTATCCTTTTGAATATATTATTTACTAGCGACCCGCCCCAGCTTCACACGGGTGCAATGCTTAAATTACGCATGTATTATACATATAAACCTTCCTCTTGAACTACTCTATCTATTAAAAAAACCGCATCAAAATCCATTGCGTATTTTTAAAGATCTAAGCATACATATAGACAGCGGTGAGCAACTTTGTTTTATACCATGTAATGAAGATGTAAATATAATTATACAATAGAGAAAACTGTTATTTGAATAGGATATGACCATATTAGTCTACACGATCAATACGACGATCCTAGACTACACGAGACTGTTTTAAAAACAGAAACAATTGGCTACAGCGTCCTGTTGATTAGAAAGTAACACAAAAGTTGCAGCTTGCAGCGAACTAAGAGATCTGTAAGTAAATAGAGACGCAATGAATCACGGTAACCGTTTTCCGATAAGAAGTGGGCTCTCCCGGCCCGATAGTTGGCGAGCCCTGTTTTATTGTGCCACTATTTTCACTCTATCGCCAGTGAACGCAACTCGGGCGGAAACTGAGATAAAGTCGCGACCTCACTGTAATATACAACCGCCTGTGTGTAGAGTACGGTGTTACACTACACGAGTCCGGCCGGCCGCTTTGAACGCTGTTCGTCCGAGTTTCGACTTGATATTTTCTTAAGAATTTACGTGTCGATTGTGTTCTGAATACGGTCAGACCTTGCGAGGAGATTGAGAGTTATGGTTAACTGACTTTATGTTTATAAAGTCTATTTAAAGATATTTTTCTGATAAGGCTGGTCGGTGATCGCTTTATAGACTCTGCAGTCTGCTTCGTTGCGCTTGCTTATATTTTTATTTTTAACTTTCTACAAAGGTAGTCCGGTAACCGCCCGAACCGAACCCAAGTCATCGACAACACGTAGATGACTTGGGTCATGAGATGTGGTCATCAACATCATCATCATCAGCCTTTTTAATGTTTACACTGCTAGGACACAAGCTCTTGGAGAGGGAATGGGCCATATTCCACCATGCGGGCCCAGTGCGGATTGGTGGATGTTACATGTCTTCGAATTTTTGGTTTTAGGACATGTCGGTTTCCCCATGACGTTTTCCTTCACCGTTTTGAGAGCAGTGGTGATGAAATAAATTACACAAAGTAATGCGCCTGGCTGGGTTTGAACCCGCGAACTACAACTCGTAAGTCGGGGCCGTTACCACTCGGCCACCACTGTTCTCACCCCAAGGAGATGTGGTCATCAACATCATCATCATCAGCCTTTTTAATGTTTACACTGCTAGGACACAACAACATATTCCACCATGCGGGCCCAGTGCGGATTGGTGGATGTTACATGTCTTCGAAATTTTGGTTCTAGGACATGCCGGTTTCCCCATGACGTTTTCCTTCACCGTTTTGAGAGATGTGATCATTGGATGATTTTTGCCCACCATAAAAAACCCCTAAGGAGATGTCAGCAGAACCATAGAGGCAAAGCAGGGTCGAAGCTTATTGTGGCCATAGGTTCGCTTCTTAAAGGAAAACGCAGGATCCTGAAACGTAAGCCAAAGATCCTTCTATGGGTTGCGTTTTAGGACTCCGCGTTTACAAAACCCACTCCTATATTTCTATTAAATTACTACAAAAAGGCATTATCAGTAAACCTTTAAGTAAAATAAGACAACAGTGTGGTAAAATAGAGTGAAGTATCATTACCTATATTAAGTTGTTTATAATAGTAACAATATTAGATGCTAAAATTATAAATTAAGCTAACTATACTCGTGAGTTTTCGCTGCTACAGTGCTTCAGTGTTACAGTGTTGAACGTTTTGATTGGCTGACAATGTTGCGCTGGCAAATGAAAATAGAATGTAACAAGTGAGCATCAGGGAATGTGGACAGAACCAGTTCGGTCCAGTGAACACAAACTTGTGTATTACTAGCTTTTGCCTGTGGCTTCGCTCCCGACAACCGATTATTCTACTCTACCCCGCTCTACCCTACACTACCTTACTCTACTCTACCCTACCCTACCCTACTATATCCTACTGTATCCAAATCTACCCAACTCTACCCTACTTTACCCTACGCTACCCTACCTTTTCCTTTCATGAGAATCTTCTCCTGACAGTAAAATCATAACATAAAAGAGAGAGAAACCGGCTGTTTCAGCTGTTTTCGAGGTTTACTCTTAGCAACACATTTCGGCGATTTTTTTTATATTACTATACTTAGATTATAAAGTGTAACGTCTTTTGGATACGTTCCTAGGTGTGACAGTGAGCCGGAACGTAGACGGAACTGATGAAGAACACCACGGATCGTCAACACAAATTGTCTGTCGTTGCGTACTAACGACCTACAGGTCATTTACTCGCGCAGCTGACATTTACTTTAAAAAAAAATTCTTTCATGCATAGATTAATTCGAGTTATGACGTAGGCGACCAATAAGGAAAAAGGATTTTTCAAAATTTAGCTCCCGGCAGAAATTATTATTAGAGAACCTCATCATCATCAGCCTTATTAATGTTCCCACTGCAGGGACACAGGCCTCCTCTCTAGGAGAGGGAATGGGCCATAATCCACCACGCAGGCCCAGTGCGGGTTGGTGGATGTCACATATCTTCGAATTTCTGGTTCTAGGACATGTGGTTTCCTCACGATGTTTTCCTTCACCGTTTTGAGAGCAGTGGTGATGATATAAATTACACAAAGTAATGTGCCCGGCAGGGTTTGAACACACGACCTACAACTCGTAAGTCGTGGCCTTTACCTTATTAGAGAACCTAAAGTACTTTATTTTTTAATTTTATCTTTACAAATTGATAGTGTTTCATGTGACCCATCGACCCTCCACGGGATTAAAACGATTAAAATTTTGCTGTGCACCTATATTGGTTTTGATCGTTTTGATTCACTGTGCAAATTTATTTAAAAAAAACCAGTTATATTTTTAAAAAATATCTGTTTTAGGCCGAACGGTTTACGAAATGTATTTTTATTTTTTACATTGTAGCCAAGCATACTGCAATGTGGATCGAAAAACACTAGTACTACAACCAGTAATTGTCTCTTCATTGTGTGGGGTCCATGTATTAAGTAAACTTAGAAAGAAGAAAGAAAAATATTTTATTTGACACATGATATAGACACACATAATGCCGAGCGTGTCAGACCACGCTCAATGTAGGGTACCGTAGTTTCCTGTCCGTCACAAACTTGTGTTATTTTGTCCTTTCTTTTCTTCTTATTTCTAGAATAAAACAAATCAAAATAATGCATGAATACGTATTCAAACATTCAGAGCAAGATTTTATAGTCAATTTAAAGCCATTGAAACCGCTCGCATTCCTTAATTAAGGGTCGGTTGTAGTCACTGAGTATTTTATATGAAGTCCACCCGGGTCGAGTTAAAAAAATACAATCAACTATGTAAGATTTTTATTTTTGCGAGTCGCTTTTAAAAAACAAGCTTTATTTTTTTTGTAACTTTCAAATATTTCCGATTATACACGTTGAAATCGTAAATTAAGGTCTGATTCACGTTTTTTTTTTATCAAGCCAAATATTTTATATCATGTTTTGATTTTTGGCCGGCTCTTGGTTATATTAGTTAACTAGCACTGTGTCCGCGACTTCGTCCGCGCGCATAGCGTTCGGATTTCAACCCTTAAAAGATTTCCTGACATTAAAGGGTAGTCTGAAAAAGTTTATCATATCTTTATGTGGTGTGGTTTACAAACGTCATGCATTCCATCTTTATAAATGACATTCTTCGTAGTTCTAGAGGGCGCTGCCAGAATAACCAGACTGCAAGATGAGTTCTCGCGCGAGTATTCCACATAAAACTACCCATGCAAGGAACTGGGAGGCCGCAGGTCAACTCAAGCTAAAGGTTTGGCTCTGTGATATATTTATATTAGTAAATTTTCATAAAACAATTTTTCATGGTGTTTTTTTTAATAGGGTCCCATTAAAATAGATGGACAAAATTTTACAAATTATTCAGACCACCAAAACAAAAAAAGAAATAAGTAAAAAAACTAAAATAATAAAAAAAAAAACTCTTTATATACTGACAAAAATTCTTGAGTGCCCCATTCCCACGCATCCATTTATTATTTTAGATCAAAATAAAAACACTTTAATTGGTGTTGATTTTTGCTTGGATACCTTTGGTTAGACGTACTGAACGCTGCGTCAAAATTTATCCATCTATTTTAATGAGACCTTATATTTGTCGTTTTCCAGAGGCTTAAAAAAGTTCTGATTGAGTAGAACCTGGCCTTAAATACGAACAAATTTGTACATTTCCCTCACAACTGAACTTGTTGACCTTCTGCTTCAGTTGACTTCCTTTTTTAATTCAGAAAAATGGCGGCCGTTGGACCTTTTCGAGTCTTGTTAAAGTATTTCAATATTAGCTAACTAATGAGCTGTTCATGATTTTTGTTTTAATATTGTCAATATGCCTATGAAGGTATTTTTTTATATCGTCTATGCATTTTTTTTTGATAATAATAATTGGTCTTTTTTAGGGAACTTAGGGGAGAGGGTACCTACTCTACTTGTGGTAGAGCCTAAGTTTCCTAAATATATATATATATATATATATTATATACTTATAACACTATCCATTTGACGACAAAACTGAACTGTTAATTTAAGAGATGGAGCTATATAGGGTGTATTTTAGCATATAACTACATTCTATATAGTCCCTAAAAAAAGTGGAACTAGTGATAACAACTTAGCAGTGGTGGCTCAGTGGCAATGGCACCGACTTACAAGTTGTAGGTCACGGGTTCAAATCCAGCCAGGCGCATTACTTTATCTAATTTGTTTCTTCACCACTACTCTCGAAACGGTGAAGGAAAATATCGTGAGGAAATCTAATTATAAACATTTTAAGATATCCATTTCAATTTTACTATCGGACATCCCGGCGTACGGCAAATTTCCACCCTTACGTTGTTGAGACATCTAAGGTCCGGAATAAGCGTTTTGCCTCGTTGTTTATACCACGTACATCGAGGGACTGGAACAGTATGCCGGCTGCAGTCTTTATTTATTTATTTATACTACTGTACACCGCATTAAAAATATAAAGGACAAACATTTTAGAATAAATAATAAATAAAATATAACAATGCACCCGGACAGATGGGCGAAGATCGTCACTCTCTGGACCCCTGAGGGAGGTCGACGCCGTCCAGGTCGACCGCGGCGAAGATGGAGTGACGATCTCATCATGTTCGCGGGGCAAACATGGCCGGAGGTCGCCGTAGACAGAGAGGTCTGGAAGGAAAAAGGGGAGGCCTTTGCCCAGCAGTGGGACATAATTGTATGTAGCCTATTGAGGCTAAAAAAAAAAACAATGCCTGATTATAATTTAGGCTAGAGTCTTCCAGGCTAGAGTGAATAGGCTCTTAATTAACTAGTGCGCCTCACCATCAACGATTGCATCACTTCTTACCATCAGGTGAATGTTTACGCCCTTGAAGAATATGTTTATTTAATACAAGTACACTCGTACTAAAGTCAGATTGAATACCCAACAAGAGTACTTGAAATCTATTCAAATAAAATACCCAATAATATGTGTAAATAAATGGAGAAAATTCACGCTATCCGGAAGAAATTCTCCATAAGCCGCGCAACGTACAAGAAACTCACAATGGTATATTTGCATGCCGCCTGTAAGATCATGCCATTCGGAAACTGAGAAGGGTCTATGTTTAACAAGGGTTAATGTTCTGAAGATACCGCAAGTATTTCCAATACACTGGATTACTATAAAAGAACACTGAATAAAATTGTACGGGTCCACTTGCGAATGTAGCGCTTTAAAAAATGGATGAGCGCCTCTGAATCTTTTCGGTTTCATTTGTTTCTTTAAGCTTATTCTTTACGAACTAAAGTAAAGAATATGTAAAGAATCTTAAAGACTCTTTAGTTTCAATATTTTATTGAATACTAGCGACCCGCCCCAGTTTCACCCGGGTGCAATGTTGATATTAATTATATTATGCATATTTTATATATATAAACCTTGCTCCTGAATCACACTGTCTATTAAAACAAACCGCATCGAAATCCGTTGCGTACTTTTAAAAATCTAAGCATACATAGGGACAGGCAACTTTGTTTTATACTATGTAATGATAATAATATTCGCTTAAATATGTATAATTAAATAGTGGTACATAGGCGGAGTTAAGAGGACTAGCAACTTTGATGCGGGAAAGTAAATTATATACTGCTGTGAACCAAATCAGAGAAATGTATGTGTGAAGATCACACTATCCATCTATGGTACAATTCGCGATTGGTTCAATGTTCAAAAAAAGGTTCAATTCGTAGTCCAAAGAACTAAAAAAATATGTTGGTAAAAAGTGGGACTTTACAAATTTTCTAATTATCGGAAGACATTTACCTTGAGTATGCTTAGGGCCAAGGATATCTGTTTTTTATTGTAATTCCAAAACAGCAAAAAAAGAAACACTTTCGAAAAAAAATAATTAAGCACAACACTAGCTTAGACCCAAAATTCGACCATATCAAGACAAACGATTCCCTTTCAAAATTTTTAGTCACTGGCGGTACTTTTAAACCATCTCTAAGATACACATTTCTCACTTCATTCATTCTGGTCACACCACGCATTCAGATGTAACCTTTTTCCATCCATCTTTTTCATAGCCCTACATTCTGATCTATACAATATAATAGGTCTTATCACGGATTGGCTGTTCCATACCCCATACTCATAAAATAGTTTCCTGACACTCAAGGTGACTTGACCGTCGCAACTAACACTTTAGATAATGGAATGCAATCTTGATGAGTATCTACCTGACTTACACTTGAAAAACGATCCTATATAGGTTGTTATAAAGTTCAATATACGCTTTATTTTTAAAAAGGTGTGAGAGCGATTCAGTTTAGATCTCATCGCCGCAATTGAAATGTTTAACACTGGTCTTCATAGTTTTTTAAATAAAATTATGCGCGTATTTCTACATTAAGTTAGGACTATATAAGTGAAAAAGGTCGAAACCAATTGAGGCCACGTAACATCAAGTTGGGTTGTTTAGTCAGTAAGAGTCTGACAATATTTCCGCTCCGCGCAACTGCGAGATTGGTCATTGGATGATTTTTAACCATTATAAAAAAAACTGTCAGTAAATGTACATAAATAGGCATCCGCCTCTGTGTAGCAGTGGACGTCTTATAGGTAGAAATAATGATGACGATGATTTTATTTGTTTTTTTTTTTATGGTAGGAAGCATCATCTAATGACGAACCCCGTCTTTGGACGGAGCCGGAAACAGTGTCAAACTCTTAATGACTAAACGACCCACTCTAGTTTCGGACCTTCCTTTCAGAAACCGGGCCGGGGCCCCAGTAGGCTTCGGCCCTGCAGTTGGGCCTCTACATTTTCTGACAATTCTTTAAGGCGCGCGGAAACAGCGGCGCCGTCGACGACCTAGCTTGGTCTAGACCGTTACCAGATGCCCGGACGGCGAGCTACCCAATGAGATGTACCCAATGAATGAATGACGAGCTCGCCGTCCGCAAACCCGCGCCTACGGTGGCCGGAAAAAGGGATGGGAATCCCAGCGGCGCCTGTAGCGTGTGCTACTCCTCCTCGCTCCACACCAAGGCTCAGCGATGACTTTATTCATCACATTTTTCTACCTGCACCAACAAAGTCTATAGACCTAAACTTGCTTACAAAATCTATTCAAGGTACTAGGTAGCAGTTTAGTGCTTTTAAAAACTTGTAATATCTTCTCAACATACAAAATCAAGACAACAAAATACAAAATTAGAATCCGTCAGTTTTATGAGGAGCCTTTCATAGTGCACGCCAGTGTATTTGTGAACCACGTGGCACAATAAACTGCACCCCACCACGCGAGGTACACTCTTTTATTATAAAGTTTTCTAATAAAACTGCCGATGAACACGAATTGCCTGGCTGATGAAAATCGCTTCGTATATCTCGTTGAAAACATAAGTTTGTAGCAACTGGATATAATCTCGCTGTACTCAAGTAATAACTTGAATTGGGTACAAAAATATTTTATTTTTGTAAATACGAGTATTAGTGTATTACTCTCGTAAATCTTTTGAGTTTTCTTGGAGTAAAGATTTGAAAATAATTTTCGTAGAATTGGTTTGGGTTTAGTATTAATTTTTGTTGTGGCTTTTATGTAATAGTGATATTGATATTTCAATGTAATGTTTCGATCTTGAAAGATTTTTTTATCAAAAAGAGATTATCATCGTGGATAACGAGGTTTTAAACTCAAAAACTTGGTTTGAGCTTTACTTAAAGTCCAAACCCTCATCTCCAGTGATTTTATTTTATAATAGTAATATACTGCTGAATACTCAACGAAATAAAAACTGTCTATTGGTTTTAAATCTTTACTTCAACACCGGCGGAAAATCTTAACACCGCGATTCAGGAATCGGAGATGAACTAACAACGCCATCTATCAATAAAAATAAGAACTAATTTCTTTGTGTGGCTTTATGCAAATAAGAATCTTCAAGATCGTTGGGCATTTGGAATTTTATTTTTTATTTTTATTAATTAGGCACACCAACAATTCGTTCACAAAATAATCTGCGAGTGTGAATCAGTCTTATGCTCTGAGGATTCCGTAGGTACTACCGTAAAGAACTTATGTAAATAGTTCAGTTCCCGAATCGAGTCTTGGAGATGTTTCCAAATCGAAAATTTTATTTTTTGTGACGTAATTACAAAACAGTTTTCAGATTTACAGATTTACTTCTATACTTGAGCTATAAGACTTTGCTTCAAACAGGTTTCTAGATCAATGGAAGTACGGGCTTATAAATTTTGATTTCCTTGAGAGTGAAGAAATATACCTAGTCTTTTTTGTGACATAAACGGCTATATTTTTTTATTGATTTTTTGAGCAGTGGTGGCCGAGTGGTAAAGGTCCCGACTTACAAGCAGCAAGTCACGGGTTCAAACCCAGCCAGGCACATTACTTTGTGTAATTTATTTCATCACCACTGCTCTCATAACGGTGAAGGAAAACATCGTAAGGAAACCGCTATGTCCTAGAATTAAAAATTCGAAGACATGTGACATCCACCTATCCGCACTGGGCCCGCGTGGTGGATTATGGCCCATTCCCTCTCCTAGAAAGGAGGCCTGTATCCCTGCAGTGGGAACATTAAAAGGCTGATGATGATGATGATGATGATGATTTTTTTATTTCGTATTTTCGTGGATGACTCTTACACTGTTTTAAAGGACCGTAGACATTAGTATACCTATACAAATTTGATACGACAGATGGGCTTTCCTTAAAAAGGATCATTGTACACACCAATATGAACAACTTTTACTGTGAGACTAACCCAAAAATCACGAAAAAAACCCACTGCTCCATACATTTTGTCGAGTTATGTGAATATAAATCTGTGGAGCAACGGGATTTTTTTCGTGATTTTTGGGTTAGTCTCACAGTAAAACTTGTTCATCTACACTAATATAATAAAGAGGTTTTTTTTTTTTGGTAGGTGAAAATCATCCAATGACGAAACCCGCTCTTGGGCGGAGCGGGAGACCAGTGTCAGACTCTTACTGACTAAAAAACCTACCCCGTACCTTCCTTGCCTTATTTCTGGAGTCGAGGTAATATAATAAATAATGAGGTAATATAACAAACTAACAAAAAAACAAACTTTACCTCTTTTTTTATATGATAAAGAGGTAAAGTTTGTTTTTTTGTTAGTTTGTTTTTTTGTTTGTAGGGGGTAATCTCTGGAACTACTGGTCCGATTGGAAAAATTTTAGCAACAAAAGAAAGCTCCTTTTCTTCTGAGTGACATAGGCTATATTTTATGTACGCGGGCGAAGCCGCTGACAAAAGCTAGTATTAATAATATAATAATAATAACTGATCCTTTTTAAGGGAAGCCCATCTATCTTATCAACTTTGTATAGTATTAATTTCAATTCGGTAACTATACTGTAAGCGTTACCAAGATAAAGGCTTTTTTATGGTGGGACAAATCATCCAATGACGAATCCCGCTTATATTATTGGGCCATAAAATACCAAAGCAACTCCGAAGACCGCATTAAAATACACACCGAACCAATTTTAAACCCATTAAAATAACCCATCTCGAATACTATTCCATCATTTATGATTTCCAAGCCCGTTAACAGGCAAGTAAATTGAACAAAATGTCGTTAGTCTCGCGTCATGGATACCAAGAGAACCTCGGATATGCTCCTGGAGCAACTAGCATTTTATTTTACGGCAATTTATTTCGCTTGGAGCGTGTATCGCTCAGTGGGATTGCATTAGACAAATACAGCAGACTACCTAATTCGGGGAGGGTATAACTCTCTCTTGATTTCGGAGCTTGCGTCACAAGTGGTACTGGGTTGTGTTAAAAAGTGTTTTTGAGCTGTTCTAAGTGATATTTATGAGTCTTGCAAGGAGGACTGATGATCTGGTCAGGGTTGCTGGAATCCGATGGATGCAAGATGCACTGGACTGGTCGTTGTGCCCCGTTAACAGGCAAGTAAATTGTACAAAATGTCGTTAGTCTCGCGTCATGGATACCAAGAGAACCTCGGATATGCTCCTGGAGCAACTAGCATTTTATTTTACGGCAATTTATTTCGCTTGGAGCGTGTATCGCTCAGTGGGATTGCATTAGACAAATACAGCAGACTACCTAATTCGGGGAGGGTATAACTCTCTCTTGATTTCGGAGCTTGCGTCACAAGTGGTGCTGGGTTGTGTTAAAAGTGTTTTTGAATTTTTCTAAGTGATATGAGTCCTGCAAGGGGGACCGGTGATCTGGTCAGGGTTGCTGGAATCTGATGAATGTAATACGCACAGGGCCTGTCGTTGTGGCAGCGCTTGACCGGTCGTTGTGGCAACTTTATGAAGTAAATAGAATAAAATAATACTTTATTGCACATAAAAAAAATAACAATTTCACGAAAAATTATATGAATGGGCACAAAGGCGGTCTTACCGCTGACAGCGATGTCTACCAGACAACCTTAGGATTGAGTATAAGAGCTTGAACTAAAAAAAAAGCTAAAGGTATTCAAAATTACATTAAAATTCTTAGCGCCATTTTACTATCATCATGCCTGTTTTAATCACAATACCCACTAGAAATCCGAATTAAAATGCCTGCTAAACTTTTTTTTTTTAATTATGTGGCTCCATCGGCGAACACCCGATGATTTTGCCACATTTTCGAATGAAGTTATTGAGCTGTCACTTTTGACAGTCACTCGACAAGTGCAAATCTTACTTTGACAAATAACACGACAGATCTACCACAAAGTGCAAAGTTCGGCGGCTCACCCTCCGGCGTTGCTGTCATCATGTGACACTGGCAGAATAGTCGACATCGGCTCAGTTGCCATAAAGAAGAAAAAAAAATGTCGAACCATTTTTTATGGCTACACGCAGCCTCCCCACTACTGATCGGTCATGATGGTACACCTTGTGTGACCAGATTAAAATGCGTTCCAAATGAGAATCGGTTCGATTGCCATGTTGTGACGTCACATCGTACTGTCAAATCGAAGAATTACATATGAGAGTGATCAAAATAAGAAACTTTTAAAAATTCAACTGATTTACGAACTGTGAACGGAAAAGTTTAATTAGATACCAATTCTTCAATTTTACTAATCTATGAGTTTTTTTTTTTTAATTTATTTTATTTGTTATAAACAAATGCTTGACTGCGATCCCACTTGATGGTAGGCAGTGATGCAATCTTTGATGGTGAGATGCACTAGTTTATTAAATGAGCCTATTCACTCTAGCCTTGAAGACACCCAAATTCAGGCAATTTATTTCAGTCCTTCGATGTTCTACAAATTCGCAAAAAAAAAAATTAGATTTGATAGTATGACGCGACGTCACAACTTGGAAATCAATCCTATTCTTATTTGGAACGCATTGTATAACCGTTTTTGGGTCTTCAATAATTGACTAGATTTATTTATCGCGTATTATAACACTCATACGGCCCCAACTTACGAGTTGTAGGTTGCGGGTTCAAACCCAGCCAGGTGCATTACTTTGTGTTACTTATTTCATCACCACTGCTTTCAAAACGGTGAAGGAAAACATCGTGAGGAAACCGGCCTATCCTAGAACCAAAAATCCGAAGACATGTGACATCTACCAAACCGCACTGGTCCCGCGTGGTGGATTATGACCCATTGCCGCTCCTAGAGAGGAGGCCTGTGTCCCAGCAGTGGGAACTTTATAAGGCTGATGCAATCCAATGCAATGCAATAACACTCATTAATATTGACAGATGTAAAACCAACAGTCTATAAGAGACGATGTAGCCAAAGTAAAACATAGTATAATAATTCAGTTATTTGCATTTTGCATAGACAGTGCACATGGGCACATTGCATAGCTAAGTATAAACGGATTTACATTTTAATGTCTTTGCAGGAACAATTTGTATTGCAGACACCTGAAACGTTTTGAATATAGACTGGGACGGCTTTCTACATAATTTATTGTAGTGAATTGTTTTAAATTGAAACAGAATGTACTAAAATCTGCTGATGGTTTAGAAAATACTAGTGTGTTGTTCTGGGATTCAATTTTCACTAGTCTTAGTTACTTTTAACGTCTTTTATTTATTTTTTTCTGAGGTTTTTATACAATATTTTGCTGTTAAGATTAAGAATTAGTTTTATCAATGTACTAGCCAGCCGGCATGTCGTAGAATCAAAAATTCGAAGTCGTGTGACATCCACCAACTCGCAATGAGCCGGCGTGGTGGATTACGGCCTATTTCCTCTTCTAAAGAGGAGCCCTGAGTCCTAGAAGTGGGAACATTATACGGTTGATGCTATGATACTACGAAATGGGTTCTAGTATAGCCTTTCGAGTACCGTAATAAGAGACATAATAGAAAGACAATAGGTTTGCGAATGCCGGCGTTCACTCGGGGTTCAAGAGTTTAAACTTCTCCATTTCTGGAGTTCCTTACCGGTTCGTCTCCATAGGAAACAACCAATTAGAATCATGTATCAGCTTCATGTTCAGTTAGTGTGTGAGCCTGAAGTTAAGTTCTACGAACTTTAGCGCTTGTGTACTCGTACGAAAATACATGCCAATACAGTTCTTGACAACTGCTAACAGCATTTATTTTGTAAGTGAACAAGCGCTAAAGTTTGCAAATCTTAACTTCAGGTACCGCTAAGTTAGAACGACCGTACTGTCTCCTTATGAACCGAAGTCGCATGATTTCATCTCCAAGTAAACATCCATTCAATCTACATGGCGTACCTTAAAAAATCCATTACTGCGGCATTCGGTGCCAGCAAATGGCTACACAAACATGCACATGTCGCAGCGAGGATCTTCAGCGGGGAGATTTCTTGGCGCATTCAGAGACGGCGAAACGGTACGCGGGGTAAGTGGCTGCTTTGTCGCACTAGTCGGGAAAGATCCACGACGGTGTCGCATTACCCACGAGCGCAGCGCCCCCATTGTGCGCTACCGCACAACTTTGACTTCGAGCTGCAAGAAAATTGGGGCGCACGCTTTGTTGAATTATCTAGACAGTAGTAAGCAGATGTGCGGTGAATGGGCCGCGTGGTGAGTGATGTGCAGGCGTGCAGGTGGCAGGAAATCGTTACTTTTGTGGTAACTCGCAAAATGCAACCGGATTTATTGCTCACGTACCTACTGCTCCACAAAATTCGGTCGTAACCCGTCAACGCCTGTTGGTTTAGTGATCCTGTGTGATATGCCGGTGGTCGTGAGTTTGATTTCTACTCAGGATAAATGTTTGTGTGTTGAGCACGATCAGTTTCGAGTCTGGGTGTGAATCGCAAAATGTGTTGGTAAGCGCAAAATCGAGAACAGCTGAACCGATTTCGCTAATTATTTAGTGATCTGTTTTTTATTGTCAGGAGAAAAAAAAATAGGTTAAACTACTTTAACCTATTTTTTAGATTATTTTACTACCGAATAATCAATCTGTTGTCAGGAGGGAACAGATGATTCTACTTTACGTTCTCTCCTGGAATAGACTACTGTAATATGTATTTAGAAAAATATACGTATGTTTATCCGTTGTCCAGTACTCATAATACAAGCTCGGCTTAGCTTGGCACAAGATGGCGTTGTGTGATAGTTGTGGAATACTTAAAAGTATACTAACCCTAGGCATTTAAGGCACTCAATCTCATTACAAGACTTTCAAAAGCAAGTAGGTAGCTAAAGCCATTTCATAAAAAAATAAAACCGAAAACCTTTCTCTCTAAACCACTTACCTTAATAATATCCTCTCCGTCTATGTAAATGGGATAATGATTGATAACAAATTTCGTTAGCCGCAATCCAAAAGTCTATTATAAATTGAAAGCAGGAGAGCCGCAAGGGCGACCTGATTTTTTATTCCAACATTTTTCATATCGAGTGACTTCGTTTATCCGAGCGGGTAGACTAAATTGGATGATAATCTGGTAAAGTGAACCGCGATCTGCGCTAGAGGGACGCGAATTACATGGTAACGAGCAGTGACCAACAAATTAACCGAGTCTGGGGGACACTCGCTTAATCCAATTCCGTGCGCAACTGCGACGGTGCACCTCTAGCTCTGCGCGACTCTGCGGAACCCTCACCGGCGCACTTTTTAGTAGAGATGAATATTAATGGGTCAGCAAATTTTATAATTCAGATACCGGGTTTAGACGATTTTAAATTGAGAACTCGAATATGAATTTACTATCTCAGCAATTCGTGTATGTGTTTTCGTTTCTATATTAATATTTTCAATACGAAATGGGGTCATGAGTAATTTAAATTGAACATACATATCAGCTTAGAGTGAAAACCTCGGGTAGGTATGCAATTTTAGTTAACCTTATTTTATTACGTTTCTTGAAAAGAGAGTTTCGTAACGCACAATCTTGTGACACGCAATTTTTTTTCGATTCATATAGTTGCATCTGTGACGTTGATTGCATACCTCGTAACTACTCTCAACTCGTGATAACCTCACGACGGCGCGACAGAGCTTGTCGAAACAATTGAAAAACTGGAGATATAAGTCTTTGAAATACTCGTAAATCTATACTTTCAAAATATTTGAATGAACACGTACAAATTAAATGCATGATGGTCTCATTTGGTTTTTGAGTGTCCTGGGGCCCTAGACAAGTGGCAATCGCTCCGTGTCGAATCCATTTCTAAATTCGATTTCGCCTTAACGATGTCGACCACAAAATGGTAGACAAAGTGACATCGACTAACATATCGATAAGTCGAAGTGTTGGTTCGATAAAATAACAACTTCTTGGCTATGGTTATCGAATTAAACCGTCCAATTTGACGTATAAACAACTAATAACAATTAGCGAATCGAAAACGTTTGACCACGTGACTTTTCGAAGGCATATGTCAGTTCCATACATTTCGGAGTTTCGAATTTCGTTATCGTTAGTGAGAATGTGACTTTGTCTAAGCCCCCTGGAAAGTTGCGTATTATGCAGTTATTAGGTATTTACTCTAAGCCATCGATATGTAGATAAAGATTCTCTTCACATTTAATCTAAATCGACATTTCTTCTTCCCTTTATTTCCTCGTTTGTACGTCGTTGCTGCCATCTGGATCATGTCTGCTCATTTTCGCGCCGAGCCCAAGCAGTTCACCTAATCAGGTATAATTATTATGTGAGGCGCTCTAATTATTACGTCATTCACGGCTGGCTGAGATTCCGGGTGTTATTCTGTTCCGAGGTAAATTTTACCTTGAGAGAAATTATATGATTATTATATTTTTTCGTCACTTTAAACTAGATGAGGCTGGAGTTTCCTAGCGGACTGACCCCGAAATAAACACCGAAACCAACTCACGGGTCAAAGTCTCTTTTAAAAGTACAAACAGGTAACATAATCAACAATTAAATTATATGAAAACCGTGCAGATTTGTGTCTGAGATGATTTTTAGAGGAAAAAACCAAAGATTTGAGTGGACCGAAGTCAAAGTTATAATATTTTATTTCACATAGGGTACTTGTAAATCGTCAGATGCTAGTGCACGGTTCCAAATTGGTCGTTTCCGATAGAGAACAACTGGCAGGAAACTCCATGATTACTTAAAAAAAAAAAAATAGTTTGGTACAATATTTCCATATTACAGTATTAACAGATAAATTATGTAAGGGCAGTGTAGACCAGTCAATATTTTATTCAAGAACACAACAAAAATAATCGTAAAAATAGGTAGGAAGTAATCTAAGATTTGCGAATAGTCTAGTCAGTGCAAGCATTTGTCACTAAGGAGAGGGTAAGGACATTTAGGCAAACCGCAGAAATACTCAAATTGCTCAGCACACGTCAAAATTGCTGAAAAAAACAAACAAATGACAATTGGCACACTATGTGGATAATTATGCTTAATCCTTTTACAAACTTTTTTTATTAGCTTGCAATGTAACTATGTATGTTCGGCTCAAATCTTGCAACTCAATTTTGAAGCAGATATCTTCAACCGATTGAGCTGCAATTTTGCATGCAGGTGTAAATCACAAGACAATGCAATATTATGATGACATGAAGCTGATCTGATGATTAAGCTCGAGGGTAGCCATAGGAACTCAGCAATAAAACAACTCAACGCAATCATGTTTAAGCTCAATGGATTTGTATTGACGAGTACTTTAATCCTAGATGGTAGCCAAGGTCTGATGAAGAAACTGGAGAAAGTCCATAAAAAATTGGTAATACGAATACCTACAATAAGATAACCCTAACGTGTATGTACTGCTCGGAAAGGTCTTGATGAGAATTAAGTATAAAGGTATATACCGGACTATAAAAGCTTGTTATGAAAATTTTTTTATTGAAATCTTGTTGAGATATTATTTTTCCCAAGTCAGACACTATCATACAGAACATATTGTATTCTATACTATTGTATAATAATAATGGTATTTCAGCTTACTCTAACGTACAAGTTGTAAACAGGTTGTAAGCGTATAAAAGCCGTCTTGTCGTGTAAACAAGTGGAGCCAAGGGAAAGAGTTTATAAACCCACACAGCTACTTTAATTCTTTAACAGTTTTCTGACGTGAACATCGCGGCTTTGGGAATTCTAAATATAATGGTAGGTTTACACGCTTGCCAAGCGTTGGCAAGCCTCGGCCAATCGCCATTGTGTCATCATTTCAGCGGAAAGACGTCCACTGCTGGACATAGGCCTCCCCCAAGCACCGCCACAAAGACCGTTCCTGTGCGTCTTGCATCCATCGGCTTCCAGAAACCCTGACCAGGTCATCGGTCAATCGCCATTGTGTAGCCTTTGTATAAATGGGGAAATCCCGTAAACACAATGGCGATTGGCCGAGGCTTGGCAAGCGTGTAAACCTACCATTAAGATTCCCTTCAAATCTTAAGCGGCCATATTTGATCTTCATATTGACTCGATCTTTCATTTCGACTAAATTGAATTGAAGAGAATATAAAATAAAAATTTTAAAATTGAAATTTCTCTTGGGGATTTTCTGCGACTTAAAAATTTAATCTTTTTTCGGTAACAGAGTTACGTATTTAACTGGCATTATTCAATTTCTTGGCTCTAAAAGGAAATTTTAATTGTTAATATTTGGAACTTTATTTTACAACATGTATGTCCATAAAATATTTCAAATAATTGCATCGAAATTGTTTGTTTTTTAGTTAATTTTTAGTTTTACTTTCTTGAGGTGGTAGAAAAGTTACTGATTAAAACCCACTTGTGTTCCTCCGATTGTCCTTTACGTTCAAGGGCCGTAATATCTCTTTCAGTCAATCCCGCAGGTCTTGTGAAATTCCGGAGCCTTACCTTACCTTACCTTAAGGTAAGTACTGAACTTGCAGATTTTTCCCATCATAAAAGTTATTTGTTATCATGACTACAACCACGTGTTTCAGTATCGGCCCCTAATTACCAGTCACCATATATACTTCTTGGTAACCAAAATACGTGGGTCTATATTACACATTTATTCTACAGTCAAAATAATTAATTAATATTACTACGATCTAATCAAGTAATGGCACCTATAGGTCAAAATACAAATGATATAAAAGGAATCCAGTTCATTCAATTAGTTAATATGTCAGTCGTAAAAGCAGTCAGGAACCTAAAAGCCTAGGAATAACAAACAACTTTAGGATATCTCCAAGTAATTGGATGGCCGAGGTCAGCTGTCAGATCCAGTGGTATTTGGATAGATTTGAAGCCGAATCCTAAATAGTTGGGTAACAGGCTGCGGGAGATGAATGTACTATTGTAGGTGCGTTTTTGTTACAGATTCTCGTTCTTAACTAGTGCGCCTTACCATCAACGATTGCATCACTGCTTACCATCAGGTGGGATCGCAGTCAAGCACTAGTTTATTGCAATAAAAAAAAAAACTTTGTGCTTGTACTAACCATACTAAGCACAAAATGGCGAGACATTGGGTAGCTGTCTCTCCGACTGTCAAGTAATCGTCTGGACTGAGTCTCAGTTGTCGATGGCGCGTACTGTTCCCACGCGTCTCAAGGAATCATCATATTACAGGGCTCCAGCAGGGTATAAGCCTCAGCAGGGTAGAAGCCTCCAGGGGCTTTTGGGTAATTGTGAAAGGTAATGAAGAAACGGGGTGGGTTTTTAGTCAGTAAAAGTCTAACATTATCTCCCGCTTTGCCCAAGAGCAGGATTTGTCATTAGACGATTTTTTCCCACTGTAAAAAAAGCCTCGAAAATCGAAAAGATTGAACAATACGACTGTAATTGTTCTGAGAAACTCTTTCCACGATTAAACAATTATAGTATTAACAGAATTTCACCGCTAATATTAGTTTGTATAGACTTAGGAGCATCGCAGAGAGGTAAATGTGAAAGTTAACAGGGCCCAGGGCCCTGAAACGAAGGTAATGAAGAAACGGGGTGGTCAGTAAAAGTGACACTATCTCTTGCTCCGCCCAAAGGCGGGATTTGTCATTGGATGATTTTTTCCCACCGCACCGCAAAAAAGCCTCGAAAATCGAAAAGATTGAACAATACGACTGTAATTGTTCTGAGAAACTCCTTCCACGATTAAACAATTATAGTTTTAACAGAATTTCGACGCTAATATTAGTTTGTATAGACTTAGGAGCATCGTAGCGACTCGGCCTGTAAGCTTTTCAAATTCGTCGGCAAGCTAAGTACATAGCCCAGTAGCATAAGAGTCTTACGTCTGGCTTTGACCACCTACATAACTTTAAATTTCAATTCTGCGCACTGAGGTAATCAGATTTACTAAGGCTATTTTTAAAGTTGGAGATTTGAATGTAGTACTGGGATTCGAGCAAATTAGGTAAACGCAGTTTTAGTGTTAGCTTGTTAGGACTAAGTTTTGTTAATGCTGGCTTGTGGGTTTCAGAGAGCTTAGTGAGGAGATTATATTTTGTCAGCTCTCCTTTTGGTAGAATAAAATCTTGATAAAAATTCTTTAAATATTTTGTTTTGTATTTCGTATTCAAATTTCTTTTGGTTTAGATTTGAGTCTAACGGTTAGTCACCTTGTCTGCTATGATGGAGGTTATTGGTTCGATTTCCATCCTAGAAAAATGTGTGAAAAATGTATTATAAATGATTGTAATATCTTTATATAGTATAAAACAAAGTCTGATGTCTGTCCCTATGTATATTTTATATCTTTAAAACTACGTAACGGATTTTGATGCGGTTTTTTTAATTAGATATGGTAATTTAAGAGGAACGTTTACATGTATAATAAAGGAATAATATTACATACATTGCATCCGTGTGAAGCTGGGGCGGGTCGCTAATATTTTATATAGAACTCTTGGCTCGTCTGACATAAGCTTAGCTAATAAAATCAAGTTTACCGACATTACCCAAGAAATCGCTTCACTTAAGGCGACACTAAACGCCAACGACCTTGAGCGATAAAAAAGAGGAGCTAGCGACACTTCCCGCGCATCAAGATTATTCGTTCTTCATTTATTAAAAATAATATGAATAAAAACCGTATATCAAAAGATTGGTAATTAAGTTATGTTTAGTTGTGCAAGTTTCATAAAAATACACCTAATGGGTTTTTGCGTGATCTTCACTTGTTTGTCTGTGTTAGACATAATTTTGAAAATAAATTGCGCCTGATTCTATGAAACAATAAATGAATATATGGATATAAAATTATTTGGCACACAGTCTAGTTCAACGTATATATTTTTTAAAAGATGCGGACTAGCCGTTTAAACGTGATGTACGAATTAATATTATCATAAATCGTATATCTGCCCCTTAAGTGGCAGTGGACAGGGCATTTGTCAATGGGGTCGAAAGGCCCTTGAGTTGCCACCGCCTACCAGAGGACGCAGCGTTGGAAGGCCGATGACTCGGTAAGATTCGCGGGGATCTGATGAATACGAGGCGCAGAGGACCCGTCGTGGTGATGACACTTGGGGGATCTAATATCCAGTAACGAACATCTTTCGACATAAAAGTTGATAATGACGAAGATCTTTTTTTTATTGATTATAGTTTCGCGCTTGATTACTATCTCACCTGATGGAAAGCAACGATGCGGTCGACGATGGAGCGCGATTACCTAGAAGTAACCTATTCAATTTGACTTAAAGATTCCCGGATTAAAGAAACACAGATTCCTTGCTGGCAGGAATTCCACTCCTTGGCTGTACGCATAATGAAAGTGTTCCCAAAATTCCAAATTCAATCTTTATATCATTTTACAGGCTTTTCTCCCTTTTCGGTGAAAATGTAACAAAACGACTTACCCACCAGGTGCTAACTTGCAGTTTACTAAAAAAAGTTACTCGTAAAGCAATCTTAAAGACGAATTGCAACAAAATCTAAAAATTCTTTGTAAGCACATAACAAAGTAGACGGAGAAAAATAATCACAAAGCTACCTTCCATTGTTTCGCCCGTAAACACAACAATGTAAACCATTTTGTCACCCTATAAATCCCATCATAACCAATTCAACAAACATCAGTACAAGTTAACACTCATCTTTATTCCGGGCTCGCGTACACCGTAAAGCACTCCAGCATCACTGTATAATAGCTGCATCCGTCGTTATGGATTGACGTCTTTATTGCATACTTCTAGTATGGGACCAACTACCTTTCATCGAGAAACTATCCCAAAGAAAATTCAACTTTAATTGTCAAATTTTATAGTCTAGAGTTCGTTTTCCAACTATCAGGTTGCAAAGTTTATCGTGGGTGCGCTATCTTCGCGTAGGGTTTGCAGTCGCGTAGGATCTCGCCGATACGGGTTGAAATATGAATATCGTCGCGTCGTCATTTGTTCAGTCCGGTCACGATTACCCTTATGTTCTGCTGAGGACCGGCGACTGTCTACGTTTGATGGCAAGCTAGTGTAACGGCAGCGTTAAGACGGTATGTGGAGCTAATGGCGGTGACCTCCTTAGTTAAAAGGTATTTTAAAGCGTAGGTAACGTTTCTTCGGGAGAATGAGAGTGGAATTAAGTTGGTACTTAATGGAACACCATGAACACCGAGAATTTTATTTATTAATAAACCTTCCGTGAAATATTACGAACATTTAAAGACAACAATTGGCTAAAACGGTCAAGTTGTTTTCGAGTTTTAACGAGACTAACGAATAGCTATTCATTTTTATATACAAGACGATATCTTATTATTATTATTTTTTTAATAATAATAGTATTTATTTACTCAAAAAGTTTGTACAAATGAGACTTAAATTTAGTAATCCATTGTTAAAATTACAAATAAAACACAATAAGTGCTTCTGTAACCGAACTAGGTAAAAACCTGTATATGTCCTGTATGTATGTTATTCATGGCTTATGCACACTGTCCGCCCCAAATTTGTCTTCTTTCATTTAAGTTATATAGCTTTCACTTCTAAACTTATATAGATTTCACACCCAGACACAAAATAAATGATATTGATCAAAGCTGAAGAAATGAGTTTTGGAGCAAAGGCTGAATTGAACGGGTTTGAGTCACGTTTGCATTACCAACACCTAGTGACAAGGTGGGCCTTCCTCACTCGCCTATCGTCAACATCGCGCATGGTTTAAATGCTTGTTGCTTCATTTAACGCAATCCAAAGTGATGTTTGATGCAAACGTAATGCGAAAAAAGAAAGATAAAACTTGAAAACTCTATTGGCATTCGGTAATTCTACGATTTATTTGAATATTTCACAAGGCTTGTTCCAGGAAATATCTACGTGTTTATATTAAACCCTTAAGAATTTTTGAAAAATTATGACATCATTGAAAATCTCGATTAAATGCGCTTTTTAATATAGGAGTACATTATGGAGAGGCAAAGTTCACATAAAATAGCAAATTTTCAAAGTTCTTTACTGGATTACTCTAGCACAAATTTATGTTTTGATTTCTATAGAAGCCTAGATAATATCCACAAAATATTTGTATATCTAAAATATCTGAAGCTAGATGTGTAACCACATCATAATCACGTAAGAACGGTTGTATGAAAATGTTCGTCGGGTTGGCCGTTCAAAGTCAAAATCAAATTGGTTTTTATTTCACATAGGCCTACATGGGCACTTATAAAACGTCAGAAGCTAGTGCACGGTTCCAAATTGGTCGTTTTCTATGGAGAAGAACCGGCAAGAAACTACATGGTTACTCTTAAAAAAAAAAAATGGTTTCTTACAATATTTCGTTGTTACAGTATTTATATGATTATGTAAGAACAGTGTAGACCACTCAATATTTTATTCAAAAACATTCTTAATCTTAAGCACATTCATATTTTGACTCAAAAAAAGAGATCCTCTAATTCAACCAGATTTAATATGACAAACGTAACCACGTTTCCTCGGATGTAATTTGTTAGTGCCACAGAACAAACAGCGCCGTTGACTTTAGCTCCGGCAGCCATTTGCGGATCTGCTTCCATCCTGTTTGTAAACCTACTTACTTACATTCCTCGCTCGTGTGAATCCATACAACAGTGTGCGCGTCATGCGGCTGCAATACAAAATATGCAATAGTTGTGTTACACGGATGTATAGAGCGATGTCTGGATGGGGTGCTTTTTATGGTGGGTAAAAATCATTCAATGAAAACTTTCCGTCAGATTATAATTTAGGTGTCTCAAGGGTAGTGTTAATAGGCTCTTAATAAACTAGTGCATCTCATCATCAACAATTGCATCACTGCTTAGCATCAGGTGGGATTGCAGTCAAGCACTAGTTTATGTAAATAAAAAACGTCTCACCCTTGGGCGGAGTGGGAAAGTATCAGATTCTTACTGACTAAACATCCCACCGATGACCGAGTTCCTAATTTGCCTTTCTTTCTTGTGAGTGAAGTAAAAAGCTTAAAAAAAATAAAAAGAACTGACTTCAATGTAAAAAAAAATCGTAAAACGATTGTTAATACCAAACTAATACAGAAACACCGACTTCCGAAATTTTAAGTAATTCTGCACTTAATCGCTTTTTTTTAACATTCACGTCGGTTCTTTTTTTAAAAGTTTTTTTTTTTTTTATAAAATTTTCAAACCTATTCTAGAACTGCAAACCTCCTTCAAAACATTTTTCAAGCCAGTCCGTTAGCTATAAAGCACGTAGTTCATGCGACCTCCTTCGACGTGACACTACCAATCGTTGACATAATAGACCCATAGACCATTTCTCTTTGAGTCTACAAACTTTGACACTACAAACGGCAACGATCACCAACCTCCTTTGTAGTAGCAGTAGACATAGCTACCTACGACAGCAGTGTATCTAATCGCTTTCCTCAAAATGGACTAGTAACCGACCTGTCAAAAACAAGACGTGGATTGGATGGTCGGGTACAGAGCCATGATGGGGCCCGCTAAGACTAAATATCTCCTGCTATAGGGTAAAGTCCAGATAGATGCCCAGTAGGATAGGTGCCCCGATTTCGATTATTCTAGTTTAGCGAATGACTCGTATACTATTTCAATTATTAATCAAAAGACTTTCCAGCTACCACTATGTTGACCGTGTCTCACGTCTCTATGTGATTACATGAGAAGACAAAATGCCATCAAAGTTTTTAGGGGTAGTTGTCCGTTTTGTGGGGAGGGCATCTATCCTGTAAGACATTTATATGGATCTGGTAACTATCCCACGCGTGGGATAGATGTAACAAAATATAGAGGTTCGCTAAAATTGCTATTACTTTAAAAATATAAAAGAAATGTTTTTTATTTTTTTATAAATTATAAATAACGCATTTCACTTTTTTTACTCAGAGATATGGAGTAATTTCAAAAAGTGAGGCAACTATCTGTTTTTTACCTTACACTAATTGACCGATTTTAATGCGGTGATTTCAACTACAAGTGTAGGACACATTAACATAATAAAGAAATGTAAGAGTAAAAAAACAATAAAGGGGATGCTAAAAATAACTAAAACTAAATTGTAATTATGTAGGATCAACTGACTATTTTTAAAATCCTTCACGAGTAGAGCCACGTGGCAAAGCGTGTAAGTAATGAAAATGTAGCTGACTGCAGTGTGGGCGTTTATCTAACGCAGTGGTTCTCAACATGTGGTCCCATACTCATTTTAGCCGAAAGATGTCCATAGCTGGACATAGGACTCCTACAACTATCACCACAACGAACGGTCCTGTGTGTGTTGCATCCATCAGTCTCCCATGACCCTAACGAGCCCCCTAGTCATGTTACGATGATCTGTCCTGCGAACAATTAGTCCTGCCCGATGTTACTTAGATTTGCGGGCTATGTCAAACATCTAGATTGTTCGGTTAGTAAGAGCCAAAATATGGTCAAAAAAACTTTACAATACAAAAATTACATTGATGCGAAGTGATTTTAAGTTTCTCTCACAAACGAAACATGGTTTTGGTGCAAAGAATAGGAAACCTACAGTTTTATTTATTTTTCTTAGATTTTTTTTTTGTTTTTGTATATTTTTACACATAAATATGATTGACGTGACAGTTTTTTACTAAAAAAAATATATTTTAATGTTACTATTAATATATATATATATATATATTTTAAAAAATTCTATGAAATTTCTTCGATATATCTATAACACAATGTAATATAATATATAAAAAAACAGGATTCCTAGTCCTACTATCGAACTTTATTATTAGAAATATAGAAATATTTATTTGCTAGAATGCAGGTACCACCAAAATGGTGGTAACATTTCATATGGTATCACTGCATTCAACTTTTAAGTCGTGCAAATGTTTATCAACAAATAACCCTAAATTTACCTCGGACAAAAAAGTTTGGGAGCCACTGAACTAGTTTCGCTATCAAGTGGTCATCAAAATTTACGGTCTGTTTAACGATTTTAGAATATGGATTTATGTTTTAGTTTAGCAAGATAGGAAGATTTGTGCTTCACATAATAACCTTTCAAACAGCGTAATAAGAGTCATAATATAAAGACAATAGGTGCGCGAACGCCGGCATTTCTTATATTTTTTATTGTACACTAATAATTAAAAAAAGGCATTTGCTAGGGTCTCAAGAGTTTAATTATGAATAATTATTTATTCCCTCTCCAAGAGAGGAGGCCTGTGTCCCAGCAGTGGGAACATTAAAAAGGCTGATGATGATGATAATGAAATATTTATGTGTTCTTCTCAACTTCTTGTCCTTTTTCCGTTTAATTTGCATGAAGAGAAATTGAAAGCACTTCTGGCATATGTTTATTAATCTTTTTATATCCTTGGCGTTACTTTTAATCTTGTCTAGTTAAAAAAATGTATCCCTTTCAATTTGTACTTTACGTAGATATAATAAAGTTGAGGTTCCCTTGTGTTGGTAATGAAATATACGATGTTTTAGAATGAATAGAGGTAAACAACAGGATTGTTTTTAGTATCGTGTCGCGTGTTAAACAGATTCAAGTATTCGACTTGGTGTAAGCCGGGAACATTTATGACAATTTATTTAAGTTCCCAATTCTGAATAGTTTGTATAGGGCAAGTATTCGGGTATTATTATTATCACTAGAAGTACGATGTTGCGCCTTCTATGCGCTACCAATACATGGTGGACTGGCCTCTCGGTCTAGGGGCTAGTGGCCCTGACTGCTATGCCAGAGATCGTGGGGTCGATATCCACCCAGGACAAATGTTTGTGTGATGAGCACGATCCTTTGTTCTATGTCTGGGTGTAATTTATCTATCAATTGTCTAGTACTCATAACACAAGCTCTGCTTAGTTATGAGTACTAGATCTCTATAGTTTCTATAGTCTTTTTAAAGTTCCCACTGATGGGATACAGGCCTCCTCTCTAAGAGAAGAAACGGGCTGAACGGCTGCTGGTCCCGTACGTATTGGTGGAGGTCATATGTCTTCGAATTTTTGGTTTGAAGACATACCGGTTTCCTTTCGATGTTTTGATGATGAAATAAATTACACAAAGTAATGCGCTTGGCTGTGTTTGAACTCGCGACCGCGCCGGAGCTGTTAACACTCGGCCACCACTGCTCTCAATATTCTCTTCTTTTCATTTCGTGTATCTATACTACTAGCCTTCTGCCAGCGACTTCGCCCTCGTGAAAGTAGGGTTCTCCATACAAACTTTAGATCACATTACATTCCTTTAGGAGCCGAATTAAAAAAAAAAACCTTTATTAGTATTCGCCTACGTCTTAAAAGGAAGCCTTGTGCAAAATTTCATGCTCCTAGGCCCAGTAGTTTTGGCTGTGCGTTGATATGTCAGTCAGTTTCTCCCTTTATATATATAGATAACATAAAGCCAAGAACATCAAATATTTGTACCCGCCCCAGCTTTCCACACCCGTGGAAAGCTGGGGAGGGTAGCACTAACTAAGCACAAAGATATTACAAACTACGACGACGCCGACGATCAAACAGTTCTTTGAAATTAATATAGAGACGTGATTTAATTTCCGGAGCTCAGCAATTATGTTAAAACAATAACTGTTCAATATGTAATTAGTTTCTGTTCCCGTATACTTGAGCTGTATTGATTAACCTCAGTATTATTAATATCAGAACTATTTTCAAGAATATGTCTGAAGTTTGAGAGCAGTTTTGGTGGAAATTGTGTTTTAGGGAATGTTCTCTTGCTGGTAATAACAGTTTGGTAGTTTTCAATTAAAAACCAGTTTAACAAGCCATAATAAAACCCTCAAGTATCACTAATTTGCTGATCGCCTGCCTTGCGTTCAAAACTAGAGTAGGGTAGTGTGTAGGACGTGTGCGCTGTTGCCTTATGCGGTCGGCCTACTCATTAGCTAGCATTACTGCTTCGCAGATGGAGGCGACCGCCTGCCACCCCTCATTGCTTCGAACCATGGCCTCCACCAAGGCCCGGCGCGAGAGATCGCCGCCGCCGATCGCTCCCACGAGGACACGGCGATGTTCTTCCCAAGCGGGGCACACCTCTACTGTGTGCTCCACTGTGATTTCCGGGCGGGCCATACAGTGGCGACACCTGCGACCTCCCGAACAGGACATTTATGTTCGCCTAACTGGTGAAAATGGGTTGGTGCTATAGTAAAAGTTATTTTTTATCACGACTACCATCACGTGTATGTGTTTGAGTATTAAGTATCGGTCACTCATTACAAGTCACCATATATAAACTTTGTACCCTTGTTTTATTAATATTTTCTTTTTTATAAAAAGGATTTTTTCGCAATCACATGTAAATCAATTTTGAGTACTACCTACTTAAAGTTTTTCATATCTCATTCATTTTAATTTCAAACAAAACCATAATTTGCACGCTTAAAACAATTTTTACTATACTTGACACATGTAAGCTAAGTGGCGGCACATTTACCCGTGTGTAAACCATGAGAAAGGTGTAAAGGGCTCCATTATCCCCTCGCACGGTTGTAAACGGCTGAAACAACCGTTGTCGCAGCGGTAGCTTGTTTTAGGAGCCTTTATCTTGGCTTTAAGCAGTTTTTAGAGCTACGTGAAGACGAGGCTTTTGCTTGAAAGTTGATGTTTCTTCGTCCCCCTCTTAAGTTTAAAACCGAAGACGTTAGTGTGGGACGAGGCTGTCTGTTTTTATTGGGTTAACGAGTTAAGTACATGTGGTAATACTTTCTAATTTTTCTTTTTTTAAGAGTAGTTCCACTTTTTTTTTTTTTTCAGACGCCGTCGAGGTCAACCGATTGAGTGGTGTGACGATCTAATCACGTTCGCGGGGCAAACTTGGCCGGAGATCGCTCATGACCGAAAAACTTTGGGAGGAAAAAAGAGAGGCCTTTGCCCAGCAGTGGGATACAAAGTAGGTTATAAAAAAAAGCTAATGAATTTTCCTGCTCTAGATAGCGTGGCATGTTAGACTTTCTTTTTTTATTGGCTTGATATTGATATTGGTCAAAATATATCACAGCCGATGGTAAGCGATGATTTGGCAGACGATTGAGCACGCTTGCCTAAAAGTAACCTATTCACTTTTGATTTAAATACCTAAAGGATACAGCTATTAGGAAAACCTTTTACAGATTAAAATCACATCTGTGACCTTCATTTGCTTTTTGCATTCTAGGACTACGACCCGCGACCCTCAGCGCAGCAGTCAATCGCTCAACCACTGCGCCATCCGAGCCGTCAAAACTGAAACGTGAAAGGAAACTGAGCCTTTATCTTTCCATTTATATTGCTTTATAATTATTATCGGATCTCATATCTTTATTAAAAAACGTAAAGTAAGTATTTTACGTAGTAAATTTTAATAAAATGAAAACAATTATGTATGAACGCTGTCGGACACAGCCAAATTTTAAATAGTAGGTTAATTAAATTCTTCGTATCTGTTTAAAATGACGTATTTATTTTTAAATTTTAATAACTACTTATTGGTTCGCTTATATACTTTGTATTGCTAATAGTATATTCATTATAGTTGTATATAGTTATTTAAAAACATCGCCGGTTTCCGCATGTCCTAGAACCAAAAATTCGAAGACATATTGTGACATCCACCAAACCGCACCGGGTCCGCGTGGTGGATTATGGCCCATTCCCTCTACTAGAGAGAAGGCCTGTGTCCCAGCAGTGGGAACATTAAAAAGGCAGATGATGATGATATAGTTATTAGCCTCGTTAGTCTCGTGATTGCAAGCGCAACTTATGAATGTTTAGTCCTGGGTTCTATTCCTGGGTCGGGCGCAAGTGCTATTCAGTTTTTCTATTAGGAATTACTCTATTGCAGCTCATAGTTTGGTGGTTGCTTGTGTGTTAATCCTGTTTTTGTTAAAGCACGGAAAACACGAGTTAGTTTGGTGTTTTTTGTCTCCGTGACGTTTGGCAAAAAGTAATTGTGCTTATGTACTCAACATGATTGTAATTTCGTACCAGAGCGGCTCGGCTCTTTTCTTTTAGAAGACCCCGAAGGCCCCGGTTGGCTTTGTCCCATCTGTGTAATCCTTCAGGGTTCTGCTTATCACAAAAGGCACAATAACAGTTTATGGTCTAAAAACTGTTCTTAATATATATTTATAATTATAGTAGTTATATAAAAGGAGAAACTGACTGACTGGCATATCAAGGACTAGGAGCGTGCAATTTTACACAAGGCTTCCTTTTATGACGTAGGTGGACACTAAGAAACGATTTTTCAAAATTCGGCTCTTAAAAGGATGAAATTGGGGTCTAAAGTTTGTATGGGAAAATCTAATTTCACGCGGGCAAAGCCGCTGGCAGAAGGCTGGTATACTATAAAAAAAGCTAAGTTAAATACTGTAAAGTAAAGTTATGATACTAATAGATATATGATAGAATCATCGGTCAACCAGTATCGATTGTAACATATATTCGTTCTCGGTAATAATAAAGGTGACAGGAACTCAATCGGAAATTGATCGAACAAAATAAATTAGAGCACTATTTCAAGCTAAGATCTAGATGCCTATGTATGATACGTATTTCTGACGTAATAAGTATCGTACGTAGGTACATATGAATTGAGCAATTTATTTTAATTAAGTACCGCTACGATGTCACGCCCTAGACGCCGCCGGGATTCTGATCCCGACTTCTGGCCACCATAGGTGCGGGCTTGTGGATGGGTAGCAATGGGTGGCCCCGTCGTTTAGTCGTCTGGTAACCGTCCGGACCAAGCCCAGTCGTCGACAGCGCGCACTGTTCCAGCGCGCCTCAAGGAGTTGTCAGCAAAGCGTAGGGACCCTGCAGAAGGGTCAAAGCCAACTGGGGCCAAGAATTCGCGTCTGAAAGGAAAGCTCTGGCTCTTGTAACGTAGGAATAGCGTAGGTGGTTTAGTCAGTAAGAGTCTGACACTGTTTCCTGCTCCGCCCAAGGGCGGGATTCGTCATTGGATGATTTTAACCTACGATAAAATAAGCACCCATTTTCCCTTTTTTGTCTCTTTAGGAACCCTGCAGAAGGGTCCAAGCCAACTAAGGCCGCGGTTCGCGTCTATAAGGAGAGCTCTGGCCCTGGTATATATGGCAATGTAGGAATTCTTGCTGACTAAACAAGCTACCCCAGTTATTTAGTCAGTAAGAATCTGACAATTTGTCATTGAACGATTTTTACCTACCATAAAAAAAGAAGATTTTGGGAGTAGCGTGCAAACTAACCTTCTTCGTTGACAGTACTTGAGACTTGCTACTTATAGAGGATATATCAGGACTCTCGGATGGCTGGATGCTGTGTTTATCTGCACCGGAGCTAAATTCTGTGATATCTTAGTAGCGTCGCGACTCCTTGCCAACTGTGAGTTATGAAGTCATCTGTCTGCTTGAATAAAGGGCTTGAAACTATTATGGGGTATAGGTTACTGATTCTTGTTTGTTTATTGTTTCTCATAAGAACTATACTAGTGAAGTGTGTGGGGAAAATGAAGACGTACAGCATGTGTTAGTTTTTTTTTTGGTGGTTGGAAAAAATCGACCATTAACATCTCGCACGTTTAGGCGGAGCGGGAGTTAATGTCAGTCTTTTGCTGACTAAAAACCCACCTTCGTTCCAGGACCTTGGTGTGTTACACTTGCACATTTACCCATGGTTCCGATTGACTTCGACCCTGCTGAGCTCCTACAGATAGCTGACGATTTCTTGAGCTGCGCGGGAGAAGGGCACGCCATCGACGACTTGGGATTATGGGGTTACTAATTCTTGTTTGTGATTGTCAACAAATGTGCTCATTACACAAACATTTGTCCTGGGTGGGAATCGAAGCCACGACCTCCAGTATAGCAGTCTAGGTCACTAATTACTAGACCAACAGGCCTGTATTGCAAAAAAATGTCTATGCACATACTAATAAAGACTTCAACAAGTTTTTGCTAAAGATGCTAAAATAGTGTATCAAGTTGCAGCAGCGCGTTGCGGTAGCTTGTTCCAGCAACGCGTACCTGACGTCCATTATTCATCTTGTTCGCTCATCGTTTTCCACTTTCTTTACATGTAAGAAAATTGTATACTCAGTTGTTTTAACCAGTGCACAGAAAAGTAATCCTGATTATTAGAATTTTCTTGATGCATTATTCTATTTTTTGTTGTGAGTATACTTTTATTTTCGAGCCTGGTTTTGCTAACATGATATTTGGATGTTATCCCTAACATATTTTAAGGATAATTGATTATCCTATGTGCTATGCCAGTGCATGATCATCTCATATAAAAAGTTTCATCGGATTGTGTTCAGTACATCAAGCGTGTGGAAGTAACAAAGAAGCACACCTACTAACAAACTTTATAATAATGATATAGGTGTTAGTGTGATACAACTAAGAGCAAAGAGTTACATTGAACAAAAAAAAACATAATTATTTGTAATTTACTGGTGACCCGCCCAAAGATATGTTGGACATATTTATGGACCCGTCTCAGCTTTGTACACCCGTACAAAGCAGAGACGGGTCCAAAAATATGTGTGCAGTGGATATGATACGGGTAATGCTCGAAGACAGAGTAAATCTAGGTTTACCCGGGGTAACTTAGGTATAAAAAGGCTTTCATTTTTATAGTTTGATTTTCTTAACTCTATCGGGTGGATAAAAAAAGGCGCAAGCGGCGCGGAGGAACGCAGTCTCCCGATATTTACGCCACGGGCTCGAAAAATACGCAGAGTTGGGTAGACCTAGGTGAGTATGGGTAAACCCCGAATAAAAATTTATTTTACTTATTATTTGGACTTTATCCAATAAGCTTGGGTAATACTAAGTTAACCCGGGTAAACCTAGGTTTACTTCAGCTCCTAGCATTACCCGTAACAGACATATTAAATATATTATGCTTGTAATACATATAAAACTTTCTCTTGGATCACTCTATCTATTGAAAAACATTGCATCAAAATCCGTCGCTTAGTTTTAAAGATCTAAGTATAGGTACATAGGGACAGACAGGGGGAAGCGACTTTGTTTTATAGTATAGAATAGAATAGAATGCATTTATTTGTCAGAATATTGTACAAAGTTCTTATGTGCTTATTATATATATATTGTGATCATAATATTCTGCCGTTTCCGGCGTACAAATATGGTAGTATGTAATGATATATATTTTTTTTATAGAGACTAATTTTGATGTAAGATCAATGTTGGAGTAATACCAGATATTAAAGTGGGGTCAAAGACCTAATTTCTTGGAAGGTGTGGAATCGATACTCAGAAAGGTCTGCTCCCAAACCGCCTTATTGATACAACCTTTAAGTCCCGGAGACCTGAGGTTGCTCTCACTCAAGCAAAACTAGGTCCCTTATAAATAAACACAAGGTAACTTCATAAAACTAGAACACTGGCACAATTTCTTCGAAGAATCTCTTCTTACTCAATTTATATAACTAAATGTACTTCTTAAATAGGTCAGAGGTCTGTCAAGTAGTTCTCAAGACTAATTGAACCCTTATTCACTGGTTAGTTCAAGTATAAGTGACGGTAAGTAAGCTAGGTACTTAGGTACGCACAAGGCCAGTAACTGGCCGAGCCACTCGCCGGCGAGCGTTTGTCGGGCAAACAGCTTTGGACTGATTGGAAGCTTTCATCCAGTGTTTGTTGAATACTTGCCTTGGAGAATGGTCTTAATTGGAATTTTGTTCACTTACAAGCAAACGATCGATGGAAGTGGTAAGTTGCAATCATTGCGGCGCTTTTCATTTCTGTTCAGTAAGCTTTAGTACACGTCTATTAATAGTTTTATAAACTTTAAATTGAAAATTATGAAGACATTTTTTTTTGGTTGGCAAAAATCATTCAATAACGAATCCCGCTCTTGGGTGCAGTGGGAAACAGATTCAGACTCTTACTGACTAAACAACCTACCCCATTTCTACGTTGCCAAATATACCGGACGACGCTCCGTGGGCAGGCCCCCTACAAGGTGGACCGACGATCTGGTGAAGGTCGCGGGAAGCCGCTGGATGCGGACAGCACAGTACCGATCGTTGTGGAGATCCTTAGGGGAGGCCTATGCCCAGCAGTGGGCGTCGCTCGGCTGACATGATGATGATGATGATGATATATACCAGGGCCAGAGCCTTCCTTTCAGACGCGAACCGTGAGCCCGAAGTTCGATAGCAAATACTGTGGTATGAGTTTTTATACATCAAATTTTCGGCGTTTTTTTAAGGTGGCTTCTCCTACTCTAGGGTGGGAGCGTTTCAGAAAACTGACTAAAGCTATATTAATGTTTCTTTTTTTGCTTTGCGTTTCAGGACCACGCGTTTCTCTTTCAGAAGAGCCCCAGTAAACCTATATCAGTTACCTATCAGTGAAAGTCACGTCAAAATCGATGCAGCAGTTTCACAGGAAAGCTGGAACAAACAGAAAAAAGATAAAATAATACATTAAGTAAAAAAAAAATACACTACAAACAGATATTTCTATTTTATTTATAAATATTATATACAGATAAATGGATAAAGTAGAGATGTATACATTTCAGAACCGAACAGATGTTAAAATCATATCACAACCTGAATTTCATTTTTTTCTTAAAACGAATAACTCCTTTATGACGTTCACAAACATATAAACTCACAAACACAAAGCACCCCAATTCTTGGTATCAATCGCTTACCATGTTCCAGGCGAATTAATACACAGCTTTTTAAGGATCCAACCGTCAACAAGTTATTATTAAAAAGACGGCAGTTCATTACAGTGGCTCCACAGTCCTGCAGCTCCCCCCCACTATGATTTATGAAGCATTTAACTTTTATGGTAGCGCTAAGTGGCCAGCCGACTTTCATAAGAGAACCCGGGAAACTCATCTTAGCTAATGTAAGCTGAAAAGTTAAACAAATTGTCCTTCTCGCTGTGACCTTATAACGTTTGGGAGAACCGAATTTTCAAGAGAAATTACTTCGTGAGTACCGACGAAAGTCGATTTTTATGTAACTCAACGAGATACTGTCACTACTTCCCATAAATATTTACTCAACTTGTTGAGATGAAAAGTTGAAATGGCAGCGTAAAGTGAGATATCTCATTAAATCGGTTTACTTTTTGAATAAACACGTTGAACAACCGTCTCGTTGCTAAAACGAGTTGATATTAAAAATGTGTCATTGACTCATTGTTTGTCGAGTGTACCATAGCATAGCATCAGCCTTACAATGTTCCCACAGCTGGGACTAAGGCCTCCTTTCTAGTAAAGCTGTAATACACCACGCGGGCCCAGTCGTCCGGTTCAGACGATTACCGGACGGCCGGACAGCGACATACCCATAGCTCGCCATCGGCAGACCCGTGGATTTTATACTTGAGGGATCCCTTATTCCCTCTAAATCCCAGTATGGATCACAGGTCATCGTCAGATCGGTTAAAAATAGCCAGAACATGGTGTAGCAAAGTACAAAGTTTCATCAAAATCTGTTCTAGCATAAATAAGTACCAAACACAAACACACTCAAATGTCGCCATAATAAGATTAGCATGAGTACTAAACATTAGTTTTCTGCACACCACTCTACAGGCCCTCGTAAGTCCCAGCACAAAAGTTGGACCGTGAAGTCTAAAATATCATAAGCAAACGGAACCCTTTAGTGAATCACAAAGCTTTGAGCTCCTGCTCTCAGTAGAGCAAGAGCTTGGCAAAGTCCGTTATGGTGCTTAGCATACTGGCCCGTATTTGGTACAAGCGTATCCTATTAGCTGGCCACTTATGTCCATGCTTTATATGTAAATCGTGCATTTGTGTGGATATAAACTTTGCGGTAAAAAAAAACTAGTCTTCATGAAGTTTGTGTGGGGCTCCTTGACATTTTTAAAAGCAGAAGAGCGTGTTTGAAAGTTTTTTTTTTAAGTATCATACAACGTCATCTAGTCTTAAGCTAAGCAGAGCTTGTGTTATGGGTACTAGACAACTGATAAACATACTTATATATTTCTAAATACTTAAATATGCTATATTCCCTCTCCTAGAGAGAGGAGGCCTGTGTCCCTGCAGTGGGAACATTAAAAGGCTGATGATGATGATGACTTAAATATGATAGATACATTACTAGTACTAGTCAAAGAAAATATTGGAGGCAATCCTCCAATATTTTCTTACAATTACAATTTTAAAAGAGTTACCTAGGACCTCGCAAAGGACTATTTAAGGTATAATGAAAGTGGATCGGGAGTGTCAGAAAAATTCTGACACTCCCTCTCGGAGCGGAAAAAGTCATTTGGTGAGTTGCCACGTGAAAAAAAAAGAAAAACTGATTTAGGAACCTCGGCTGCAGTCAGCTCTTTTGTCACTTGGGGATCGAAGAGCAGGTAAAGAAGAGGTGTTGTCTTTTTTAACCCAAAGGTTGACTGGTAGAGAATGCCTTGTAGCATTAAGTCCGCCTATGTACCACATACCACTACTGTTCATGAAGTTTAAATAAATAATTAATAAGAGTTACCAGATGAAGTCATATCATTATTGTCATCATTTCAGCTGAAAGACATATATTATTGGACGTAGGCCTCCCCCATGCATCACCACAAAGACCGGTCCTGCGTTACATCCATCGGATTCCAGCGACCCTGACCGAATCATCGGTCCACCTTGTGGGAAGCCTTCCATCGAACTCCAAAACCCAGATGAAAAGAGTATCCAGTCACAAACACACGACCCTATTAGAGGGTTAATTATTCTTTAACAAAAAAGAAAATGTCATCGAAAACGTTGAATAAAAGTTTATTTTTAAATTCGTTAGCTTGTTCAACGCAATATTATTCAACATCCTAACAACGATTGTAATAATATTCATCTCTGAATATTTTCTCAGTTCACAGTATTACCAAGGTTACAGAACCATACGCTACGAATTTTCCGGGCCTCGTAAAATTTTATTTTACTTTTCATGTTAAAAATATCACTTTCACGAATAAAGCCGTTGTAATTAAATAAGATAAAAATCTCCGATTTTAATGAAGGTCGGTCATTGATTCGGTCGTTCGAACCGGATTGTCCGGCAAACCGAACCGTAGTCAGTTTTTTAACGTAATAACGCTCAAATTACAGTAAATTAATGAGACTGTATAATATAATTATATACGGAATAAGATTCTTTTTTCCTTGTAAAGTTTTTTAAGAGATATTTTGAAACGGCAGCGGTCAGGAAGAGAATTCAATTATATATTTAAGCAAACCTTAACTTTGAGCCACTTAAATATTTATAAGTCTCTTTTAAAGGGATAATAAAGTAGCATTAACGTTGTATAATGTCTTTGCGGACGGACATAGACGAATATACAAGCATTTGTTTACGTTTTAGCGTAAAGCAGGGCTTATATAGCGAATATAGTCCCTTAAACCAAAAAAAAGCTCTTTGTTTGAAGATTCACGTTACTATTATTATTATACAACTTTATTGAACACAATTATACATGCAAAAAAGAAACGTTAACGTTACTAATATTTCAGTAAATCTTTCGAATAAAGCCCAGCTTCGCTTGTAGAAGTAGGTTCTCCGGATCCGGATTTCTAGATTTGTAGTTTTATTGAGTAAAAGATAATTATTTTGTTACTTATTTAAAATTCATGTACAGTAGTGGTACATAGGTGGTCTTAAGCTACAAGGCATTCTCTATCAGTCAACCCTTGGGTTAAAAAAGAGAACATTTACAATTGACAAGAAAACAATTATTAAAATTGATTGGTAAAAAAAATTGTTTAATAAGCTTACGATTTCAGTAGGAACTATGCCATCTCAGAAACTAAACTCTCACTCCACTAGCTCCTCAATATAATCCTTCCCTTAACACACGATAGTACTCCCTGAAAGTTGGCTGTAAGATCGCTCACGTGGAACACACCTACACGTCTAACATTTCAAAAGTCAACACATCTCTTTGAAGCCACGCTTTTGACGAAGGAGCATTTGCTTGCAAAGCGGGAGGCGTTATCTTAATCATAGTGCCAAGTCAAGGCTTCTGTAGTGCCAAGTCAAGCCAAGCTGCCAAGTCACTCGGATGCGTGGCCATTGTGTTAGCGCTTCCACTTGGCGTAGTGGGCCGACAGAAGGTAATATTTCTGTCACTTTCATTAATGTCACCCTGTCTGTCTAGAAGGTGTCGTGTTAGTTTGTATGATGTCGTTTCATTGTTACTGACTCTGGATTTTGTTGTTAGTTTAGGTTGATCAAAGACTCGAAAATACTGCATGCACAATCCTGAAATATTACTTGTAAAAAAAGAAGATATACGGATTTAATTAAAAGTTTGTAATGAACAACTTTGATTTAAACAATACATGAAATGCAGATAAATGACAACGGTGCGAAACAACCACGGAACAATACAGACGCTTGTGACAATTCAAACACTCTGAGAGACGCGAAATATCCGCGCAAAACAATTCACAGAGGTGCGAGTGGACAATGCATCCACGTCGAAAACACAGAATAGGTAGTAAATGGAGTGACAATTATTTGAGAGCAGAACATAGTCCTCCTCTATAGTTATGGCTAGAGATAGTAAAATGTTTTGCCTGAGATATCGCTGGTAAGCCTTGAATGAAAATTAGAAAAGTTGAAAAAAATTGCTAAATTTGATGTGCCGTAACTGGTGGGACACAGTTACGGCACATCAAATTTAGCAATTTTTTTTCATTTCCCTCGTATTCGTTCCCTTGGCAACAATTGTGTTTATTATTTACATATTGTAATAATACCAATTGTTTTATTGTTACCACGGCAACGAAGCTGCAAGTAGCATTAAAAAGAAAAAGAATATTTTGCGATTAAAAGTACAAAAAATCACAAAATATTTTATGATAAACGTTTATTGTGTCTCTTTCTAACGTTTGATACAAAATATTTAGTGTCTTCTTAATTACTTATAAAATATTTATAAGCTTACGCGTTTAGAATTGAATAGAATAGAAATACTTTCATTCGAGACCGACACATCACAACGTTTACAAAAAACAACGGTAAAAATAACAAAAAAATTATAAAACGTTTCATTTAACACTCTGTAACTTAAATACTCTGTGGCAGAAACGAATGCCGCGCCATTTCCGCTCCACTGTGTAACCTAGCACCCAGTTCACATGGCGACAAAAAGCTCTGAATACACGTCATTAATTTGTCCACCAGTCTAATTAGTGCCATGCGAGCTCATTGTAAAGTGTCGAGGGAAGGCACTTGAATAAAAGTCTATTTGTTTAGTTTGTTTGAACTGTACACAGCGGTGGACTTACACACTTGAAGACACAGGCTACGCTTAGAGATTTTTTTAGCTGAACTAGGCAAATCCTTGAGGCGCTTTTGATTAGTAAGTGTACACGGGATTTTCTTCTTTTTGTGTCGATGGACTTGGATTTTCTCTAACCAGTATTTGATAGTCTGTGCAACTCTTTCATTGGTCTTTTTAGGCCCGTGTCTCTTACTGACTAAACAACCCACCCCATTCCTTCTTAGCCTTCATACCGGGGTCGGACCTTCGTTTCAGAAGAACTGGGGAATTATCGCCGTGATTCCGTAGAGAAATGGTACCGTAGCCAAATGGTAAAAAGCTGAACCCTTACAGGTTCGTCATGTCTATCTGTCCGCCTGACCGTATGTCACAGCAATTTTTTTTTCGAATTCATAAGACCTATGTTGTTGAAAATTGGTGAATGGATGTATTCTGTGAAATAGCAAAAATAAGTTTTTTGGGGTTGTCCGAACTTGGAACTGAAACTCAATTTTTTTTTCATCCAACTCATGCATGTGGGGTGTGGATACGGGTTCAAAAATGATATTAAGGTTTCTAATATCATTTTTTTCTATACTGAATAGATTATGTGAGAGACACTTCCAAAGTGGTAAAATGCCACCCCCCCCCCCCATGTAACTTATAAAATAAGAGAATGATAAAACTAAAAGCAATATACATAACAGCAATATACACTTCTCATCAAAAAAATCGAAACACTTCCGTTTTCATTGTTTCTGTCCGAATTTAACACAAAAAAGAATTCATACGATGAAAAAAAATACATATATTATAGCTGGCAGTTTGGCCATTACAGTAATAAGCGAAAATTCTAAATTCAAAATTAGAATTTCATTTGTTTATCTTATAAACGAAATGAATCACTGTTTTGAGACAAATGTGTGTTTAGGGTTGGAGTACATTTAGCGTTTAAAAACTAAAAATTGGCGCCTATCCTTAAACTTTTTGTTTTTTATTTCAATACTGTGACTTTGGGACGTCTGAAAAAAGGTTTTTTTTTCTAAAACGTATGGATACTTCGCCCACAGAAGCCGCCCAAGTTGTGGCATTGCTGGATTCTGGCCTTAGTCAGCGTGTTGTGGCTGCAAGACTGCATCTAAGCCTGTCATCTGTTCATAGAGTCTATAAACGTTATCGGGAGACTGGTTTGTTCACGCGCCGTTCAGGATCTGGCAGGAATCGGGTCACTTCTGAGCGAGATGATCGATTTATTGTAACAACTTCTTTAAGAAATCGACGCCTTAACGCTTTTCAACTGCAGCAGCGGCTTCGTGTTGTACGAAGGGTGGCTGTAAGTGACTCTACAATTAGAAGAAGGTTGAAGGATCGTGGACTGGTACCGCATAAGCCAGCAAATGGGCCGAAATTAACTGCAGACCATCGAAGAGCGCGCCTTAACTTTGCACGTGAGCACCTAAATTGGTCATACCTACAGTGGAGCAAAGTTCTCTTTTCTGATGAGTGTAAAATTATGCTGTATGGTAACGACGGAAGGAACAAGGTCTACAGAAGAGACGGAGAACGCTATGCACAATGCTGCATTGAAGAAAAGGTCAGCTATGGTGGCGGTTCGTGGACGATTTGGGGAGGAATCAGCGCCGACGGTAAGACAGAGCTTGCTTTCGTGTCTGGGCCACGTCTGCCTGCACTAAACTGTCATCGGTACGTCGAAGAGTGTCTCGAGCCTCATGTGATGCCCTATGCACATTTTATTGGCAACGGCTTCATATTCATGCACGACAATGCTAGGGCTCACACCGCGGGCGTCGTACGAGATTATCTTAACGAAGTCGATATCTCTATTATGGAATGGCCAGCAAGAAGCCCGGACATGAATCCCATTGAACATCTATGGGATGAATTAAAGAGACGAATTCGAGCAAGAGATCCTGCCCCAGAAACACTTAGCCAGCTGCAAGATGCAATCCAAGAGGAATGGGACAATATACCACAGCATGTGATCGTGACTCTCATCCGATCGATGAAGAACCGTATGGAAGCAGTAATTAGAGCTCGGGGAGGGAATACAAGTTATTAAATAAACGTTTTTTAGCTTTTTTTTTCATTTACGTGTGTTGTTTTATCCATTTCCTTTATACTCCATACGGAATAAAAATGACTCATTTAACAAAATACGAAACCTATGAAAAATTCATTTAAATTTAGAACATTAACATTAAGATTTGATAAGCTCATATTACTCACTATTAAACGACATTTAACATTTATTCCTAAATGTACACATTTTTCTGATAATCCTGACAAAACGTAAACTTGCAAGGTGTTTCGATTTTTTTGATGAGAAGTGTATATATGGTGTACATTATCATGCCAACTGCCACCAAAAATTGGTTTGAACGAGATCTAATAAGTAGTGTTTTTTATGCTTAATAAATAAATCGTAAACCACAATTGGTACGGAACCCTCAGTATGCGAGTCCGACTCGCACTTGCCCAGACTTTTTCTTATACTTCTGAAATTAAAGTTTTACATTTGTTTGTTGTTTTTTCTTTTTAACTTTTAGTGAGACGACCGAAATTACCCGATTTTTATACAATTATGTTGATGTTGATAGATAGATTGAGTAAGATACCCGAGATACAACAAGTTTCAATAGAAACCAATTCAATTCAACGGTATAAAACGGTTCATTCTCTTATACCAAGGTCTCACGAACTGTGCACTCGATTGAAAAGCTTTATAGATCAATTTGTGAAAATACATCATTATTTTCACAAATAGAATTCTTCCAACAAATGAAAAAAATTTTTGCACACCTCAAAAAAAAAGGTTTGTAATTGCGTTCAGTATGAACCCGACCTAAGCTCCCTCGCACCGAAATTAAAAGTGAACTTTAGCGTAAATGAGAGACGAGGTATGACTTAAAACAATGTCCTCAGCACATTGCATCTCATTCACCCAGCAACTGCACGCCAGCTGAACTCTGTGCTCTGATGTCACACGGTTTGTTTTAGAGACAGACTGTAGCAAAGGTACGGTTCCGGTTTCGGCCAAAAAATATGGATTCGGCTGACGTTTGAGTTTCGACGAAAAAGGAGCCGAATATTTGGCTCGATCACAACTATCGCGTATGATGTTGTGACTGACGGTTGTGATACCTTTGGGGGAATGCGGAACAGAGAGGCCCGCAAACCTCCGTTGAAAAGGGAGGTTCCTCATAGCAGACAAATCTTATAGTCTGGTGGGCTATTGCCTGATAGTTAACTTCGGGCTGATGTATAAATGTTCAAATTGGGCGGAGAACTTGATTGTTCGATGCAGGATTCCTGTAGTTCTTATTTGATGCCATAGATGGCGCTACATACCTAAAATTGATTTGTTAATTTTTGTATATTATCATTTTAGGTAATCGTCGATGTATATTTGGCTATTTTGTATTTCATGAAAGTTATCTATAGTATAATGTGTAAAAGATAAGACTGAGTGCACGCAACGCTCAAAACAGAGACTAATAGTATAAAATTTTGAATGAGAATCTGTTTTGATGAAGGCGTATACGAAGAAAGGATTTTTCAAAACTCTTCGCCTAAGTGGACGAAACGTAGTTTGTACAGAGAACTACTTTCTTCAGGCGACCGAAGCAGCTGGATTGAGCATTTAACTATATTATAATTAATCTAAATTATTTATACTATTTCATAATACATTTTGTTTTTCAGGGAATCTTTAAGTTAAAGCTGAATAGGTTACTTTTGGGCTCCCACCATCGACTATATTGTCGCTTACCATCAGGAGGGATTTTTTTTCTTTTAAGGTGAGAAAATAATCGAATGCCGCCATAACAGAAAATAATGTAAATCTACGCCCCGCCCACGGGCGGGATTCGTAAACAGTGTCAGACTCTTCCTGACTTAACGACTCACCTTCTTTCTTAGCCCTCATACCGAGGTCGGATTTTCCTTTCAGAAACCGGACCGGGGCCCCAACTTTCAGGAGGGATAGTGGTTCAGCGCGAGAGCGCAAGCCTATCATCAATAAAACAGATTATAATTAAGAATCGTCATCATCAGCCTTTTTTTAATGTTCCCACTGCTGGGACACAGGCCTCCTCCCTAGGAGAGTGAATGGGCCTTAATCCACCACTCGGGCCCAGAGCGGATTGGTAGATGTCACATGTCTTCGAATTTTTTGGTTCTAGGACCTGCTGGTTTCCTCACAATGTTTTCCTTCACCGTTTTGAGAGAAGTGGTGATGAAAAAAATTACACAAAGTAATGCGCCTGGCTAGGTTTGAACCCGCAACCTACAACTCGTATGTCGGGGCCGTTACCACTCGGCCACCACTGCTCTCAAAATTAATTAAGAAGAACTGTATCTAAATATTTATTATTATTTTTTGACAGATTTTTTATGATATTACATCAGTTTCGGTTTTGGAACTGGAAGGGGGAAGCCGAATATTCGGTTACGGTTTCGGCTTTGTCTACATATCGTGTTCCAGTTGGTCGCTAGTTTGTTTTCTGCCCCGCTTCGAGGTCCTTATTATGTCGTTTTAAAACTATCGTAATTCTCATGTATGAGAGAGAGAGAAGGATTTATACAACACAAATATCACTATCCCTTTTTCTAACGGATTCATGAGTACAATAGTACGTTACAGTAGGGGACTATTTTGAATAAATATTTGAGATGCAACGCTGATTTTCAGGGCAACACTTCGGACAAGTTTGTAATTAAAGTACTGATATAATGAGCTGGTTTGTATAATTAGTAGATATCTCGTTTGTTGTTTTAGGATTCATCATGGGATTGCTAAGCGGTGCTTGTGTTTGGTAAACTTGTGATTTGAATGGTGTGTTAAGGTGAATAGTTTTTACTATAGTTTAGCAGAGATCAGGTTCTTAGGAAATAATAGCTTTTCGTTATATCGTCAGTGTGTTGGTTCTTTCATATGAGAACGATAATCAAGTAGGATTGGGAAATTATCACCATTATCGCTTTAGCCGAAAAACGTCTACACCTGGACATACATTTTCTCAATTACCCTCGTAACAACTGGTCCTATGCGTCTATCTTTCATCAGATTTTCACGACTCTTACTGCGTCTTTGGATTGTCAGTCTCTAGAACCTTTCGACTCATCGACCACCTGTTCTTCCAAGAACATCAACTTTGCCTACCTTGTCTTAAAACCTCCCAAGCAAAAGTAGGCATCGGTTAAACAATGTTATGTTGTCATGGATATGAAATCTTTATCATCGACGTCAGTCTAGATTATAGCCACAACGACCAACCTTCTGCATTTCGCATCTATTGGATTTGCAAAATCTTCAATTAGTTATCGATCTACTTTATGAGAGACCTTTCAACACTGTGGCTTCAAGTACGCGGCTCATTCGCCATTGCAGAACCATTCAGCACCTTCGACCATCTTTTCTGCTAGCAATGTACTTACCTTATCCACTACCCTTTAAAGTCACTTAAAATAAAATTGATACTCTAATTAAACTAACGACAGAGAAACGAATCTAAAAAGAAGAATTATTTACCGATAAAAACTTTCCCTCGATGCCAAACTTTGCCTACCTCGTCTTAAAGCCTCCCAAGCAAAAGTAGGCACCTGGTTAAACAGTATTTATATAAAATCTTTATCAGCGACGCCAGCCGAGATTACAGAGCGTTTTAATTTGTCCAAGTAATTTCTTTTCGTGTCATAAAATTTTGCAGTGAGGCCGAGACACCAACAAAAGAATGAATAATGAGTTTATAAAACAAAGTTGAAAATTTTTGGGAAACTTCCGTGCCACTACAAGCGGCACTGTTATCTTGTGATTTGTGTTTTCGCTTTCCGTTCCCTTATTGCTGGATGCTTGGGGTTGGATAATTAGTGTTATTTTATTAGGTAGGTAGGTATAATCCTGCAGAAGCGAGGTATTCCACGAAGCGCACCCAAACGAAGCTCACCCAGACGAAGCGCACCTAAAGTATTCCATCTAGCGCACCCATAGGTGCGCTTCAAATATTTTTTTTTAAATAATTAATTTTCTATTCCACGAAGCGCACTTACGAATATCTATAGTTCGGGGACTAAGAAATGAAAATGTCGATAGATGAAAATATGTATATTTAAAAGACTAACTAACTTCTAACATAATTCAGTTTCATTATAATAATGTGACACAATATTTGTAAGTTTTGTAATCTTACTACTGAACATCACAGACGGGGTGGGGTGTTTGGTATGTATGAGAGTCTAACACTGTTTCCCGCTTCGCCAAAGGTCGGGATTCGTCATTGGATGATTTTGCCAACCATGTGTCATCTTATCTATGGAATTTAATATGAACATCATGAAAATTACAAGTATTGTGTCACATTATTATAATGAAACTGAAAGATGGATTTGATATTTAAGTTAGTTTTTAAAATAATAAATTAATATTCCTCTATCGACATTTTCATTTCTTAGTCTCCGCACTATGCGAGAGATAATTCGTGGGTATCGCGCTTCGTGGAATAGAAAATTAATTATTTTAAAAATTTTATTTGAAGCGCACTTACGGGTGCGCTAGATGGAATACTTTAGGTGCGCTTTGTCTGGGTGCGCTTTATTTGGGTGCGCTTCGTGGAATACCTCCAGAAGCGCGCTGGGTCGATAGCTCTAGATAACCATGAAATTCTACGGCCACAGCGTTCCACTTCAACACTTAATGGAATGTATGAAAAGTCTCCCACAATTTTGCCAATAACACGTGTAAGTCTATTAATAGTCCATCAAACTCTGGAGAATATTCTGCAAGCAACAAAAGTAAATGAAAAAATAAAGTTCATAATAAAAAAAATCTTCATAGACTGCTATTAAGTAGCATAGCATCGACCTTATGATGTTGCCACTGCTGGGACTCAGGCCTCCTCTTTAGGAGAGGAAACGAGTTGTAATCTACTACGCGGGCCCAGTACAGATTGGTGGTTAAGGACGGCTAAAATTCAAATCTTGTAAGAGTAAAGCAGAGAAAACGCCGGGTAGATTAGCATTGGCAAAGTTGCAGAATACACCTGGGGCATAAAACAAGGTAGACATTCTACAGCGAGAATGTTTGTCAAAATGTCAAAAAGTTTGGGGGAGTGTTGACATGCCTTTTTAATGTTGACATATTAAGTCCTTTAAGTATTTTCTTCGTAAGATTGAATTCCATTAGAATACGAATGTAAGACTTTCTAATGTTTTTGTACTATTTGGTTGAAAATGTATTGAGCTTTTTTTTAAAAAAGTATAACTGAATAAATGTCAGCTCCATTTTAATGAGATCGCTCCTATTTCAAAGAATCTATACATTATCCAGTTGAATTAGAACTTAATATACAAAAAAATACACAAATTTTACGTCAATTCTGTTGTAAAATTTGTCACAATTTGTACTAGGTATAAATAAAATGGAAGGCCTCCCACAGGGTGGACCGATGACCTGGTCAGGGTTGCTGGAAGCCGATGGATGCGAGACGCACAGGACCGGTCTGGGGGCGGCGCTTGGGGGAGTCCTATGTCCAGCAGTGGACGTCTTTCGGCTGAAATGATGATGATAAATAAAATAATTAGAACAGTTAGTGAACGTCAAATCCGTATAAAACTCACATGCTATTTATTTCTGTTGTCAATTTTATTAATGGTGACTGGTAATTAGTGACGTTTGGATTTTAGGTTATCAAGAATCGTATTTTTCCTCTCAATGTAGAAGAAACAGGAGGTTTATATCCATCTTCCGCTAGACAGAGACCCCATACTGTAACGATGAGGTTGTAATCCTGTAACGCCTTTGTGTGTGTGAGTGACGGAACAAAGGGAAGGGTGACAACGCTACCGCTCCTTAATCCTATTGGTGGGAATACTGGGAAACGGAAAATATCAACATGGACTATTTTGACAATGTTTTTGTGAGATGAAAGCGACAATATGGGAAACCATCAGGTGGGTTCAGAATGTTGAAATAGATGACTGTGTAGATTCCAGGAATTTGTTTTCTCTTTCTTACTTCTTAGAATATTTTATAGTTCTCATTCAATTAATTTCAAATCAAGCTATAACTGGCCTGTTGGTCTCTTAGTGCTCCTGATTGGTAAGCCAGAGGTTGTAGGTTCGATTCCCACCCAGGACAAATGTTTATGGCATAAACATTATGCGATAAACATGATCATTTCTTCTGTGTCTTGGTATAATTTACCTACAGTATGTATGTATTTAGAATTATATATAAGCATGTTTATCAGTTGTCTAGTACTTGTAACACAAGCTCTACTTCTATTTGGGACTAGATGGCATTGTGTGAAAGATGTGAACAATAATTATTATAATTCGATCAAAACCGATTGTAAAAGAGGAAGGATAATACCAAGTTATTATTTCGCTTAGAATTAGAATACTTTTATTACCAAAACGTCTTCAATTTCCTTAAGGCACGGTTTAACTAAACAAGGGCCAATTAAAGCAATATAAATATCTATAGATATGTTTACTGTCCTTGAGCGACAAAGCTCTAACTAATGAAGGTAGATTAGTAAGAAGGGACACTCCAAAAAGCCTTATTATACTTTCAAAAGATTCCAAATAAAGGAAGTTTAAGTATACTTTACAATATAATAGTAGTGGAGACTTAATTTATTAAATTCTATCATGGGACCCGTGGGACACGGGTCTCCTCTCTAAGAGAGGGAATGGGCCATAATCCACCACGCGGGCCCAGTGCGGATTGGTGGATAATTGGTGGATCAAATTCTATGCATGTATGAAAAAAAAATCTTTGTTAAAACAATAGCTTCAGTTTTTGACTTCGCTCACGTAAAAAAGGAAATTATATCAAGAAAATATATTCCCAGGATAAAAAAATCCTATGTCCTACTCTAGGTTATGGTCTCTCCATGCGCCAATTTCATCCAAATCGTGTCAGCCGTTTGAAAGTGTAGGAGTAACAAACAAACACACAGGTACACGTAGTCACATAGATACATAATTACAGACTTTCACCTTTGAAATATTGGTGTAATAGGCACTACACAGTACACGGTCGTGTCAAGATAACATTTTATAAAAGAATGCCTTTTTTGCCTGGAACCTCAAGTCTATCTATATTGAATAGGTTACTTCTGGGTAAGCGCGCTCCATCGTCGTCTGCATCGTCGCTTTCCTTCAGAGACAGCGGACAAGCGTCAACATATTAATAACTAGCTTTTGTCAGCGGCTTCGCCCGCGTACATAAAATATAGCCTATGTCACTCAGGAGTAAAGCAGCTTTCTATTGTTGCTTAAATTTTTCCAATCGGACCAGTAGTTCCAGAGATTACCTCCTACAAACAAAAAAACAAACTTTACCTCTTTATTATATTAGTGTATAATAAATAAATATATATATATACGTGGTGTATAATTAGAAGTGTCTGACTGAATATTTGTCTTCGTTTTTGGCCAATTCCTTCCAAAAAATGGATATTCGGCTATATTTTGGTTTTCAGCCATATACCAGCGAAAGCTTCGGCTAAGAATAATATAAAAAATACGTGAATAACCAATTTTTAAGTACACCCCGTGTAAAAAAATCTAAAACAAAAAATGACCGATGACGATCTATTACACGTTATTCAATAAAAGCAAATAAAGAAATATTATAAATCGAGAGAATTAGGGGGACGTCCATTTTGTTTGTTTATATTTTTAAGGTCCCGTAATTCACAAGAAAATATGGAACTCTTTGTTGTCAAGACCATTTTATCGCGGAAACGCGAGGAGGTATCGAGTTGAAATGCACAGGACTGGTAATTGTAGTGACACGTGGAGGGGGCTTATGTCCAATAGTGCACAAGTTTCGGCTAAAATGATAATTGATGTTGATGATTAGAACAATGTTTACTGATTCAGCTAGCTATTTAATTAAATATTACATCTACTTTCTACATGAACCACCTCGTTGTTCACAGAAGTTAGCCGGTGAAAGGCGCAGGTCACACCAGAGTTCAACAACTCACACCACGGTAACGAAGTTAGGCTACTGTCTCAAACAGTGCATCCTTTCACAAACTTACCATATTAATTATGAAATTAATTAAAACACCCCATACTGGGAGCCACAGGTATCTTGGAAACCAACTCCAAAAAACTTCACTTTGCTTTTTATTGCACAAGATTATAACACTGGTTAATTTATTCTCAAAATTTGTCTCATCGTGAAAAATTTGCCGTCACAATCGCCAACAAAAGAATGAGTAATGGCATTTTAAAACAAAGTTACACTGAACGCTGAGAAACTTTCAAAGCTTTCAAGGGTGTGAATTATTATCTTAGAATTTTCTCTTTGTGATTAGCTGAGTTAGAACATTTTGTTTCACTTTACTACTGTACATCTAACGTTGCACAAAAATATTCAGAATCATTAATAAGAACTTTCAAACAAACTAATTATCATCGCTCAGTAATCGCTTTATCTTAAAACCTTATTTACGTAATCCCAACTTCCTATAATTAAGCGGATATTATTAATGTTACGAATTCTCAGTAAAACCTTTTTACACAAGTAATTTTGTACGTATCTCCCTAAATTACGGACAAGATAATTTCACGAAAATTTTGATAATATCAAAGCTTTCAACTTGGGCGTGGGTTGTATCATTTCCTGAAGGTAAATGAATCACTATTTTCTTAACTAGCATTTTGTTTATCAATACATTTTCAGTAAATATAGGAGACTTTGCAAGTGAGAATAGCGAATCACTATTTACAGAAATGTGAACAAATTGTGGTTCTAAGTTTGGGGATAAGCTTGTGTCAATTACGTATTGAGAAGGGTCTCTCGTGCCTGCGACAAATTGAATGGCCTAAGACGCAGTGGCCGCTCAACTGACTGGCATTTTTTACAAGTAAGGGCCTGGATTATCTGCTCTTATCATAGTATATTTTCTAATATGCGAGACATTCTAGACTTATTTTCTATCAACTTTTATTGATACCTATAGCAATTTCTTTAGATTACGGTTCTTAATCTAATCCGACAAGTACTTTAGATATTAATCAAACTAAAAGTATTTCGAGGATTCATTTTCTGTAGAAACGATTACTGGTATAGATAATGAAGATATTATTAGCTATAAAATTAGATAAATTATGAGGTGACAGTTAGGTGACTCTTAATGACCGATGAAGTACAGAGATAAGTGGCTGAATTCTAGACAAGGTAATGAAAGCGCAAGATTAAACGTAATTATGTAGGGCGCGGCTTGAAATAAATTTGGGGTGGTTTGGATTAAACAGGTGCGCACATAAGGTACCACTAAGTGAATATTTAGGATTGTTGATACATTATTAATGTAGAACAGGTACGTGTGGTGTATACTTACTTCTTAACGCGTGTGAGGGTTGCTGAAGTGATGAGAGGCGCAAACATGTGTTGAAAGTAGACATCCTCTACTTTACGATACTTAAACAGACAGATTTTTTTTCATTTTTGAAAATGATTGATAATAGTGATACAAAGAAAGAAAAGAAAGAAAGAAAATTGCGTTTATTAGCATTATAAAAATTACAGAAAAAGAAACACCTTAAAATTAAATATATAGTATATTGAGTAATGCCAAAAGGCTTCAGCTCAGTATAATGCCAAATAGTAACACAAGGCCACTATCTGACGCTGATTTTCAGCTGCAGCCTGTTTTTGTTTTTTTATTTTGTTCATAAAATCTATAAATATATAAAAGGAGAAATTGACTGACTGACATAACTATCAACACACAGCTAGAACTATAGGAACTAGGAGCGTAAAATATTGCAAAAGGTTTTCTTTTATAACGTAAGTGTGAACTAAGACAGGATATTTCAAAATTCACCCTCCAAAGGCGATGGAACGGCGTAACAAAGTTTGTTTGGAGAAACGGGCGAAGCCGGTGGCAGAAGCTAGTATCCTACATTTCTTTATAAAATTAACATTTCGAATACCGTAATTAGAGTTATAATAGAAAGACAATAGGTATGCAAACGCCGTTGTTCGCTCGGGGCCCAAGAATTATAAAAAATAAACTAGGTATTTGCTTGAAATCGTCTTCAGTAAAACTAAAAAGATATTTAAAAGTATTCGTTAAACCAGATACCCCCTACTTACGTACCTGTTTATCTTAGTGCGGCAAAACTTTTTACCCACGCAAGAAAAAAGATTTCAAACAAGTTCAAGAGAAGACAGAGGCGAGTATTTCCAACTTGCAAACATCTTTTTGTTGGAAAACGCCGCCGAAGTGAGCACAGCCGGCTTAATAACGACATTTCCAGTCTTCAATGAGTTTTTTTGTTCCCACCAACATTGGTTTTATTGTGAATACTACAATTCTTGGGTTGTGGCGTAATTTTACGCTGGTTACTCAGTAAAAAGGCCCCTAGAGGTTCATTTTCGGACTTATTAAGTACGGATTGACTGGCTTTTGAACAAAAAGGACTTTGTTAAAAAGAAACAATAAAATTCGAGACGGAGTCGGCTTTCAAAGCAATCGTTTTTAATTGATTGAGCATTGTAAGAGCTGGCATGTGGCGATAAATAATAAAAATGTTTTGAACAGAAAAATAAGTTGCAATAATAAATTACTCTCCATCTATGGAATGCATTATTAATATGACATTATTACGACGTTTAATCGATACGAGACTAACATTTTGTGTAATAAAATGGATTGCAAAAGATTAAGGGTTTTTTTATCGTGGGAAAAATCATCTAATGACGAATTCCGCCTTTGGGTGGAGCAGAAAACAGTGTCAGACTCTTACTGACTTAACAACCCACCCCATTCTTTCTTAGCCCTCATAAAACCAGGACCCCAGTAGGCTACGGCCCTGCAGTTGGGCTTCTACATTCACGAAATTCAGGCACCTGGCTTAGTTCGGCAGTAGATGCAAAATTAAACGCAATTGTTGCTGTCTCGTGAGTAATTCTCAGTTTTTATTAAATATATGTGTAAAGAAAGAAAAATACATAAGTTTAGAATGAAATAGAAATAGGATAGAGGTTGAATAGGTGCATGTGGGCGTGTGCGTATGTTTAGGTGTACAATACCAGCGCACACTACATGCAAAATTAATTAATTAAAAATGACGAAATAATGAAAATGCGCACAAAAAAGACAGGTTTCCTTAGTCTAGCTTTGGGACAAAATAAAACCAACTTGGACTTACAAGAAGTTACTTTTAAAATCGCACAATGTGTTTTAAAATCGCATTGCGGCCGTGTTGGACGCTCCCTCGTAAATTAACCCGCAAACGCTGGCGGAAAGTTTATCTCGTTTCAACCCGGTTGGCCACGACCTGCGGAAAGCTTCGATTAGCTAGTGAATACTGACCTTTGCTTCGACGCGTGTTTAAATACTCATAACTTTTTATAGAAGCTGAAAAAACTTGGATTTAGATGTATTCGGTTTTTTCAAAAGTTATCTGTAAAAATCGGTTTTGGCGATAAGACCAACCGTTGTTACTCCTTAATTTTTAAGCTTCTTGTGTAATATTTTTTGGTGTACAATAAAGGATATATCTATCTATTAGTGAGTTCGTAAAACCTAGAACAAACAGGACTTTAGGTTCTAAATGTGTATAAGATTTTTTATAAGATTAAACGGATAAGATTTTTGCGGTACCGTTTTAGGGGTCTATACCCAAAAAGTAAAAACTGGACTCGGTTGCTAAGACTTCACTGTCTGTCTGTCTGTCACCAGGCTGTATATCAAGAACGGTGAATGCTAGACAGTTAAAATTTTCACAGTTAATGTGTTTCTGTTGCCGCTATAATAAAAAAAAGTACTAAAAACGTTTCAAAGCGTAGGTCTATATGACCACTATCTCACCTGATGATAAGCGATGACATAGTGGACGGTGGAACAACCTACTCAATTTTTGTTTAAAAGACCCAAAAACACCACTAGGTTGGTTTTCAGTTTTTCTCTTAATAGTATTATTCAGTTCTTCTCTTAATAGTAGCTGTATTGAAATAGGTATAGCTACAACATGCAAGCAGTATAATTTATTCAAAAAGGGACTCGGAAGACCCAAAATAAAACTTTACCATACCTATTTATAAAACAAAATGACAAACAAAACAACAAACAAATGTGTCCTCCTCACAATAAATTAGCTGCGGCTACAATATTTATTCAAATTGTAACCAATATTTAAATTTCGTTCCTGGCGTTAAAGCCTGCTAACCCTTAGTTGGGGACCAGTGTGGCGAGTCGAGTAAAGGTCTCTGCACACAGCGGGCGCGGCGCGGCGGGACGGGACGGCGGCGGCGACGCGACGCTGAGCAGTTGTAATGTACTAGATATTACGGACGACGCCATACAGAGCCGTCCCGCTCGACGCGACGGTAACCTCGGCTCTGTGTGGCGTCGTCCGTAATATCTACTACATTACAACTGCTCAGCGTTGCGTCGCCGTCCCGTCCCGCCGCGCCGCGTCCGCTGTGTGCAGAGACCTTTAAGCCGCCAGCGAAATCACCTTGCTAAACAACGAATGACTAATAACTGGATTAAATATCTTGAAACCTTTTTACTTAGTTTAATTCGGACTTTTTGGAGATTAACCTTATTATGTCAGCTTGTTTCAAGGTGCAAGTGGTGAAATATAACCTAATAATTCAGGGCTTAGGGTGTTGTTTGCATTGTTTCTTGTGATATTAAAGTAGATTGCATTTTTTTGTAGTTGGGAACATGATCCAATGACATTTTCCGCCCCTTGGCCGTAGCAGATGACCCACTACTGTTCCTTTATTGCCTTTCATACTAGGGCCAAATCTTCCTAAAAAGAAGCAAACCCTTGAGTCCAGTAGACTTCGACCCTGCTGAGCTACCGTTTGCTGATATCTCGAGCTTGGGCTCAGTCCGGACGGTTACCGGGCGGTTATCGGCGGGATCGGAAACCCTGCGGCAAATGGAGTCGTTGTCTCACGCGTGCGGCCTCCCCTTTTGATAGTATTACTGCTTCGCAGAAGGTACCGGCCGTTTACCACTCCTCCTCGCTTCGGACCATGGCTGCTACAAAAGTTCGGGTCCAGAGAGCATTGATACCGATCGATCCCACGAGGATACAGCACGGCATTCATGGTATGTGTTGTACTCGGTGGTGACCCAGACGTCACTTTCGCATGAATCCGTGCAGGAACTGCCTGAACCGACCAAGCTCAGTGAAAACTTGCGTCATGCGGAAGATGCGGACGCTGTGGGGTCTTTCCAGTCACTCCTCAAAGAGGGGACATAGCGCCATAATTTTGGCGAAAGAAAATTTTTATTTCTTGCTATATAATTGAATTAAAAAACACTGCTTGGCATAATTTCCTGAAGGAAAACATTTTATACATAAATTCGAATATAATAACATCCATTAAGTATAATAAGAGACAAAATCATCGTGTATGTGTTATCGAAAAACAAAACAAAAAAAAAACAATATTTCCGCAGAGTTTAAAAACAAATCACCAGGAAAAAAAACAAGATAAAATATTCATTAATTTCAACCGCTCTAAATTATAAAAGAAGAACGCAAACATGATTTTAAAAAAGCAATTTGAGAGTCACAGTATCGGGGTGATCAAATAATTCAATTATGGGGTTTAGAACAATATTGTCGGGGTTCGATATCATAAGCCCATTATTTTCTGAAATGGAAATCACTGACTGTTTCATGACAAAACGTGGGAGAATTATTATTATTACTATTTATTTATTTAAGCAATATGGAAGACTTACAGTTTAAAAAAAAAAGACAGAGAAGAATGAAGGTATGTCTTCAATTTAGCTTCTATTTGTTGTAGAGAAGTATAGTATGTTGGGGTAAAATCGGCGCAAAGAACTCAAACTAAACATCAAATCCTCATCATAATCCTTTTTAATGTTCCCACTGCTGGGACACAGGCGTCCTCTCTAGGAGAGGGAATGGGCCATCACGCGGCCCAGTGCGGATTGGTGGATGTCACATGTCTTCGAATTTTTGGTTCTAGGACATGCCGGTTTCCTCATGATGTTTTCCTTCACCGTTTTGAGAGCAGTGGTGATGAAATAAATTACACAAAGTAATGAATTCGAAGACATGTGACATTTACATTGGATTATGGCCCATTCCCTCTCCTAGAGAGGAGGCCTGTGTCCCAGCAGTGGGAACATTAATAAGGCTGACAATGGGATGGTGATGGATGATATATGCTGTGTTGCTTTTACTTTGGCTTCACTTGCGTTTCTATCTTAATCTGATAATATAGATATATCACACAAGCGAACAAATTGGGGCGTATAAGTGGGGTTGTCCACCATGTACCGATGGCGCATCGTCGTAAGTCTGGTAGTCAAAAGATGGAACGGGTTTGGCGGAATTAGGCACTGTGCAATTCCGATGCATACTCCTCGAAATTGTGTGTCACTTTTAGGCTATTTAGAAAGGCGCTGACGAAAAACGCTCTTCAGTTTGGAAAAAATAAACTATTGTATTTATTTCTTCATCTTTTACTGTTCGTTTGAAAGCACCTTCACAGTACTGCCTCATCTCTTTGTCGTCGCTTCGATAAAACATTCATCAAGGAAACAAAGAGAGCATTCGTACTAGTGACGCCTCTCCCGTACCGATGCAATTCATATTTATGACCGATGCTTCGCAGAATTGAAGCTTTGTGATAACGTCACTTTAGTGTAAATCGCGCTTTTTTGTTTTAAAGTGAGACATCACCTTTGAAAGATTGAAGGACTGGAACAATTTGCTTGGAGCGGTCTTCCCATCCGATTATAATTTAGGTTGTCTTCTAGGCTAGGCTGAACCGGTTTTCAGTAAACTATTGCAATTAAGCATCAACGATTGTATCTCCTCCTTCTGTAGGTGCAGTGAGGAGGAGTAACATACTTCTACTGAATAAAACCCACCTACCCCAACCCCTTTGCATTTCGTCTTCCAGTATGCAGTCGCTACCTTGTCCAGAACTTTTTAGTGCTCAACAACTATCTGTTCTACCAGCATTGTGCCCTGCCCACTGCCACGTAAGTTTGGCGATTCTTTGGGCTGTTGGTATCCTTAGATCTCATCAGAAAGCTTAACTCAAAGGCCATCAGCCTTGCTGGGCCCCTACGGTTTGCTGACATCTCTTTGAAGAGCGCGTGAATTACTATGCGCTGCTGATGACTGAGCTCGGTCCGATCAGTTAGGACGACCGGACGACGAGCTACCCATTAGGAGAATCATGGTTACCGTTTTGAGAGAAAATGTTGAGATTTTTGTTATTGTACTTTTCAAATTGTGCCTATCTGCCAAAATGTAAGTATCAGCAATTTAAATAGTATTATCATTTCTTTGATCGTGGGATCCGAGTGCCCCAAGTTGTTTAATGAGCTTTCTAAACGACTTGTTGACACTTCACGTTACAAAAAAGCTGGTTTTACCTTGGGCAGAGAGTAAGCATTGCCATACAGTGTGCCTATGCTGCCAGCCTTTTGGGCACTTTACCAGTCGACAGCGACGCGGAAAAGTTTTTTCGCCTTATTAGATTAAGTACTTTTAGTTAGTTCATAAAGATTTTTTTTTTAATTCATGTATATACTTGCAGTTTTATGGTTACTTCATTAAATCATCATGTATTATTCCCGAAAATATTGAATAAAATCACCATAACAAGTTAAAAAGAGAAAAAGTATCATCAACAGAATGTAATACTAAAAGCATCCATATTCCACTATATTATTTGATTACTAAGTAATAAGCTTGGTAACAGGTTAGTGGCCAGACAAATACACCGTGAAATTTAAATGGTTGTTTTCCCGCGGCAGAATGACTTGCCATAAGGAGTACTTTTGAAGCATACAGAAAAAATAAAAAAATTAAAAAGTTTTTTTTTATAAATAATTATTAAAAATATTTATCAACTCGAAAAAGCGAAAACAATAGTAACATTAGACGTAATTTGTAGGTACTACTAGAGTCGCATGAGCAGCCCGCCGTCATAGGAAACCGATTCATTAAATATTTAAACCAAAATAAGCTCTCGCACGTTGTGATACGTCATAATTAGCTTGCACTCTACAGGTTCATTTTTTGTTTTTAATATTTTATTTCTTTATCAAACGTTTGTATTACCAAGATACAACCATTTCACTAAGGGAAAACAACCATTTAAATTTCACGGTGTATATTGGATTTTTTCTATAAGAAAAGTACATTTAGAAATTATTCTGAATTTTCGCAATATTAGCGAAATTTTTATATATCACTTATTAAAGAGATTATTGTTCTTAATACGAATTTCATAAACGAATAAGACACCCTTGAAGGATGTTACATTAGGAATAAGGTATACGCGGTAAAAACGACGAGGCAAAACGATTAGTCCGGACCGGATCAACAACGTAAGGATTGATATTTGCAGTATGGTTGTTCAATGGTAAAATTAAGATGGCGGAATCAAATCGTGCAATTCTCGCGTACACTCTCCAAAATGCATCCTGTAGAAAACCGAAAGGCTGGCTACTCTACACCTGTTCTCGAGGCTTTGAAGATTGGACCCAACCAAATTCGGATCACCAATCAGCTCCTATGCATGCCTTTCCACCGAATCCAAAGCCACTAACATTTTGCAGCACCAGCCCATATGTAGTAGGCTGCAGTACTCCACATACGAGCGGACCTGTGCTTTGTACAACATTAGCTGTCTTGGTCTGAAGTACCGTCGGACTTAATTTTTTTTAAAATGAATTTATTATGTTGTAAAATTAAAAGTATATCGATCTTTTTCTTTTGAAATCACATAAAAAAATATTCAGAGGCAATTGGGTACTTTCTCCTTTTTTGAAATCGGTTAATTGCACATTATTACCCTAGAGGTGAAAGTAAGTTATTTAGTGCCGAGACGTAGTTTGCTGCCCGAGCAAAGCGAGGTCGCCAATAGTTCAGTCGGCTATTCAGCCAATATTTTCAGTTTTATCTGTGTAAAAATGGGTCAGGTCAACATTTATCCTAAATCTATATTAGGTTCAAAGAAATAGTTAAAAGTAAATTAAAAAAAAAAATCTTAAATTAATCCATAATCTTTCTGCTATTTCAATATACAACTTCACACCTATTTTCAGAATATTCGCAATGAAAAATACATTCTATGCTGCCGTGTTGAATAACTCATAGACTCTCATCGATTTACTTTGAGTGTTTTTTTTTTCAAGGTAATTTTCTCCCTGTTCTGTCTCTCCCCCGTCGTGTCGTATTGCCGTGCTATCAGACTATGAGAGTAAAGAGTGCACTCGTGTTTGTGCATACGCTTGTGTAATATAATATTTCCTGTGTACTTGGATAATCTCTGTTGGGATTGGTAACAGTGATCTAAACTTGATCGGGAGGATTATTATTACCATTAAACTAGAAGATATTGAACATTGATTGGCTGCAACTGTTTTTTAGGGTTCTGATCCTCATTTGGCAAGAGCGGAATCCTCATGCTTTTTTCTATGGTGGGCAAAAATCATCCAATGACGAATCCCGCTCTTGGGCGGAGCGGGAAACAGTATCATACTCTTGCTGACTAAACACCCCACCCCGTTCCTTCTTTGCCCTTCGCACTGGGGCCAAGCCTTCTTTTCAGAAAGAGACCCTGGGCCCCAGTAGGCTTCAACCCTTTTGCAGAGTCCCTACGAGAATCTTTATGCTCATAGGATCACTTTGTCATTGCTTGTCCGTCTGTTTATATGTCAAGATCGTTATCTCAAGAATATGCGGAGGAATTAAGATGACATTACCAATATACATATTAAATACAGTGTGCTATTCTATAGAACAGTGAAAAAATCAAACTTCTTAGTCAACGCGATCTAAAGATATGGCCTGTTTAGTATACCTACTCTTTTAGGATTTTTTTATGGTAGGTAAAAATCATCCAATGATGAATCCCGCCCTTAGGCTGAGTGGGAAACAGTGTCAGACTCTTACTGACTAAACAACCTATCCCGTTCCTACATTGCCATAGATAATAGGGCCAGAGCCTTTCTTTTAGATACGAACCCTTGGCGGGTGTTTATCAAATGACCAGATGTCGAGCTACCAATTGCTCGCCGTCCGCAAGCAAAGTTTTGGTGCATATTGTGGCACTCGCAAGGAAATCTAGACCTGTGAGGTACTTGCCGTTGACCTACAATCCTGAAATTCGACAAAAAGCAAGTTAGTGATATCACAAAAAAGTTATAAATATGTATTCATAAGAAAATTTTATTTAAGAAGTTAGAAATAATTGAAAGCAGATTTTTTTTTTAATTTATAAAAGTTTAAAATTAATTATTCCTTCACGCTCAAACGGATAAACTGGTTTAGATGAAATTTGAAATGTGGATATAGGATTACTAATCCCAGGAGAATTTCCCTTGGGACGATAATTTTCAATATTAACACGGTTGAAGTATGATGTATATCATAATCAATAACAATAATCTAAGTTGGATATCAGTAAAGAAAATGTGATAAAAGTTTTAATTATAATTTAAATATATGTATGGAGTATCACTGTCAAGTGAAACTCCATATATATATATTTCTTGAAAAGGATGATACTGAATCAGAATACTTCTCAGCTGCAAATTTCGGAAAATGAACAATATTTGTCGCGTGTTTCAATGACGGATTTTATTTTTTCATAAGGTTGTGATAAACGTCATTTCATGCACGTGAAAATTAGTCACTGCAGCACTCGACACCATAACACCCTCACCCACAGGTCGGGCGAATTTCGTATCAGTAATAAAGAAAAAAAAAAAAACTCCGTTTGTATTAAAATGTACTATGTAGTCATGAATTGAATAGCAAAAATATTCATATTTTAAATTCTGCCAATGATATCCATAAGAAAAATCTCAAAAAATATCGAAATGAATATGAATTTGTTTACTATTCATAATCCCAATCTCTTGTACGAATAATAATAGATAGCTATAATAATATATAGCCGTAATATGAATACAACAAATATCCTTTTGTTAAAAATCAACACAATAACTAGAGATTCTCTTAGAAAAAGCTTCGCTAAGTACATTGCAGGTGTTGGGTTGTGACCTAGATTCCTCTTACTAAGTCTAGATAATAATACATACTGTCTATTTCTAACACTACAAGTACGGCCTAGCTTCAACGTGTTTATTAAAACAAATAGCGGTGCAAATGTAGTGATGGGACATAGAGTAGGTAGTGAATGGAGTGCGATCATGAATGAAGAATAATGATGAGTGAATCACATAAACAAAATAACAAATCAAGATTAAGATGGTGTATATTCTTTCTTTACGCAATAAACTTGCCTATGCCCGTATAATACCTACGCACTCAATCTACTGCAATCAATTCAGCACAAATCTAAACTAAAAGTTATTGCTGACATTAATTATCACATAATTATTTTATTTTATTTTGTTTGATCAACGCATAAATATGCTGTGTATACACAGTACTACTAGTAAACTGTATAGTTTGCGACAAACTCACGCTTTCTGGGTTAAACTATTAGTGCCACGTGTGTACCTGTCCTAAACTTAAATGACTATAGTCAGAGAATAATCGACAGTTCGACACTACTTACATTAGAAGACAAAATTTCATCTCCTAATTCAGACTATTAACCACACGACATGCCAAAACAAGGCCGAACACACAAACCCTTATTCTCAATGAGAGCTTGTCACCGCACTACACATAATGTTTGCACTGATGCCTTTCACATCGTTCGCCCGCATGATCACTTCGTTTGCGTATTCCTCTGTGTGACGGGCCGACTTTACCGTCTTATCGGAGCCCTAAAACGTTTATGAGGAATTCGTGCCGAAGTTAATCTGGCTGCTTCCGTTATCGATAAACTGAAATTTCATGCTGCGGAGTGTTCGTTAGAAATTGAGGATGAACGTGGCGAAATGTGCCTGCTAATATAAATGTTATGTGCTGTTACGACTTTATGAGGTATCTGTGTCGCACTTGACAAAATCGATGTGCTAACGAGTAAATTAAAACGTAGTATTTCGATTTAATTAATTAACTCTAAGAGGACATCGGTGTCCACACACCTATTGTCTTTTAATTGTGTTTGTGTAATTACAAACGTAGTCGAAAGGTTAAAACGGTTTTCAGTTTCAGTTGGTAGGTTTGGGATAAAAACCCAGCCGACGGGATCTCGATCCAGATTTCCGGCCATCGTAGTATCATAGTACCATTACTACAATGAGCTACCCATGTAGCTCACCGTTCGACCATCCAGTAACCGTGCCAAGGAGGTGTCAGCAAACCAAAGGAGCCCAGTAGGGTCGAAGCCTACTGGGGTCAAGGGCTTGCTATGAAAAGCTACGAAGGGGCAGAGGTGGGTTTTTATTCAGTAAAAGTCTGACAGACACTCGCAACGATAGTTAATGTGTGCCGGTATATTACCCATCATTATCCCAGACAAAACACGTACCAATAGGTATATATCAAATAACAGTTTCAAGAGTAACAGCAAGTATGTTCTCTGTACTTTACCAAAAGTAACTCTTCAAATAACCATTCCAAGCAACCCTCTTTCAATGGACATATTTGTAAGCGTTACGTATTCGAAAATAATTGCCAGGATCAACGTGTCCCGGTCTTTAGAAATGTCAGCAGACGTCCTAACAAGCGTTATAAAAATAAAATAGGTATTTGGGGAATGCTTTAGGCGGGAACTTGTCGTCATTAACTAGTTTCCATGTCGAACCGAACTGTACTAACATTAAACGGAAGAATAATAGAGGTGATAATAGCTTCTGTATAAGTTATTGCATAGTGCCGATATTAGCCTTAATTTTGATGTAGGTATTATACAGTGTGTAACTGAAATAATGCACAGTGGCACACCCTTATATCCACTACCTTCTGCCAGTGGCTTCCCCCGGGTGAAAGTTGGTTACCCCTTAAGGGTGAAGTTTCGTAAAATCATAGCTGATGTCTACATCTTATAAGGAACTGGCCTGCCAAATTTTAAGTTTTTGAGATTTCTTGCTTAATCAGTGAGTAGTATTTCGCTTTTATCTACAAATGTTTAATAGTTTTAGTTTAAGTGAAACCCAAAACACGTATCAAGTATTTTAATGTAAAACGCATAAATGCTAAAGCTAATAAGCTTGTCATGTTACCTGGTTGTTCGCACAACTACATGGTCACCGGACCATCCAGCATTTGACGAGTTATTTTGGTTTGAAAATGATTGGGATCCATTTAGTTACTGATTCTGTACAAAGTATATCCATGCTTCGAGAAATAATGTTGAATAATTAGGCAATTAGGTAGTGTTTATTTAATTTATTATCCTAATTATAGGCAAATAATATGGAAATCAACGAGCTACTAACGCATCGGTATTGGTATTTGCGCATACACACATAAACAGTAGTGACGCAATCAAGAAATCAAGAATCAAGGTCCGAAACACGTGCCATAGAGGAAAAATAATAAATGTGACAAGTGCTATAGACAATAAATAACATTTCACTCGGATCAAGGCAACTGTGTTACAATAGTACATTTTGATACAAGTGCAGGAAGTTTGTCATTGCGACCGAGGCGAAATGCGCACGAGCCGTAGGCGAGTGTGTTATGGAGCCGAGAGCTGCAATGACAAATCTGCACGCGTGTCAAACGACGTTTTTCAATACACTTACGACTTGTGAAATAAAGAAAGAGAAAAAACTTTTAATCGTATGTCAAACATACAGTAGAAATATAATAATAATTGCATTCAAATCTGCTCTGGCAAGTTTCTAACTTCGTGGGGTCGCCCAGCGCCGCGTGGGGGACGCCTCGCGCCTGATTCGATAAACTAAGAAAAAAAAATCGACCGTGACGATAAGGAAGGAATAAAAAAGCCCTTGTTGTGATAAACTCAAAAAAGCACTTGGGTGATATACATGCTATATTGAACCTAATAGGAGTGCGATAAGAGGCGGTTTTCGAGTAAGTGTATTGAAAAGATATATTTACATTTATATTTAGTACATAACGAGTTATCTAGTAGCTGTTTCCAAACATATTACTCTAAGTTATATTGTCACGTACTAAGTTATATTAGGGTACAATCGTATACACTTACGCTTGACCCACTACTAAGTTTGTTTTTGCTTGCACTTGAAACGATACTTCAAAGGTTTGCCGCAGCAGAGGTTGTAAGTGAATATTTGTTTCAAGTGATCAGGCGGCAATGATGGCGAGAGTATGTGTCCTTTATGTAATACTAGCGCCAGCTTCGCACGGGTGCAAAGGTGACGTATTATACCTATAAACTTCCTCTTGAATTACTCTATCTATTTAAAAAAAACCGCATCAAAATCCGTTGCGTAGTTTCAAAGATTTAAGCATACAAAGGGACATAGGGACAGAGAAACCGACTTTGTTGTATACTATGTAGTGAAGTGTGATTTTACCGCCTGCTCTTCCCGCCCAGGGTGCAGCAAAAGGGAGTACCACTCGTAAAACCCACCTACGCTTCATCAGAAACCCTTTGCGCTCCAGGGGCGTGGTAATTTTTTGGACAATCTCAGAGTCCTATATTGTTTTATTATGGAGGTTGAAAATCATCTAATGACATCTTTCTTCCTTAGGCGGAGCAGGAGATAGCGTCAGACTTTTCTCCACCTAAAAAACCCACCCTGTTCCTTCTTAGCCTTTTATACTGGGTCGGACTTTCCTTTCGGATACTGGTCCATGGCTCCAGTAGGCTTCAGCCCTGCTAGGCCTCTAAATTTGCTGACAACACATTGAGGCGCGCGGGAACAAAACGCGCCGTTGATGATTTGGGTTCGGTCCGGACGATTGGATGGCGAGTTACCTATTGCTCGCCGTCCGCAAAACCCCACCTCTGTACATTGATACCGTAGGCGCGGGCTTGTGGATGGCGAGCAATGGGTAGCTCGCCGTCCAATCGTCTGGTAACCGTCCGGATCAAGCCCAGTCGTCAACGGCGCGCACTGTTCCCGCGCGCCTCAAGGAGTTTTCAGCAAACCGTAGGGACCCTGCAGAAGGGTCAAAGCCAACTGGGGCCATGGGTTCGCGTCTGAAAGGAAGGCTCTGGCCCTGGTGTATATGGCAACGTTGGAATGGGGTAGGTTGTTTAGTCAGTAAGAGTCTGACACTTGTTTCCCGCTCCGCCCACGGGCGGGACTCGTCATTGGATGATTTTTACCTACCTAAAAAAAAAAAACCTCTGTACATTGATTCATGTTTTTTTTTATTATCAGCCACTGTAGACTGGGACGCATCGTTGTTGCACAAAGAGCAGAGCAAACTTGGAGCAAAAAAACACATGATATGTCACATTTTCAGCTGCTTAATCCCCTGTCAGATTTTTTGTAGACGTGTTCACTGCAATGTGTTGACTGCAAAAGCTGTAGGTACCGTTAAACCTTGTTGTGTATCCTACTAGTTTTAGTAATTTTAATTTACTAGCCTTTGGTAGTTGTTGGATAATGAAATAGTATTATTAGCCTTTTAATGTTCCCATTGCTGGGACTCAGGCCTCCTCTTTGGGAAAGGAAATAGGCTATTCATCACGTGGGCCCAAGTCGTCGATGGCGCGCACTGTTCCCGCGCGCCTCAAGGAGTTTTCAGCAAACTGTAGGCGCCCTACAGGGTTGAACTATCCTGGGGCCAAGGGTTGATGCGAAAGCGTAACACCAGCGCTCTGGGATTAAGGCAAGGAAGGAATGAGTAGGTTGTTTAATCAGTAAAAGTCTGACTCTGTTACCTGCTCTACCCAAGGGCGGGTTTCGTCATTCGATGATTTGTACCTACCATAAAAAAACACGTAGGCCCAGTGAGGGTTGGTGAACGACACATGGCTTCGTAATTTTGGTACTGGGACGTGCCGGTGAGGGAAACGATGTATTTCTCTAGCGTTTTGAGAGCAATATCGATAAAATATATTACATAAAGTAATGCGCCTAGCCAGGCCGGGTTGGAACCCGTGACAAACCACTCGTAAGCTGGGACCTTTACCACTCGGCCACCACTGTTCTGATGAAGTCACTATTCCATGCTCGTATAATGAAAGATTTTTTATAAACGGATTGAAGTTATTATCTTCAATAAAATAATACTGATGCCTCTACCGGTTTTACCAATAAATAATAGGATACCAAAATATTTAGCAGATTGTAATAGTTCAAATTTATTTCAGAAGTCATTTAATAATTAGCAAATTAAAAAGATGTTAATACAATAAATGAAGGTGAGTATGTATACCTGTCACATAGAAAATCAATTAAATATGAAAACATTGAAAAGTTCTGTTTTTTTTTTTATTATTTGGTACTAGCTTTTGTCTGCGGCTTCGCCCGCGTACATAAAATATAGCCTATGTCACTCAGGAGTAAAGCAGCTTTCTATTATTGCTAAAATTTCTCCAATCGGACCAGCAGTTCCAGAGATTACCTCCTACAAACAAAAAAAAACAAACTTTACCTCTTTATTATACTAGTGTAGATAAAAAAGTATAGGATCGCAGTCAAAATCCCGATGGTAAGAAGTGATGTAATCGTTGATGGTGAGGCGCATTAGTTTATTAAAGGCCTGTTCACTCTAGCCTATTAGACGCCCAAATTATAATCGGATGGGAAGACCACAGCTGGCAAATAAGATCAAGTTTCAATTAAGATTTAAATTGAATTGATTATCTTCTACAAAGAAATAATTTTATACCGTTATAATATCAAGTTTAGATACATAATTGAATATGGGAGTTAGTATTATAAATAACTCTTGGCTATCCACAATTATTTATTCACAGTGCCATAAGAAAATATGCTTATATTTCTATGAGGAAACTCGATTACTGAACATAAATAAATAGTAGTATCTGTAAAGTGTAAATAGGTACATTAGTGATACCAAGCAAACAGGATGAGCCAAGAGTATCGATAAAAATAGTACAAAAAAGTTAATTAGCTTTTTGTCTAGAATAATTAACCGAAAGTAACCGAAACCGAAAGTAAACTTCAAAGATTTTCAGCAAAAATATAAATCGGTTTATCCGTTTCATTCCGGCATTCCAGAGTTTCATCTGCCACATCCCATTTCCAGCATGAGGTCTTCGTCAATTAGAAACATAAAGAGAACTAGTCAAGACAAATTCAACGAGCCCAAACTCAATGGGTTTACTAAAAAGCAGTCCAGTGTTAAGTCTCTTATCTTCGAGCCCTAACAGCAGACCAGCTCAGTGTTTCTAGAAGACATTAGTGTTTTTAAATGTCAGATCCCACATATGCTTGCAAGTAAACTGTGCGTGTAACATTCTTATCACACCTAACAAACAACCTGATGACCTTGAAGACCTGAACCGATTTCTGAACCTTTCAAAAAAAAAAACCGCATTAAAATCGAATCATCCGTTTGGGAGCTACGATGCCACAGACAGACACATACACATTTACACACACACACAGACAAGTCAAACTTATAACACCCCGTTGTTTTTGCGGCGGGGGTTAATAAACTATGTCTCTATAAAATATGTATGCTTTGTATAATCTTACAATATTCTACATTTTCCTACATGTCAGCAAACCATCGCCGCCCAGTAAGGGCGATGCCGAAAAGTTTGTGGTCTTAAAATGAAGAGAAACAATTTTATATTAACCTCTTGAGCCCCTCGCCAACGCACACCTAATGTCTTTCTGTTATGTTACTAACTACGGTATTTTAAACTCCCGCATCCGGGGCAGCCTTCAGGTCCGTGACATAGCGGATAAACTGCAGGACGGTCGCTTACGCTGGTATGGCCACGTTTTACGAAAACCGGCAGACTACGTGGGTAACAGATGCCTCACCATACCGCCTCCACCGGGACCCGGAAAACGAGGTAGGCCTAAGAGGCGTTGGATCGACGTCGTAAGGGACGACATGCGTGCTAATGGGCTTGAGGCAAGGGACGTAAAAGACCGAGCGAAGTGGAGGCGTCTAGGAAGGAAAGCGGACGCCGGGCACCGAGGTGAAAGCCAAGGTAGCAACCGGGACGGGCGCTAGGTTGATGATGATGATGACTAACTACGGTATTCGAAAGGTATATTATTCAATTTACACAGATTCTCGAAAAGTACTATATCTAAAAATGTGTTGTGAATTTACTGTCCATATTGGCGTCCCCAGAATATTGAAAAACCAAACAATTGATTGTTTGATGTTGTGCTCATTGGTCTCTTGAGAGGCATTGATAATTTTTATCGAAAAACAGGAGCGAAAATATTACGTAATGAAAAATAGGTTTCACTTTATTTCATTTTAAAACAATACTTGTTTTGAAGAAGTATTGTGAAGTGTCCGAGGAGGTGATGGATTTTTGAATTGAATATTGTATTGATTTGCTCGAAATTGAAACATCTAATAAAATAATCAGGCTTTGTATACAGTATTATTAGAATTAACTGACATTTTATAAGTGCCAATGTAGGCCTATGTGGATTATTGAAAGGTTAATAGATAAATAGATTGATTAAACGTTATTGTACCTACACCAAAAAGTTGCAGAACTTATACAAAACTAAAATCTATGGGTACAATGGCTAATCAACTTGTTTGTATTGTAGTCAGGCTTCTTGATAAGGACCAGGTGCAGGTGAATTAAATATTAACTTACTATAAATAATTTAACTAACTAAAATAAATAACTGAAAGATAACACGCTCTTTGACTTTAACAGACCGATTTAAGTCACGAAACCGTTACTTAATAAACCGTTAACGTCAAAATACGGATACGTAAAATCATTTGATAATGTCAGTAATGTAATCATGGCATTAGGCGCAGCGTACCTATCCGAGCCATTACACTCATCGAGTTGAGGTGTGGAATCGAATGAATATTATGTTTAATGCGTATCATAATACGCCAATTCGCGCGGTACGACAATTCGCCCGGTACGACAATTCGGCCGGTACGACAATTCGCGCAGTACGCACAAGAAACGATTGGAACATTTAACATAGATATTTGAAACCCTTTTCATTTTCTTAAATCGTTTTAGGAGGTGACAACATTGTGACAGATGAGGAAATGATGCATTTGTCCCTAGGACATTTTCCAACTTGTTTTCCTGTTCGTTTCAAGTAGAGGAAGCGGAAAACACAATTAGTTGGACATGAGCTATCTTCATTATGGTAATCAGATATGGTGGTAATTTCGAAAGGAAATATTTATTTAACAACAAATTGATGGTTATTTGACAGAAATGATTGATGAGCCAGGAAGCTAAAAAGGAAATTCCTTGCATTAATGTGAAGTTGATTATCACAGAAAGATTTATTTATTTGATTAATAAAACAAGAAAAATAAGCCAAGGCATTAAGTCCGCCTTTGTACAGTGTTATGTGCATAAAGTTTTTATAAATAAATTTAAAAATATAAAACTACTAAATAAAATTATATATACCGACTTTTATGACGCTATATTCCTGAATATGGTGTCACAAAACTCCTCCGCATCGCTGTCGACTGGTAGGGTACCCAAAAGGTTGGCAGCATTGCCACGTTGTATGGCAATGCTTAATCTCTGACCGAGGTAGAAACCAGCCATTGAGTTACGCGAAGAGTCAGCTAGGTGTAAGGATCAAAGATAATATTTCTGTCTAAAATTTTTTTTTTTCTTTTTAACTTGGAAAATCATTTAAAGACTTTCTCTCTTTCTCGCTTCGGTGGCAGCGGAAGACTGTGTCAGACTTTTTCTGACTAAAACCACACCTGTGTCCTACAGTTCCTCTTTACGGGTTTCCTTTCCAGAAAATGCCCGTGACTCTACCGGACATCAGTCCTGCTAGGCTTTTATTATTTTTTTTTACGTGGGAAATCATCAAATCACCCAAAAAAATCTCTTAACAGACAGATAGGCAAAATATACATAGGGTGTATACTCTTTCCTTTGAGGTACGGACCCCTAAAAATTGCTGAATTGTGTGAGAATAAAGGGAAGTCAGTCACAGAATGACCCTGGAGATTTTTAATACTTTTTTTTTTATTGTAGGTAAAAATCATCCAATGACGAATCCCGCCTTTGGGCGCAGCGGGAAACAGTGTCAGACTCATACTGATTAAACAAACTACCCCGTTTCTATGTTGCCATATATGTATACCAGGGCTTGAGCTTTCCTTCCCAACAATAAAAATATCACTGTATAAATATAGCTAATTAGAAGCTATATAAATATATCCTGAACGGAACCAGTGGCGAACTGTAGAACAGTCCAAACTGTTCCTTAGTACCATAGCAACTGTTCTATAGTACTGTAGCTACTGTTCCATAGGCATAAAACAGTTCGGCAAAACTTCGGCTCGGTAATCAAGCATGCACGTACGCAGCTATGGATTATTAAAGATAATTGTATCATCATAGATCGTCATTAGCGCTAGTTACTGGCACAGCGGCTAATCATGGCCGCCACCGAACGTGCTTCGGGCAACCACCCGTCGGGAATACCAACCCTAATGAATATTATTCCGATTTCGCTAAATAACCTGATTGTGATTGAGCAAAACTAGGGCTGTCACCACGATTATAAAGATTAATCAACAGTTAAATGTATTGCTAATTGAATCAGTTTGTTGCTACAGCGGAAACCCAATTAACTATTCTCTAGCTTGTTATTTGTTTAGAATTGTTAATTTAATGAAGTTAGATTGAGTTTTGACGAATAGTTTTCTTTACCTAAGAACCTTTCATGGTTTGTTATTAATAGATTATTATACTATACCTACTAAGGAACTATGTGCCTCGTCAGTAGGAATAAAGTAACTTGAAGGGCAATGGAGAGAGATATCTCCGAAGTTTCTTTGCGTGATCACTATTCCTTTAAATTTTTCATTCACTGACGAATCTTTAAGACGTCCACGTCTTCTAACGCACTTCTTCAGTGCTTGACGGCGGTCCCACCTGATGGTAAACAGTGATGCAATCGTTGATGGTGAAGTGCACTATTTTATTCTCGTCACTCCACATATTCATCACCACTACATGCAATCTCGATCGTTCATAATTTAGGTGTCTTCAAAGCTAGAGTGAATAGGCTCTTAGTGCGCCTCACCATCAACGATCGCATTACTACTTACCATCAAGTGGGATGACAGTCAAGGACAGTTTATAGCAATTAGAAAAAAATATATATGTTACGGGTAATGCTAGAAGGTGAAGTAAACCTAGGTTTACCCGGGTTAACTTAGTATTACCCAAGCTTCTTGGGTAAAGTCCGAATAATGGATAAAATAAATCTTAATTCGGGGTTTACCCATACTCACTTAGATCTACCCAACCCTGACTGGGTAATGTTAAGTGTTGCTTATTTTTCGAACACACAAACATTTATTATTTAAAAAACATACAATAGGCGAACGTAATCGCTTGAAGAGCATAAACTTAATAGCTTTAATATAAAAAACTAATAGCGGTCGTTGTTATTAAAATTGAAATTATTTATTTGAGCAAGATAAACTTCTATGACATTTTGTTTTGCAATTACACCTTTTATTACCATGGCCTCCTGAAAGCGACTGTTCATTTGCAGTTTTTCTTTTCTGGTGATATATTTTCGATTTCAATCAGTTTATCATGATACACAGAAAACTGATTCTTTAAGAACATTTCTTCAATAGTACCACGTTCGTTTCCTAGCTTAGACAGATCATCAGCTTTTTCTATAATTGCACGTTCCAAAACTCGCCTCTTCCGCTATCGACATCTGGTACTTGGACTCTTAACGTATCTCCAACAGATCATGGAGGAAATTTTAAATTAGATAAGGCTTTCATTTTTTTTTCTAAGCTCAATCGGTCGGATAAAAAAAGGCGCAAGCAGCGCAGGGGACGCGGGCCCCCGAGATTTACGCCACGAGCTCGAAAAATACGCAACACCTAACATTACCCAGCCAGAGTTGGGTAGACCTAGGTGAGTATGGGTAAACCCCGAATTAAAATTTATTTTATTTATTATTCGGACTTTACCCAAGAAGCTTGGGTAATACTAAGTTAACCCGGGTAAACCTAGGTTTACTCTATTTTCTAAGATTACCCATAACATATATATTTCAGTAGTCTTTCATTCCATATTGCAGCTCAAAATTCTCATCTTATCGTGGACTAGTAGATCTTATCCTACAAGTCGCAAGTTGTGCCAGTGTCCTTGTCGCCATTTCATCCGTCCTATGTTGATCCAGGGGATTGCAACGTCTTGCGCCAACCGAATGTGTAAAACTATTCATTTGGGGTTGATGGGGAGATAAGGGTTTGTTAATTTAACTCAAGCATTGTTTTAAAACAGTTAATTGAGTAATATCCGATAAATAAAGCCCCATATCCGTATGTTACTTGGGTATTCCAAACATAGCATACCATAATCAGTCCTATAATGCGCTCAAAGCTGGGACCAAAACCCAGGAAAGGGGATGGGCCATAATCTACCACGTGGGTGTAGTGCGGGTTGGTTAATCTAAGTATTGGTAGCTTATAGGTTCTAAGACGTGCTGTGTGTGTTTTTCTTCATCGCTTTGAAGGTTGTGGTGCCGAAATAAATTGTTCAAAGCAAAGCCTGCCTCTGTTTGAACCCAACCCGCGACGTACAACTCGAAAGTCGGGGCTATAACCACTGGGTCATTACTTTTTGTAGATCATATTTATACACTTTATTGTACACAAAGATCATCATTATTAATCTTTTGAATACTGTAATTAAAGACATAATAGAAAAACAATAAGTGTGCGAACGCAAGCGTTCGCTTGGGGTTCAAGAATTTAAGGCAAATGTTACAATTGGAGCCTTAAATTTAAAAACATATAATTGGTTGCCTATCACATTCAACACTTTCCAGGCAACCACTGAACACACCAAGACTGAACAGAGATTTCCTGGGCACTAAATAGGGATGCACTTAGTGCATTACAAAACAAACTAAACAATTTAAACCTATACACTATGAACTGACTACCAAACGCTCCAGGTATTCGCAGTTTAAATTCCGACTGTAAAAGAGTACAAGGCAAGTTCACCCACATTTATTACCTAGTTAGTATACAGTTGAAAGTTTAGATTTAAATAATATTACCGAACAATCCACCCGAGTGAAGTTTACAGAGATGATTATTGTTATTGTGGCAGAACTTGCTTAAAACACTTAATACAAACTAAGTACGGTTCAGGTACTATGTAAACAAACAATGTAAATAATTTATGAAGATCACTCTACGTGGATAAGTCCTTAATGTAAACGTTTTAAGGAAAGTGGACATTACGTACCTACATTATATTTGGGAGTTTAGATTAAGGCCTGAGATCTTAACATTGTACAAACTATTTAAGGATTAATTTACCCATTTGATGAGGTTGCGAACCGTTATGGATTTTTTGAAGGTTTGGATAGTTGAAGTCGAAAAAGTATAGTGTTTTTTTAAGGTGAGAAAATAATAAAATGACTTGTCTTAATCTTAGTGGTGTGGGGTGTGTGTCAGACTTTTACTGACTAAAATCACACCTGTGTGAAGGACACAGGTGTGATTTTAGTTGCATTTAGTTGCCTTTAGCGCTGTAAAACAACGGGTTTACTTTCCAGAAAATGACCGCGGTCCTTGCGGGCAAGGCATGGAAGGAACGGTAGGTTGTTTAGTCAGTAAGAGTCTGATACTGTTTCCCGCTGCGCTCAAGGACGGGATTCGTCATTTGATGATTTTTACCTACCATAAAAAAAAATCTCGACGAGTTCAATTTGTGTGTCGAGGATTATAACTAACTAGCTTTTGCCCGCGGCTTCGCCTGCGTAGTATTGGGGTTGGGGTTGGGGTTTCCGGGATTAAAAGTAGCCTATGTCGTATTCCGGAGTGTATCCTATGCCTGTGCCAAATTTCATCCAGATCCGTCCAACCGTTTTAGCGTGATTGAGTAACAAACATCCAAACATCGTAACTTTCGCATTTATAATATTAGTAAGGTTATAGTAATTATGCCTAATATTAAATACACTTCTCATCAAAAAAATCGAAACACCTTGCAAGTTTACGTTTTGTCAGGATTATCAGAAAAATGTGTACATTTAGGAATAAATGTTAAATGTCGTTTAATAGTGAGTAATATGAGCTTATCAAATCTTAATGTTAATGTTCTAAATTTAAATGAATTTTTCATAGGTTTCGTATTTTGTTAAATGAGTAATTTTTATTCCGTATGGAGTATAAAGGAAATGGATAAAACAACACACGTAAATGAAAAAAAAAGCTAAAAAACGTTTATTTAATAACTTGTATTCCCTCCCCGAGCTCTAATTACTGCTTCCATACGGTTCTTCATCGATCGGATGAGAGTCACGATCACATGCTGTGGTATATTGTCCCATTCCTCTTGGATTGCATCTTGCAGCTGGTTAAGTGTTTCTGGGGCAGGATCTCTTGCTCGAATTCGTCTCTTTAATTCATCCCATAGATGTTCAATGGGATTCATGTCCGGGCTTCTTGCTGGCCATTCCATAATAGAGATATCGACTTCGTTAAGATAATCTCGTACGACGCCCGCGGTGTGAGCCCTAGCATTGTCGTGCATGAATATGAAGCCGTTGCCAATAAAATGTGCATAGGGCATCACATGAGGCTCGAGACACTCTTCGACGTACCGATGACAGTTTAGTGCAGACAGACGTGGCCCAGACACGAAAGCAAGCTCTGTCTTACCGTCGGCGCTGATTCCTCCCCAAACCGTCCACGAACCGCCACCATAGCTGACCTTTTCTTCAATGCAGCATTGTGCATAGCGTTCTCCGTCTCTTCTGTAGACCTTGTTCCTTCCGTCGTTACCATACAGCATAATTTTACACTCATCAGAAAAGAGAACTTTGCTCCACTGTAGGTATGACCGATTTAGGTGCTCACGTGCAAAGTTAAGGCGCGCTCTTCGATGGTCTGCAGTTAATTTCGGCCCATTTGCTGGCTTATGCGGTACCAGTCCACGATCCTTCAACCTTCTTCTAATTGTAGAGTCACTTACAGCCACCCTTCGTACAACACGAAGCCGCTGCTGCAGTTGAAAAGCGTTAAGGCGTCGATTTCTTAAAGAAGTTGTTACAATAAATCGATCATCTCGCTCAGAAGTGACCCGATTCCTGCCAGATCCTGAACGGCGCGTGAACAAACCAGTCTCCCGATAACGTTTATAGACTCTATGAACAGATGACAGGCTTAGATGCAGTCTTGCAGCCACAACACGCTGACTAAGGCCAGAATCCAGCAATGCCACAACTTGGGCGGCTTCTGTGGGCGAAGTATCCATACGTTTTAGAAAAAAAACCTTTTTTCAGACGTCCCAAAGTCACAGTATTGAAATAAAAAACAAAAAGTTTAAGGATAGGCGCCAATTTTTAGTTTTTAAACGCTAAATGTACTCCAACCCTAAACACACATTTGTCTCAAAACAGTGATTCATTTCGTTTATAAGATAAACAAATGAAATTCTAATTTTGAATTTAGAATTTTCGCTTATTACTGTAATGGCCAAACTGCCAGCTATAATATATGTATTTTTTTTCATCGTATGAATTCTTTTTTGTGTTAAATTCGGACAGAAACAATGAAAACGGAAGTGTTTCGATTTTTTTGATGAGAAGTTTAGTTACCTAATATTACGTAGTTCATGTTAAAAACGAATTTCAAAGAAATTAATCCTTCATAAAAATAGAGGATTCCTCTCCACCGTGAGGAAAGTGTTCATCATTGTATATTTCGCCATTTTCCAACTCATTTTATAAAGGTCGCCTCTGAAGCGTAAAATGTTCTTTCATTTTAAATTAGTTTAGCTGCTCCAAAAAACGGGCGGCAAGCTTCATAATCTTATAATACTACGTAATCATTCCAATTCTCCTGTTACTTCAAACAAATAAATATCATAATTTTGGCAAGACAGTGTATTAGATGAGTTTTTTTTCCATGAATATTAAATTCTTTAGGTGCTTAGCTGTTATGTGTATACTTTTTATCTTCGTTAATTAGTTACGTATTTTATAATCAATGTTTTTTTTTCTTTTGCAGTGAGTTTTTGTTATAGAGCTGCGCGTAGGGACTTTAGGGCTTGTTTACGGAGACGCGGTGCGTTGGGCGTTCGTCGTAGATTGCAGCAGTGGGCAGCGTCATCGTACATCATCATCATCACCATGACCCCTGAGTTTGTTTCGGTGTTTCCTCTCAGGGTAGTCAGCTAGGAAACACTAAACTTATCTAGTTTAGACTGACAAAAAAAAAATTGACGGGTAAAAGTGATTTGCAAAAATTAATATCATATTTTATCATTTCTCATTTCAGCCGAAAGACGTCCGCTGCTGGACATAGGCTTACCCCTAACGTCGTCGTACGCACGCACAAAGACCGGTTCTGTGCGTCTTGTATCCATAGGATTCCAGCAACCTTGACCAGGTCATTGGTCCACCTTGTAGGACCTACCTTCCAACGCTGCGCCTTCCGGTACGCGGTCGCAATTTCAGATCCTTTCAGCCCCAGCGGCCATCTGTTCTGCGTGCAATGTGTTCTGCCAATTGCCACTCATACTTGGCGATTCTTTTCGCTATGTCGGCAACCTTGGTACATCACACGCGCAATGACATATATATGGAAATGCACGTCAAACTCACAACGCGCCGCGTCTCTGAATATATAATATTCGACAACTATCACACAACGCCGTTTAGTCTCAAGCTAAGCAGAGCTTGTGTTATAAGTACTAAACAAGTGATAAACATACTTATATATTTCTAAATATATACATATTACAGATAAATTACACACAGACACAGAACAAACGATCGTGCTCATCACACAAACGGAGAGGACAAATCCTGGGTTGGAATCAAACCCACGACCTCCCGCATAGCAGTCAGGGTCACTAACTATCAGACTGATATGGCAGTTAACTAACGTTTGAGCCTGTTTTGTGTTTGCAAGTTTGGAAACTTCCTTCTCAGTGCACCTTTAAATACAAGTACGACCTCTTAGAGTACGTCTACTAAGAGGGTGCGCTTTAGTAGGTGTCCCTCTAGTTTGTAAACGTTTAATAATAATGATTTATTAATGAAGAATCTGTCAATTTTAGCCTTTGTATTCTATACATCCACCAACCCGCACTGGGCCCGCGTAGTGGATTATGGCCCATTCCAACTCCTAGAGAGGAGGCCTGAGTCCCAGATATGGAAACTTTATAAGGCTGTTGTTTTCTTAGTCCAATTTTTGGTTCTAATGACTTAAATATGATACAAGAAGTAGTGAAGTAAGTGTTTTTTTTTTATCGAATTTTGGTGGCATGGTGGGTGCAGTGTGTGTTGTGAGTTCGATTTCTGTATGAAACAAAGTTTAAATATTTAATTTTGTATGGTCTACAAATTTTTTTGTGAATGTGAGCTATGCATGGTTGTATACGCATCCACGGCAAGAGTAATTCCTAGTGTACGGTTTTTATTTAAGAAAGAAAGAAACTCAATAAACTCGGATATTACTTCAGTTACAATTGCGTTCAAACTATTCATTGAATTTAACCTTAACCTAACGAAAGCAGTTTAACCGATTGCCAACAGGCCTAAGTCAGATTAAACCGTCGTAATCCGATAACCGGCATGGCGGCATCGTTTTTGTCAAAGGCCGCTTTGTTATGCTCTGAGATACCGATTGTGACGCCAGTTCGCGGATGTTGGGAGATCTACGTTGAGTCGATAATTCATGCTCTTCGGGACAACCCTGGCTATAACTGCCCCCAGGGCGTTATATACGCTTTAGAGTTATTTTTTATATTAATGTACGGATTTTCTTCCCAGTTTCCTTAAAATTAGTGGTGATCGGATCATTTCATCTCAAAACATTTTGTGTAGGTGGTATGTGAACCATGTACAGAATACAGTATTGTCGTCAGATCTTAGCGAGTCTGAAGTTAGGCTTTCTGCCTTGCAGATACTAAAACGCAGTAAAAGTATAGCAAAATACGCTATTTTATTGCGTTTTAGTGTCTGCACGGCAGCTTTGCCAATTTTTGCTTGAAACTCATTAAGCCGCATCAAAATCCGTTGCGTAGATTTAAAGATTTAAGCATACATAGGGATAGGAAGCGACTTTGTTTTATACTATGTTATGACGAGTAAAAAAGAAAAGGAGAAAAAAACTGTATCTAACGTTTATTCCAGACTATTATAGTCCAACTTCGCAAAGCAATGTGTTATAAATTTTGGAAACTCTTAGATTTACTATTATATCAGTATGCGTTTAAACCTTCTTCCTCAATCACTCTGTCTATTGGCGAAAACCACATGAAAATCCTTTCAACAGTTTTTGATTTAATCGCGTAGATACAGACCGACGCTGTGACGTAATTTGTTTCATAATAAGTAAGGATACATTAAAAATGTCTCGGCCCTCTCCTAGAGAGGAGGTTTGAGTCCCAGCAGAGAAACGTTATAAGGCTCTTCTTTTTATGGTGGGCAAAAATCATGCAATGGCGAATCTCGCTCTTGGGCGAAGCGGGAAACTGCGTCAGAGTCTTACTGACTAAACACCCCACCCCGTTCCTTCTTTGCCTTTCACATTGGGCCCAGCCTTTCTTTCAGAAAGATACCCTGGGCCCCAGTAGGCTTCGACCCTTTCGCAAAGTGGCTGATGCTATATTCTTATACTTATTTATTTATTCTTACATATTATAAAACACAAAACTGAAAACTTATAAATATATGAATATACATACCCTAGCTCCACCTACTGCTCTTTACCCAGAAAAAAGCAAAAGGCAAAAATTACGAGAGAAAAAAAATTAATGGTGAAATATTTAATAATAACTGTCGAAACAAATTGAAAACATTTAGCTACGAATGTTACGCTAAATTACGATTGAGTTCTCAAAGCGTTTTGACAAGGTTTTAACGAGAACTTTTGTACGGTCAGTGCGCTAATTTGGATCCCAGTAATTAATATGTACCTACGTAGCGAACAGTTGAATCCGGTTCACGCAGTGAGAAAGTTAAAGGGTGGTGGCGATGTGGCAAAAGATACCTCTCGCTACTAATTGATCTGGGAATGAGCAGTTAGTGAGTGATTTGATTGATAGCTCCCCATTTGCTGGAGCCGAGAATCGGTTATGGAAAATTATATATGGGATTACAATTCTGAGAAACAGACATTTCATTCAATAGAATACGTATAACAGATACTTATAAATATGATCTGTTTTTACGTAACTTAATTGGTGTTTAATGTCCATATTAATTCACTCATCAATCTTTCAGGAAACTTATCATATACCTACTCTATTACGAAACAGAAATCAAAACACTCAAAAGAAAATTCAAGAAAGCGTAATTTAAATTTATGTCCCTCAAATAAACCACGGAAAGTTAACACAAATGTTCCGTCCGACATCGTGATTTGTCGCTCGGCTCCGACAAAAAAGCATTTGGAAACTCATCCATTCAATCAGAGTTTCATGTCGGGGAAGCTTACCTGGCGGCGGCGGGCGAGGGTAGCCGAGGCGAGCCGAGCACCCCTCGAAGCAAGGCAAGGTGGGCTCCGCGCGTCGACGCGACGCCGCCGGCCCAACGCGCCAGTCGTCCACGCGACGCGCGACCAGACACACGTGTCCTCCCGAGACACTCACGCATGACACCTCACGTAATCTTCATAACCAAACTTTAACGAACACACATACGTGCGTAAATAATAACGACATAAAATTAAAATAAACTTTAACCGTGAATGTGAAGAACTGAAGTGTAAATTTTGAAATATTAAAAGAGGATTGCGGTATAATGGGCCCAGTAGGACTTTGGGGCGAAACCTATTAGCACAATGTATAATGAACATGACAAGTAAGGGTCGCTGTTATCGCAACTTTGTGGTTCTAATACGAAACTGTCAGTAGTTTTGATTGCATCGTCACGGGGTAAACGAGTAAACAATGAAAGTTGTTGACAGTTATCAGCTGATCGACGGTAGGTATCTCTGCTATTGTATGTTTTATGTAAATTACTGATATCTATGTTTGTTTATGACGTATTTATTCTAGTAGCTGTCTGGAAATAGTTTGTGTTTATTTTAAAAATAAAAAATAATTAATTTATGGGCTACTCCAATATATATAATCAACATAATGATTTTATATTTGTAACGATGTTTTAGTAAATCGGAATCAGTTATTTGAACAGCACTTGGTAAATTAATTATTTCAGTAAAATTATGATTTATTATTCTGCCAGTGTAGTGCCTCTAATTTTATAATTACACTATTCGTGATGATTCATAAATAGGGTTCTATTGGCTCCATTAGGGACAGACTGGTTGATGTGATAATTAATATATAATGTTGTGTATACAAACATTTGCATATCTCGGAAATTCCTCGAGGAAATCACGGATGTATTTGAGTAAACTCGGGTTATCTCGAGATTGCTGACCTTTGGCCTTTAGTTGATGAAAAGGATTGAATTATTTATGATTGGAAGTAAATAAATGTATCTATGACATATATTAGAGTTACCGTTCATTTGTTGTTGAGTTCCAAGTGGTACTGTAGAAGTAAACATAGTTTAACCTTTAGAAATCGTAATTAGAGATATAATAAAAAGACAAGCGGGCGAACACCGGCATTCGCTTGGAACTCAAGAGTTTAATAATTATTTTACTGGCGTTAGTTAGGGCCAAATTCACAAATAAAACTAATCGCGATTATTTAAAACACAGTTTGAGTCTTTTTTTAAATAATTGCGATGAGTTTTTTTGGTGAATTTGGCCCTTAGAAATCACCGCACATTGGCTTACAATATTATAATAAACTAGCTTTTGCCAGCGGCTTCGCCCGTGTACATAAAATAATTTTTTTCCAATCGGACCAGTAGTTCCAGAGATTACCCCTACAAACAAAAAAACAAACTTTACCTCTTTATTATATTAGTGTAGATAAACCATTATTTATGTATTTATTAAATAAAGTCTAAGTTCTATCTTTATAGAAGCGTCCCAGGCGATGTTATAACCAACACTTAAAATACATTAATATATAATAATCTCGTGTTACAATGTGTGATATCAAACTCCTCCGAAACGGCTTGACCGATTTTTGTGTAGGTATTTTAAGAAAACCTGGCAATAGATCTATTAAAATAATAATAGGTTTATTGTATTTTTGACCTCCTACCTCAACCCCCTCTTTTCTTTGATAGTTTATCATGGTAGAACTTTTTCTGGGTCTGTTATTATGAATATAGATATTATGTACACAATATTTTTTTTATATTATGATTTTTCTAAAAAATCAGTTGTAATTATTATGAGCCTTTTTTTAAGGTATAAATTATTTAATTAAGGTAATAATAATGGTGAATATATTCACAAATTAGTAAATACTAAATGTATTTAAACATAGTAGTTACTCTATCATATTCAAACAATTTATAATAATGAGATGATATTTTAAATTACATAATAACAACGTAATAACGCAATAATTGCGTAATAACTGAATTGTTTAGTACTAAATAGCACTTTATGATTTAATTATTACATATTCAGTTAGTTGTTAGTGGAATTAATTAGAAATAATGAAAAAAGGTTTTGTTTATGTTTTTTGGGTTGGATACTAAGTCCTTTAAGCCATGTGTGCGTATGAATAGATAATTTGTTATCCAATAGAATTATGGATTATATATTTATTTATTTATTATAAGTTTTATTGTACACCTCAATGTGGAAAGGTTATACAAATATAAAAACTAAGTGTACAATGGGCGGTCTTATCGCGCAGGGCAATTTCTGACAGATAACCTTAGGATGAACTAAATGAAAGGAGAGAGATTACTTATATATAATACTAGCGACCCGCCTCAGCTCAGCTCATATATTTAATATAACCATTGCACCCGTACAAAACGGGTGCAATGGTTATATTAAATATATTATACATACCTAATTTTCCAATTGCGCAAATATTTGAAATACAATTTTACACCACAATATCATTTAGGAACCAATTTTAGGATAATTAAAATTGTCACTGAAGTTCACTCATTGAAACTGAAAAAAAAAAAATTATTTAAAACTAGAGAATAAAAAATAGAGAATCAACCACATCGATCATCAATGTACCAGATAGAGGATTAAAAACTTATATTTAACTATACTTCTGACACAGAAGTTATAAGAAACAATATAAGTTCAGTTAATAATAAACCAATTTAATTGGTTTTGCCATCGACATGCTAAGAAGAAGAAGAAAAACCTTAAATCACATAAAAACTATAATATTGTTGACATCATATTTGTATTCAAGACCTTCTATGATAAGACAGTCATCATCTTCCTGCCCTTGTCCTGTTTTATTTGGGGTCGGCGCAATACGTTTTTTTCTTCTATTCTGTCCAGTCACTCGTCACGCTATCACTAACTCCTCTTTCTTTTATATTACTTCTCACAGACTCTATCCATATTTTCTTTGGTCTCCCTTTCCATTCATCCTCATTTACATTCATAGCTTTTTTAGTAACACCCGTTTTATCCCTCCTTTTTACATGACCATACCAAGACAACTGGATCCTTTTCTTCTTTTATAATTAGATAATATGTAAAATAAAATAACATTCGAAACTCAAAATCCATTTTTTAAATATTTGTTCAAAATATTTATATTAAAAAAATAAATAAAAATTGCAGGTAAAAAATAGTGCTTATTTATTTATTTATTTATTTTATACTTTATTGTACACCACATTAAACAAATATAGGACAAACATTGTTATAAAAATAAGGGTACAATGGGCGGTCTTATCGCACAAGGCAATTTCTTACAGACAACCAGAAGTGCTTATTCTATTTTTATTGGCTTTTAACACCTTACACAAATAATTATTTAGGGTGGCTTTTGCCGTGTCATTTTCGAAACAGTAATCTGTGGTTTAGTACATTGATGATCGAAAATCAACCATAAACGAATGCAGCTAGTATAAGTCACAGATAGAGGCGAACAACCTTTAAGTTTCACATGAACCAAAGAATTTCGCAATACCGTGCTGAAAGAAACTATTCATGTAATTGGTAATGGCGCACAACGAGGCCTTCAAAGACTTTAGCAGCAGGCCAGTAGTTATATGAAAAAAATGTATACCGTCATAACAAATTTATTTATTTTATTAATTATAACGGTCTAACACCCAATTATAGTAACTGAATAAACAAAAACTATAATTAAATAAATATAATAAAATCTATACTAATATTATAAAGCTGAAGAGTTTGTTTGTTTGTTTGTTTGAACGCGCTAATCTCAGGAACTACTGGTTCAATTTGAAAAATTCTTTTTGTGTTGAATAGATTATTTATCGAGGAAGGCTTTAGGCTATATAACATCACGCTGTGACTTATAGGACCGAAGAAACAATGGAAAATATGGAAAAAACGGGGGAAAATATTCATCTTTGAGGGCTTCCGTTGCGTGCGCTGCGAAAACGGTAGAAGATACCAAAAAAATATGTAGGAAAGAATTATTCCTCTTAAAATGATCTAAAAAAATGTCCGCGACAGTATATGTCTATCTTTTAAGGTTAACTCACTAGAACCGTTTTTATGGGTATACAATTTGGCCGAAATTAATGCATTATTACCAATTATTTGTTAGAGTTGTATCAACATAGTAATATTAAACTTTATCCAAATAAATGTGTTGTTGATTAAGAGTATGTAATTGTGAACAAAATTGTCTTTGACATCACTCATTTTCAATGAACATCTTAGAAGATATTACAATTTTAAAATAACTCCGATATAAAATTCGCATGATGTGCAAAATATGGCCGGCGGGCGAGGAGAGGGGTTGCTAGCGGGCGGCGCGGAGGGTTTTTTTTATGGTAGGTAAAAATCATCCAATGACGAATCCCGCTCTTGGGCGGAGCGGGAAACAGCGTCAGACTCTTACTGACTAAACAACCTACCCCGTTCCTCCCTTGCCTTATTCCCAGAGCCCCGGTATAACGCTTTCGCACCAACCCTCGGCTGCAGGAGGTTTCGACCCTGAAGAGCCCCACAGTTTGCTGACAACACCTTGAGGCGCGCGGGAGCAGTGCACGCCGTCGACGACTTGGTCTCGGTTTGGACTGTTACCAGACGACCGGACGGCAAGCTACCCATTGCTCACCGTCCGCAAGCCAGCGTCTACGGTGGCCGGATATCGGCAGGATCGCGGCGGCGACGGCTACGGCGTGGGCGCTTTTGCCCTTGCCTTATGCGGTCGGCCTCCTCCTTTACGAGCATTACTGCTTCGCAGAAGGAGGCGACCGTTTGCCATTCTTCTTCGCTGCGGACCATGGCCTGAACCAAGGCCCGGCGCGAGAGGTCGCCGCCGCCGATCACCCCCACGAGGACACGGCGATGCTCTTCCCAAGCAGTGCACACCTCCACCGTGTCCTCCGTGCTGGCCACCCAGGGGCGACACCCGGGCGTCTCTTCCGCACGAATCCGGCGCAGGAATCTCCTGAACTTCCCATGTCCGGTGAGAACCTGCTTCATGTCCTGCGTGATGTCTATACACCACGCCTCAAAGAGGGGACTTACCGCCAAGATTATGGCATGCCCAAGTGTAGCTCTATGAAGTTTTTAGATAATTATGTTCTTTTAAAAACTAAATTGTTTAAATTAATAACAGAAATTGACACGGGCAAAGTCGTGGGCAACAGCTATAATTTATAAAGCTGAGGTTGTTTGCAAAAATAAATATGATGCCCAAAGTAACTATTCCACGCGGACGAAGTCGCGGGCACAGCTAGTATTATATATATATTAAATTTATTTGCAAAAATTTAGTCAATCTCTAACCTTAAAACTACATAAATATACACATAAATTAAAAAAGAGAAAAACTAATGAACTTAACTAAAAATAACTAATCTAATAAAGCACACATAATACATGTGGTTTAAATATAATGTAAACCACATGTACTTGTCATATTCTATCCCTCATTGTATCTAAAAAATTACGATTTGTTTAGACTCAATAGAGCCAGCTATCCTGTCTAAAAATAAATTCCTAGTTAGTATAAGAGAACGAATAAATTAAAACCATCATTGACTTATTAATTATTGTTATGGAATTAAACATATTAGCAGATTTGACGCCATTTTAATTAGTATTTTATAACTATCACTCAACGCGAGTTGCTCTAAAATACCGTCTACTAGATTCCATATTTTTATGCCATTATATTTATATTGAATTATAGAACAATATATAATCTTGTCAGAAGACACAATAGCACTAGATTCACATAACTCGACAAAATGTATGGCGCAGCGGATTATTTTTCATGATTTTTGAGTTAGTCTCATAGTTTAATTTGTTCATATTGATGTGTACAATGATCCTTTTTAAAGAAAGCCCTTCTGTCGAATCAAATTTGTATAAAACTCTTGCTGGTACCCAGGTATCCGTACCACTAATTTTAACGGTATCTTTAAAATTCAAAAGCTCATTATTGCAGGGGAGTGGCTATAAATTCATCCCCGTATACAGAGTGGGTTGTTTCCTGTTACTTTATAAAAGGTGTGTACATATCTAATGTCTGCGTAAACCAGTGAGGGGGTAAGCTGATATGTAGGTGATAATTTAGAATGAATTAATAGCTGCAGTAAATTAGGCTCGGTTGTAAGATGGGGCGAGAGACAGTTCAGCATGTGTCTTTCGCCCCATGACAACGAATAATGTTTTATGGAAGTATCTTTAAGTCAAGAGTACTCCTAGGAGAGATTACTTCTAGGTAAGCGCGCTCCATCGTCGACTGCATCATCGCTTTCCATCAGATGAGATAGCGGTCAAGCGCGATCCTATAATCAATAAAAACAGTGGAGATTTTTTTTTTTCTTTAAAATACATGTCGTTACAAGCTTTTATTTAGTTTCACCTGTCCCGAGGTTTGCCTGTAACCAAATCTTACAAATTAAATTTGTTCCACTTCCCGGTAACCAAATGAGCTGAAATTTTGCATGCTTGTGTAAATCAGATGACAATTAAAAATGGAGCTGATCTGATAATAGAACTTGAAGGTGACAATAGGTACTTGGTGCTTGAACAACGCAAGGAGCTCGTTTCGGAGCTTGCATTCGAACCCTGCAGCCGAGAAGAATGGAATGGCAACTTTATGCATCATTTCATCAAAAGTGAGAGTTGATTTTGATAGTACTGCAGCAAAAAAATTGCTGCAGTACTATCAAAATCAACTCTTCTATTTATAAAATTGATATTAAAGTTGTAATATATTCTTAGCAAAGTAAAAAGGGTCATCGATGTAGTCTCCTCCATAAATATATAAAGGTTATTCATAGTATGCTTAAAATAAAGCCAGCTTCATTGTGAGCGGAGCTATTTTTAGCCTAATACAAAGTCAATCATTGGATTGGTTACGTGTCTGGTACCTATTTAGTTGATTAATTAGAAGAAATTCAAAGAACAATACAAGGATCAAACTTTTTAGTAAATTGTCTTACCATGAAGTCTTAAAATATCAGGAGTGCGAGCGAGAGAGAGATATGGAGCTATACACCTCACCATACAGCACCATCCTCTTAACAACTTTTCCCAGAATTTAACAGTTTAGTTTATGTCGTAAAATAAATCGCATTAAGAGCTCGTGGTAGGCTGAGGCCGATTGATCTTGAACGTGAGGAGGCATTTACAAAGAAAAAATGATGTACGATTTTTTTTTCGTCACAAATAGTCCGAATACTCATTTTTTGCTTTCTATCTTGAACATTTTGAAATGCTCCATACAAATTTTCACCCCTGACTGTTGGTACATGGGGTTTTAGAAAGAGACAAAAAGTAGCCTATGTCCCTCCCGTTCCCTTCAAGAATCTCCGCTTAAAAAATCGCGCCAATTCGTCGCTTAGTTTTACCGTGAAAGACGGAAAATAAACAATAAACAGATATAGTAACTTTTCCATTTATAATATTATTATGGATAGCTATTAACATCGTTCTTATGTAATTGTCTCGGACTCGGTAAGTTTCAATCTGACAACCTTAGGCAACCTGCAAGTTTTCCACACAATGAAATAAAATATTTTGTTTAAAAACATAGCAAGCGATGGAAATAGTGAAATTATTGGTGCGTGACGTTTATGACTTCTATATAAAAACGAATGGAGGCAACGCTGACATTTATAAAATAGGTAACAAAATAGATTTTTAGGTAGGTAACCTGTTTCCGGATTGCTCCATATGAATATTGAATCTGTATGACTGTGTATCGAAATATTATTATTTTATTAGGTTTTGTGTTGATGGACTGTCTTTACTTAGTAATAAGAAGTGGAGGGCTTTTTGTTACCTACCATTAAATCACCTTTATGTAGTACTAGCGACCCGCCCCAGCTTCGCACGGGTACCGATATTGAATATTATGCATGTATTATACACATATACCTTCCTCTTGAATCACTCTATCTATAAAAAAAAAACGCAATAAAATCCGTTGCGTGCTTTTAAAGATCTAAGCATACCTACATAGGGACAGCGGTAAGCAACTTTGTTTCATACTATGTATAGGTATGTAATGATTAAGTGTGGTGTGATTATTTGGTATTGTATTTGGGTGTGAACTCGAAAATCGGAACCGTTAGCACTGGACCACCATTGCTGCAACTTTATCTGCCGTGGTCATTTTATTATAATTTAGCAGTCTATAAGGTTAAAATCGAATAAGCTATTAATAAACTAGTGCGTTTTATCATCAACAATTGTATTGCTGATCGCTCGCCACCAGATTTATATAATATACTAGTAACCCGCCCCAGCTTCGTTTGGTTGCAATGTTCATATTAAATAAATTATGCAGGTTTTATACATATAAGCCTTCCTCTTGAATCACTTTGTTTATTAAAACGAACCGCATCAAAATCCGTTGCGTTGGATCATTTAAAGATTTAAGCATACTTATGGACTGACAGTGGGAAGCGACTTTGTTTTATGATACGTGAATGTATATTTTCAAAACCAGGTACCAGTTTGTTTTAAAAATAGCTTTAATAAACTTAAAAGTTGACATCAATGACTAGTATTTATAGTTTCGAGTCTTATAAAAGTGTTATTACGTTGATTACGTTATAATAACAAAATGTTTTTAATTGAGGTTATTATATTATTATGGTGATACTGGTAATTTGAAGGACTAATACTGCTTTGTATTTATCAAACCATTTAATAAAATATGTGTAAATAATTATAATTTTTGTATTCGTTTTTTCCTGTTGGAAAATAATCTACTAATTTCTCTCGTTCTAGGGTATGTCGGGGCACTTTAAAATACTCGTACTCACACAAAATTTCACCCGAATCGGTCAAACCTTTTAGGAGCTGTTAGGTGACAAACACACTTACAAAAAAAAAATCATAAAAATCAATAAAACCGTTTGGTCATCCTCATCATCCTACCCTTATCCCATATTACTTGGGGTCGGCGCAACATGTTTTTTTCTTCCACTCTGTCCTGTCACCCGTCAATCTAACACCCTTTTCTTTCATATCACTCCTCACACAATCAACCATATATCTTATGCCTCTCACTTCCTCTTCATCAATCTACTCTACGTGTAAACTCAGAAATCTTTTTGTAACATGCGTTTCATATCTTCTCTTTGCATGACCATACCATGACAAATGATTTCCATTCAACTTTTCAATCACTGAAAAAATAAAACTTCCTCTTATATACTCATTTCTCATTTTATTCATTCTCGTCACACCACACATCCATCTCAACATTCTCATCTCCGCTACATGCAGTCTTTTTTCGTCCATCTTTTTCACAGCCCAAATTTCTGATCCATACAGTATGACAGGTCTTATCACGGACTTGTAAAAAGTGATAAAACCGTTTTGGTAAGAGTTCAATAAAAACAACATTGTGGCAGAGATTTTTATACACAAGAGGTCTGAAAAGTTTCCGACAAAGCAAAAATGCTGGTCATTTCTTCTTACATTTTTCCGAAACACGTTTACTCACAGTTATAAAAAGAATCTATGTAAAAGAATTCCACGAAAAATCACAAAGTTATAGGTAAGCTGTTATGTTACTTGGTTATACACACAAACACACGGTCACCGGGCCATCCAGACGACTGCGGAGTTTTTTGCTCCCGCAACTAGCGGTGTGCTGGTACCTAATACCTGCAATGACCTTCCGTGACCTGTGTTGTACTCAGTGTCGGTGGTGTCCAACTTGTGAGCTTCTTTTAATATTTTTTGGAAAAAATATAACATGATGAAAAAATGATTGGAATCGATTTAGCTATTTCTCCTCAACGAACTAGATGTGGGGTATTCAGTTTTATACTAAAATCTGGTGACCTATCCCACAATAGCCCAGAATCGCATGGGTAGAATGGTGATATAAAAAATAGGTATTACGTATACATATAAACCTTCCTCTTAAATTTATCTGTAATTTTTTTTCTGAAGTTGTCGTTATAGTTTTTTCGCCCTAAGATGAGTTCCCTGACAGTTCATTTTTTTCCGTGGCACGCATACTACTTTAAACTAAGAAAAAAAATAAACTGGCAAAATAATTACAAATTGAATGATAAAAAAAATACTGCCTTTTGTAAATTACAAAGTAAATTATCATGATTATAATTTAAGTACCTACATAAAATAATGTACATAAAATAAAAAGTATAAATTTAGAAAATGTGTAATGCGTTGAACGGAACTGCTGACTATAGAGATTGACACTACCTAATCGACACTAATCGACAAAAAATTTATGAATCGGAATGGCCATCTTGCAATCGCGACCGCGTTGCGTCAGTACGAGTTGTATCCTTCCGATATGGATATATTGCTCTGCTAGAATATTGTGATATATAAGCTACATATATTATTGTACAATTTTATCAAAATCCGTACAGTATTTTTTGCGTGGAAGAGTAACAAACATCCACATACACATCCATCCACAAAGTTTCACATTTATAACATTAGGATATTAGTAGGAAAAAAAATCGAAAATTAGCAATCCGATTCCACTTTCTTTGCCAACTGAATCGATATTATAAAAAATCGATTATATTTTGTTAGGTCACATCACTGTAATTGTCAGACAAGAACTGTCAGGGAACTCATTCTAGGACGAAAACACTATAATTTATGAAAGGCTTGTTGAGGACAAGGGCTTAAGCAATTGTTGATTTCGGTAGGTAGGGTATGTATGAATTAGGAAATATTGTTATGTGTTTACAACGTGTAAATAAAACGCATCGAAATCTGCTGCGTAGATGCAGGAAGCAACTTTGTTTTATGCTAAGTAGCGATAATTTTGTATAGTAAATAGATTATGTCAAAGCACACAATCGGAAAACCTCTAACTTCGCATTATTATGAAAACGATTTAGCGCCCACGGGTATTGAGTCTGCATGAAATTACTTCACTTTAGCCAACTAATCAAAATTAACAATGCTTCACCGTATTTTCTCTTGGCTTAAAGACTAGATAATTTATTTTAACCTGTAAAGTGGGTTATTCAAGCAAGGAATAAATTTGCTAAGGCTCCAGAGGCTATTTATTACAGAATAACTGAGTAAAGTAATCGAGTTGCTGATGATTCTGCCACAATATGTTCGGACAGTGTCCTAGTAGAATTTTTTTTTTACTTGCGATTCGAACACGCACTGTTAAGTCACATGAAAAGGCCCTATGTATGCTTAGATCTGTAAAAGTACGCAACGAATTTTGATGCAGTTTTTTAATAGATATAGTGATTCAAGAGGAAGGTTTATGTGTATAACACATACATAATATATTCAATATCAGCACCCGTGCGTAGCTGGGGCGGGTCGCTAGTAATATATAAAAAAAGAAATTAACTGACTGACACATCAACGCACAGACAAAACTACTGAGACTAGGATCGTGATATTTTGCACATGACTTCCTTTTATGGCGTAAGCTAGCACTAAGAAAGGATTTCCCAAAATTCTCCCTCTAAAGGGATAAAACTCATGTCCAAAGTTTGTGCAAAAACCTGTTTTCACGCGGGTGAAGCCGCTGGCAGAAAGCTAGTCTACACTAATATAATAAAGAGGTAATGTTTGTTTTTTTGTATTTTTGTTTGTAAGAGGTAATCTCTGGAACTACTGGACCGATTGGAAAAAAATTAGCAACAATAGAAAGCTGCTTTACTCCTGAGTGACATAGGCTATGTTTTATGCACGCGGGCGAAGCCGCTGACAAAAGCTAGTATAATATATGGACAAAAAAAGCGTTACCAAAACTATTATAAAAACGTCGATTCGGACACTATGTCCATATTGTCAGTTGCTCAAGTAATCAGTCCATATCTTATTAATTCCATCTATACTTTCTTTTCAGACATCTTAGTACAAGTATCTCAAGTAAACGTTCGCATGGCGAAAATATGTTATAAACAAGGCTTTTAGGAAATTTCCTTCGTAAAGATCAAACAATTTCCTTTAAGAGCCATGTACGAAATCAAAGCTACGAATGGGAAATATAAAGAAATATAAGAGGAATGTTGCTGGGAGAAGCCAATAAAATATGGTTATGAGTGGGTACTGGAAACCTACTTTTTATAAACAGAAAAAGAAAATGTAGGTCAGCTTAGCGTGGTTTTTTCTCGAATGGCTAACAGGAAACTTTCAGACTATTACGTCGTGGTGAAACTTAGATACCTCGATAAGGGAAGCGCGGACAGATTCATAATAAAGTTGATTATAAAAAATATAGCATACTCTGCCTCTATAACATTAGAATAGAATTGAATATAATTAATTTTATTTTGTAAATATGGGTAATACATTGGGTTTTTTAGGATTATATTTAGTTGAGTCATATTTTACCAATCTGCATGCAAACATTTAAAGTATATTGAAGCTATTTTTAGTATTGGAACTAGTTAGTTTTGTTTTTTAGGATTTTTTGCCATTGTAGGCGCGCTAGCATTAGAGCGTCATTGTGCTGTCATTGCTGTTAATTCGTTACAAGACAGCTCGTAGCACAATTTTATTACAAGATCACTGACCGACCAAAAATCGGCCATTATGAATTAACAGATTTCGAACTCATAGCTGTTTAATAACAATAAGGTTGTGTTGGAATGACGATATTCAGAAAATACAGTAAACTGGGGCCTTTGACTTAGTGCGCGAGTACATAAAAACTTTATCCAACAAAATAGTGTTGTAACAAAATTTTTGGGGTCACATGAGAACTTCCAGAATCTTATATCTCGCAATTAAAGTTCTCTGCGCGATTTGAACACATAGGTACAACAACCCAAAGTCAACTACCGGGCAGTAGCCCATCAGATAATAACACCTGTCTGGTCGGAGGATCCTCCTTTAATAAAGGAGGTATGCGGGACTTTACTCTCTGTTTCACGTGCCTCCAGAGTCAATTTAGAAAAGTTTTATTTTTCAAGATAGAATACAATCAGTTTGATTTTCATTAGAATGCGGTTCTCACACACGGGAAAAATTAAATGTAACACAAAAATACAAAGGCAAGGACAACATGATAATACAGAACTACATCACTTTTACAGATGACTGGCCTGTCAGTCTAGTAGTTAGTGACCCTGACTGCTATGCCGGAGGTCGTCGGTTCGAGCATTTGTTCTGTGTCTGGGTGTAATTTATCTATAATATGTATGTATTTAGAAATACATAACTAAGTTTATCAGTTGTCTAGTACTCATAACACAAGCTTTGCTTAGCTTGAGACTAGATGGCGTTGTGTGATATAGATATTAGATAGTTGTGAAATATATAATATATAGAATACGCACTAAGAACCGATTTGCGAATAAAATTAAATCAGCCACTGAATTCATATTAAACCACCTCAAACACTATACATAAAAAGTGGCTAGATTATTATTATTTATTTTACATAGCTCATAACGTATACATACACAATAGCATAACCTAACGTGAAAAGAGAAAATTCTAATTAGACTTGAAACGCCGCCACATTAGCCGCAGAATGCGGTTGCTTTTATCAAAAGTTGACGCACGCTTCAGAGATATAAGAAATATAAGACATTAACTTCATTTCAGTGTGTATATGTCGTGGCCAGAACATAGAAATTGATCATTTAGAAATTGAATTGTCATAGAAGTTGACAGAAAATAGTGTAGCCGTTTTTGGGCCCGGTTACCAGTCGGCGCATCATTTATTTCATTCACATTATCAGACTCATTAATGTTCCCACTGTTGAGACACAGACCTCCTCTCTAGGAGAAGGAATGGCCATAATCTACCACGCGGGCCCGGTGCGGATTGGTGGATGTCACATGTCTTCGAATTTTTGGTTCTAAGACATGGCGGTTTCTTCACGATGTTTTCCTTCACCGTTTTGAGAGCAGTGGGGATGAAATAAATTACACAAAGTAATGCACCTGGCTAGGTTTGAACCCGCGACCTACAACTCGTAAGTCGGGCCTTTTACCACTCGGCCACCATTGTGCTGCATCATTTATATTAAGACTTAATTCTTCTTTTCCCCCCTTCTACCGTCATGCTATAATTCGTTCTCTTTTCAATTCCTTATCTGTTCTTTGGCCTCCATCTCCCTCTTTCCTCCCACTCATCAATATTTACATTTAGTATAAAAAATAGAATATGTTGTGACCAGATCATAGAAATTTATCACTTCATGATATGGTCAACTAAAATTGGCCAGGCCGTTGAAACCCTAACATTTGACGATATTTGAATAATCGTTCGACCATATCATTGATGTAGAATTTTTATGATATTAAAAGATTTAAAGAACGTAAGCCAAACGAGGATTCAAATATCATCAAACTTTATCGTTTAAAACGATCTGGGCAGTTTTACTTGCCATATCATGAAGTGATCAATTTCTATGATCCGGCCACGAAAAGTACATATCCATAAAAATAACATTTGATAGTAAGCACACATTTTATTAGCGTTTACTACTTCGTCTAGACGTACACGTGTGTGTCGGCTATGCATCTCATTTCTCTATAATATCAAGTAGATGATAGTAAGTTTCTAGGCGGCAAGTTTGCCCTAACGGCTAGGAAGTAGGGGCGCGTTGTTTCCTAAACTATATTAGCGCTTCAGCACTACGCTACGGATCGTTTAGCAGCCTTTGATGACGGATTTTGCTCCTTGAAAGCTTTTGTTAAATTTTTCTCGGAGAAATCTCTTTTAAAATAAACAAAGGAATGTCTCTTTGGTAGCACGGCGAAATGCAGCGGGGAATTCTTGCTGAATATTTTTGATACATTTCTGACAATTTCTAGGTAAATGTTATGAAGTTAATTAATTTTATTATTCGTGTGATGTTTTTTTTAAATATTCATGTGTTTATTTTCGTCTTTTGGATGTAAATTTAAGGCAACTGAATAATATGCAAATGTGAAAAACTTCCGTAGATAGCGCTAATTTAATTGAGCATCCGCCAGTCTGTCATCGCTGATTATAAATTCTCTTCCGATTTGCAAAACGTCAAGTTTAAATATAGTTGTGTTTGGACATAAATGTGGGACTATGTACTTTGTTGCAGGTGGTCTTTCAGTCGTCGAGCGCGCACCAACGCTAAAAGAGTCCTGAATAATTCATCGGATATTTAACCGCGTCCCGAAAGCCGGCCGTGCGTGACGTCATACTTACACACCATTCCTCTTATAATGCCGAAAAGATTACTCGGATCGTTCATACACAACCGTAACATGCACTAACAAATCGAAGCAATGGAACTCGATTCAACCCTATCGACCTACGGTTTGGAGACCGAGTATTTTGACCTCAATCAAAAATAGAACGAATTTTTAATTAAGAAAATGTATGCAGTATTCCTGGAGCGACTTTAGCAAGTGATTCAATAGGGTTGATCAATTGTAAAGTTGACAATAGGTGGTAATGGAATGGCGTAGCTAATGAATAGTGTAATATTAAATTAATGAACGCTGGAGCTTAACTAATAGTTGATTGTTGCGTAATGAAATTTGGTGTAGTTGTAAAATGTTGCCAAAGTAAGGTTAGTTGTTAGTGTGTTATAATGTGGGGGAGGGGGGTGTGTGTTATGGAGTCGGTGTGGGTGTGCGCCGTGCTTGCGGGCATGTCGGCGGTCCTGGTACGAGGCACTGGAGAGTGGAGCGAAGACGCCGAGGACTTGGGTAAGCTCTTCAACATTTTTACATTCCTTTTTCAAATTCCAATTTGTTTAAAAGTGACTAACGGTCAGTTTCTGTTTTTTAAATTTAGAACTTGCCAAGTTTAAGGTAGTTTGAATAATGTTCAACTTCAAATTAGCAATTCAGGATGCGGGAGATAGAGAATCGACTGAGTGTTTCATCAAGTATGACACAGTTCAAATATATAGGAGAGATAAAGCGAACGTGTAGCCAATTAGTGTACTCGAGTTTTTTGATTCTTAATACTAATTCGGCCATGTCAGGTCACGCTTGCAGGAGCGAATAAGTGGATTGAGTTATACACATACACATAGATAATGCCTAAATCTATAGGATTGTATGAAAGAGTTAAAGCAAACAGTAACTGATGAAATCAAGGTGGGTTTTTCATCACTCAGAGCGAAATTAGGTATTTCATGATTTATTGCCTAAAAAAGAATTAGCTTATTTAAAAAAAAAAAAACGAGTGCAAGCCGCAAAATCACTTTATCTCTTTCTACAGGAATGAAAATTTTTAGGGCTTTTCCTTTTGCCCATTTTCGTATGAATGTTTAAGGTTTGAACTGCCATGAAGGTTACATAGTTCACTCGCGTATAATAACCAAGAAGAATTTTATTGAATACATTCTCTTGTATTTACATGTATAAACAGCAATGAAGGGATATTACATAGTCCATTCTTGTATGTCTATGGTATGAACTGTCATAACCATTCGTGAATGAAATGAGAATGGACTGAAAATGCCTGTACGCTCAGTCCATTCTCGTATTTCTATGGCTTGAGCTGCCATATAAAAACTGTTTTTTTTTTTAATTTGTTTGAGAGTGTACCTACATGGCTTTTATCCACATCTCTCTTCTCTACCTAACTACGCGGCACAGATTGATTGTTCTTCTCTTAGATAAACAGGTTGACATGATGAACGTGCGATTGCGTTGTAATTACTCACGAGAATATTGGATTGACCCCTGTTTAGGGCGTGGGTGCTATGTTGTTATACTATAATAGATGTATAGTGGAGGATTGAGAAATCCACTGAGCTGATGAGTGGGAAATCCGCATGGACATTCACAGTATCTCTAGTAAAGCGGTGCCCAGTTTTTACACTTCTGGCATTCAGTTCTCACGGGCTGTTGATTTAACATGTTCATTATTAATAATTGAAAATTGTATTAAATAAAAGCGTTATTTGTTTTGTAATTTTAATATGGAACGAATTGGTTTTAATACAAAATGAATTTGGTTTAATACGAAATTAATTTGGTTTAATACGAAAATATTAAAACAAATTTATTACATACGAACATAGTTTAGTCAGAAGCAAATTACTGATGAGAAAGTAGTGTTATATTGATTGTAGAAAAACGGTTTAAACTGTTCTAAAACGAAAAACGCAATTCAACAAATTACCGCGGCTAACCAGCGACTGGAGCGCAATTGGAATTGTCTGATTGTTCGCATACTTGTCTGGAATTGGTAAAGCACAAATTCCATCGAACAGAAAGCCACAGGAACAAATTTACATTTTTATTTCGGAAGCCGGTATCGTTTCGAACAACAAAACTTTGCATTTTCCTCGTTTTAAAACAGAACAATCTTTGATCGGCTCGCTTCCTACCATCTCTCTATACCTGGGACTGACTCAGGGGAGCTGGCTGTACGCCAAACAATTTCTTTTGTCTTTGTCAAGGCCTCTTCAAGTATTATCGATGCAGATATTTCTATTATTGGAGGACTGATGCAGTTTTTCCGTTTCTTTTCGCAGGTTTTATTATTATTGCTTTTGTGGTTTTTTTTTTGGTGGAACAATATTAATACAATAGAACTAGTTGTTTTGTTGCATTGTGTGAGTTTCATTAAGGTGATCTATTTACTAGTTGTTTAATGCAAAGGGAAAGACTTTGACCATAAATAAGAAATACCTAATCTTTTTAGTTTCCATAAATAATCTTTGTAGTCATAAGATTTCATAATTATGTTAATTTCCGACATGAGTAATATAACTCGAATTTTCCATGTGACGGCAAAATATGGAAAACTTTGTCATAAAAAAATATCCACAGTGTTTGCAAAATAATAAATGATTATAATCATGAGATTAATGACACAAATTATTAAAATATTATGTAATATTTCTTAATTGAATTAACAAAATTTCGTTATGCTGATGAGTGGGAAATGCATAATATTTTTCGCATAAAAACCAGAAAATTATTTGTAAGGATATAAATTTATTCAAAATAAAAAATGGTCTCCAGTCAAATCTTGCTTTACAAGTTACTTATGCCATCCCTTCTAGTCGCAAATCAGTGACATTATAAGTTCTAGGAACATTTTAAAAGCCCTTGCGTCTATAATTACTCAAGCAAAGCCATATAACAAATGAAACAGGCTACAAACCAAAGTGTTGACAGTCTTCATGGTGAGAGAGGGAATCTGCTAATGGTTTCGTTGTTACAATGACATCACCATCGTTTGATTGGTACCCGGGTACACCGGCCTTTGAAACGGAACCCAAATTGCTCCTTCCAACAAGTGCTGTTTACTATGGAGACTCCCGAATGATCAACAAAAGAGAATACGAGAGGATCAAAGAGATGCCATAGATAATATCTGAGCTTCTGACGTGACACCACAACCCACAAGTGGGCAGGCGTTTTTATTATAACAATATCGCTAATTGTAGGGGTTGTTCGAGGGGAGAAAAGTCCCTGAGCCAAAGTTACTCGCGAAGACTTCATTAAGATTTGGTATTCGCGGTTTAGAGCCGTTTTCTTCGGTACGGTTTTGCTCTAAATTTTGTTTGTTTGTTATTTCAACTGTTATTGATCGTGTTTTCTTAACTGTGATAGTTACTCGTAAAAGATTATAACCTACGTAATTATTTAGTACTAGTTGACTTGGTGAGCTTCGAAATGTCTTTTAGTTCTTTTAGTTAAACTGTCGAAGTATATATCGCTATTTATAGGACGGTGGTTCTGTAAATGGCGTTATATCATTACATAGTATAAAACAAAGTTGGCTGTCCCTATGTATGCTTAGATCTTTAAAAGTACGCAACAGATTTTGATGCGGCTTTTTTAATAGATAGAGTGATTCAAGAGGAAAGTTTATGTGCATAATACATGCATAATATATATAATATCAGTACCCGTGCGAAGCTGGGGCGGGTCGCTAGTACTTTATAATTCATTAACCAGCTTCATTCTTTACAAAATGAGATTTTAATTAGAGATAACGTTGTGTCGATTTTTTTTTCGTGATTTATTCCCGTTTTTCTCACCGTTAAACCTTGCCTGAACTATCACGAATATTTCAAGACTGAAAATAAAATCGGTCTTGCCGTTCTCCAGTTTTAGCGAGACTAACCAACAGCTATTAATTTTTTTATATATAGACTAGTTGTCCCAGCAAAGTTTGAACTGCCGGTGTTTTTTTAGTTCTCAACGTTTTCACCTTTCCTGAGTTATTACGAATGTTTCATGACCAAAATTGGCCAAATTAGTACAGCTGTTCTCCAGTTTTAGCGAAACTAACAAACAGTTATTCGTTTTTATGTATTAGTTATACATAAAATCTTTTGCCCGCGGCCTCGCTCCCGGCAACAGAAAAATGTGATAAATGAAGAACCGCTCTACCGATTTAAACTGCACATAAACTATCTACTAAATAGTTCGAACAAAGTCTAAATATTTGGTTTGGATAGGTGAGCCCGTTCTTGAGTTATAAAATTACAACGAAAAGTGGCATTGTTTTTTATACAATTATACAATGTGTCCGAGTTCTGTATCTGATTGCTAATACTTTGCCGTTACGGGAAGTCTTTTTATACGATAATCGGGCATTAAATTCCAGTTTTACATAAGTTTTAGTATGGACGTTACCCGAAAATGAACCAAAATACAAAAATGGCTGCCATTCAGAGGGGGTTGGGTTTAGACCTCACATGTAGAATAGTTTTAGTGATAAAATAGAGCAAAGTATCACCCCTAAAGTTTGTACAGTCCGAACCCGGACACATTGTATAGATCATTTCAAACTTGAATTATTATTTATGGAAGTTACCGAGGCTCTAGAGTAACTGAAGAAACACAACTAAGTTTTAGTCAGTATAAGTTTAACACTAAACATCTAAAGTGGGCCCCCTTCCGTTCGCAGTGAGATGAATTCCCACCGAAATGTTTTATTCGCAGGCCCTTTAAGCACTTCAAGTTATTTCCACTAAATTATCATTCCATTACTGAATACCATTAAACTACTAGGTCCAAGTTAGTAATAATTTAGTCAAGAAATATATGAGGTCATGGCAGATGACTATCAACAAAGTGCTAGCAATCAGTCTGAAAAAAATATAATGTATTTGACTTTATGAACATGACTAAGCAAGCTTGAAAGTCACACAATACTTAAGATAATGAAGTCTTTAGTTTATTTATTTATTTCTTTCCACAACTATCACACAACGTCGTTTAGTCCCAAGCTAAACAGAGCTTGTGTTATGAGTACTAGAAAACTGATAAACATACTTCTATATTTCTGAATACATACATATTTTAGATAAATTACACCCAGACATAGAAAAAATGATCGTGCTCATCACACAAACATTAAATTTGTTCTGGGTGTCTTGGGCACTAAAGTGCCCAAAATGTCCTTACAAATGCACGCTGGAGGACTTAAAAAACGCCATTGACGCCGCTCGAATGAAGCAACCTACTGGGCCCAAAACTAGTAGGTGCTACGATTTGTGTAGATATAATAAAAAAATAAAGTACTTTTTCTAAATCTTATTTTGATATACTTAGACATTTACAAAATTTATTTCTTTAGGTAAACGAGTTAATGACCTCGTAGGTATTCTTCGGTCCTATAGGCCAAGCGGACGTTTGTTTCAAGAAATTGACTTCGTACATGTGTAGATTAAAACGAGTTTAAGAAATCTTTATTTTTTAATCTTTACAAATCGATAGTGTTTCATGTACCGAATCGATCCTCCACGGGATTAAAACAACCAAAATTTAACAGTGTGTAGATTTCGCATATACTAAAAAATATGTATTATAAAACATATAGTGCTATTTGATAAAAGGGTACCTAATGTGGATCATTACACAGTATAAAACCAAGTTGCTCATCCCTTTGTATGCTTAGATCTTTAAAAGTACGCAACAAACTTTGATGCGGTTTTTTTTAATAGATAGAGTGATTCAAGAGAAAGGTTTATGGGTATAATACATGCATAACATAGTCAATATCAGTACCCGTGAGAAGTTGGGGCGGGTCGCTAGTAGGTACACTATAAATTAATTTCTACTCATTACAACAACCAGCTTAGGTGCAAAGTCTCATTTTCCGCTTTGATATAATATGACATGTGTCATATCATTAACACATGTATTCAATAGTAGATATAATATCTATTGAAGTGACATGACATGTTACATGTCATGCGTTGTGCGACTTCCGCACTGGGAGCATTAGGTCGGCTTTTGATTTGACCCCATTATATGTCTCATTATGTTATGGTATGGATGGGCGGCGTGAATAGAGAGATTATAGCTGATAGTGATATGTGGACGGACAAACCATTCTCCATTATGTAGCTACACTCAATGCAAAGTAAGAGTGCGTTTCTTATCTATATATATAAAAAGAAAAACTGACTGACATATCAACGCACAGCCGAAACTACTGAGACTAGGTACGTGAAATTTTGAACGAAGTTTCCTTCTAAGTCGCAAGCAAGCACTAAGAAAGGATTTCCCAAAATTCACTCCCCAAAGGGGTAAAAAGTTGTATGAAGAAACTTACTTAGGGTGAAGCCGCTGGTAGAAAGCTAGTCTTTATAATATAAAAGGAGAAACTGATTGACACATCAACGCACAGCTAAAACTGATGGGCCTAGGAGCGTGAAATTTTGCACAAGGCTTATTTTTATGACATAAAGATAACAAAGGATTTTCCAAAATTCACCCCCTGTAGGGAGGAAAATGAGGTTCAAAGTTTGTATGTTGAAACCTATTTTCACACGGGCGAAGTCTCAGGCAGAAGCTAGTTATATCATATGAATTCATTTGTATATTTTCATTTCAATAACGTACAAAATATACACGGTGACTGGTAATTAGTGACCAAAGTCAAAATATTTTTTTATTTCACAAAGGCCTATATGGGCACTTATAAAATGTCTGAAGTGCAGGACCGATACTTATTCACGTGGTTCATAATAAATTATAGTAAAGTAAATTTTATTATGAGACCCAATCTGAAATCGGGTGACCTGAGCAATTAGGCGAAGTTAATATACTAACAAGATTTTTTTCATGATTTAAGCTTTATGCAAATATGGGAACAAAGCTCTAATCGCGAAAAAAAACAGCTTTGGTAATTGCAGATTTGGTAATTGTTGTTATCATGACTACAACCACGTGTTTAAGAATCGGTCACTAACTACCAGTCGCCCTATAATAGCAATATGTATAAAACTCAATGCCACTTTTCGTTGTAATTTAAAACTCAAGAACGGGGTCACCTATCCAAACAAAATATTTAGAATTTGTACAGACGATTTAGTAGATGGTTTATGTGAACTTTGCACAAAATCGGTTGAGCGGTTCTTCATTTATCACACTTTTCTGTTGCCGGGAGTGAAGCCACGGGCAAAAGTTACTATAATATTAACGGGAGATGTGCCAGCTGTTGATATGATTTTTTTATATAAGAAATCATAGTTGGTAACCCGAGTAAGGTACAACTCAACTGTGATAAAAATTACATATTAACTTACATCCTGGGAGGACCCCAGGATTTGATCCTCTATTATTTTAAACTGCAGTAGGCGTATAATTAGGCCAAAGCCGATGACAGAATGAAAAAAATAAACTTTCTTTTATAGCATTTCATTCTCATTCTCCTATGGGTTCCATAATAAATTTAGCTGAGTTTGTTAGATCGGGAGGACGTTTTATTTGAAGCCAGTACAACGTGTAGGTACATTAATTTCTGTCAGCACTCATGTTCCCGCCTGCACACGTTCTTTTCTTTTTAATTCACTTTGCCATTACGAGTAGTCCGTTGATCCAATTACTTATGTGTGTGTATAGAATAGAGGTCGTCGGTTTCCTTCTGCTAATTTATTTTTATTATAATAAAAATGATAATACTTAAAGCAGGGATGGAATACCTATAATTTATAGTAGGTGCCATGCCAGCCAATATAGACGGTTGCCTATGGGTTGCTCAACACACCACAAACATAATAAGAATATTAAGTAAATTAAATTGACAAAGGCTCAGTTTTTTTTTTTTTTTATGGTAGGTGAAAATAATCCAATGACAAAACCCGCTCTTGGGCGGAGCGGGAGACCAGTGTCAGACTCTTACTGACTAAAAAACCTACCCCGTACCTTCCTTGCCTTATTTCTGGAGTCGAGGTTACAGTTTGCACATACCCTCTAGGCTCCAGGAGGCTTCGACCCTGAAGGGCCCCTGCAGTTTGCTGACAACTCCTTGAGGCGCGCGGGAACGGTGCGCGCCGTTGACGACTTGGACTCGGTCTTACCAGACGATCGGACGGCGAGCTACCCAATGCTCACCGTCCGCGAGCCAGTGTCTACGGTGGCCGGATATCGGCAGGATCGCGGCGGCGACGGCTACGGCGAGTACGCCGTTGCCTTTGCCTTATGCGGTCGGCCTCCTCCTTTACGAGCATTACTGCTTCGCAGAAGGAGGCGACCGCCTGCCATTCCTCTTCGCTGCGGACCATGACCTGAACCAGGGCCCGGCGCGAGAGGTCGCCGCCGCCGATCACCCCCACGAGGACACGGCGATGCTCTTCCCAAGCAGGGCACGACAAAGGCTCAGTGGAAACAATAAAATACTATTTTTTTTTTACAAATAGACCAAAATCTTACCTTTTTTCTTTAAGCTAGGAAAGGTAATATTTGAAAATCTGCGAGATATGACAACAAATAGCGCCTTTCATAGCAACAGCAGAAAATGGCGAATTACACGGTGCGAGCATAACTTTTACCATAAAAAAAGCAGGAATTTTCCCTCTGAGGTACGTCTTCACGGCCAGAGGTTTCACCCTTTAGAAGCTGAATTTTGAAAAACCTTTTCTCAGTGTTCACCATAAAAGGAAGCCTTGTGCAAAATTTCATGCTCCTAGTCCCAGTAGTTTTGGCTGTGTCTTGATATGTTAGTCAGTCAGTTTCTCCGTTTATATAAATCCGGCGCTGGCCACAGCGATTGTCATTAATCAGTCAGTATTTAGTCACCCTATTACTAAAAAAACGTTCTCTTCGTTGAAGATATTTTGAACGTAGTGTAAGATACACTTTTAGAGGGTACAGTACCGAAACTTTTTGTATTGGATGAGTCGAGAGAGACGTGCACCTCTGAGGGGATTTAAAACTTGCCGAAGCTTATTTAGTACTTATTTAGGATTATTCTTTTCGACTTTAGTGAGCATGAATCTTCAAATACGTTTTACGACAACGAAAGAGCTGAGATCTTTAGTAAAAAGTGACAAGTATAGAGTAGTAAGCTTACCGATATAGTACAAGGAATCGCCAAACTAAAGAGATGCAGAATAGGTAGTCGCAGGGGCCGAAAAGTGTGCGAGCGACTTTTGAAATAAGTAGGGAAAACATAAAAAAAATATAATATATATTATTTATTTTTTTGTAGTAAGTATAAGGGCGGGTTGTTTCAAACGGTCAGTTAACGTTACATACGAACGGTTAAAAGTTGCTATTACGTGAGACGTTTGTTAAATTCAAAGCGTTGTTTCATCACATAAAAAACCAATGGTCAAAGTTATTCGGGTTGCCAGTGGAAAGCAACACATTTTCCCAATAAAAGTAGTCGGGAGATTTTTTTTAGTATTGCAACACACAAATTTGACTTTATTTGTTTAAAAAGCCGTCAAGATAATAACAATAATTTAAAAAAGCAATTATGGCGGAAAATAACGTTAACTAGTGGGTGAAGCATCAGTTATGGCAACTTTTTAACGTACGTAAAGGCCGAGATTTCGTTGCCATTTTTAACTGTTACTCGTGAGTTAAGTATGGCTGAAACAACCTGTCCTTAGTCATACAAAAATAACATGTTCATATTTATGAATCTATATATTTTTTTTAATCTATTAACTCAGTCTTTTTTGGGGACTAAGCTTTAAAGAGTCACTGTTTTATAACACTAAATGGAAGCAAGAGCTTTAACTTACTCTTTCTTTATTTACTTCCAGCCGGTTGAAGTTTTAGTAGCAGACCAAACAGATATAACGCTGATTAAAATCCTCCAAGTTCCTACTGACCCACTTTTTACACGTTAAACGTTAAACTTATGTATAAAGCATAGGACACTTTAAACCATCAGCCGAAGAAACGGTCCTGACGAGACAAAGTAATTGTTTGGCGGCAAGCCAGCGTCCCGACGCTAACGTACTCTGCCGTAACACCGCTTATGGAAATCTGAATGTGACACTTTGGAACTCTTTCTGTGGGCTCACTTGGAGAAATAGTGGCAGACATAAGCCAGCGACTGAAGGCGGTAGTCATTTTAGTGCGGCGATAAAAAACAGGCTGGTGGCTGGTGCATCTTATTATGCGCTGTTCAGATAGAAGCATAAGATTTTGACGTTTTATATAAAGGCATAATTTTCATCTTGGTGTATGATCACTACTTACATAGTATGAAACAATGTAAGTTCCCGTAGTCTGTCCCTATGTATGCTTAGATCTTTAAAACTTCGCAACAATACATGCATAATATTTTAACATTGCACGCGTACGAAGCTGGGTTCTGAGGCTGCCATGTATAAAAATATGAAAAAATAAAGTTTTTTTTAAAGACCACCTTTAAAAAAAAACTTAGATAATTTAACAATGATTATGCTATTTGAAGAAGATTAGTGGCCTAATAGTAAATATTCCGATTTGAAAATCGAACTCAAATTTTACATTTTGATACAAGGGCAGAAAGATTTTCATCGCGATCACTTGGGCGAGGGTGTTATGACAAATTTCCTTACCAAAAAAAAATCCGATTAATTGAAAATATCCTTATTTGTAAGTTGGTTAAAAAAAAGAATAATCAGCAGAAAAAATATTCCGCAATTGATAAAGCTAGAATGAGACAGAATATAAATTACTACAAGAGGGCATACGTTTTTCGTTTAGGAAAGTTTAGCTGACCACGCTAATCGTGTATGACACGACCGAATACCTCCACGAGTGCTTAAAAGGTACGGAACCTATTCACCCTGAAACTGGGGTTCATTTAACTAAATCAACAGACATTTATTAACGGGGACCCTAATTAATCCTTCATAACTTTTTGTAGCTGTCTCGTGAGCTCGAAAGAATTATTTATTGGCAACATTGTGAGTTTGCAACACTGTGAGTTTGTAAGAATACTGGACTCATTTTTGGGCTCTGTACCCAAACGGTAAAAACGGGATCATATTACTTAGATTCCACTGTTTGTCTGTCTATCAGTCGTCAAATACGAAACCGCATTTCGTCCATTTTATAAGGTTGATTTTTCATGATTTTCGTATTGGGCTCATAGTAAAAGTTATTAATATTGGTGTGTACAATGTCTTTCGGCTGAAATGATTAAGATGATGATATTGTAATGCCAAAGCACGTGTACATATCAAACGTTTTTCAATACACTTACGTAGAAGTAAACTAATGGGGATTGACTCATGGCGGCTGCATGTTATCCAGGATAATAAAATGAATTATGGTAGGAGTACTTTTCCGCACTAGTGCGTAAAAAACTGTTGTTCTAGAGATTGAAGCAAGTTTTGCAAATACCTGGACAATTTAAAAGTAAATGTTTTAATTGAAATAAATGCCAAGAGTGTGAGTTATAAGTTGGTAAAGTAAGAAAAGTATGGTAAAGTTTGTAACTACAGGGTGTATGTCGGCTTGGCCATTACACCATATTAATTGGTCGTTTTAACCAGCGTGAATTAATTACATATTTGCTTCGCTCGTAATTATGTAGTGCGCGTCCCGATGCAACTCAATATGACCTAATTTTTGCGCTGTGAGCAGTGGGCCTACCGCGCGGAGAATTAAGTGTTGAATAATTACCAATATTGACGTGCTGTTTTTTGATTGATTGTTTTTTTACGCTGTTGAAGCTTTGTAAATAAGTTTATTAAAAAGTTTATTGTTTGGTTTTATAGTTACACTAGCTTTCTGCCAGAAACTTTCGCGTGCGAATAGGTTTTTGCACAAACTTTGGACACGCGCTTCATCCCTTTAGGGGGTGAATTTTGGAAAAACATTTCTTAGTATTCGCTTACGTCACTAAACGGAAGCCCAGTAGTTTCGGCTGTGTGCTGATATATCAGTCAGGCAGTTTCTCCTTTTATATACATATATAGATTAACATTACTTAGACTTTGAGAAATAAAAACTGTATTTGAAAGAGTTGGAAAGCCAATTAGAAGAATTAAAAAACAACTTCGATATAGTAAAATGGGGCTTTAGCCAACCGTCAAAATATCCTGGAGGACATGGTGAAGCATACGGTAGAGGTGTGCCCCGCTTGGGAAGAGCACCGCAGTGTCTACGTAGAGGTGATCGGCGGCGGTGATCTCTCGCGCCAGACCTTGGTAAAGGCCATGATCCTTAGTGAGAAGGAGTGGCAGGCGATCCCCTCCTTCTGTGAAGCAGTAAAGCTAGCAAAGGAGTCGTCATTAGATGAATTTTCCCATAAAAAAAACCGTCAGAATATAAATATAACATTTATTACTAAGTGACTAAAATCCACCTGTGCTCTTCATTTGTATTTTACATTCCAGGATCACAGAATCTCTTTCCCAAAAATTCTGTGACCTATTTTCTTGCTGAAATCGTCCCGTACAATTATAATGTAGGGGTTTTCAAGGTTAGGCTCTTAATTAACTAGTGCAACTCATCGTCAATAATAGCATCAAGTGGAATCGCAGTCAAGCACAACTTTAGTAGCACGCCTTTTTTTTTTTTTTTTTTTTTTTTTTATGGTAGGTGAAAATCATCCAATGACGAAACCCGCTCTTGGGCGGAGCGGGAGACCAGTGTCAGACTCTTACTGACTAAAAAACCTACCCCGTACCTTCCTTGCCTTATTTCTGGAGTCGAGGTTACAATTTTCACTTACCCTCTAGGCTCCAGGAGGCTTCGACCCTGAAGGGCCCCTGCAGTTTGCTGACAACTCCTTGAGGCGCGCGGGAACGGTGCGCGCCGTTGACGACCTGGACTCGGTCTTACCAGACGATCGGACGGCGAGCTACCCATTGCTCACCGTCCGCGAGCCAGTGTCTACGGTGGCCGGATATCGGCAGGATCGCGGCGGCGACGGCTACGGCGAGTACGCCGTTGCCTTTGCCTTATGCGGTCGGCCTCCTCCTTTACGAGCATTACTGCTTCGCAGAAGGAGGCGACCGCCTGCCATTCCTCTTCGCTGCGGACCATGGCCTGAACCAGGGCCCGGCGCGAGAGGTCGCCGCCGCCGATCACCCCCACGAGGACACGGCGATGCTCTTCCCAAGCAGGGCACACCTCCACCGTGTGCTCCACCGTGTCCTCCGGGCTCGCCTCACAGTGGCGACACCCGGACGTCTCTTCCGCACGAATCCGGTGCAGGAATCTCCCGAACTTCCCATGTCCGGTGAGAACCTGCGTCATGCGGAAAGTGAGGACGCCGTGAGGTCTATCCAGCCACGCCTCAAAGAGGGGCACTACCGCTGAGATTACGGTGTGCCCAGCGCTGGGTTGCGACAGTCGCTGTTTCCACTTCACCATGAGATCTCGCCGGAGCTCCTTCCGCCACGCCTCGACATGTTCGGGCAGCGGATCTTCGCCCCGGCGTTGCATCTCCACGCGCTGGTCGTGCATGTGTGCAAGGACTGTTGCCTCCAAATCCCATGGTGGTAGGCCAGCAAGGAGGCTCGCCGCCTCGCGGGACACCGTGCGGTATCCCCGCACCATCCGGATGGCCATGACCCTCTGGCAGGCGTTCAGCTGGGCCGCCGGGCGTTTACGCAGCGTCGGCGCCCACACTGGTGCCCCATAAAGGGCCATGGACCGGACGATGCCGGCGTAGAGCCTCCGGCAGAAGGCGTCTGGACCCCCAAGGTTCGGCACGCCTTGGCAAACAAATTGATATACGTGCCGTGACGGCAAACGGCATGACACTATCACGCTGTGATACCCCCAATACGACATCACTCATGAGTTGCTTTCTCTATGATGTGTCTTATCAGCTTTCGTTAACAAACATGTGAACAAGTTAACCGCTCATCATCATCATCCTTTTTAATGTTCCCACTGCTGGAACACAGGCCTTCTCTCTAGGAGAGGGAATGGGCCATAATCCACCACGCGGGCCCAGTGTGGATTGGTGGATGTCACATGTCTTCGAAAGCTGAGTAGTTGAGAGCAGTGGTGGCCGAGTGGTAAAGGACTTACGAGTTTGTAGGTCGCGGGTTCAAACCCAGCCAGGCGCATTACTTTGTGTAATTTATTTCAACACCACTGCTTTCAAAACGGTGAAGGAACAACACTTTTACAAGTACATAACTTTAATTTTGAATTACAAAAACCAATTATAACGAATTCATCCTCATGTTAAACCGAATGGGGGTCAAAGGGGGTGTGACAAATGTTTACAAGCACCCGCGCTTTGTCAGCCGTCGCCTAACCTAACTCGATAACGAATGAGTGATTTTATTTCATACGCATGCGGGCGGGTTACCGTTTCATAGGAATGTCAATGGTTATGAGTTACTCGGTAGTACTCATTAAGCCCCAAGCGAGCGCCGGCGTTTGCATGCTATTGTTCTTTAATTGTGTCTGTAATTAACCAAGTCGAAAGGATGGTAACAGATGTTGTCAGTATTAGAGCTTGTCACTGACAGGCGAGAAGTAACAAAGTGCCGATGCCGGCGCGAAAATTGAACCTCTCTTATGCCTCGCGGGCTTGTGGATAGCGAGAAAGGGTAGCTCGCTGTCCAATCATCTGGTAACCGTCCGAACCAAGCCCAGTCGTCGACGGCGTGCACTGTTCCCGCGCGCCTTAAGTATTTGTCAGCTAACCGTAGGGACCCTGCAGAAGGGTCGAAGCTAATTGGGGCCAAGGGTTCTCGTCTGAAAAGAAGGCTCTGGCCCTGATATATATGACAACGTAGGAATGGGGTAGGTTGTTTAGTCAGTAAGAGTCTGACACTGTTTTCCGTTGAGCCTCAAGGCGGGATTCCTCATTGGATGATTTTTACCTACCACAAAAAACTTCTCTTATGCTTTTGAGTTTATAAGATCAGGGAACTGAATAAAACACATGTCCCCTCATGCGTCAGGGGGTAATGAACTCCTTTCTTAAAAAAAAAACCAAACAAAAAAAAAACTTAAAACACAAGTAAAAAGCTTTCAATAAAATTCGTAAAAATGAAAAAAAAAACGGCAATTAAGAATTTATCAAGGTCAGCAAGTTGTACAGACGTATGTACAATTTACGCTCAAGGGGATTTTCGTACATAATCATTAGATGCTATCTGCTGCCAGCAAGTTCATTCGCGTCATAATAAAAAAATAACTAAGGGAATATATTCAGGATAAAAATGGCCTTTGTGCTATTCCTAGACATTGTATTTGACTGGCCTGTTGGTCTAGTGGTTAGTGACCCTGACTGAGGTTGTGGGTTCGATATTCGCCCTGGACGAATATTTGTTTGATGAGCACATGAGCACGATCATTTATTCTGTGTTCGGGTGTAATTTATCTATAATATGTATTGATTTAGAAATATTTTAGTATGTTTATCAGTTGTCTAATACCCAACTGAAAACCAGCGCTGGGTGTCTGACGCCCAGCAAATGCTGAGGTGGTAACCCTTTCGGTTCGGGCACGCTCAGCGTACACTTTATGTTTGTTATTTTTAATGTTTGTTGTGTTTTTTGTAACTGTTGTGTTGTGTCTGTGCTGAATAAATTTATTTCTATTCTATTCTATTCTATTCATAGCACAAGCTTTGCTTAGCTTGTGACTAGACGCCGTTGTGTGATAGTTGTGAGAAAAAATGTATACTTATTATATCAAGTTTTACCGAAATCCCTCCTGGGACACAAAAGAATATAAGTGAGGTTTTAGTCAGTAAAATTTAGACACTTCCAGCTCCGCTCTAGAGCGGAGGACGTCATTACATGATTTTCCACCTTAAAAAAAAAACCTTATAATAATAAAACTCGTAGTGTCAGCGTCTTCAAATCATATCTCGCGTCAGTCTGTAAAAAGGTCTACCTATAGACAATTTATTGGATTTCATATCAACTATTACAGCTGGCCAGGTACGAGTATTACTTCGAGGACGTCTGGGTCAAGAGGTTTTGTAATAAGCTGCTACTAAGTTCTAGACTCACGTAGGTACTGTTAGGGTTTTCAATACCGGTATCCTGTAATACCGTGACCACGGATATGTGTTGGTCCTTTTCTAATCATGGTATTGATGAGCGAATACCATAATTACGGTATTACAAACATTAGCACATATTATTGCGGTTTGTTGTATTTTTTTTCATGGTAGGTAAAAATCATCCAATGACGAATCCCGTCCTTGGGCAGAACCCGAAACAGTGTCAGACTCTTACTGACTAAACAACCTACCCTGTTCCTGCGTCACTATCTATACCAGGACTAGAGGCTTCTTTTCCGACACTAAGAAATTATGTTATGTTGAGTATTTACGATGTGATGTTTTCAAATATAGGAAGTTTTCAATATCTACCGGTATTGAAAACTTCCGGTATTTGAAAGCCCTATTACTGATACTTGTGTGCTAATAGAACTCGACCTTGTTTTTCTAAGGACTGGCCTTCGATTTTTTGAAAGATACTTCACTTCATTTGTCTCTTTCCTAATTGAGAGTTCAATTTTTCTCTTTTGATTTCTGATTCCGGCAGATTTTAAGGGATTTTTTAATGTAGGAAATCATGTAATTCCTTCTGGTCTAGGCGGAAGAGAGAGGGTATGTTTTTTTTCAAGGTGGAAATCATCCAATGACTCGGCTTTGCAGGAGAGACCTCACGGCGTCCTTACTGTCCGCATGACGCAGGTTTTCACCGGACAAGCAAGCATCAGCCCTCTACCGTTTTTTGTCAGTTTGTAAGAACACTTTAGTAAAACTACATATTTATGATAGCGTGTTGAGTTCGAATCGGATGAAGTGCGAAACCGCCCATAAACACTTTTATTAACCAAGACTATTTTATAATTTTTATTTATACTCGTTCAAAAATCTTTCGCAATGATATTACACAAATTATCACTAAACCCAACGATGACATCTAAGAAAACGCTCTACTTGACTTTACTAAATCATTTTTAATTAATGCTTAAATATCTTTAATGAATAGTACTCCAACCGTCTCAAGATACTTCATTAAAATATACTTGTCAACAGATTAAAGTTCAACTTTAATATATACCTTTGAGTGTTGGAACAGTGCCCTTATTCACGTAAAATTAAACAATCCCAATTCCATTGTCGTTCCATTGTCGTTCGATCGTAGTCCTATCCAAAATCGGTATTCACGATATTTGAACCACAATATTTGACGTTTAGCTGTTGACGTCCTATCCGACAACGATTGAAAGACGATTGAAATAGCTGTATAAGCTTCAACGACTCTCGAACGAGTTTAAAATCGGTATCGTTCAAACTCGATTAATGGATGTGAATATGAAAATGTCAAAGTCCCTACGATATCGCTATGGTTTTGATTACGAGAATTAGGCTACAGTGCCCTAATTTACGTAAAATCAAACAATCCCAATTCCATTGTCGTTCGATCGTAGTCCTATCCAAAATCGGTGTTCACGTGTTCCTTGATGGGGATTCGATAGAACGACAAACGAACGACTTCTAAACGACCTCTCTTCGATCGAACGAGTTTAAAATCGGTGTCGTTCAAACTCGATTGATGGATGGGAATACGAAAATGTCAAAGTCGCTACGATATCGCTACGGTTTTGATTACGAGAATTAGGCTACAGCCCGTTTTTGAAGTCGATCGAGTACAGTCGCGCACACAACTCATTTCGACGTACGCATTTAATTAAGTCGTCACTGAAACGCTTGTTTATGGTGCTTTAATTACTTGCCATGGAAATAAATAGTCGGGAAACATAGTTAATTAAATATACGCACCTGCTTACTGATCAGATTTTGTGGGAATTGAGGATTATTAAACCTACATTTGACTAAAGTTTTTATTAATGAGGTTATTTTAATAGTCATAATTATTTCAATGATTAACCTTTCGAGTACCGTTATTAAATATATAATAGCAAGGCAATAGGTATATGAACACCGGCGTTCATTCGGGACTCAAGAGTTAATGATCTGTTTTATGTTTATTTTAGCCAACTGGAGCCAAATATTCGCGTCTGAAAGGAAGGCTCTGGTCCTGGCATATATTGTATTTTGTCCAAAAATAGTTCAACCATTTGTAAATAAGTGAACACGCTGTAATAAATACCCACACATGTAAAATTATACACTTCACACTCTATAAAGCGTAATAAAGAACATCGAAACTTGTTTTTATTATGAAGTCCACTTTCGATACACGGTATTTCTATTTTAATATTCCCTAATGTTAGCTATTTATACGAGCATCTATTTAAAACCATCAGTAGACTAAAATAGTGTACAAATCATTACATAGTATAAAACAAAGTAGTTTCCCGCTGTCTATCCTTACATATGTTTAGATCTTTAAAACGAGATTAGGATGGCAACAAACCGATTAACGTTCAAAACGTTCGTGAGCTTATTCGTAAGAGGTTGGCAGTAGTTTCATCACAGCGTTAATGTTCTCCAATTGTCGATTTAAACCATTTATTTGACTTTATTTGTGTATGTATATATAAATATATATTATATATTTTATTTATTTGTATATTTGTATTTATTTGTTTATTTGTATTATGCAGTTAGATTATATTTATGGTTTATTAGTATTTCTATTCACTTTTCCTTGTTCTTTTATTGCACCTACCACTGTTTGTCTCTCCATCACCCTAAGGTTGACTGGTAGTTAATGCCTAAGGCATTAAGTCCGCCTCTGTACATTTGTGCATGAAGTATTAAATAAATAAATAAATGCATCGGATTTTGATTCAAAAGGAAGGTTTATATGTATAATAGATGCATAATATTTTTAATTTCTTATTACTGAATGTTAGTTTTTATGCAGTCGATTTTTTTTACGAGATCACAATTTAATTTTGGAATTCGTGTTAAAGCAGGATATGGAGGACTTCATTACATAAGAAAATATCTCAGCGTAAATATCTCTTCACCAGCTCGGAACAGTGTGGTCCAAACCAGCAAGTAAATTAAAACCCTCACTAATAAACGAGGGTTTTGAGTTATGTAAAAAACTGTCATCTTCCTGCCCTTGGGCTACAAGTAAAATTTATGAGGAGACATTTGGGTTGCGTATGTCAATCTTATAAATTTTTCATTAGTCGACAATCCTCATTGCTAGAAGATTGTTGCTTTGTTAGTCTAGCCAGCGGCTCTTATACTTATTTAGGCTGTTATACTAATTTTATACTTTTACACTAATTTGGGGCCAGAGCGGGATGTTTCCTTATAGCCAGTCTTTATTTACCGTTCTGCACATAAAAGATAACTAATAAGGACGAAAGTTGTTAAGTAGGTACGTGTGTTTTTTAGGGTTTCGAACCTAAAAAGGAAAAAAAACGGATTCGTCGGTCTGTCCGTCCGTGTATCACAGACATTTTTTTTAGGGAAATCTGCTTATTGCGTATCACCATACTTCTAGTAGTCCGACAAGAGAACGGGTTTGTTGGAATGAGATAAATCAACCATGGTGAAAACTCCGAATTCTAATCGATATTGTAGGGAATAAGCATCGAAACTCAAAACATTGAAGCTTCAATCAGTACTGTATCATTGCTCTTGATTCTCATGGCTTGTGGTATGTATATATTAGAAATTTTACTTTTTTCCACCCGAATGATTAACTGGATTTATATGACAATGCCCTTGAAAAGAACATACAAAACTATTTTTATTTTTAATCAAAACAGGATTTTTTATGGTGGAAAAATCATCTAATGACGAATCCCGCCCTTGGGCGAAGCGGGAAACAGTATCAGACTCTTACTGACTAAACGACCCACCCCATTCCTTCTTAGCCTTCATACCAGGGTCAGACCTTCCTTTCAGAAACCGGACCGCAGCCCCAGTAAGGTTCGGCAAGGGAAACTGGCTGGTCTGGCTGGATTTAAACTTTCGGAGTAAAAAGTTAATTAGAGACTTATTAAAGTGACAATGTGACATTTGTTGTGCGTACGCAGGTGTTTGCCTAGAGCTGGAGAGTTTGAAGAAGTGGTCTAACTAAAAAAAAACACTGTTATTGGCACATTGTGACATTAGTGTCCAGAAATCTAGCCCTTTACCCACGCAGTCTAAGAGTAATGGAGCATTTACCATAATTATCCATTGGTGAGCACATTCTAGGCTATGCGTACAAAATTATACCGCGCACGGCGTGGAGAGCCGTCACGTTCACAGTTATAAATTTTATCAGGGCTATTTGTATGTCCGCCCTTGGGGAATTAATTTTTATTCAGCACTCGTTTATGGGTCCCTGGTATTTTTGCCTGGCTGTAGTACCGTCAGTAAAAGAGTTAGGTAGGTTTGTAGGCAAAAATATGGCGTGCGTAATAACTTTTTAAGCTTGAGACATAAAAAAGAGTGACTTTTTACGTACTTATTCAGTTTCTAGATTAATTTTGTTAAATAAAATTAGGTGAATAAAAGCAGAGGGAAAGATCTCGACGTTGATCTTAGAGAATTTGTCCGCTTGTGAAAAATATCTACTTAAACTCTTGAGCTACGAGCGAACGCCAGCGTTCGCATATCTATTGCCTTGTGTGCTTTAATTGTGTCTGTAATTACGGTAGTCGAAAGGCATTGTACCTAAAGTTGTCTGTTCTTTTTTTGAAAGTCCTTTGCTCAATACTTGACTGACTTTTTTGGATACTCGGAATTGTATTTCTCGATCCCCGAGAAGACACCGCTGTCCTTTCGTGATTTCGCGCCATTCTGTTAAACACCAAGCGAACACCGGTGTTCGCATAGGTTATAAAACATTGAGCGATATTTTATAAGATATTCAAGATTAAAAGATTTTCATACACAAAATTTCAAAAATAAGCAAACCTTTCCGTTAAACCTCTCGAGGACACCGGTGTCCGCGCGATAGGTCAAGTGTAAAAAAAAATCTATAGATTTCATTACGAAATTAAAACATTGTACCTGTCGACAACAAGTTGCTTATAAAATATTCTGACAAATTATTACTTTAGAATGGTTTTTTAAAGCCCTTCTTTTGCATCAATATAGCTGTATTATGTTTCGAACACACTATCTATTTAACGTTTTGTGTGACTAATAATTTTTTTTTTCCGATTCTGATTACTGCAGCGGATTTTATACTTTAGCGCATTATAAAAATGGGTAAGATACATTGGCTTTATATATACTGCTGGGACTCAAGCCTTCCCTTTAGGATAGTGAATGTCAGGTGCTTTGCTCATGCGGGCTTGCGGACGGTGAGCATTGGGTAGCTCGCCGTCCGGTCGTCTGGTAATCGTCTGGACCAAGCCCAGTCGTCGACGGCGCGCACTGTTCCCGCGCGCCTCAAGGAGTTGTCAGCAACCGTAGGGACCCTGCAGAAGGGTCGAAGCCAATCAGGGCCACGGGTTTGTGTCTGAAAAGGAAGGCTCTGGCCCTGGTATGTATGGCGATGTAGGAACGGGGTAGGTTGTTTAGTCAGTAAGAGTCTGACATTTGTTATCCGCTTCACCCAAGAGCGGAACTCGTCATTGGATGATTTTTACCTACCATAAAAAAAAAGGTGCTTTGCTCATTACGAGTAAAATATGATTTGCGATTGTAACAAATGTGTCTTTACTGAGTTGTAATCATTAAAATCAGCTATACAACTCTCTTAGTTCTTTTTACACTATCTAAAAATATTTAATATTATTTTTATCCTGAACTGCGGCGGTTTTTAACATCGTGCGCATCTCATCACATATGTGGGAATGCTCCGCATACGTAGCCCCCCGCAATTGTTTTTTTCACACAAGTATTTATTGTAATGCGTGGCATACGCAAGCGGGGTAGTCATACCGGGAAGCAGCCTCATATGAGGAACAATTCCGCATGCGATTTTTAAATTGAATTATGAAATCCGTACGACATTAAAAACATCCTGCGAGGGTTTTACCAATGACTTTAATAATTATAATTCTGTAATTATGAGTGCACTGTATATTACAGCTGCCAACCATATTTTGCATTTTAACAATAATATAAAAACAACAAATAATCTACCTATGAAAAATTCAGTTTCCTGGGCAACCGTGGAGCATCTTTCTTAAGACATAGTATCCCAAAGATTAATCAAAAATTAAACAAAACAAATCACTCCACTCTTTTCTCTGATGGTATTAAATCTAAATAAGCAGCTCTTTGACTGCACAGCAATGCTTTTGGACACGGTTTTGTGAATGCTATGTGCTCTATCGAGCTTAGCTTTGCGTGTATTTTGTGTGTGAGTGTACTGGAAAGCGTTGACGGTATTGTGTGTGAATTACGGCGTATAGGCCCCTGTTGTGGGCCGTAGTGCTTAGATAGTTATGTAGGGGTTTTGTTTGGATGACTGTGCAGTTTTCTTTTTACTTTTTTCAAGGTTCTGTACCTGTTTGTGCGTACGTCGGTAAAAACGGAACGCTTGTAAACACCACTTTGTTGTCACTCGTGAAATTAACATTAAAAATAAATACTCAGATCTGCTATCCTTAAGAGCAGTGAAAAAATCAAAATTCTAGTTATCGCAATCTTATATTGCGTCTGCTTGTGGGGATTAACAGCTATTTCGTTGTCGTTGCAGCGCCATCTATGGCGTCCAACGTCAAAAAAAACTACAAGAATCATGCATCGTGCAATCAAAGTTCACCGCGCAATTTGAACATAATACGACAGCCCGAAGTTATCTATCGGGCAGTAGCCCACCAGACTATAACACCTGTCTGGTCGGAGGATCCTCCCTTTTCAATGTAGGTATGTGGGACTTTACTCTCTGTACCGCATAACCCGAAATGTCATAGAGTCATTTTCTGAAAGTATACAAGAATTACAATTATTTACATAGATAAGTTTGCAGGGACCTGCAACTTGTCTACATACGTCGGCCATCTGTTCTGCGTGCAATTTGTCCTGTCCATCGCCACTTAAGTTTAGCAATTCTTTTCGCTACATCAGCAACCTTGGTTCTCTTGCAGATACCCTCATTTCTGATTCGATCACGCAAGGATACTCCGAAGAAAGTGTTTATCAGCAATGTCGGTGTTCAAATTGTGTTTCAAAATACTATATAAAGCCGTCGAATCAAGTTTGACTACGCTAACAGTAGATTCGCAGGTAATTAACAGTTCAGCTAAATCAAATTGAAGCTAGATGGAGATTTAAATCAGTATCGGAGGTAGATGATGGATCGAGCCGAGTCGTATCGCGGGAATTAACTCTTATTAATGATTACTTTGATTTATTACTAATCGTAAAATTAGGTACTAATTTTAGTTGTGATGGCTCATTTCACGATGTTATTAGTAATTATTTCAGAAGCTAATTTTGGAACTAGTCTGTCTGCATAAAACAGGGGTGGTGAACCTTTATCGGGTGGTGCTACATCATTACATAGTATAAAACAAAGTTGCTTATCTCTATGTAACATCTATCTTTAAAAGTACGCAACGGATTTCGATGCACTTTTTTAGATAGAGTGATTGAAGAGGAAGGTTTACGTGCATAATACATGCATAATATATTCAATATCAGTACCCGTGCGAAGCTGGAGCGGGTCACTAGTGTTATATAAAAAGGTAACGTGATCATAACGTGCCGCCAAAGAATTTTGACTTTTTGATCAATACAAAAAATTAAACTTGATCGATTCGATGAAGCGTTTTCGATACAGTGACCATCGATGTAGTGACTGTCGATACTATGAGCTAGACCCCTCTCTGACTGTTCATAGAGCGTCAGTTGGGGAGGGCTTTGTCCAACAGTGGACGTCTTTCGGCTGAAATTATGGCAAATGACATTTTTGAACGAGTTTGTTCTTAATCCTTTATCCTAACAATTCTTGAACCGCCCAAGGGCGGGATTCGTCATTGGATGATTTTTACCTACCATAAAAAAAAAAAACATCGAGGAGCTTAACTTGAGACTAATTTTATTCACAGCAAACATTTCTTAATGTACGATTATTTATTATGTTTATCTGATATGTTTGTGTAAGGTTTTTAACGCGATATGTGTGGGTGGACTTGATTATGCGCTACAGTGAGCTTTTGTAAGTTGGAAATATTCATATTATGCCGTAAGCGTTTCGTTTTAACCTGCAATCATTATAAAAACTCACATTACTTGTATTTTACCAAAATCTTTTTAGAGCTAGTTTTGTAGATATGTGTCATTTAAATACATACCAATGACTTATTTACCATACTTTTGCAAATACTTTTGCCAAGGCAATTTTTTGTATAAAAGTCGCTTATAGGTATGCACAGCATTTAGTTTTTAAAATCAGGTAGGGTTTTAAAACTGAAAATTGAAATTAAAATAGAGAAATTAAAAACTAAATATTTACTAAGAATAAATTTAACAAAGAAATTACTTAGTGCCTTGCTGAAAGTCTTTGATTTTATGTGTTACTCAAGTAGGTTTTTTACCTTTTTCATCTGTTATGTGGTTTTTAACTATTAGATTTTAAGTTTGTTTTATTAATAGTACAGACTTAAAATCGAATTGATTTAATTTCACCAAACGGTATCTATTTTTAACTAGTAAATTGTGGAAACGTAGTGGATTGTCCATTTACTATGTTTTTAGAAACTATACATAATGTATGATCGTTTATTTCCCAAAAATTATTACTAAGTTAAACTACATTATTAAATTGTATAATTGGTTGTTGAATACCATATTATTATAACATCAAAATATTTTTAATTTGATATCAACACTATCACAACATAAAATTAAATTTAAGAGCTAACCATAAATAGTTGTAGATCATGCCGTTAACTTAACTTAATTATGATAAAAATGACTGTAAATTGTTTATACAGTCATTTTTATTATAATTGCTTGACCATAAAGTGCCGTTTATGCGAACATAACGTTTGTAGAACTTCATAATCTGTCATAACTGTCATCAGGCTGTCACACATCTACAGTATGAACAATTAGTTGTAATAATCATACGCTAATCTATAAAATAAAAGATAAAGATAGCAATAGAGTACCTCTCGCTCACTATGCCGAGCTGTGAGCTATATGTAAAATGACAAGCTCGTGTTATATATAAATAATTTAAAAACCCCAGTAATGTCAAAAATCTAAGATATTTTTGTAACCCTTTTAGCTCTGAAAGTTATGCAACACAATCGCTATTTCAAAATAAAAACAAACTATACACAACCAAACTAAATTAGGAGTAAAGAATGCACAAAGACTAAACTCGAAAACCAAAACAGAAATATTTAAAAATGGAATGTCAAATGAAATACTGTTGCCCAAACAAATGACAGTTGCGTAATCTATTCGGATAAAAAAGAAACAAAAAAGTTGAACGTCACGAAAGTGTTCGGTTTATTTTTAAACTATAGTTGTTTGAATTCGGAATAGAGATGGCCGCGGTGAGACGAGTCGATTCAGCTCATTAACTTCTTACGAAACCCTACTTTAGCTGTTTGAAGTATTCACAGAGCGATTTCGTCGCCTTCGCAACTCAGTTCTGCATCTTAATTATGCAATACAATTAGACTTCGGTATCAAACTTGCAAACCAATTAAAAAGCCCGATAGACTTATACTTATTATAAAGGAATTTCATGAAATTCTGATATTATTACAGCGCTGTCATTTGCAGACGTATTGCGATGGATTTTAATGGAAATATCTGAAGGATCGAGTATCAAAGAGCTACTGGTAACGATATGATGTCAGTAATCAAAGTTGTACACGAAATTTAAGAGGAATCTCTGTGCAAAATATATTACATTTTGTAAAAATATTAATAATTCGTATGTAGGTACTTGAACTGTAATGAATTGATTTTTCCTGTTTTGTCATGTGTGTAACATTGTTTTTTTTTTTAATATGATATATTAAAAAAAAACATATATTTGAATTGGTATTACAAAATGCGTATAGAAAGCGTATTAAAAGGATGTAATGATTGCGAAAAACCGAAGATTTATTTATTATTTATTTTGTATAAAATACGAAACAATTCTCCCTAAACAAGTCAGTATCAGAGAAGCCAATCAAGAGTTTCACTGAATTGAAGCGAGACATATATAAATTTAACTTTTACAAAAATTTTTTCACATTATTAGTTCTATTAATTCTGAAAATATTTTCAACAATTTAAAAAGAACTTTTGTTAATTATTTTTCGAGTCTGGTTGTCTAATATACTTATGTAAGATAACATGTTTATTAACATACTCATGATGTAGTAGGTAGTAATTTCTTGTATGAGAAAATGTTTTTGTTTTTAAATGTTAATAGATTTTACCAATTTTGCTAGAAAATTATATAATTTTCTTAAAATTATATTAAACTCCGCCCTCTCCTCTTCCCTCCCTCTCTTAGACAGGAGGCCTGTGTTTCAGCAGTGAGAACATTAAAAAGGCTGATGATGATATAAAGCTTACTGGAGTTCTAACTAATATCTATTGCGATGAAAAGAGCAACTTTACTACTTAAACAATGGGTAAACCTCGGTAAGCTAGTTCAACTTTCACTCAATTGTAATATTAATTACAACAAGGACGATCAACCACCACAAAGGTCTAAAATTAATTCTAGTTCAGTTAGTGCTTATCTTCAAAGACTTACTATCTCTCTGTAACTTAAGTAAAACTTAAGTTCAACACTCAAGTTAATTCTATTCATACAAATACAGGTGGCCATCTGAGTACCTACTGTTATACGGGCCGGGCCAGTAGGCCAAGTTTGCTAGCAGTTCGCCAAGTGTACACTGAGATATCTAGCGAGACGTGGCTTGATAAACTGCCTTTTGTGCCCTTTGAGTTATGCCGATAATCCCGCACACAATGCCGCACGACGAACCCCTATACCACCCCGCCTTTTTCTCTTCTACAGTTAACATCGAACAATATACCTTCAACAGATACAAGAAAATATTCCAACAAGGTCGAATAAATTTAACATTAATCTCACCGTTCATATTTACGTAAAACAGTCCGCTATCGCACAAACTGGCTTAATTAAGCCCTCTTATAATATAAGCTTATTGATATTATTTCAAACTGATAACTAATTTAAAGGAAAAGCCCTCGATTTTGTAGAAACTTCAACAAAGATTACATTTTACTCTTTGAAAGTAAAGATGTTGCTTCGATAATGTTAGAATTAGAAACCTTAAATTGTTTGAACTAAAATACTGATTATAGCAATTAAAATCCCACCGGAAAATTTGGCGATAATAAAGGACCTCGACTATTGTTTAAATAGATAGCAAAAACCTTTCAAGCAGCTACCAGGAAAGTTGGGACTTCAGAAAGAAGTCATTAGCGAAGTTACAGCGAACTTTCTTGCTCGGGGGAAAATAAATATTTCCAGACTCGACGGATAACAATTGCGCTTTTGTCGTCTTTTTGACAAAATTGTTAAACTTATAGGCATCTACGGTGACACTAATGTGATTTATTGTCCCGCTCATCTCACTGATCATTCATCAAAACCCTTTTAGCTGTCTAGACGAAAAATTTGTGTAAGATTATCAAAACTGATAATGGTAAAGTCAATAACATTTATAAGCCGCTTTTTGAAATATGGGAGTAAAAGATAGAACATTTGCCTCGATTGTCGAATAATACCTATTCAGAACAATCGCGTAAGAAATATATCACTTGTAACCGAAAGGTTTTATAAAGGCGGCAGACAAAATTGGGGCCTACGTTCGGTTGAGTCGATTCCCGCACGGCATGAATTTTACGTGCCATAATTTCAGTCTACTAAATGCTCAATAAAAAAAGGAGGGCCATTTCTTGCCGCCCGGGAACTGTAACAGTGAGGAAGGAAGACATTGGAGTGACGTTAGTTTGATATACGAGCGTGGTCTTTTGTGCGTTCGTCGTTAATACGCGAGCACAATGCGCCCCCGACAGCTCTCTGGAGTTACGCCCGACTTAAGAAATCCGCCTGTCACACCGACACGCCGAAAGCCTACAAGTTTAACAAAACAATAAACTCACCACGTACTATGAAAAGCCTTACCTCAGCAGTAGGTATTAAATCGTGTATTGTATTAAAAACCTACATTATATTAACCGTAGAATTCGTGTCGTGTTAAACGACGCAGTAAGCTGTGTCGTTTTGATTACTACCTAAAATCATAATTGATTTAAATCGTCAACTTAAACACTGGATTGCGGTGAAGGCCGAATCGACGTGGTTTGTTATCAAAACATATTATTTATTTAGCCTGTTTGGAATAAACAATGTTTCTGTTCATTCATTTTACCCGACGACGCGATGTTGAGCGTCTACAAGCCTAAAATAAATAGTTATTAATGCCTTTCGCTTTCAAAATTGAACATTTGTTGACTTAGGTACGAGTATTTAATAAATTTGATAAGTTTGTTGAATTTGGACAATTCATAAAGTGTGTCTTGTGAAAATCTTATTTGCACAGCTTTAGTCTGGTGATTATAAAAGTTTAACGTCCTTTGATATTTGAGCATTGTTATATTTTATGAACTAAGTTTCTATAAAGCAATAAAACCGGTAATTATGTGAAGATAAACTTTTAAGTGTCCAAATAAAAGCAAGTTTACTCACTTGTTTATAAATAAACTTCGTTTTAAATGCGTGTAGTGTCAACTGTGCATCCAATAAATTATAAGTTCTTAAAGAAACTTAGAACATTAATCAAGTTTTATTTAGTGTTAATTAAGTTATTTTATGAATAAAGACTCTTTGTCAAGATTACTGAACATGTATAACATCAACCATTAAAGATTTTAGAAGAAAAAAAAAAACGATGAAACCGTTCTACTATTCCATTGTAGTTGGGAAAAGCGTTCAAAGCGCTGCACGGTGTGATAGCGGCCACAGCACTTACAACCAAAGAGGCGAAGTGAGGGTGTAGTTAATTGTGGTCTGTGTCAATGTCACTACCGTAGCGGGATCGACCAGGGTGTTGATGAACAAATAATACTCACTCAGAGCCCTTTGTACTAATTACTTCTAGAAAATATATGCCTATGTCACTCAGTGATAAAGTAGCACTGTACTTGTGAAATGTATATTTATCAGTCCAATAGTTTCAGTGATTCGTGTAATTTACAAATTTATGATATAAAAATGATTCGCTGAATGTTTTGTTAAGCGCAAATCCCAGCAGCAGTACCAATGGCTTCTGAAACATATTATCGAAGCGTGTTAAAGGAAGTCACGTGAAATAACTGTAAATAATTCGTTTAACAAATTACAGTATCCAAATAAGAAGTCTTATCACATTGATTCTGAAATAATTTTCAAATGCTTTTCGTATAAATCGGAATTATTTATTTATACACACTTTAGTTTTACACCAAAATCAAAATATTTATGAAAGGAAACCTTATAATTAAAAAAGTAATTTTAAAATTCTATAAGCTTCGTTAGCAAAAAGCTAATTATGCGCTCTTTCGGCGAACAGGAAAGATCTTCCGGTTTGAGGTGTGAGTTCGGGAACAGGCTGCTTTATCAAAAAGGATTCATTAAAAATGTTTATATCGTAAAATAAAATTTGCGCAAATAGAAACTATGTTCAATTTAATTGTTTGTTGACGCCGAAGTGATGAATGACAGCCACGTCGTGCAACTATTTCAGCGAGCGGTTGATAGTTGTAAACCCGCTGTCATAGCCACGCATTAGTGTGCTACTGGCCTTAATTACAGCATTACCGCTCATAAAATTAATGTTACCATTGCAAGTGCGGTTAATATATTGCCTTTTTTATGTATTTCGTTTTAACATTCGCCTTATCAGTGTTTCTAATCCATCAGATTGGCTATGTCATAACATAGTGACGCAATAATAAGTCCCGCGGAGCCTATTATTGTTCTGAATATGAATTAAGCCGACTAAATGTTGGTTAAATCAATAAAATTAGCATATATCACTAGGTCGTAGCACGGTCTACGGCGTAGCGCTACGGCGTAGCACACGCTACGAAGTTGAAAGGAGAAAAGCTATGAACGAACGTTTAGGAAATAATTGTATGCACATAATTATTTGTGCAACGCCTGCTTTGTGCGGACACTCGAGAACAAAGCGAAGCGAGACGCGAGGAAACCTCACTCCATGCTCAGAGATCGAGCGTCTAGAAAAGACAGAGGATTTTGTTATTTAATAAGTTTCAGGCAAATTCACTGAAGTAAATTATTAAAGGTAAGACCATTTCTTGGAAGTCGGAGACTTAAGTCTTATTTGTATAATAATCATGTACGTGGAATTATAGAAGGCATTCCGTTATAAAGGTATCGAGTAATTGCTGTATAATTCTCGGAACATTAATTTGTTCGTTTAATCAGCTTTTTTGCTCTTGCGTTAGAAAAATAGGTCGGAAAAAATAATATTTGCTGTAATGTTTTTCTTTTTTATTATTGTGTATTATAGACAAGGCAGTTCATGTTGTCGCTATATAAAAGGTTAGTTTTTCTTACGGACATGTTAGGTATCAATAATGATTATGTAAATGAAAAATAAAACAGATCGTACAAGTTTTCTCGCTATTTTAATCTTTGCAAAGTCGGGAAAAAAATGGGCTTGGGAACGATTTTGCTCAGAAGTGGGACAGCAATTACTGCTGTCTGCTGGTCTTCAGTCACTTTTTAGTGTGTACGAATCATTCAATGACTTCTTTCGTAAAGCGGAATAAGTCATTGGATGATTCGTAGGCGGGTAGGTATGGTAGGGTAAGGTGGAGCAGGGAGAAGGGTAGGTGAAAAGGTTACCTCTAGACAAGCATGCTCTATAGTTAACCATATCGTCATTTTTCATCAGGTGAGATATTCTCTGAGAACGAGTTTATCTAATAATAATATCAAAAATCTTAGAAAATGTTCTCCTTTGAATGTAGGATTTTTCTCCAGATTTACACATTTTTTATTTTCCTTCTATTTCATTTCATATTTATTATATACATACATCTGAATTGATTCTTTTCCTAACCTATGGCAAGGTAAAAGTTTCGCACATACCCTAAGCTGCGAAGGCAAGAAGTTTCCTTCTTCATCTATCTACCGCAAATGAATTCTACTTTCTTTCAGTTGAATGGCCTGTTATTCTAGTGGTTAGTGGCCCTGCCCGCCATACCGCAGATCGTGGGTTCAATTCCCTCTCAAGACAAAGTAATGTTTGTGTGGTCTCGATCATATTTTGTCCTGTATCTTAGGTGTGAGTTATTTGTAATATATAGTATTTAGTGGTTTAGTACAAATTCGACTTGGTTTTGATTAGATGGCGTTTTGAAATACTATTAATATAGTTTTTTCTTGATTTGTATCAATAGTCTATTAATTTTTTTTAATAAAACTAATTAAAAAATATTTAAAATGTTTAAACTAATGGGACTACGGACGTGAAATTGTTCAAGTTCCTTCCTTTTATGATGTAGGCGAGCACTTAGAAAAGATTTTTTAAATTTCACTCCCTAGGGGACCAAAAACTGGGGTCAAGTGAAAAGAGATCCAAATGTAGTATAGATAAACCTATGGGTACAATGGCGGTCTTATCGCTCATTGCGATATCTTATCTTCCAGACAACCTTAGGATGGATTGAATGGACTTGTAATAGTAAAGGTGGCAGTCTGCGGTGTAATAGTATTGGGAGCAATTTATTATCATTATTATAATCCTTGTGCAATTTCTTGTATTACGAATACATTTCAACATTCTTCGCAACCAATATAAAGAACTTCTGTCACATCCAGCATCGGCGGCACGTATCGAGAGCCGTCAAACCGCAGCTGTTTCATTATGCCGCAGTTAATGGCCGGCGTCGCGTTACCCGTCTGTGCTCACGACTGCGCGGTACTGACTTACTTGTAGACATCAATGCTGTAGTACTGTTCCTTTACATGTGATTTTTATCATTTCGAATACCGTAATTAGAGACATTTTTGAACAACAACAACACATTACAACAACATAACACAACACACAACACAACACAACACACAACACAACACAAGACAACACACAACACAACACAAAATCATTTATCACATTTTTCTGTTGCCGGGTGCTAAGCTGCGAGCAAAAGCCAGTAAATTATATTTTTAAATAAATATTTCACTAAAACATAAAAATAAAATACAGTAGTTATCGGGAGCAATTTATTATTATTATTATAATCCTTGTACAATTTCTTGTATCACGAATACATTTCAACATTCTTCCCAACCAATATAAAGAACTTCTGTCACATCCAGCATCGGCGACAGGTATCGAGAGCCGTCAAACCGCAGCTGTTTCATTATGCCGCAGTTAATGGCCGGCGTCGCGTTACCCGTCTGTGCTCACGACTGCGCGGTAATGACTTACTTGTAGACATCATTGCTGTAGTACTGTTCCTTTACATGTGATTTTTATCATTTCGAATACCGTATTCAGAGACATTTTTGAACAACAACAACAAATTACAACAACATAACACAACACAACACACAACACTAAACACAACACAACACACAACACAACACACAACACAACACACAACATAACACACAACACAACATCATTTATCACATTTTTCTGTTGCCGGGTGCGAAGCTGCGAGCAAAAGCCAGTAAATTATATTTTTAAATAAATATTTCACTAAAACATAAAAATAAAATACAGTAGTCCACCGGTATCGGGAGCAATTTATTATCATTATTATAATCCTTGTGCAATTTCTTGTATTACGAATACATTTCAACATTCTTCCGAACCAATATAAAGAACTTCTCCTGTCACATCCAGCATCGGCGGCACGTATCGAGAGCCGTCAAACCGCAGCTGTTTCATTATGCCGCAGTTAATGGCCGGCGTCGCGTTACCCGTCTGTGCTCACGACTGCGCGGTACTGACTTACTTGTAGACATCATTGCTGTAGTACTGTTCCTTTACACGAGATTTTTATTTTCGAATACCATAATTAGAAAGCCAATTTAAAAATGCACATACGGTCTACAGACAGCTCAAATGGCGTCTTACTTAGTCGAGAGAAAATATAGAAAAGTGAAGTAGGTTGGTAACAAAATGGTATCCAAGGGATGGAAAACGAAGTATAGGCAGGTACACAAAAGATACAAAACATAAGATGGGAAGATGACTTGCGGAAAATAGCTAGTACAGTATGGAGCCGATTAGCAAGAGACAGAAAATCGTGGAAATCTTTAGAGGAGGCATTTGTCGACAGACAAGATGTTCAACAAAAGCAACCAGTTGTCGATCACTTAAATTAGAATAAAAAAATAGTTTTTAGCAAGTAGGCATGTATTTATACTTATTGTAAAAAGTAACAGCAATAAAGGCTATTTTATTTATTTATTTGACTTTTTTGTTGTAATTAGAGACATAAAAGATATAAAGATAGATAGATTAAACTTTATTGTACATCAAAAAGTAACAAAACTTATACAAAACTTAAATCTATGGATACAATGGTGGTCTTATCGCTGACAGCGATATCTACCAGACAACCTTAGGATAGATCGTAAGAACTAAAAAAATACAGGGGGAGGTAGTCTGCGGTGTACTATTAGCGAATTAATAAACTATAAATATAAAACAAAATACATAACTATATTAACATGTGTACATACATACATCATTACATAGTATAAAACAAAGTTGCTTAGATCCTATGTATGCTTAGATCTTTAAAAGTACGCAACGGATTTTGATGCGGTTTTTTTTAATAGATAGAGTGATTTAAGAGGAAGGTTTATAGATATGGTATAATACCACCTTTGCACCCGAGCGAGGCTGGGGCGGGTCGCTAGTATTCTACACTAATATAATAAAGAGGTAAAGTTTGTTTTTTTGTTTGTAGGGGGTAATCTCTGGAACTACTGGACGGATTGGAAAATTTTTAGCAACAATAGAAAGCTGCTTTACTCCTGAGTGACATAGGCTATATTTTATTTACGCGGGCGAAGCTGCGGGCAAAAGCTAGTATAATATATTACACAATTATATTTACAGGTATGCGAACGCTGGCGTTCGCTCGAGGCTCAAGAGTTTAACTTAGCATAGCGTAGCGTCCGCCTTATAATGTTCCCACTGCTGGCACTCAGGCCTCCTCTCTAAGAAAGAGAATGGGCCGTAATCCTCCACGTGGGGACCAAAGTAGGTTGGTGGATGTCATATACCTTCGAATTTTGGGGTCTTGAACATGCCGGTTTCCTCACGATGTTTTTCGTCATCGTTTTGAGAATTGTGGTGATTATTAATCTACACTAATATAATAAAGAGGTAAAGTTTGTTTTTTTATTTTTTTGTTTTTTTGTTTGTAGGAGGTAATCTCTGGAACTAATGGTTCGATTGGAAAAATTGAAGCTATAATAGAAAGCTGCTTTACTCCTGAGTGACATAGGCATATTATATACGTACGTATTTTATGTACGCGGGCGAAGCCGCGGGCAAAAGCTAGTAAATTATATAAATTACACAAAGTAACGAGCCTAGTCGGGTTTGAACCCGCAACCTACAACTCATAACCGTTGGGGCTGTTACTACTAGGCCACCACTGCTTTAGTGAATTAGTCCTTTCTAGGTAAGCGCATTCCGTTGTCGACAGAATCGTCGCTTTCCATTGAGTGAGATGACGGCCAAGCGCGAACCTAATAATAATTAAAACAAAGCAAAAACGTATTCGTTGACCCTCATTAGGGATAAACTTTATAAAAAATATTCATAAACGTATTATGTTCAAATATTTTTCGGTAATTAGAAAAATATATATTTCTGGAGTTCCTAGAAACTGAAATGTAAAATATTATTTTTTTACGAATCGTAAAATATTGTGGGAAACATGAGTACACGCAGTAATTTATTTTCAACGTTTTTGAGTTTATTTTATTCATCATTATTTATAAAACAGAATTATACAGAAATGTATTTAATTTATATCAGATTCGATTCTGCAATTTTCTCGTTCCTTTCCTAAATGGCTTTTTTCCGATGTTGTAATATAATTTTACCTAATATAAAAGGAGAAACTGACTGACTGACATATCAATGTACAGCCAAAACTACCGAGATTTTTTATCTAAATCTGTTAATGCACGTTAAAGATAACTTATACGCGGCATACTATTATGGCAAAATTAACACATTAAACCGAGAATAATTCAGAATAAACCAAGTTTTGGAACTTAGTACCGTAGTAAATTTAACTCTGCTCTAAAATACCTATCCAAATACACTCATAGCTATTGGCAGTTTTTTTATGGTTATCCTATGATGAATCCCGCTCTTGGGCGAAGCAGGAAACACTGTCAGACTCTTACTGACTAAACACTAAACATCCCACCTCTTTCCTTATTTGTCTTTCGCACTGAGGCTAAGTCTTCCTTTCAGAAAGAGACCCCGGGCCCCAGTAGTTGGCCCAGCTATGGGAACGTTGGCCCAGACTTCATAGAAACTCTGGCATCTTCCTTTATACATTTATCATGATTTGATTTTTACCCGGTGGTTAGTCATTCAACATCGTCATCATCATCATGTCAGCCGAACAATGCCCACTGCTGGACATAGGCCTCCCCCAAGGTTCTCCACAAAGATCGGTCTCGCGCTGTCCGCATCCAGCGGTTTCCCGCGATCTTCACCAGATCGTCGGTCCACCTTGTAGGGAGCCTACCCACGGAGCGTCGTCCGGTACGCGGTCGCTATTCGAAAACCTTTCCACTCCAACGGCCATCGGTTAGTCATTAGGTCAATTAAAAAAAAATCATGCTGTTCTCTTTTATTTTTGTAGATATCCACAGTTAAAAAAAAAAAACAAAATTAGTAGAACCTGGCCTTAAACTAGTGCTCGTATAATGTCTACCAGAACCGAGTAAGATATATCGTGTTATTCACACAGATTCTGATTATATAAACGATTCAACGATTCTGATGAACGATTTCAACAAGATTTGCTTGGAAATATGATACACTTGCATTTTGAATAAAATATGTTCCAGGAATTGTAAGCCTGATGCTGAGTATATAGCAAAATACACCTATATTGTTGAACTCAGTACCGGGTTACTACATACAAAATATATTGGCCATATAATACTATTAGTACTGTAATAATCGGTAATCATATCGTTTTATTATGCTCACACGTACCAAAATATTTACATCAAAGGCAAACGCGTAATAAATTCAATATGTGTTATGGTTCACAAAGATCACCGATAGCGATAAAACGACAAATTTATACAGCATCTATACGAAAAAAATAAAAATAATTCAATACACACGATACAAGAATTGGCTCGTTTCCTCCCTTGGTGGCAATAAATTTCTTAGGAGATATTCGTAGTGACTGAAAATAGCGTCGAGCCAAATATCATGGCAGTGGATGATAATATCATATTATGTAAATGGTTTAGGCGTGCACGCCGCGATGCTGGCGGGACGACGCCGCGTCCGTTTCTTCCATCACACTGTTTTGAACTTCGTATAGTCATCGTCAATGCGAATCAATAAATTCAACCCTTTTTACGATTCAGGCATTCGCTTTTATAGTCCTTGTACGTGCCCCCGAACGTGCATCATTCAGTGACAATAAAAAATTCCAAACGACCTTTTATATCGCGTACGAAATATAAAAAAAAGTTGATGTTTCAGTTTTTGTGTGAAACTCTGCGTTCGGAGCGCTTGATGAGGAATTTTAAGGACTTGTTTACGATGGTAACTTATTGTAAACTAGTGGCGAAACTTTGAACAGAATCGTTAACATTGTTTTTAACCAGTTTTTACTCTTCTGTGTAAGACGGTAAAATGGCACATAACTTTAGCCTTTCAATTAAAATAACAAAGTTTGTAAAGAAAATTTTATCGCTATTTTAAACTTTATCTGAAGACAGTCTGTCTTGGACAGCTATATGTATACCTAGCTTTAAGGCTACAGTATCTCTGTTTCATATTGATGAATGACGAATGTGTATATTGAGATTTGATGTTTGGGTTTCAGTAACTTCCATCTGTCTGTAGACACAGAATATTTGAAATCCAACAGGAATAGTGGAACAGAATGCGAATCACTCATGTTTCTTTGTAAATATAGATTCGAAGATCCACAAGTTTTAGTAAACCGCGGGTTTTTTTTTAGCCTGTGGCCCATCTTACGGACACAAACCATTTTTATGGATTAAAAAGTCGTTGATGATACCCTGTGACAGTTTAACATCACTACAGCTACAAGCCATGAAATAGTTGTCTTCTTTTTATCTATCTACACTAATCTACATCTACACTAATATAATAAAGAGGTAAAGTTTGTTTTTTTATTTTTTTGTTTGTAGGAGGTAATCTCTGGAACTAATGATTCGATTGGAAAAATTTTAGCAACAATAGAAAGCTGATTTACTCCTGAGTGACATAGGCTATAAATTATTTATATAACATGGATGTTAACCGAGCTATCACTACAAGAAATTTTCCGCGGACGAAGTCGCGGGCAGAAGCTAGTTTGTTATAAAAACTCATAATCATAGCAGAACTTCATGATTTTTCTGTTTACAAACATTCATAATCATCATCAAACATTATATAAGCATAATCAGCTTCCACTGTTGGGACTCAGCCTACCTCTTTTTTTATGGTGGGAAAAATCATCAAATGACGAATCCCGCTCTTGGGCGGAGCGGGAGACTGTGTCAGACTTCTACTGACTAAACGACCCACCTTTCCTTGCCCTGGTATGTATGGCGATATAGGAACGGGGTAGGTTGTTTAGTCAGTAAGAGTCTGACACTTGTTTTCCGCTCCGCCCAAGAGCGGGACTCGTCATTGGATGATTTTTACCTACCATAAAAAAAAAAACACCTTTCCTTCCTGCCTTAGTTCCAGGGCCCCGGTGCTCCGCTTTCGCATCAATCCGAGGCCCCAGAAGGCTTCAACCCTGCCGGGCCCCTACAGTTGCTGACAACTCCTTGAGGCGCGCGGGAACAGTGCGCGCCGTCGACGACTTGGGCTCGGTCCGGACACTTATCGGATAGGCCGACAGCGAGTTACCCATGGCTCGCCGTCCGTAAGCCCTCGTCTACGGTGGCCGAAAGTCGGGATCGGAGTCACGGCGGCGACGGCTGTGGCGTGAGCGACGTTGCCTTTGCCTGATACGGTCGGTCTCCTCTTTTGCTAGCATTACTGCTTCGCAGAAGGACGCGACCGCCTGCCACTCTTCCTCACTCCGGACCATGGCCTCTACCGTCGCGAGAGATCGCCGCCTACCTCTCTAGGAAAGGAAATGGGTCATAATTCACCATGCGGGCTCTGTACGGATTGGTGGATGTCATATGTCATCAAATTTCTGGTTCTAGGATATGCCGGATTCTTCACGATGTGTTCCTTCACCTTTTTGAGAGCGGTGGTTATGAAATCACACAGTAAAGAACCTAATTTTATTTGAAACCATGATGCATATGTAGTCAGGGTCCGTATCTTTGGATGATGGCCCCGTAATAACTTTTCATATAATCAAATCAATATTTTGTTCTATTTATTTTGTTCTGTTCATATAATATCTTGACAACATCAAATTATTAGAAATATTAATCTACACTAATATAATAAAGAGGTAGTTTGTTTTTTTGTTTGTAGGAGGTAATCTCTGGAACTACTGGTCCGATTGGAAAAATTTTAGCAATAATAGAAAGCTGCTTTACTCCTGAGTGACATAGGCTACATTTTATGTACGCGGGCGAAGCCCACAAAAGCTAGTACTATAGATACATATCATAGATAAATTACACCCAAACACAGAACAAATGATCGCGATATATAAAGTATATTGACTTAGCTTGCAAGGTTGTCGACATGTGGGTATGTGGACTTTGCGATTATTGTACCGATATTCATGTTAAGTTATCGACTTAAACCCCTACCTAGACCAACTCAGAATTTTCTCACTGGGCAGCGTTACGGTTGGTACATGTACCATGTGTGACTACGGTTTTTTTGTTTTGTTTTTGTTTATCCAGTAACCTTGTATATTTCAGCATCCTGAAAATCTTGTTTCATACTTTTTCAGCGTCGTTTTTGTTTGTCGTAGGTTTTTTTTTTTTTTTTTTTTTTTTTTTTTTTTTTTTTTATATGGTAGGTGAAAATCATCCAATGACGAAACCCGCTCTTGGGCGGAGCGGGAGACCAGTGTCAGACTCTTACTGACTAAAAAACCTACCCCGTACCTTCCTTGCCTTATTTCTGGAGTCGAGGTTACAATTTTCACTTACCCTCTAGGCTCCAGGAGGCTTCGACCCTGAAGGGCCCCTGCAGTTTGCTGACAACTCCTTGAGGCGCGCGGGAACGGTGCGCGCCGTTGACGACTTGGACTCGGTCTTACCAGACGATCGGACGGCGAGCTACCCATTGCTCACCGTCCGCGAGCCAGTGTCTACGGTGGCCGGATATCGGCAGGATCGCGGCGGCGACGGCTACGGCGAGTACGCCGTTGCCTTTGCCTTATGCGGTCGGCCTCCTCCTTTACGAGCATTACTGCTTCGCAGAAGGAGGCGACCGCCTGCCATTCCTCTTCGCTGCGGACCATGGCCTGAACCAGGGCCCGGCGCGAGAGGTCGCCGCCGCCGATCACCCCCACGAGGACACGGCGATGCTCTTCCCAAGCAGGGCACACCTCCACCGTGTGCTCCACCGTGTCCTCCGGGCTCGCCTCACAGTGGCGACACCCGGACGTCTCTTCCGCACGAATCCGGTGCAGGAATCTCCCGAACTTCCCATGTCCGGTGAGAACCTGCGTCATGCGGAAAGTGAGGACGCCGTGAGGTCTATCCAGCCACGCCTCAAAGAGGGGCACTACCGCTGAGATTACGGTGTGCCCAGCGCTGGGTTGCGACAGTCGCTGTTTCCACTTCACCATGAGATCTCGCCGGAGCTCCTTCCGCCACGCCTCGACATGTTCGGGCAGCGGATCTTCGCCCCGGCGTTGCATCTCCACGCGCTGGTCGTGCATGTGTGCAAGGACTGTTGCCTCCAAATCCCATGGTGGTAGGCCAGCAAGGAGGCTCGCCGCCTCGCGGGACACCGTGCGGTATCCCCGCACCATCCGGATGGCCATGACCCTCTGGCAGGCGTTCGGCTGGGCCGCCGGGCGTTTACGCAGCGTCGGCGCCCACACTGGTGCCCCATAAAGGGCCATGGACCGGACGATGCCGGCGTAGAGCCTCCGGCAGAAGGCGTCTGGACCCCCAAGGTTCGGCAGGAGCCGCTTGAGAGCAGCCCCCGTCCGATTGAGTTTGGGGGCCAGACGTCGGAAGTGCTCCTCGAAATTCCATCGGCTGTCGAGGACAAGTCCTAGGTACTTCATCGTCGACCCGACGCCGATGTGAACTCCTTCTACCGTTAGTTGGGAGCCCGTTGGTGGCGCGTTCCGAGGGCCGTGAAAGCACATGGCCTCGGACTTGTGCAGTGCCACCTTGAGTCCCAACTGCTGGATCCTCTCAACGACTGTCGCAACCCCACGTGTCGCTAGTTCGACCGCCGCCTGGTACGACCTTCCCTGCGCTAGGACCAGCGTGTCGTCTGCGTAGCAGACCACGCTGACCCCTACGGGGAGGTCGGCGCGCAGCACGTAGTCGTACCCGATGTTCCACAAGGGCGGTCCTAGTACCGATCCCTGTGGGACACCGCACGACATCTCTCGCCGTTTCCAATCTCCTTGGTGACCGGGGTAGACTATGTACCTGTCGGACAGGTAGGCCTCGATTGTACGACAGAGGTAGTCGGGCACCCGGTGATACCGGAGTGCCGTCCTAATGCAACTCCAGGGCAGGGAATTAAAGGCGTTGGCAATGTCCAACGACACCGCCAAGACACACCTGCCCCGGGACACCGCATCCCCCGTCGTGAGGGCTCGCACGCGCATGATGGCGTCCACCGTGGAGCGCCTCCTGCGAAACCCGAACTGGTCGTCCGCGAGATCGGGCCCCTTCAGTGTTAGGTGCTTGACGAGGCGGTCTGCAATGACTCTTTCAAAGAGCTTGCCCACCTCGTCAAGCAGCACAATGGGCCGATACGCGGACGGAGAGTCCGCAGGGCGCCCCGGCTTCGCGACGAGGACCAGTTTTCCCGTCTTCCAGGGAAGTGGGAACTGGCCCCTCTCCAAGCATGCGCTAAAGAGCCCCCCCAATCGAGACCCGAGAGCCTCCATGGCCAGGACCCAAGCCTTTCCTGGCAAGCCATCGGGTCCTGGGGCGGTATTGTTCGCACCCATCCTGCGTACCGCCACTCTCATCTCTACCTCGGTCACTTCCGGAGCATTGGTACCGTCGTCGCTGACGTGGTCCGCGTCAGACACCGTTGGTGGCGGAGCCATGGGCGGGGGGGAGTGGTCCCCCCGCGCAGGGAACAGAGCGCTCACCACACCCTCCACGATCTGTGGCCGGAGACTCTGCGTCAACGGGGGAGCCCATGGGCGGAGTTTCTCCCGCACCAACTTGTATGGGCGTCCCCACGGATCAGCGTTGAGCGTCCCCAGCCACGCTTTGCAGGCCTCGTCTTTGGCCCGCTTTATCTCCGATCGGAGGGTGCGCCTTGCCACCCTGTATCCCTCGTACAGCTCCGCCTCTACGGCCTCCGCATCCGGCGGGCGGAAGCGGCGCCTGCGGTGTCTGGTATACCGGTGTCGCGCAGCATTGCATGCGGCGCGCAGCGTCGCAAGCTCTGGCGACCACCAGTACACCTGGCGTCGGGCGCGTCCTGGGCGGAGACGGGGCATTGCCGCGTCGCAAATTTGCGACAAGGCCTCCTGGAACCACTCCGCCTCGACGTCGTTGTTTGTCGTAGGTGGATTTTAGTTTTTATACTTTTTTATTAATTACAACCATTTCGGTGTTAAATCACTAAGCTTTTTAATGTTTTTGACATCGAATTTTATGATAAAATTAAATATTTTAATAATAAAACTTCATTACGTCACTAACGTGTTTAACGTGTGTATGTATATGTAGATTTACTTTAAAAAAAAACAGCAACTTCAGTACATTTGTTTGTCTTACTGGTCAAAACGTACTGACCTTGTCGATATTTTTGCGATTTGTCCCAAGTAGTAAAAGTTGTTTGTAATCATGACTGAATTCACGTGTTTATAAAAGTATTGGTCACTAATTACCAGACACCCTGTATATGAATAAACAGAGAAACTTACTTAATGACATATGTAATTATATCAATACAGTAGAAACTACCAGCACTAGAAGCGTAAAATTTAGCACGAAGCTACCTTTTATGATTTTAGAATTTCCCTAAATTTACTTCCTAAAAGGTTGAAATAAGGATCCAACGTTTATATAGAGGATCCTATTTTCACACAGATGAAGCTGCTGGCAGAAACTAGTCCTTCTACATTTCCTTACATATTTTGAATTTTTGAGCAGCGGTGGCCGAGTGGTAACGGCTCGACTTACGAGTAGTACGAATCACGGGTTCAAACCCAGCCAGCCTGCATTACTTTGCATAATTTTTTTCATCACCACTGCTTTCAAAACGGTAAAGAAAAACATCGTGAGGAAACTGGCATGTCCTAGAACCAAAAACTTCGAAGACTTGATATCCTGCAATCCGAACTGAGCCCTTCTCCTAGACAGGAGGCCTTAGTTCCAGCAGTGGGAACGTTATAAGGCAGATGCTATGATATTTTGAATAAAAGATCTATTGTAATACAACTGTAATTAGTTAACATCTAAAAATTCATTATCCATCTTACTTCAGCGAAGACAATTAAAATAAAGGCGTTGAAAAACTGACACAGAAAAAGCGAAAGGCGTGGAAAAAAGTTCCATTATAGCCGTGTTACAAATGAGTACAGAATGCCGGGTTACCCGGTACCCGGTTCCCGGTTATCTTCCTGGGAACTGGCAGCCGGGTTTGTACATCATCACGGAATGAGTACACCGCGCATCTAGTGTCAGTATGATTGATTTCTTGTACATTAACGTTCTATTATGAGAAGTTTTGAATTTCTGGGTGCTTTGAAAACTGGGTGGGATAAAGAATGTGTTGGCAGTAATAACGTAACGTAAAAAACAACGTCGCTTTTAGTTTTAATAATTTGCTGTGTATGCTCTTAATTACTTTGCTATTAGTTGTATTATGCTTGTCACTACTTAGGTCTCAATAATTTAAGATATCATCTCTTTATGTTGACTTTCATGGAAGGGGACGAATTTAACCCTTTGACCGCTAAAGATGTGTTAAAGCGTCATTAAATATCTTGCTTGAGGCGCCAGTGACGTATTGAAGCTTCATTCTACTAAGCGACTGACAATGTAGGTTTTCAAAATCAGGAACATTTATAACAGTTCATCCTCGACAACCATAATCATTCATCATCATCATCTTAGCGCCAGTCCCGGTTGCTAACCTTGGATATTCAACTCGGTGCCCGGGGTCCGCTTTCCAACTTAAACGCCTCCACTTCGCTCGGTCTTTCGCATCCTTTGCCTTAAGCCCATTGGCACGCATATCGTCCCTTACGACAACCATAATCATTACATAGTATAAAACAAAGTCGCTTCCCGAATCCCTATGTATGCTTAGATCTTTAAAACTACGCAACGGATTTTGATGCGTTTTTTGTTAATAGATGGAGTGGTTTAAGAGTTAAATAATATTCTTAGCAGAGTTAATATTGTTGTTATGTATCGTAATTATTTTATTTTTTGACTGGTCCAGTAGTTAGTGGCTTTGATTGCTATGCCACAGGTCATTGATTCGATTCAAGACGAATGTTTGTGTGATGAGCGCGATCATTTGTTTTGTGTTTGGGTGTAATTTATCTATGATATGTATATATAGTACTAGCTTTTGTGGGCTTCGCCCGCGTACAAAAAATATAGCCTATGTCACTCAGGAGTAAAGCAGCTTTCTATTGTTGCCAATTTTTTTCCAATCGGACCAGTAGTTCCAGAGATTACCTCCTACAAACAAAAAAAACAAACTTTACCTCTTTATATTAGTGTAGATTTACAGTTGTTTAGTACTCATAGCACAAGCTTTCCTTGGTTCAGAACTAGATGGCGTTCTGTTAAAGGTGTGATTTTTTTTTACTTTTTGACTCCGTTAGGAACAAAAAAGTTGAAGAGTTATTTAATAGAGTCTTAACCAGCAGCTCTAATTAATTAGAAGCGTTCATTTTTGTTTTAATAAGTTTTGAAGTTTGTTTTAAGATTTTTAAATAAAATGTGTAAGCGGGTGATGTTTTTAGGGTTCCGCAACCTCTATGCAAATGATCCACAGAGGCGACAGCCTAAAAGGTGAGCAAATTAAGTGTACCTTGTTTGTCCATTTGTTTAAAATGATGTTTCTCAGGAAAGTGTAGAATAAACTGAAAAGAATATCTTAATAATTAAAACTTCTACGTCAACGCTATCTGAAGGTCGTTTATGTTTTGGTTAGGTGAATATTTTTACAGCTGGGTCATAGACATGTATTTTTATTTTCTCACGTGGACGAAGCTTTTATTATTACAGCATCATTACATAGTATAAAACAAATTTGCGCATCCCTATGTATGCTTATATCTTTAAAAGTACGCAATGGATTTTGATGCGGTTTTTTACTAGATAAATTGATTCAAGAGGAAGGTTTTTGTGTATAATACACGCATAATATCTTCAATATCAGTACCCGTGCGAAGCTGGGACGGATCGCTAGTTCTACATATAATAGCTTTCATAAGAACTCTATATCCAGAAAAATTCCCGTACATAGGTACCTAGCTGGGTAGAGTAGATAGCTTTCAAGCTGATGCAACGAGATGAGGATGAGGCGCCGATGCAATTTGTTTTCTTTACATTTTCTGATCGCCGTGTACCTAAAAATACCTAGTACCTAAAACTAGCTACGTACTTGACTCCCTTTCCAAAGTGGCTTTTGAAAGGTCACAAAGTTCTTTCCTGTATTGATTTGCTGATCATTGGTTTCATTTCAGTGCCATAATCATCTCATACACCGCAAAAGTCATGAAAATGCCGTAATCACAGCTGTAAGTCTCCTTTTTGTGGAGTCACGCAGGTCCTCAGCGTAATGAAAACTGGGAAGACATAGTGAACCATACGGTAGTGGGCCCTAGTATCGATGTGTCCTCATGGAGGCGTTCTGTGGCAGCGAACTTTGACTCTAATCCCTAGTTCAAGCCTGGTCCGGAGCGAGAAGGAATGACAAGTGGTCGCTTTTTCTGCTAAGCAATGATAATAGTAAAGTACAAATCACTCCCCGGCCGCCGATATGCCGATCCTGACTACCAGCCACGGTACGTTGAATAATTGGTAGCTCACCGTTCGGCTGTCCGGTTGTCGATCAGATCGGGCCCAAGTACCCAACAAAGCGTAGGATCCAACGTGATTTTTAAAGGTATATTAGCAAACTGTAAAAGCCAAATAAGGTCAATAATAATGGCCGCTAAGGCCACAGGCATTTTACAAGAAAAGGGACCCCATGGTCTTAAAACTTAAAGGGTAACTAAAGTTGCACAGGGGAGTTAGTATAATCATAGAAACAGCCTTATAATGTTCCCACTGCCGGGAATCAGGCCTCCTTTCTAGGAGAGAGAATGATCCGTAAGCCACGCAAACCCAGTGTGGGTACTGAAGTGAGTCATTGTTAATAAAAATCTGATGTTCTCTCTCGCTTTAACCAGAGTCAGAGTAGTTATATGAAAATTTGGAAACTTAAAAAAACTTTAACTTATGACTCGTAGTCCATTGTACTCTTAAAACAATTGTGACTGTGTATATTTAAACATGATTTAAACCAACATTACAGACAATAGAAATAACAAAACCATTGCTCTACAGAATTACACCTGTTCAGAATTTCTAGGAAGTAAAAGTTCAACGGCTTTTTCTATAAGGCGAAGTTATACTTCAAGCTAACCGAGTGAGTAATAAGTTAGGTTACGTTAGTAGTACTTACAATCACTAGGAGGTAGTTTACTTGAAATTTTACACTGATTTTACCCTACGTTGTATTCCACGCATCTCTATGAAATGTGAAAAACATTGTAAGGGTTCAACAGGGCCGAAGCCTCCCTGGTAGGCTTCGAAAGTCTTCTGAAAAGGTTACCCGTGATCCTAGAACATTAAGAGTAACTATATGAACATATTAAATAGTTTTAGTCGGTAAAGTCTGACCCGTTTCGCCCCAGAGCTGTAGAAATCAGTTAAAAAAAGTAGGTTGTAAAACTAGATATCTTACTAGCTACTATCTTTACATAACATAAAACAAAATTTCCTACCGTCGGCTTGATCAGGATAAACTCAATAAAACCTGCCAAGAGCGTGTCGGGCCACGCTTAGTGTAGGGTTCCGTAGTTTCCTGTCCGATGCAAATTTCTCACAATGTAACAGAGCCTTTAAACTACGACTTAACAGCGTGAAGTAGCCCAAACTACAGAGCCATCACTTGTGTTGTTGTATGTTGGGATTTCGATGGAAGTTTGAGAGACACACATACATTTTTTAACTTTTGGAGTGATTATTTCTGAAAATAATAACAATATCAAAATATCATTTTAGTATACTCTTACTCATTTTTAACTACGTGTAAGAGGTGAGGAGGGGAGTATCCTAAAAAACTCTTTTTACCACTTTGTCAGCGTAATTGATATATATATATATTTCAAATTTCAGGTTTCTAGTGCTAACGGTTGCAGAAATTATCCGCGGACGGATACAGACAGACATGACAAAACTATAAAGATTCCTAGTTGACTATAGAACCCTAAAAACACCGAACGAATTTTCATGAGGTTTTTAGCAATTTATAGTCTCCTTTTCAAGCGAACCCTGGCTTTCGCACAACAGTTATGCCTCTAATAACTGTATTCTTTCTATTGTGTCTCTAATGACGGTATTCAACGAATTAAACGGTAATTCTTGACAAAGATTTCAATGCTTACATAATTATTACGACGTATGCTTATAATACATACTTAATATAATATTAAAAAGCCAAGGATTTCAAAGATTTCATATATGTACAAACTTAGGCGGATCGCTTATATGTGATGAAGTTAAAGTAAATTATTATACTTCGAATAAATTACCTATATATTTTTTACGTGGGCGTACAGACGATGTAAGTATTGTTTAAGTATTTTTAGAAATAAAGTCTATTTTTGGGTTTTTTTATTGGGCGAAGTGAAAAGATGTGTCAGATTTTTACTGCCTTTTTGTTTAAATTACAGCTATACAATATTCACATTTACGCGAAAATAGATGTTCTCATAGTCTCCTCATATTTCCTACATTTTTCTTCGCTGTAGAGTCTTCCATGAACATTTTAAAATATGCAAAATAGCTAAAAAACTGCAACTGTTTACCTCACTTAAACAGTTGCAGTTTTTTATTTATTTTGTGTTTTGGTGTATAAATCATGTAATGACAAATAAGAAGTTAAATAAATGTTATATATCTTCTTTTTCTTGTATAAATATGAAAAAATAATACCTGTTCGTTAATCCTGCCAAAATTCTAGAACGGTTTTACCGATTTGGACAATATCCGCCTTTAAATATTCGTAAAACTCAAGGGAAAATATGGGAAAATTCACGGAAAAAAATCCGTTAACACAATATTGATAAACTATAATAGATTATTGTAAATTATGATATGATTTAAAAGATGCACTGGAGCCAAGCTTTTCTTTCAGAAAGAGACCCTGGGCCCCAGGTAGGCCTCGACCCTTTTGCAGAGTCCCTACGATGATGATGACGATGATATCACCCGTACTTCGCGACATTTTCGCTGGTAGTGGTTCCATGCCTTAAATCCTAAAAATAAATGTGTAAGGCGGACGCTTATTACCGTAACACAAGCCTTACAAGTAAATTATTATGAATAAACCGTCCGGAATAGAAACAGCTAATGTCATTACTTAGGCACAGTTGAATGTAGCTGTTAGAATTTGTGGCTAGAGGTCAAGACACGCATGTTTCTTTTATTGAGTTAACATTTCACGCTATATTTAGACTGCCGCTTTTACTTGTAAATCTTAATATTAATCTATTTTATAATAAACTAGCGACCCGCCCCAGCTTCGCACGGGTACTGATATTGAATATATTATGCATGTATTATACACATGATGAGAGCAGTGGTGGCCGAGTGGTAACGGCCCCGACTTACGAGTTGTAGGTCGCGGGTTCAAACCCAGCCAGGCGCATTACTTTGTGTAATTTATTTCATCACCACTGCTCTCAAAACGGTGAAGGAAAACATCGTGAGGAAACCGGCATGTCCTAGAACCGAAAATTCGAAGACATGTGACATCCACCAATCCGCACTGGGCCCGCGTGGTGGATTATGGCCCATTCCCTCTCCTAGAGAGAGGAGGACTGTGTCCCTGCAGTGGGAACATTAAAGGGCTGATGATGATGATGATGATACACATAAACCTTCCTCTTGAACAACTCTATCTATTAAAAAAAACGCATCAAAATCCGTTACGTATTTTTAAAGATATAAGCATACATAGCAGTAAGCAACTTTGCCTTATACTATGGAATGACGCGAAATACCCCTCACTGATTAATCACGAAATCTTAGAAACTATAACACCTATAAAATTAAAATTTGGTAGGTAGGTTCCTTATATGGGTATCCGCTAATATCAGATTGTGTGCACCTGACAGAGGGCACCTGGATTTATTTCCTACTTAAACGCAGACGAAGCCACTCGTAGAAGCTAGTGAAAAATATTTTGACAATTCGTTGATCGATTATTTATTTATACTCATACTAATTTATTCAACAACAAGAAATTTGTATCTGAATTACATAATTAATTAATAGACTAAACATTTTCAAAGCGTAAATAATAATTTAACAAAACAATTTTCGAAGCAATAATAACAATTTAACAAAACAATTTCACAATAATAATTATAATTTATCAACAGAATACAGGAATCCATTCACCATAAAAAAAAAAACAGGAAAAGTACTAGTGTAGATAGTGGCTTTTATATCTAACGGCAACCTATTAAATAACTTGACCAAATGATATTGTGGACAGTGTTCGACAATATTGAAATCTGGTTGTATTTTGTTATATTTTTTCCTTCGTATAAAGGTAACCTCCAGGTAACAAGGAAATAACACGACAATACTCTAATTTTACAGAATATATTATATTACTAGCTTTTGCCAGCGGCTTCGCCCCCGTACATAAAATATACCCTATGTCACTCAAGAATAAAGCAGCTTTCTGTTGTTGCTAAAATTTTCCCAACCGGACCAGTAGTTCCAGAGATTACCTCCTACAAACAAAAAAACAAACTTTACCTCTTTAATATATTAGTGTAGAAAAAAAAAGAGGAGGCATGTAAAAAGGAGGGATGAAACGCATGTTACAAAAAAAGCCATGAGTATAAATGTGGATGGATGGAAAGGGAGAGGGAGACCAAAGAAGATATGGATGGATTGTGTGAGAAGTGATATGGAAGACAGAGGAGTTAGTGATAGCGTGACGGGTGACAGGACAGAATGGAAGAAAAAAACATATTGCGCCGACCCCAAATAAAACGGGACAAGGGCAGGAAGATGATGATGATTATATTAAAAAAAATATCCAAGTTAAGACTGTCTATTTTTATACATACTTTCACTGTAGTTATGAAATAAAAAGAAAAACAAAAAAACAATGATAACAAGCGCTCTAAACTAGACATTTATAATCTAAACATCATACTAACAATACGTCAAATGAACAAGATTTCGCAGTATGATATTTTCGTTTTACAGTTTGCAGAACAGTTTTTCGATGTAACGATACATCGCAATAACAAAAAGACGAATTAATAAGGCTTTTCCAGTATAGAAATGGCGATGAAAGGTTTTCGAAGAAATAAAATTCGATGAATTTCACACTCAAGTAGGTATTCCCCTCTGTTTTTATTTTCAAAAATGTACTGAAAATCTTGTCTGATCTTACTAATATTATAAATGCGAAAGTTACGATGTTTGGATGTTTGTTACTCAATCACGCCAAAACGACTGGACGGATCTGGATGAAATTTGGCATAGACATAGAATACACTCCGGAATAGGACATAGGCTACTTTTTGTCCCGGAAACCCCAACCACAACCCAAATACCACGCGGGCGAAGCCGCGGGCAAAAGCTAGTTTATTATAAAAGTCAAGATTGAAATATCGGGAAGCGATTTGAGCTTATAACAAAATTACTCAATACTACTCAATAGCATAAAACAAAACGAATTTTTTGGTTTTGAAGAGAGCTTGCGTGTAAAACAAAACACGATCTAATCATGTGATAGTGGATGGAGGACTATCAACGCATGTCAGCAGCCCCACTTTTAACGTGCGGCCAACGCGACGAAGCTTGGGTAGTCAAGATGTTAATCTGTTGAATAATCGCGAGTAAAAAACAGTGCGTTGAGCGAGTGAAATACAAATGATCTGAGATGTAATTAAAAAATACACAACATTATTTTTAGTATACATGAAATCTGAATACTTTTTTTTTTAACTATTTATGTACACACATAAAAATACAAGAGAGAAGAAGGATACGGAAAAATAGGTACAGAGTTGAGGCTTATTTCTAAAGAAATCTCTTCAGTCATACCTGTATATACCTGAAAGGAAAGTTAGAAAAATAGAATAGTAGATACCGTGTGTAACAGAAAAGGAAAACTCGAATACACACACATAATAAATAGGCAATGAAATAATATTGAATGTAAATATAAATATACTATTGTAAATAGGTATATATAATTATATACAAAGTAAATAAAATAAATATCACAAGAATACATAGATACAGATAAGTTTATACTTAATCTAATCTCGGAATCGGGATCTAATCTTATGATTACATCCCGTTTGTTCAGAATCAGCATGTGAATTTATTTCAATAATTTTTCACCATGATATATTTTTTTTTATGAGAATATAGAAAAATAAAATCAAAATTGGTAGGAAGGCCAATAAGATTTATCACAATTGTAAACATATATACCTACATGTCTTTCTCGCAAAGAGATAATTTATGGCCGCCATGTGGATATCATGGCATTTGACGTCAGAGACTCTGTCGAACTTATTTTTCATAATAGTATCTAGCTTTAAAATTTTATCACTTCATTGTTTATGAAAATATTAAAAAAAAAATCTTTCACATTAGTTTGCTTGAGCTAAAAAGTATTTGATTTAGCAAATGAAGAAAATATATTCATATTACCTATTCTATCTTGAATTGTTTAATCAAATACAGACTAATTTTCCTTTAAAATATTTTCAAGGGTACCTTCAAACACTGATCCGTAATCTGAAAACATATGAAGTTAAAGATTTATTTTCTTGGTCTCAAAATGGAGAACTATTATTATTTCATTTGGACAAACAATAAAATGGAATCTAACACGATATGTAGTTATTATAACTAGCAATAAGCTGTTTGGATTACGTTTCTACAGAGTCAACAATGTCAAATGTTATGTGAAAACTTGTACCAGTAATAGCACACATGTCACACAATGTCAAAATGCCTATTATTTTTATTACAACTTATTCCCTATGAAATATTCATGTCGTAATGAGGTCACCAGAATATTTTAAGTGGCAAACATGTCCAACACGATAAATAAAACTTTTCAGCATTTCGTGGCGAAAAACGTGCGAGAAAATGAACAATGAATGCATATTTCTTTTATTCTTTGACATTCTCTTGAATTACATGAAAGGCTCGAAAAAATACAAGTGACTTATTTTTCTCTCGCAACGGTGAGCGGCCGTCTTGAATGTGCGCACATATATATATTTTTTTCTTTTCTAAAACATAAACATAAGCATTGTTGGTAGGGATGATAAGAATTTTCTTTAAGAGTAGCGTCAATATCATAATAATACATTTTGTTACGCTTAGACGCTTAGTTAGTCAGAACCAAATATCTATTTTTGTATATAAAATGGACTGGACAATTTGCCTGCTGGGGTCTTCCCTTCCCATTGTAATTTGAGCGTCTTCAAACTAATAGTGAATACTTAGGCTCTTAATAAACTAGAGCATCTCACCATCAACGATTGCATGACTAGGTACTTACCATCGGATGGGGTCGCAATTAAGCGTTACTTTTTATCAAATACTAGCTTTTGACAGCGGCTTCGCCCGCGTACATAAAATATAGCCTATGTCACTCAGGAGTAAAGCAGCTTTCTATTGCTGCTAAAATTTTCCTAATCGGACCAGTAGTTCCAGAGATTACCTCCTACAAACAAAAAAACAAAAAAATAAAAAAACAAACTTTACCTCTTTATTATATTAGTGTAGATATTTTAAATCAAAAGTGGGAAAAGAGATGGAATCTAATTTCACTTTCACTTTTGACTTAAATATTCCCGGGTTGTAGCCATCAGGAAACACACACTCCGGCAGGGAATTCCACTACTTAGCTGTACGCACAACATTTCTTCTTTCTGGGGGCCTATTACAACCTCTTAATTCCAGTCAATTTACGCCTTAAAATGAACTGCCTTGCTTATACGTATTATGACATCTTATTGCCAGCCAGTCAGCAGTCACGTGACACTTGACCGACATCTGCACGGATATTGGCTGGGAAACACGTATTATGACCGTCAAACTGACAGTTCTTAGCTTGCTTAAGTGTCAAAAATTGCCTCTAACAAGCCAGTCAGTTTACGCCGGGTTCGAGTAACTTTTTGTGAATTGTTTTGTCTTTTTATTACATTTTAATCTATTTGGACAGTAATTAAAGCATTTAGTATTTATTATGAGTTAATAATCTTCGAATTTCTTGAACGTAATGCGTTATAAGAGAACAACGAAACAAAAATTCAAAGGTCTTCGAGATATTTATACGTAAATATATAATTTAATAAAATGGTATATTTAGAATTTCAAATAAAGAGCAACAATTAATTTGGTAATTATTATGAATAATTTAGGTAATACTTACGCCATCATTACCTAATTAGTAGATAATATTTATAAACGAGACTTTAACAGGATTCTTATTGAAAAATCAGATTGCTTATTCAAGTAAAACGATTTCCTATTAAGTAATATAGTATTTTATTAAAATAAAAGAATACAACTGACGACACGAATCACACAACTCTTTCGAAATCAATCTAATAATAATAATAATAATAATAATAATAATAACGTTTATTAAGAACAGGTTTAGATACAGATTTACAAATAGGAAACGAAGATAGCTACAAAAGTTAAAACTGTGGCGCAGCTATCAACGCCCAAGGCAAAAGAAATAAGTACATTTTTGTTCCAGACTATTAAACTACAGTGAGAGCAAATATAAAATTAGAAATTAAAAATAAAATAAAATAAAAGGTACTGCTTAAATGCTTGTGAAAAAGTGTGTGTGTGTCAAATGTGAGTGTAGAGTATGCATGCAGGTGTTGAGTGAGTGCGGGGGGAATGTGTGTATATGTGTGAGTGTGAGAAAGAGAGTATGTGTATGTGTATGATTGTGTGAATGTGAGTTATGCAGATGTTACAGGATATTAAGTGTTACGTTACCACAAGTTTTTCTGTTTCTTCGTAAGAGAAGGATTTTAGCAATTCGGACATTTTTTTCTTAAGTAATGTTTTTGTAAGAGGATAAATTTGCATCATTTGGTTTATGTTATTGTAGAGCTTAGGGCTACAGTAGTTGAAGTGTCGTCGTACTAATGCCAATTTGGAGACAGGTGTCTTGCAAATATTATCGGGACGTCGCTTCTTAGGAAGGGGTTTTGGGTCATACTTAATAAGTTCATGCTTCTTTATAATAGTTTGGAGTATAAATAACTGTCTAACAGTGAGGACGTTACAGAGTTGGAATAGATCCGATGTAGGGTATCTGGCAGGCTTCTTGGCCAACACCTTTAGCACTGCTCTTTGAGCTCTCTCCAAACGGAGAATGGTAGTCTTATGTGTACCCCCCCAAACTGTAACGCAGTAGCCAAGGACTGATTGGACGAGTGCTAGGTAGATGGATATAAGGCATGGGAAGTCGGCAATCGCTCTGAGCTTTTTAAAAACGTATACAAGTCTTCTTACACGGACTACCACTGAGTCAACCTGATATTTCCAAGTGAGACAATTGTCTACAGTGACTCCAAGATATTTGATTTTATCGGAGCGTTCTATATGGGCACAGTTACAGGATATGGAGGTCTCAGTATGCGAGCAAATATGAGTTTTGATCTGAAATGATTTTGGTGGTTGTGTAAGAATCCCTGGTGTGAAAGCGATGAATTTTGTCTTTGTGATATTGAGTGTGAGTAGGTTTGATGTCAACCAACTCATGACCAAATCCAGTGCAATCTCCGCCTTCAGACGAGTGTCAAGCCAGTCCCTACCATGCGTTATGAGGGCTGTGTCATCCGCATATGCAATGATTTTAGTGTTTGGAAGTGACAGCTGGCACAGCCCGTTGACGTAGATGAGGAAAAGGGTGGGCCCTAAAACACTTCCCTGAGGCACACCAAATGACATATCTTCCGGTGAGCTTATAAGAGTATCGACTTTGACAACCTGCTTCCTTCCCGTCAAGTAGCTGCGGAAGATTTCTAAAGAATTTCCTCGTATGCCAATTTGTTCCAACTTGTAAATCAGCTTAGTTACAGAAACAGTATCGAAGGCTTTCGATAGGTCTAGGAAGATACCAATTGCCTTTTGTTTATTATTGAGGTGTTCGACTATTGAATTTGTAAGGTTCAAGGTAGCATCTTCCGTAGATTTACCTGCTCTGAAACCGAACTGATTATCAGCCAAGATATTAAATTTGTTTAGAAAGTTTACAAGTCTCGCGTTAAGGACTTTTTCAAAGATTTTTGAGAGGGTCGTAAGTACGGATATCGGTCTGTAATTTGAAACGACGTGCTTATCTCCTCCTTTGAATATGGGATGAACTATGGCAGTTTTAAAGATATCAGGAAAGGTTCCCAGGCGCATACACAAGTTAAATATGTAGACAAGTATTGGAGTAATAATATTTCTGATGGCTTTAATGACTGACGGTGAGATGCCGTCATATCCAACAGCACATTTGTCTTTTAGGCTTAATATGATACTTTCAATTTCAATATCATCGACATCATACATAGCCATAGACTGTAGAGGTGAAGAGAAAGAGTCAACTGAGTCAGGAGGAAAGGAATGTGGAAATTTGGAAGCAAGATCTTTACCTACATTAGCAAAGTAATGGTTGATCATATTGAGTGAATGAAGCGGATCGTCGCCACAGTTTAACAATTCAGTGGGAGCCGATTTACCCTTTTCTAAATGGGATATTTGTTTGATGAGCTTCCAGGTTGCCTTCGGATTGTTTTTCACCTTTTGAAATTCTGATCTCTCATAGTCACATTTTATTTTTTTTAATAAATTATTGCAAAAGTTACGATAGCGAAGGAAAACAATTTTATGGGTGTCGTTTTCTGGGTGTTTTTTAAAGATCTTATTTAGCTTGTCTCTATGACGGACGCATCTCAAGAGGCCAGGTGTAATCCACGGCTTGATAATGCGTTTTCTACTTGATATTATTGAAGAAGTGGTGTGCCGAGTAATAGATGAAGATATGATGGATACAAGGGTTTCGGTAGCAGAGTTAGGGTTATCTATTTTGAGTATTTGTGAAAGATCGGATTGTTCAATGTCATTCTTAACTTTTTCAATGTCAATTTTTGTGGCTAAGCGTTTAGGGGCGGTCATTACTATGTCCGTATTACAGAAAAGAAGAACCGGAGCATGGTCTGTTAGATCACAATCCAGAACTATGGTAGTGGCAATATGTCTGGTTTTTAGTATGACATGGTCGAGGCAATTTGCTAGTCTAGTGGGTAATGCATGTGCGGGAAGCATAGCAAGTGATGCTGCAATATTTAAGTACTCGTCTGAATTAGGGTCAAAGCTAGTTGGAGCAATATTTATGTTAATATCTCCCAACAGGGCAATAGTATTAAATTTACTTAATTGTTGTAGCAATGAATCCAGACTACTGAAAAAGGGATTGAGGTCCTTATATGAGGGAGAACGGTATAAAGCTATAATTGCAGCTTTGTCCGAGAATTTTATTACCAAGCAATTTGCGTCCATGAAGGGAGGAGATTCAAAAGCGCACTGAAGGTTATTTTTCACATAGGCAACGATTCCATCATTCTGGTTTGTGAACGTGGATGAATAAAAATTATAACCAGTTAGTGAAGGACAGTTTGCGCATTTGCTAAGCCAACACTCGGACAGTATAATAACGTCTAGTGAGTACTTTAGTCTACCCAGTAATAACAATAGCTTATCAAAATTACAGTTTATGCTTCGGATATTCACGTGGAGGATTTTAAGAGTGCAGTCTTGTTTGCCCAAATAATTACAGCTGGACTCCGGAGAGCATATGAGACATTCCGATACAGAAATTTTCTCAATATCTGAGTTAATTGCGTAAAGGTCATCCATTTATTTCTAGTTTTGAAAATAGGAAAACAATTATTGGTTTATTGTGCATGCACAAGAGGAAGTAAAACGAACATGTACTGTGGTTGAAAAACTTGAGGTTCAAGTAACAAGGTGTAATATGTTGTGTAAGGTTGTTGTTTTGTGTGTAAGGTAATATAAGAGTGTAATTAAAGTGATGATCTAAGATTATGATTGTTAACGAAACAGACATTAAACAGTTTAAACAAAAGTAAAATACAAAATCAGATAATAACCGGCTAGATACAATAAACAATAAATAGCGTAATTCCGAGTATCGCAGGTGTTCGCGATGTAGTCATGCAGATTTAGTAATGACGGAGAGGTCAGCCTCACTTTTTATTTCAAAGTGCTTGAAACCCTCTTTTTCTCGCATGAAGATTTTGCCATTCTTAATCCAACAGGACTTGTAATTGTTGGATAGTGCAGCGTCTCGGGCCAGGAAATATAGTCTTTTTTTTCGAGCTATCAAGTTTTCTGAGACGAAGATTGGTTTAGCAGGGCCGCTAAATTTTAGATGCTCTGTGGTTAGTTTAAACCTGTCTCTGTTGTGTTTCCGGAACTTTTCCAAGAAGTCTTCTTTGCGGAGGACTGTTGTGAAATCAACAATGATTGTCTTCTTAGCCGGGTCTTTCGTTTGAATACGAAAAATGTCTTTAATTTCATGAGACTGAATTTGCGTGTTGATCAGATTGCCCGTATCGATTACGGTTTTCATTAAGGAAGTCTTAGTTTCTGATTTTGCGACTGGAACGTTGCGGATCTCTATGCAAGTTGACCTTGAATTTTGCTCAAAGTGTTCAAGCTTTTCTTCTAATTTATGAGTGTAGGACAAGATTTCCTTTCGCTCTGTTTCCAAAACCTCTACTCGTGCGGTTAGATCGTTGAATTTATCAGCCATTAGGTCGACAGTGTCGCGAATCTGGTCAACCGTAGAACATAGCTTAGCACATCTCTCCTCCTGCTGCTGCTTGAACTCGCGAAACAATTCTTTTAGGTCCGACATAAAGGTGGATAGTCTATTTTCCTCGTCTTCCTCTAAGCGTTTACGCTTAACATTACGGAAAGTAATTACAGGAGACGCATTATTGGTCAGTGAGTCAATGTTTTGGTTTAGACTAGGTTCCGACGAGCTAAGTGATGTGTGTAGACCACCAGGCTGCGGGGCGTCAAAAAGTGGCGTCTTCGGTGTCTGCTCTTTTTGCGCCGGAGGCGGAGGCGAGTGTTGAAGGGGCATTTTAAGTTAACTTAAGTTGTCTCTCTAAAGTACTAGGAGCCCAAATGTTGCTAGTAGGTTAGGATACGATGGGCTCGGAGTTTGTATCGCACGGCTCAAGTTATAATGGTGGCAATCGACAGATCGGAACAAAACAGCTTTCCGTCCAGTGTAACTTGACCTTCGTCTATCCTTGTCACAGTAATAGATCCGTCTCTATCGACTTTAGTAAATGAGAGACGCACACACTCTTATGACTGCAAAGTTGTTAATGACTTGTAGTACGTCAGCGTAGAGGTTTACGCATTGAGGCGGGGTCATTAAGTAGTAATATGGTTGTGACTCACGCGCAGGGTTGTTGAGTGTGTGCGTGTGTGGGCAGCTGGTGAGCGCGGCGAACTCCTTATCTTTATGCACTCCTATTATTGTTGTGTGATTTAATTTTAGATTTATTCCATAAAATAATTTAATTTAGAATAAAAATATTAATATCGGCACTTTGGAACACGTCTGAACTGCTCAGAGGTCCGGGGGGAAGGGGACTATTCCTAACCTGTTACGAACTATGTCGAATTACACGGCTATCTTAAGAAAGAGTTCCAAGCGAAAGAACGCCGGCGTTTGCACACCTATTGTATTTCTATTGTGTCTTTAATGAAGGTATTCAATTAAACACTGCACTAATAATGTTTTATATTTTTGTGATCACTGGTTACGTTCCATTCCCTTCGAGCACAGAGGTTATCGGATGTTTACGTCTGAACTTAGGGTTTCGCGGCCCAAGCACTTGAACACCGTCGCCAACGACCATCCTGTCGATTGCGTGACGTCACGCAGCACTCCACGGCGTCGCTTACTGTGATACCAATCGACAATCACATACACATCACATAAATATATTCTTGTTAAAATTCTTTGTTTACACACACTTGACACTCTTAATTTTGTTTTTGCCGGGTCAGCAGTTATCGCAGTACCTAGGTACGTTCAGAAATGAAGTGTGTGTCAGAAATGTGTGTTGTGAGATGTGCTGTATTTTCAAATTTAGGACATTGTACTTATGGATATAATACATAATTCGTTTTTAAACTCGTTGTTAATCTCAGATTCTGTTACAAAATTACATTAAGTTCCTCAATAAACAATATTACATTCAATATTTAAAAACCGTAAATATCGGTAACCTTTGTTTGATGTTTTCGAACGCCATCTTTCGAAGCAGTGCAAAACAGCCACAGACAATCGTCCAGGATGATTCCAGTCAGAGTAACGTACGTCATAATACGAAAAATAACCAGGCAGTTTACGTCCGTAAACTGACTTGCCTGGAAACAGACTGGATTTTAAAAAGGTCGTAATACGTCCCCTGGTCTCTAATATTTTCCAGGTTGTTATCACTTTCGTACGTTATGACTCACTGCAAGGGTTAACAAGCTTTAAGTACACCTTGGCACGTATTTATATAATGGGTTGACTTTGAAAACGAGGCCAAGGAGGTTGAATTTCAAACTAGTCAAGTGACCATTAGTTCTAGTCTAGTCATTATACCTACAATCAATCTTACTAAACAGCCGCTGACCTAGAAGAAAAGAAGTCCAATGAACTGGATCAGGCACAATTCACTGCCATTCACTAAGTACAACGAAAAATCAACAAGCCGAAAGAATTCCACAATTGTTTGCACGGCGGGGGAATAAATATTTTTTTAGGGAAGTGTATTTAACCACAGAAGGAAATAAGGCGGTCGAAACATCAGCGATTATGTTCACAGATAACAAGCTTTGTTATTTATTACAGTGATAGCATGGCGATGATTCAAGAAGGGAAGATAAGGAGGCCGATTTACAACGTTAAATAACATGTTTACAATCGCGTTCTTGTTCTTAGAGAGGTTGTTTCAAATGTTCGGGTTTATTTTTGTGTTGAAACGTTCTTTTGTTTCATATTTGGGTCAGGTGGTGGATTAATGTTATTAGGACGGTGTTGCTGCGTGGGTTTTGATCATTGTGACTTTATTTTCGATGTAGGTTATACTAAAAGGATTAAGTTGGATAAGAAATTCATAGTTGACTTATAAACTGATGTTGAAAAAAGTAAACGAAATTCTTTTGTCTGCTAGAGCTGTTGTTCGAATGAGTTAGCACGCTGCTAGAACACAGAAGGTAACTTAAGAGCCACTTCTGCGTTTTAGACTTTAATAATCTGACACTCTCTCGCTCTCCAGCCGAACTCAAGGATTTGATGATTTCTCATCTTAAAAATAAAGGCGCCATTGTTTTCTAGAATGCAAATGGCAACTGAAGGTTACAGGTGTGATTTTAGTCAGTACGCTCTCTCGCACCATAGTGAGAGAGGTTTGTGAATGATTTCCACCATTTGACCTTTCGAAGACCGAAATTAGAGACAAAATAGAAAAACAATAGGTGTGTGAACGCTGACGTTGGGGCTTAAGAGTTTGACCTTTATATTGTAAGTTTAAGAGCTATAACAATACAACAACATGATGGATTAGTTCCTACCAACGTCACTAATGGGCTATAGCTAATCAAATCCCTTGCACGCATGCATTAGATTCCATATTGATTGATTACTATGACCAGATACCATTGATTAATTGGTCAGTACCCATTACGGGTTGCCCTTTGCTACCGACTCGCATGCCTAGATTTTCAATAGTAATATAGAATTAGGGTCAGTGATTCCATCAGCATAGTAGCAATAACCGCTGCGGCTTTGTCTAGTGGACTGTTGGTTGTTATTGGTTAGTTGGTAAAGTAAATAAGTAAAGTAAATGTTTATTGTTCATTTTACAGTAAAAATATAATATCTTAAAGCTATTGCATAATCTATCACTTGTAACTATTTTACATTTATTATATTCTAGCTTTTGCCTGCGGCTTCGCCCGCGTACATTAAATATAGCCTATGTCACTCAGGAGTAAAGCAGCTTTCTATTGTTGTATTTTTCCAATCGGACCAGTAGTTCCAGAGATTATCTCCTTTGATTTTTGCATAATGGTCCCCAAACTAGGTAGGACCTGTATCTTGGTGTTTTGTTGTTGATATATTTTTAAGATTCGAAGACATATGACATCCACCAATCCGCATTGGGCCCGCGTGGTTTTTTTATGGTAGGTAAAAATCATCCAATGACGAGTCCCGCTCTTGGGCGAAGCGGAAAACAAGTGTCAGACTCTTACTGACTAAACCACCTACCCCGTTCCTACATCGCCATACATACTAGGGCCAGAGCCTTCCTTTTCAGACTGGGCCCGCGTGGTGGATTATGGCCCATTCCCTGAGGCCTGTGTCCCAGCAGTGGGAACATTAAAAGGCTGATGATGATGATGATATTTTGAAGGGGTTCTGTACCCCATAACGAAAAACGGAACCCTTTAAGGATCACTTTGTTGTATGAATCGCAAAAAAGTTTCATTTGTGACGTGACAACAAAACAGTTTTCAGATTTTTGTCTTTATTTGTGCCATAAGACTAGTTTTTCTGCTAAATTTCAAGATTCTAGATAAACGGGAAGTAACCTATAAGTTTTGATTCCTTTAAAAGTGTCGAAATATGCATTTTTACTGCATAAACGGCCATATCTTTTTCTTTGTCACAGCTTCAAGGGACCACACACAGATTTGAGTATAATTATGGTTAAAATTTCAACTTAATACCACCACGTGTTCTCGAGATAAAGGGTCTTGAAAAAATAGACAGACAAACGGACAACAAAGTGATCCTATAATGGTTCCATTTTTTCCTTTTGAGGTAAAGAACCTTAAAAAGGGAATTAGTGAATGAGTCAATATCTATACTTTAAACGCATGCTTAAAAATTGCTCTTTCATTATTGCTATTGAGAAAAAAATATGTACTTAAAACGTCAATTGCGAAATTTTTTATACTTGATTTAAATAATTAAGTGTTGACATTTTTGTATATCTGATGGACAACCCTACTAATGCATACATACCTAGACAAATTCATTGGATGAACCCATTACAAAAGAATGTTTTTGAATGCTCAGATAGTTAACGAAATTAAAACGAATGTGAAGTCAGCCACCTCATTTCAGAACGTTATAGAGTCCATTTAAACGAGTCTACCATTAAAAAAATCATTCCCAGTAGGTAATTTTAACTCAAAAATATTATATTTCGTTTATAAGAAGACATAAATAAGGGGGACGCAGTTATTTTCGCAAATATATTTTCATTACTCATACTCTGAAAGTAGGTGTAAAGATGCCTGCGGACAGGGTTGGAAGAAGTACTTTTACTCCCTAGGGAGTTTTACTTTACAACTGACAGTAGTTTTTTTAATATTTAGACAGCAAATATTAAAAAAAAACTAGTTCTATTTTGACATTTTTATTGAACCGTGACCCGAATTTTTATACTGGCCAGTACAATTAAAATAACATAGAGATAGAAATAATTTAAGAATACTTTTTTAATGACTTTATTTTAATTTACTAATCAACTATTTCATTAAAACTAATATTATATTTGAGAAAAATGTTGACCTGACCCATTTTTACAAGTTACAATGATAAAATTAAAAATATTAACTGAATAGCCAGACGACTAAAAAAAAAAATGGCGGGTAAAGTCTCTCTATAATCTGTGGCCGATTTGGTCTTTCTTGATTTTTTTTTCGAGGTGTAGAGTTTTGTTTACATTTTGCTAAATCTCTGTTATAAGAAATTTGTATTAACACGATAAGTTCATTAGCTTCAGTTATAAATTTAACGCAAGATTCTGAAGAGGAGAAAACCGCTTACCGCCTAAATCAAAAGAAATATACCTACCTAAAAACATACGAAGACATTTGACGACGACTCAGGTTTTTATTATTATTTTTATTTTCCTCGTATTCGTAATGAAAAGCACAGTGTTTACCTCGGGTTAAAGAGTTATTTAGTCCCTCGAACTATTAGCGACCTCGCTAGCGCTCGGTCGCCAAGAAATTTCTCGGGACTAAATAACTAACTTTCATCCCTCGTATAACAATGTACTATTATGAGTTTATAAAAGGCTGCTATAAATCCTAGCTCATTAACGTAAGGAACATTGTTATTGCGTATTCGGTCCCGTAATGGAATGCGAAAAACAATATTTTTTAACTACTGCACATAAAAAGGCATATTTTCGCGCCTATTCGTGTTGAAGAATGTTTGTAATACAGTAATACATACATTACTGCACGAAGAAAATAGTGTCACGCCATAATTCATTGTACTTAGCCCAATTTCACGAAAAAAAAACTCCATCACGAAAGAGCTAAGGTTTTTAAATAGATTCTTCAAGACTTAAGATCTTCTAAGGCGTATTTAAATGGAAGCTTTAGCGAAAGAGTTTCCCGGCGTTTTTCTCGAAAAAAGACTCAATTAAATTGGATTGAACCGAAAAAACGGTAGGTATGTGCTCGGTGATTTACGGTGGGTTCTTAAAAAAGGTTTTCTAGTAGCAAGGGTGTTGCAATAGATGCTGACTCTTGAGGATAGCTGAGGGTTACACTATCGATTTTCAATGTAGACTGGTTCTGTGCTCAAACCAAGTTTGGAAATAAGTTACGATAAACTTTTTAAAAGAGCGGGATAATGAAGCAGTAAGCGTGCACTTATTTCTTAAAGAGGAGGCAGACGCGTGAGGCGAAAGCCCTCAATCGAATCGTGACCGTCTTTTCGTAATTTTTGGTTTGGTCCCATAGTAAAAGTTGTTTATTTTAATGTCTACAATCAGTTGTTTAAGTACTGGTCACTAACTACCAGCCACCCTTTACAGTCTACAGCCTAGAATCGTCCCAATAAATGGTCTATCAAATACTACAAGATAGTATACTAAAAGAAATGATCAACTCGAACCGGTACATTTAAATATAATATAATATAATATGTCCACAACTGTCACACAACGCCATCTAGACCCAAGCTAAGCAGAGCTTGTGTAACGAGTAGGTACTAGACAACTGATAAACATACTTATATATTTCTAAATACATACATATTATATTCTAAATAAACAAATTTAGAACATCAGCTTTTTAGCGAACGCCTTTAGCACACCTATTGCTTTTCAATGGGTAGCTCGCCGTCCGGTCGTCTGGTAGCAGTCCAGACCGAGCCCAAGTCGCCGACGGCGCGCTCCGTTCCCGCGCGCCTTAAGGAGTTGTCAGCACACCGTAGGGGCCCTACAGGGTCGAAGCCTCCCGGAGCTGAGGGTTGGTGCGAAAGCGTTACACCGGGGCTCTGGGAATAAGGCAAGGAAGGCACGGGGTAGGTTCTTTAGTCAGTAAGAGTCTGACACTGTATCCCGCTCCGCCCAAGAGTGGGATTCGTCATTCGATGATTTTTACCTACCATAAAAAAACACCTATTGCTCTTTAATTGTGTCTGTAATTACAAGATCGAAAGGATAATATTGTATAGTATAAAAATGTAGGTATTTGTTAGGATTAAGATTTAAGCTCAGATAGGTATACTTATTTTTTATTCCATTTTTAAATCGTCCAAATTTACGTAGAATAAAAAAGTAAAAAGTTATCAACGCCACCCCAATTTTCCCCCAAATCCAACACATAACGTTGGAGGACACAATACACATAACATTTTAAAATAAACCGTTTTGAAATGAAAGCCTCTAAATCATGAGTCGCAGTTCTGTCCACATGCCACGGCGTCCAGACGCGTTACTGCGTGTTGCCCGGATCATAAAACATCCCGGACCAATCGGGACCGGACCGGACCGGCCCGAATATTGTCCGGGTAATATATCGGCGCCCTAACTCTGTGATTTCATTGTTTGTGAATATTTTTATGAAAGTTGTTGGAATGTTACAGTCTTTTGTGGTTTGTTGTTTTAAGAGACTGTTAAGAGGTTTCTTTGAGGTGTCAAGAATCGTAGGGACTCTGCAAAAGGGTCGAAGCCTACTGGGGCCCAGGGTCTCTTTCTGAAACGAAGGCTTGGTCCCAGTGCCAAGGCAAAGAAGGAACGGGGTGGGGTGTTGAGTCAGCAGGAATCTGAAACTGTTTCCCGCTCCACCTAAGAGCGGGATTCGTCATTGGGTGATTTTTGCCCACCATAAAAAAAGGTGTCAAGGATTTTTTTGAAAGATGTATGTTGCATATCAATTGAGGTAGCTACAATCAGATTAGACAACAAATTCACGTACCTATATGGCTTTTAACTGGAATAATGATCACCCTAATTGGAAAATGATTAAAGCACTAAAATTTTACTTATACAACCTTGACAGTGTGTTTTTAAGCACCCAAATAATATGGAAATCAACGCACTATATTGGCAGCGCATCGGTAATGGTATCTACGCACGCACTCATAAATGCTCTACTGACGCAATCAAGATTTATCAAAATAGGTAATTTTTAACGTGAAGGATCTTTTGATAAGTGATTATTTTTATAAGTGAGGACTTTTTATTGGCTGACAGTCCAACTTACTGTTCCTTATCTGTTTTTTTAGCCGTACCTAAATCCTTCATGTTACTAAAGTAAATAAATAAATAGGATAAAAAATTACATACTTTGAAAATAGCTAAAATTCATTCAGTTGCCGATCCAGCGAGCTCTTAAACTCGATCCATTTGAAGACCTAAACTGAATTTTTAAAGGGTCGATACTATGTATGTATGAAGTATATATAATATAGTAGTATATATATATATATAAGTACCGTATGTTTATCAGTTGTCTAGTACACATAATACAAGCTCTGCTTAGCTTGAGACTTGATGGCTTTGTGTGACATTTGTCGAATACTAATATACTATTATATTTCCAAAAATTGACCCCCTAAGGGTATGTAACGGTCGTCAAAAGTTTGTATGGAAAAACGTACTTTACACGTGGGTGAAAACGCTGGCAGAAAGCTATTAATAATATGATATTAAAATATACCTACAGGCTACTTACACAAACAGTAAACAGGAACTGCAGTTAATTTATTTCATGATTTCCCTCGTAAAAAGGTACCTGATGATGGATGTGACAGATAATGGTGCGACAATTTATACTGCACTACAAAACGCGGCCCATAAGTTGTCCCAAAATAATAACAGATTTTTGGGTCTTAATCGTAGCTGGAGGCTGCACTTAATTATAGTAACCGGGTCAACTTATTTGCCGCGTATTTTACAAAAGTTTATTATTAACGGAGTATACTGTGAGGCAGGATATTTTTGTTTAAAAAATTAATCAGAATATCGTAACAACTACACTAACTGCCGTAAGGCGAAAAACCAAACCAACTTCTACCGACCTTATCATTTTTTGGTCGACTTTTGGCCAAAGATTGAATGGTTGAGAATACATTGTTGTTGTTGTATTACTGTGCATAAAGTTTAAATAAGTAAATGTAAAAGGCTATGCTCAGAGTATCCTTGCGTGATCGAATCAGAAATAAAGATATCGCAAGATCACCAAAGTTACCGACATAGCGAAAAGAATCGCGACACTTAAGTGGCAATGGGCAGGACACATTGCATGCAAAACAGATGACCGCTGGGGCCGAAAGGTTCAAAAAGTTCCGGCCGGAAGCTTACCGAAAGACGCAGCGTTGGAAGGCCTCCCACAAGGTGGACCGATGGCCGGTCTTTGTGGCGGCGCTAGGGAGACGTCTATGTCCAGCAGTGGACGTTTTTCGACTAAAATGATAATGATGAAGTAAATAAAAATATCTGGACATGAGAGAATTCTTTTTCGGCAGTCACACAATATAACTTAGATGCCAAAAAAACTCAAAACTTTCTTCTTTAAAGAATTTTTCTCCTATCTTATTTTTCATTTGTTCTGCTATTTTTCCTTGCTTTAAAAATACCTTTAATGATACCTCTGAAGCAACTACACAGGACTGAACGGCTGCTATCTACGTCATTTTTCCGTCCCCTATTTTCCTTTCTTACAAGTATGATAAGATTGATCGGGGTATAAAGAGGAAAAAGACATACGTTTCAAAGTATCTTTTTGTAAAATATTAATTTAAAGAGATTGCTATTTTATTTAGGATAGAGTTTTAGTTTAAATTACATCGATGACAGTAAAGTTTGGATTGATTCTATTTAGTGCCTTTTTAGGGATCCGTAGTCAACTAGGAACCCTTATAGTTTCGCCAAATCTATAATAAGCTGAAATTTGGTACCAATATGGTTATCAATCACGCCGACAAAGTGGTAAAATAAAAAGTGGAAAAAAATGTTTTATTAGCGTACACACGTAAAATGGGAAGTGATTTTTTTTTTATTTCGACCCTAACGAACGATATATTGTTGGATAGGTACTGTGTGAATCGAACCCACTACCTATGGCATAGCAGTCAGAGTCACTAACTACTAGACCAACAGGCCAGTCATAATAGTTCTGTTTTTTTCCTTTTGAGATACGGAACCCTAACAATGTAGGTTAACTATGTGTTAATTCTGGACATAACATATCCTATTACCAAATTTCATTACTATCCGATCAGCAGTTTCAGTTTAAAACACAGTACACATACTTACAAAAACTTTTCACTTTTATTTTATTACACTAACGCGATTTATGTCGATATTAATAACGCCTATCTACTTGAAATTAAGTAAGTCCAAGAACTGAAAAAAAGATTACTTAGGTTTTACTAACTTAAATCTTGTTTACAAAGTTACAATAACGCCGTATTTACGGTTTATAACAGGGATTATTTCAACTACTAAGAAACTCTGTCTTAATTCCTGAAATCTTATCTTCATTAAATAAAATTTTCTTTATGGCTTCCGAGAATAATATTTTAACCCAGACGATTTTATCGTTCTGCCTACTTTTAAGCGTATTTCATAAAGTAATTCTTTATTGCAACAATTTAATGTATAAGCATTTTACAGTTTTATTTACGTGTCTGTGTTTTTTTAATTTAACTAATATAATATAATATAAATATATAATATGTCCACAACTATCACACAACGCCATCTAGTCCCAAGCTAAGCAGAGCTTGTGTTATAGGTACTAGACAACTGATAAACATACTTATATATTTCTAAATACATACATATTATAGATAAATTACACCCAGACACAGAACAAATGATCGTGCTCATCACACAAACATTTGTCCTGGGTGGGAATCGAACCCACGACCTCCCGCATAGCAGTCAGGGTCACTAACTACTAGACTGACAGGCCAGTCAAAGTATTGTTGTAGTTAATCTAATTTTTTATTGCGGGTCACCGATAATTTTATTTGCTAATTTAACAAAAAGGTTTTAAAACATTTGTTGATGGAAACTGTATGTATAATAAAAACCTAAAGAATATACGCTAAAGAATATAAAAAAAAAACAGAAATCAATTACCAATAATTTTAGAGAAAATCATTCAGATATAACATAGGTCTTGCAAAAGAAAAATATCAAATTTTAGCTTTTTGGTTCGGTTTTTCTAAACGCACAGTTATCTTACTTTTTTTTTTACTTCTGATTTTCAAAGGCAGAATTCATAGCAAAAAAATAAAAAGCTTAATCTTAAAGTAGATTTTAAAATTGAAATGTTACCCATTTATTAAAATTATAATACCTATTTGTCATGAAGGCTCTAATAACAATATTAAAAAAGTTCTCTATAATTTTGCAACTCGAAACTGGCAGGACAATTTTAAATTTAGAATGTAAAGAAAAAAAAAAGATTGATTGTTAGTTGTCGTCTAATTTGGCGCCAATTCGGTTGTTTTATTGCTAACGTAAAATTAAATTTAGTGAATTTGTTTGTGGTTATAGTGAACTAGCATTCTGCCAGCGGCTTCACCCGCGTGTATAAAAGTTTCTCCAGTCAAACTTTTGACCCACGTTTTATCCCTTTAGGTGAATTTTGGGAAATCGTTTCTTAGTGTTTGCTTACGCCATAAAAGGAAACCTTGTGCAAGTCAGTTAGTTTCTCCTTTTATATATATAGATAACGTGAAGTTCAAAATTTTTAAGGACTATACCAGGTTCGTATTTTTGTTTATTTGGTGCAATTAAACATTGTGAAATGTAGAGATGTAGCTTTAATGACTTGGTTTGAAACAAGTACAACCGCTGGTAAAGTGTACTGCTTCCCTAATCCAATAATATGATGATAAGGAGGAACTCTAACACCCGTATTCACAAACGTTACTATGCGGTCTCACAGTGCTCGCGAGCGCACAGGGCAGGGTTTGTGAACTACGCGACACAAACGCACCAATCACAGAGCTCTATTTCAACGCTGTGCGTTTGCTTAGTCAAGGGTCGTTTGAATATTGTTTGTGAATACGGGTGTAAGAGACCTAATGAGCTTTTCAATTTACTTGCATATTAGGTTTAATAAGCAGGAGGGTCTATGTGCCTAATCTGAGTTTTACACCCGTATTCACAAACAATACTCAAACGACCCTTGACTAAGCAAACGCACAGCGTTGAAATAGAGCTCTGTGATTGGTTCGTTTGTGTTGCGTAGTTCACAAACCCTGCCCTGTGCGCTCGCGAGCACTGTGAGACCGCATAGTAACGTTTGTGAATACGGGTGTTAGATATTGATTTGATTTCTCAATTAATAACGTCCATCTCTTAGTCAAGAGTGTTAGTGCTTATTGAAAATTTGGATGGATTATTAAGATTGTGTATAAGCTTTTTGAAAACTTTAATTTTATATATTATTTATTTATTTTATTTAACAATTCATGTACACACTACATAGTAAGAGAAAAGAATACAGAAACAGGAGAATAAGTACATAGGTGATGCTTATTTCAATAGAGATCTCTTACTGCATACCATATCTCATAATATCTTATAATTACATTATAATTTGTATTAGTAGATTTACTTCTCTAGCTGTAATATATTAATTGTTTTGACGGTGTGAGGCATAACAATGGGTCAACCTTTTTTCCAACTTATTTCTGCTATGTCAAAGACTTCTACAAAGATGGACCGATGACCTGGCAAGGGTTGCGGGTATCCGATGGATACTATATTCTGATGCACAGGACCGTTCTTCTGTCATAACATCAGCCTATCTTCTGTTCGGCCTACCTGCTGGACATAGGCTTCCTCCAATTTTCGCCATAAAGAACGGTCGTGTGCATCAGAATATAGTATCCATCGGATACCCGCAACCCTTGCCAGGTCATCGGTCCATCTTGTTAAAAGTCTTTCAACACTGCGTCTTCTGGTAAGCGGTTCCAGAAATGCAATACACAACATTATAATTATTGCATTGTTTTTTTTAGTTTAAGCCACTGATAACAATCAATCTCCATGTAATTCTTTATTTCATTTACTAACTACTGATCACAACTTTTTTAATGGTATACTGTACAAGTTCTGTGCGTGCCTATAAATGGCGAATTCACCACAGTATATTTTTTTATAATGAATAATTGAGAATGTATTTAAACCAGTGAATGAGTCATTGGTGTGTCAATACAAATTAATTGATTAATTAATACGATTTTAATTACACAGAAAACAGTTACTCTACCAATTACAGAATGAAATATCGTCATCAGATTACATAAAAATAAAAGTGGATTTCCATCCACTTATCTAAATTTCGAAAACAACTTTTATTACCGTTGATTTGATTGTATTTTAGGGTATTAAAGGTTCAATAAATTACCGCCAGCGTCGTCTATTGGATATAAAAAGGTCAACTAAAGTGTCATAGATCGTCGTAGGGACCCACAGTTCTGCGGCGCCGCCCACTAATACGTTTTTACAATCGTCCAACGGTAATAAAACAAGGATGGGGCTCGGATTAAGCTCGTTTATCATTCGTTTTGATGGCCCCTTTTTGCTGTAATCATTCATTTTTCTTCCGTCGTTTTCTGCTTCCTTTGCGTTTAAATGCCTTTTGTTGCTCGCGCGGCAAACTCTTTTTATCAAATTAACTCACCTTAAGTTTTTCGGCGTTTATTTATTGGACTCGTAACCTTTATGCATGAACTTACGGGCGGCTATTCGCGTCACTAATTTTTGTGACTTAATGACGAAAGTCGCGTGTTTAGCGGGCTTTATTCTTCGTGTCGTGGCAGTTAAATCAATTAGCTAGCCTGGGGACGTCTTAAGAGCTTTATAAAACTAGTTCCTGAACAAAAGTTGACTTAAGTCCTGACGTAGAGAATGCACTAAGCAGGAGCTTATTCGCTATAAAATTCGCTTTCGTAATTGCAAAATATTTAAACTTATAGTATTCTGTAGCGTGTCGCTGTCGGTCGCCATGAAATTTTAATTGCTTCATTTTCATTGTGTTCGAATGTTTCTGTACGTGCGTTGGTATTTGTAGGTGGTTTCATACTTTATTATACAGCTACGTGTCAGCTAAATTATATTTGACAGGCTGCATGAAATATTTGAATGTGGAATATTAGGAAAATACTATTTCGAAAGTTGTCAGATTTAATTACTAAGCAGTTGGCGCATTTCTATTTTATTTTTGTTTTGTTCCTTTGTTGTACTTGTATTTTATGTGGGCGTACTTTAATAGACAGTGCTTAGAAATTAATATAAAAAGTAAATAAGCGAACGTTCTGGTAAATATGTTTACTCTAAAAGTTAATATCTATGATCCAATATAAACTTGTAATGTTAAATAAATCCGAAGTTTCATATTAAAAAGCCGTCCTTCTAATAACAAGACAGACTCAATAGTTAGCTGAGTAGTCCAAGAACTTGTGTGACCGCGTAATCTGTAACCTCCGAACTTAGCGTCAGTTTATATTACGTCAAGTTTCAAGTTAAAGTATACCTTTTGGTAGTATAAAGTAAACAAAGAAAACCGTAGTGTCACGGTCGTGGAGGTCTCTAAATCAATTAGAGGCAAGTCGGTGCGTCCCCGGCGGTTTAATAAGAAGTTACGACGACACTGCGTCCACCCATAAAATGCTGACCACTGTGGATCCTAACAATGGACGCCCAGATAATGGAAAATTGTCTAAAGGGATTTTTTTTATTATAACCACACTGTATCCACTCTAGTTTGTGACGAGAATTTGTGGTGATTTTCTACCATTGTCCTTTATTGTGGACGATCTTTTTTATTCTAAAAATAGTGACAGAGGTTTCGAGTGTTTCGAGGTCTGTAGTTCTGTTATGTTTCAATGTATTTTTTTTTTTTATAAGACTCAACTTTTTATTCGGAATTACTACTTGAAGTTCTCTCAACCTAAGTGTGGTCTTCTTAATAAGTATTATAGTTTAAGTTTTCTTAATTATAATGATTTGTTATTTTTCATAGTACTTATTAATTGTAATTTTAGCATATTTTATTTTATTACTAGCTGTCCGGCAAACCTAGTACCGCCAATTTTTTATCGTGCTCCCTGAACTTTTGCAAATATTTTAAGATCAAACCAGCCGTTGTCGAGTTTTAGCGACACTAACGAACAGCTAATCATTTTCATATAAGACGATTTGCACGAGTGCAATGATGTTAAACATATAAACCGCCCTCTGCAACCACTCTATCTAATAAAAATCGCATTAAAATCCGTTGCTTAATTTAATAGATCTAAGCATACATAGGAAAAGGGGGAAGCGACTTTGTTTTATACTATGTAATGATATCTATTATTTATTTATTGTTCGTACACTTAAACCAAAGGTTGACTGATAGAGAATGCGTTGTTGCATTCCCTCCACCTATGTACCACTACTGTACATGAAGTTTAAATAAATAGCATGGCCCCCGATTATATGAGAGAAAAAAACCTTTATCCAGCTACGGTTACGAGTATGGTAATTAATGTAATTATCCCTTTGTAGCTTAGCTACCGGCAACTTTAATGAGAAAGGCCCCTAGACCGCATTGGGACAATACACTTACTATCTTGAAGCCGGCCATTTTATCGTAAGCTGCCGTAAGGGTCTCGTAAAAATGATTTATTTTAAAAGTTCCACTCTAAGTTAGTTCTACACTATACGGTGAGCTTTGAACACTTTTAGAGTTCAGTCTGTGTAAAAATATTTTGCATATTCATTTGTTTACACCCAGGGATTGCGTTGTTGTATAATCTACAGTGTTTTGTGGTGCAAAAGCAAAAAATATCAATGCCATTTCTTGTATTTCCCACGGGGTCGAATAGTCGGTTTCTGAATTAGATAATAAACGGACAAAAAGGAACTTTATTAAATTACTAACTGCTGCCAACGGTTTCACCCACGTGATATAAGAACATTGTCTTAAGGCAGTGGTTCCCATCCTTCTTTTAATCGTGGAGCACTTTGGTTTCTCAGTTGTTACCAGATACCCTAAGTGCAGAAGAAAACTTTACATTTTTTTTATTATTCTAAAAAAAAAAACTAGTTGCACCCCGATTCTTAAAAATCCATAGAAATTACAACATTTTGTAATAAAAAATATTTTTCAGATAAGAAGTTTTTTTTTAAAGCCCTAACTGTCCCACTGCTGGGCAAAAGCCTCCTCCAAGTCCTTCCAAACCTTCTTCTCCGATAGAAAGTTTAACTATTTTTATTTTTCTCTCGGACTATGGACCACAAGTGGTTCGCGGGCCTCAGGTTGGAAACCATTGTCTTAAGGGAACATACTATGTGCTATTCCAAGGCATTGTCTACCTACCCGTGTGTAAATTTCATATATACGCGAATCCGTTCAGCCAATCAGGAGTGAAGAAGTTTTAAACAAACATACACTCACAAAATTTTTGTATCTATAGTAGATATTAGTGAGATTTCCTCTAATATACACCGTTAAATTTTGATCGTTTTAATCCCGTGGAGGGTCGATGAAACACTATCGATTTATGTAGATAAAATAAAAAAACAGAGTAATTTTTTTTCTAAATCTCGTTGTGATATACGCATTAAAAAAATCATTTCTTTACGTAAACGAGTCAATGACCGCGTAGGTAGTCTTCGGGTGTTGCGTACTAACTACCTATAGGTCATTGAACTAGCCCAGCTGATATTTACTTAAAAAAATCAATTTCGAAAGTGCATAAACGAATTCGAATTAAAAAAAAAAGTGCTTATTTTTTTATTTTAACTTTACAAATCGATAGTGTTTCATGTGCCGGATCGACCCTTCAAGGGATTAAAACGATCAAAATTTAACGGTGTATAGCTTTAGCTATGTTTATCCACAAAAGCCAAATCCGTGCCAGTATAAGCAAGTCAATCAATAATCCAAAACTTATACGAGTCAAAAGCGTCCCCACGGTAGTTAATCTCAAGATTTCCAGTTTATTATCTTCAGAAAATATCTCAGGTTCGCATCACAAATCAATTTATGTGTAGTGGACGAAGATTTTTGTGAGGACTTAGCGCGTGCGACGGCGTCAGGGTTCCGTACTAAAGCGTCTCTTTAACACCCCGGAGACACTGTACCTCCGAACGCTATAAAAACCTGTATAATTTTATTTTGCCTTCAGGACTTGTGATATAGCGCCGCCATTAGCTATAAGGCAATTTGCGAAGAGATATTTCGTAATGTATACGTAGCAGGTACCTTAGTAATATACACTTTTTTTTTAAATTAAACTAGTGCTTGACTGCGATCGCACCTGATGGAAAGACGTGATGGTGAGGCGCACTAGTTTATTAAGAACCTATTCATTGTAGTCTTAAAAATACCTAAATTATAGTCGCATGGGAAGACCGCAGTTGGCGAACTGTTCCAGTCCCTTGATATAGGCGGTATAAACATCGAGGCAAAACGCTTAGTCCGGACCGTAGAAGTCTTAACAACGTAAGTAAAAAAAAAACATTTTCATAATATGTTTTTAACTGAAATACGTTGATCAACATTTTTTAAAGAAAATAACTTCGTTATAAAACGGTAATTAAGACAGTAAATTGTTAGTTTGTGTTTTTATTACATAACGTGTTCGATATATAACTCCACGCGAAACATGTTTGCTCACGCGAGCTACTCCAGTCACTTGTGTTTATCAACTGAAGCACTACACGAGTACATCAGCAGCTCAAGTATTTTTTGCGTTTACCGTCGGCCACGGGTGTTGAACTGTTTGCGAACAAACTTCTATCGTAATGAAAAGTAAATTCCTCCCGTCGCCGTCGCCGTTCACGAAGACATCAATAAAACTATTTCTCTTGATTCCCCAGAGGCTTTACTTTTGAAAAATATTTACTTATTCCACTGGCGCGGTCTCGGTTTTATGGATGCCTAACTAGCGGATCGACGGCAATGTCGCTGTATTTTTCGATATTTCTTCAATTTATTGAACGTCTTTACGGACGGTGAACATTTTACCCGATTACAGTGCTGCGGGAGTACAATATTTCTTTTTTCGTATATAATTTGGCTTTATAAGTCAAACCGGCGTGTTTTTAATTAAGTAGGCCTTCAAGAATTTCGAACAAACCACTTGTCTTTAGTTGTTTTCTTAATTATTTTGTCTACTGACTCAGTTTTAAGGTTTCACTTTCAAAATTCTACTAATGAGTCGACTTTTTCCTTATACACGAAAACATCTACATACATGGTATATTTTATTTGGTACATTGCATATTTAAAAAGAGAAAGAGAAAACTAAAATCATCCAATGACCAAACCCGCTCTTGGGCGGAGCGGGAGACCAGTGTCAGACTCTTACTGACTAAAAAACCTACCCCGTACCTTCCTTGTCTTACTCCCGGAGTCGAGGTAACAGTTTTCCACCACCCTCTAGACTCCAGGAGGCTTCGACCCTGAAGGGCCCCTGCAGTTTGCTGACAACTCCTTGAGGCGCGCGGGAACGGTGCGCGCCGTTGACGACTTGGACTCGGTCTTACCAGACGACCGGACGGCGAGCTACCCATTGCTCACCGTCCGCGAGCCAGTGTCTACGGTGGCCGGATATCGGCAGGATCGCGGCGGCGACGGCTGCGGCGAGTACGCCGTTGCCTTTGCCTTATGCGGTCGGCCTCCTCCTTTACGAGCATTACTGCTTCGCAGAAGGAGGCGACCGCCTGCCATTCCTCTTCGCTGCGGACCATGGCCTGAACCAGGGCCCGGCGCGAGAGGTCGCCGCCGCCGATCACTCCCACGAGGACACGGCGATGCTCTTCCCAAGCAGGGCACACCTCCACCGTGTGCTCCACCGTGTCCTCCGGGCTCGCCTCACAGTGGCGACACCCGGACGTCTCTTCCGCACGAATCCGGTGCAGGAATCTCCCGAACTTCCCATGTCCGGTGAGAACCTGCGTCATGCGGAAAGTGAGGACGCCGTGAGGTCTATCCAGCCACGCCTCAAAGAGGGGCACTACCGCTGAGATTACGAAAAGGCGCATAGTTAAGAATAACATATGGGAGAAAGAGGAAAGAAGCAATATGCATCACGCCCACGCCCACGTAAACGGCCAAACGCTCAGCATAATGCTGTGTCTACACGCAAAATGCGACGAATCCACAGTTCTGGTTTTCAGCTTGGGCCGGTGGCGATCCGTAGTGGTTATGATTTCAGGAATCATTTGGTAAACATGTGGGGTAATTTTGTTTATTCATAGTATTTACTTAGATTCTCTATGTATTTAATAAGCACTTAGGCGTTGGACATGTAGTAACACATTAATGATTTAGTAAATATAATCTACGGGTTCTGTCAACTGTTGACAAAGTTCTCCTTACTTTAGTGTCCATTTTGCTGGGACTATATTAAGGCGATACTAAAAGTTAGCGACGCATACAGCATATCAAGATTATTCGAAAAATAATTCGTCTTAATTTTTTAAACTCATGAGCCTTAAGAGAACGCAGGTGTTCGTATACCTATTGTGATTCTATTATGTCTCTAATTACGGTATTTTTTTTTTTAAACCTTTACTTTAATTTATTAATTTCAAATACAAATACGTGCTAATAATACAATATAAAAAAAAAACTGTGAATAAAACCGTGTATAAAAAAAAAAGATATTTAAATTGTCTTTTAGTTAGTGAAAGTTTCATAAAAGTACATCCAATGTTTTTTGCATGATCTTTGCTTTTTTGTCTGTATTAGACGTAAATTTAAATAGCAAGCAAGTAAAAATAAAAAGCAATCACACCAAGTTTTATAAAAAAAAAATGAAAATATTTTTATACTAAAAAATATTTTCTTTTTTTATATTATTAGGCAAAACTAAATTAAGCAAATATTATAGTTTAACATATTTTATTTTTTAAAACACACCGATCAGCCGTTTAGACGTGATTTTGGATTTAAAATAATCAAAATCGTGTGTCTGGTTGTCTGCCCCTTAAACCTAGTTTGAGATTTCTTATCTAAGTGTCGATTTGAAGTCTCGTGGGATGCTATTTTAGTAAAATGTGTTAAAAAAGTCTACACTGACTTTGAAACTTGAGGACTGCTCTTGGGATTCGGGACATTGTGTCGTCTTTAGGTTGTTTTTTTTTATTATTAAATATCTTGTGTTATATATCACTCCAAGTTAAAAGTTGTTTGGTAGATAGATATGTATGTATCTAAATATATGTTTATTATTATATTTGTTTATTTATTTTTTTAAAAGAAAGTTTGAGCGTCTAATCGAGATTATAGCTTCATTTTGCGTTTCACCGCTATGAATTAAACTAGTTTACGCTGATCTCAGTTTCAATTCTAAAGGCCCATATTTTTGACCTGGGCCTTTAAACTAAATTACGCTTTAGTTGAATTACGTTTTATAGTGAATAATGAAATCAGCCTAAATTCACGAGACCCGAGCGAACGCCGGCGTTCGCACACCTTTTGTTATTTAATTGTGTCTGTAATTATAGTAGTCGAAAGATTAAGGCGAAATTCACTTTAAAACTAATCGATTTATTTAAAACAAAAGCGTCTAATCAAGATTATAGCTTCATTTTGCGTTCAAAACAAAACATAGTTTGTGTTTTGTTTTTATTAATCGCGATCAGTTTTATTGGTGAAATTGGCCCTTAGTCGTCTTTTACGACGTCATCTAGAAGACATTCTCATCCCAAGATGTGTATTTTTATCCAGAAAACGTATTGTGTGTTGCATCATATTCTTGATTAAATGTTTACGATCGTAGTCGCCGTATGTAGCCTCTTAATAAGGTTGTTTCCTTAGCGAAACCTCTCAAGGACCTCGCTCGTCGCGGCTAAACTAAGACTGTCGGTAGATAATAATATAAAACGGTAAGCTTGTTAAGTGGGACTGGGAACGAGGTACAACACTCAACACTTATTATTTTTGTATGCTCTAGAAGATATAAAATCAAACCCGACATGATTTTGCTTTCACTATCGTTGTATTGCGTTGCTTTTAGCTGAATTGCGCTTTGTTGAAGAATTTGTCTTAACATACCTATAGTTATGACCCAACCCGGGTTTCCTTGTAGTTTATTTTTTTTGGCGTTGTCTTTAGTAAGATCTCCATCGCAATATAGATTCATTAGGGCTATGGGTTTGGCCCTGGAAACTTAAGGGTAAATTAGTAAAAGTCTGACATTTCCTCTCATTCTACCCAAAATGGTATTTATTTGATGATTTTTACGTACAAAAAATAGTTTTTTTTGTACGTAAAAATCATCTAATGACTAGGGTAAGACTGTCGGTAGATAATAATATATAAAGCGGTAAGCTTGTTAAGTGGGACTGGGAACGAGGTACAACACTCAACACTTATTATTTTTGTATGCTCTAGAAGATATAAAATCAAACCCGACATGATTTTGCTTTCACTATCGTTGTATTGCGTTGCTTTTAGCTGAATTGCGCTTTGTTGAAGAATTTGTCTTAACATACCTATTGTTATAACCCAACCCGGGTTTCCTTGTAGTTGATTTTTCTTGGCGTTGTCTTTAGTAAGATCTCCATCGCAATATAGATAATTAGGGCTACGGGTTCGTTATAGAGGGTTACTGTGGCGCTAGAACGTCAAAGGTAAATTAAGGAATATATTCCCTCTCGTTCTATCCAAAGTGGTTGTAGAAAAAATAGTTTTTTTTTTTCAGTTATTTTGTCAATATTAAAATGGTTACTTAACATTTCGAATGCCGTAATCATTACATAGTATAAAACAAAGTCGCTTCGCGTCTGTCCCCATGTATGCTTCAATGTTTAAAACTACGCAATGGATTTTGATGGGGTTTTTTTAATAGGTAGACTGATTCGAGAGGAAGGTTTATATCTACATCTACACTAATATAATAAAGAGGTAAAGTTTGTTTTTTTGTTTTTTTTATTTTTTTGTTTTTTTGTTTGTAGGAGGTAATCTCTGGAACTACTGGTCCGATTGGAAAAATTTCAGCAACAATAGAAAGCTGCTTTACTCCTGAGTGACATAGGCTATATTTTATGTACGCGGGCGAAGCCGCGGGCAAAAGCTAGTGTATAATATATTTAATATCACTGTTGCACCCGTGCGAAGATAGATAGATAGATAGATATACTCTTTATTGTAGGTACACCATAAACAAAACTTGGTACATAAGGACACTTAAAAATTACTACGGTGTTACAATGGGCGGTCTTATCGAAGCTGGGATGGGTCGCTAGTTAGACATAATAGAAATACAATATGTGTGCGAACGCCCGCGTTCTCACACATAGAATACAACACACATAGGCTCAAGAATTTAAGTTGACTGCAATAATACTATGTATATCTAAATTCTATTTATTACGAAACTACTGAACAGAAAAAAAAACATCCAACTCTCACAAAAAAAAACCTTTTCACGGACCCCAAAAAAACAAGTTGTTTCGTAACACATCTTCAACTACTAATAACTCTTAAACCGTCACGTTATAAGTTGTCCCTTATCACTTTTCCCATCGCTAAAACGTGATTTCCATCGAGACATGTAATGGGGGCCAGGTGTAAGCATTATATTGAGTCGGGCTGTCATCGCGCCGGCCTTTATAAGGGCTCTTACGACCCGCTTAAGTCACCGTGTCGCAGGTGACGACCACTTAACGACTCTACTTTTAGTACATAATACATCGCCTATGTAATGACTAGATAGTGTTAATGTGGATACGTTAATTTTAGAACTATGTGGCATGTTGTCTGAGAGCTATTTTTTTTGGGATTTTGGTTTCTTGTTGATTGGTAGCTGTTGGAGGTTTGCCCGTGGCCCGGCTTTCGGAACAGAAGTAGATTTTTAGTCAGTAAAGTTAGACTGCTCGGTACAAGAAGGGTAGGAGATGTCATTAGATGATTTTCTCATTTAAAAAAATAAAATAGCCAATGTTTTATTACCGATATATAAAACATGGAGCACAGGCGTAATTTAGCCAGCTTTACTGTATTTTATAGGATTAAGTTTGGAGAATGTGCGCAGGAATTGCATGACACGATTTTGCAATCTTTTCAATCGTCAGACAACCCGACGTACAGCTTACTAGCTGTACGTCGTATCCATCCGAATGTTGTTTACACCTCTATAGTCTAAACTAAGCGTTTCGCTTTGCTGGTTATACTGCGTACATCGATGGACTGGAACAATCAATCAAATTTTGACTGGCCTGTCAGCCTAGTAGTTACTGACCCTGGCTACTATGCTGGAGGTCGTGGGTTCGATTCCCACCCAGGAGAAATGTTTGTGTGATGAGCACGATGATTTGTTCTGTGTCTGGGTGTAATTTATCTATAATATGTATCTATTTAGAAATATATAAGTATGTTTATCAGTTGTCTAGTACCCATAACACAAGCTCTGCTTAGCTTGGGACTAGATGGCGTTGTGTGATAGTTGTGGTCATATTATTATATTATTATTATTATTATATTATAATCTTTCTGCTGCGGTCTTCTCTTGCGATGACTATTTAGAAGTTTTCAAAGCTAGAGTGATTAGGCTTTCATCATCAAAAATAGCATGATAGCTTACCATTAGATGAGAACCAGTATATCATTTAATTGACAAATAATTCATGTGATACGAAAAAAAAACCGAGTTTTTTTAAATTACCATTAAGCTTATGCTTGACAACTATCTTTCACCTGATGGACAACGAGGGAGCAGGCTTACCTAGAAGTAACCTATTCACACTTGACATAAAGACACCTTGTTGTCATCATCATCATCAGCCTTTTTCATGTCCCCGCTGCTGGGACACAGGCCTCCTCTAGGAGAGGGTATGGGCCGTAATCCACTACATGGGCCCAGTGCGGGTTGGTAGATGTCACATGTCTTCGAATGTTTGGTTTTTCGATATGCTGGTTTCCTCACGATGTTCCGTTTAGAGAGCAACCTTGCAGCCAACAGAAAAACACAGACTCCGGTAGAGATTCCCACCCCTTAGTTCCTACGTTTAGTGAATTGTGTTCCTAATATGTTTTGTGCATAATAAAAATATTGACGGGATGTCCACACATGGTGCATCGCCGTACGTATGTTTGTAGGGTGGTGTTGTAAATTCAATTAAATGTTATGACGGCGATTTCCTTAATCAATTTACTCGCGTGAAGCCGGAACGGATGTTATTATAATGAGTGTGTCTGAAAAGAGACATACTTAGTCTGATGACTAAGCTTGGGTAGTTAAGGGGCAGATATACACTAGTTACCTTGAGCGAACAAAAGAGGAACTAGGTGTCATGTCCTGCGCATCAACATTATTCGAATAATAAATTTGTGCTTCATTTATGAATCACAATATGGATAAAAGTCGTATATCAAACGATTGGGAAGTAAGTTATTATTCTAGCAAACCCTGACCAGGTCATCGGTCTACCTTGTGGGAGGCCTTCCAACGCTGCATCTTCCGTTCCGCGGTCGCCACTCCAGAATCTTTCGGCCCCAGCGGCCACCTATTCTGCGTGCAATGTGTCCTGTCCATTGCTTCTTAAGTTTCGCGATTCTTGTCGGTTTGTCGGCAACCTTGGTTCTCTTGCGAATGTCTTCATTTGTGATTCGAAATCACGCAAAGATACTCCGAGCATAGCCCTTTCTATTGCCCTTTGAGGGACTTCGAGTTTTTTTTAGGCCCATTGTAAGTGACTACGTTTAGGAACCATATGTCATCACTGGCAACACACACTGATTATAGACAGCTACGTCACGCCGTTCATTTCTGTTTTCTTCTACGTAATTTCTCCTACAATCGCTCGCAATCTCGCTCCTTCTAACCACACGTGTACCCCTTCGGACGCCGATTGTACATAATTATGTTTGTACAACTTGAATGACCTTGGAAAAGCGCTACTAATTATCGTACGTACCGTACACACATGTGTACGAAAATCATTCAGCAGAAAATGTTCGTTTCTATATTTTTGTTTTTCCAAGAAAAAGAAAACAGAATATGTGTTTAATTTATTTTTCTAATTTTTACGCTCGTATTTACGTAATAATAATATCTACCCCCTTGCAAGCGCGTGAATACTCATAACTATTTTAGTAAAATATTTTTCATTTCTCTTCTTCCCTAAATAAATATTTCCCTTTCAATATAACAGTTACTGAAATAAATAATGACAAAAATAAAAACTCTTTCTAGGCCTAGCTGTAGACAGAGTGATATTCTCTTAGCGATAACGATTGTCTCTAAGTTTAGGCCTTCTTAAAGGCTTAAGAAAGACCACAATAATGAACAAATCTAGCTACAAAGCCGCGCCTAATAATAAATATCTACACTAATATAATAAAGAGGTAAAGTTTGTTTTTTTATTTTTTTTTGTTTGTAGAAGGTAATCTCTGGAACTACTGGTCCGATTGGAAAAATTTTAGCAACAATAGAAAGCTGCTTTACTCCTGAGTGACATAGGCTATATCTTATGTGCGCGGGCGAAGCCGCTGACAAAAGCTAGTATTTTATATAACAACATTTTATCGCCTCATTTCAGTCGTAATGTTATTTAAGAAATATTCCTTATAATTTCTTACACGTGTTTGTACTAGCTAAATAAAGACTTCATTACATAGCTTAACATACGTATATTGTAGGTACTGTAAGAACTACATTCTGACAGTTTATAAATCGACGCTTTTGAGCAATAAGTCGGTAATTGCAAAAGTTGGTTTTTCGATTATCATTTTTTTTTTAATATTTGTTACTTTAATAATAGGATAAAGTATTCTAAACTTTGATGAATAACATAACAAAAATAAAAACATAGTATGAATTTGAAATCAGATAAACTGGCAAAGCGCGAGTCGGACTTTTTGGATTTTTGCTACGGTCGCATGCATAAAGGATTCCGTACAGTAGTCCGTAGAAAAAAAACAGCAAAAATATCTCGTTTGCTATATGGAACCTCCTCAAATATTTATTTTATTCTGTTTCCTAGTATTGGTTGTTACAGCGGCAGGAGAAATACATCATTTGCGAACGTTTTAATAGTCCAACATCGAAGTTCATGAGATAGTCTGGTGACAGACGGACAGACAACGAACTCTAAGTAATAGCATCCCGTTTTAACCTTTGGGTACGGAACTCTGATAACAATGCGAAGAAAAAAAGTGTCGTTTATTATTTTTGTTGTGTAAGTAATAAAAATGTCTTAATTTAAAGTTGTATTAGGACCATGCTTCACTTGGAGCATAGCGGTGTCGGGACATGACGCCAAAAAATATATGTAATTAGCTTTTGTCCGCAGCTTCGCCCGCGTACATAAAATATAGCCTATGTCACTCAGGAGTAAAGCAGCTTTCTATTGTTGCTAAAAATTTTCCAATCGGACCAGTAGTTCCAGAGATTACCTCCTACAAACAAAAAAATAAAAAAACAAACTTTACCTCTTTATTATATTAGTGTAGATGTAGATTATGACTGTCTGAGCAAGAGCGGCCAGATGAAGAACACATCTTAAAAGCATACATTTCTACCATAGTTGTGTCTGTAATTGCCATTGCCTTTCGTCTTTGGTAATTACAGACACAATTAAAGAACAATAGGTGTGCGAACGCCGCCGTTCGCTTGGGGCTCAAAAGTTTATAATGGGCCAAAACTAACTTTTTTTTTCGAAATTGCGTTAGAGATATATTCGGAAGTAGTGACCTGCCCCAGTAATATAATAATATATTATACATATATACATACATATAAACTTTCCTCTTGACTCACTCTATCTTTTAAAAATCGCATCAAAATCCGCATACATAAGGACAGACAGCGGGAAGCGAATTTGATTATTCTGTAGTGATGAGAAAAAATAAATATTCCGAATATGCGCAAAATGGCAGCGCCGCCATGGCGTTGCGTCCCAGTTAGACACGGGCCTTACACAAGCCAGTTGGCCACCCTATATAACACTTAAAAACTTTTATGTCTTTTCTAAGTTGAATAAAACTTGACCAGTCAGTTAGCTGTTGATTCACAAAGTTCTGTGTGTGTGTGTCTGATCCTTACACGTGTTTGGGCGTTTCTTCTTTAAGGGCTAACGCTGCGTAAAGCTCCCGCTTTACCATACAAAAGTACTCCATCCGGACTCGCCGTAATAAAACATGATTTTAAGCCCGAACGCTCACACACCAATTTTTTTATTTATTGTTTCTGTAAATACGGTACTCAATAGGCCACTCTATAAAAGTTGAATTATCGACATTGGGCAGGTAATAATCCAGTTTCCGCTATGGGAACAGCCGAAAACTACACACGCGCAACCACACGCGACGGTTGCCCGCGCGGACGTAAGCGCGGGCAACAACAAACCTGTTACTAAAACATTCGGATTGTAACAGGAATGGGTGGATTTATTTTTAGTATAAAAAATTACTATAGAGACAGTAAATTTTATTATGAAACTTTTTATTCATAAGTAAGACCTGTATCTAAAATATTCAACCATTTACGTTTGAACCTTTAGGTATATACTGAGTTTTAAGAACATTATTTTATATCCATGCTGATTTTATGAATATACATTTTAATTTGTTCATTATTTATTAAATACTAGCGACCCACCCCAACTTCGCACGGCTACATTGATGATATTAAATATATTATGCATGTATTAACATAAAAATTTTACTCTTGAATCACCCTACTTATTAAAAAATACTGCATCAAAATCCGTTGCGTACTTTTAAAGATCTAAGCACACCTACATAGGGACAGCGGAAAGCAACTTTGTTTTATACTATGTATCTAATGATATCATGTTTGAAATTCTTTAATTGTTCTTTATTGAACTTAGTTGAACATTACATCAAGAAAGTATAGTATCGGAGTAATTCCTGAAAATGTAATGAAAGAAACCAAAAAATACACAGTAAAATCCGGCTACCGTTTTTATTATAATTATATTAAAAGTAAAATTCTGATAAGATTATACAACCTTATTTTCTTGTACCTCTGATCTCATTCAAACATTAGGCTTCGTATTCAGATGGAATTTAAATATTCCAGATATTGCATGCGGGAGGGCAGGCAGGTAGGTAGGTAGGTACCTAATATAAAAATTCCATTATAATTTTTTCTCCTTTTTTCCTTCAATTAATTTCGGGTCGGTCGTCGGTTCGGAAAAAAAGACACAAGATCGGGTTATATGTAGATAATAAAAACCAAAAAATTCTATTATAAACTGGAATATCGGAAAATTACCTACAGCGGTATAAAATTTATTCAGTACTGAATTCAGGAATTGGATTAAGCATAACCAACTAAATTGGTTATTCGATATGCTTTGAATATAGTAGTCATTTTTATTTATCAGGTTATATTATTGATAAAAATTATTCTATGAAATGAAATTTATTTCTTTGCCAGAACGTAGGTATCTACATATATTATATAATATAAAAGTAAATATTTTTAAACAAACTGTACTCGACTTATCAGTCGTGCGAATGAACTTGAACATACATAAAATAATAATATGTTTCATGTTTTATTACATACTAGCTTTTGTCAGCGGCTTCGCCCGCGTACTTAAAATATAGCCTATGTTACTCAGGAGTAAAGCAGCTTTCTATTGTTGCTAAATTTTTTCCAATTGGATAAGTAGTTCCAGAGATTACCTCCTACAATCAAAAAAACAAACTTTACCTCTTTATTACATTAGTGTAGGTTTTAACCATCCGACTTCTGTAATTACAGACACAATTAAAATACAATAGGTGTGCGGACACCGGTGTCCTCTAGGGGCTTAAAAATTAAGGGCCTAAAATAATTGTTTACCTTTAGTAGTGGGATTGCAGTCAATAAAAATTAAGTACATTGCTTCATCGATAATTAACTAAGCACATAACATCATTACATAGTATAAAACAAAGTTGCTTAGTCCCTATGTATGCTTAGAACTTTAAAAGTACGCAACGGATTTTGATGCGGATTTTTTTATAGATTTAGTGATTCTAGAGGAAGGTATACTTGCACAATACATGCATAATATATTCAATATCAGTACCCGTGCGAAGCTGGGGCGGGTCGCTAGTTAGGTATAAAATAAAGGTATTAAATAAGTTTAGAAGATAAACAATATTTCACAGTTTAAACAGTGATTAGAATATTTATAAATAACTAGCTTCCGCCAGCGGCTTCGGCCGTGTGAAAATCGGTTTCTATACCCAAATTTCTAACCCTCTTTTACTCCCTTAGGAGTGGACTTTCGTAAATTCCGTTCTTAGCAGATGTCTACATCCTGTAAGGAATCTACATGAAATTTAAGTTTGTAGGTGTTATATTTTCTGAAATTTCGTTGCTTGACTGCAATCCCACCTGATGGTAAGCAGTGATGCAATCGTTGATGGTAAGGCGCACTAGTTTATTAAGAGCCTATTCACTCTAGCCTTGAAGACACCTAAATCACTGCATTCAGTCATATACAATAGTTATAATTTAAACATGTGATTGCAGGTCACAATAAAAGTGTACATAGTAAAACAGTATACCTATCTAAAATTTAAATAATTACCTATCTAATAAATAAAAATATCTGTCCATCTGTTTTAAATTATATTAACCTTTTGAATACCATCATTAGAGACATAACGGAAAGACGGTGTACGAATTCCGGCGATCGCAGAGGGCACAAGAGTTAGAATGTGTATCTATAAATTATTAAAAAAAACAAAATGTAATAATTGTTAATGTTTGTTTTGTTATGTACCTATACTTTTCAGGTATGGTTCATAAAATGGTGATCTAAAAACTTACATACTTAGTACATTCTTACAGTCCTTGACCATTTCAAGTTCATAATTTTCATTTATATCCGTCAGACCCGAATGTACAGTCTACATCAAAATATATTTCCATTGTGTGTAAAATAAATAACCGCTCTCAAACAACGCATTAAGCAATATATTTTCCAAGCTTTTGTAACGTGGAGTAGGTACTGCCGGTTACACAAACTTTAATTGTAGTGTTTTGAGCCTAGATGGAACCTTGCAAACGTACCTAGATGCTTTGTTTAGAAACTTGAATAATAAAGCTCATTAAAACGACAAACAAACGCACTTAGCTTAGTGAATTTAAGAATCTTATTAACGTTTTCAAGACTGCTTTGTCTAGTTTTTGGCACGTTAATATGCCATGAAAATAATAGGTGAATAAATTTCATATTTCCTCGCTTTAAGTTAAACAGTTTTGTCAGGGATTGTACCTTTTTCCCGCTTGAGAGACGGAAGCGATTGTGAAAGCTCGGCATACAATGGCTGACAGGCAGACAGTATATTAAGTTTCAGTTGTTTGTGAGGCAGGTTTTTATTGTGGTACTTAAATGAACTCCGACACATCACATATTATGACGTCGACACATGATATGCTTTTAAGTACAATTATGTTAATTTTGCTTATTCAAACTATTCATTAGCATAATCAGATTTAAATGTTGTCACTGCTGGTTTTCCTTTATGGCAGGGACTCAGACCTCTCTTTTTGGAGATGGGTTGTCATTCAGCATGCAGGCTCTGACCTAGAATCATCATCATCATCATCTTACTCTTATCCCATATTACTTGGGGTTGACGCAACATGTTTTTTTCTTCCACTCTGTCCTGTCACTTGTCACACTATCTCTGACTCCCGTTTCTTTCATATCACTCCTCACACAATCCATCCATCTCTTCTTCAGCCTCCCTCTTTCTCTCCATCCATCTACGTGTAAACTCAGCACTCTTCTTCGTAACTCTCCTCTTCACATGACTATACCCTGTCCTAGAATCAATCAATATTAATAAATGAAATCGGTTACAATATATTCGGCACTCAAGTTGAACCATCATAAATATCGACCTTAAATGGGCAGAAACCGATTTTTGGGTCTCAAAGAATTTATGAAACCATAGCAAATGTTTCAAACCTCCATGGTCCAGAGTTCCCGAGACGCTGTAAACCGTGTCAAGTGGAGACGCATCGCGAGAGCCTCCCTAACCAACGAAAAAGCAACATGATCAACCATGACTATTCTGTCAAGAGGGAAAAAATAAGGAGAAGGAGCAAATGGTTCAATTTATTTGCCATGTACTGTACCTGGGTTTAAACCCACGACATACAACTCGTAAGTCAGAGCCATTACTGCTGAGTTAAAACTATTAGCAAGATCCTTAGTCGGAGTCTTTGTTGTACTTAATTCGATCGATTTAAGAAGCCACTAACTTCTGTCACTTGCATGCCTTGGTGATAGCAGATTTCTTTAAACGAAAGGGTATGCCTTGCATCTACTTACTAGGTAGATTACATAAGTCTGTAAAACTTGAACGATCTTGTAAAAATGCTGTTGCACTATACAAAATTAATTTGGCCGAACATTTTAGTTACTTACAGTATTTTTATGCCATTTGCTAAAAAAAAAACACGAAAATAATATGTAACTACCCCCGCGTACGACGGGTTAAAAAAAAATTCCTGAACTTTAGAAAAATTATTACAGGAGAACACATTATTTTTAGCTAAACAAACATGTATACAATATAGATGTTTGTTTAAATAAAAAGAATATGTAAGAGGTCTACACACCCATGACAATCATTCCCATGTGTAAAAGCGTAAAATTATAGAAAACAGTTTCTGTAACTCTCAATCCGATTATAATTTTCCAAAAAACCTCAAACAGGCAACAAATCACGGGAACAAACCGTCCAATGAATTTAAAACAGTGCTATGAAACAAGCTACACTGAAATGCAGCAAACCGTATCAATATTTCATTCCTGATTGTATTCACGATCAGTTAAATTTCGATTTCCTTAGTCAATGAACGAACAAACAATTCAATCGTAGACATTAAGTTAACCGACGGTAATTCCACTGACTACGTTTTCCTGTTTATTTTCGCGATGTGAGCGTAAACACAATTCCACAATGTTGCCAAATAAAACCTTACATTTGTTGACAAAGGTTTCATAATTTAACAATTTGCCAGTTTACTTAATGTTACTTCCTACACATGTTTGTATAAGCATGTCTTACTGTCAGTGTTTTCAGGAACGTACTTCAATTTTTTTTATAATAAATATATATAATATCCTATATAAATAAATCCTCCTACGCTGGATAACGCGACAGGGAGTGTCAGATTTTACTGAATAAAACGTATTCCTTCCGTCGCCCTTTGCATTCCGACTATTTAACTCTTTTGAACAATCTGCCCGCCTGCAAGCCTGGCTGGGTATGAACCCTCAACGTACAACTTGTAAGCATTTACAACTCGGCCACCACTGCTCTTTTTGTGAGAAATTATTAATTTAAATTTTTCCTATTTGTGGCGTACAATAAAGAATGTATTCATCTACTATTATGTACTTAAAAACACCTCAAGAAGCGTATAAACACAAATCATGCAGTTCACAGTTTCCTCTTCAGATTTTTCACATTACCGTCTTTGTCCTACTCAGCAGTAACAATGTCCGGGTCTACAATATATCGTAACTCTTGGTTAAAATGGCCGCCCTGCCCAGTACCCGACGGTCTAATTGATTCATGAGGCATATGAGCCTAAGATAAGGCCGTAATAACGACTGACACGGCACTTAATTAGTGACGATTTTAGCTTGAATATGGGTAAGATAAGGCTTGGCAAGGCAAAGTTACATGGTTATAGTCGCTCTCTATTATAAAATTTGGTGCCTACCACGGATTAAGGTGGAAAGCGGAATTTTATGACGCTACTAGTTTCATAGGGACGCTTGTCTTTACCTATTTTTTGTTAAGGTGGGTAAGTTGAGCTTAGCAGGTGTCAGACTTTTAGTATCTGAAGATTCTCCCATTTCAACAGAGATTTGCAGGTTTGCGGGCGTTTTGCATATCTAAAAAGTATATTGCCATTTTTTTGTGCCATATTTAGTGCAAACTATCTGCCCGGATAAACTTCGAGCGTTGATTTTTTTTTCGTTCTTACCGTTTAAACCTTCCCTGAGCTATTATAAATATTTCAATATCAAATGATCCAAATCGGTTCAGCTGTTCTCAAGAAGTGGGATTTTAAAAAGAGGCAAAAAGTAGTCTATGTTACTCTCCATCCCTTCAACTACCTCCACTTAAAAAATCATGTCAATTCGTCGTTCCGTTTTGCCATGAAAGATGGACAAACAAACAAGCACAGTTACTTTTCATCTACACTAATATAATAAAGAGGTAAAGTTTTTTTTTTTTTTTGTTTGTGGGGGTAATCTCTGGAACTAATGGTTCGATTGGAAAAATTGAAGCTATAATAGAAAGCTGCTTTATTCCTGAGTGACAGGCTAAAAATTATTTATATAACATGGATATTAACCGAGCTATCACAACTTTTGTGTCACAAATTTTCGAAGTCGCGGACAGAAGCTAGTTTATAATATTTGTATGGACTTTCTGCCAGAGATTCACCCGCGTGTTAGTAGGTTTCTCCAAACAAAATTTTAAATCCCGTTTCGTCCAATTAGGGGGTGAATTTTGGGAAATCCTTTCTTAGTGTTCGCTTACGCCATAAAATAATTTTTCATAAAAGCTTTTTCCAAAATTTCACGCTCCTAGTCCCAGTAATTTCTGATGTGCGTTGACATGTCAATTAGTCAGTTTCTTAAATTTATATTCACTTTTGTAAATTTATATAGATATAGGTTATTACTAGCTGTAACAGTAAACTTCGTAAATTCCGTTTTTTTTTTGCGTTCTCAACGTTTTAACCTTCTCTGAGCTATTACGAATATTTCAAGATCAAAATGAGTCCAATCAGTCCAGCTGTTTTCGAGTTTTAGCGAGACTACCAAACAGCTCTAGATTTGTATATACAGAGTTATTGGTAAAACCCTAACAACCTCTTAAGAGGTCATTATACTCATCATTATAAACAACTTTTACTATGGGACAAAACTTGAAATCGCGAAAAAAAATCAGATGTACCCTAAATTTTGACGAGATAAACGAACAGACTGTGAAGTAAAGACGTATGATTTTAACACGGGCAGGAAAAAGACACTGGTATCTATTTTTGAGCAACGCCAAACTTACAGGTCACGAAAAATACCTAGGCTTTCCCATTTTGAGCACGCAATGTAAGCGGATTGCGTTATCTACCTTCAACCACGTCTGCGGTACCAACGCTTACATATTCTTATTACCCGCGATAATATCATTCATTTTGATGAGTCCTGCATAATTTCAGGGTATAATAGACTGACACACATTAAGGCAACATAACCCTTTGTAAGATTGGTTTATAGCGGCAATTAAAAGTACCGTTAAACTAAACTTGGGGTACGGAAAGAAGGGAAGGGTTAGAGGCGGCAATGCTTCTGTTTTATGCTTCCCTGTTAGTAAGTGTCAATGGATGTTTAAGTGTGATTTAACAGTTTAGAAGCGCTTCTGAATTCTTGTTTATTATAAATTAATGTCTTGACAGTGCGAAGTCAAAGGAATTCTTAAGAGCGGCCAACCTGAGGTACATTTTCATACAACCGCTCGTATGTGATTGTGATGTTGTTACACATCTTTCTTCTGATATTTTGGATACACAGATAATTATGTTGTGGATATTAAGGCTTCTATAGAAATCAAAATATACATTTTTGTAAGAGTATACCAGTAAAGACCTCAGAAAATCTGCTGTTTTACGTGAACTTTGACTTTTCATAACGTTCTCCTGTATTAAAATTGTAAAATAGTACATCTATAGAAAACTTGCGCATTTATTCGAGATCCTAAATGATTTTAATTTATTTTTTTTCAACAATCCTTATAGGTTTAATAAAAACGTGTATTTTCTGGAACAAGTTTTGTGAAACATACGAGTAAAATCGTAGAATTACCGGATGCAAACAGAGTTTTCAGGTATTATCTCTCTTTTTTCGCATTACTATTGCTTCAAACAACACTTTGGATTGCGTTAAATGAAGCAACAAGTTTTTAAACCGTGTGCGACGTTGTCGATAGGCGAGTGAGGAAGGCCCACCTTTAATAAAATTACCAGTTGTGCTATTTTTGTACTTGAAATAAATATGCTATACTTAGTTTAATTGGTTAGGTTATTAGCATTGAAAGACAAATGCATTACACTTAAAGATAATTACCGTAACTTTATCGGCTCTTCCACTTCAATATACTTCCGAAAATAGCTGCGAATTGTATACAAGTGAAGAAAGTTTGTCATTGCGATCGAGGCGGAATTCGCCCGAGTCATAGCGAGGGTATTATGAAGCCGAATGCTGAAGCGACAAATTTCCACGTGCTTCAAACTGCCACGTTTTTAAATTCGCTTAAAAAAATTAAAAATAAACGAGGTTTGATCAACTACTCGTGGGGGTCGCTTAGCGCTCAGACTCATAGGAAAAATACAATAAACTGAGGCAGAGCTGAGCTCGCGTATTTGTCCGCTCTAGAGTGGAAAACAGGAAAAATGGATTTTTGAGTAAGTAAGAAAAATACTCCCCGATATTGATCACCTTGGAACCGCCTGAATAAAGCTTTCAGGACTATAAAAGAGTTTTCCCGTAAAAAAAAACTTCTTATCACGCTTGCATCGTGATCAGAGTTTGCAATTCGGGGTAAGCTTTGAGCGTGATTGTGCAGAAATTCACCTCCATACGAGGCGTTTGTTTTTTTCTGCCACGAAATATTTTATCTCACCCAGGGGAAGATAAGTTCACAGGGGAGTTTTATTAACGACAGTTTTGGAGTGGGGACCGCAAAGATTACGCGCTTCTATCATGTTCGAGTTTGCTCACTTATGTCAGAACGTGTTTACCGACCGGGAAACGTTTACCGACGTCTTTAGCAAGTTTAACTACGGCAAAGAAATGAAGAATGATAGTTCCTTATTGTTTAGAAGAAACTAATGGATTCTACATCAGTTTGCACTTTGCAAACTTCCTTTGCTCTCTTAAAATATCGAAGGCGGTAATTTATATACATTTTGCTTTTTGAGTTGTTTGGCATATCAGCAGATAAGTGAACTCTTCGCATGAACAGAGGGTTGGGCATTGTTTTGGTCAATGAATCAGCATTTCTGGGTACTTGTCTCATTGACATCGATGAGGAATTTTTTGATGAGTGAGTTCTGTTTCTACTCGTTTGAACATATTAATAATGTTTAGTTTGTATATGGGGTCACTGGCAATGAGTATCTGTTACTTGATTGTTGTCATGATAACAAACAACTTTTACCTGAAATCGCGACAGCAAATCTGCGGGTCAGTACATTTGTATTCGCCTTCAAAATATACTGAACTTGCTGATTTTTTTTTTGCGATTTCAGTTTTGGTCATAGTAAAAGTAGTTTGTTATAATAACTACGAACTCTTCAATCACGTGTTTAGTTATCGGTCACTAATCAGTCACCATATATTATATATAATAAACTACAATATTTATTAGTAAAAATGTACATATATGTATGTATATAATGGAATATACATTTTTGCGATAAGGACTCCGAAACCGTATTTTCGCTTTCCGTAATTAGGTTAGAAGGCTATAAATAGTCGGTGGGGGCTATAAAAAGCGTCAACACTTACCTGAGATGCTCTGAGCACGTTGCTACCTTAGTTAGGCCCTCCAGGGTATTCGTAGGGTCCATAAGTAATCGCCATGAAACAGGAGAGCCTTTGGTCGTTTATCACTTGGTCTAATAGAGGTTTTTACCTAATACCTTCATTCTTTCCGCAGCGGTTTTTACTTAGTTTTACCTTATTTATCCGCGCGCATGAAATTTTGCTAATACATAAGTCCTGTACTTAATTAGTTTGTGTTTTGAGTATTTTGTGTCCAGTGTGGTTTGTCACAAATAGGAATGTTGTAAATGATGAATAACAATTTCATCATCATCATCACCAGTCTTTTTAATGTTCCCACTGCTGAGGTATAGGTCTCCTCTATAGAAGAGTTAAAGGGCCGCCACGCGGGCCCAGTGCGGATTGGGGGATGTCACACGTCTTCGAATTTTTGGTTTTATGACAAGTGTCGAAACGATGAAGGAAAACATCGTGAGAAAAATAAATTTAAAGCGTTGTTGTCTCATATTAGGAATTACTCATGCATCGTGGGAGCGTTCACAATCATATAAACTCACATAACGAAATAATGTTTATCTGTATGCCCATATAAACATTATTTCGTTTCGTCCAGGAATCGAACCCACGACATGCGTCTAACGCCAAACACTGAGCCAGCGTGCCAGTCTTTTGCCAATATATACAAAAAAAATCACCTGATTTTTATAAATATTTTATATCTTTGTCATTGTTCTTTTATCAGTTCATCACTGTGTAATCACTGTTTTTTTTTTAATTACTTTTGAATGTTGACATGATAACATTAAAAAAACATCAAATTAAATTGTCTCTAAGTCATAAATTTTGTAGGTAATTGAAATCCTTGGTAGCTTTTTTGCGTTAAGATTTATTATTTTTTAGTTTTAAAAATTAGTATTTCCATTCAATTTCGCCAATCTTGCATGCTATTGCATGTATACTATCTTTACAAAAATTACGAATAATCTAACTATCTAAAAAATCACAGTAATTGCGACTAACAACCTTCGACAAAAGATTGTAAGCTTTGAACAATAAGAAAACCTTTTCAAACCTCCGCTAATTGGCTCAACGTCAATCAATTAAGATATCCTATTAAATACAGCAGCTTCATTATCTTCCTTAAAGAAAACAATGTTCCACTTACCTCCTATACATTATCCACAAACAAAAGTATACCTAATCACACAACGCGGCCCGGAGTAAAAAGGCCGAAATTATCGAACAATGTTGTCGTGGCCTGGGTAATAGTTAGCAACGCCGAAAATTACCGGCCGGGGTAAGTAATACCCGTGAGACTCAGGTGGTACAACACTGGGGTAGAGGCTTAAACGATTTCCCTTTCCTCTAAACCGTGCCATGTTATTGCAGTAAAGCCTAGTTTCACGTTAGAACAACACTTACTTGCTACCGTAATAGTGTTGGGCGTTTTTACCCAGCGTCATCAGTTAAGGATGAGCATTTTCGCTGTTTTAGCAATTGTGTTTTCGTGCATTGTGTTGAAGATTTTTTAATTGAGATTTTGTTGTGTTTTCTTTGTTAGGAAAAAGGAAAATATGTTTTTAATTAGGAACTGGATTCAGGCTGTGGCGTTGTTTGAAAGAGTTATCGTGGTATAGAACTGATAAGGACAACTGAAGGAATATGAGTGGATTTTAGTTAGCAAAAGTCTGACACTCCCTCTCAATCCATTCATAGCGAGAGAAGAGTAATGACAATTTTTAGTGTTAGAAAAAACAATGTTGTTACTTCCCAAAAAAACCCTTTTTAAAAAGTTTTCGAGATTTCATTCGGAAATTTAATTAAAATAATAATAATTAAAATAATAATTATTTACATACGTTGCAGAACCTTCAGTATGCGAAATTGACTCGCACTTCTAGAGTTTTTTTTCACAATCCCAGGACTTGGTAGCAACACGCTTCAGGCTCTATGATTTGAAAAGTTCTTCGCTTTCTTTCTTCTTATTGTTCGTCATCATAAACGTACTTCTAATTGCCTCATTTTAATTTGATTTTCTATACATGTTGCAAAATTTTATTTGCTAAGGGTCGTCATGTATTGGGATGATGTAGGTAAAATAAGAGAGAACTATTCAATACTCAAAAATACTCAAAGATTCGTGTTATAATGCCGTATATTGGTATGTGCAGTTACAAATATAAAGTTTGATAAGCTGCACACTACACCGGACTTATCTAGTTTAAACTGACAAAAAAAAAATGGACGTATAAAAGTGTTACCTATGGAAAACTTGCTTGCAAAAATAAATATCATTTATCACATGCAAAAACAAAGGTATCTGTCCAATATAGGACAATATAGATTCTGATTGTGTACTTTCCCACGTTGCAATTTCAGTCACCAAATCTCAAAAACATGACAGCACAAAAAATAAACAACTCCACAAACTAATTTTCTGCGCCATAATGCACCTAACATTCTATCACGTTACCCGATTTTACAAAGGCATGCAGACTGGCTAATGTCGGCTACATTTCTAACATATCTGGTCGGATCTCACCGGCAGGCTAGCCGAGAGAGGTGCGTAATGCAATGAAGTCCGTTCCATTCCGTCCAGCAAGTCCATTCCGTGCGGCCGCATCGGCACCAGCTATTAGGTGTTAACTTGGACATGAACAGAAATGCGGTTTGTCTCCGACGTATAGGAACGCACTAATGGACGAGTGTCGGGGGCTGGCTTTAACTCGACGCCAGTCCGGCTTCGATTCGTTAACTTAACGTATCGAGTTTGCGCGGGAGTAATGCTTGGTTTCGAGTTACGGATTGTTATTGGTTGTAACTATGACGTGTGTTTTGGGTAATTTTGTTAAGACAGGTCTATTCATTGTGGATTCGGGAAGGAGAATCGGCTGATTGATTTGTACTTGGGGCGATGTAAGTAAAAAACCTTTTCAGAAGTTATTCATTAATGGGTACTAGCACCCTTATGTGGTTAAACTTCAACGGTTCGGACTAAGCGCTTTTCCTCGTCATTTATACTGCGTAGGTATTTGAAGGACTGGAAAAATCTGTGTGTCTTCAAAGTTAAAGTGAATAGGCTCTTAATAAAACGAGTGCATCACTACTACTGTTACTGTACTGTTGCTTCGGTGGGATCGCAGACAAGCACTAGTTTATATCAATTTAAAAAAAAATAACAGCCTTTATTTATTTATCTTTTCTCCTGCATGTAACTTAGTCAGCTTTATAATAAAAAAAAAATTCTCGCTGGGTCTCAGGCCTCCTCTCTAGGAGAAAGAATGGGCCATAATCCGCCATGCGGGTCCAGTGCAGATTGGTAGATGTCATATCTCTGATTTTTTTATTTTAGGGTGCGCTAGTTTCCTTATGATGTTTTCGAATGAATCCAGCGTGATGGTGAAATGGTGAAGACCATTTTCAAAAAACCAATATGAAAACAGTGGAAATATTTATATTACACAAAGTGATGTGCCTGGGTTTAAACCTGTGATCTACAATTTGTAAGTTTTGGCAGTTACCACTGGGTAACCACTGCTTTTTTCTGCATGTAGACGACAATGTCAACTTATATGTTAGCGCAGACCCTTTCCCCATTAATCCAAACAAATCCTATCAAGATACGACAAGTCTTATACAAAAATAAAGCAAATCCCCCGAAGGAAAGACAGACACAGCTTTCGATGGTACTTTGTGCAAATCCCATTCCGTGCAGTGTCCGTAGTGAGCGCCCCCTGTTTTGGCACCATAAGTCATGGTGGCAAGACATATTGATCCCAGATTTGTCAAGTCCAATACGCTACTAATATTACAGGTGGTTTCGAACGTTGCTTCCCAAAGCCTTTGGAAATGGTCCAATCGACTGGACTTTTCTTGGCTCTCGATTCCTTTTCGAACGTTTTGAAAGTTGCTTTTGTTTTGTGATCTTTCAATGCTTGCGATATAAAATTGTGAGGTTTGAAAAGAATGTTCTATAATTTTCTGTGTATTGTTAACATTTATATTTGATTATGGCTATGGACCCGGACGATTGGATGCTGAGATGAAAATTCTGATCAATACAAGGGTAGACCAAGGTGGATTTTTTTTGGTGACCACCATAAACTAACTCCTCTCGCTCCAAGCGGAGTGAAAAAACGCATGTTTCGCGTCGCGTGTTGTTTCAGGTGCCTTTTTCGTTTAAATTTCACGGAAACTCGTTTAAAAAATATCTGTAGCCCAAGGATTACATGAGAAATGGTATGAAATGAAGAAGAATAATAAAAACTGGGCAAGTGTCAAGTCGGATTTGCACACCGGGGGTTCAATACAAACTAACTTATTGAAATAGTTCTTTTTAGTGACGTAACAACTATTTTCAGTTTTCTAGGTCAACGGAATTCCTAAAGAATATGTCTGTCCGTGTGTAGCTTTTACGGATATAATTCTGTAGTTAGTTTGATGAAATTAGGTAAGAAATAATTGAACCCCAAGAAAGGACCATAGACTATGTTATATCATGCTTCAACTTCACAATAACAAAATCGCGGACAAAAAGCTAGTATTTGATCAAAAACACCAACACCCGTATTTATAATTATTTGTTGTAAAGTAATTTTTATTTATTATTTTCATCTTCTTACATCTTTACAGGTTTTTTACAATTTCTTATTATGTGAGCTTGAGCTTAGAAATCTTACTAATATTATAAATGCGAAAGTTACGATGTTTGGATGTTTGTTACTCAATAACGCCAAAACGGCTGGACGGATCTGGATGAAATTTGGCACAGGCATTGGATACGGTCTGGAATAGGACATAGGCTACTTTTTACCCCGGAAACTCTAACCCCAATACCACGCGGGCGAAGCTGCGGGCAAAAGCTAGTCTTCAATAAAAAAAAAAAAAAAGTTAATTATGGAACACAAATTGCTAGGTACTTAAGTAGTTACTTTTACTCAAGTAAAAAGTTTAAAGTTATTTGAGTAAAAGCTCAAAACAAAGCTTCAGTGTTATCTACAAATACCAGCAATCACATTTAATATCACAGGTAGAGAAGCATTTCACTTAACACGGTTATGAAATTTCCCCGCTGTATCGACTTTACATTGTGGAAGCCGGTAACAACGCAGCCAATAGCAACTTAAGATACAGCGAAACTATGCAACAATGGACTGGAACCGATTAGTGTTACAGAAACTCCTGTTGGCGACAATGGAACCGTATAACGGTATCTCTAGGTAGTGTTTTGGGGAATTGTATTGGGTTCTATCTATACTTATTTGTTAATAATAGGTTGGCGTACCTAGGTACTAAAGATCTGTTCCAAAAACCTGTTCCAGTATATACGACACGTATGTATTAGAACAGGTTTTTGGAACAGGTCTCTTGCTAGACGTGCAGACTTATTCCGTGCGCATCACATACTTAAACGTGTCTCGATTGTTGATTGTGTTATAAGCGTATGACGTCTGATACGTAAATACTTGATGGACTACCTAGTCGATGAATAAGATTAGGTGTGGGTATTTCTTGAACATTTTCAAGAAATACTATTCATGAATAAAATATACAAAAAATACTAAAATTAATAATATGTAAACCAAAACAAAAACAACGGTTGAATAGAAATTATTTTTCTGAATAAAACGTATTGAAACCTTCTAAATACACCAGTTTTTCTTTGATATAATTTTCAATATTTTATTATTAAAAAATTGCCAGTCTTTAGTGTGTTAAACCGAAAATATACCATTACTTGATCGACTCGATAATACTTATAAGTACGAAGACTTGCTAGATTAGGAAATGTCAAAAAACTCAAGACACCTAAATACTTGTGGACCTAGTTTTTATAATAATTTGGATGGAAGCGTACCTACTGCTAAAAACGTAACACAAAGTACAGGTCCTAGTATACCTCTAGTGGGTACATTTACCTCTTGCTCTGTATTTTTTTTTTACTTTTTCTATTTTGCTTTATATCTAAGTGTTGGTTACATATAACATTAATCTACCTATAACAGATAGGTATACAGGCATTTCATTATAAATAACAGCTTGTACGCTTTTCATTTGATGTATACACGACATTTTTCATATTGGCGATTGACAAATAAAATATTTTTATCTTTTTCCCGCTGCACACACTTTCAGCAAACAGGGTTATGTTACGAAATAGTTTCATTACGACATAAATGTATTATCATGATGTTTGCAAAGGTCTCCCCGGCGTCTCGGCGAACTCGTAGCGATCCGTCGAACATTCCTGCTATATTTCCCGGGTGTAATGCCGAACTTAGGAACAAAGCATCCCTTGTAGCGTCTAATGCCGAACACGGGGTAGTGCGTCGGCAGCCGGTTCAAGCCGTCACCGCTAGACACACACACACACACAGCCGCATAACTAATTGTTTGCGGGAAGCTACAACTTGGAGCGGTGGTCGTTTTGAATGCTCGATTGTTTATTTTGCTTGTCGATAAATATTAATCTATTTTATATAGATTTTTGTGCAGAAAATTTTTATTTTACTTATTTATTATGGTCACCAATAGATGTTATTGCTGATTCCCACTGCTGGGGACTAAGGTCTCCTCTTTAGGAAACGAAATGGGTTTTAATTTACTACGCAGGCTCAGTGTGGGTTAGTGGATGTCAGATGTCTTCGAACTTTTGGTTCCAGGTTATGCTGGTTTCGTCCTTTACCATTTTGAGAGTAGAACTGATAAGATAAGGGATACAAATTATTGCGCCTAATTGGGTTTGAACCCGTGACTTACACTCGTAAGTCGGAGTATTCGCCATACGGCTACTACTGCTTCTTAGTCGGGTTTTTGGATTATTAAGCTGCGGGTTCGACACCGGGCAACAATGTGATTTTTTCAATTCATATATAAGATGGTACTCTTTTAGGGCATTACTGACACTGCATGTGCTTCAGTTGGCATGTACGCCGTTGTCGTTGGTTTCGGTTATCGTTCGTAAACGTTTGACTGTCAAACAGAAGCCAGAAAATCTGACCATCAGTCTATCGATGGAGTATCGTGTTGCCCAGTAAATGAAGCGTGGAGATCTAATGGACGGTCATTACTTGTAAAAATAGTACATTTTGATACAAGTGCAGGAAGTTTGTCATTGCGACCGAGGCGAAATGCGCACGAGCCGTAGGCGAGTGTGTTATGGAGCCGAGGGATGCAAAGACAAATCTGCACGTGTGTCAAACGACGTTTTTCAATACACTTACGACTTGTGAAATAAAGAAAGAAAGAAAAAACGTTTAATCGTATCTCAAACATACAGTAGAAATATATACAGTAGTAATAGCATTCAAATCTGCTCTGAACAGTTTCTAATTTTGTGGGGGTCGTCCAGCGCCCGTGGGGGACGCCTCGCGCCTGGTTCGATAAACTAAGTAAAAAAAAGAAAATCACCGTTGACCGTGACGATAAGGAAGGAATAAAAAAGCCCTTGTTGTGATAAACTCAAAAAAGCACTTGGGTGATATACATGCTATATTGAACCTAATAGGAGTGCGATAAGAGGCAGTTTTCGAGTAAGTGTATTGAAAAATAATATTCAGCCGCACTTAGGCTGCAAGCCGACCCTTAGATAGTTGGGAAAATTCTAGGAAAATGATCTTCTTCTTTTCGTGTTGATTTGACTCAAATTTCGTCCGACCTACCGACCCGTCCTCGTACAGGTCAAAAAGGAAAATAATGATGATTATATTACTTATTATTTAAATTCCTCATCACCGCAACGTATACCAAAATATACAAAATGATTATATTACCAACTCAATAGTTAGAGTAAAACTATACATTTTAAATGTATAAGCTCGTTAAAACCTTACCACTAGCGTGCGTTAACGAATGTCATACATATTTAATTACATATTAAGACGAAGCTTCTCTCATATCCATTTTCAGGAGCCATTATTATGAGTATACGAAAGTTAAAATTTCCGTGCTAACTTGTTGAGCTACGACATAACACCGTAACTTCATTCGTGAGGCGAACTTGTGAAATTTATATTTAAGGCGCTACTAAGTTAAACCCGGCTCGCAAACTCCTCAGTTTTAGAGACAACGGTAGGGATAACGGGGGACGGAAAACGGGACACTTTAGAATTTTAGAAATTTTGCACGGAAAACTTTGTAATTTCACAACGAGCATTTTGGACTGAGCGAAACATAAATCATTGTACTTGTTTGTTTATATAGCGTTAACTTTATCAATCATGACGCAAACGAGCGTTTACGCCTTTTACATTTTGCTAATCTGACGCACAAGTTTCTGTTTTCGTTTATCAGAACTTTTAAATACATTGTACCTACAATGTAATAGGCATATCTAGTTTATTCGCTGGTCTAAACCCGATGCAGTATTACGTACTATTTTTTGCGGTTACGGAGAGCTGTTTCTAAAAATGTAAAGTAGCTTATATCTTATAGTAACTTGAAGTAGTGATAAATATTCATAATCGAGTCAATACTTTAAAAAATTAGGTACCTCTATGAATTAGTAATGTTTCCTTTTTTAATAGTCTGTTTTGTGTCCCATTGTTTCTCCTTAAAAACTTGTCTGTCGAGGGCAATCTCTGACCATGTTTATCCCGGGAGCATGATCAAATCGTCGCACAACCTGGGCTACGATCGACCTTCACGGGATCCACTGAGTGGCAATCTTTGTTCATCTGTCCGAGTCTATCCGTGCGACGTGACCAGCCTTCTCCCACTTCAATTTGGGATCCTAATTTATAATACATTTTAACAAAATCAAAGTTTCACAATGCATCTGTCTGTCAGTACGTTCGTGATAAACTTAAAATTAATAATTACATTTTCCTGCGGTTTTCATCAATAGACAGTCTGATGCATGGTGCATATTATAGTAGACGAAAGCTGAAAATTTTATAGATTCCTAAAACCTGTATTAAGCTGAAGTGTGCCGCTAGTATTGTAAAATACTAGCGGCACACTTCAGCTGATGTAGTAAGCTGAGCCCTTTTAAAATGTCTCTCTTTATAAAACTCTTCTTACAAAACATATTCCGGCTCAATGAATAAAGCATAGTCCACGATAAATGTCTACAGACTATCCAATAACTCCTAAATATTTTCAGCGATATCTGTCCCAAATTTTAAGTAAATCAACCCAAAACCCGTAACATTTCATTATTGCCGACGACTATTTCATATAAAACAAACCGTTTATTCAAAGAGATTTCAATAACATAGGTACAATATGAAAATACAGTATAACGTGGTACAATCATAATTTCTGAGGCTCAGGTGGTATACACTGTGTGGTATTTTACGTGGAGACCGACCTAGTCTCTCGTAAACTGAGGGATTTAGAACCTAGTTCATACCTAAAACTTTTGTATTCATCGTTAACTAAAAATTATGTAAAATCTTCAAGTTTTATCATCAAGAGCGGTTTTACACCGCATATTTACAAGACTATATATAAGACTAGCTTCTGCCCGCGACTTCGTCCGCGTAAAATTTGTGAGACAAAAGTTGTGATAGCTCGGTTAATATCTATGTTATATAAATAATTTATAGCCTATGTCACTCAGGAGTAAAGCAACTTTCTATTATAGCTTCAATTTTTCCAATCGAACCATTCGTTCTAGAGATTACCTCCTACAAACAAAAAAACAAACTTTACCTCTTTATTATATTAGTGTAGATTGCATTTGCTTTAATAATATAAATTTTACAAAGACATTAAATAAGTTTTTGTCTGAGATCTAATGTTTTGTTTTTACTACTTTTAAGTTAAAGCTGGGTATTAAAAGTGAAAGTTAGTCGAGAAACTTATTTTTAAAGCCTTAAATCTAAGCCAGCTAATTCATTGAGTAGGTAACAAACAAAGTAGATTAAAAGTTGACAGTAGCTTCGAATAAATAAAAGCATTATGGAATAATGGAATAATATTGTGATTATGAGTAACTTGATATGAGTATTATTTTACTAAGATATTATGACAGTTTTATATCATAAAAAGAGTTTTGAAGATGTTTTAGACAGAATAAAATGACTTACAGGTTTTTCAAGGCTTACCTTGTGTCGTGTGTGTTTTTAAAGCATACAGTAACTTTGTTTTCAGTCATTGTTCAGTCAGTTTCTACAGCGTACAAATTATTATTATTTTCCACTAGAAGTTTGATCGATCGTCAAATAACTTCTCCTGCTATGGGTACAGCGAGACTCAGACTAACAAACTAAAACTCTAAAGGTTAACCTTTAGAGTTTTAGTTTGTAGTGGTGAAGCAACACAGATTCCTTCCTTTTTGAATAATCCTTTCACTTTAGTAGGAGGACGTTAGTGTAGCCCCAGCAAAACACCGATGCCGAAATAAATGCTATCTTTTTCTCCTTCTTAAAAGTTCGTTTTTTTTTTTTCACAACTTTAAAATACCGCTGACCTCCCTCCTGGAGCCTAGAGGGTGGTGCAAACTGTTACCTCGACTCCAGGAATAAGGCAAGGAAGGTACGGGGTAGGTTTTTTAGTCAGTAAGAGTCTGACACTGGTCTTCCGCTCCGCCCAAGAGCGGGTTTCGTCATTGGATGATTTTCACCTACCATAAAAAAAAAAACCGCTGACCTGAGTATATTAAGTTTTTATTTCCACTCGATACCTTTAAACGTTCCCGAACTAAAAGAGCTTTGACAGACCGACAGACAGACTGACAACAAGGTGATTCTATAAGGGTTCAATTTTTTCCTTTCAATGTAAAGAAAACCTTAAAAAAAAAACAGAAAATACCATGAACACGCAAGCAAGACAAATCAAAAAGAGAACCAACTGCAAACAAATGCGCATCGTCATGCGATTTACATTTTTCAAGATAAAAGGTACACTTACACATCTATTACAAAACATTTTTTCTTTTGATAAAAGTCTCAACCATGTTACCAATAATAAAATATTCTGCTCAAATAAATCAATAATGTGTGGCGTGTCGTAATATAAAATATATTTCTCTTGTAGGTCAAGGATCTTGAGGGCTCAAGAAAGCGAAAATAACCGAATGAGCACTAGTCGCAGAATTCCTCTATGTACTTCGTAAGGCCAAATAAAATATTGTACAATGTACTTATGTAATATTGAATAAAAGCTCGAAAATTCGGTAAATATAATGATATTTAGAAAAGTACCCAACATGAACTCTAAATCGAACTGAATCGTATTTGGTTGAGAAATGTTTGTAAATATGATTTTAATGTTTGAAGATACACTTTGATACACGTGGAGAAAATTTGTCATTGTAGCAGTAAAAAAATATGTATCAAACGACGTTTCAATACACTTACTTACTCACTTACTTTAAGAAATAATTGAAAGAAGGGAATTTCTTAGCGTCCGGCTTGATAGTTAGCAGTACTTACACACTTTTCCACACTAGTGCTGAAAATGGTTAATAGTGTTTTGAAGTAGTAGCAGAAGAAGAGTAGCAAAGCAGTAGTAGGAAATGAAGAAACATAGATGGGTTTTAATCAGTAAAAGTCTGACAAGTCATCTCGGTCTATCATAGAGTGGAAGAAGTTATGATTTTCTACCTCAACAAAATGTGCTTTGCTATAAATTTAAACAGCTGCATGCATTAATAAGCTTACCTAATACATTACAGTGTCCATTGTGCATACATTTAGTAGTTACTAAATTCAATTAGAACATGACCTATTATTAAGTACTTAACCATAACTGAATTCTCGCCATAATTAGGAGTCCAATAACAGTCTATACAGTATTATAGTAGGGGAGCTCAGATGAGGATTTTTCGCGATACTCCAACTCGACAGAAAAATATATTATTAATGAGAGAGAAACCTTGCACCTTGTAATGTTGGTACCTCTACCAGATATAGACCTTGGTACATTAGGAACTTAAAATTATTAAGGTCTTACAATGGGCGGCCTTATCGCTAAAAGAGATGGATTTGACAGAGGAGAAAGATACACGGGTAGTTTGTGGCGTACTATTTACGTAGTACGGTACGAGTTCGGTAAGTTGAGTACTTGCAGAAGAGTGCATATTTCAATAATCTGACAATTTTATCGTGGCATAAGGATTTGATCGTCGCAAAGTTGTAAAAAAAACATCGGCCACGGCCACCCCATTTAACATTCGAGTTAATCGTTAAATTAATATCTATTGGTTAACAGAAACGCCAAGCGCGTATACCCTATGAATATCTGACGCACACGAGTATTTTCATGGAACTATTTGATTATTTTTTTTTACTTTTTTGGAAAACTCTTACATGCATTGCATTACACACACTTCAAAACACGCAATTATTTTTTTTCGGCACTAGTACGAAAAATGTATAATTTCTTCCAACTACTAAGCTCGTCGCTAAGAAATTCCCTTGTTCGTTTATTTCTTAAAGTATGTATATTGAAAAACTATTAAAATGAAAATGTGCCATAAGTATTTTTTTGGTTTTAGACCCTAATCTTCACAATTTGGACAGGTTCCTAATGGCGTTTTAGTAACTGAAAATTTAGCATCCTCGCCTCTGGTACTATTACAATAAACATTCAACTTCGCTACAATATGTCGATATTTTGTACATCTACATTCGTAATAACTGGTTCGTATTGTTCTCATATTTGTGGATACTGCAACAGACTATTTATGGCGCCGCTAAAAACGTCCAAATGAAATGTTGCCAGTAACAAAAATATAAAAATATTTTTTTTTGTTGTTGTGTTTATTAAGCGTGTTATCACATTGTCAATAAATGCTATCTGAATGTTTTGTGGTGTATAATTTCGTTGCAAAAGTACAAAATCGGGACTCGTATTCGAGGTAATAGGGCAAATATATAGATTTCCGGGCGGATTGCAAGCCGTGCGTGACTGAATGACCGAGTGAACTCAATACAAAAATATAACTAAACCAGCTTTTGTCAGCGGCTTCGCCCGCGTACATAAAATATAGCCTATGTCACTCTGGAATAAAGCAGCTTTCTATTGTTGCTAATTTTTTTTTTCAATCGGACCAGTAGTTCCAGAGATTACCTCCTACAAACAAAAAAAAAACATTTATATTAGTGTAGATTATATAACGCAATCACTGTTACCTATCGACTCGCGTTAAGTGTGCTTTTGACGTCTATAAAATTGTCTATAGTTACGTGAATAATATGTTATTCTCGGATCTGATTGAGTATTAATAATTTCGTAATAAACTTACACGTGTAAGACTGTAAAAATATTTTATGAATGGATACTTTACCGTTACCAGCTTTATTAGAACATTTCGATATAGTAGAAAGAGTGTCCATTGCGACCGATACAGAATATGCTAGAGCCGCAGGTGAACTCTCGCCTGCGGCTCGGGCGAGTTATGGAGCCGAGTACTGCAGTTACAAATGTCCACTTGCGGCAAACGTTATTCAATACACTTACAAAGATAAAAAAACGGGGGTTGACAGGCGCCTCGTGGGGGCCTTTACCATTGCTCACATAACTCCGGCATAACTTAAAGGATATTGATCAATATTACTTACCAGACGTTATCTTTAACTTTTACTCAACAAGAATCCGAGAGCATTGTAGCTCCACTTTCAGCAACTATAATTGATAGCATTTGTCTTACTCTAACTAAGCACGTTATTTATCTTCTTGGCAATAGTTTCGATAACTATTTCAATTCCAATAACTCTATTGTAAGTGAAGGAGATTCAATGACTTGGTGCTGAACTTAAGAGCTTAACTTTGTATTATATACCTACTTATGTGTACATAAATATTGAACTCGGAGTGGTATTGTGTATGTCTCAAGTTGTTGCAAGTTGGTGGTCTACATTTTGGAGGACATATTTTGATATGGAGGGTTTTTTTAGGGTTTCGTAGTCAACAAGGAACCCTTATAGTTTCATCAAGAATGTCTGTCTGTCTGTCCGTCTGCGAATAATCTCAGCGGCCGTTAGCACTAGAAAGCTGAAATGAAATTGTTAGAATTTTGTGACGGACGGGAAATTAGCGTAACCCTGAGCGTGACCCGACACGCTCTTGGCTGATTTTATTTTATGTAAGATTCACAAGCTGTATCTTTGAAAGTCGTAGCGTTGCAGGTATGCGATGAATGTGAGATGCAAAGATCCGTTCGTTGTAGTAACACTTAGGAGATACTCGTCCAGAAGTGTGCGATTTTTACTGAAATTATGATAATGATGATTATTGAAAGTTGTAGCACATTTACTCATAAACATTAACTATGGAACGTGCATTGTTTGGAAGATTTATGTTGGCCCGGAAATGCAAAAAGCAAGTGCAATAGAAAAGGAACGCTGATGGGTTTTATATTGACCGAAAATCTGACACTTCCTCTAATTTCAACCAGGGCCGGTGAAGTCATTAGATAATGTTTTACTTTAAAAACCAACTAACCAGTTTAGAGCAGTGGTGGCTGACTGGTAACGGCGACTTGCGTGTAGTAGGTCGCGGGTTCAAACCCAGCCAGGCGCATTACTTTGTGTAATTTTGTTTCATCACCACTGCTCTCAAAACGGTGAAGGAAAACATCGTGAGGAAACCGGCATGTCCTAGAACCAAAAATTCGAAGACGTAACATCCACCAACCCGCACTGGGCCCGCGTGGTGGATTACGGCCCATTCCCTCTCTTAGAGAGGAGGCCTGTGTCCCTGCAGTGGGAACATTAAAAACGCTGATGATGATGAACCAGTTTAGATCATTGTTATCGGATTAAGTCATCATCATCATCATTTCAACCGAAAGACGTCCACAGCTGGACATAGGCCTCCCAAAATTGTCACCATAATGAACGGTCCTATATTGTTGGGGTGTGCAATGAAGAATATAAAAATCCGAAATAAATTATTTTCTCGTAATACGGTAAAATGTTGAGAACAGTAGATTTTATTATAAATAATGTAATACCATGACATTTCGTATTTGTCCCACGGCAAAAATTTCTCATGGTCCTGCAAAATCGCCAATAATTTAGCTCATCCTGTATAAAAGATACGACTGCCTTCGATTTCAGTCATTAAGATTTGCTTTTATTTTAAATGAAGCCTGCCATAAAAGCTGTTTCCTAGTTTCTGTTGTCAAGCTGAAAAGACTAGAATCAATTGTTAGCCGAACAGTAGTTAGGTTGACAGTTTAAAATGTCGAACCTTCAATAGTGCTGCACACGTTCGACTCAATTAAACTGTCGTTTCATGAACAAAATACCGGTACCGCAAATATAGGTACCGCTACCCGCGCAGTGGGGATCGTCAGCGACGCTTCGAAGTCCTGACAGAACTAATCCGGGATTTAGGAATGAAGAGTTTGTTAACAGCTAACGACAATTCTGCTTCGTTTTTTCGCACTGTTGTAGAGATAAATAATTCATGGCCATTTATATTATGCACATCCTTGAAAACAGCTAAGACTTTTTAGGATTTAAGGCATATTAATTACTTTTTACAAGTTTTAAAAGCTTTTATTTAGTTTTACTTGTCCGGATGTTTGTGATCAATTTTTTAAAATTATATTTGATTACTTCTCGGATTAAGCTGATATTTTGCATGTATCTTCAAATAACGTGGACTGGTTTTGATGATGGAACGAACGAACGAAAGAAAGAAAGGAAAATAAAATATTTTAGACTCGTACAGGACATACAGCAGAACAGATTAAAATATTAACTATTAAAACCAAAAAGCAACTGGTGCTCATTAAATAAAAATCAAGTTGATGTATGGAAATGCCCTTAAATATTTATTTATTTTACACTTTTCTGTACAACAAGACTAAAATATATTAAAAGGCAAACTTTTAAGAAAAAAATATACAATCGCACTCGGCCATTTTTTCCAGGAAATCTGGATTTAATTGATTTAATTTTATTGTTGATTTTCAAACTATGAATATTTTTATCAGTTGCCTTTAGCAAAAACAGTTCAATCAAAAAAAAAAAACTTTTTTAAAAAAAAAACCGCCTTCAAAAAATGCCAAACGATAAAAGTTCCTACACTAAAAAGTTGAAAATAAAAATTTGAATTGCTGTAAAGAAACTTAATTTATAGGTAAACTTATTTGACATTAATATTTTGCCAATATTCAAAATTTATTACTTCTTTTTAAACACGGCTAGGATATATTAATTAGTTACGCAGTTCCAGTGCCTACCTTCCAGCTCCATCATCATCATCAGATCAGTTCGATGATAACATTTTCAACATAATTATTTAAGACCATTGGTTTATAGTGCATTTTCATAGTTGCTTAACTACCTTGATTGTGATATCTATGCGAGTGTCAAGTTTCATAGCAATTTCTGATCTTCTTCACCAGTTCCACCTCATCAAATGTTACTTTTTGACTGTAAATGCTCGAGTTCTCGATGAAAATATAAAAAAAACTATATAGTTGCCTATAATATTTGAGGAGTTCCCTCGATTTCTCATGGATCCCATCATCAAAACTTAATTTTGCAAATCCATCCATAAACAACGGAGTTCTGAGGTAACAAACATAAAAAAAAATACAATCGAATTGAGAACCTCCTCCTTTTTTTTGAAGTCGGTTAAAAATCAAAATGGTTATTATTTCACATAGGCCTATATGGGCACTTATAAAACGTCAGAAGCTAGTGCACTGCACTTTGTTGTATAAATTAAAATTAACTATCTCAATACTAGGCGCACAATTTCATTCATTAGCAGTATCTTATAGTGCAAGGGCGACGACCTCTATTGTCTTCACGGAGAGGCACACTTTGAGGTTTACCGCACTATCTTAGTAGACAACTACTCGGTAATATCAGAACTTTCCCTACCAAACTACAAGTTATGCTTTTAGTTGATTTTGGACTGCCTTTTCATCGGCATTAAACTCTTGAGCCACACGCGAACGCCGGCGTCCGTTTCTATCGTCTTTCTATTATGTCTCTTATTACGGTATTCGAAAGGTAAAGGTAGCTTGAGCTGTAATGAGAAACTATACAGCTTCTACCAGCCCGCAAGAAAGTCGGTTTACACCCTTAAGAGTTTCGTAAAATTCGTTCTTAGCGGACGCCTACTCACCCTACCTCTTTGGCTTCACTCCCTCTTTTTATCCATCAACATTAGATAGAAGTAAACAAAATACCATAAGTGACTATAAATAAGTATATTATAATCGTATGAGTGAGTTCATATGTTTGTAAACGTCGAGTGACGACGTTTAAAAAAAGAAGCAACCAAACTTTTTTATATGCTATACCGAAGAATCGCCAAACTTAAGTTTGGCGATTCTTCGAGCGCAGGCAGTGCGAGAACTAGGCAGTGGGCGGTGTGACACATTGCTCGCAGAACAGATGATCAATGAGGCCGAAATTTTCCGGAGTGGCGAACGCGTACCGTAAGAAGCGTTGGAAGGTCTCCCACAAGGTAGATCGAGGACCTGAAGATGGACGCATGAATCCAATGGATGCGAGACGCACAAAAACTTCCGTCCAATAGACCACGTTAGCGAAACCCCAATTTAAAGCTAGTATGAAATGTTATTAACAGGCATCAAAATACATTTAAACGCTCTATCCGGGATTTAATTTAAATTTAAGTTTTACAAACCCCAACTTTATAGCAAGTTTCTACTTAGTTGCTAATTTAATTTTTCATTCGTGTATCACAAACGGCTCGGTTGCGGGCTTTACGTTTATGGCCACCCTGCCCTATCCTAGGTTAAATCTCATTTTCGGCTACCTAGCGAATGTAAAATTATATTGGAGTCAATTTTGTTTAATACCTGAGGGGGTTTCTCTCTAGAGGTTAATTGGTTCACGCCGGGAAACTTCACAAGCCATATGTGGTTTTCTGGATTTGCCTACCCGAACGAATTTAGTAAGCAGGTGGGTCGGTCGCCGCAGTTGGCCCAATTTCTGTACCTTTATACTGCAATATGATATTATGTAACATTAACTCGAATTGATTCCATGTTCAGTTACTTTGTTAGCTAAATTAGCTTCAGTTTCGGTCTTGGAATGTCTATACGTAGATTTTGCTTTAAGGCAATCTCGTGTAATCCAGTGTAGCCAATCTAATGTAATTATTATATCGTCTAACTGAGAGATATACGAGATATAGGCACAGGAACATAGCTGTTTCGGAGAAGTGCTTCAATAATAGATATAATTTGATCTTAGCTACTGAAGTGCCTTTACAAGTTTAGGCCACCTTATACCTAATTCAATTTGTGATTGTAACACTAATACTGCTGGAACGTCGGGAGGAAATGAAAAACATTTTACGGAGTAGTTGTTGAACATTATTATTTTATTATAACCTTCTATATAAGTGTTTGCAAATTCTGGGTCTAAGCGAAGTCGTAATTTAATTTAGAGGTACGCAACGAGTTGGTGGGGTTGTTGTAACTATTCTGTGATGTTTTGATTACAATTAAAGTGTGGCTCGTCCTCTGAGCGCAACTTAATTGCTCCACGTAGTCGAACTTTGAAGCCGCATGCGGTCGCTCCTCTAAAAACACTTTAATCAGGTGTAACTTGCAAGAATTAACAAGACAACTTCACCCACAGAAAGCCAATTTACTTTTAGTTCGTAGATCAGAATGATAAATGGTTTTTATCTCGCGAATAAATCGTTTACTCGTAACTTCGAAAAAAAAAAATTGAACACATTGAAATTGTCAATAAGCCGATTTTCAGGTGGATTCGAAGATGTATTGCTTTAATGATTACTTGCTGTCTTTCAAAATAAATCCATTTAAGAATCTATCAACACTAATCGGATAACCATTTGTAGTCTTCAGAACCTTTTTATATGCTTTCACTTTTTCATTTTAAACCTTTAAATAGATAAACTTATTTAACACGGCATAGTATCAGTCTTATAATGTCCCCACTGCAGGGACTCAGACTCCTCTCTATGAGGAGGAATGGGCCGTCAGGTGAGCCCTGTGTGGGTTGGTGGATGTCACATGTCTTCGAATTTTTCCTTATAGGCCGGTTTCCTTACGATGTTATTCGTCACCGTTTTGAGAATAGTAGTGATAAACAATTAAACAAATTAATGCGTCTGGCTGAGTTTGAAACCCGCGATCTGAAACTTGTAATTCGAGACTTTTACCACTCAGCCACTACAGTTCATCACTGCATGCTTATTTATTTTGTCTTATTTGTTTAAATCAGTAACTTACCTAAACAGCAAATTAAAATTTCATAACTTCCTGCTAAACAAGACATAATTACGATCAATTAATTTGATGTCTTTGTACAAAATTTTGAACGGAGAAGTCACGTTGAAACACAGCATTTTGTTACACGACGGAAAGTTGAATCGAAAATTTCAAGACATAAATTGTTGTTTGTTAGTTTCACAAAGTTAATTCTGACTTTTCTTCTTAAGTCTGCATTTAAGCCTAAACAAGAACGCTTTTCATTTTCACACTCGTAGTGGGGGACGCCCCACTTCGACTCGAGTCAAGTTTCACAAAGGTTTTGAATAAAGACTACGGCATTTGTGCTTTTTTGGTACAGAACTTTGTGACGCCCTTTCCTCGAATACGATTTCGTTATGAATTTATCGCTCAATTGATGCTCTTTGGCATGTTTTGTTGGTACCTATTACAACTCATCTTTGGTTTATATTGTAATTTATGTAGATTTGGTTAATATACTCGATCTTGGCGGCTAACGTAGTACGGAAATGTGTTCTTTTTAGCAGCAATTGACTTGCTTATTTAACAATTACACTGACAACTTAACCTTGCGTTGCCAATTACCATTATTTTATATATACGAGTTTTTCTAGTCTTGGTATCGAAAAATACTTCCAATCTTTTCCTTAAACCACAAATAAAATAAATATTGAAATATAATTTCCAAAGGGTAATTCAAAATAAACCATACGGATAGAATATTTATTCATCATTTAAACCAACTCTGCATGTATAACATCACATTCATTATTCATATAAAACGAATGTAAATTAAATAAATCAATGTATTTTAAATGCGTCCATAAAATAAATCTGTACAGCTACATACTTAGCATTATAATTCCCGTTTGGGAACAAAAAGGAATATGAATAAAAATGATTGCCTAAAACTTTTCGGGTACGTTCTGTCGCAGGCCTTTTCGGTCAATTAAAAGAGCGCTGAATTTTGAATTCCGTCGTTAGAAATTTTGAGGGCGGTTAATCGAGTAATCCAACTGTTAAACACGCATGAGGGGATTAAAGCCTATTATGTTCCGACGAGTGGTCGCCGTTGACTTGCTTTGGAATGTTTTATACTATTTTGGGTGTAGGGTCAGCATATTGGTTTGACGTTTCAACGTATTTTGATTAATTGTTACAGTGAAGAATTATTTAAATAATTCGTGTTTTTGTGTTTTGTACTTGTATTTTGTTTAAGATGGATTAACAAAAGCAGAGGTCTTACTATCAACTTTTAACGAGATATTTGACTAGCTAAACTGAACGAGTACTATTAAAGGCTTCATCTCTCTTTCTAACTTACACGCGTGTCATTTTAGCATGTCATTGTAAAGGGTCAGTTTTATCCCCTCCTTTCTTCTTTCTTTCTTTTCGAACCTTTGATAAACTCTTGAAACTGTTGGGGCCCAGTAGATGGCTACGTTAACTGCAGCATCGGTGGTACTAATTAAATCCTCTATAGTGTTGGTGTATGGGCACTTAGGGCTCATGTTTTGAACAAGGGCACCGCAATCACAATGAGCATTCAACGGGTCTATACAATCCCATTTTGTCAGGTTGTATTTACAGCGGCGTACCTGGGTACGAAACCGATTAAGTGTTTTCCATACAGGCCACATCAATTCATGTTCAGGCGGAAAAACTTCTTGTGGTATCAATCCTCCTTTTAAAAAGTACAACAACAATAATATCGCTATAGTTCATTTTTTAATCCTAGACTACGATTTGACAACTTGAAATGCCAACTGGGGCCAAGGGTTCGCGTCTGAGAGGAAGGCTCTGGCCCTGGTATATATGGCAACGTAGGAATGGGGTAGGTTGTTTAGTCAGTAAGAGTCTGGCAGTGTTTCGAGCTCCGCCCAAGGGCAGGATTCGTCATTGGATGATTTTTACCTACCATAAATAAGTCCAGATAATTGGGAACATATTTCTAGAGTGTGACATTCTGAGTTGTCAAATCTTAGTCTAGAATTAAAAAACGAACTATAAGTTTGGCCGCTGACGCTACCGCTGCCGGGTGTTTGATCGCATTGGGCGGATGTGAGCAGTCCACAATGGGCTGGGCCACTACGGCACAATTTGTTTACGGACAGATGACAAGGCGTGTGCCTCGTAGCGCAACTTGACAGGGTCCTTTCAGCCAGCTAAATGAAATGTAGCTTTGGTTATAATGGTATTTAGTTCGGGTTTAATTTATAATTTTGTTTTGTTTCGGTTTGTTATTATTGTGAAACTGAATTTGATAATTTTAGACTACACAATTTACGACATTATATACATATTTACATTATATTTAGAATTAGAATTAATGTTAGTTCGTAATAAAATGTATTTTTATTAAAGTTACGTAAACAGTATTTCAGAATTATACATTGTCAAAATAAACCACTTTATTAAAAATTTAATATTATAAGAGGTAGTCAAAAACAAAAATAAATTAAATACTTAAGTCAAAAAATAACGTGCCTTTAATATCAAGTTTATTTGACATAAACATTTTAAGGTAATCTTAAGTTCATCATCATCATCATCATCATGTCAGCCGAGCGACGCCCACTGCTGGGCATAGGCCTCCCCCAAGGATCTCCACAACGATCGGTCCTGTGCTGTCCGCATCCAGCGGCTTCCCGCGACCTTCACCAGATCGTCGGTCCACCTTGTAGGGGGCCTGCCCACGGAGCGTCGTCCGGTACGCGGTCACCATTCGAGAACCTTTCCGCCCCAACGGCCATCGGTTCTCCGCGCTATGTGTCCCGCCCACTGCCACTTCAGCGATGCAATCCTTCGAGCGATGTCGGTTGATTTCGTTCTCCTGCGGATCTCATCATTCCTGATTCGATCAAGCAGGGAAATACCAAGCATCGCTCTCTCCATTGCTCGCTGGGTGACCTTGAGCCTTCTTAAGAGACCCATAGTAATCTTAAGTTATCATAATTCAAAGTAAGCAGTTTTATGAAACATAAATTTTATGGGTAAAGATATAGTGTTATCTACTACACAACTGTCATATGGCTCATCATCATTTCAACCTGTGATTCGTGATTTTCATCAGGACAGGCAAATTGTTCCAGTCCTTCGATGTACACGGTATAAATATCAAGGCGAAACGCTTAGTCCAGACCGTAGAACTCCCAACAACGTAAAGCTTAATTGTAAATTGATTACGAACTTCATGCTTGAACTCGCAGTTTTAGCGCTCAACATTGTTGTCAGTCACTACATCAATACTGGATCGATGAGCTAGCGAAGTCTCGAGTCACATCACTAACGAACCGTGGACTTACCTACGTTTGCGAGCTCTTAACGAGCCACCAAACACTGTGTACTCCTATACCTCACTGTCAAATGTTAACGAACATCTCGAAAAACTTGACAAACGATATCTCGCACTAAGAGTATTCCTTTTATGGACGGCAACTTGTTTTTCGTATCAATAAAGTGTTCGCCTCTCAAACGCGCCACTTTTTCCGGACCTCCGCTTAGCCCGTTCTGTTTTCCTTTTGCCCTCCACTATATCAAATGCCCATTGAGTTAATGACTGAGCGGTCGTCGACCCTCTCAGCTTTTCCTAGCTATGCATTAACATATTTTTTTTAACCAACGTTCTTTGTCACTGAAAACCGTAAAGACAATATTAAAAGCTTTTGTTTTTTCTCAAAAGTATACAAAGAAAGCTGAATAAATTGCTTATCAGTTTTTATAAACTATCTTGACAGACTTTATTATTTCCTCTCAACTTAGTCTATTGTAAAATTGCTTTTTTTCTGTTAACGTTTGCTGGTATACTGAGAGAGCAGAATTTAATTAAAATCATGCAAATATACACCTTTACTGTTAGTATGAAACTCCTCGCGAGTTTCTTTTAAGAAGAGACTTTTTATTAAAATACTTGGTGGAGCTGGAAGTTTGAATGTGACAAACATTGGTCATAATATCGTTCCGTATTGTCTCAAGTTAAATGAGGGTTTTGCGAAGTCCTTTTGTTAGCTATCAAGACAAGACTCTCGCGGAGACTTGATAAAAATTAGTTTTTTAAAGTTTTGCTTGAATTGTATTAGAATTAAATAAAATTAAAGTTAGTTTTGTATATTTCAATACCTAATATTTTTGTCTGTTACGTTTTTTTTCTATTACTCTGTGTGTAAGAGTAATAGGGGAAAAAGAAAAGATAGATTCCCTCTTTGTCTCAACTCTCCTTTCGCAGGTATACGCACGCACTAGATTTAGGCGTACCAAATGTGTTTGTCACTTTTTCTGCTCGAACGGCTAAACAGATTGTAATGATGCTTTGTACTCGGGTAGATCATATCTCGGAATAGCAAAATAAGATACGTTTTAGTTATAAAAACACGCGGCTGCAGAACGTGTGTTTTTTATTTAAACGGAATTACAAAGCTCTTCGCTTTGCAGCTAATTTGAAGGCGCCTTTATTCCGAAAGTAAAGTTCCCGTGGGATAATTTTCTACATGCAAGCGAAACCGCTACCAACCGTTAGTCTAAAATTAACTAAAAAAAACTGATCAAGTGTTCACCTTGCGTGATTAATTCCAGTTCATTAAAGCTCCATAGTTTTAATATAGTTACCGCTTGTTGCCAAGGAATTTACAAATTGTTTACTAACTATTAATGAAGTTTGTAAACAAATAATGTCCTTGTATTTAAAACTGTATTCATTATGGAATTTGACCTTCTCTTTTGAAATACTATTTTCTCTTTTGTTAATGTGAAAGGTGTTTAGCAAAGATTTTCAGAGCACTTGAAAAGAACGTCAAAATTCAAAAGCGCGATTTAAAATTATTTAGGGACCTTTTTCTAATTATAACAGGTTAAAACTATTTTTTTATATATGCCACATTTTAAGTGCGTAGGTATTAACATACATACTTATTTAAAATTTAGTAATGTTTTTATAAGGTTTAGACATCCGCTAAAATGGATTTTACGATACTCCAGTACATAGATAGAACATATACTACTCACTACAGCTCAAAATCAACTACTAGACAGTAATCTCGACCAGAAACAACACCTGTTTGGTCGGTGGAACCTCCCATTTCAACGAAGGCTTATAATATAATCTATACTAATATTATAAAGCTGAAGAGTTTGTTTGTTTGTTTGTTTGTTTGTTTGAACGCGCTAATCTCAGGAACTACTGGTTCGAATTGAAAAATTATTTTTGTGTTGAATAGATCATTTATCGAGGAAGGCTTTAGGCTATATAACATCACGCTGTGACTTATAGGAGCGAAGAAACAATGGAAAATGTGGAAAAAACGGGGAAAAATATTCATCTTTGAGCGCTTCCGTTGCGTGCGCTGCGAAAAAGGTAGAAGATACCAAAAAAATATGTACGAAAGAATTATTCCTCTTAAAATGATCTAAAAAAAATGTCCGCGACAGTATATGTCTATCTTTTAAGGTTAACTCACTAGAACCGTTTTTATGGAAATCAAATTTGGCCGAAATTAATGCATTATTACCAATTATTTGTTAGAGTTGTATCAACATAGTAATATTAAACTTTATCCAAATAAATGTGTTGTTGTTTAAGAGTATGTAATTGTGAACAAAATTGTCTTTGTAATCACTTATATTCAATGAACATCTTAGAAGATATTACAATTTTAAAATATTCCGATATAAAATTCACACGCGCCGCATGATGTGCAAAATATGACGCTGCGCCTGGCCGGCGGGCGAGGAGAGGGGTTGCTTGCGGGCACCGCGGAGGGGTTTTTTTATGGTAGGTAAAAATCATCCAATGACGAATCCCGCTCTTGCGCGGAGCGGGAAACAGTGTCAGACTCTTACTGACTAAACAACCGATCCCGTTCCTCCCTTGCCTTATTCCCAGAGCCCCGGTATAACGCTTTCGCACCAACCCTCGGCTGCAGGAGGCTTCGACCCTGAAGAGCCCCACAGTTGGCTGACAACACCTTGAGGCGCGCGGGAGCAGTACAGGCCAACGACGACTTGGTCTCGGTCTGGACTGTTACCAGACAACCGGACGGCGAGCTACCCATTGCTCACCGTCAGCAAGCCAGCGTCTACGGTGGCCGGATATCGGCGGGATCGCGGCGGCGACGGCTACGGCGAGGGCACTTTTGCCCTTGCCTTATGCGGTTGGCCTCCTCCTTTACGAGCATTACTGCTTCGCAGAAGGAGGCGATCGCTTGCCATTCTTCTTCGCTGCGGGCCATGGCCTGAACCAAGGCCCGGCGCGAGAGGCCACCGCCGCCGATCACCCCCACGAGGACACGGCGATTTTCTTCTCAAGCGGGGCACACCTCCACCGTGTCCTCCGTGTTGGCCACACAGTGGCGACACCCGGGCGTCTCTTCCGCACGAATCCGACGCAGGAATCTCCTGAACTTCCCGTGTCCGGTGAGAACCTGCGTCATGTCCTGCGTAATGTCTATCCAACCACGCCTCAAAGAGGGCACTTACCGCCGAAATTATGGCGTGCCCAAGTGGAGGGTGTAGCTCTATGAAGTACTTTTAGATAATTATGTTCTTTTAAAAACTAAATTGTTTAAATTAATAACAGAAATTGACACGGGCAAAGTCGTGGGTAATAGCTATAATTTATAAAGCTGAGGTTGTTTGCAAAAATAAATATGATGCCCAAAATAACTTTTCCACGCGGACGAAGTCGCGGGCACAGCTAGTACTATAATATATTCCACAATTATCACACAACGTCGTCTAGTCCCGAACTAAGCAGAGCTTGTGTTACGAGTACTAGACCACTGATAAACATACTTATATATTTCTAAATACAGACATATTATAGATAAATTGCACCCAGACACAGAACAAATGATCGTTGCTCATCATACAAACGTTTGTCCTGGGTTTTTTTTTTTTTATGGTAGGTGAAAATCATCCAATGACGAAACCCTCTCTTGGGCGGAGCGGGAGACCAGTGTCAGACTTTTACTGACTAAAAGACCTACCCCGTACCTTCCTTGCCTTATTTCTGGAGTCGAGGTTACAGTTTGCACATACCCTCTAGGCTCCAGGAGGCTTCGACCCTGAAGGGCCCCTGCAGTTTGCTGACAACTCCTTGAGGCGCGCGGGAACGGTGCGCGCCGTTGACGACTTGGACTCGGTCTTACCAGACGATCGGACGGCGAGCTACCCATTGCTCACTGTCCGCGAAACGTTTGTCCTGGGTGGGAATCGAACCCTCGACCTCCGGCATAGCAGTCAGGGCCTCTAACCAGTAGACCAACAGGCCAATCCGTCTTGTAGAAATGTAGGTACTGCTGTACAGTCCGATGTGTATATCACAATAGTTTTGGTTACATATTATTTGGATAACTAAGATACTCAAGTAGCAAAAATATGTATAAACACGGTAGCCTCAAAAGTTTAGCCGCTAGACCCTTGTGACAGAGGGACAGATTGACGTAGGTATGAGAACAATAGGGTTCCATTTGAACCTCTTTGGGTTTGGACCCATAAGCATTATACCTACGACTGTCTTTGTTGTTAGACCAAATTTTTCCACTGTTACCTAGTATTTGGTCCCTTTACTGTCATTTGAGCAGTGGTGGCCGAGTGGTAACGGCCCTGACATACGTGTTGTAAGTCGCGGGTTCAAACCCAGCCAGGCGCATTACTTTGTGTAATTTATTTCATCACAACTGCTCTCAAAACGGTGAAGGAAAACATCGTGAGGAAACCGGCATGTCCTAGAACCAAAAATTCGAAGACATGTGACATCCACCAACCCGCACTGGACCCGCGTGGTGGATTACGTAACGGCCCATTCCCCTCTCCTAGAGAGGAGACCTGTGTCCCTGCAGTGGGAACATTAAAAAGGATGATGATGATAACTGTCATTTCGAAGAATTACAGTATGGATGTTCTAACTTGTTAGTTAAGTTAGTTTAGTTAGGCTCTACAAACTTTATGCTGGTAGGTATACTAGTACAAAAATAAAAGTTTAAAAAAAAATGCTAATTACAGTTGTTAATGCTGAAGCCACACTAACGTCGAACGTCAATGCCCACTAGCGCAATATATTCTGCGATGATTATCGCGGTAATTATAATGCGCTAAAGTGGGTGGCTACACTTGAAAACTAGAGTTATCGCCTAACGCCAAACGGCAATTATAACGCCGTTGTCAAATTTTCGTGTTAAGTCGTGGCCACATGTAACGTAAACGTTGATTATCGCGATAATTCTCAGTTTTTTTTGTTAGTGCGACCCGGACATAACAGCAAAAACCACTGCTAATGGCATTCTTTTTTAACTATTTTTTTACGAGTGCACAAGCGCTAAAGTAGAGCCTTACTTCAGGCTCGCCAAGTTAAAACGACAGTATTGTAATTCTTCTTAGAATAACAGTAAAGGCCGAATGCTAGGTACCTAACAGTGAAAAATGTAATATTAACATAATAATAATATATTTGGGAATTGAATACAGGAATATTATACATTTATTATAATCCTTTTTTTTATGGTAGGTAAAAATCATCGAATGACGAATCCCACTCTTGGGCGGAGCGGGAAACAGTGTCAGACTCTTACTGACTAAAGAACATACCCCTTACTTTCCTTGCCTTATTCCCAGAGCCCCGGTGTAACGCTTTCGCATCAGCCCTCAACTCCGGGAGGCTTCGACCGTGCAGGGTCCCTACGGTTTGCTGACAACTCCTTGAGGCGCGCGTGACATTTATAATCCTTGATCTTAAAATAATATTTACTTTGTTATGCGCCTGCCATGTTGCCTCTCCACCACCCGTGGTTGACTGGTAGAGAATGTCTAAGGCATTGGACGTTTCTGTTGCATTAAGTTTGAATCTATCTACAGAAAAGGAAAAACTGACTGATTGACATATTAACGTACAGTCAAAACTACTGTGACTAAGAGCGTGAAATTTTGCACAAGACTTGCTTTCAGGACGTACGCGAACACTAAGAAAGGATTTTTCAAAATTCAACTCCTAAAGGGATGCAATGGGAGTCTAAAATTTGTATAAAGAACTAACTCTACGTTCACGTGAGCGAAGCCGCTGGCGGAAGGCTAGTAAATAAATAAACGTAATCTATTCATTTTAGATGAATATTAATGTTAAACATTAAAAGTAACTGCAACTCATCATTTAAAGTTGAACGCTTACCAAAAAAGGGCTGTCTGGCCCCGGAGGAGACAGTAAGTTGATTACGTACGGTCTTTTGTAACATTTACGAACATAAAAGGTTTTGCTATAAAAAAATAAAAGACAACGTTATTATTCCTAAAATAAAGTTTAATAAAAATGGCGTCTCTTACTAATATTCTAAGCTAGTTACAACCTGCGGCTTTGTCAGCGTGATACTAGAAAATTATCCTAAAAAAACATACTTTTGGGACAAAAAGTGCTACTAGCGACTCATTCCAGCTTTGCACGGGTGTAATGGTGGTGTTTTATATATATAAACCTTCCTCTTGAATAACTCTATCTATTAAAAAAAAAACACATCAAAATCTGTTGCGTAGTTTTAAAGATCTAAGCATACATAGGGACAGCGGGAAGCGACTTTGTTTTATACTATGTAATGATTATTCATGTACAGTAGTGGTGCATAGGCGAACTTAATGCAACAAGACATTTTCAACCCTTAAGTTACCTTTAAGTTAGATACGAAAGCCAGGTATTCATGATCCTCAGTAATGAGGAAAACGCCTCGAGGAGGAGACTGGCTGGCCTGTCAGTCTAGTAGTTAGTGACCCTGACTGCTATGCCGGAGGTCGTGGGTTCGATTCCCACTCAGGACAAATGTTTGTGTGATGAGCACGATCATTTGTTCTGTGTCGGGGCGTAATTTATCTATAATATGTATGTATTTAGAAATATATAAGTATGTTTATCAGTTGTCTAGTACCCATAACACAAGCTCTGCTTAGCTTGGGACTAGATGGCGTTGTGTGATAGTTGTGGACATATTATTATATATTATATTATATTATGGCTTGATTTTGAGTTAGGCTCCACGCCATTTTAAAGTCCAAAATTGGCAGTGTCTGTCTAAGATATGGTCTAGATGTATACCATTTTTTCAAGTTTCATTTAAACTCTTGAGCCCTAAGCGACCGTCGGCGTTCGCACACCTATTTTATTTCTATTATGTCTCTAATTACTGTATTCAAAAGGTTACATCCGTTTTAGTGTGAAAATGTAACAAATATACTAAGTTACTTTCGCATTTATAATATTAGTCAGACAATAGGAGTGCGAACTTCGCCGTTTAAAAAACAGTGGCGATGTTTTGCGCTTATAGGCTTTAGGGGGCTCTATTTTAAGTCACCAGGTCTCCACACTCTAACAAATAGGTATGATACATTTATTGCAGGTAGTAGTTTCAGTAGCTATATTAAGTATTGTACTAATCATGCAGTATTATACCTACGCATGATATTAGTATAGACGGAAATAATATAGGATGCATGTTTTCTCTACCTACATATTCCTTTGAGATAATTTTACAACATTCACATGAGCAAAACCGGAGACAGAACTGAGTTCTTTTTTTTAAATAATAAATGTGCCTTCTAAACGGACGCCATGATAAAAAAGCGAGCGTAATTAATTACATTACGCGTGTAACACATCTCATTATCTTTCCACGTTATTAATTTGAATCATTAGTGCAATTAGGACGAAAGCTATAATGTTTCGCTTACAACATAAAATGGAGTCACGCGAAAACTTTCCCAACTGGGATTGGCTTTAATAATATTGTTTCACCTGTTTCGCATATTAATTTGCATTGAAAATAGTCAACTATTCGTAATTATTTATTCTGCAACGAATATAATATTTATTAAATGAGGTTTGGTGGTCAGGGGACTAAATTTGTTATTTCGAATGGATTCGATGAACGGATTTACCTTCTGTGTTGGAGTAAATTGACTGATTTTATTTTGTTTGTTTCGGATTGTGAAAAATGTAAATAAATGTTTATGGTATTAAGTCCGCTTTTGTATATTTTTTGTTTGAAATGTAATTATTAAATAAATCAGCGAAACTTAATTATAATGGAATAACGTAGCAAGTACCTATTGGTACTACTAAAATTATCGTTGTGACTTCACTTGTCACTGAAAATAATTGTCTGTAGTAAAATGCTGGGACGAAAATGTCAGGACAAAAAATACCATGACATTGGTACTGTTGAGAGGCTAGCTACAATGAAAGAGTCTCCTTTCCTTTTATACGTTATTACTATATTTCGAAACCATATTTTATAATAGTTGTTTTTTTTATTTACATTCAACAATCCATCTCTCAAATCCTATTTTCTTCTTATTCTTTTACCATAAAGTTTAAAAGTAAACATAATTATGTGCCAGTTAGAATGAAATGTGTATGTGACCTACATGTAGTCACTATAGTTCGTTTTTTAATTGTAGACTACGATTTGACAACTCAGAATGTCACACTCTAGAAATATGTTCCCAATTTATTGAAGTTTGACATTTTAAGTTGTCAAATCGTAGTCTAGGATTAAAAAAGTAACTATACAGTACTTACTAAACATAAAAGAAAAGACATCTTGTACACTATAAACATACCCTCACTTTCGTAGAACAGTTCAATCTCAAGCATGCCACAAAAACCTAGACCAGTCTAATAAATCCTATCTACAAAAACATACGTAGCCGCTAAATCACATCATCTATCCAGATTGTTTGGTGTAACGCGACACAGAACAAAGGTGGCAGGCAGAATCAAGTCTAGTCACGTGGAGCTATTCCTCCGGGAGTGCGGCGGAGGTCCCTTGCGGCACTGCTGACCGATTTCTACTCCTCACGCGAGACTCACTCGAATTGAATAATCGATTCAAGACGCCGTACCTAACGTGATATTTTGAATCGGTTTCAAATCGATCTGGCTTGGCGCAAACGTATTTACACAGTTCTGAGGTAGATTTCTTATTCTTGAATAAATTTTAAACTAGTTTTTCAGGGTTTCTAACATAAAATTAATCAAATTGAACCCTTATATGATCACTTTGTTTTCCGTTTGTTAAGAACATTTATCTTGGGAACGCGTAAAGATATCGAGTTGAAATAAACTATAATATTTATGACCAAAATTGAGGAAAAGATATGGCTATTAATGTCGCAAAAACGTTAAAATATATATTTTTGCAACTTTTAAAAAATAATTTATTGTCCGCCTGTTTGTTTGTGAAGACCCTTTATCTCGAAGATGAGTGAAGGTATCGAGTTGAAACTATATACTTAAGTCTGCAGTTCCTTGAAGCTGTGAAAAAATCAAACATCTATGTTAACAAAAAAAAAGTTACGGCCATTTATACCGCAAAAAAGTATTCTCAAGGGAATCAAAGTTCATATGGTACTTCCCGTTTACCAAGAATCCTGTAATTTACCATGAAGCAAGGTTTACAGCACAGATATATGAATAAATCTGAAAACAGAACATTTGTTGTTAACTTAACTAGAAAAACAAACGAGACTATATTGGGGAATTGAACTGGGCAAGTTTGTATGGAACCTTCACTGCCCAAGTACCAGTCATACTTGCCCAGTGTTTTTACTAATCATAAGTTCGAGCTTTGCTACTATCTCACCTGATGAAGAGTGAAAATGGAGTCTACAATTGAGTACACTTTTCTAAAAGCAACCTATTAACTCTTAACTCATAGATCCCCAGGTTGTAGCTATCGGAGACCCAGAATCCGTTAGGGAATTGCACTTCTTAGCTGTAACTACAATCAATGGCTTCCCAAAACGTTTTCTACGTATAGGTCCACCAGTACAGTACGACTGTCGGACCTTTATTTTTGTATGAGTTTTCAAGTGCCAAGACTTGAAAACTCATACAAAAATAAAGGTTTAAAAAAAATGCCCATAACAGTTTTTAACAGCAATAAACAACTGCAAGTTGCATTTATTTATTTAAACCATTTATTTTTTACGAGTTTTCAAGCGCTAAAATTCGTAGAGCCTAATTAAGACTCGCCAAGATCCGACAGCCGTATAGTACGGCTGCCGGTAGTGAATCTCCGCACGTCAGGTGATCCCGTCGACATAATTATATTCTAGCGATAGACCAGCACGTACATAGAAAGTATCTGTGAAAATACTGAAAAATATTAATATTAGTCTCGTAAGGCCCAACGACCTAAATTAATGACAAAAAAATTTTAACACTCCGGCCCAAGACACTTTTTAAAAACATTGAATTACGGCCCAGCGACCTAAAATTATGACATGATATTAAACGTATTTTTTGGTTTAAATAATCCCGCCAATTTAAATCTACCGTCGACAAATTATTATCTAATCTTGAACGCAAGTCTAATTTTGACTATTTCAAAATGTTTTTTGCATGAAATAGTTAACTTTAGGTATAAGAAATACCCCATAAAAGAGTTTTTTGAGGTCCTAAATCATCGTCCCAAATCGAAGTTCTGGGCCGCAACTACTTGCACCTATTTTTAGTACATTGGGCCGTAATATATATCGACCTAAATTTAGGTTGGGCCTTACGAGGTTAAAGGTTGCAGCGTGGCATTATGTCGTCTAACAAAAAGCTTAAAACTTTCAACGTTCTTACACTACAAGAACGTCAAAATTACACTAATATCATCAATATAAAGGTGAATGTCCTGCAGATCACTTAAGTCAAGTAAAGTGATTGGACGTTATGCCTAATCTAGTGCGTAGAACGTATATATTAATGGGTGCCCGCTGATAGAACATGTACTGTACATCTTCAGATTAATTCCACTACTCAGATTTGTGTACATAACGCGTGTAACAATTTAGTCTGTAATTAGGTGAGCAATAGGGAGACGCTTCTATTCATTTTAAGGACACTTACCGAGATTTACTGTTAAAGCAAAGCTGTTTGAGAGTTGAACATCTTCGCATATCTTTTACTGCCACCTAAAATCTAAAGTAACGATGCTCATTTCGTATAGATAAAATGCGCGTTTTATACAAAGAGAATATACGCTTTATTGTTTAAAACCGTAAACTTTTAGTTTAAAACGAATGTTTATGGACAGTAAGTATTCAACGTTTTAAACATGGCTTTAATTTCGCATCGCACTGGATTTTAAATAATATTTTACGTGATGTCGTTAAAGGATAATAAACTGTGAGATGGTATCGGATATTTTATTTTCGTGAACCAAATATCTGCAGTTTGACAGGTATTGGATTATTCTTTCAGAATTTCAGCGGATCGCGTGATTGAAGCCGTTTCATTCGCCACCCCGGTACATGTGCCGGCCCGCCTTGTATAGACGCTTTGTAATAAGCACTTTTGTTTTGCTTCGCTTAGGTCAATAGTTCGGTGTCCTGAACACCTAGATGTTTTGAATATCTGCCTCGTTCGTGCAAGCAAAGATCCTAACCTTTTAAAAACCGTAATTAGAGACATAATAGAAAGTCAATATTATACTCGTAGGTGTACGAGCGCCAGCGTTTGCTTGAGGTTGAACAGTTTAAACTAGTTATAAATCTTTTATTGTTAGAGCAATATTTACACATGCCATTTCTTTTTATCTTAGGAAATAGATTTTTTTTCGAAACTAATAAATACTTGTATTATTTTTTGTCTCAACAAACATGTTGAGACAAGAAATAATACAAGTAATAAATTATTTGTAGCCCTGGCTTCTCAGCTAGGTGTGTTACAGGAGCTTTCAGGCAAGTGTTAACCAGTCTCTAGGGGCGCAATTGAAGCCTCCTGGCGCCAAGGGTCTAGTTCTAAAAGCAAAGACAAAGCCCTGGCATGAAAGGCAAATAAGAAATGGAGTGGGTTTTTTAGTCAGTAAAAATCTGTCACTCACTCATTTACAAGTACGAGTATTACATTTCATTTGTTGATATTTATACAGTATAACTACAATTACCTTTAATGAAAAAAAAACAAGATAAAATAAGAGAAATGAAATAATTAAAATAATATCCAATTAAATCGTTAGCAACTTGGGGAGGGTGATTGCTATCGTAAAGTATGTGAGTACAAGCTTGCTTCATTACCTCTATATTCTAAAATCATTTCCTTCGCTCAAATTAATCAAATATACAGCTTGTTAAATATTGACATTCACCAAAGGTATTTTTCCGTTGTCCCGACTGTGTCAAGAAAATTTTCTTGTACGTAATAATATTTATTTTGAGACGTTTATTTTAAAAAACAATTTAGCTTATCATAATTTGCTTGTTTCCTATCTCTCTTGGAATGATTAGAAGGAAACTCATTACATTCTTGTATTTAAAAAAATGTTGTTAGAAGACAGAATACGTAAAAAACGTCTTAAAAAGTTTGGCAATGTTATTCGGGTAATATAAAACATGTAAGAGCTAATACAAGGATTTTGTTAGAGTTTTACTCTCTAGCTATAAACTTTGGTATTAAACATGAGTTAGAACATATGTATGTGTGAAGTAAATATACAAGACGAAGAGAATGTGTTGTAAAAATTGATGTAAGTACAACTCGTCTTTCGACAAAGTAACATTTCATTAGCGCTAGCGTTAATGCCATTGTGACGTTTCGGTTACATATGTCTAGGTGCCCTTTAGTATTAAATCTATATATTTAAAAGGAGAAACTGACTGACTGACATATATCAACGCACAGCTGAAACTACTGGACCTAGGGACAAGCAATTTTGTATAGTTCCAAGGTAACCAGAGCTTGTGTTATGGGTACTAGACAACTATATAATATACTTATATATTTCTAAATAGACACAGAACAAATGATCACAGAACATACAATCATTTGTCCTGGGTGGGAACCGAAACCACAACCTCTGGCATAGCAGTCAGGGCGACTAACCACTAAACCAATAGGCCAGTCAAAGTCATATGTAGTCGGCCACGCCCCTAATTCCTGAAAGAATGACTGATTTATTAAAATAGGCTAGAGTTAATCTTGTAAGCCAGACATGTATGTAAGAATTCCCTTAATTACTCTATCGTTGATAAACGAAATTATAATTAGAGCTAGTGTTTATAACCTCTAATTAACTAGTCTAATAGCAATGACAGATCGTTTAACCAGCTCCAATAAGTATGACCTAATTAGCCCGTTTAAATTATATAATTTCCACGCTAAATTAATCACTTTGATTATGTATTCTGAAGACGAGAAAATAATTATCAACATTATCACATTTATCAACATTTCTCATCAACACATTATTCAGTACAAGTTTTATTATTGTTTTGTAAATGCTTTTATAATTACGTTGCGTATTTTTTTGTAAGTTCTTATTTTTTATTAAAAAACTCAATGGTCAAGCTGTGCTTTAAAAGAAAAAGGTTATCTTACTATTTTAAGGAGAAAGAAATAGATTTTTGTAAAAAGAACTATCAAGCTTAGAAAAAAATACCATAGCTTAGCATCAGTCACAGTTCAACTCTCAAGGATGTAGGGACTCTGCAAAAGGGTCGAAGCCTACTGGTGCCCAGGGTCGCTTTCTGAAAGGAAGGCTTGGCTCCAGTGCAAAAGCCAAAGAAGAAAGGGTGAGGTGTTTAGTAGGTAAGATTCTGACACTGGTTCTCGCTTCGCCCAAGAGCGGGATTATCGTCATTGGATGATTTTTGCCCACCATAAAAAAAAACCTATCTAAGATAGGAAATGGGCCATAATACACCATGCGGGCCCAGTGCGAGTTGGTGGATGTCACATATCTTCAAATTTGTAGAAAAAAATATAGATTTTTGCATTTTATATTTAGAAAATCCATCTAAAACAACCCACTAATAACGACAAAAACATTTTCCCCTTATAAACCGGTAGCTACACCACGTTTACGAACAACAAGAGCTTATATACTCTCTATTATACTCTCCCGAGAATAAAGATATAAAGAACATAAGTGTATTATAAAATTATTTGTGTGCGTTTCATCACGTGCCGGCAAGCATTTCACAGCGTTGCCTCTTCCGTCGGAAACGTGAATTATCATAATGCATGCCCCGTCTGAGTTTGAGCTTCACGCAATAACGGATACCTGGGGAACGCGATTTGCGAGACATATTGACGGAATGACGTGACTCTTTGTTATAATTTGAGAGCGCTTCTTTATATTTCGAGTGAGCGGTACGCGTGGAATGATTTAAAGATTTAAATGTTATAATAAATGTTCGAGTTTTATACGTCTGTTGCTATTTATTGATTGTTACGATGTTGGTAGGCTGTGGGAAGATTTGTTACCAGAGTTTATTAAAAGAGTATTATTTTAGTCACCCTATGCGTTCTAGGGCCAGGTGGGTTTTAGTTAGTAAAAGTCTGAAACTTCAACTTGCTCCATCCAGAGTAGAAGATTTTAGATGAATATTTCCCACCACAAAAAAAGCATCTAACTGGGTGCAGATTTAAGCTAAAAGACAAAAGCGCAAGTCAAAAAAATAAAAAACACTTTTGTCTAGTACTCATATCACAAACTCTGTATAGTTTGTAACTAGATGGCGTTGTGTGAAAATTGTGGAATGTTATGTTATTATATCCTTTATTTTCTTTCTTTGCATATTTTATACATTTTTCCTAAAACATTCATAAAAAGTAAGCTCAAAAAATAGTAGTCCGCCAGTATAAGAAGTAAGGTCCAAGCTATATTATTATTATTTAATACTAGCTTTTGCCAGCGGCTTCGCCCGCGTACATAAAATATAGCCTATGTCACTCAGGAGTAAAGCAGCTTTCTATTGTTGCTAAATTTTTTCCAATCGGACCAGTAGTTCCAGAGATTACCTCCTACAAACAAAAAAGCAAAAAAACAAACTTTACCTCTTTATTATATTAGTGTAGATGTAGATTATTTTCACTTACCCCCAAAACAACGGCGGTAATTTAATAAAGTACCTATCAAAAAGTGGTCCTCACTTGAATACCTTAACAAGACAAGCACGGAAGTTTCGCTCTTCATAATACAAGTGTTCTACATAACAATTAAAAGTGAAGATACCGCAATGTACATATAGGGTGTTCGCAACTCGGGTCATGAGCTCCAACTTTAACTTGGTAAGTTATTATGCTTGTTATATCCTATCCAAGTACATTAGGCTTAGTTGAAGGAGTTAACAATAACATAAATTGTTAGGTTTATATTACAAACTAAACTACTAGTTATGTGCAAGTTTTTATTGTTTCAAGTTGGCTAGGAATATTTTACTAGGTTTTAGAACTGTGATATGGGGTTAAAAGGTACGTATTTAAAAGGTTCTCCTTCCAAAGGTTTTTGCATCTTGCGTCTTTTCTAAGACATATTCTCGAGAGTCAAGTAAATTAAAAGATCCATACTTTTACCGGCAAAAACAGAACCCTGATAAGATCTTAGGGACTCAGCAAAATGGTTAAGCCTATTAGGGCCTAGGCTCTCTTTCTGAAAGGAAGTCATGGCCCCAGTGTGAAAGGCAAAGAAGGTGCGGGGTGCGCTTCACCAGGAGTGGGATTCGTCATTGGATGATTTTTGCGTACCATAAAAAAGCCTGATAAGACCATTTTACCTGTCAGACCATCCTTTTGTCATCCAGACCTCAGGAAGACCTCTGTCATTAAGACCACAGGACCAAGAGACTGAAGAACACGTAGAGGTATTAATTTGAAGTTTTGTAGTGAAAAAATTCAATTTCTAAGTCAAGACAAGCTAAAAATAAATATATTTATTTTTTAATAACTTAAATGTGTATTCGATTATAAACGATGCTGAATCATTTTTCACCTATTCTGAGCAACTTTTCAAATAAGAACTTCAGTATTTTTAAAATGTGAATATACATTTTTACTTATTTATTTACACTTCATGCAATTAAAACCTACAAAGGCAAACTTAATGCACTGGGTAATGTCTACAAGTCAAGCAAAGCTAGTGTAAATAAAAAAACATCATCATCATCCTACCCTTATCCCATTTTATTTGGGGTCGGTGCAACATGTTTTTTTCTTCCACTCTGTCCTGTCACCCGTCACACTATCAGTAACTCCCTTTTCTTAGTGTAAAAAAAATCATTAAAAAGAAAAACATAGGTACAAAAGCGTGTATTTTGCATATATTGAAGTGTACCCTTCCTAAATTTCCATGAAAATTCTTTCTCAATACTACCTACATTCGTAAACCGTGATGTGATAGCGAAGCCCTTTGTAACCGGCAATCGAGTTTTGTCTTCCATTATTAGATTGATTCCCAAACCCAACACGTATGTTTACGCGTAACTAAATTGCCAAAAGAAAATTCCTACACCTAACCATTTGTAGACATGTATAAATGTACAAAAGGAAAAACACGGGGCCCCAATTAAGTTTGTCGAGATAAATGTTGGCCCTAAACAGTAGTGCCTACAAAATAAATTGGTTCAGAAGTTCTACTCCTTACGAAGATTTAAAACGCAGTGTCTCGCGTTTCATGCAAGGTTAAGTCTCGCGGCGCGTTGGGTGTTTTTAAATTGTACTGCCTTCTAATCAAATTACTATCGTTTCATTAAAGTTTGTTTGTTATGATGCAAGGCTCGGCGCGAGAGATCGCCTCCACCAATCGCCCCCACAAGGACACGGCGATGCTCTTCCCAGGGTACACCGTGTGCTCCATCGTGTCCTCCGGGCGGTCCACATAGTGGCGACATCCGGGCGTCTCTTTTGCACGAATCCGAAGCAAGTCCTCACCAGACATGGTAAGACCTCCCAAACCTACCATGTCTGATGAGGACCTCCGTCATGCGTAAAGTGAGAATGCCGTGAGGTATTTCCAGCCACGCATCAAAGAGGGGACTTACCGCCATAAAATACATATATTGGAAGCTTGTTTTTCACTTCTTGCAGCGTCTCAGTACGAAGACTTTCTATGCCGTGTAAGCACACAAACACCTAATTTGTTTTGACGTACGAAGTTGAACTTCGGTTACTGTCTGCATAGTATCAGTAGGCAGTTGAGCCTAAACACTCGGTCTATCCAACCTCATGGTAACATTTTTAGTGACCCGTGCTACAATGAGAAAGCGGAATGCTTATGGCTTACTTTGTCATAAATTGTTGTGCGTCTTTTGTTTTTTTGGTTAATTTTCGAGTTGCCACTGTGGTAATATTACATTACGACTGTATTTACACACATTATTGTATTTTGTTTGGCTTTCTTTGAGCTTTTTGATTGAGCTTCTACTAAAAGCTTCTACAGAAGTAGTTCGGACATATTCGTACACGCCTCAGCCCGTAAAGTGCCTCACTTACAAATTTAAGACATATATATTTGGTGCCTATTTGAGCCAATTTGGTTAGTTTAAACTTTTGAGCCGCGAGCAAACGCTGGAGTTCGCACACCATTGTCTTACGTTATGTCTCTAATTACGGTGTTCTAAAGGTAAGCATGACAGCTAAACTATGCAACGCAATACTGAAGCGATACTTAATGACAGCGATCTCGAGTGAACAAGCAGAGCTAACGTTTCTGGGGCCCTAGACAAGTGGCAATCGCTCCGTGTCGAATCCATTTCTAAGTTCGATTTCGCCTTAATGATGTCGACCACAAAATGGTATACAAAGCAGGGCTTTGAATAACGTTAAAAATCTGGTATCGTTACTTTCATCGTGAGAAGGTAACGTTATTAGTAGAGGTAACGTTATGCTTGATAACGTTACTTGTGACAAATTTTACCGGTAAACTGACTTAACGTTATTGAATATTTTATCGGTAAATAATAACGTTACCAAGACCAAGGGCTTGATAACGTTACCAAGTGCATACGAAAAGTAACGTTAAATTTCTTTTATCTCTTTCTTTCGTTTACATTAAATATACTGTTAACTGCTATGATCACGTAGGTATTCAAATCAAAAACACTTGCGCTGCGCATCATTTTCTTTTTAAATAGGAAGTACGAATACTGAAGAATATTTTCGCCGTCATTGTGATGATTCTTAGGATTTACATGAAGTTAATAGTGGATCTGATTCAGGATCTAGGGGTGAATAAATTCTATACTTAAATCTAAAGAAAGATTTAAGTAGCTATAGAATTTATCTTCGATTGCTTGACTTACGTGATACTTTTTTCGCTCGTAAGTCTATAAATACTTAACGTTATGTTGAATATTTGTGGCTTTGCAGTCTTTTACTTAATAGGGTCAGTAAGGACGATAATACTTTTCGAGCGTTTGTGTGTGTTTATGGTTCGTGGTACATATTGGAGCAAATGTTACTTAGTAGTATACGTATAGCATGTTTTCATTTAAAGCTTTTAAGGCAGTCGGGTTTCTCGTTTAGTTATGTGGGTATTTAAGTAATTATTATTTTATTTTTTAAATCTGCCGCTGAATCTAACTGATTCAGTGGCAGATTATGTGTAGGTATTGGTCCTTACATTATAAATTATTAATTCGCATTTTTGTTTAAAATGTAATTGCTAATGACAGTTTTTACGAGTGTATATTCGCTAAAGTTCGCAAAGCCTATGTGTTCAGACTCGCTAAGTTACATCGGCCTTATTATACTAGAAAAGGGATTTGAATAAAGTAATTTGATAGTTTGAGGCTAAGAACTCACGAAGCGGTTTTCACCGCCGCTGTAGAGGAAACAGCTATATTATTTTAAAACTCACGAGGCGGTAGATCTACAAAAGCCATAACGGTTGCGAATTTCGACCGCAAAACTGGCGGCCGATTAAGTTATTTTTTTTACATATCCATTGCTTGAAAAAAAAAATACTAAGCGACATTGAGTAGACATTGCCAAGAGTGATTTAAAGTTATTAATTATAAATAACACTTTCTTCTTCTTCTTTTCGAATCAATGATAAACTCTTTAAACTGATGGGGCCCAATAACATTTTGTAAAGTATGCTCAGTGTCGGTTAGTAATTTTTGCCTTTCAAGCGCCGATATTTAACAGCATTTTACATAAGCCGCGGGGCTGCAACCGTGGCGGCTGTGGGTGAAAACCGCTTCGTGAGTTCCTTGTTTTACATGGAAAGTTGTCCAGGGCTAAGTAACTTTATAAATTTGAATGTGCTATTTCCGATTTTTTTTGTGATGTGCTTTTTCAGTTTTTAGGCGCATTTTTCCAATATGATGGTACAAAAGGCAAAAATACGAATTGGCAAAGTCAAAATTTGGAAAGAGCCCACCAAAATCCATAAAATTACATATTTTAAATACTCCTGGATTAAAACTTTCTAGGTAGCTAAAATTGAGGGAACAACTATTTTTCGAATCAAATGACTATACTTATTGTTATCGATCGAGAATATTTTTTTTTTCTTAAAAACACTTTTAATTCCAAATGGTCTTTTTCTTTATGAACAATATAGAAACAGTGTTTCTGTAGGGAAAGATCTGATGTATTGGCTTTTGAAGAAAGTGACTACCGTTCCTTTTGAAGTATAGGCTTTTTCGCCAGAGTTTTACTTGTTTAGATATCTTTATGCAACACATATGCACAAAGGTGGACTTAATGCTTCAGTCATTCTCTGCCACTTAAATACCGTCCTTCTGCTTAGTATTAAATATACTTACTGCACAATAAATAATAATTGTGTTCATCAGGTGATCACGAAAATATAAAATCTGCTAGTAATAATAAAATTTTTGAGCGATGCGGTCAAAATTAGGATATGGATAAATGCAAAAATCTGAGTCCACCCAATAAAAAATAATGAAGAATTGCTCCAGCCAAACTGAAAAAGTAGTGGCAGAACTTTCTCACAAAATGGATATATTAAATAAAGCTTTTGGGCTTTTCGTGGAAATTGGCTACTGTTCCCCCAATAAAACGGCGTTTCATCATGTACAAAATAATTAAAATTTACAAGCATTGCAGTAAGTGATTGATCGGACCTGTTATGTTACAAGAAAACTTTACAAAAAAATATATCGACTGCACTAAATATATAAAAAAAAAAACTTTTTTGGAAGTCGGTGTTTCTCGGTATTGTTTATTTCTTATTAAACACCGATTTCCGAAAAAGTTTTTTTTTAGTGAAATCGGTATATTTTTTTGTAAAAAGTTTTTTATTTCACCCTTTTTAGTTGCGATACACTTATAACCAGAGGATTTGACCAATACATATTTTCTGTATGGACTTCAAAAGAGACTGACCCTTGAGTTTGTTTCGGTGTTTCTTCTCAGGGTAGTCTGCTAGGAAACATCGGACTCATCTATCAAAAAAAAAAATGACGTGTAAAAGTGTTTTTTATACCTACTTACAAAATAAAGATCATTTATCATTGGCCATATATCTCTTATATATCTTCTTCATCAGTTCTACTTCATCAAATGTTTCTTTTTTACTGTAAATGCTTAAAATCTAGATGAAAATACCAAAAACACCATAGGTTTGCCTATGATATTTAAGGAGTTCCCTCGATTCCTCATGGATCCCATCATCAAATCTTATAAATACTTATTAGTTCAACTGCAACATCGTAAAGTACATAGCTCTTACTGTACTGCGTAAAATTTAGTAATAAAATACCACTTGAGATTCGCCATCTAAATAAATCAAATCTTAAAACATGCATGAGGAAATTAATAATATATTTAAGTAGTATATTTGACTTCCAATCAAATTAAAAACACCTTATGTAGAGAATCATTTTATAGATTAGAGGATTATATCCTAGATAAAAATGTTTGACTACATGCTAGGTCCTGTGCCACAGCCATGACTGTAGCTGTGGCAGCTGTATTTTGCCTACTAATTAGTTTTTTTTTTTTATATATTGGAAGAGATACTACTGCCCTTTTTGTATTGTTGATATTGATTATTTTTAAAATAGAAATTGTGATGATTTATTATTTTTGCATTTGAAAGAATAGCATTGTATAATGTAAAAGCACTTTTTTTTCAAATATTAATGCAAAGTACCAAGGAGCAAAAGTTTATTGGATTACAACTTGTTTGACATTATGAGCTCACTCAAATGTCTCGATGATGGTGGCTCGTGTTATTGGGTCATTCAGTTCCATTCAAAATGGTCGAGCTCAATAAGGCTGATACACGCGTCATGTTCTTGAACGAGCGCCGTAAGTTGAGACTGGTCATCTTCATTTTTCATCTTTTTTTTTCATTACTTATCATACCTACACTGTCCTCACAAAGTGACAAGAAATACGTAACCATGGTCCATGGTTTTGGTATGTACCTAACTCATAATATGATTTAAAAGAGTGTCCATGGTGTTCCACTTTGGAACATGCAATTTAGCTTCACTTTTTTTGACTGCCCGACATTTTAATAATTCACGCGTCTGCAATTGCTCTATTTGAAATAAGCTGATACAGGGGTATCGTGGACAATTTAAATCCTGCTGCTGCTGCTTGCTCTGTAGATTGTCAACAGTGTGTGTCATTTTGTATATATAGTTGACAAAGTTTATTGTCTGTATTTGGAAGTCGAAGAACAAACATTGTTCAATATTATAGTAGATAAATAATAGAACCAAATCAAAGTATTGAACCAGGGGGCCTACCACAAGCCCTTAAAGCAGTATTACTTCGATATTACTTTCAGTTGGAAAGAGACCACACTCTGGAACAGGAATAAAACAATCTTACTTTAAACGTCATGGTCAAGGTCCTGATTTTAATGAATAAATAATGAAAATTGTAATAATTTTCATTATTTATTCATTTCATCAAATGCAGTATAAAACTGAAAAAGTTATGAGACTTGGTATTTTGATTTATTTAAAAAAAAGTCTTACTGAAACTAAATAATTTGTTATTGAAATGATTCATTAGTAATAAACCGATTTAATGATATATTGTTTTCCAATTAAGTCATATTTCAAACTATTTTAATAATTCGGACGCTTGAAAGGCTAAAGTTGTTAGTGACATTGAGTAAAATTTACGGGAGAGGGAGAGTGATTTAAAGTAAAAAAAAAAAACTGAAAAAAAAAGTTGAAAATGACGAGATAGTACACTATTAACACAATGGTAGTAATATCTAAATCCGTCTTTTTTTTAACTATAATTTTTTCCAAACAAAATAAAATTGAATCACTTTTATGTAAAGGTTACTCAATGTTAGGTACTTAGTAATTTTTGCCTTTTAAGTGTTGATATGCTGATTTGTATGATTCATAAAATTTAAGTGTCTATACATAAAGTTTATTTTTTTATCAAATCCAAAATGCAAAAAACGACTTGCAGCTTTATCGCCACTTTAAAACTTTACAGGCAATTTTGAAATGTTAAAATTGAAGCTAATTTGCACGTTCCAAGGCGTAGACCTCTATGGAGAAGAACGTGCAAGAAAATCCATGGGCACTCTTTTAAATCATATTTATATATTTACATATGACTTGGTGACAAATTTATGTTGCTTCTATTATGCGAGCACGATGTAGCGGTATTCAACAAAAAGTAAAATAATAATAAAAAAAAGAATTTCAAAAAGCGCCTAGCAGCCAAGAGATGACCGGTCTCAACTGACGGCACCCGTTCACGAGCATGACGCGAGTATCAGCCCCACTCCGCTCAACCATTTTAGAGGGAACAGAATGACCCAACACACGCGCCACCATCAGCGAGACATTTGAGTGAGCATGACAAACTCTCAACTGCCATGCTCGTTTATCTATACTAATAAAGTTTAGACCACTTACCATAAATAAATTAAATCGTTTCAATAATAATGTTATTAGTAGTCTCTCAACAGCCAACTTTGATTCGCAAGACCCAAATGTTAACTATAGTACATTATTTTCTACAGTATGCCAAGAATTTAACAAGGCGTGTCCAGTTAAAAAAGTCCAAATCAGTAATAAATCAAAATTTAATGAATGGGCTACTGCTGGAATAAGAAAAAGCAGAGATACTTTATATCAGCTCTACCAGGAAAAGTCCTTGTCGTCTGATTGTAACCTCCATAACCATGTTAGATTGTATTCAAAAATATTTAAAAGAGTCTGCAACCAAGCTAAATCTAAGTTAATAAGCAAAAAAATTGCAAACTCTAATAATAAAATAAAAGCAGTTTGGAAGGCGATAAACAAAGAAACTGGAAAGATAAACCAAGGAGACCAGAATGAATTGTCACTAAACATTAATAATAAAATCATCTCAGATAGGTCAACGGTGGCTGAAACATTAGAAAACTTTTTCACCAACATCCCAATAGGAGTTACCAAATCTCTCCCTTCTTCTTCTTTGTTAGCCGAATCTTTTTTAAAGGAACATTTTACAAAGGATATATCTACCTTTGAATAAATTCAAAGTCAACGTATCAACGTATCTCTGTTGATACAATAATAAAAACATTTAAAAGTCTTAATATAAAAAACACTGAGGACTTATGGGGTATATCAGTTAAGGTTCTGGGAGATATTATTGATACAATTGCTCCTGTCCTAACAGGCATATTTAATCAATGTTTGGACAGTGGTACATTCCCTGATTTAATGAAACATAGTAAAGTTGTACCAATTTTCAAATCAGGTAGTAAGAGTGACCCCTCTAACTATAGACCTATATCTGTGCTTCCAGCATTGAGTAAAATCTACGAAAAAATCATGCTGGACCAGATGCTGTGTCATTTTAATGTGAATGGGATTTTGCATAGTCATCAGTTTGGCTTCACGAAAGGAAGGTCGACGACGGATGCCGGAGTGAAACTCATCAGTCACATTTTGGAATCCTGGGAGAAATCCCAGGATGCCATTGGCATATTCTGTGACCTCTCAAAAGCATTTGACTGTGTTGACCATAAAACTCTAATCTGTAAATTACATCATTACGGAATTCGTGGACAAGCTGCTGATCTTGTTTTTTCCTATTTATCTTACAGGCAGCAAAAGGTAACCATTAATGGGGCGACGTCCTCAGGCTCTTTTGTAAAGATGGGCGTGCCTCAGGGTTCGATCCTTGGCCCTTTTCTTTTTCTGGTTTATATTAATGACCTTCCTTATATGATGGCAAATTTAGCTGATATAGTTCTATTTGCTGATGATACTTCCCTTATTTTTAAAGTAAATAGAAAAGATGCGGATGTCTTGCATGTTAATGAAAGTCTGGCTGTTCTTTCTAAATGGTTCGCTGCTAATAACCTCTTATTAAATGCAAACAAAACTAAGTGTATAAAGTTTTCATTACCGAATGTCCCCCACGTTGATGTTAGTCTGATTCTAGACGGCAAAAAGCTTGATGTCATTGCAGAAACTGTGTTCTTGGGCATTACTATTGATTCTAAATTGCAGTGGGGAGCCCATATTAGAACTCTCTCAGGTAGACTAAGCTCAGCTGCATATGCAGTAAGAAAAATTAGACAATTAACAGATGTTGATACAGCTAGGTTAGTTTATTATGCTTATTTCCACAGTATTATGTCTTATGGCATTTTGCTGTGGGGATCTGCAGCTGATGTAGATTCAATATTCATATTGCAAAAGAGAGCAATCCGAGCTATTTATAAAATGGGTCCTCGCGAGTCCCTCAGAAATAAGTTTAAAGAAATCGATGTACTGACTCTGCCTTCTCTTTATATTTTAGAATGTATTTTATATGTTCGTAAAAACTTAGGACTTTTTAAAATTAGAAGCGATCTCCATAACAAAAACACACGTAATAAACATGAAATTGTTATACCTAAATGGAGATTAGCTAAGACCAGCAAGTCATTCTTAGTAAATAGCGTACGCCTTTATAACAAGCTGCCAAAGGAGGTGACAGAACTTACCGAGAGAAAGTTCAAAACTCATATTAAGCGTGTCCTAACCAAAAAAGCATATTATAAGGTTAGAGACTATGTCGAAGACACAACTGTCTGGCAATGACTGCTTCTGCTCATGTGGCCCCCTGGTAACTTATTAATATTCTGTATAATTGTCTGTTAACTGCTCCATCATTTTTCATTTTTTTTTTATATACGACATCTCTTTATTCTTTTATTTTGATACATTCTCACAATATTCCTTATTCCATTTTATAGATCCATCATATAATGTAATTGTCTTACTGAGACTTGTGATTATTTTTCTTGCTTTTCTATAGCCTCTTTTAATAATGTGAATGTAAGAACATTGTAGACGCAAATTTTAGATGACTTCCTACCATTTTAACGGTAGGAGTTCAATATTGACTGGTCTGCACTGTCCTTACATAATTTATGTACTGTAATATGGAAATATTGTAAAGATAACAATTTTTTTAAAAGAGTAACCATGGAGTTTCTTGCCGGTTCTTCTCCATAGGAAACGACCAATTTGGAACCGTGCGCTAGCATCTGACGTTTTATAAGTGCCCATGTAGGCCCATGTGAAATAAAAATTTTTGACTTTGACTTTGACTTTGAATATTATAAAGCTGAAGAGTTTGTTCGTTTGATTGTTTGTTTGTTTGTTTGAACGCGCTAATCTCAGGAACTACTGGTTCGAATTGAAAAATTCTTTTTGTGTTGAATAGATCATTTATCGAGGAAGGCTTTAGGCTATAAAACCTCACGCTGCGACTAATAGAAGCGAAGAAACAACGGAAAATGTGGAAAAAACGGGGAAAATTATTCATCTTTGAGGGCTTCCGTTGCGTGCGCTGCGAAAACGGTTCAAGATACCAAAAAAATATGTATGAAAGAATTATTCCTCTTAAAATGATCTAAAAAAATGTCTGCGACAGTATATGTCTATCTTTTAAGATTAACTCACTAGAACCGTTTTTATGGGAATCAAATTTGGCTGAAATTAATGCATTGTTACCAATTATTTGTTAAAGTTGTATCAACATAATAATATTAATCTTTATCCAAATAAATGTGTTGTTGATTAGGAGTATGTAATTGTGAACATAATTGTCTTTGTCATCACTTATTTTCAATGAACATCTTAGAAGATATTACAATTTTAAAATAACTCCGATATAAAATTCACACGCGCCGCATGATGTGCAAAATATGACGCTGCGCCTGGCCGGCGGGCGAGGAGAGGGGTTGCTTGCGGGCGGCGCGGAGGGGTTTTTTTTTATGGTAGGTAAAAATCATCCAATGACGATTCCCGCTCTTGGGCGGAGCGGGAAACAGTGTCAGGCTCTTACTGACTTAACAACCTACTCCGTTCCTCCCTTGCCTTATTCCCAGAGCCCCGGTATAACTGTTTCGCACCAACCCTCGGCTGCAGGAGGCTTCGACCCCGAAGGGCCCCACAGTTTGCTGACAACACATTGAGGCGCGCGGGAGCAGTGCACACCGTCGACGACTTGGTCTCGGTCTGGACTGTTACCAGGCAACCGAACGGCGAGCTACCCGTTGCTCACCGTCCGCAAACCAGCGTCTACGGTGGCCAGATATTGGCGGGATCGCGGTGGCGACGGCTACTCCAGCGCAGGAATTTCCTGAACTTCCCATTTCCAGAACCTGCGTCATGCGGATGGTGAGGACGCCGTGAGGTCTATCCAATCACGCCTCCAAGAGGGGTCTTACCGCCGAGATTATGGCGTGCCCAAAGGGACCCCCCCTTAGTAGCTCCATGAAGTACTATTAGATAATTATGTTCTTTTTAAAACTAAATTGTCTAAAATAATAACAGAAATTGACACGGGCAAAGTCGTACGTAACAGCTATAATTTATAAAGCTGAGGAGGTTGTTTGCAAAAATAAATATGATGCCCAAAATAACTATTCCGCGCGGACGAAGTCGCGGGCACAGCTAGTGTCAAATAAGTTGTAACCTAGCGAAAAATGCTCCATGGTTCTTCACATTTACAAAATTTAAAAAGTGCTTCTACATTATACCTACAATGCTATTGTATCCACATAAAAAAAATAGTAGATGGTCATGAGCTTTAATTAAACAAATAAATATAAAACTATTACGAACACGCCAATATAAAAAGGGCATTAGACTTTCAACACTATCCTATACAGGTATTAAATCCGTTACCGCACACCTCGTTTGTGAAATCGTACTGCGAATTTTGTTTAGTAGCAAGTAGCAAGCATCGTTTGACTGGTGTAGCGATGTTGCCGTTCCGTAGTGCACGCCGTGCGCCGCATGTTGCGCGGTTTGACAACAACGCATTAAGTAACGATAACAATTTCGTCACCTGTAACGTTAATTGGTAACGTTATTTTATAGATTTGATACCAAAGTATTGTTACTCATGTTACCGTTAAAATTTTAATATTATGAAAATAACGTTACTTACCGATACTTATAGTGTGAATTTGGTAACGTTAACAAGCCCTGATACAAAGTGACATCGACTAACATATCGATAAGTCGAAGTGTTGGTTCGATAAAATAACAACTTCTTGGCTATGGTCCAATTTGACGTATAAACAACTAATAACAATTAGCGAATCGAAAATGTTTGACCACGTGACTTTTCGAAGGCATATGTCAGTTCCATACATTTCGGAGTTTCGAATTTCGTTATCGTTAGTGAGAATGTGACTTTGTCTAAGCCCCCTGGTCATCAAGATTATTTAAATACTAGTTTGTTCTTCATTTATTAAACACATCATCATTTCAGTCGAAAGACGTCCACTGTTGGACATAGGCCTCCCGCATCCATCGTCATCGTACGTCTCGCATTCTAGCAACCCTGGCCAGGTCATCAGTCCATCTTGTGGGAGGCCTTCCAACGCTACGTCTTCCGGTATGCGGTCGCCACTCCAGAACTTTTAGGCCCCAGCGGCCATCTGTTCTACGTGCATTGTGCCTTGCTCGATGCCACTTAAACACAATATGAATAAAAGCCTTTTATCAAATGATTGGTAATCCAGTTATCTTTTAATTAGTGATAGTTTCATAAAAATACACTTAATGGTTTTTACCTGATCTTCGCTTTTTCGTTTGTGTGGAAAAAATCACACCTTCACAAGTTCTATGAAAAAAAGTTAAATATTCGTATATTAAATTATTTATATGAATAGTCTGGTTTAACACATATTTGATGTTCAATTTAATATCAAATTGTATATCTACCCCCGTTTTGTTTATACAACTACATGTTTTAGTTTTGTAAGTGGGTACGTAACCGCATGTCTATATTTTCATCGGTAGGAAAATAGTAAAAAAAAACATCAAATCCCACTGTATTATTTCAGTTACCCTTTGCGTTCCATGATAATTCTTTAGAAAAATCTTGTATATATTTTTATTACCGTTCAGTTAAGACCATATCACTTGTTTTTCTTCTTAGCATGTCGATGGCTAAAATATTTACCTTCCTTGAATGGCCCAGTATTCGGCCACGAAAATGCTATTATTAGATCCCTACACGAATAGGTAATAGGGCACGTGATGCTGGATGAAAGGTGAGACATGGTCTGTGGAGAGACAAAACACTGCCGCACAAATACTGAAGATTAGAACCGTCCAAGAACCTGCAGAACAAATTAATTATACCCGTTTAAATATTGCTTTATATTTAGGATAAAGCGGCCTATCTATTTCACGCACGCATCATTAAAACGTAAAAGCATGTTAACTTTATTCTAACAAGTTTTTAAGTGAAATCAGCTTTATAAGCACCACGCGCAAGTTATAAAGTAATAGTTATAAAGTTTGTGTTGCTGCCAAGCAAAAATAAGCGTCAGTCAAGCGCTTGTTTAACTCATCTTAAAGTTTTACTAGATTGAATAGGAGTCTTCCCATATGTTTATGGATAAAGATGAGATAAAATTTTAGTTCCAGCAATATTCAACAGTTTACTGCAGAAATTGAATGTGCTACGATTTTTAAACTATTGTTTAAATACAAAATGACGCGCGAGCTTGTGAACGGCGAGCAATGGGTATCTCGCCATCCGATCATCCAGTTAACCATCAACACCGGGCCCAAGTTGTCGACGGCGCGTATCGTTCACGCATGTTTCAAAATAACAATAATAACCCCCCCGACCAAATTTCGGTCACGGTGGCCAATCACAACAGAGATAGCCATTTACGCATGAAATATTATAGAACACAAGAGCACTCAAACACAGGTGCACTCTCTTTCATTTATTCTCATAGTCTAATGTAACAGCAATTCGACACAACTGGAGAGGTATCAGGCGCAGGACTAACGGCTTTATGTGCTTTCCTAGGCACGGGGTGTCACAACACCAACTTCTAAACTTCGGGCAGCTACAGAGTATTTCCTTATGGAAAACCCAATAACAGTTTTTGCCCGAACTAGGATTCAAACCTCATTGCTCAGCAGTCGCGCTTGTGATCTTGCGACAATGAGGCAGTCAAACTATACTATAACACCCTATAAAGCTCCATTCTTTTAACAGTTCAGTTTCGGTTCTCAAATGAATCGTGTTAAGACCTCGTGGTAGGGTCGTTGGCATTCTGTTTTCAGGAATTAACTAAAAGTTAGTCTTTCTCCCAAATTCAGCTCTAATTGTACGAAACACGACGAAAATATCAAACGAACTGTCTCAACATTACCTACTTTCGTAATGAATAAATGTATTACACTCGGGATTTCTCTCTTCAGTTTTTGCTTCCTTATTTTATTATAAACCGGTGAAACTGTCTTATGTTCCGAGTTATTTTTTATCAAGGGTGTAATAAATTTTATTTCAACGCCCTTTTTGGGATTATTTCTAAATGCAAATGGCTGTCCTAGCCCCTGTCATCCCTTTGTAATTCGTAAAATGAACTGGACGAAACCACAATGACGGAATATTTAAGCTGATGGTAAATAAAAAAATACTGCATTGCCTTAGTGTTTTTTTTTTCCATAAGGCTTCGCTCCCATTGTTTATCGTTTCTAAGTTAACTTAAAAGAAATTAAGTTTTCTTTTTTTTTGCTTGGACTTTCTTTTTTCTTTTGACTGTATATTTCTGCATATACCTAATACCTGTGTATTGTTTAAACTCAAAGGCCTTTACAAGACTTTCATAACCTTCACTTCAAAAAAAATATTTTCACTCATCTAGTCGAATACTCGGCACTCTTTCAACTCAAGAGCTTTAGTGTTCACACTATAACCAAAGGCGACATTGACAATGAATATAAATAATCACTTAATTAGGACTTCTATACGATTGATATCTATACGATCTATATGGATATCTATACGATTTGTATAGATACTGTGAAGTCCTAATTAAGTGATCTGAAAAATATTACGTAGATATTGACTAAGATAACTGCAGCTTCCCTCGTGCACGCCATGTTTAAACGAGCCGTTGCCGCACGGCTTAGAAAAGTGCGTCGATGACGCGCTTGTATACTATAGCTGTAGACTTTTACAGCCGCCCTAGCCAAGTTACAATAATTTCATTTAGAGTTAGCGCTTGTTGATAGCTACGCCCCCAATTTCTTTGTTGAGATTACGTCCGAACAAGGGAATTGTCGTGGACAACCACAAGCGTTAACTCAAAACGATACGATTTTAACTTGTCTAGGGGGGTAGGCCACGTCTGACTCGCGTACGTATCGCATCTACATCGCTGTAAATGCGCGTCAACGGTGCGTTTAAAACACGTAGTGTGTACAGTTCCTTACATACGTCAGTTGTTGTAACGAGATTGGTGCTGTTATTGTAGTACTAACAGAATGTGTGTATTGTGAACATGTATGTATTGGACATATACAAGCTGTGTATCTTACAGACATTTGACATTACGTTTGACAAGCTACGCAAGCTAAGGTCCTGTATTCCTTTGTTGCAGTGTCAACGGTGGACGTGGATGCGGTACTGGGGCGCACAGCGTCGCTGCCTTGTGACGTCACACCCGACACTAACGAGGACAGGGTCTATATGGTGCTGTGGTTCAGGAAAAGTGGAGGGAAACCTATTTATAGGTATGATTTTAGAATTTTTAATAACTTATTGATTTTGAAGTATACAGAATGACTGGTAATTATTGACCTATACTTTACATTTTGAATACTGGAATTAGAGACATAACAAAGACAATATGTGTGCGAACGGCGTTCAATTGGGGCTCAAGAGTTTAAACAAGTGATTATAGTTATGATAACAAACAACTTTTACTATTGGACCAACCTGGAGATCGCAAAAGAAATCAGCAAGTTCAGTAGGTACATTTAGATCAGTTAGGCGTACATACTTTTATTAACCAGCAGATTTTTATTTGTGATTTCAGGTTTTTTTTTTATTTCCTATAAACTAATGCCAGACTGCAATCCCGAGTGATGATAATCAGTGATGCAATCGTTGATGATGAGGGGCATCCGTTTATTATAATGCTATTCACTCTAATTCGCCTCGAAGACAAACAAATAAATAATCGGATGGGAAGACCGCAGCAGGCCATTTTTTCTAGACCTTCGATGTGCGCGGAATGAAAGGTCCCATCGTAAAAGTGGTTTGTTATCATGGCTACAATCACATGTTTAAATATCGATCACTAATTACCAGTCACTCTGTATATTAAAACTAGCATCTGCCAGCGTCTTCATTCGCGGTAAAATAAGTTTCTCGATACTAACTTTGAACTAACGTTTCATCTTCTTTGAGGTGAATATTATGGAAAATCCTCTCTTAGTGCTCGCCTATGTTATAAAAGAAAATGTTGTTCAAAATTTCATGTTCCTATTTTCAGTAGTTTCGGCTGTGCGTTGATATGTTAGTTAGTTTCTCTTTGTATACACCGTTAAATTTTGGGCGTTTTAATCCATTGGAGGGTCGATCCGTTACGTGAAACACTATCGATTTGTAAAGTAAAATTAAAAAATTAAGTACTTCTTTTAAGTAAATTAATTTACGTGTATACAAAATTCATATCTTTAAGTACAGAATAGCTGAGTGCGTTCAATGACTGTGACCGAGTGAAGTAGAATAGAGTAAGCAGTTGACGGGAGCGAAGCTGTGGGTAAAAGCTAGTGTAGAATATAAGTCGATGCCCGTAAGTTGCTAGTTATATTTAAGTTCCATGTTATAATGAATACGGGGAAAAGTTGCTCATTATGAACTAAGTGCTAAATAAGACTTTATGCTACTACAGAGAAAATTGCAGCAGGAAAATCAAATGTAAACTTGTATTAAATTTTCCAACTAGAACTTCTACTTATATGATTGTGACTGAGGTACAATGAAGTACGATAATTACAGGCAAATGTTTTTAAAAAACTTAATAGGTATAATTTTCTTCAATTACTTATTCGACGCAATATAGGGTAATGTCTTTATCATCGTACATTTATGTATGTTTGTTCCTTTGTGGCAATCTTGAGCTGATTTTGATGGTTCCTATAGTTGGTATTGGTTGACTAATTGGTCTTAATTGACTTCAAAAAATTAAAGCTTATAAAATAGTGACAACCAAATGCACTGTTGTGAAAAAGAAAAATCGTCAAATTATGTAGATAAAGTAGATGTACAGAATGTGTGCAGGAAGGAGCTTCTGCCCGCGACTTCGTCCGCGGAAAATTTCTTGTAGTGATAGCTCGGTTAACATCCATGTTATATAAATAATTTATAGCCTATGTCACTCAGGAGTAAAGCAGCTTTCGATTGTTGCCAAAATTTTTCCAATCGGACCAGTAGTTCCAGAGATTACCTCCTACAAACAAAAAAACAAACTTTACCTCTTTATTATATTAGTGTAGATAATTTATTTAGGAGTAGCCTTTAGTGAATATATACGTAATTGTATGCTTAGTTAAGATCTTGAGCCTTCCAAAGACGGGATTCGTCATTGAATGATTTTATACCTACCATAAAAAAGCGCATGTCGGCGTTCGCACACCGATTGTCTTTCTATTATGTATTTAATTACGGTATCCGAAAGATTAAGTTATTTATATGCATATGTAGAAATTAATTTTGATGAAATAAATATCTATTACGCCACTTTGCTTTATAGATATTTATTGAATTAATTTTTAAAATAATATTTAGATTTCTCAAAGGATGTTTGTTGTTGAATGACAATTTAGGATTTGTAAAAATTTATTATTAGTTGGGATCATTACATTTTTTTTTTGTAATATCATGTGCATTTAAAAATAAAAGAGCACGAGGAGAAAATTCCAAAAAATATAAACTGCAAGAAAAAAGTTAAAACTTCAAAACGTCACTTTTGAATTTATTTAAAAGTTTTAATACAAACGTTACTTACCAAAATGAAAAGATATGAAGTAAACAGAAGTATCTACGAATAACAAGGTGAAGTACGGTATGTACAGCTTCTTCGCAGGATAACAAATTAACTTAAAAGCCCATGCATAACTTATCATCCCGGAAAAATTCTGTAGGAATCGAAATTTTAACTTTTATCTTTAAGTAAGCTGAAGCGGCAGCTACAGCCGAGGATATTTTGTAGGTAACGTAATTTGTATTATAACTTATCATTTTTTAGGGATCCGTGTCTCAAAAGGTAAACGGTACTCTTATAGTATAGTTTCGTTGTCCGTCTGTCTGTCAGTCTGTCAGGACCCTATATCACGTGGAGGTATAAAGTTAAAACTTAAACCATAAACTCAAGTCTATGTTCCCTTGAAACTAAACTAAAAAAAATCATGTCTCAATTCTCGAATCGAGAGATTCGAGAATTTAATTATTTTCATAAGTTGATTGATACGGAACCTTCAGTGTGCGAGTCCGACTCGCAGTCGCCCAGTTTTTTAACACGACTGTTTTATGGATTAATTTTTTTTTTGAAGACGTTTCATGTTAGCAATTATATTTGTATCGATAACCTCAAAGACATCGATGACCAGACAAGACATAAATAATTTGTTTGATGCGTCAATCATACCTGTGACACCCGTGCAGTAGCCAATCGCACAACCACTGCGCCAACTGTGCTGATACGTAAACGCAGATACAAACTTAGAGGCCCAATTGCAGGGCCAAAGCCTACTGGGGCCTTGGTATGGATTATGAAAGGAAGTTCCGTCCCCAGTATGAAGGCTTAGTAGGGACGGGATGGGTCGTTTAGTCAGTAAGAGCCTGACACTATTTAATGGCGAGATTGGTCATTAGATGATTTTTTACACCATAAAAAAAAAATGCAATACAGACTTTGCGAGGCATTCTTTACATTGGTAAAGAATGCCTCGCAAAGTATGTATCCACCACCTGACCATTGGGTGCACAACGAATACCTTGTAAGGTGTGCACTTTTATATAGGTACGTGGCGAAGTATGTGCTACGCACGTGCGAGCAAACGCTTTACGAGCCATCGTGTGTCCGCAAACGCTTTAAGATCAAGGCGCCTCAGAGCAAGCGTTACATTGGTGGACGTTGTTGTCAATGCACATGCAAGGTGCACGCGGCGTACGAAATCCATGCATGCCTCGACTAAGAAAAAGATATTGCGTTTGCTCGAACCAAACAGCGCATGTTTTGGTCGATCAAACCTGTGAAGTGTCAGTAGGTATAAAATGGCACCGTTGCATTGTGTGCGCGTATCTGCTGCTGCTTTTAGAATTATTCGAAGCCTCCTGGGTGCCATACGTAGGCTGCACACGCACAAGTTTCGTCACAAACATGAAGACAGAAAAACGAGGCTTTGTTTCGCATACGATAGCTTAACCTAAGCTTAGTATGTTGGTATATTTTTTTGATACGCACGCTCGTCTCAATCTCAGAGATATACGTTGTGCACCGTTCGCGGCACATGCCGATGCACATACCTTTACGTACATGATTATTTAATCCGAGACTATGTATTTTTTAATTTTTTTACTATATTTAACTAGTCAATGGTTTACAAAATGGTACAAACAAAACTAACACTAGAAGGTAGCAAAATAAAAATACCATAGATTTTACCAACATTTATTTTACACTCATAAATATTGCGTGTGAATAAAATTTACACGATTTTATTTCATGCGCAATGAACCAGTTATTTTAGCTGATGTATGTTTTCATGCAAAACATTTTGAATTCCATATTTACAAAGTTGTTTGATCATGTAGTGTAACATGTGTATTCTGTACATCACACCGATGACATAGACGTATCAATCACCACCGTCTACAGCGGTCCAGCACAAAGGGACCTGGACAAAGGTCCCCCTAATTGCATGCCTCTAAACTCGATTCTCGGTCTACCTCACTCGCTCACACTATCGGTATTAATCAAGCGATTGTTTATTAAGGTAAAACTAATATTAATTCAAAATTTTGCTTGCTAAACAAGTTTTAGTTCAAAATCCATTATTTTAATTACCACCAAGCTGCAATAAAAATCATAGGCGCAGTTGATAAGGTCTTGCCATAGCCAATTATTTATATTTATTAATTAAAATTGTATGTGCTAGGAAACACTGCGCAAAGGCGGACTTAATGCTTTAGTGCTTGTTTACGGTGACGTAGGGAGTTGCGCGGCCCCTTTCGTACAACGTACGTTGTATTAGAGTATACGGAGACGCATTTCTACATGCGTTTGCTTGAGATAGACAGTACCCACCACGTCGTATGCTGCATTGCCTGCGGTCGCGACGTGGCATGCGGCGTTCTCCGCTCAAAGTAAAGCGTACAGCGCCCGACGCGTTCACTGCCGCGATCGCCTCCGCCGCAGCAGGCACCGCTACTCTGCACGCCCTGCGTTTTCGTAAATAATAGCACATTGATGTATTTGGCGCGTGCAATGGCGCAGGCTGCTGCACGCGCCGCTTGTACGGAAACGCCCGAAGCGTCACTCCACCCGACGCCCGATGCCCTGCTTCTCCGTTTTTCTATCAGTCGACCTTGCCTTACTAGGAGAATCATAACATGTTAATTCGTAGGTAGTCATGATCTCTCTATACATTCTTCTTTTCTGATTGTAAAAGTTTTCTAACAAAATACTCGTTAAATGACAATACAAAATCGGACACAAACCAAAATTAAATTTCAATAGTTCGTGTCGTCGTATCTTCGTGGAGTCGAATGGCGACCAGATTCCCAGACCCAGCACTAAATCAAGGCCGTGAAAGATCGTTCTTTCATGGCCTTGATTTAGTGCTTGAATCAAAGTGAGAGGCATAATGGGAACTAGTCGCCTCCTTCTAAAGAGATGGCTGCATCCGATGGGGAACAGATGACACCATATCGAAGGCGGCGGTTGGAGCATAGGGATCCACGCTCCAACCACCGCCGCAGGTGACTCGTAGGTCGTTTCCCGGCTACCGTAAGCTCAGGCTTTAACACGACGAACAATGAGTAGCTCGCTACATAGGTCAAGACACACGTACCTCAAAGAGATGTCAGCAAAAATGATGGGACTCAACAAGGATGCCTGCTAGAGCTGTGAGGATCTTTAAAAGAGTTACCGTGGCTCTAGAACGCAACAATCAAATAAAAGAACGAGGTGTTAGTCAGTAAAAGTTTGACTCTCCCTCTCTTAACGTTAAGACCTTAGTATTTGACTTAGTATGTCATAACTAAGTCTCTAAATTAATAAAGCCTGAGAAACAGGCAGTCGACGTAATTCCAGTTGGCCAGATCCTTACAAAAACTTTGTGAATACGTATTTAATTAATAGCATAAAGTCGGGCCTAATGAACCGTTCGCTACCTTAAACGGATGAGCGGAAGCCGAGCACGACCAATCCAATTAACGTTGGGAATACACCTACAACGTACAACGAAACACACTTAAGATGTCATGGCGCCTCGTTAAGGAAATCACACTTGACGATGGAGGTCCGAGGACTTTCCATCAATGTCCTTAAGCTGTGAGCTTGCTCTTGTCACTCATACGTCACCTGATTTGGATGTGCCCATGCACATCAAACGTATCGCTAGCTTATGTTTTATCATGCCATTTTCAAAAAATCGGCCAAGAGCGTGTCGGGCCACGCTCGGTGTAGGATTACGTTGTTGTTTCCCGTCCGTCAGAATTTTTTCAAAATGTAACAGAACCCAGTAGCCCATGTAAAAATTAGTAACCCGATTCCCCGAGAGATGGCGCTGTAACCGGTGGTAATTTTAATTTGCATGACCCGATTTTTATCTTTTTTTTTTTCAAAAGATGATACGCGCAGAATAATGAAATATGTAAGAAGTTTTTAAAAAATGCTTGCACGGTTAAATTACAAAATTAGTTCAGAACGTTCTTTTTTAATTTTTCAAAAACTTCCTATCAAGTTCAAAATAAATTTCTTAGAAAGTTTATTTAAAGTTCTACTCTTGAGATTTTTAAATATTTTCTAAAGTTAGTCCTCGTTCAAAAGTTAGAGGGGACTTCATTCTCTTCCTTCTTTCTCTTTCTCTTCCTTGTTGACTACGGAACCCTAAAAAGACAAGATTCGAAATTTTTAATTTGTTCGGTTTTTATGGACATCGTTGCACAAAATAGCAACAATGTTTGTTATTGTTTATAAATAAAAGAAAAAATAATAGACAACACAAGCAAAAGGAACATAAAAGGTATACGAGTAGTAGAGAGAAAATAAATAAAAAACCTCTGGGCCGAATATGTGAGCTTAAAAATGTCTACGCTAAGCTCAAAAAATAAACCTTGTAAGCTAGTGCAATTACAATTACTTTTGTACAAAAACAGTTAAAATAGTAACGTATAAGAATATGGTAATTGGACAGGAAAAATGGTAACAGCCACGAATATCAAAAAAATAAATAAAAAGGAAGGTTTGATCCCGATGCTAGCGATGAAAGGTTGGTTCGTCAACATTTTAAACGTTGGTGGATGCTGTTTTGAATACGCCACAGAATACTGTGTAAGTTACTGGGATACGCTACAGGGTTGTTGTAAAAACAGAGTAACGTGGTCTCTGATCCTCTGAGTGGTTGTATTAAAAATACTGCTCAACCCCCAAGCGAACTCCGGCGTTCGCCCGTGAATGCACGCCGTGAATAAATTACAAAAAAAAAAAACAGTCGTACCTCGCGAACACTTCGCTAAAATCGTCCATATTCACGTTCACGCCTGTTCACGGAACTTCACGCTACTAATCTGAAGCCGCCAACAAGCAAACTATACAAATGTTACGCGTCCTATTTCTAGGAAATGAGTTCTAATTAAAATTATTTTGCACCTTTTAGCGTTCTTTTCTGGAAGTCAGCCTCCCAAGTGAAGTTTAATTATCAACGTAGGGGGTCTTTAAGTCAAGAGTGAATAGGTTACTTTTAGGTAAGCGTGCTCCATCGTCGACCACATCATCGCTTACCATCAGGTGCGATTGTGGTCAAACGCGAGCCTATCTAGAATAAAAAAAAAAATTAACGCTTGTTGGTTGGCCACGCCCCCAATTTCCTTGTCCGGAAGTCATCTCAACAAAGGCATTGGGGGCGTCGCTATTTACAAGCGCTAACTCTAAACGAAACGATTTTAACTTGGTTAGTAGGCTGTTGTATCTTTATAGTGTGTATCATCGGTTTATATCCTAGCGATAGACAATCACGATCATAGAAACTTTTTGACAAAATACTGAAAAGTTAAAGAAATGGTCCGCTGCAGCGCTTTACTGACAATCAACTTTTAGAGATCAACACAAAGTATTTAACGATTCAATGAGTTTAATATCCTGTCTCAAAAAAAAAAAAACTCAAAGAAATATTTGAATTTCTATTTTAGTATTCATTAATGTATGTAATCCTTTACATAGAAAAAGAAATAAATAACGAACGTAATAAACTCTCAACAGCAAACATTTGCTTAAAGCCAAAACAGTTACGTAGATAAAATCCCTATTATATCCTTACAATTGTTTATAATTGCTATTTTATATCAGCAGCCGGGCGAAACGTATACTTGGCAGAGATAATACCGTCATAAAATGCGTGCTAAAATTGTTAAATTTACCTGAGCAGACCAGCAAATCATTTCTCTCAAAGCTTCTTGCTTTATAAATTAGGATGGAGGTTCGTAGATTGAGAAAATGTAGTCTGTCCGGAAATTGAAAAACTTCACCGTGTTCGGCTGTTCTTTTATTCTAGAATTTGACGGTTTTTTTTAAGGAAAATAAATTTAGACGTGGACCATGTGGCAATTTACGCACTTTCATTAGGTTCAAGGGACGTAATTTTATAAGATCTGATTATATACTTGGTTTTTGTATAACCTTTTAGAGCGCCTTCAAATTAATCGCGCGACAACAGCGCGGTAGCAGTGCGGTAGCAGCGCGGCTGTCGCGCTTTGCTTTTTCCTATAAATAAACGCCGTGCCCTTATAGGTGATATATTTTGCATCACTGTGCGAAAACTGTATTGTTTTTTTTATATTGTATTGTTTATTATATAATTGGACGGGAAGACTGCAGAAGACTAGGTACACACAAATTGTTCCAGTCGTTCAGTCAACTAACTAGTTGTAGGGTTGTAGTAAATTTTAATTTTAATGTACAACTAGAGCGACCTGAACGAAAATCGCACGAGTGTTAGAATCTTTGGGTGGAGCGGAAGACAGTGTCAGATTTCAACTGACTAAATTACCCACCGTTTCTTCTTGCCAAGACCCCAGTGGCCTTAGTTCCAGGGCCCCGGTGGTTATCTGATGTAAGGATAAAAAAATATTTTGTAATTAGACTAAATGAAAACCATTTTAAAGTATACAAAGCCTTGTAAATAATGAATGTTTTTGTTTCAGTTTCGACGTCCGTGGTCGGTCGTTCAACAAAGCGCTGCAGTGGTCGGACCCGGGCGCCTTCGGTCCCCGCGCATACTTCGCAACAGTTGCCCGACCAGCTGCCCTCACGCTCAGCTCCGTACAACTGGACGACGAAGGCGTCTACAGGTGTAGAGTTGACTTCAAAAACTCACCCACAAGAAACTTCCAAATCAAACTTACAGTAATAGGTAAGTTACTTAAAAACATCAAAGAAAAGAAAGAGAATAAAATTTATTGGTACAGACACAGGGCATAGCACAATAATAAACATGCGAAAAGTAAATTATTTTTGTTTTTAAATTGATTAAACAAAAATTATGGTTTACCCCACGGCTGCTCCAAACAGACCCATCATCATCATCTCAGCGCCAGTCCCGGTTGCACACCTTGGCTTTCACCTCGGTGCCCGGGGTCTGCTTTCCCACAAAGTCGCCTCCACTTCGCTCGGTCTTTCGCGTCCTCTGCCTTAAGCCCATTGGCACGCATATCGTCCCTTACGACGTCGATCCAACGCCTCTTAGGCCTTCCTCGTTTTCCGGGTCCCGGCGGAGGCGGCATGGCGAGGCATCTGTTATCCACGTAGTCTGCTGGTTTTCGTAAAACGTGGCCATACCAGCGTAAGCGACCCTCCTGCAGTTTATCCGCTATGTCACGGACCTGAAGGCTGGCCCAGTTCAGCATAAATGTCAGGCAACTAAGTGCGTGACACTGGTTAACATCTTACACACGTGCCGATAAAAAGAACTAAAATTAAGCTAACAGCGCTTAATGAAATCTAGCAAATAAAATTCATGTGAAACAAAAACAGTAGATCAAAGTAACTGTTTAATATCAGGTAAAACTTTTGAAAAGCAAAATTAAATCAGTCTAGACCAGGCATGTATTTTTTTATCGTAGTTCAAGCTGTTTTTTTTTGCTGTTTATTCAAGGTAAACTTTTAGATGCTAATATTATTTATTTTGGATAAATTATACTGAGTTCGTTTATTAAACACTAGCACTGCGCCCGCAACTTTGCCAGTGAACGAACTTTAACGCCCCTTTAAACCGTATTTCGTTTAAAAGTAGTTTTGAAAAACTAATAATGACAGTCTTTATTATTCATTTTGGTTAGAATTTATACTAACTATCAAATTTATGAACAAATCCGATTCTTCAAAATATTTTTGAAACCTCCTATATTGTATACAAAATTAGTCGTTTAAGTTCAGCCGTGGAGTTGCGAAAACCAGCCCAAAATATAATATAGGTAATTATAATACAAGCTTAATTATACGTCTAATATAGTTTAGTTTAATATAGTTATTTGTTTAGTATACATATTATTTTTAGTAGACAATAATATATACCATATATTATTGTCTTCGAGATTGGGAGTCCATTTGTTTGGTGCGGCACTTTGTGGCACGCTTCGGGCTGATGGCCTCTCAATCTTTGAAACTCTGACGAGAAATATGTAAATCGCTGATAGGTGCTCTGGAGTGGCGCCACTTGCACGTGGAGTTGCCCAGAAGCAAAACATTATAAATAACAAACAAGGGCACGGACGTAATGTCTGTGGATGAATGTAAGGCAGGAGTGCGGTTTTAGTCAATAGGAGTCTGACACTGCCCAGGCTGGCTCGTTTGTGAGGCAACCTGGGACGTCCATGAAGGATTTCCCATTCCCTGGCGAAAAAAAAAATACAATCTCTTATAGGTATTGTTACATTAGGGATATTTTTGAAAAACAAAATAATAATTTATTAAAGAAAAAATGGCTACAGGGTGTGGGTGATCCTATAACATTTGGTTTTTATTGAATAATTAACATAAAAAATAATAATGACAACCTTCATTTACTTAGGATACTATTTGTACAAGTACTTTCATTTGAAAGTTAACAGAAATAGTAGGTATATCTTATATACGGCTATATCTTATATTAGAACACTAAATTAGATGTTGCTTCCAAACCAATTCCCCTTATTATCTGGATTTACTTTTCAAAAACCTCTTCTGTTTGCCTACGTCATAAAAAGAAGCCTTTTTTCAAATTCGTAGTAAAAATAAATATCAGACGGTCAGATTTTCCTTTTACATAGATTAAATACACAAAAGTTTATTACCATCTGAACAGCCATTTTAAGTGACAAGACTAGAAAAACTCGTTAAAATAAAAATCAACTAAGTTTTAAATAGAAATTTTATGAGGCGGCGACTGGGAATCAATTTAGTCATTACGATGAATCGCGGCTGCCGCGCGGTTGCCAGTTGCCAAGTGATGACATCGCGCAGACATTTTAATTATTAACTGTCGACTCGGGATCGGCGAGGTTGCTCAGCTGCCGAGCGATAAAAACGATGCCCGCCGACGATGACACAGATAAAATCTGCAGGAGACAGGTTAAATTTAAAAGGAAATTAGATTTGAATAGATCAAATTGTCTGAACGCTATCAGCTCGCCGTACTGATCCCCTTTATTTGCTTATTAAAACCTTAGACGGGAAATGATTCAACTAAATTATAAAATGAGTTACGATCACTTTGTATACATTCTTTGGTGAATGCTGTTATAATTAATATTGGGCAGTGCTCTGTTTTGACAATGTTATTTACCATTCCACAGTCCGTATCGATGTGAATTATTGGCATTTAATTATGGGTTTCACATCAATGTACAACATTCGTTTTAGTATATGCGAAATCTGAATATAGTTGGTTTAGAATTAGGACGTCTATTCTATTTTTTCGAAAGTTCGTTCGTATGAAATTTCGGTAATTAAGGCCCATCGCAAACAGGCCACCGACCACAGCTACCGATGGCTGTCGCGCGTTGAGTTGCTGTCGATGTCCACCAGTGGTCGTGGTCAATAGCTCCCTTTGCACTAAGCCTATTAAACCGGGTCTTGGTAGGAAACAAGAGAAGTTTTGATCGAAACTTAACTGAACTGAAGTAACTGAAAAGAATCCAACAATGTATAATCTGTTGGACGATTTTTACCCACCATAAAAAAATACCGTGTTAGATTTTTTTCCCAAAAAAATATTATTGCAAATCAGTCACCCAGATGGTCCGGTAACCATGTATTTCTGCGGAAAACAACGGTTGTTATATTAATGAGAACACTAAACACGTCTTTCAGTTTTTACATATACTAAAAATGTGCTCAAAATAGCGTATAGTCATATGGATTTTATAAACATAAAACCTTTCTGAGTATTGCGGCAGCTCCTCTATAATTACACTAATAAGCTTATTCAATGGCAACGTAACCGTATTCTTAAGAAATATTACCGGGCGAAGAGCATAAAAATATAAACATGGCCTATAAAATGCCGAGCAAACTACCGTTGAGCTTTTCAAAGAAATTACCCTATTCAAGGCGACGAAAGACGTAGGCAAAGGAGATGAGGGAAGTAAATTTCTTTTGCGCAGAACAAAGCATTTAAAAGTAAGCCTACATCGCATATATGCAACTCCATTGAAATCCATTAGTCTACTCGCGCCGAGAGGTAATTTGCAAGGAACCTTTTGTTAGCAAAGGGACTGCTCACACAAAGAACTCTCTTACTTAGATAATCAGGCATATTCATAACATCATAAAATATCCAATTACCATTGAGAACGGCGGGTGTTCATTAATGGCGTCAAATATAATAATCAAATCTGACGCTCCCGTCATATCGTGAACGATCACACCCTCAGTTTTCATTCCCATATTGATATTATGATGAAGATTGTGGGAGAGGGTATTTCTATAGAATCTTATTATATTGATGAGTGGCATATGCATACATTTTATACATGTATATAATTTTTTTCGGAAATATATATAAATAGAGAGAGTGGTAGCCGAGTGGTAAAAGCCCCGACTTACGAGTTTTAAGTCGCGGGTTCTAACCCGGCGTATTACTTTGTGAAATTTATTTCATCACCACTGCTCTTAAAACGGTGAAGGAAAACATCGTGAGGACACCGGTATGTCCTAGAAACAAAAATTCGAAAACATGTGACATCCACCAATTCGCACTGGGCCTCCGTGGCGGATTATGGCTCACTAGCTTTTGCCCGCGGCTTCGCCCACGTGGTATTGGGGTTGGGGTTGGTGTTTCCAGGATAAAAAGTAGCCTATGTCCTATTCCGGAGTGTATCCAATGCCTGTGCCAAATTTCATCCAGATCCGTCCAGCCGTTTTGGCGTGATTGAGTAACAAACATCCAAACATCGTAACTTTCGCATTTATAATATTAGTAAGATTCCCTCTCTTAAAGAGGAGGCCTGTGTCCCAGCAGCGGGAACATTAATAAGGCTGATGATGAATATACGTCCTTATGCTTGAATTCAGAAAGCACGCGTAAATAATAATATTTTTGATGATGGGGGCCTGGAGTTCTAAGATACAGGTTTAGGCGTAATTTAGACTCCAGATCTCCATCTCAAATACGTATGATTATGTTTTTTTTTTGGCAAATCGTTTATTTATATATATAAATCGTTTATTTATAAAAATGGGACAAGAATACAGTAAAGTACAATTTAATATTAAAAAGAACACAGTTTCTTATTTGCCTGAACTAGGGTAACCCTGTGTTTCAGGTTAGAGAGTAACCTATTTTTTGATGTTAAAGGTAAATAAACTTTTTTAATTTGATTTGATTGGTGTGTTTGTTGTAGTGCCTCCTCATCAAATGCTGCTATATGACAAGTCTGGTGCTGATGTGTCTGGCGTGGTGGGGCCGTTGGAGGAAGGAGCAGCATTGGTACTGGTCTGCGAAGTTCGGGGTGGTAAGTAGACTCTGATGATTTTGTAGTTTCCATCGTAAATAAAGTCCTGTTAACGGAATAAGATTAAAATAGTCTGCAAATTGTCAAAAGAAGAAAGGTCCATTTTGACATTTCATGTTTTTATTGTTTTATTTGTTATTTAATTACATTTATATAGTTAATGTAATTATTTCATTCTTACTTTTAGTTTCGTTCTAAGTTACATTCTAGGGTTTTTTTCCAGGCCTTATTTTTTAACGAGTTTGTAAGAGTTAATCTGGTTCAAAGCTGTAAGAGATACATAATTTTTTATTGAAAGATTAATTTTCTGTATTAAAGTCGTATCTGTAGTAAAGGCCTGAAGAGAAGAATTCCGTCTACGTTTACAAGCTTTTATTTATCCTCTTTTTTATTATTATTTTTTTGCCGATGTTTATGATCAAATCTTGTAAATTTAATTTGATCCATTTCCCGGTTAATGATTGATAATTATAAATATTTATTTTTAAATACTTTTATATAATATTATTATGTATATAATAAAATTATATACTATTGATTTTGCGTGTTTGTGTCAATCAGATGACGATGCAAGTTTTTTTAATCATGAATTTGATCTGGTGATGAAAGCGGAAGGTGGCTATAAAAACTTTTTAATTACACAACAACCCCATGGTGTAAGGCTCGTGTGATTCGTCTTGACGAGTTTTAAATATACACCGTGAAATTTTAATGGTTGTTTTCCCTTAGCGAAATGGTTGTGTCTTGGTAATACAAACGTTTGATAAAAAAATAAAACATTAAAAACAAAAAATGGACCTGTAGAGTGCAGGCTAATAATTATGACGTATCACAACGTGCGAGAGCTTATTTTGGTTTAAATATTTAATGAATCGGTTTCCTTTGAAGGTGTGCTGCGCGTGCAGCTCTAGTAGTACCTACAAATTACGTCTAATGTTACTATTGTTTTCGTGTTTTTGAGTTGATGAATATTTTTAATAATTATTTAAAAAAAAAACTATTATTTTTTTTTATTTTTACTGTATGTTTCAAAAGTACTCCTTGTGGCAAGTCATTCTGCTGCGGGAAAACAACCATTTAAATTTTACGGTGTATACCGTGCAATGTGTGTGTATAAAGGTTGCTATGAAAAAAGTATTTTCATTGAAAATTTGTTTGTTACAAGGTTCAAATTTACTTTTTAAACATCAAAGAATATTATACTTTTATACAGAACACGTAGGTGTTCTGTGTTCTTACGTAAAACTGAACACTATTATGAACCACGTATTGACATTCTACAAAGCTCGGTTCACCGCTCAAAAGTTTAATATCGCAAGATATACGTGTACACAGAAATTATATTTGTTCATATCCGCCGTACCATCTTTACTTATTGGTTATTTCATTGAATGCTCCTTTTAAATGTCACCTTACAGAAATGTGGTCTGAATAATTTCCCAATTGCTCATGGTTTTCGGTACATGTTTAAATTTTTTTTGTTACAATCTTATTGAATAAAAAACGTCGTGTAACTGTGTATGCTTGTGAACGTGCCCCTTCAAAACGGCTTGACCAGTTTTTATGTAGTTTTTTGTGTGTATTTGGTAGGTACAACTTATGCGGCTATGTTTTGCTTATCCCCCCAACCAATTTTTTTCTTTCAATTACAGAGTTATTTGTAAAACACCGGCTACCTCTCAGGACTACGGTACTATTATCATAAACAACAACTTTTATTCTGTTACCTACTTTTAAAAATTTATCATTTTTTTGTTATGAAAAAAATAAACTGAATGTTCCAAATATTACTAAGTCTTTGCGTGTTTGATGTCACGTCATACAGACGTAGTTAGGCAAAATAATAGTTGAAATATGTTGGATAAAGCAACGAGATCTTGAAGGTTGGTTTTTGGTAAAAATTAGACATTTTATAAAACATAATTTTATAAAATGTCATAGAACAAAAGTTGTTGCTAATGATGTTAGTAATATTGTACTGCACAATTGTTGGTGTTTTACAAATAACCTTGTATATCTTTATGGTAGAAGACCGTTTATCAAATCGGCAAGAATATAAATACTATTGAACAATATATATTAGTATAAAACAAAGTCGCTTCCCACTGTTTGTGCTGTCTTCCCTATGTATGCTTACATCTTTAAAACTACGCAACACATTTTGAGGAGGTTTTTCAAAAATAAATATTTTGACTCAAGAGGAAGGTTTATATGTATAATACATGCATATGTTATTTATACATGTAAACCTTCGTCTTGAGTCATTATATTTCATTGTACCCAAGTAAATCTGGAAAGGATGGCTAGTTAATTATTAATCTGAATCCAAACAGCTATTAAAAAAATAAATATTGGATCTACTCTACAGTTTCAAATAACAAATTAAAAAAAAAATACAATTCAACTCAGCCCGTCGCTTAACTTAAAGCGTCGCAAAAATATTGAACAGAGGGGGAGCTCATTTTTTTTCTATTGCTTGATTTCTTTTATGGAAACATTGGAAGAGATATTCCATTCGAATGGGTTCATTGAAAAGTCCGCAGTATGGCGGCCTGGCTTCGAGCCAGTGCTCGCAGCGGATTATCTTCAGCCGTGCGCCCACCAATTGTGATGATGCAGCCGCCCGGACAGGGGGAGTTTAGGCTTTGACCCTGTTATCATGCTCATACTTAATTATGTGACTGAAAAATGGGCAGTTTGTATAACCTGTTGGACTGTTAAGCTTTGAAAATGGCTTCAAAAAAGCAAACATTGAAAAAATAATCGGTACTAACGTTGTATTGTATTTATGACTCCATTTAGAATGTGATAAGTTTTGTATAGAGTATTCTCTGTATTTACCACGTATAAAATAATTTTTATCACTTATTTCTTCAACCTTTTGTATTTTTAAAAATGTAAAAAATGTCTGAAAAGGTAAAAATGAAACACTATTGCAAGACGGCACTGTTCACTGTCCAGCTGACTGTCATCAGGCTGTATCTTATGAATCGTGATAGTTAGATAGCGGCATTTTTAGGGTTCCGTAGCCAAAATGGCAAAAACGGAACCCTTATAGTTTCGTCATGTCCGTCTGTCCGTCTGTCCGTCTGTCACAGCCGATTTACTCGGAAACTATAAGTACTACAGTGATGAAATTTGATGGGAATATGTGTTGTATGAACCGCTACAAAATTATGACACTAAATAGTAAAAAAAAGAATTGGGGGTGGGGCCCCCCATACATGTAACTGAGGGATGAAAATTTTTTTTTCGATGTACATACCCGTGTGGGGTATCAATGGAAAGGTCGTTAAAATGATATAAAGTTTTCTAAAAATCATTTTTCTTAAAGTGAACGGTTTTTGAGATATCAGCTCTCAAAGTCGTAAAAAGTATGTCCCCCCCCCTCTATTTTTATAACTACGGGGTATAAAATTCTAAAAAAAATAGAGGTGATGCATGCTAATTAACTCTTTCAACGATTTTTGGTTTGATCAAAGTATCTCTTATAGTTTTTGAGATAGGTTGATTTAACTGTAATTTTGGTTAAGTTATTGTGCTTACACTGAAAACGATGGCTGAACCTTATAAGATAGATCAAAAAATATACTACAGTATTGTACACCTTTAAAAATCCGCGATGATAAAAAATCTTTATAATATATTTGCTGCTACGGAACCCTTTGTGCGCGAGCCCGACTCGCACTTGGCCGGTTTTTTTATAGAAGATGTATTTCTGTTGCTTCTATAACATTAACAACTAAAAACAGAATAAAATAAATATTTATGAGGGGGCACCATACGATAAATAAATGTTTTTTGCCTTTAATAAGGTTTCTTTTTTGTGGGAAAATCATCCGATGACATATCCCGCCCTTGGGTGACAGTAACAGTGTCAGACTTTTACTGACTAAAACCCACTCCTGTCTCTCCTTTGCATTCTTTCTAGGACCCCGGGTTTCACTTTCACACTACATGCATAATAATGCATGAATAATAACATGAATAATAATAATAATGTATACGTAATTGGTACAGAACCTTTCGTGCGCAAGTTCGGTCCGTACTTGGTCCTTTTTTTCTTATCTAACAACGTGGGCGATTTTGTAGGAAAGATAAGCCAGTAATACTTTGTTATCTGAAACTTTAGTAATATCCGGCAGGTTTCTATTCTAAATTGATTTTGTTTAGTTGTATAAACAAGAAAACGTGTTATATCTTTGTAACAGTTAAATAAACAACTTTGCCTTTGTAAACAAGTAACATTGGCGAGAGAATATGTGGGGATTTATTGAGTATAACATTCAGGAAAATCTTATCAAATTACTGGCTGAACTTGGGCTTATGTTATTTGAAAAACAACTTTGCATTAGCATAATCTGCCTTAAAATATGTATATACTGCTATAACATTTTTTTTATGGTGGAAAAAATTATTTAATTACTGGAAACAGTGTCAGGCTCTTACTGATTAATCGACCCACCCCATTTCTTCTTAGCCCTCATACCGGGGTCGGATCTTCCTTTCAGGAACAGGAATGGAGCCCCAGTAGGCTTCAGCCCTGCAGTTGGGCCTCTACGTTTGCTGATAACTCCTTGAGGCGCGCGGGTACAGAGTGGGGCGTCGACGACCTGGCTTGGTCTGGACTGTTATCAGACGATCGGCCGGCATTGCTCGTCATCCGCAAGCCGTTTACGTTGGCCGTAAATCGGGATCGGAATCCCGGCGGCGTCTGGAGTGTGTGCGCCTTTGCTTTATGCGGTCGACCTCCTCCTTTGCTAGCATAGCAGCCCAGCAGGATCGAAGTTTCCTATTTATTTTGTCTAGATTCGGTTACAAAGTACTATAAACTGGTAAAAAGTGTTCTTGACCAATTTCTGGGGTTAAAAGTGCTTTTGACCTGTTAACAGTTAGTTTATGAAAAATACAAATTATAGTTATTCTGGTAATACGATTTATTTAAATACCAAATGAAATATTAAATGTTTATTTAAGGGAAAGTCAATAACTATGTTATAAATATAATTTAACTAAAAAGCAAGTCAATATTTTGGTGTAAATACACCAAATTATTGACTCATGCTAAAATAATTTGTCAATTTTTTTTAAATTATAACAACGTAGATTTACGAATCACCTAACTCCTTCTGTTTAATTCTCATAAAATCTTAATTTATGTAGCTCTAGTTTTGTTTACCAGGTCGTCCCGAACCAACAGTGTCCTGGTGGATAGATGGCACACCAGCTTCCCAGTACATAGGAGTCAAGACAGACACCCACGTCATCGTCAACCGCTTGGAGTTGCAGCATTTGAAAAGAGAAGACCTAAATACGACCTTCAAGTGCAGAGCATCGAATACGAACTTGGTACCACCGCAGGAGAAAATCGTCAGGCTCGAGTTGAACTGTAAGATATTAGTTTATTTAATTTAACTTTAGTAAAAATATATTTATTTAGTAAATAGGTTTTTATAAAACACTTTTACACGTCAAATTTTTCGTCAATTTAAACTAGAGGAGATTGGCCTGACTATTCAGAGAAGAATCACTAGAATCAACCTAGGGGTCAAAGTTTCTTTTAAAGACCTTACAGCAAACATGTAATAGTCAAATCATATAAGAACCATACAGATTGGTTTGTGAGATGCTTTTTTAACCGACTTCAAAAAAGGGAGGAGGTTCTCAATTCGATTGTATTTTTTTTTTTTTTTTTTTTTTATGTTTGTTACCTCAGAACTCCGTTGTTTATGGATGGATTTGCAAAATTTTTTTTGTACTTGAAAGGATATGCTTCCAGATTGGTCCCATTTTTTTCAAAATTGAGTTTTGATGATGGGATCCATGAGAAATCGAGGGAACTCCTCAAATATTATAGGCAACTATATAGTTTTTTTTATATTTTCATCGAGAACTCAAGCATTTACAGTCAAAAAGTAACATTTGATGAGGTGGAACTGGTGAAGAAGATCAGAAAATGGCTAACGAAACTTGACACTCGCATAGATATCACAATTAAGGTAGTTAAGCAATTATGAAAATGTACTATAAACCAATGATCTTAAATAATTATGTTGAAAATGTTATCATTGAACTGATCTGATGATGATGATGGAGCTGGAAGGTAGGCACTGGAACTGCGTAACTAATTAATATATCCTAGCCGTGTTTGAGCTTGTTAGAATTGTCATAAGATGCACTTTGGCTGTAAGATACTATTGAACTGATGTGATGATGAAGCTGGAAGGTGGAAGGTCGGCATGGGAACTTCAAAATAAAATAATCTATCCTAGCATGGTTTGAGCTTATTAGAGCTGTCATGGGCAATACTGTCAAGGGCAATGGAAAGGGCTATGCTCGGAATTTCCTTGCGTGTTCGAATCAGAAATGAAGAAATGCGCAGGAGAACCAAGGTCACCGACATAGCCCGAAGAATTGCCAAACTTAAGTGGCAGTGGGCAGGGCACATTGCTCGTAGAACAGATGGCTGATGGGGCCGAAAGGTTCTAAAGTGGCGACCGCGCACCAACAGACGCAGCTTTGGAAGGCCTCCCACAAGGTGGACCGATGACCTGGTGAGAATCACGGGAACGCGATGGATGCGAGTCGCACAGAAACGGTCGTTGTAGCGACGCTTGGGGGAGGTCTATGTCCAACAGTGGACGTTTTCTGGCTGAAATGATGATGATTATGAGAGCTGTCATAAGATGTACTCATGAGATGAATCATAAGTATTTCATGCATCATATCATCTCTCCACGAGATCAAAACGATTACACTGTAACAATGTACCTATAATATGTATTCCTACTTATATGACATTGGTAACTTTTCCAAAAGAAATGTAGGAACGATATTGACTTCGTTGCCATAACACATTATAATAAAAAACACTAAACGGCTACAAATAAAAAAAACTTTTTACAAAAAAAAAACCGCCTTCAAAAAAAGCCAAACGACAAAAGTTCCTACACTAAAAAGTTAAAAATAAAAATTTGAATTGCTGTAAAGAAACTTAATTTATAGGTAAACTTATTTGACATTCATATTTTGCAAATATTCAAAATTTATTACTTCTTTTTGGAGTCGGTGCCAGCCAAGGCAAGGAATTACGAATGGGCAACAATCCCTTGAAAAACTACCTCTAACTTAACTATAAAATTACATAGTACCTATTTGCATACTCTAATATATAATACTTAACTATATTAAGACATAAATACATATTAGACTTCTCTAAAAAAATCATCCGATTTGCACATTTTTTTTTAAATAAAAAATATATACTTACAAAAACCTTCTGCCACATTTTAAGTACATTGAAAATGTTTAAGCATTGCAAGCACAAGCAAAGCTACCTAACATTAAGTTTCAACAATAAAAATGCTGGCACCGACTCCAAAAAGAAGTAATAAATTTTGAATATTTGCAAAATATGAATGTCAAATAAGTTTACCTATAAATTAAGTTTATTTACAGCAATTCAAATTTTTATTTTTAACTTTTTAGTGTAGGAACTTTTGTCGTTTGGCTTTTTGAGAAAAGACTCCCATGGCCTTTTCAGTCAGTGCAAACATTTGTCAGTAATAATATTTTATTAAATGTAATGTGTTTTAATAGGTCAGTTAAAATTACATTAAATTACTCGTATCTAAAGAAAATACAGAATCGTACGGAAAAGAAAGTCAAGAGTAAACAGGTTACTTCTAGGCAAGCGTGCTCTATCGTCGACCACATCATCGCTTACCATCAGGTCAAATGCGAACCTATCTAGAACAAAAAAAAGTTATGAAGATTCTAAAAAAACCTAGCTATATAGGTTGACTTGTAGACTTGCAGATTATGTCGATGAAGAAAGCAGAAGAATAAAACAATATACACATTTATATCAATGTTTTTTTGAGTTCAATCTTACCATTTTACTTCAGAAAAAAAAAAATACTTCTGGTCCTGAAACTCAATCGCTCTAACACAGCTCTTTTATTGTTTCGATCAAAGAAACCAATGTAACTAATAAATCTACAGTGACTTGTAGTTTTCTGAATTCCCACTCGATCCGAACAGGAAAACAACGAACGTAGACGAACGAAGATTAAAATATAAGATAAGATGTTACTTTTGTTCACGATCGCGCCCTTTCTTGAGAAAAGTAGAAGCTATAAATCTGCAAACAAAAGTAATGCATTAACAGATCGGGTTCGTTTCGCGTGGATGTGACGCATATTTTTCTCAACACATAAAATAATGATTATTATTATAAACTATTTATTGAGAGCAGTGGTGGCCGAGTGGTGACGGTCCCGACTTACCGAGTCGGATTTGAACCTAGCCGGGCGCTAAAATAAAAAGTAAGGCTACTTTTTATTTTATCACCACTGCTCTCAAAACGGTGAAAGAAAACATCCACAACCTTATGCCGAGCGTTCGGCCGATTTGAGCGGAAGTGGCGTATATCTTCCTTATGTAATTGGGTATGTTGGTAACTAGCGTTAACTTTGCGTTATTACGCGTAAATGAACTGTTATTCTTTCTTTCTTTCTTGGAGCAGTGGAGGCTGAGTGGTAACGGCCCCGACTTACCAGTTGTAGGTCACGGTTTCGAACCTGGCCGGGCGTCTTACTTTGTGTAGTTTATTTCACCACCACTGCTCTCAAATCGGTAGAGGAAAACATCATTAGGAAACCGGCATGTCCTAGAACCAAACATCGAAGACATGACTGACATCCACCAATCCGCACTGGGTTCGCGTGGTGGATTATGGCCCATTCCCTCTCCTAGAGGAGGGCTGTGTCCCAGCAGTGGGAACATTAAAAAGGCTAATGATGATGATGATTATAAATTAGTGTTAGGATTACGTCATTTCGTGAGTAACTAATAAGTTTTCATTTTAATATTATTAGTATTCCCTTCATGATTGTGTTTTGTAAAGACCTTGACAGTCTTCCACGTATTTCAAAGTTTTTCTTGTTTTATCTTCTTTAAATTAATTGTTCGTAATAAATTTCATATTCATTTAGTAGTACAAACGTACAGAAACCAATTTGAAAACTTATTTGGTAGAAATCCCTGCTAGTCTTATAATAGTACTTAGGTATACATAATAAAATGATCCTTTCTTTTGGTACCATTTGATTAATTCAAAACATTATATACTTATCTACTTTATTGAGCTCAATATATTTTATTAATTTATTTTGTTCTAACCAAACAGTAATTTAAATAAATTTGTTTTGGTCTAGACATACTCGTATATGCCGTTGACTAACAATGCGGTGTGTTAAACAGATGAATCTTAAAACCTTTTTTGAACAGTAAAAAGGTTGGATCCTTTTTAAATAATGCTAATCACTACATTAATATATTATACTTGAAGATATATGAGGCTGCAAATGTATTTATTTGTTTTTTGGTTTTTAATGAGCTTCAACTACAGTTTACTGTGGTTAAGACTTACTTACTTTTTCCAAAGCCAACTGGATATTCAGGTTTTTTCATACAATACGTAATAGTCTCAGACGATTTTTTTTTTATTTTAATTCCTGTGACACTATCAAATTTAACGGATCTTATTCTTCAATAATATTTTTAGCACTCTCTTTTTCCATGTTTCGAAACGTGACTCTTATTGGGTTATATACAAGTGTTCGTATCATAAGTTATCGTGCCTACATTTTAATATTCTTGACTTATGTATACCTTTAAACCTTTCGCATAGGTGCGTAGATCTATGTGAGACACAATGGCTTTTGCGTCTCTATTTATGTAAAAGGTCACACATTTATTTATATTTGTACTTGTCTTTTCGATATTACAGCTTCCAACTCGTTTTCTTTCCTCCTTTCGTTTATAATCCTCGTGCGATCGACTTTAAATGCGCAGTCACCGATTACTCGGTCTCGATTGAAGTGGGGGCTGCACAGTGTTTTATAAAGCCCGATTTTCGGACATCCCATTTTTATTGCAATACTTGACAGATAAGATCATTTAAATACAAGATCTCGTATCCCCATTTAGCTATCAAGTCTAGTTACTGAGTGATAATTTTTTGAAAATCGTAATTTTTCCATCCGCATTTTAACAAAAAAATTAATTACGCTTAAACTAAGCGTGATACGAAATAATGTTGTTAGGTGCATTGATGGTGTATCTTATGCTGAGTATTTTAGTCGGCGAATGAATCTCACATCATTGGTAGATCGAGATTTATACAGGTTTTTCGGTTTTTAATGTTTCTTAATTTTCTCGAAAATTCCGCCGTTTCGGGAAAAGTTATTTATACAGAAACAATCCTAATTACTTCCCCAATACACAAAATAAATTTCACATCCCGATTCCATGGAACTTGGAAACTACAAGCATTTTAAGTTATATCCGGATTTTACCTCGCTAGGGTTGCCAAAATCTCAGACTTTTATTTATATACGGATTTTATATGACTTTGCTAAAAAAATACATTTACCTTGTAGTAAAATCGATGTTTTGGATTATCTGACGTGAATATACCAGGATACCAGCTTGGTATCTAAATAAAATATTATTCATCAATGTACGTTCAAAGGCATATTCAGACATTTTATGTTATTTGAGTATTTTTATAACACTTTTGCTTGTAAAAGGTCTCTTACTGCACCAATTTCAGTATCGTAAATGAATCGAATTAAATCAGTATCGTAAAATTAGGATGAAAAAAATTGACAACCCTAACAAAAATAGTTAAATTGGAATAACTTCTGAGTTCCATGGAATCGGGATGTGAAATTTATTTTGTGTATTGGGGAAGTAATTAGAATTGTTTCTGTATAAATAACTTTTCCCGAAACGGCGGAATTTTCGAGAAAATTAAGAAACATTAAAAACCGAAAAACCTGTATAAATCTCGATCTACCAATGATGTGAGGTTCATTTGCCGACTAAAATACTCAGCATAAGATACACCATCAATGCACCTAACATCATTATTTCGTATCACGCTTAGTTTAAGCGTAATTAATTTTTTTGTTAAAATCCGGATGGAAAAATTACGATTTTCAAAAAATTATCACTCAGTAACTAGACTTGATAGCTAAATGGGGATACGAGATCTTGTATTTAAATGATCTTATCTGTCAAGTATTGCAATAAAAATGGGATGTCCGAAAAATGGGGTTTATAAAACACTGTGGGCTGCGCGTAATCATAGCAAATGGTTCAACGTATTTGACGTGTACAATACATGTTTGTGATCGCATCCATAAATAAAATAATCATTCTTAGTATTATGTACTAAATGGTTTATTTTCACACGGGTGAAAGTTCTGATAAAAACAAAGTGAAATATAACCAAATTACTCCATTCCTCAATCCACCTCCCTTACGCATCCATATCGCATTTATCCATTTCTTTTAACCCCTTAACTAATGTAGCTATAAATAATAATAATAATTTATTTACGAAAAAGACAACATTTTGTCCACAATATACATCGTTAAATTTTAGTCGTTTTAATCCCTTGGAGGATCGATTCAGTACATACACTATCGATTGGTAAAGCTAGAATGAAAAAACAAAGTACTTTTTTTAAAACTCGAATTAATTTATGCATGTTCTAAATTGATTTCTTTAAGTAAACGTTAGCTGGGCGAGTTCAATGACCTGTAGGTAGTTAGTACGCAACGATCGACAACTACCTCCAAGGTCAATGACTCGTTTACTTAAAGAAATTAATTTCGTAAATGCATATATCAATAAGAGATTTAGAAAAAAAGTACTTTATTTTTTTATTTTATCTATACAAATCGATAGTGTTTCATGTACTGGATCAACCCTCTTCGGGATTAAAACGACTAAAATTTAACGGTGTATGTTAGTAGGTGGTACTTATTTCTACATTAGTAAAGATGTTTAAAATTTGTAAATATATAGAGTCCTTATAGCTGCTAGTGTAATAATATAGTAACCTTATCAATCGTGTTTCTTCCACCAGTGGTTCCACTTTCGGTGTCCTTGCTGAACCGTCCCCAACAGCTGTTGTCAGCTGCCGCAGCGACTCTTCGATGCGTGTCCGAAGGAAGCCGACCACCTGCACACATAGCCTGGTATAAAGATAACAGAGGCTTCGACAAGACTATGGTAAGTTTTTTATAATATTACTAGCTTTTGCCCGCGGCTTCGCCCGCGTGGTATCGGGGTTGGGGTTGGGGTTACCGGGATAAAAAGTAGCCTATGTCCTATTCCGGAGTGTATCCTACGCCTGTGCCAAATTTCAGCTAGATCCGTCCAGCCGTTTTGGCGTGATTGAGTTACAAACATCCAAATATCGTAATTTTCGCATTTATAATATTAGTAATATGATGGTTATACATTGGTGCCGTGAATTCACCACCGCACATAACCACCGGCTGTTTTGTGCGGGTATGTCGCATATTTTTAGTATTTTGTTGTTTTTGTATTTTTTTTTTAATGGTATGCGACATACTCTTGCGCAAATAAACTTTTTTCTTTCTTTCTATGAATAAATTACACAAGTCATAATCCGCGAAAACCGATCTTATTCACGTTCACGCCGGTTTACGGAGCTTCACGCCACTAGTTTGGAGCCATCATTACGTTCACACTAGTATCGTTGTCTGTCAAAAATACCTAAATTTTCCTTAAAGTAAAAATTTTGATTTTGATTGAGACTTAAATTGACTAATTCCCACCACAGGCAATCAAATGTGGCGATAGAGCACTCACATACTTTTCTGCACTAGTGTAACATTCGATTGTGGACCTAAAAGCGATGAGCTAAAAGGTTTTAGGGTAAGCGTATTGATAAATAATATGATACCCAAGAGGCAAGACTTTGATTCCCTTAGTGAATTTATTCTCTGTACAACATAATAAGGTTGTGTATTGAATTCAGGCATGTTCCTAGAACTCATTTAGGTAAATGAGCAATATGAGCACAACTGTACTCAAAATAATTTTCCTAGAAACGCTTTATAAAGTTCTAATTTTAAGATTTTTATCATATTTTCTAAAATTATGGTTCAAAATTTAGAGGGATACACATTGTTTTTTACTTTTAGAGCAATTATTTCTGTAAACACTAACATTATCAAAAAAATATTTCACTAGACTCCTATTCATTTTGAAATACCTATGCAACAATATATCATACGTTAGGGTTGAACTGAAAAAAAATCACTCCCCACTTTACGTGTAGGGGAAGTACCCTAATAAAACATTTTTTACCACTTTGTGGTGTGTTAGATAAACATATTGGTGCCAAATTTCAGCTTTCGAGTGCTAACGACAGCTGAGATTATCTGCGGACGGACAGACACACAACATTGCGAAACTATAAGGGTTCCTATTCAAAAACGGAACCCTAAAAACAAATGGTTTAACCCTTAAATTGGCAAGGAATTTTTTTTCTTAAATTTGACATTTTATTGTTTTTTTCGTATTTATTATGATCCCAGAGGAATGAAAAAAATAGTGAAAAAAAACTGTATATTACAGTTTTCGCAAAAACCTGTGTACTCCAGAGAGTACATTGCCAACTATAGTGTAAACTACGTCCTCCTATGTTTGTACTACGTGTAGTACAGTGCAAAGATATCAATAATTCTCATTTAGTTAATTTATTACTTTATTTATTAAAAAAACATCACAAACAAAATATATTTAGAGTGAAATTGACGGAAGTAGTTCTCCTGTTGCTTTCTCCTACCACAAAACACGATGCGTTTTGCACTTCACGTATAAATCTTTAGTCCTTCCCGCTTAGCAAAATCTACGAGATTGTTTACTTGCCGATTTTGGAAAACGACTAATTGCGTCGTACCTGACGCTGTCAGAGTGATTGTAGACTGCAACATCAACGGTCCCACTAATAAGACGAAGGAGTGGCAGGAAAGATGTTTTTATTGCCTGGTTATGGATATTTTTTCACAAGAAAACATGCATGACAAGTTACATCAACCTAATGACAGATCATATATTTTTCTTTTTATTTTGATTAAGTACCTACATGAAGGTTGCTACATAATCATATCGGTCAAATCTACACCCCTCCTATATATGAAACATAGAAATAAAGCCATATTGAATAACACTATGCATTTGGCAATGCACTTCGTGTATACCAAAGTCTATTTTGTGTCTTTGTGGCAACGGTATTCACGGAGTACATACATTGTTTCTAGCTTATAAAATTGTTATTACGTAAATTACAGCAAAAATAGCGACTGTGTTATATTACTTGTAAGGCTCTCATGCGCTCCAAAGCTAAAAACCCAGAACTCCCAAACGAAAACCTAAAAAAAATAATAAAAAACTTGCCCAGGTCGCAGAGACACCAGACCGTTTCGAAGACATTTTGAATTTGACAAATTATTTTTTATGTTATTACAATATAAAATAAATTTCTACTACAATTGACAATCATTGATACTTATTAAAAATGAAAAATGCTATTTTTTTCTAATTTTTGGGTCATTAAATTTTTTCAAAGTTTATGTGATCAGTGGAGTACATTGCCAATTTAAGGGTTAAAAAAAATACCAGTAACAGTAGTTATTACTGTTAACAATTATTGTTATTGGCATTTATTTGACTGTAGTAAACTATCTGCTATGTTAAATTAAACTGAGGTTAAACTACATAGGAACCTTCATATTTAACATGAATTGTAGCATCTAAACTATTGCCGAAATATGGTTATTTCCAAAGATATAGATATACCTAGATAACGCAAGAGCAGTTGCTCTTGTTGTGACGAAACACGTTCCAGGATATATGCGTTTTTATTAAATTTAAGGACTTAAAAAAATGTCAAAATTTAGAGTCTCCAATAAATGTGCTACGCTTCTATAAAAGTACTTTTTTATATTTTAAATATAGGAGTACAGTACGGAGAGTCGAAGTTCACGTAAAATAGTTACTTTGCAAAGTAGTTACTTTGCATGCATAGTTTACGTACAAAAATCGTAAGTGGTCACTTTCGCGGTCAGTCTGCATCGGTGTACAGCTCTAGTCGGACATCAGTTAAAAATATAAAAATGGTTGAAGCAAGCTCCGACGCCGTACGCGGTGGCGTTTTTGAATCGATTTACGATAAATAGTGCTTGTGACGCCATAATAGACATAGTCAAAAAATGGCACGCTTTTTTTATGGTAGGTAAAAATCATCGAATGACGAATCCCACTCTTGGGCGGAACGGGAAACAGACTCTTACTGACTAAAGAACCTACCCCGTGCCTTCCTTGCCTTATTCCCAGAGCCCCGGTATAACGCTTTTGCACCAACCCTCAGCTCCGGGAGGCTTCGACCCTGTAGGTCCCTTACGGTCCTGTAGGGCCCCTACGGTATGGCACGCTTGGTTTCCATACAGATCGTGATGCTTGCGTTATCTAGGTATATCTATATCTGTGGTTATTTCAAACGAACGTAGCCCATTAAATTGAATAACAGCTTGGCCCTGTTTGGCTAACTGTCTGTAACTTGCTAGTACCGAATCGAATACTATTTCTAACTTAAGGTGGGTCTTCCCGACTCACCTATCGTCTACGTCGAGCATGGTTTAAAAGCTTGTTGCTTTATCTAAAGCAATCCAATGTGATGTTTGATGCAAAAGTAATGCGGAAATAGATAACACCTGAAAACTCTACTGGCATTCAGTAATTTTACGATTTACTCAAATGTTTCACGAAACACGTTCCAGGAAATACGTGTTTTTAGAATTTCCATTAAATGTGCTACGCTTCTATAGAAGTACTTTTTATATTTTTAATGTAGGAGTACGTTATGGATAGTCAAAGTTCACGTAAAATAGCAGATTTTCATAGGTCTTTACTGGATTACTCTTACACAAATTTAGGTTTTGATTTCTATAGAAGCCTAGATAATATCCACAAGATATCTGTGTATCCAAAATATTTGAAGAAAGATGTTTAATAACATCATAATCACATAAGAGCTGCGGTTGTATGAAAATGTACGTCGGGTTGGCCGCTCTTAATGCGCAGTGTCAACGTTTTTCTTAAAATAGCGTTGAGATCTAACTAAATGTCAGGTTGGTCTCAGTTTGCCTTAGTCAGTGGCTTAAGAAGCCTTTGGAAGGCAATGGAGCTAATTATAAGATTAAATCGTTTTACATATTAACATTTTGTTTTTTAATATTACATAGAGAATTAGAGATCTTTGGCTCCAAGTTTACACGTGTGTTTAAGTTTGAGCAGTTGTGTAATCAAATAACTGCTCTTAGCAATAAGATCGCCATACCCATAGATTGATGCCCGGTATCCAACAAAGTCAAAAGGAGAGGAGACGAGAGGAGATGTGTTGCGAAGCTGGCTGATTCATCATCATCATTTCAGCCGAAAGACGTCTTCTTCTGGACATAGGCCTCCAAGCAGATTGCATCCATTAGAATCCAGCAGCCCAGCAGAAGCTGGCTGGATATTTCCACCAAAACGGAGAGTAGAAGTGTAGCGAAAAGAGATGTGAGTTTTTTGTAGCAGAGATTTGAGCTGTGAGAGAAAAGACGTAGGGAGAAGGCCGTTCTGCCGCTGTACAAAACTCAATAGAAAAATGAGACTTCTCCTATTGATCTGTTTCCACCAAAACTAAGCGGAGAAGAAATGTGGAAATAACGAAATTAGACTGGTTTCTTCAAACACACGTGGAAATCGGGCCTTAAGTTTGTTGAAATGTTCTTGTTATTATTTTGGTGTACAATAAAGTTTATTCTATTCTGTTCTATTCTATAGCAAATATTCGTCTATACAAAAAGCTAAGCAGGCCACTTTGTATTAATTTGGTCCTATTCACAGCTCTCGCTTTGTATTTAGTTGAGTTGGTCAATCCGTTTGTTCCGAAGATTTGTCCTTGGGCTGTCCGTACGTGACCCCTTTTCTAAGAACTGCCGTGGTCACACTGGTATGAATAAGAAATATAAAGATAGATAAATATACTCTTATAAAGATCTTCATCGAATATTTTAAACGTAATTAAACAAATAAAATCAAAATGTCCTTATTTAAAAACATACTTAAACAAAACGTGAATAAAACCTGTTTACTTAAAATAAAGAGAATGATGAACTAGCCACCAAATGCATCGTACAATTGCAGTACCACGACTTCTTCAATATTATAAAGACAATTTTTTTTGAGTATGTTCGTGCTTTTATTACTTCTTCAAACTCGAACAACTGAATTAATTTCGATGAAACTTGGTATATGAGTAGACCATGTCCTGAAAAAAACAGATATTTTTAGCGTTCCGTACCTCAAAAGGAAAATAATAGTCTGTTTGTGTGCCAAGACCCTTTATCTCAGGATTGCGTAGTAGTACCTATCAAGTAGTCTGCAGTCCCTTGAAGCTGTGAGAAATCTAAGATCTAAGTTAATAGCCAAACAGATATGGTCGTTTATGTCTCACAAAACGTTACGACACTCTCAAACGAATTATAATTAACGGGTTCTTCTCGTTAAACTAAAACCATAAAATTCAGCAAGATGCATGCCTTACCTATAGCACAAGTATAGAAATAAATCTGAAAGCTGAAAATTTGGGACTAGTTATAAAAAAAACTTTTATCTATCCGGAAACACCAGGGCTCTCAGGAAGGAACGGTGGAGATTGTTTAGTCGGTAAGAGTCTGACACAGTTTTCCGTTTCGTTCAAGGGCAGGATTCGTCATTAGGTACACGATTTTCCCCGCCGTAAAAAAAACCGCCTCAATACGAGAGTGAAATTATTTTCATACGTTCGTTGATTGGTCAGGAACCCTTAGTATGCGATTCCGTCTTGCACTTACCCAGTTTTTATCCCAGGAATATGTTCTTTTGGGACAATTTACTGAAATCATGTGGGCAAAGCCTCTAGCAGCACCCAGTGTAAAGACGAAAGTTTATAAGTTTCAAAACTTTAATCTTTCAGCAGTGAATGTTAGTAAAAATTCGCTTACCACAAAATGTGCAGTTACTTGTAATTTGTTCCTCCCCGTGGTCGTTTGCGGGGACTTCAACGCCTGGAACATGGCTTGGGGTTCCCGGCTCACGAACCAGCGGGGTCGGTTGGTGGAGGACTGGGCTCTGGAAACAGGCCTGGTCGTCCTAAACCGGGGTTCTGTCCCCACGTGTGTGCGGGTGCAGGGTGAGTCCGTGGTGGACATTTCGTTCGCCAGCCCCGCTCTGACACCGCGTGTAGTTGACTGGCGCGTCATGGAGGGGGTGGAGACATACTCGGACCACCGGTATATCCGGTTTGACGTCTCCGCCCAGACCTCGACCGCGCCGGTCCGACAGACCCCATGTGGTCCGCGTTGGGCGCTGAGGCAGCTGGAACGGGAGCTCTTCCTGGAAGCCGCGGCGGTGCAGGCCTGGGTGCAAGCACCGGTCAGGCCTGCCGACATCGACGTCGAGGCGGAGTGGTTCCGGGAGGCCTTGTCGCAAATTTGCGACGCGGCAATGCCCCGTCTCCGCCCAGGACGCGCCCGACGCCAGGTGTACTGGTGGTCGCCAGAGCTTGCGACGCTGCGCGCCGCATGCAATGCTGCGCGGCACCGGTATACCAGACACCGCAGGCGCCGCTTCCGCCCGCCGGATGCGGAGGCCGTAGAGGCGGAGCTGTATGAGGGATACAGGGTGGCAAAGCGCACCCTCCGATCGGAGATAAAGCGGGCCAAGGATGAGGCCTGCAAAGCGTGGCTGGGGACGCTCAACGCTGATCCGTGGGGACGCCCATACAAGTTGGTGCGGGAGAAACTCCGCCCATGGGCTCCCCCGTTGACGCAGAGTCTCCGGCCACAGATCGTGGAGGGTGTGGTGAGCGCTCTGTTCCCTGAGCGGGGGGACCACTCCCCCCCGCCCATGGCTCCGCCACCAGCGGTGTCTGATGTGGACCACGTCAGCGACGACGGTTCCAATGCTCCGGAAGTGACCGAGGTAGAGATGAGAGTGGCGGTACGCAGGATGGGTGCGAAGAATACCGCCCCAGGACCAGACGGTTTGGCCATGGGTCCTGGCCATGGAGGCTCTCGGGTCTCGATTGGGGGGGCTCTTTAGCGCATGCTTGGAGAGGGGCCAGTTCCCACTTCCCTGGAAGACGGGAAAACTGGTCCTAGTCGCGAAGCCTGGGCGCCCTGCGGACTCTCCGTCCGCGTATCGGCCCATTGTGCTGCTTGACGAGGTGGGCAAGCTCTTTGAAAGAGTCATTGCAGACCGCCTCGTCAAGCACCTAACACTGAAGGGGCCCGATCTCGCGGACGACCAGTTCGGGTTTCGCAGGAGGCGCTCCACGGTGGACGCCATCATGCGCGTGCGAGCCCTCACGACGGGGGATGCGGTGTCCCGGGGCAGGTGTGTCTTGGCGGTGTCATTGGACATCGCCAACGCCTTTAATTCCCTGCCCTGGAGTTGCATTAGGACGGCACTCCGGTTTCACCGGGTGCCCGACTACCTCTGTCGTACAATCGAGGCCTACCTGTCCGACAGGTACATAGTCTACCCCGGTCACCAAGGAGATTGGAAACGGCGAGAGATGTCGTGCGGTGTCCCACAGGGATCGGTACTAGGACCGCCCTTGTGGAACATCGGGTACGACTACGTGCTGCGCGCCGACCTCCCCGTAGGGGTCAGCGTGGTCTGCTACGCAGACGACACGCTGGTCCTAGCGCAGGGAAGGTCGTACCAGGCGGCGGTCGAACTAGCGACACGTGGGGTTGCGACAGTCGTTGAGAGGATCCAGCAGTTGGGACTCAAGGTGGCACTGCACAAGTCCGAGGCCATGTGCTTTCACGGCCCTCGGAACGCGCCACCAACGGGTTCCCAACTAACGGTAGAAGGAGTTCACATCGGCGTCGGGTCGACGATGAAGTACCTAGGACTTGTCCTCGACAGCCGATGGAATTTCGAGGAGCACTTCCGACGTCTGGCCCCCAAACTCAATCGGACGGGGGCTGCTCTCAAGCGGCTCCTGCCGAACCTTGGGGGTCCAGACGCCTTCTGCCGGAGGCTCTACGCCGGCATCGTCCGGTCCATGGCCCTTTATGGGGCACCAGTGTGGGCGCCGACGCTACGTAAACGCCCGGCGGCCCAGCTGAACGCCTGCCAGAGGGTCATGGCCATCCGGATGGTGCGGGGATACCGCACGGTGTCCCGAGAGGCGGCGAGCCTCCTTGCTGGCCTACCACCATGGGATCTGGAGGCAACAGTCCTTGCACACATGCACGACCAGCGCGTGGAGGTGCAACGCCGGGGCGAAGATCCGCTGCCCGAACATGTCGAGGCGTGGCGGAAGGAGCTCCGGCGAGATCTCATGGTGAAGTGGAAACAGCGACTGTCGCAACCCAGCGCTGGGCACACCGTAATCTCAGCGGTAGTGCCCCTCTTTGAGGCGTGGCTGGATAGACCTCACGGCGTCCTCACCTTCCGCATGACGCAGGTTCTCACCGGACATGGGAAGTTCGGGAGATTCCTGCACCGGATTCGTGCGGAGGAGACGTCCGGGTGTCGCCACTGTGAGGCGAGCCCGGAGGACACGGTGGAGCACACGGTGGAGGTGTGCCCTGCTTGGGAAGAGCATCGCCGTGTCCTCGTGGGGGTGATCGGCGGCGGCGACCTCTCGCGCCGGGCCCTGGTTCAGGCCATGGTCCGCAGCGAAGAGGAATGGCGGGCGGTCGCCTCCTTCTGCGAAGCAGTAATGCTCGTAAAGGAGGAGGCCGACCGCATAAGGCAAAGGCAACGGCGTACTCGCCGTAGCCGTCGCCGCCGCGATCCTGCCGATATCCGGCCACCGTAGACACTGGCTCGCGGACGGTGAGCAATGGGTAGCTCGCCGTCCGGTCGTCTGTAAGACCGAGTCCTAGTCGTCAACGGCGCGCACCGTTCCCGCGCGCCTCAAGGAGTTGTCAGCAAACTGCAGGGGCCCTTCAGGGTCGAAGCCTCCCGGAGTCTAGAGGGAAGTGGGAAACTGTTACCTCGACTCCAGGAATAGGGCAAGGAAGGTACGGGGTAGGTTTTTTAGTCAGTAAGAGTCTGACACTAGTCTCCCGCTCCACCCAAGAGCGGGTTTCGTCATTGGATGATTTTCACCTACCATAAAAAAAAAAAAAAAAAAAAAAACTTGTAATTTGTTGAACGTCCATTGGTCTTATTTGAGCGAAGCGCGGCAGGTAATCCCTCAATTAACTTCCATTCTAAAGCTAAGCACGCACAGTGGCTTTTAAATCGATTGTCGCGTTTTATAGTCGGATTCGGTCATTGATGGACTTTGATTTAGCCCCCGACTAATTGCCAAGCGGCCGTGCTAGCTATTGTATAAAGCTTACAGAAATGCCACAGTTCCAAATAGTCTATTTCTGACTTTTTATTGAGCTCAGCTGAAATATTATCCACGTTGTATGCAAGTCTGATTCACAGGAATGTTATTTAGAAAGTCGCGACGACGAATGAGTTTTGGTTCGTCGTTGCGAATCCAATAACGTTTAATTAAAGTACAATATTCGGGTTAATTGCAACTTCATTCGTGTTTGTATTGGTATGTTCGGGTTTAATAACATCCGCATTAATTTCTTTATTCAAACAAGACTATGTTTTGGAATATTTTTGATTAATCCGAATGAAAATCGCGCGGCGAACAGATCGGCACGTGTATATGCACAATATTGCAAATTAAGAAGTAATCGAATCACTTTATGCAGATTTATATAACGGCAAATTACTAGGGTAGAGAAAATAAAATCAAGTCTCGATAACATCTATATCTGCCTAGCTCAATTAGAGTTCTTCGAGCATTTTGATTATACAAAAGCACTATTTTTCTAAAAACTTCAGCTAAGCGAGTCATTGACCTGTAAGTAGTTATAGGTCATTGCAAATTAACTAATCTATATGGCATTGGACTCGTTCAGCTGATGTTTACTTAAAGAAATTAATTACAGTGCGCGTTTTCGCAACTGCCGCAAATACTTACATTTATCTTATCAGACTGGGCATGCGTCAACTAGCACGAGTCGTAAGTGTATTGAAAAGACGTGGTTTGATACACGTGCAAAGTCACTGCAACCCTGGTCTACATAACACTCCCACCCGTGCAAATTCCACCTCGGTCGCAATGACAAACTTTCTGTACTTGCATCATCGTCATCATCATCATCCTACCCTTATCCCATATTACTTTGGGTCGGCGCAACAAGTTTTTTTCTTCCATTCTGTCCTGTCACCCGTCATACTATAACCTCCTTTTCTTTCATATCACTTCTCACACAATCCATCCATCTCTTCTTTGGCCTCCCTTTTTCTGCACTTGCATCAAAATTTATTTAAATATCCACAGCCTGATGATTTTGTTTTCCGTAGATAACAGACCACTCCAACGAGACGTGGTCGGTTAGCACACTGGTGTTCAGCCCGAGCCCTGCAGACAACGGTGCTATCATCAAGTGTGTGGCTGCGAACCCCAGCCTTCCCACCAAGTCCATAGACGACCAACTGCAGCTGAATGTTGTATGTAAGTATTACATTTCTGGGAACTTACTTGGTCTTTCTTATTTATATTATAATTTATATAGAGGAAATAGATAAAGAATTATGAAAAAATTTGTACTGGTAAGTACTATTAATTTGTTATAAAATAAACCGGCCAAGAGCGTGTCTGGTCACGCTCAGTTTAGGGTCCTGCAGGTTCCCGTCTGTCACAAATTTCTCACAATGTAACAGAACCCAGTAGCCCATGAAAAATTAGGGTTACTAATTTTTACATGGGCTACTGGGTTCTGTATTTCCCGAGAGATGGCGCTGTACCAGAAATCAACAATTACTAAAAAAAAATCATGCAGGCGCATTACTTTGTGTAATTAATTTCAATACCTTTAATTGGTTTTAAAAAGGTAAAGGAATGCATCGTAAAGAAACCGGTATGTCCTAGAACCAAAAAATCGAAAACATGTGACATCCATCAATCCGCATTGGGCCCGCGTGTTAGATTACGGCCCTATTTCTCTCTTAGAGATTATGCCTGAGTCCCAACGGTAGGAACTTAATAAGGCTCATAATATTATGTTTATATGTAGCTGAAATTCAGAATTAGTTATTTAATACTGCTAGGTAGTTATTTATGTAATATTTATGAACACGGTATTTGCTTAACTACCTACTTAAATATGTCATGAACTATAAACACTGAACGTTTTATTAAATTGTATCGCAATGAACAATTTAATATCATCAACTATAATAATAAGGTTTGATAGCCAACTTTAGGTATTTAGCGTATACCTAACTAGCCTTCTGCCAGCGGCTTTGCCCGCGTGAAAATAGGTTTTCGCACAAACTTTAGACACGCGTTTTATCCTTTTAGGGAGTGAATTTTGAAAATTCTTTCTTCGTGTTCGCCTGCGTCATAAAAGGAAGCCTTGTGCAAAATTTCACTCTCCTAGTCCGAGTAGTTTCGGCTGTGCGTTGATATGTCAGTCGGTCAGTTTCTCCTTTTATATATTTATATAGATAGACTAGCTATCTGTTTTCGCACAAACTTTGGGCTCGCGTTTTATCCCATTAGGGGGGGAATTTTGGAAAATCCTTTCTTAGTGTTCGCCTGCATAATAAAAGGAAACCAGTACAAAATTTCACTCTCCTACTCCGAGTAGTTTCGGCTGTGCGTTGATATGTCAGTCAGTTACTCCTTTTATGTATATAGAAGATAACAAAGTAGTTACTTCTGTTCAATATTGATTCAATTTGTCATAATCCTTTGCCCGTTATGGAGATAATTTAATAATACACTTCGAAGAAGTGCTCTTTGAGAAAATTGGTGTAAATATCCCATAGGACATTTCGTTATGATAGCTAATTGCGAATAATATCTGTTACTGTTGGAATTCGATTTCTTCTTAGGGTTCCGTGCATAAGTTGGCAAAAGCGAAACCTTTAGAGGATAAGGGTCGAAGCCTACTGGGGCCAAGGTTTTGTGTCTGGAGGCGTGCGTAAAGAAAAGTTAAATTGGCATTAAACCAAGTATATAGTCCCTAGTTTAGATCGCGTTCTGGATTAACGCGATTCAGTTTTATTTAAATTTCATTAAATAAACGAAAATTGCAAAAATTTCTATATACTAAATAACTTTACGGATTTCCAGTCGAAACTCAGTCGCCACTCACCAATTCATCTCAAACCCTTCCTTTACATAGATAAAATAGTCAACTAATATCACAAATATTTCCACCAGACAGTCCCCTGGTGTCTCTGACGCTCGGCAGCACGCTGAACCCGCACGACATCAAGGAAGGCGATGACGTGTACTTCGAGTGCAACGTGCGCGCCAACCCCAGGGAACACCGCATCTCCTGGTTCCATAACGTAAGTTATTAATTATTGACACTAGTCTATATTGTAGAGAAGTAAGAGCATTGACATATATTATACCTTAGCGATAAACTAGGACGTTCATATAAACTATTTGTCAAAATATCCCGGTGTGCGACAAATATCTAACCTTGCGTTGTTGAGATATCTACGGTCCGGACTAAGCGTTTTACCTAGTCGTTTGTATCACGTACATCGCGGGACTGGAACGGTTTACCGGCTGCGGTCTTTCCGTCCGATTATATTGAGTGCATTCAAAGCTAGAGTGAAAAGGCTTTTAATAAACTAGTGTGCCTCACCATCAACGATTGCATCGCTGCTTACCATCAGGTGCGACCGCAGTGAAGCACTAGTTTATAAAATTCCGCTGCAGCGCTTCATTGATATTGTCGTCTATCAAAACTTTTAAAACTTACAGCGCTAATGCGTCAAAATTGCACTATTGTCATCGATGTAAAAGTGCATGCATGATCACTTAAGCGGAGTAACGTTCACAGTGCGTAATTCTCGTCAACCAAGTTGGGCCATTATGGCGGTTGATCTTGAATAAACCAAAGCAAATGGTTGAACTTATATGCCTTATAATGGCCCTGACTTCTTTTCCCATATTAAGTAATTTCGCGTTTTTAGTTAAAAATTCCAAGAAAAAACCGTTTAGCTAGACCTGAAGAAAAACGGAGATAAAAATAAAACCAAAATTTTCGGGCGATCAATTTCGTATATACGTGTGTATGATGTTTACGCAGAACACAATTGCACCCGTGTACGAAGTGACTTATATAGATACAATCTGAACGCGAGGAGGTAATTGTAGGTAGCAGGTTAAAAATAAACATCTTGTTTTACTTTATGTAATTTATTTCATCATCACGATCTCAAAAACGGTGAAGGAAATCATCGTAAAGAAACCTACATGTCTTAGAACCAAAAATTCGAAAACATGTGACAATCGCCTTTGACGTGCGTTTATAGCTAAACAGACGCGATACGCACGCAAGTCAGACGCAACCTGTAGACCTTCTATAGAATAAAAACGTAAAGTAGACGCAAGTTGCTAAAACGCACGTCTTTCAAAAAAACGTGTGTGTAGTCCTTAAGTCCAATGAGCGTTATAGCCCAAGGGAGTATCTCGTCTCTTGGTTCTGTATCGTAAGTTATTAATTGTTGGTAGTATATTGTAGCGAGGATGTGTTGGAATAAATTGTGGTGTGTAACGGAGAAATAATTAACAGAAATTACAATTAACTTTGCCAGCGGGAGCGATAGAAATTATTCATTAATATACGTAAAATAGAATAAGCTTTTCTACACACTTGCTAAAACACAAACACTTGGAAATTGGCTCTAATTGCACTACACTTAGGTTTAAAATGGACGATGGCCACCATTTTAAGATGAATGACAATTTATCGTAAAACTTTTCGCGCAAGAAAAATTCGACGACTAGATAATAAGATCAAAAGACTATATGCATAGCTTTAACCTATGTAAATTAAAAAAATATATAAAAGCTCGCGTTTATGAAAACAGATTTAATTTTTGAACGACATGTTTGTTACTAGTTTTATTGTTGTAATAATATACAACAAAATCATTTTTTTTTTGTGTGTAGTGTATTGAAAAACATCGTATGATACACGTGAGTGAATGGTTACCATTCTTGGCAACCTTAATACCAACTTGACGATAACCACTTACACTCATGTACATACATCATTACTCACACACATTTATTATAATGTACTATTATTGTACAACAAAGTAGTACCAAAACTTTTTACACAAACTTAAATCTATGGGTACAATGGCGGTCTTATCACTGACAGCAATATCTACCAGACAACCTTAGGCACTTCAAAGTTTGCAGAGTTTCAATAGTGAATTTATTAAAGTTTTTCTAATACAACAAAACCTCAAATTAAAGAAATCTAAATGGTGCAATGCGGAACATCTTCCAACCGAGCACTGAATTGTGACTTTTGTTCTCTGCACTCAAAAATGTGTAAGGTCACATTTTTACGAGTTCATTCTTTTTATTCCATTGTTCTTTTACAGTACAGTCGCAGGCAATTGTGATAAGAAAATTCTTTTTATTTTATTTACAAGATGTTTTATCTACTACATGTAACTGGAATTAGGTATATCCATATACACCCCAATTCAAGCTTATTTTTATTTAATGCACTTCGAATACATAGTGCTTTTAAGAAATTATTTATTTTAATTATTATTGTAGTAGGACGACGCAAGATTTACCGAAATTAATAAATATAAACTTAAATAATTTTGATTATAAAGGGTGAGTGGAAATTATTGACCGATACTTTAACACTTAATTGTGGTCATGATAACAAAACTTTTACTGTGGGACCAAACCTGAAGTCACCAAAAAAATATCTTCTAGTTATTAGGTACATTTATATTCGCTTAACTGATCAAAAGGTACATGAACTTGATGATTTTTTTTGCGTTTTCAGGCTTAATCCCATAGTAAAAGTTGTCAGTCATCATAACCAGTGGTTCCCAACCCGAGGTCCGCGGACCACTGGTGGTCTGTAAGAACTAAAATGTGCTCCGGGAGGGGAATATTTTTTTTAAACTTTCTCACAGAAAAGATTTTAAGTTTCTATTACAAATGTTGTGTATTCTATGGCAATTGCTCGTTACTCCTGATTTTAAAGAATATCTGTTCTACAACCAACCCCTGTCCCTGGGGTCCCTGCTAACAACAAAGAAAGCTAAGTGGTGGTGGTTTAAAAAAGGTTGGGAATCACTGCTCTAATCACGTGATTAAGAATCACTGTTTATAAGAATAAAAAAATCTATTATAAAAATACTCTTATTCCTATCTAAAATCAATTCAGTAACAGTATTTGAATAATTACTACTTTCTTCTACGTGTTACGGTGTTCTTTATTTTATTTATAACACTTGTGCGTTATCCTTTAGGACAGGCCAGTGAGTCAGAATATGACTTCAGGCATCATCGTCAGCACTCGGTCGCTCGTGCTACAGAAAGTGACAAGAAGAGAAGCTGGCAGTTACTCCTGCAAAGCGGCTAATGCCAGAGGAGAGACCTCGAGCAAAGTCGTCACTTTGAGAGTACAATGTGAGTAATAAGAACAGATGTTTTGAACTTTACTTTGCTTTGAAATTTTGAATATTAATAATGGCGTTTGTACGAGTATAGTAATAATTATGAATTTTATCTCATTTATTATTTTTTTCTCTTTGAAAAAAATAATAAACTAACTAAATGATAAACGCTACCTGAACTTAGAAAAGTAAAGTTGTGGTGGGATATTTATTTTTAATACATATGTTTTATTTAAAATAGTACACTTTGATAAAGTGCAGAAAGTTTGTCATTGCGACCGAGCCGTAATCCGCACGATTCGTAAACGAGTGTGTTATGGAGCCGACAGTTGCAGTGACAAAATTAAATGTGCATGCGTATCACACTATGTTTTTTCAATCCACTTAAGACAAGTGGGGGAGGACATGCGCCCATAGGGTTGACGCGCGCCTGAAACGATAACATATTTTATTACAATAAAATTGTGGCGGGAGCGAGCGCGATTTTTTTTCCGCACTAATGCGGAAAACAGTCCTTTGTATGCCTAAAAGCGGTAGGATAAGGACGAATTTTGGAGGACGGAAGACAGCCTTGGAAGGCCTTCCACAAGGTAGTAAGACGGTCATCTGCGACGGTTCTCGTGACTTACCAGATCTAGTAAAGAGTCGTGAGAAAACTGAATGCAAGACGCATAGAACCGGTCACTGTGGTGACATTTGCGTGAGGCCGTCTGACGTCTTTCGACTGCAGTGAAGATGATGATGATTCTATTATGTTTTCTCATGATATTAATTCATGATGCTCACAAAATAGTGAATGTTGATCTACGAGTATATAGTTATGCTTTTATATGGCATCCCAGCTACTGCAATTATTCTATCTTGAGCCCCAATGCCGGCGTTCGCACTATTGTCTTTATATTATGTGTTTAATTTAATGTCCGACCGAACTTTCGGTTTCGGTTTCGGCCGAGTTTCGGCCAAAATCGGCCGAAACTTTTGCCGAAACCGAAACTTATCTCGCAAGGTCACGCACGTTCGCCTAACTTCGTTTTCCGCGGCAAAGCTGTGTCGTAAGCCGTCGGCTCTGTTCGGGAATCGTCGTGTGCCGTTCGGATAGCTCTGTAGTAATGCAATAAAACTTAGTCAGTGCGTGTGCGTCCGACGGAAACATTTTTTTTCAGTATTTTAAGAAATTTTATACTTGACCATGTGAGTTTCGGTTTCGGCCGAAACTGAAGCCACGGCCGAACATTCGGTTTCGGTTTCGGTTTCGGCCGGAAAACCAGTTTCGGTTGGACACTAGTTTAATTACGATATTCAAAAGGTTAAACTTATACAACAAATAACCGTTGTCACTTCTTTTTTTACAAATAACCTTCACAAGGTTGTCGAAGACATAAAAGCATTTACAATTTAACTTATTATTATTCATAGTATACAGTGCTATAATTCCGCAAAATCTTCTAAAATGATTTACGAAATAAATTGCAGTTAATATAGCGAAGATTTCACCGAGCGCGAATCTTCAACTTTATTTTCTTTTTGTTACGTTTGAGCCGTGACTTTGGCCGACAAATACGAATTTACTCTCCCAGACAATCTTTGTACTTTTTGTTAAGCCTGAGGGCATGCGCCCCTTTAAGCTACTACTTACTAGCTTAAAGGGTATAAGGAAACATCCCTTAATTTTCTTTTTATGCCCAACTTTTGAAGCACTCTTCCCGTTATAACACATTTTAACAACAAATCGGAAGCAGAGGCTTTGAACTTGCCGTTAAAATTAAATTACTGTTTATATTTTTCTTTCCTGTTTGTTTGCATACAACGTTAACTTTTAATTAGCTATTAGAGCTTTACTTACTAAGCAACATTCTTTCCCGTCAGACGCTTAATGCTATTTACATTTTAATTTCACCCCCGACAAACAGTAGCCACCCGCGAGGGTAGGTAGCGACATCAAATTATAACGGGTACACACTAGACACTTCATTTGCATATCCCTAATCCCCGGTAATATACATCGGACACACAGGCATCCCATAAAATGTCACCGAGCACAGTATGAATTACTGGCCTATAAATACCGACGTGTCTGCGAATAGTATTCAAATGATTGCGGTCGGGATCGACGTACCAACTTCCTTCCGTGGCCGACCGGCCGCATAGTAATTGGCACGAGGGAAGGCGGTACCGACCGTAAATCATCAAAATTATTGTCTAATATTACTACGATTCACACCGAACCTCCTCAATATGCTGTTTCGTGGCTTCACTTTAATTTGCAGCTTTGTTCCGTTCCGATAAATTTTATTCAAATCCTCGACGTACATTTTATTTCAACAGTACGTAATAGGTGGTTTTCAGATGTGCTAAAATTATTATCTTGAAACAAATCGAGAAGGATTTGCAGAAACGATTTATTGAATAATGAAATCTCGTTACTACGTCTACGATTTACCATGAAAAAGAAGGTGATTTCAAGTTACGAGAGTAAAAGGACAATTTTGTTCATTACTTTTAATGATTGAGTACCTACTTATTTGATTTGCTTTCGAATCCGAAATATTAATGGATATTTTGACTTATTTCACGAATCAGCGAGAGCGATTAATAAAATTTCGTTTTGTGGAGGAATTCAAATCAATTTTACTAATTACCAAAGTTAAATAAATTTTAAATAACAAAAACGTTGTTCTGAATTTGAGGGTTCGCCGTATTCGCTTTCAATAACGGAAGGTGAAATTATTTTTACATTTTCGGATTAAATTTTGTAAAGAGCAGCAGCGTATGGATTTGGAAGCGGTTTGGATAATGTAATTAATTCGAAACTTTGCAAACGGATTCATCGTACTGGGAAAACACACGATCCTATTATAATTAGAGGGTATATGTAGATTATACATGGTCGTACGTAAATCAACAACAACCTCCGCTGTGTTTTATTACACAATTCTATATTGGCGCATCGAGGAGCTTCCTTCCGAGCCCGTCCTGCTAGCCCCGGCCGACTGGTCGACACTTAATTGCCGACGTGAGAGGCAAGACGAAATAATTCGTAACTGCCGAAATAATTGTTCACTTGATTTATATTTATCGTTTTATGACAGGAAAACTGGTCGTTGGAGTTTTTAAATTTATGGATATTTTATGCTTGTTATTTAGGAGGCCGTTGTGGGGTAGCAAAGTTAACGATGTACCGGGTATTTGGCTAGTATGCAAATGTTTCCAAATTGTAGTATACCCATCACGTCCGGCCTGTGCCTTTTCCAGTCGACGATATTTTGTTGGCGAATATTCGGCCGATGTTCTGTTTATCATTATTCCGATCTTTAAATATGTAAAACAAAACAAGGCGGAGAAAACACATGAATGTTTATTTCATGTTGTTAACATAACACAAAACGAAGACTAAACTAACAATGGGAAACCTAATTTTATCATAGAGAGTAAATAAAAAATAGCTTGTGTACATTTTGTCGGAGACATTTTTGTACCTTCTCATTACGAGATCCTTCATGCCTTCTTACCGGATCTTTACCCAGAGATGTGGATGTCAATGACCTCATATTATATCGGCGATCCGAGTGAAGATGATACTTACACTTGGTAGATAATGGAGTAGAAGGGCCTGTCAGTAGGATATATTAAGTCTGTCTTTACTCTAGCGAAGATACTCACACAGTAAATAACTGTAAACACTGTATAGGTACGTTTATCTTTATATCCTTCTATACATACATATTCTTGCATTATTTCCCGTCAGACGCTGTTTTTGGTATCATTATCTAGGTAAACTTATCATCCGTGAGTCACGCTTATAAAAAAGAGCAGTTCTCGGGGGTATTTTTTGAAATAATCTTGAAAAACTAAAAAAACGATGATAATTTTGACATCAAGTTGTTGTTTAAGCATTTATTTCAGTATGATACAGCAATAATTAACATGATTTGAGTTGTTTATCTGATTGCTAATACCTACTTTGCCGTTACGGGAAGTATTTTTTATACGATAATCGGGCATTAAATTCTAATTTTACATAAGTTTTAGTATGGACGTTACCGAAAACTGAACCAAAATACAAAAATGGCTGCCATTCAGAGGGGGTTGGGTTTAGATCTCACATGTAGAATAGTTTTAGTGATAAAAAGAGCAAAGTATCAGCTCCTAAAGTCCGAACCCGGACACATTGTATAAGAGTCCCCAATCGTTTCTATCTGTCTGTATGAATGCGATAAGCTCAAAAACTCCAAAATTGGTTTTTATAAAAAATCTGAGTGATTTTTGAACAAGGTTAGCAATTTGTGTAATACACACCGTTAAATTTTAATCGTTTTAATCCCATGGAGGGTCGATCCGCTACATAGAACACTATCGATTTGTCTAGACATCATCTTCCTGCCCTTGTCCCGTTTTATTTGGGGTCGGCGCAATATGTTTTTTTCTTTCATTCTGTCCTGTCACCCGGCACGCTATCACTAACTCCTCTGTCTTCCATATCACTTCTCACACAATCCATCCATATCTTCTTTGGTCTCCCTCTCCCTTTCCATCCATCCACAAAATCACCACCATAAAAATCTAAATGTATGGCATTTAGATTTTTATGGTGGTGATTTTCTCATTTTCATTTAAGTAATTTCTTCTAAAATCATCATCTTCCTGCTCTTGTCCCGTTTTATTTGGGGTCGGCGCAATATGTCTTTTTTTTCCACTCTGTCCTGTCACTTGTCACGCTATCACTAACTCCTCTTTCTTTCATATCACTTCTCTCACAATTCATCCATATTTTCTTTGGTCTCCCTCTCCCTCTCCATCCATCCACATTCCACATTATTACACAAGTAATTTCTTCTCAAATAAATGACAAAATATCAATGATACGATACCAAAAAACCATCTACACCATCTTTCTGTCATACAGATGCCCCAGTATGCGGCGAGACATCACCTCAAGTGGTTGGTGCAGCGCTAGACGAAGCGTTGCGCGTGCGCTGCTCGGTGCACGCCGACCCTGCTGACGTCACATTCCTCTGGCAGTTCAATAATAGCGGCGAAAGCTTCAATGTGTCTCCTGCTAGATATGGTATGTATAGCTACGTTGTCACATCATCTCATACGGCTGATATGGAAAGAGTTGTCCTTGTACTGTTCGGTGCATGCTGACGCCACTGACGTCACATTTTTCTGGCAGTTCAACAATAGCGGCGAAAGCTTCAACGTGTCTCCTGCTAGATATGGTATGTAAAGCTATGGTGTGACATTATCTCAAATGGTTAATATAGGCTGAGTTGCTCTCGCACAGCTCGGTATACCCTGACCCTGCTGACGTCACAATCCTCTGCTAGTTCAACAATAGTGGCGAAAGCTTCAACGTGTCTTCTGTCAAAATGTTCCCACTACGTGTAGGAGGCATCGAAATAAGGACTTTAATAAAATACAATAGTATTAAGGTATGAGCATTTGACGCAAAATATATTGCTTTAGTGCCGTTTTAACATTCTCGAATATCGTATCTACGAAATCGAAGTTATTAGATCAATTCTAGGAAATTCCTATCAGGATCTTTCAAGATTGATATAAAATATTCAGAAACAATACAAGAAGTCAAAAAGTAATCTAACAAGAAAAAACAAAATTGAGAACGATCTTATTTCAAATTATATCTTTTTTTCTTATAGGAAAAAGTCAAGAAAGCAGAACATGGAATGTTCGTGTAGTCTTTAAAAAAGAAATTCCATTTATGTAGTTCGGTTCGTTACATATTCAGGGCGTTTACGATTGTTGGAACATGAGGTGCTGATTGAACTGTCTCGAGTGCTTGCTGCAAACACTCGACTAGCTCGGGACAGTTGGCCCACTCGACTGTGTATAAATGAACCTAATTATCTATGAGTGTTTAAGGTAGCGATGTTCTTTTTGATTTTGGCGAGTTGTTTTGTTAAAACGTAGTGAAATAACTAAATTGAAAATGTTTTTTCCAAACTTGAGGGATAAAAGTTATGAGTATACGTCCATGTGGATGGATGCAGAGGTAAAGGGAGGCTAAAGAAAAGATGGATGGATTGTGTGAGGACTGATATAAAGGAAAAGGAAGTTAGTGGTAGCATGACGGGTGACAGGGCAGAATGGAAGAAGAAAATGTTTTACGCCGACCCTAAATAACAAGGGAAAAAGGCAGGAAGTTGATAATGATTTGTACTGGTTTTTTCTCAGCTCAAAGTGGAGTCAGAGGAAGTGTCAGACTGTTATTGATTGAAACTTATCTAGGAACGAAAGGTTTTCCCAGTTCCTTTAGCTGCAATTTGCGTTTTAGGGCTGTACCATCAACAGGGGCCCAGCACGGCCGAATCCTCTGGGGATTGCTTCTGAAAAGGAAACCCGGGGACGAAAGAACCCAGGAGTGGGTTTTTCTCCGCAAAAGTCTGACTCGGCCTCGCGTTCCACTCTAGAGCGCAAAAGGTCATTAAATGATTTCCCATCTAAAAAAATCCTACTAACGAAATAAATATGCTCTATCTGGTCAATTCTATAGATATATTTAGATTTTGTATATAGTTGTTTTCTTATATTCTTAGTTCAACCTCTTATACTCCATCCTAAGGTTGTCTGGTAGATACCGCTGTTAGCGATAATACCGCCTTTGTACCTATTCATATAAGTTTCTGTGAAATTGTTACTTTTTTGGTGTATAATAAAGTTTTACTCTATACTCTATTCGACTGGCTTGTTAGTGGCCCTGACTGCTACGCCGGGGGTCGTGGGTTCGATTCCCACGCAGGACAAATGTTTGTGTGATGAGCACGATCATTTGTTCTGTGTCTGGGTGTAATATATCTATAATATGTATGTATTTAGAAATATATAAGTATGTTTATCAGTTGTCTAATACCCATAACACAAGCACTGCTTAGCTTGGGACTAGATGGCGTTGTGTGAAAGTTGTGGAATATATTATATATTATATTATTCTTCGTACATTTTGTTAAACAGGTACAGTGAACGGCAGTATAAGCGAGCTCCGATACACCCCCGCGAGTGAACGCGATTACGGCGCATTGACCTGTCGCGGTACCAACACCGTGGGCAGACAGGCGCAGCCCTGTGTCTTCCAAATCGTTCCTGCTGGTAAGTACTTTAGGAAGGGTAGGGCTTAGGTCTGGGGTCTGTATTACATATTAAAAAAAAGAACTTCGCAACTTATTTTATTATAATTCAAATGTCACTTCTTACTTCTTAATACACCTCCTTTTTTTTCTCTTTAATTTTCAAATCTATTCTATTATTGCTAACATCAAGCCAGTTCGTTGTTTATTAAGTTATGTGGTCTCTTTGCAGGCATCATAGTACTTCTATCTACTTGGTAAATTAAAATAATTATGTTCTATGTATATATTTTGTTGTTAACAGCATACTGCGTTGGTATTGCGAACCAAAGAGTGTATGCAGCAGATGGAGTTTAAAATCTGTCAGTCTATAAGCTGGGAACACACTTTTGGCTAAATGTTTGCACTTTTTGGCAATCGTAAAAGACTCGTTCATTACTACTTCCTATATTTGAATTAAAAACTGGGCAAGTATCAGACAGACTCGTAGGAGGATTCACACTCACTCGAAAACAGGATTTATTTTTGTGACGTAACTACATATTTACAAAGGGTCTTGACACACAGACAATAAAGTGATCCTATAAGTGTTCCGTTTTTTGTTTTTGTGATACGGAACTCTAAATATTAGGGATATTTATTATAAAAAAATACTAATATCATATGCGGCATAGTTCGCATTAGTACTACCCAAACTTTAAGTGAATTTTGCAATAAAAACAGTTACTGAAATAAACAGAGCTAAAACCGATACTTAAAGTTTGTGGCGAATTCGAGAAATAAATAATTAATTGAAGTATTTTAGGGGAAGAAGAAATGGAGGAACTAACTCTGCAGCAATTCGACAGCGTAATTTTATTTTTAGATTTTAATTTGGACCGATTTTAAGAATTCTTTTACTACTAGAATACAATAACTACCTCAATCATTACAAGAATATGGTTATGTCACTGATCGTATAGTTTTATTACATATTTTCTACATTTAAATGCGTGTAGCAAATGGCAGAAGGAAACAAGTTGTTACTACAGTATGAAGTAATAAAGCAAGTAATAGTGCTGGTCAGTTATGCATAAAACGACTGAAAAACAAAATGTTTAGGTAATTTAAACCTAAAGATTTTGTTAATACCTCCGGATCATATCCGGAATGTGTTTCGACTCATAGTTTATACTGGATAGATTATAATTTACTTTCCGTCCGATTATAATTTAGTTGTCTTCGAGCCTATAGGCTCTTAATAAACTAGTGCGACTTACCATCATCATTGCTACATTGCTTACCAATGCTTAAGCAATGTATAACAATAATAACTCAGTGCTTGAGCACTGAGTTATTATATTAAAAAAATATTGACACGCAGCTACTTCAATAAACTATTTTGTTTTGTGTAAGTTTCATAAAAGTATACAAAAACTTTATGTGAAGTCAAGACTATGAACTTCAAAATTGCATCGCATACTCGAGCTAAAAAGCCCTCGTTAGTAATTGTCAACAATGTCTTGAATATCTCGAAATTCTTCAACATTTGAATATCTTAATTATGCACGACTCTAGGTCTGAACTAATAAAGAACAATTCCAAGCAAATATTCCAATTTGCTCTCGAAGAAGAAAGTCAAACATAGCCAATGAGATGAGTAACGTGGGGCCAAGTTCCTAACTATTTTTGTCTAGAGACAAAATTATCTTTAGCTTAGATCCCAACTAGTTCGAAGTTGGATCTCGTTCCCAATTGACGAAGTTGGACGAATTATATTTAAAACATTCCGATAGATTTGTAGACGGAGTTGGAATGGCTAATATTTGCCAATTTACGAACATTTCGGTATTGACTTTGAGTTTTGCTGCTTCAATGACGGCTTTGCTATGCAAGTAAGTTATTACGCGCGGTAGTAAACTATTTTTTATTATTATTCTACCTTTATATCTCTATCTTATTACTCTGCAGTAAACTCTATTATATTCCACTATTGGCTCCATTCCTGGCGTTGTATCTGACTCGAAGTCACTTTTTACAAATTCTGGGGAAGATATCTAAAACGTCTTGACATCTAATTTATGGTTTGCCACGACCAGATCCCGACTACTTTGATTAACATTATTTTAAATTTAACACTATTCAAAACTATACTGAAGCGTTTTCATTCTGTGATAAAGACACCCATCAAAAAATTATCGTAGTTATACATAAATTCAGGAACCTTTGATATTGTGTATGAATTCGTTTATGCGACCGACCAAGCACTAAGGGCTCAGGTTTCCTTCTTCAAAGCTTGTAACCGGTTCTTATGAGAGCAACAATCTATTACTTAGTGAACAAAGCATGGAAATCATATAATTATATAATTCTTGTTTGGTTTCTTAGCCCGTCCATCACCACCGAGGAACTGCACGGTGTCTTCAGGAAATGGTTCCAACTGGATCGAAGACTCAAGCCGTGAGGACTTTGGAGAGCCTCTGGTGGTGCGATGCGTTACCGGCTACGATGGAGGTCTACCTCAGTTGGTGGTGCTTGAAGCTTTGGATTCTGACAGTGGAAAAATTAGATTCAATGTTACTGCTAATGAGACTGGTAAGTGTATTCGTTTTATGTGGTATTGTATAGTAGAAGAGGCTGTGCTCGGAGTTTCCTTGCGTTATGGTATCAGGAATAAAGACATAGGTAAGCAGGAGAATGAAGGTCATTGATTGAGCATATTACTCACAGAACAGATGGTTATTGGGGCTGAAATGTTCTGGCATCGCAACTGTGTATCAAAAGACACAGCGTTGGAAGGCAGACAAGGTGGACCAATGATTTGATGAGAGTTGCGTGAATCACTAATTGTGGCGATACTTGAGGTAGGCTTATGTCCAATAGTGGACATCTTTCAGCTAAAATGATGATGAACATGATCTTGTATATTTATCAAAACAAGATGTATTTTTTCCACCCCTTTCTACCATCTTACTTATTTAACCATCTTCTAATAGACATATATATTAACTGTTATTTACTCTTTGATCTTCATCTAATAGTTTATTGTATAACAAAATAACTATGATGCCTAAAATTTAAAATCCTTCACCGTGGAGTCAGATTTTAAGTAAGGTATTTATTTTACCAAACATCTGAATCTTTGCTATTCAATGGGGTTATTTGAAACAGTACACCCTGCTCCACTTACCTCGAAATCTGTATCCGTGTCTATAAAGTTTTATAATTGTATTGTTTTTTAATAAAAAAATCTAAGATTGAGAAGCAAATAACTCCCCAGTAGTTAAAAGTTAAAATAAAACAGCTTGCTTTTTAAAATGCAAGCGGGATTTCAAACTTTGTAACTTTGTGAAACAAACAGCAAACCGTGGCAAATACATCTTATCAAAAGATTCCATTTTATTACAACTTTAACTGTAGTTTATCATAATTATAAAGTACAACAACAATAAGCAGGGGGGGTCCCATGATGACGACCCCAACGTAAAAGTTGTAAGTCGCAGGTTTGAACCCAGTCAGGAGCATTTATTAATTTAATTCATCACCACTCTTCTCAAAACGGTGAAGGAAAACTTCATGAGGAAACTGGCATGTCCTAGAATCAAAAATTTTGAAGAAATATGACATCCTTCAACCCTCACTTGGCTGGGAATTATAAGCTATACCCTCTCTGAGTTATTACAAGGCTGATTATATTATGATATAATAGGGTGACCGATACGTGATTGTCATGATAACAAATAACTTTTACCTGAAAACCGCGATTTGATGGTCAGTACATTTATGTACGCTAATCTGGATTTCAGGTTTACTCTTATAGTAAAAGTTGTTTGTTATTCATGATTAGAATCACGTGTTTAAACTCTTAAACCCCGAGGTGTTCTAACGCCAAGAGTTTCTATTTGAGAGTTCAAGAGGAGAGAGGCTCAAGAGTTTCTTATTGTCTTTCTATTATGTCTCTAATTACGGTAATCAAGCTTGGCCATTAATTAGCAGTCACCATGTAATATAACAGTACAACAAACTAACTTTTCATTGAGTGCAAGTTTCCAAACATTATCCCAAAACCCACTAACGGTCCAATTCAAATGCAATTGACAAACATTTAACCCGTTTAATGATCTTGCAATAACTCCTTAGTAACAGTCTTCTAGACAATTAACCTCCATTATATTGCAATCCTAGATGGAGTGGCTGTATTTCTGGTACCGGCGGGGGTATTATGGTCCAGTGGAAACGCTCTGAGGTTGACAGTGCATTCGAGGAATGATAAGGGAGCTTCGGATCGCATCATGCTGCACGCTCTGGCTTATCAAGACCCTGAAAGGAGAACGGGTAAGTTGAACAGTTTTTTTATATGGTAGGTAAAAAACATCCATTGACGAATACAGCTTTTGGGCGAAGCGGGAAACACTGTCAGACTCTTACTGACTAAACACCCCATCCCGTTTATTCTTTGCCCTTCGCACTGGGGCCAAGCCTTCCTTTCAGAAAGAAACTCTGGGCCCCAGCAGGTTTCGACCCTTTTGCAGAGTCCCTAAGGTTTTGCTGACAACTTCTTGAGGCGCGCGGGAACAGATCGCGCCGTCGACGACTTGGGCTTGGTCCGGCCTGTTACCAGACGACCAGACAGCGAGCTACACATTACTCGCCGTCCGCAAGCCCGCGCCTTCGGTGGCAACAGTTGATATTTTATGCTTTTTTGGTTTTATTAAGAGTGCTCAAACCGAGATTGAGTTCCCACACAACTAGTACGTAATTATGGTGTACATGTATTTCTCTAGATATTGGAAACACAGCTTAGGTACCTTGTATGAGGATAAATTATAAATGTAAAAAAATATACAAGTTTATTTACGCAGAACGTGTAAGGCTTCTATAAATAATTATATTTTTTTAATGACAAAAATTTTACCATAAAACTTTTGAGGAGGAAAAAAACACGTATTTCCTGGAGCAAGTTTTATGAAATATTCAAGGAAATGAAAAATTTACCGAATGTTAACACAGTGTTCAGGTGTTATTTCTCTTTTGTCGCGTTGGTTATTTATCAATTTCCGCGTTGTATAAAACCATAAACTTTTAAACCACACCAACCAACCACCATAAGTCTGATTTATATTCTAATTTTGTTTTAGAATTTGATTTATTATTTAATTTAAATTATTATTATAATTTTATTTTTGTTCATGTAATTATGGTCTTAATCTGATATTGTATTAAGTTTTAATTTTATCTTTAATGTCCACCGAAATCGTCTAAGTCTCAATAGTGTCAACTACTTCAGGGGAGGAGCGAGACAACCCCGACACAAGTGTTAGTAACCTCCTACTTACTGGGGCTGTTTCATTTACATATGCAAAGAAAATCTAAGAGGCTAAATAAACTTTTTTTTTTTTAATGCACACATCTATACTAATATACTAATAATATTATAAAGCTGAAGAGTTTGTTTGTTTGTTTGTTTGAACGCGCTAATCTCAGGAACTACTGGTTCGAATTGAAAAATTCTTTTTGCGTTGAATAGATCATTTATTGAGAAAGGCTTTAGGCTATATAACATCACGCTGCGACTAATAGAAGCGAAGAAACAACGGAAAATGTGGAAAAAACGGGGAAAATTATTAATCTTTGAGGGCTTCCGTTGCGTGCGCTGCCAAAACGGTTTAAGATACTAAAAAAATATGTATGAAAGAATTATTCCTCTTAAAATGATCTAAAAAAATGTCCGCGACAGTATATGTCTATCTTTTAAGATTAACTTACTAGAACCGTTTTTATGCGAATCAAATTTAGCCATTTTTTACCGATTATTTGTTAGAGTTGTATCAACATAATAATATAATCTTTATCCAAATAAATATGTTGTTGAATAAGAGTATGTAATTGTAAACAAAATTGTCTTTGACATCATTTAATTTCAATGAACATCTTAGAAGATATTACAATTTTAAAATAACTCCGATATAAAATTCACACGCGATGCGTGTTGTGCAAAACATGACGCTGCGCCTGGCCGGCGGGCGAGGAGAGGGGTTGCTTGCAGGCGGCGCGGATGGGTTTTTTTTATGGTAAGTAAAAATCATCCAATGACGAATCCCGCTCTTGGGCGGAGCGGGAAACAGTGTCAGATTCTTACTGACTAAACAACCTACCCCGTTCCTCCCTTGCCTTATTCCCAGAGCCCCGGTATAACGCTTTCGCACCAACCCTCAGTTGCAGGAGGCTTCGCCCCTGAAGGGCCCCACAGTTTGCTGACAACACCTTGAGGCGCGCGGGAGCAGTGCACGCCGTCGACGACTTGGTCTCGGTCTGGACTGTTACCAGACAACCGGACGGCGAGCTACCCATTGCTCACCGTCCACAAGCCAGCGTCTACGGAGACCGGATATCGGCGGGATCGCGGCGGTGACGGCTACGGCGAGGGCGCTGTTGCCTTTGCCTTATGCGGTCGGCCTCCTCCTTTACGAGCATTACTGCTTTGCAGAAGGAGGCGACCGCTTGCCATTCTTCTTCGCTACGAACCATGGCCTGAACCAAGGCCCGGCGCGAGAGGTCGCCGCTGCTGATCACCCCTACGAGGACACGGCGATGCTCTTCTCAAGCGGGGTACACCTCCACCGTGTACTCCACCGTATCCTCCGGGCTGACCACACAGTGGCGACACCCGGGTGTCTCTTCCGCACGAATCCGGCGCGCAGGAATCTCCTGAACTTCCCATGTCCGGTGAGAACCTGCGTCATGCGGAAGGTGAGAATGCCGTGATAGACATCACGCCTCAAAGAGGGGACTTACCGCCGAGATTATGGCGTGCCCAAGTTGGGGTGTAGCTCTATGAAGTACTTTTAGATAATTATGTTCTTTTAAAAACTAAATTGTCTAAAATAATAACAGAAATTGACACGGGCAAAGTCGTGGGTAACAGCTATAATTTATAAAGCTGAGGAGGTTGTTTGCAAAAATAAATATGATGCCCAAAATAACTATTCCACGCGGACGAAGTCGCGGGCACAGCTAGTTAACTATATACAGATCGGAAAAGGCCCTCTTAAATCATTCTCTTTCTTCTATTGATATGAGGTTGTTGAAACATGGTTTCCTCTTCCACGCTCCTCTTTTAATTTGAATATATTGGTGATTAGGAATGTATCAAGATTTGGTTCGCGGCAAATAAGTTGAACTCATTGCTATAGTTGCATGCACCACCTACGTCAATTGAAACACGTAGACCTATAACTACGTATTCAAGGTCGACCGCCACGGTGGTTAAACCTTTGTGCCGAGGATTATAATCTTATTTTAGAAAATAGACAGTATTCAACTTTATATACTGACTAACATATTTATCTAAATCAAATTCTATCTCAAAATTAAAAGTCACACTGGAAGTCTATAATTAATAACTAGTGACACTTAGGTACATCTGAGAACCAATTCGTTGCTGTAACTAACTTAAGTGTCTTTCTTAAATGATAAATGATCAAGTTGGTCTAATTTGCCAATAAGTTACAAAATTTTCCACAATATATTCCACAACTATCAAAACATCGTCTAGTTCCCAAGCCAAGCAGAGCTTGTGTTATGATTACCTACTAGACAACTAATAAACATACGGGTTACGGGATTTTTTTTTTTAATAGATTGAGTGATTCAAGAACAAGGTTTATATGCATAATACATACATAATATAATCAATATCATTACCAGTGCGAAGCTGGGGCGGGTCGATAGTTATAGATAAATTACACCCTCACACAGAACAAATGACACGACAAACATTTGTCCTGGTTAAAATGTTAGTAAGTAGGTATATAACGTAAAACAGGGAAATTGTCCTTTATACAAACTTCACAGAATTTAAGATAATTAATTGGAAATATCTCAAACCCTTTCTGATGGCCATCAAACTAATTTCGTGGCATATTACGGCCAGCGCAATTTGCCATTGATAGGAAGACAATAAGCAAGCAATCTGCTAGATAGCCAAGCGTAAATTTGAACCTGCTTAATAGCGTTATACAAACATTCCATCTCGCTCACACCCACGAAGGAAAAGGTTATTAGAGAGAGATAGAAGAGTGTAATTACGCTAATTCACCGTCTGACATCTAATATCGTAATATTCTATACTTACTAATAATAAGGTAACGGCTTCTGTTGTGGTTTTCAAATATATATTTTGTTTAATATTACTGTACGTAAGCTCAATTATTTTATAATCGAAATATCGGTAATGGTTTATCAATAATGATGTAGCTTTGAATTAGAAGCGTGAGGGAAATTGTAAAGCCGATTGTGTTTCCTTACAACGACTTATGGTTAGTATTTCTGTGTGTTTTCGCTTTGTGTGGGTTTATCGAAAGTCTTCGAAATCGAATGATTGACCTTCGTTTTGAAGGTTATTAGCAACTACATCACAGTTCACACTAATATTGTTAAGACGAAAGTTTGTTAGTGTGTTTTTTTCGTTGGGAAATCAATAATATCTCCCGTCGCTTCCGTTCTCGGATGGAGTTTTACTAACTTAAAAATCACAACTCAACGAAGGAATTAAATGAGTGTGGGAGAAGGTACAGCCTTCTCCCACACTCATTTTACTCCTTCGTTGCCTTTCATACCAGTAGCAAATCTTCCTGACAAAAGCAAACCCTTGGCCCAAGTAGGTTTTGCTCCTGCTGGGCTATCATGATTCGCTGACATCTTCTTGAGGTGAGCGAGGATCTATACTTATGCGCCGTCGACGACTTGAACTCGGTCTGAACGGCGGTTACCAGACGGTCGGACAACGAGATACCTATTGCTCGCCGTTATTAGTGTGCATGTTATTTATATGTAACTTCTTCACACTCAAAAATATGAAAATGGCACGGGTAGATTTATTTATTTAATCTTCATGCAACACAAGGTACAAAGGCGGACTTAATGCCTTAGGCATTCTCTACCAGTCAACCTAGGGTGGTGAAGAGACTATATGGTAGGTGCATAAAAAGAAAACGTTATGTTAACAATACAAAAGTACAAATATTTCATATTCAAATAAAAATAAATATATACTTAATACATAATATCTATATACATACATATATAAATATATACATATATATAAAGTAGGGAAAGAAGTTATTATGTCCTGGGATAGCACATAGATACTTTCTATTCTACTAATTCTATTATACTTTCTATTCCGGGAGTCCTTCTCCTTTCCTTTCCCTTTGGATAATTTTTTACTATCACGCGGGCAAATCCGCTGGTAGTAGCTAGTAGATCAATATTTTTACTGGACACGTGTATAAAATAATACTTATTTAACATTGCTTCCTAAACCTATTATTAAAAAGTAATCAATTGCTGACCTTTTGAGCTTCCGTATTGGAAGACAAGTTTCATTTATTATGTTTTCATACAGTCGATTATGTGGAGTGGGATTTTCAAATTTACTAAGTAATCAATATTTTGTTTATAATATTGACGGTAAAGAAAATAAAGTTATTTGCAATTTTGAGATTTTTAAATTGCAGAGATTTACTGGAAAATACTATGGGATATTGTTAATCTGTCAATGTTACGAGTATATTCCTCCAAAGAAAATGTCTAAATCAAATCTATTTAAAATTGTCGAAGTATTCATCATCATCATCCTAGCGGTATTAGTCCCGGTTGCCAACCTTGGCTTTCACCTCGGTGCCCGGGGTCCGCTTTCTTGCTGAGACGCCTCCACTTCGCTCGGTCTTTCGCGTCCCTTGCCGTAAGCCCATTGGCACGCATATCGTCCCTTACGACGTCGATCCAACGCCTCTTAGGCCTTCCTCGTCTCCCGGGTCCCGGCGGAGGCGGCATGGCGAGGCATCTGTTACCCACGTAGTCTGCCGGTTTTCGTAAAACGTGGCCTAAACCTGGTGGTATAAACCTACAAATTAATGTTCAATTTATAGTTCAATACTGCTATATTTGCTTGCTCGCAGACTAACAGATACGTAAATTGCCATCCGGTCATTCTGTAACCATTTGGAACGGACATAGTATCGTTTTTTATGGTAGGAAAAATCATCTAATGACGAATTCTGCCCGAAACAGCGGGAAACAGTTATTACTGAATACAGTCATTGATTTCCTTCACTCTAGATTGAGGACTTTTCTAACACATTCACTGATCATTATTATTTAATTTCATGTATATAAATGTAAATTCTAAAGAATTCCAATGTGCTATAGACAAGTCTAAAGCACGTTGAAATATTGGCTACGGTACTTATTGTACTAAAAATCTTTTAATAGTGCAGGCCTCATATCTTTTTTTATACATCTATAGTAAAGACTGTATTTGTCATCTTTATTTTATTGTATTTCTACGTACCAGTTTGAGACATAAAAGGCACATAAAACCTCTTCGTTTACCACTAACTGTGCTTTTGTATACGGTTCATTATTATAAGGGTCTGCTAAAAAACACTGCGGATGTATTTTTACGTAACATGAGCATAATGATGCAGTCGCTTAGAACAAGCTTTTAAAATCCTTTGCAGCTCAAAGGGGTGAATTTTAATGCATATTATTTAGATAATTAATTTCGAAATTGAGTATTTATCTTGTTCAAATAAGTTTTGCGTATAAAGAATACCTGAAAATGAAAATTCGATATGTAGCTCTAAATATTGAATTTCGTTTCTCATTTCAATTTCACTTTTTATTTTTCGTATGAGTGAGAATAAAATAACATCAATTAATTTATTTATCATTCATATCGAATTGTGCCTACAGCTGTCAGTAGTATAAAAAAACTGGGCAAGTGCGAGTCGGATTCGCTCACTGCGGGTTCCGTACTATTGCAGTTTACGATTTTTGACGGTTAATACGTCACAAACCAATTTTCGGTGGAAGTCTATTTATGTACATGATATTTTTTTTTTTTGTTTTATCATTTTCTTATTTTAGAAGTTCCAGGGGGACACATACATTTAACCACTTTGGAAGTATATCTAGTGCAAACTACGTTATGGCAAAAATTATATTAAAAATCTCCATGTCATTTTTGATGAGCTATCCCACATATGGGTTTACTGAAAAAAAAAATGTGTTTCAGTTCTATGTATGGCGGACCCCATTTTTTTTTCTATAGTGAAATTCTTAATGGGGTTCACAGAATACATCGACTTACGAAATTTTAACAGTACAGTATAGTTTTGGAAACAGACAGACAGACAGACATGATGAATGTGACAAGACCGATTGAAACTTTGTACTAAATTCTAATGTTTTATGTCCATATAAGTCATGTGAACAAAAAAAAAACCGGCCAAGTGCGAGTCGGACTCGCGCACCGAGGGTTTCGTACAAACCTGCAAGGTTTACAAAGTTCGTTCATTACGACAATCGAGTCATAACTATGGTATTTTTATTGCAAAATGAAATTCATAACATTACAATGGGGAAAGATGGAGGAGCATAAATTTAAGAGCAGTTAGGACGCATTTAGATTATACAGCTACATTCACCAAAACATCGGGATTGAATGACGATGAGTGAGGTCGTCTTTGCCGTTTAAAAAATGTTGCCCTCCCCATACATAGTATAATAACTCGCGGTCATTGCTGTAACTACAATTATGTTTACAATCACAATTTTTTTGGTGGTATAACTACTTAAAATTTTAAGCTTTTTGGAATTTTTCTGTTACCTGTGCTGTAAGCTATTGCTCCTTACCAAATTTCGAGATTCTATGTCAACGGGAAGTGGTCTTTAGGTTTTAATTCCCTTGCGTGTAGTTGTGAGTTTCAAAATATGCGGTATCAATGGTTGTACTTTTGCGTTTTGCGTTTTTGCGTTGACTTAGAATTTTTTTTTTCACGGGTTAAAGGCAATTAGATCTAAGTATTTGATATGAATTTCAACTTGATAGCTCCACGCGTTCCTGAGAAAAAGAGTCTTGACAGACGGACGGACGGACAGACGGACAACAAAGTGATCCTATAAGGGTTCCGTTTTTTCCTTTTGAGGTACGGAACCCTAATAACTTGAACTTTGATTACCTGTTTTTTTTTTAAATGTAGGCATATGCTCGCGTTTAACCACTAGTCCTCCTAATGGCAAAAGTACTGATGAGGCCGACGATGAAGCTCACTTACCTAGAAGTAAAGCTATTCCCTCTTGATCACAAGTTTATACGCATAATTAATGTGTTGTTAAAACGCTTTGTACCATCGAAGACACATCCGCTTGATTACCGCTAAGTTAATTTTTGCTTGCACTGGAAACGAAAACTTCAAAGGCTTGGTTTGACGCTACGCCGCAGGATTCAAGCCAATTTTTCTTAAAGTAATCAGGCAGAAATACCCGCGATAGTACATATGGGTTGGATGTCCGTCATCTATGCGCCACTATGTCCTTTAAAACAGGTGTTAATATATTTCTTTTTTTATTTTCATAGATGGTGGCAACAGTCTCATGGCCGGCGTCTCCAAGGCTGCTTTCTGGTCGATCATTTTCACTGTCATAGTCTGCGGTTGTGCGGCCATTTTCACCGGATTCTTCCTACGCAGAAAGAGGTAAGAGCATTCGCAATAAAGTCAAATATTCCTACTATGTCACAATTCCATTAACTTTACTGTAATTCCTCTTCTTATTTTAATGATTACGTTAATGTTTAACGTGTAATGTTACGTTTACGTTTTACGTTATGGTTCATGAAATTCTACAACACAATTTGTAATGCTTGCAAGCTTATAGGCGTTGGAATTGAAAGAGTAACCTATTTAGTTAATGTTGAATAACTTTAGTAATATAGATAAATGTGTAGGAAACAGCTTCGATTTGTTGACAACAAGACAAGGCACGCCATCTAGTGGCAACTGGAAGAACTAAATAAAGATGGCGCGCCTGACAGTCAGTGACGTATCCGCTTTGCTACGAGCTTGTGGTGGGGTGAACCGACCCGCACGGGGAGCGGGCACACTTGGAGCCAAGCCGTCGCAGAGTCAAGACGTTCTGAAACTGTCCGTGTTTTTTGTAATTTGTAATTTGTGATAACAGTGCACTGTACCGAAATGTATTGAGAAGTAAACTGATTCAACTGCTAGCCGTTGTTATTCATTGCGCGATACCCACATAGACCCACATGATAGATCTGATAGACCAGAGCTCGAAAACCATCCTGGACACGAGCCGACATCAGAAGTGGGATTCAATCGTGCAAATGAATCGACAAGCTATGTGAGCAATAATCACGCAACAATGAATAAATTGGCGAGAACAAAGACAGTTGGCAGTTATTATTCGAAATTCAAAAATTCGAAATGAAGACTCGGATCGAAGCATGGACTTGAATGGTTTGATTAGGTTTTTACTGGGGTTTTTCCCTAATCCTGAGCAACAAATGTTGGACCATGGTGACGTTGTGCCCCCAGAGCGCAAACTACAACGTTCTACCCAGATTGTGAATCGACCCAAATTCGACCCGGAGAGACGAGAGCAATTCAGAAATCACTATGGAAAAATTGGACATACGCAAACTGAAAACAAGAATATTCAAGCCTCAAGACCCCCGGCAAAAAAGTAGCAAGCCAATCCAGGTCGGCTTTGGAGAGCAGAGTTCTTGATGGAGATCTGGATCCCTGAAAGAAGCGGCGCGGTGGTAACCGTGACGGTGCCGGTGTGACAGCGAGCGATGGGTTGACGTCGTGGTCGCCGATCTTTCATCAGAAAAAGGTCAGGTATTCTCATTCCACTTTTATTCTTGAGCTGAGTTCTCATTCGTTAAAGATTTTTTATGGTAGGTGAAAATCATCCAGTGACGAAACCCGCTCTTGGTCGGAGCAGAAGACAGTGTAGGTTGTCAGTAAATTTTAGGGTAGATGTAAAATAAAAGGTGACAACTTTGACAAGTGTAGGTGACATATGACGGTACCTACTAGGTATTGATCATTACTTGTGTGGTTGAAATTGGTAATAGGGGCTAAATCGCGATTTTATTACGTGAACCAACATCTATTTGCGAAATTAAATCTTAGGCCGTGAAATATTGTTGCAAAGGTTCAGTTGAATTAGTGACCGACGCATTTTTTGAAAATTGCTTAGGTTCGTGGCGTAAATAATTGTAATTACAAAGTACCCTCAGTAGATCCGATAATAACCGTTTCGATTTTTTTATGACGGTGACAGTTCTCCGAAATAATGTTGACGTTGCTGACACCGACGTGTCCTTGAACATAAACATGCGATTATTTCTGTGTCGTTTCGTTAATAATTGGACTATTTTACTATCGGTATGATACAAACGCGTGCAATAAAAAGTGATCTAAATCGTTCGATTAATTTTGACTGTATAAAGACGACAGTAATAGTTTGGCGAGGATGAATTAAAAATAATTCGTAAGCGGGTAAATGAATTATGGTGCGACCGTGTAATTCAATGATTGCAAAAAAAGACCTGAACTAGTCTTTTAGTTAAGAAATACGACGCGTCAAATTAAATGTGCAGAGACTATCGAAGACTAAATAACAATACCGTACCGAATCGTTATTCGTTGCTATTTATCTCGGATCAAATATCTCAGTTACACGACCTAGGGTAGTGATTGTTGTATTTTCAATTACATATTCCCAATGTTTGATATAATTAGAGTATTGGTTTAATGATACAATAGTTTTGAGAGCGTCGACTAAAGCCGGAATAACGTTACATTTGAAACAGTGATCCGTTTTTTGATAATTAAATTCAAGTGGTGAGGCTCTTTATCCGTGGTGGATAGTGTCATTCGATATGGTTTGATCCTAGGCGGGTGATGAAAAGTAAGGAGGCTAGATCCAAAGCAGATGATGCCTTGTAATAATGCCAATATCTTGACACGAAATGATTTCTGATCGATTTTGGTCGTGCGTTATCTGCCGTTAATGACAAAAGATGACGTAGTTCCCTAGATTGATTTAAATGTCGTGAAAGATTATGCGTTACGCAATAAATACTGTGTAGTACCATATTAAAGGTGTACGAGGAGATAAAACCAACCTACCCACAAACAAAATAAAAAAAGACAATAAAAAAAACGCGTTTGAAGTAGGAGGAAAATCAGAGCTTATAATAACAATAAAGTAGTTGAGATAATGAGATAATTAAGTTTACAATATGATCAGACATTTGATATGTAGGCGTAGCTTAATAGAAAACAATATCTGGTGGTCTTAGTAGACCGTTAGTACCTTAAACTAGGGACGTATTGTAGGAAACCATTAAGTCGTTAGAGACTTGGCGATCCTGGAGGGATGCGCAGGTATGGAAGTGTAACTAGAGGTTACTGGGCTATGAGTAGCCAGAGATCATAATGTACAGCTTAACGATTAGTGTTTTGGATTAGTTTGATAAGTTGTGTTTACTGTAAAGGTATCACAATAGGTTAAGAAAGAAGCACTTGTACACCAACAAAGTTAGGAAGGTATTTGAAAAAAAAAAGAGAAAAAAAAGAGAAAAAAAAAAGAGAAAAAAAAAGAGAAAAAAAAGAGAAAAAAAAAGAAAAAAAAAGAGAAAAAAAAAGAGAAAAAAAAGAAAGTAACAAAAAAAATGTTGGAAAAAGTCATTGAAGGGAAAATCCGGTCCAATGACTCAGCTAAAGGGGTTGCGATCCGACCTAGCCCTCCGACTATAAGTATTGCAATCCGGTCTAGCATTCGCTAAAGGGACTGATGTCCGGTCTAGCATTCGCTAAAGGGACTGATGTCCGGTCTAGCATTCACTAAAGGGACTGATGTCCAGTCTAGCATTCGCTAAAGGGACTGATGTCCGGTCTAGCATTCGCTAAAGGGATATTTATCCGGCCTAGCACAATCGTCTCCAGTTCTAATACTGATGAGATAACGTAGTACTTGTGGTAAGCTGAAGGGTTAACCGGACCAAGAAGCTAATCTTGTAGGGTCAGAGGTTGACCGGACCAAGAAATTAATCTTGTAGGGTCAGTGGTTGACCGGACCAAGAAGTAAGCCTTGTAGAGTCATGACTGACTGGACCAAGTGCTTAAAATTCTGAAGGGCCTAAGTAGACCGGACCAGAAATAGTAACAGTATGACAATTTCTATTACCCAAAATTTGTATTTGGTTTATTGAGTAAAGATTTGTTGTCACATTAAGCGATTGACTGCGTGTTGCGAGTTCGATTCCCGCACTAAGCAGACATTTGTGTAAATGGTCGCTCATGGCCAAGATGTGAATTGTTAATCTTGTGTGTGTGACACGTAATCTCAAACTTGCGTGTTTGGAAATGCACTCGCGCTGCGAGATTGATTCCTAGTGTTTGTCAGGAGTGACCGAGCTATATGATACTGCGAGATGTGTTTTGTTTCAGAGTAACACACAGCGATGGATGACTTGTTGGAACATTTCATCAGTAGACATCTTCCAGCTGAGGTGGCGATGACTATTAACACACGAGGACGTGTGTCTCGCAGGATGGCCGTGTAGGAAACAGCTTCGATTTGTTGACAACAAGACAAGGCACGCCATCTAGTGGCAACTGGAAGAACTAAATAAAGATGGCGCGCCTGACAGTCAGTGACGTATCCGCTTTGCTACGAGCTTGTGGTGGGGTGAACCGACCCGCACGGGGAGCGGGCACACTTGGAGCCAAGCCGTCGCAGAGTCAAGACGTTCTGAAACTGTCCGTGTTTTTTGTAATTTGTAATTTGTGATAACAGTGCACTGTACCGAAATGTATTGAGAAGTAAACTGATTCAACTGCTAGCCGTTGTTATTCATTGCACGATACCCACATAGACCCACATGATAGATCTGATAGACCAGAGCTCGAAAACCATCCTGGACACGAGCCGACAAATGCTTTAATTAAGACTTAATATGTTATGTAAATCAAAGCGAAACCTAAAATATTTTTTTCGTTCGGCTCCATAATACATTTGCCTACGGTTTTTGCGAATCCCGCACTTTTCGTTATTTACCGTTCGTGCGAATCGTTGGTAGAATGGAGAACTTAGTGTTAGAAGCCCTCATATAAAGGAAACCGATGACCCAGTGACTACGCACGCTATGGCGACGTTTAAGCCTGGCCTATGTGACTGGATCTTTGCGTGTCTGTGCATTTTTTAGACTCCTGTGACCCGCATAAGATCACTCTAATTAATCGTCACCTATCTAAAACTCTTTGGCGCCATCGATCATCAGTCTGTACTGTAAGAAAAAAAGTTCGTAAAACTTACGTTCCAAAGAGCAGGGCGCATTACATTTTCCCATTTATTTTTGTTGTTTTCTGATGTCGGTGGTCTCGGTTTTTTCTCGTGATCGAATGATCATCTAATCAGCCAAATATATTTCTAAATGTTATATGAAAACATATTGTTCCTTACATCACAACTAGCTACATATTCCGAGATTTGGCACATCATTAAACTTTCCAACTTGTCGCAAGTTCCGCATGTCCCTGCAATCTGAATAACGTCAACATACATGTTTGCTCACGTTTCAGGCGCGAACATAGCTGCAGTACATAGTCGCTGTAACTTGACAAAAGTCTAGCTCTCAAACTATTGTAGTTTAGGAGTTTGTTTCATGCGTTTTTATGTGTTTGACCTACTTTTAAGTTCGTCAGTTTTTTGGATATTTATTTTATAAAAGTCGTTTGAGCTGGTTTTGTAGTATTTAATTACTTTTACTTTTTGTGAGAAATTATAATTTGGGTAGCTTCAAGGTTACAGTGAATAGACGGTTTACATACTAGTGCGCTTCACTATCAAGGAGTGCGTCATGCAGTAAGCAGTGACTTACTTCCAGGCGGGATCGCAGTCAAACACTGGTTTATCAGCAACTTTAGGGGCCCAGCAGGGTCGAAGCCTTCTGGGGCCAAGGGTCCCTGGAACTAAGGCAAGAAGGAATGGTGGGTAGTTTAGTCAGTAGAAGTCTGACACGGTCTTCCGCTTCGCCCAAGGACGGAATTCCTCATTCGATGATTTTTCCCGTCTTAAAAAAATCAAACACTAGTTTATATGATTACTACGTGATTGCGCAAGTTTTAGGAAAATCACAAAAAAAAAGTTAAAAGTAAAACCTTTTCTGTTTTTTTACATGAATAAAAAAGATATGAGGACCAAAATTTTCGGCCCAATTAATATCGTACACGCGTGTGCACAAAAAGACGATTAAGCGTTTTCCAAGGTCATTCAAGTTTTACAAACGTATGTACAATCGACGCGCGTGGGGATAATCCTACTCTGGCAAAAGCAAGAAAGAGTGACAAATAAACTCGGCCAAGAGCGTGTTGGTCCACGCTCAGTGTAGGGTTCCGTAGTTTCCCGTCCGCCACAAATATCTTACAATGGAACAGAACCCAGTAGCCCACGTAAAAATTAGTAAGCCAATTTGCCCGAGAGATGGCGCTATACCCGGTGGTAATTTCGTATTAATTAATATTAATTAAATCTTTTTGTATTTTTATTTGAAAGAAAATACGCTCAGGATGATGAAATATATAAAAAGTTAAAAAAATGCTTTAATTTAAAAATTGATTTGTCTTTTAAGCCGAGCCGTGTAACGTCAACTTGAGTATGGTTTCCCGGGAGACACGATGGAGCACATTGTCGAGGAGTGCCCCGTTTGGATAGAGCATCGCCGTGTCCTCCGGGCCTTGGCAGAGGCCATGGTCTGCGTTGCAGTAATGCTACCAAAGGAGGTGGCTGACCGCATAAGTCAACGGCACTCATGCTGTAGACGCCGCCGGGACTCCGATACCGATTTCTGGCCACTATAAAAAAAAACAGAGTTTAGTTTAAAAAAAGCTTGTTGGTTCATCCAAAGCTATCCAATACAGTGTTTGATAAAAGAACAACACGAAAAAATATAACACCTGAACGCTTTGTTGGCTTTCAGTCAAAAATTTCATAAAACTTGTTCTACGAATACATACAATGTATTGTTTTTTTATCAGAAAATTTTTGGAAAATAGTTTCGTCGTACAGAACTTTGATTAAATGCAAGGTACTGTAGAGCCACGTTCATAAAACATAACATAAAAACAGTTTTTCAGAGGTTTAGCTAACTGGATTCGTTTTACACTAGTTGTGATTTCAATAAAAACGTACCGATACTAACTACCGATTTTAGCGGCACGGCACCACAACGCACTTATTCGGCCCTTAAGGACAAAAGCAATCTCTTTAACGTTTCAGCTACTACTAACAGCGAACGCCGGCGTTCGCGAGTAGTAACGGAAAGTTATTTGTCTATAAAACTATGTATTTACGTTTTTGGATAAATATCAAAATACCCTATAAAAAAATGCTCAAATATTGTATATTCTATTTTTGAAAATTTGACAACCGGATAGCGCGAAATCATGGGCGCGAGCGCCGGCGCTCGCTTGGGTGTTGACGTATAAATACGAATTTTTTATCCATTTCCGTAGTCAAAAACCTTGAACGCTACGAAATTTTTTGTAACCAATTTCTGTCCTCACGATAACACTAAAAACAGTGATAACTTCACATAGGTACTACTAATACGTCAAACTAAACTACCATCAACATAGAAATACCAGTCTACTCCAAAATCAATGTAACTTAATCAAAATCGTTCACTGTAAGTACGTATTTCACTTAACCGACGTGCATTGGTTCGTCAATGGCTCAATTTAACATTTGAGTCATGATTTAATCAAAGAGAATCGATTTCGTTTACCATTAAAATTGTATGAATGCAGTCAGTCTACGTGGTAGGTACGTCAAAATTATAGCGTGTCATGTCATTGATAATTTTGTAATGAACATTTGGAGGTGAATTTTTGAGTGTGCTATACCTATATATATGAATGAGTGGGATTGGAACAGTTTGCCAGCTGCAGTCTTTCATCATCATTGCTTTCCATCAGGTGGGATCGCTGTCAGGCACTAGTTTATAGCAATAATATATATACGTTTGTACAACTTCAATCAACTTGAAAAACGCTAATAGTTGTACTGTACACACGAAATTCGTTCGGCCAAACATGTAGGTTTCTGTATCTTTGTTTTTTCCTGGAAAAATGAAAGCGAGGGGCCCTGGAATGAAGGTAAATAACCAGAGTGGCTTTTTAGTCAGTTAAAAAATCTGACAATATACCCCACTCACCCAAGGGGCGAAAAATTTCATTGGATGATTTTACCACCTAAAAAAAGCTACTAATTGCCCAGGGTCTTTTTTTGAAAGGAAAGTTCGGCCTCAGTGCAAAAGGTATTGAAGGAACGGGGTGCAGTGTTTAGTCAGTAAAAGTCTAACACAGTTTCCCGCTCTGCCCAAGAGCAGGATTCGTCATTGGATGATTTTTGCCTACAATAAAAAAAAACCTAAAAAAAATTTGCTAGTTAACAAAATATTTGTTTCATGAATGTTCTCGATTTTATTTTTACCAGCGGGCCGGCCTTGATGTTGCATGTATTAAAAGTATCGATTGCTCTCCACATTTTAACCTGAAGTGGTTAACACTCCAGGGGTTTGGAGAGCAATCGAAAGCAATCGTTCAGTAGCTACCTACAGCTGTAGAGTTACTTGAAAACTGTTGCTTCGTACCCTCTCTACCAACTCCTCAAGCCACAATTCCTCATATGTTCAGTCTTATTTTTACGTTATCACTACATAATATAAAACTAAGTCGATTTCCGCTGTCTGTCCCTATGATTTGATTTGATTACATCTTTAAAACTACACAACGAATTTTGATGTTTTATTAGATATGTTTATTAGATAGAATAACTCAAGAGGATTTTTTATATGTATATTACTTACATTATATATTTAATCGCCATTGCACCCGTGCGAAACAGGGGCAATCTCTAGTTGTCTGTAATTTTAGAAGAAGTAGCCGAGTGGTAACGGCCTATACTGCAATTGAACAAGTTGTAAGTCACAGGCTAAAACCCAACCAGGCGCATTACTTTGTGTAATTTATGTCATCACCGCTGCTCTCAAAACGGCGAAAGAAAACATCTTGAAGAAACCGGCATGTCGTAGAACCAAAAATTTGAAGACATGTGACATCCACCAACCAGTGCTAGACTCACGTGGTGAATTACGACCCATTTCGTCCTTCTTTGAAGGAGGCCTGAATTCCAGCAATGGGAATATAAGGTGTGTGCTGTGCTGTTGCTATGCTATCTATAATGTCAATATTTGTTTCCCAGGAGTAATCCACCAACCAAACAGCAGTCATCGGAGCTGCAACTCAACGCTGGAGACGGCCAGTACGTCGTGGCTTACACACTGAAGCCTCCCAAACAAGCACAACCAGACATATTGAATCCACCGCCAGGTAAGCTCTTTATAAACTATCGAACGTAGCTCGATCGCTTCGGTTGTCGGTTGAGACACTACTCGTAGGTATTACGATAATTTCTGGATTGTAATAATATAATGCTAGCTTTTGCCCGCGGCTTTGCTCCCGGCGACAGAAAAAAATTAAACATGAAGAATCGCTCGACCGATTTTGTGCAGACTTCACATAAACAATTTACAAAATTTTCGGAATAAACCCTAAAAATTTGGTTTGGATAGGTGAGCCCGTTTTTGATTTATAAAATTACAACGAAAAGTGGCATTGATTATTATTTATATAGATAGATTTAGTACTTTAGTAAGAATATGCAAAAATTTTGGATAATGTATCCTTCAATCCACTTATTCACGAACTTGCTATTAATCCTACTGCTTTTAGGCACGCAATTTTTTGTTTTCCACTCTAGTGTAGAAAAGTGCGCAAGCTAGCCCTCACCACAATTTATTATATTAGTCTGGACACGAGTTATGACAAGATGCGCGTCAACCCATGTTAATTATTTCTTGGTGAGTGTATTAGAAATGTCTTTTGATACACGTGGAAATTTGTCACTGCTGTACTTGACTTCATGACTGCTTCGAATTCTGCCTCGGTCGCATTTATAAACTTTTTCTACTTGTGTCAAAATGTGGGTACTATTTTACTTCATCAAATTCATAAAACAACAAAGATGAAACGCTACAAAGTTCAGAAGTTGCTTATTATGTTACTTTTAGGTAAAAAGTGCTATGTTTTATAGGTATATTCTACATAGAGTGACTGATAATTAGCAACCGATACTTAAACACGTGATTGTAAACTAACGAAACTACTTTTACTATGGGACCAAACCTAAAATATCGACAAAAAAATAGCAAATTTTGACCAGTTAGGCGAACACAAATGCACTGCCCAGTAGATTTTTTTTCGAGATTTCACTGCCTTTGAAGTGAAATAAAACAAAAATGTTTTTGGTGATTTATTTTGTCTATGAAGCTGAATACTAAGTATCAACTGACATTACCATAGTTGTAAATTAGCACGGAGTGTCAATCTTATATATAAAAATGAATCGCAAAATGTGTTGGTAAGCGCAAAACTCGAGAACAACTGAACCGATTTCGCTAATTCTTTTTTTGTTGCGTTTGTTATTGTTAGGAGAAGGTTCTTATAAAGAAAAAACAATAGGGTATAATAGGGTAGAGTTGGGTAGAGTAGTCAGTTCACGGGAGCGAAGCCGCGGGCAAAAGCTAGTAATCTTATAAAAATGGCAATACTCGCTATGGACGGTCAATATAAAGATAACTTTGCAATATAGAACATTGCCTTTTTATCCTACCTTAACTGGAATTAGTAACCGACACATTGTAGTCATGATAACAAACAAAATTTTACTATGGGACCAAACCTAAAATCGCGAAAAAATCAACAAATTCAGTACATTTCGACCTGTTAGGCGAACATAAATATAGGATATAGATACATATATAGACGTCAATTTAAGAAAGTGTTAAGTCTTTGTTTCAGTTTTTTTTTGTTTATTAACAATGCCAATAAATAAAGGGTCAATGACCGTTATGGTAAATTCATCAGACTCCTATCATACCAATACGTCGAGATATGTCAATACTCTGCTCCTCAGTTACCTGTCTCGTATTGATTTTTATATGAAAGATTGTCTTAGAATCTGTATAGATCATCATCAATCATGTAAAGACGAAGTCTGTGGAATAAAGTAAGGTCGTGGAGTGGTTGTTAAAAATGAAAAATGTTTTGTTCCTAATAGGATTTCAGAATCAGGTAGCTTTTTTTCAGATTTTTTGTTCGGTTTAGCTCGAAATAAAAATTGTATTATTTTAATCAAGTCAAGCAAACTTAATAAAAAATTGACATGTTTCTGCACTTGATCCGATTAAATTTTTTACCTTTACATGACTTTTTTGCGAACATTATAAAAGTGAATTCGATCCATATAAGTAATCACGAATGCTGGTGACTACCACAAACCTCCTTAGTCTTCAATTGCGCAGTTAATACGAATAGCTTTAGATAAATTAGGCGATAAAACGTCCCACAATATGACACGCAACGCGTAATCGACGTTATTGTGCAACGTTGCCCAGTATTCTGCAACTTGCGTTTGCTTGACATGTCATCGGACAATCTGACAGCGTTGTGCGTCATGTTGGGGGATTTCACAACGCGTAATCGACGTGATATTGCAACGTTACCCAGTGTTCTGCAACTTGTGTTCAGGGGACATGTCGTCCGACAATTTGGTACCGTTGCGCATCATGTCGAAGGACATTTTATCCTCAAATGCTTAAGAGCGGACAATCCAAGATAATTATATTTTCATACAACCGCTTTTACGTCATTATTATGTTATTTGACATCTTTCTCTAAATATTTTTGATACACAGATATTTTGTGAACATTATCTAGGCTTACATTTTCATAAAACTATTTCTCCCCGGCCGTCTTAAACCGCCCCGCCGCGTTTTGTCCTACACATGACAAAACTCACAGATTCACCACCTCCCAACCTGATTCCTTTTACGGTCCTCATGTAACTGAAGTACAATCGGTACTTATCCGCAACCGACATACATGCGATTTTATTGAGTGAGATTCCGGTAGCAAGTGGCGTATAAAACGGTCGTAGTAGATATCGAGGGTGCTGAGCGACCGGCGACCGTTCAATCGTCATTCGCGGTTGAGGTCTGACTATTCTCATATTAAGTGTCCTTTGGTCTTTGACTAATTTTATTGGTGGAGTTACACTGTCTTGATGGCTCTTGTCTTGTATACGAATTGATCTTCTCTGTTAGATTTGCGGTTTTTGGGAATAAGGTTAATAATTCAGTCAATTTATGCTCTAAAGGGTCGCTAGTGGGAAAGTTGTGGGGTAGTTCTGATTTCTTTAATTATTTATGTATTTTGGGAACGAAAATTTCGTGACGGAACATTAAAAAGAAAACGAAAAGAAGAAAAAAAATCCTATTTTTCTTTCGGTTTTTTGCCTAAAACTCGAAAACGGTAAATTTTTAGTAAATAGTTTGTTTCCAGAATTTAAAGTACTTTAAATTTTCTAAAGATATCACTAATTAGTTTCTTTTTTCGACAAACCGGTCAGCGTCAAGTGCGAGTTGAAAATTAGTGAATTTTCAGCGGTCTACCCCAAAACTTTCCTAGCAAAAACACAATTTAACTGAACTATGAATATTTCGATGCCAATTCTTCTTTGTTTTTTTTTTGTTTATTAGGAACACTGTAATACACAATTATATACCAAGCAAATGCTGGCGTTCGCATACCTATTGTCTTTCTATTGTGTCTCTAATTACGGTATTCGATAAGTTAAACTATATAGGGTGACTGGTAATTAGTGACCGATACTTAAACTTACATATGAATAGAAGCGAAATACCACTCACTGATTAATCATGAAATCTCAGAAATTGTAACACTAACTAATTTTTAATTTGGCTTATAGGTTCCTTATAGGGTGTAGAGCTCCACTAAAAACGGATTTTACGAAACTCCATCCCAAGTAAATTAACTTTCATTCGAGTGAAGCCGGTAGCAAAACATAATATATTTTTTGAGAATTTGGTTTACTGCAGTGAGTCATACACTTTTGCGCATTATAAAACTCACGATCGGCTAACTGCTGTAGTTTTTTTTTATGTAAAAGGCCCAGTGCACACCGCTGGAGGCGCGGCGGAGCGCAATTGAACATAACAATTTATTATAAACCTTAATAACTTTGACATACGGTCTATACCTAATCATCATCATCATCATCATCAGCCTTTTAATGTTCCCACTGCAGGGACACAGGCCTCCTCTCTCTAGGAGAGGGAATGGGCCATAATCCACCACACGGGCCCAGTGTGGATTGGTGGATGTCGCATGTCTTCGAATTTTTGATTCTAGAACATGCCGGTTTCCTCACGTTGTTTTCCTATACCTAATACTTACCTAATAATATTCTACAACTATCACACAACGCCGTCTAGTCCCAAGCTAAGCAGAGCTTGTGTTATGGGTACTAGACAACTGATAAACATACCCAAGTAGCAAAATTCTCCTATAGCAATTGACTTATAAGATTACACGTCTTATAGAAATCTAGTAGACGCATTAACTTAGGCCACTGATCCTGCCAAAGCATCTTCTAAGATGATTTGCACTACAAGTACTTTCGACCCTATAATTTAGTTTTGTAAACGTTAATAGGATTATTTTACACGACTCGTACTAGAGCGGTCAGTCAAGTTCAGTCTTATAAGTGCAAGTTATAAAAGTTATTAGCAAAGTGTGACTTTTGATCCGATAATCGCATTTAGTAAGATCATTTTATCTTATTGACGTCTTGTTTCATTCTTCTATAAGACATGCACTTCCTATAAATGCCACAGATATAGCTGCTAGAGGTAAAGATATTATAGAACAAATTTATCTTAGTCGTGACCCTTAACGGATTTTTAGCACCAAGCTAGCATAGCCTCTGATTTTTATAAGTAAAATTCTACTTAAATGTGTTCTACATTTGCTATTATTAGAGTAATCGGCCATCTTGTGATTTATAAGAAAAAGCTGGATTTATATAAATATGGATTTAAATAAGTGGAGACGATTTAAGCGTAGTGGCGGTTATCGAAAAAGTACTTTGAAATGAAGTCGATACCGGAGTTCGGGTCAAGCGGATCAAAAGAAAAGTTCTTAAATAAAAAAGAGCCTGGTGAAGTTGATGAAGTTTGTGATGGTTCCGTACACGGCAAAATGGAAATGGACTTAGACAACTGTGAGGATAATTTTACAGAGAGTTGTAATGATCAAGAAGATACGGAAAATGATAGCGGAAGCATTAATAGTGAATTTAATGATGGTGATCATACTGTGTTTGATAAAAATTATGAATTTCAGATGGATATAAAACAGTGGGCTATTAGGAATAATATATCACATTCAGCTTTAAATCAACTTTCAGCGATTTTAAATAAAATATGCTTTACCTATGGATGCCCGCACTATCCTTAAAACTAACAATAAAACAATAGACGTTACTTTCATCATCATCATCATTTCAGCTGAAAGGCGTCCACTGGTGGATATTGAGTATTGAGTTTAACTCTGAATTATTTTTCAAACCTTTACTACATACTCTGTGATGCAGAATATAATATGTAATATCTTAAAAAGCAGCAAAGAAAATAAACAACATTTGAAAATTTACTTCTTTTTATTTCTCATCATTCTTCCATAAAAAATATTTATATTAATTAAATGTATTTAAACAATTTTTCATTTATTAAAATAATCAACATAATATTTAAACTCGTAAATGACAAAACAATGAATAGGAACATGTTTAGGCTTTCTTGAAAATTAACATGCATTTTCATTAATCGTAGTTATTTTAACAATTATCTTTTAGTAATCAGTACAGACAAAACAAAAGTCAATCATAACAAAACAAACAAATCAATAACAAAATAAAAGTCTCGGCATAACTTTAAGGAGTGACCAACGAATAATAATTGCTACAAGAGTGGGTCCTCGTCGCCAGGCAAACAAAGCAACAGCAGAAATTCCCACGCGTCCCCTCGTTATCAGATTCGTCCGCCGCTGCAAACGTGACGAGTTTCTAAAGGCTGCCAAAGCTAGAAAAACTATGTCATCTTCTGACATGGAAATAGACGGGCCTTCGAGAAATGTGTACTTCAACGAGCGACTTACACAAGAAAACCGGCAGTTATTTCGTGCCGCTAAGCTGGCTTCAAAGCAACAAGGATATCGCTTCTGCTGGCATAAGAATGGCGCTATTCTCATACGGAAACAGGAAGGCAACCCCCCTATTCATGTACGCAACTTCGAAGACCTGGAGTTCCATCTTGGCCCGACGACCATGGAGCTTCAACAATCCTCTCCCCCAGCTGAACCACGTGACTGAGAGTCATCCGACCAATAAACTGCACCTTTTTTTTATTTTTAGTTCTATTAGCTTTTATGTTACATTTTCTCATATTGTAATATTTTTTTTATTGCTTGTAAACGTACGTTATGTTCTAATCCAACCACACCAATCACCACACAAACAACACACTAACACCACCACAACACTACACACATATATCTACCTGCAATTATCCACATTACACCATGTCGTCGTGACTAAACGTCCTGCACATAATACTTCCTCGGCTTTTTTCAGCAACTATGCTAATGGCGTCATTTGATCTTTTTCAAAATATAGAGGAAATTACTGCAATAGATTGTCACGACCTCGAAAACCTGGAAGATTGCAGGCTGTACACTAATGATTCCGAGCCTAGCTTCAAAATACTTTCTTATAACATCAGAAGCTATCAACGTAATTTCGACAACTTCGCAGTAGCATTCAATAGACTCGAAATTAATATCGACGCCGTCGTACTAACTGAAAGCTGGCTAAGCGAAGGCTCTATTCTGGACAACCTACCTGGTTACAATGTGACTAGAACGCATACCCAAAATAATAAAAATGGCGGAATAGTCATCTACACAAAGACCAACTACGATGTAACTGTAATTGAGCCTAAAATATTGGATACCGACAGCCTCCTTTTAATCCTTAACGATAAGGTGGCTATACTCGGACTGTACCGATCACCATCTTTTACGAACCTCTCAAATTTTACTGCTTCACTAGACATTTTCCTTAAAACAACTAATAAATATCCAACACTTATTATCACTGGAGACATAAACATTGATATATGCAGCACAACAAATAATAAACACCATGAGTACATGTGCCTTCTGGCCTCACATGGCTTACTTCCCGTTATCACCAAACCGACCAGACAAAAATCTTGTCTTGATCATATATTTGTTAAGTGCAATACCAAACCAAAAGGCATAGTCTGTAAAAGCTCCATCACAGATCACGACATAGTAATAGCAACCATTCCTTTTAAAAACACTTACACTAGCTGCAATAAAAAACGACGAGTGTTTAAACTTAACGAGGACGACTTAGCCACTGACTTAGCTAAAATCGATTGGACTGATACCCTTAACCAACAATGTGTGGCTACTGTCGCCGACTCCTTTATTGGAACCCTAGCAAAATTAATAGAAACACACACACACGAAGTCAAAATCCCTCGCAGTAAACGTAACATTCAACCCTGGATCACACCCGGACTCATGAGATGTATGAAACACCGAGACAAATTACATCTATCAGTACGCGGAGACCCCTCAAACGAAACCAAAAAACTAATTTACCGCCGTTACAAAAACTTCTGCAACAATCTTTTACGTAACCTTAAAATTGAATATGACAGTCAACAAATCCAGGAAAATAAGCAAAACTCACAAAAGTTATGGAAAATTCTTAAATCAATGTACGACCCCAGTAGCCGAAACTGCAATACGTCTAATTTATTGACAAGCTCACTGAACCCTGTCGAGTCTCTCAACAAATTCAACTCTTATTTCACTTCTGTAGGCAAAAACCTGGCTGATACAATATTAACAAGATTAACAGAAACTCAGATGTCTATCACCAGCAAGCACTCACCATCAATAACGTCACCGGTCTCCTTCTTCCTACACCCTACAGACGAAACTGAAATCAAGAACTTCATTAATCAGTTAAAAAGTGATAGCTCCCCCGGTCCTGATAAAATCAGCGTAAAACTTATAAAGAAAGTACAAATCTCTATTATAACACCTCTAACACACTTGATTAACCTCAGCCTGGAAACAGGTGTATTTCCTGATCAGTGGAAGGTAGCAGCGGTGAGCCCAATACACAAAAATGGCCCTAAGGACAAACCCGAAAACTATAGACCAATAGCACTTCTGAGCATTCTATCAAAAATTTTAGAAAAGGTTGTTAACACCAGACTAGTACACTTTCTTGAAAACAATAATCTTATATCAGAGAGACAATTTGGATTTAGAAAAGGGAAATCTACTGAAGACGCGGCTTTACTATTAACTAACTCCATATCAGCAACTATAGAAAAAGGTAACCGCTGTATGGCGGTTTTTTTAGATTTAGCCAAAGCATTTGATACCATTTCAAAAGATCTTCTTCTTAAAAAACTTGACTCTGTTGGAATAAAAGGAAAACCGCTTGAGTGGTTTCACAGCTACCTCACCAACCGCCGACAATACGTAAAATCTGACAACTACTCAAGTGATCAACTCCCTATCAATTTTGGAGTTCCACAGGGTAGCCTACTGGGTCCGACACTATTCATTATCTATATGAACGATATATTAAACCTCAAACTAAAAAACGCAGAGCTAATATCATACGCAGATGATACTGTCATCATTTTTCAGGGAAGAAACTGGGAACAGATCTACCATCATGCTGAAGAAGGACTAGCCACCATTGCTCAAACACTTGACCATAATTTACTAACACTCAACGTAAATAAAACCAAACACATTCCATTCTACAAAACAGTATCATCTAGCCCTCCTTACAACCTAACACTAAAATTTCATACATGTCAGCGAAACACAAACACATCACTCAAAGAGTGCGCATGCGATTGTATTGACAGAACCCAGTCTATCCGTTATTTAGGTCTATTAATTGACGAAAATCTATCGTTTAAAGGCCACGTCAAACAATTGTCTGGTCGAGTAAGGAAACTTATATATATAATCAAGAAACTGAGAGACCGCGCCCCGATAGATATAATGCGAATGGTTTATTTTTCTATATGCCAGTCCATCATACAATATGGTGTGTCTATCTGGGGTGGAACTGGGAAATCAACAATGATTGAACTCGAAAGGGCCCAGAGAGCAGTTATAAAGGTTCTTTTAAAGAAACCATTTTTCTTCCCCACTGGTATAGGTATGGTATATCGGGCTGATGTCCGCAACTCCACGACTAAAGCGCGTATTTTGCGTACGGGTTCTTCCCCACTGACTCCCTCTACAGTGAATTTCCTGTTTTACGTGTTCGCCAGTTATACATTCTCAATGCCTTTCTCCGGACTCATAAAACTATAAAGCTTCGCCATGACTATTGCTCATTAACTTCCAAACGTGTCTTTCATGTACCACTGCAACGAACAACCTCCCTCTTAGCTAGACGATGCCCCGCCTTCCTACACACCTTCGTGTATAACAAAGTCACTAGTTGTCTACCTTGTGATACAAAAACACTGTCTCTCGCTGTGTGTAAAAAAACAGTAAAAAAATGGCTTTTAGGTCTCACATACGATGATTCAGAAAACCTTCTTGCATCACTTAACTCGGAATCCTATCACAAACACTAACATTTGCACAACACACTCACACATTTACACAGTCCCACACTCACACACCTCATTTTTAATCTTTATTTTTGTTTGAGACGTTTTTCTTTTCTTCTCCAAACTCTGTGCCAAGTCCAGCACTAATTTTATTTTATTTTAATAATTAACAATTTTTAATTTTATTTTACTAATTATTCATTTTATTTTAAAAATGTTTAACTCTATTTCTTGTTATTTTTTAAAAAACAAATAGGCCATACTTAGTTTTAACATAATCTGATCTCCATCATTTATTAATTTCATATTCTAATTCTCTTAGACATGTATATTTGATTTTTTATGTCATAATTTTATAGTCATTTTAGTACTACAGTGGCAAACGATTATATATCGGTCCCCAAGATACAGGCTTCGCCGAGTTTGGGGACCACCGTTTATCTTATAATGAAGCTGTCAATAGTTACTACTACATTAAGTTATTGATACTGATAATTTTTAAGGCAACTCTTGTAACAAAGGTTCAACAAAGGTTCAATTCAGAATCTTCATAATATTTTAAGGACATCTGTAATACTGTATACTATGTCACAGTCAAAACTACATTTGACTGCAAAAATCAGTTAATATACAACTTACAACATTTGCACATTACTGTATGGTTTAATCCACATTACCCACAGAACCCCAAAACTTAAATATGGTGGCGTAGGTATGTCATGTAAGCGTCTTAACTTTGACTAATAAGTCATTTAAAGGTTCTGATAAATGCAATGTAATGGCACGTGTCTCGACCCTATGTCGGATATGTATTTATTAATTTATTACTGAATTAACAAATAATTAAAATGTTAAATTTTGAAGGCGTATGAAGATATGTTTATTATCGTCTAACACTTCATCAATAAAATTATTTTCGCAAGTTGAATAGGCACTCTTTACAAAACAGTTAGGTACACGGCAAATGTTATAATGACAAACATTATTATAATGTGACTTTATACTTTTGGAAAATAAAAGAGGATTCAATGTCACGCAGCAGCACAGTACAATGAATTAACGAAAAAAGAACGAATGATCGACTGAATGAATCTACTAATGGTATTACGCTGATCACTGTAGGATCAATTACTCTGGTAGCGGCACGCGCCAGATCATAAGAGGACCAATTGCTCTTTTTAGATGCATTTACCGGATTTTTATAGGACAAATATATTTTGTTAAAGCACTTAATAAAGTAATTATAAAATCAAATAGCACTTTACCGGATCATAACAAAGCGACTACAAGGCGAAATAGTCCTATAAACTGCGCCCAAATGCGGCTCTATAAACGTTTACAGGATTTCTATAGGATTAAAAAATACGTGCTCCTAGGATAATTACAGGGCCACATTTTGCTACTTGGGTACTTATTTATATTTCTAAATACATACATATTCTAGATAAATTCAACCAGACACAGAGCAAATGATCGTGCTCATCACACAATCATTTGTCCTGGGTGGGAATCGAACCCACGACATCTGACATAGCAGTCAGGGTCACTAACTACTAGACCAACAGGCCAGTCTATAAACACTCGCGCACATGCTCTTGTAGTAGCTTGAAGCCGCTTCGAGCGCCGAATGCGAATTTATTCTTTTGTAGACCGTATTTTAAGGTATTTAAGGTTCACATTAAATTGTGTGCGCTATTCCAAAGAAGTTTATTCACTCACCTAGATAACATTAATAGGAGTAATGCCACATTCCCAAAGGAATAAAAAAAAAACGTTGCAAAACAATTACCTACTTCCGTTGTTTGTAATTTTCTCTCAACAACGTGGTTTCTTTACAAGCATTCAGCTATTTTTATAGTAACTTTAAAGTCAAAGTCAAGTCAAAGTCAAAGCATTTATTTGTATAAAATGTGGTACAGAGGATGGTAACATTTATGTTATAAGCGCAAAGACACATTTCGCCATTATCTGGCATACAAATATTAAAATATGAGATGCTTCGAAAGCAAAACTCAGCAAAACGAAAATTATCATTTCATGGTACGAAAAATATATAAAAACCTTCTGAACTTAGGACAATTCAATATTATATCTTAAGACAATTATCGTCACTTACATACCCGAAATAAAACTATAAAAAATAACAATTAGAATTTCCTAAAGAGTGTTCCTTCCTTTTAAAGAGTGAATTATCTCTGACTTTTTAATTCCTTTAAAGTTGCATGTCAGTACTAACAAGGCTTGCTTTATTTATTTAAGGGCCACTAACGAGTTACAAAATAAAAACTTAAACAAAATTATAAATTGGTACACCTAAAACCTATTCTACACATTCTTCAATGGTACAATATGTACCATTGAAGGTACTTCCACCTGACCACCATTAAGTTAATTTTTGCTTGACTCGAAACTAAAACTTTAAAGGTTTTTGGTTTGGTGCCGCGCCGCAGGATTCTAGCAATTTTTTTAAAAAGTGATCATGCAGAAATGACCGCAATAGTACCTACACTAAATTATAAGCAACAACAGCTATGCATAACCATCATGTCAAAATGAAAAGTATGTCAAAACTTTAGTTTATTTATTAAACACTTAATGCACACAAGTACATACTTAAAGCTTTTGCATTTTATACCCGTAAACCTTTGGGTGATGCAGAGAAAAAAATAGTAAGCGGGGTAGTGGGTGGTGATAGTAGTATCAGATGCATGTATAATATACGGCAAATAACTTGAACTCGTTGCTATAGTTACATATAGCTTCCCACTTCGATATGGACCCGAAAATCGGATTTATACAATTTTAAAGAAAAAAAAAAGAAAAAAAAAGGAGAAAAAAGAAAAAATAATAAAGAATGAAAAGAAATAAAGAAGATATTAATGTACACAGTGTAAAAAAAATGTATCTTTATATCTTTTTATCTTTATACATTCATAGTAATGATTAAATTTGTATGTCAAGGATTATACATACCGATGCAATTCTGAAGTTCGTCTTACGGTTCAAAAATTTTAAAATAGAACTTAAAATTTCATTGAACGAGACACTTTCCACGTCGTCGTCGTAAAAAATTATATCAATTTTTTGATAGAACAGTGAAGATTTATGACGAAAGTTCGGAATTAATTTTGCGTTTTAAAGCCATAATATGGTTTTAAACACATTTTTATGAAGATTAGAACTGGTTTTACCACCTGAAGTTTTCCAAGTAGATAATCTTTAATTTGTTTTTGTAATCCTCATTTTAAAAGTCTTGACTTTGTTTTTGTGGTTATTTTTCTTCTATAAAATTATGCACGTAGGGTTAACTGGAAGTTATATAGTGGTTGCAAAGTGAAAAAATATGGCTGCGAAATAGCTTAGTAATCTTACAAAAAATACAAATTTCAGACCATAGCACTTTCTTGCCTTATTTACTCACGATAACAGATTATTTAAAAATAAAAATAAACCGCTGAGAGGTGTGTACAAGATATGATACAAGAAACGATTATTGACGACGATTGAATCACTGCTTACCATCAGGTGGGATCACAGTCAAGCACTAGTTTACTGCAATTAAAAAAAAAATTGTGTTTCTGAGTTTTTTGGTATTACGTTCCAAAAACCGATTATTGTGTTTTTCAATGATTAATTAATTATTATTATAATTTTGATAAACTTATGTATTAGATAGATTTGAATATAGCTATACAAATATATTCTTAAATTTCAGTCACTAACATAATATGGACATTGATATTAGTCTGAAATAAATGTATTTTATTATTATTGTTTATAACTTCCAAATGACTGCCACAATACAGACTTTTCTTTTTTATGCTGTTATTGTTATGACAAGGATGTTATAGGATTCAATTTATAACTTATGTTTTTTTAAACTCCATTACCTAACACAATAAACTGTTACAGTAGTGCACTTATTCAATGAATTTTCCACTGAGAAAAGCTTTCCCCGTAACTTACCAACAAACCCCTCTTTTCTTTCCCCCTACAAATAGTTTCTAAGTAAAATAATTAAGCTGTATCAAACGTTCTCACACAGACGGGGCCCCGCCGAGCTCAAAGTGCGTTACAGAGGCGGCCGCGAAAAATGGCGCACTCCACCCGAGCGAGGAGTGGGGGAGCGAGCGCGCGAGCGCAGCGATAGACGACCATCGACCCGTGAGTATTGAGTAGAGTGATTTTATTTTTCCTTTCAAGAAATACGAGTACAGCCCTTTAGTAAAGTTACGATCGTTTCGTTAGTGGCGAGCGCTTAAAAGTTGGCCAGAACCGAGGAATTGAAGTCGTAATGATCGTAACTTGGATGGGGGGGGGAGTGTGTGTTCATCATACAATTACTGTGTTCTTATTTATATTGTTACCTTATTTGTATTATAAAAACCTGTGTATAGACGGATTCATCTAACATCTGTATTTATGAAGAAGTAATTACTTGTTGCTAAGTAATTTCCTTGTAAGCTATTACTTGAGGTTAAAAAATCTTAATCAAAAATTTTAAGTGTTCTTAATTATAGAATGCAAATTGTGCAAGTAATTAGTATTACTTGTTTATGAGTACGGGTGTAAATTCTAAATCTATTGTTATTTACTATTGAAACAATTCATAGTAGACTTCTAACTAACTAACTAGAAAATTCCAATAGTATTAATTAAGCAGAAGTAGATATTAATCGTTAAATGTATCAAAAAGTTATCTCCATAAATAACAAAAGAAAGTTCCATGAATAAACGTATTACCAAAGCAAATTTATATGCTTAAATCCTGCTAAAAATACAAGTGCAGTTTTGTAACTAAACAGAGCGCTTTTCAGTGAAAGAGTATGACCCACATACCACGTATTTGTACACCTAGACATGTTATTAAATTAAAAGCGCGCGCTAACGCGATGTGAAAAATCCAACTCATTAAAACGTAGGTTTAATTATATCATAGACTAGATACTCTGCACATAATTATTGTAGGTACTTTGGAGAAGTGTACTCAGGAATTGTGGAGAAACTCAAGTAGTTGTGAAGCATTAGGTGTAAATTAATAATACAATTTTACGAGATCGTCCATTAAATTTTTTATGATCATTTTCATGATCGGCAAGTTAGTTCGTTTATCTAAGCGCTGACAGATTTTTGTGTACAGTTGTAATGTACTTACGTAGAGTACGTACTAAAAGGTCTCAAGTGGATTACTATTAAGTTTTTATTTTTATTTTGTATGTTAGACACTTGACTCTAATGTATAAAGTATATAGGCTAAGTTGTATGTGATTGTCCGGTGTAATTCGTATTTATTAATGAAATTGCATAAAAATCATAACTTTTTCAGTCTAATGAAAAAAAAAGTAAATACAATCTAGTTTTAGAAAGTTACTGTTTCGCAGTTCTGAGAGAAAAAGACTATAATCCAATAAAAATAAGATTAATCATTTTAACAAACCTCTTTTTACTGCCCGTTCAACCGATTTTTCTATTTCTATTCCGTAGGCATAATAAGGATGGTATCAAAAGCAAAAAAGTGACAAAATAAAAAAATATTGCAGTGTCCATTTGCCAGCAACGCAATAAAAGGCAAAATCGGTTGAATGGATAGTAAAACAAATTTGCTTAAATGGTTAATCTTATTTTGAGTAAGTAAATTTTTCCAACCCTGAATATTCAATTTTTATCATTTTAATCCCGTAGAGGATTGAGAATTGATCCAGTAAATTAAACTCGAATTAATTTCTTCAACTATTCGTCAGCTGAGCGAGTCAATGACTCGCAGGTAGTTAGTACGCAACGACCGACCACTACCTATAGGTCATTGACTCGCTCAGCTGACGATTAATTGAAAAAATAAATAAAAAATCTGACTAAATGACGTTTTCTTACAGAAATTAATTTTGTACAAGTTACAAATTAATTCAAGAAAAAAAACTTTATTTTTTTAATTTTATCTTTACAAATCGATACCTAGTGTTTCATGTACCGGATCGACACTCTACAATATTTTGAATGACGAAGTCATATATATATGGGTTCTGTATTTTAAGGTAATTTTAAATTAACTTTTGATTTCTTTTTACAGGTACTGTCTCCACCGAAGGTAGTGTTAAGTAAGCCTCCAGTTAATTTAGGCACTATGACATTAAGTAGGAGAGAACACCTTATAGCTGAAGAAATACCAGGACCAGAGAGTTGTGTATAAATGTATATAGAAAATTCATTGTGTAAATAGGATAATTTGTAAGACGAGATTCTTCAAAAGTTAAGATTGACATATCAAAAAAACTGTGAAATGCGAGTCATGTGATGTGGACGTTTAATTTTGATGCTGCAAAAATGCTAAAATATAATGTTAAAATATATACAGGGTGTCATTGACATGTTAACGCAAACGAATACCATAGATCCAGTACATGATTTTAGACCCCCCAGTGATGGAATTTTTTGTCGGTTTTTTCTTATTTTTTTTTTAATGAATTTTTAACGTTATTTTAATTAAATTATATAAAAACGTCAATATAACTTTTTTTGCGAAAAAAATGTGTGCATTACATTCCAAATTAAAAATGTCATCGGGTTTGATTAGAATAACGACTTTAGTTGCCTCGATGATTTTATTATTAATTTTTTTTTTGTAAAATAAAAAAAAATTCTAAAAATATCATTGGGTTTCGTCAGAATAACGATTTTATACAGGTTAAAAATAAAAATAAAAAACAAAACTTTTTTCAAAAATTTGAAAAAAAAAACGACGAAAAATTCCACCACTGGGGGGTCCAGAATCATGTACTGGATATGGATCCAGTACATGATTCTGGACCCCCATGGTATTCGTTTGCGTTAACATGTCAATGACACCTTGTATTCTATTGAGAGTAGTGGTGGCCAAGTGATAACTGCTCCGACTAACGAGTTGTAGGTCGTGGGTTAAAACCTAGCCAGGTGCATTACTTTGTGTAATTTATTTCACTATCACTGCTCTCAAAACGTTGAAGGAAAACATCGTAAGGAAACCGGCACGTCCTAAACCCAAAAAATTGAAGACAACAAAAGTTTAGCCACCAGTAACATATAACTCTTACTATGGGACCAAAAAAGTCTTCTGGTCGTGATCAGTACATTTATGTTCGCCTAACTGGACAAAATGTACTATAAATGCTGATTTTTCTTTGCGATTTCATGTTTGGTCCCATTGTAAAAGTTGTATATTATCATGACTTCAATCACGTGTTTAAGTACCGGTCACTAATTACCAATTACCCTGTATAGTACAGAAGAATGAAAGGACTAAAAAAAAAGCCAGTATGTCGCCGGAGGTTGTCTGGTAGATATCGCTGTCAGCGATAAGACCGCCTTTGTACCAATTCATATAAGTTTCTGTGAAATTGTTACTATCATGACTACAATCACGTATTTATGTACCGGCCACTAATCACCAGTCACCCTGTATAGTACAGAAGAATCAAAGGACTAAAAAAAAAGCCAGTATGTCGCCGGAGGTTGTCTGGTAGATATCGCTGTCAGCGATAAGACCGCCTTTGTACCAATGCATATAAGTTTTTGTGAAATTGTTACTTTTTTGGTGTACAATAAAGTGTTATTTTGTTCTATTCTATTCTCTTCTATGTGCAACATTCTGTTGTCAGCTTCAATTTCCAGCGTGTATTGATCAGTATTCTAAGAGGCTACTGACTCTTTAGCTCGTTTGTAGCGACCGCCTGCCGCTTACAAATTGCGCTTACAACTTAAGCTGAACACAGCTAAATGAGAAATGTCTTAGCTTGCGGTGGAGTCTCGTCTTAGCTAACGGTTTGTTGAAATTTTGTTCATTGTTAAAACTATTGTTTGTATTGCATGTTTTATGTTTAAGACTTTTTTTAGAGCGTTGGTAAGAGGATTTTTCGCCCTTAACACAAACACACACAAAAAAAAATCGACTATTCTATTCTTTCTATTATGTCTCTAATTACGCAATTGCATTGTATAGTTAAAGAAATATGTTTTCGTATTCAGTGATATTGACGTGATAAATAATATAGCAAGTCAAATGAATAATTGCACATGCAGAGAACATTTGTATTTTTGTTTGTTTTCAATATTTTAGTGAGCTGTTTATTAAGGTGTCATTGATATTCAAAATAAATATAGTTTAAAAGCGCTTGTTACAGAAATAACAAATTAAACATTGAAATTATCTGTCATGTAAATGTCACAAAAAATATATATCGGGCACTATACTAAATAATAATGTATTGAAAAATAGTCCAAAATAGAAACTTGGTTTAGGGTTTGTGATGAGCAGAAAATTTATATTATTATCAACCATTCTTTGTGTAAGATACTCGCGCATATTTCTTTATAATTTTAAGTAAACAAACTATTTGTAAAACTCTTACACTAACATTACAGTATAAATGTTTTATTAAAACACCTACGCTTTATCAAGGTTTTAACGTTCACTGTACAGGAAAAACCTTTTTTGGCAAAAATTATTTTGGCGACTAGTTTAATGGCGGACCGACTTTCTACAAACCGTTGCCATTTTTTTATCTTTACACTGTCGGATACATTCAGTGGCACACCAAAAAAAACTTTACATTGTTGTATCTACATTAACCCCAACTACATGCCAAAAATACTTTGTAAAATTAGTAACAAAACTGGTTAAAATAAACCTATCAAACTTTGGCCTCCTTGGCCAACACACAGTAATCCTTTGAGGACTAAGGGTGTTTTTAATATCATCGGGATTTCAAAACGCATTACTCCACACACGCAACCCCGCGTAAATGTCCTTTTCATGCATCATTTCAGCCAATAGACGTCCACTGCTAGACATAGGGCTCCCTAAATTGTCGCCATAATGAAAGGTCCTGTGCATCTCGCATTCATCGGGTACCCGCAACCCTTGCCAGGTCATTGCTCCACCTTTTAGGAGGCCTTCCAACACTGCGTTGCGTTGCGTGATTCCGCATTCGTGATGAAATCCACATAATAGCAAAAACACTAGAGGAGGTTTTACTATCATTCAGATTTCATCTCACATGTAGGGTTACGTATTTCCCGCGTTACTTTAAATACTTGTAACTAAAGGACATACGCATGCGGAACTAATTTGCATGCGTGATGAAATCCGTATAACGAATATTAAAAACACTCTGAGTGCAGAAATCGTACTTTGATTGTTAAAAGCAACAAAGCAAACATTCAGCAGATAATTTTCAAGAATTTAGAATTACTTTACTTAAGAAGGTTACACTGGATGGCTTAATCCGCTAGTCATTAACACCAGACTTGAATAAGACTTGGCCTAAGATGACTGTGTGACCTGTAGAATACTAATCGCTTGTCGGAACGGCTCATCTCGTAAACGCTGCTATTAAAAAGGAATAAACCTGAAACTTGGCTCGCAAAGGTATTTATTTACTTTTAAATTAACTTTTTAAAACTAAGATGAGAAGATTATACCGGATTTGTTTCTTTTTTAATTTCTCTTATTGTAAAAATTGGCTAAGTGCGAGTTGAACTCGCGCACGTAGCGTTTCAATACCGCCTGTAGCATAAAAACAAAAAATCGTGTTTGTTGTGTGAGAGCCTCAATAAAACATATATAAAAAAAAAATACAAAAATAATTTATTTCAGAAACAAATATATTCTATTCTCTTTTTTGTATTTGTTGTTTTAACGGTGAAAATTATCTGTGAAAATTTCAACTATGTAGCTTTCACGGTTAATGAGATACAGCGTTATGACAAACGGACGAACAGGCACACAGACGGATGGACGGACAGCGTTATACCATTTGGATACAGAACCCTACAAATTGTTTTACTCTTAAATAATTTGATGGTTGTTCTGAATTTGTCCCGCAGTGTATAGGTATCGAAGGTAGTTGTAAATGTTTGTAAAATAAAATGTTGTAAATAACTTTGTATGTATTGACTGTGAAATTGTGATAAATAATTTGTAAATAATATAAATTGAAACAGTTAAAATATAAGGAAATAAAATTCTGTTAAGTGTGTAGTTGTTTGATTTTGCAGTCTATTTTATTTTCAGATACAATTTTAATTTCATGCCAGAGCGTATAAACAATGGTATTTACATGTGTACAAACAGTTATTTGGAACAACATAAAATAAATTTTATTCATTCAACATTATTTTTAGTACAATTATTTCGAATACCGAAAATAGTTTTTAGAGAATCAGTAATTGCATCGATTCCAATAATCTTTTTACACCATGTTAGATTTTTTCTCAGAAATAAAGACACGGCTGACAAAGTACAACACATGTCATGGTAGGTCATAGCAGGCATTGGGGCCAGTCTACAGTAGGATGTGACAGCAAAATCACCTCTTAGCCACCCCGATATCTGGCCACCGTAGGCGCAGGCTTGCAGACGGCGAGCAATGGGTAGCTCACCGTCCGGTCGTCTGGTAACAGTCCGGACCAAGCCATGTCGTCGACGGCGTGCTCTGTTCTCGCCTGCCTTAAGGAGTTGCCAGCAAATTTAGAGGCCCAACTGCAGGGTCGAAGTCTAAGAGGACTACGAAAGGTCGTTTAGTCTGTAAGAATCTGACTCTGTTTCCCGCTGCACCTAAGGACGGGATTCGTCATTAGATGATTTTCCCACCATAAAAAAACCCTTATTCGCCCGGATGGCTCGGTGACCATGATTTTTGTGCAGATAACCAGGTAGCATAACAAGCTTATAACTTAATGATTTTTCATGATACAGTTATGAAATTTCGTACATAGGTACTTAGATTCTTTACATGAAAATACTAAACACGTGTTTCGGGCTACGCAGAAAACTAAAAATAATGTTGTAGGTATATCCATAAATGGTGTGTTTACGGAAAATACTCGTACTTCAATAGATATTTTAATACAAATTCCATCATGCGTGGGCAAAGTGAGTGTTTAACCTTTTTGCAACAGTCTTATGTTAATTAAACGCCATTTAAGTCAACAGTTAAATCCTATTTCCATAATATTTTCCTTCGCAACCTAAAAACAACGGACAGCCGCGGCGCGGCGTATGGCAAATATCCACGCATACGTTGTTGAGACATCTAGGCCTTAAGCGTTTATAACGCGAACATCGCGGGACTGGAACAGTTTGCCGGCTGCAGTCTTTCCGTTCAATTATAATTTAGGTGTCTTCAAAGCTAGAGTGAATAGACTCTTAATAAACTAGTGCACCTCACCATCAACGATTGCATCACTGCTTACCATCATGTGACATCGCAGTCAAGCACTAGTTTATTGCAAAAAAAAAAAACAAGGTAAAAAGGTGTACTTTTGTGTAAGACTACCTATTACCTGCGGCTTCGCCCGCGTGATGTTAGCAATATATATATAGGCTACCAACGGTTTCACTCGCGTTTGTGGTTACTGCTCCGCCCTCATAGATCATAGCGTGATGTTATATAGCCGATAACCTTTCTCAAAAAATGGACTATCCAACGCAAAAAGAATTTTTCAATTCGAAACTGAAGTTCCAGAGATTACCTCCTACATACAAACTTACAAATTTTACCCTCTTCATAATATTACTAGCATTTGCCCGCGGCTTCTCCCACGTGGTGTTGGGGTTGGGGTTTCCGGGATAAAAAGTAGCCTATGTCCTATTCCGGATTCTATTCCCAATTTCATCCATATCCGTCCAGCCGTTTTGACGTGATTGAGTAACAAACATCCAAACATCGTAACTATCGCACTTATAATATTAGTAAGAAGAGTATAGAAAAGATATAACACATATTTTTGCTGGGTGCAGCCTCAAAGCTCGGTTTTAATGGAGGACGGGCCTCCCGACCGCATGTGACTGGTCGCGTAATCTCTGTAAGCATACAGCTTGCAAAATTTTGTATCAGGTTTGAAACACTGCAGGTTTATGTATCATTTTGTTTAAGTCTAGCTCTTGAGTAGATCCTCTTATATGCAGTTTTTACCACAGTCAGTACTAGGCTTAATAAATCCTTTCTGTGTTTTAAAAATATATATGTACAGTTTGATGTTTCCCTTGGTCTTCGAAACTGTAAGATAGTGTTATGAGACATGTAATTTGATGTAAGTAACTTTTAATAGGCCAGAAATAGACGTTTATTGTTCCCTTTTATTGAGGTACAAAATCATCGAATGACTTCAACCACTCTCCTCAAGTTGTTGACGGTGACGATGCCTACTGGGGTCATGGTAAATGTGAAAGTGGACCCTGGGCTTCTAAAACAACGGCAAAGAAAGAACAGGAATACGTTTTTAGTCAGTAAAGGTCTGAAACCCCGGGGACCCGGAACAAAGGCAAAGTAGAACCAGAAGTGGGTTTTTAGTCAGTAAAAGTGTGACACTATCCCTCGCTCCGCTCAAGGATGAGAGATGTTATTGAATAATTTTCTCACTATAAAAAAACACACTAGCGATTTCTTTTAGCAAATCAACTAATCAGAGTATCTCAGACTTTTGCTTACTAACACCAGTATTTATAAACAAATAAAACTAATTGCTTGAGTAAAAGTATGGTAGACACACCACCAACTTCCAAACCAATAGTCAATACCACACCTGCGTCATTCAGTTTTCCTTTACATTCTAGCACGGGTTTCCTATTCAAAAAATTCCATAAGCCATGTGTACACGATCACACGCATGTCATATTCCACATTTTTATTAATCTCGTCCGGTATCGGAGCGAGCGTTACTTTAATCAAGTCGATCTCTTTCACCGAGATTCCAGCTGCCGGTGCCTTTAATTAAAATGTCTGCGGCTTGTCATCCGTGCCTCATCCGGAACTTGACCGCAGATATAAAACCCTCCCAGTTTTGCTATCTACGTGTCTAAATTTAAAATGGATTCTCTTGGCTAGGACTGTGGTTGGAGCGCAGCTGAATTCGGAAAGGAAGTTTGGATTTTGGTGGTGGCCCATTTTTTTTTTGCGCTGAACTTTTCTATGACTTCGATTTCTGTTTTCGTCACTTGAATAGTTGGTGCTTGTTTAGGGAGACGCGTTGAGTGTTCATCTTACGTGAGTCATTGCACGCATAAACACAAACATATGGTAACGTACGAAAAACTCAACAACGCGCCCCGTCTCCAAGTAAGTAAACAAGCACTTCGATACCCAATCTGAAGCTCGATACTCCACTTCAAAGTCGGAATCTTCTATAGACTATTAATATAATGTAATAATAGACCGTAAAGAGTATAGTCAGTGGATATGATCAGTTTTAAAATTCAAGGTAGCAAGCAACAGTAACCATTCCCACTTTAAGCACAACCTTATTAGCGATTCAATTTCAACTGTACGACCTTTCCTTTGCAACTTACGGGAGAAATAAAGACCGATAACGGCAACCACTCATCATCATCAGCCTTTTTAATGTTCCCATTGCTGGGACTTAGCCTAAGAAAGAGAAAGGGCCGTATTCACCACGCGGGCCCAGTGCGGCTTGGTAGATATAACAAGTTGTTGAATTTTCGGTTCTAGGACATGCCGGTTTCCTCACGATGTTTTCCTTCACCGTTTCGAAAGAAGTGGTGATGAAATAAATTACACAAAGTAATGCGCCTGGCAAAGGGGTCGCGGCAAACCAAGAAGGAGATGACGAGATGACTTGAATGCCTTCCTTAGAAATTGGCAAGAAGTGGTTCAAGACCGAGAACATTGGAAGGAATTGAGGGAGGCTTTTGCCCATCAGTGGGATAGTGTGGGCTAGAAATAATAATAATAATATTATTATTATTCCATTTATTTACATTTCAATCATATTCAATATATTTTTAAATATTTCCTTAAAAAAATAATTAAAAAAAAAAACATTTAAAAATATAAAAAATAGTAGCCCACCGGCATCGAGACAGGGTCCAAGCTACCGGTGGTCAGGGCTCCTGAGAGAGGAACCTCCGGACAATACGCGCCGTGTCCAGGAGTACTACCTTCTGAATCAGGCCCTTGATCCAACTGCCTAACGAGAGCCTCCTCAGATGTTGGTCGAGGCTCTTGGCTATTAAGCCATTAGCCGTCACAACTATCGGCACAATGACTGCTGTGTCCACTTTCCACATGTCGACAACCTCGCGAGCCAAGTCAAGATACTTAGTTTGTTTATCCTTCTCGGCTTTCACGAGGTTCTCATCATGAGGGACCGCTATATCAACAATCATTGTGCGACGCTCCAGTCGATCTATCACCACTATGTCAGGCTTATTGGCAACAATAGTCCTGTCAGTGATTATTATTATTATTATATATAAACCAATATATATACAATTATACACCGTTAAATTTTAGTCGTTTTAATCCTGAAGAGGGTCGATCCAGTACATGAAACACTATCGATTTGTGTAGATAAAATAAAAAAATAAAGTACTTTTTTTCTTAATCTCTTATTGATATACGCATTTACGAAATTAATTTCTTTAAGTAAACGAGTCATTGACCTTGTGGGTAGTTGTCGGTCGTTGCGTACTAACTACCTACAGGTCATTGAACTCGCCCAGCTGACGTTTACTTAAAGAAATCCATTTAGAACATTTTTTTTTTTTTTACGTGCCTAATAACTAAAATGATGATCATAATTATCTGTTTAAACCTCCGCGGAACAGACTGAGCGTTTAAACTGGTTCTATTATCATCATCATCATTTCAGTCGAAAGACGTCCACTGCTGGACATAGGCCTCCCCCAAGCGCCGCCACAAAGACCGGTCCTGTGCGTTTCGCATCCATCGGCTTCCAGCAACCCTGACCAGGTCATCGGTCCACCTTGTGGGAGGCCTTACAACGCTACGTCTTCCGGTACGCGGTCGCCACTCCAGAACCTTTCGGCCCCAGCGGCCATCCGTTCTGCGTGCAATGTGCCCTGCCCATTGCCACTTAAGTTTGGCGATTCTTTTCGCTATGTCGGCAACTCTGGTTCTCTTGCGGATATCCTCATTTCTGATTCTATCACGCAAGGATACTCCGAGCATAGCCCTTTCCATTGCCCTTTGAGTGACCTTGAGTCTTTTTATAAGGCCCATTGTAAGCGACCACGTTTCAGAGCCATACGTCATCACTGGCAACACGCACTGATTATAGACTTTCGTCTTGAGGCATTGTGGTATATTAGACGAGAAGACACCGCGTAGCTTCCCAAACGCTGCCCAGCCGAGTCGGATTCGACGATTGACCTCTTTCTCAAAGTTAGACCTACCTAACTGGATTGTCTGTCCAAGGTAGACGTAGTCGTCTACTACTTCGAGTGTAGAGTCTCCGATCTTGATAGGAGTGGGTGCTACATGGATGTTAACCATGACTTTGGTTTTGTCCATGTTCATTTTAAGACCCACTCTTTCGGAGGCTCTACTGAGGTCATCGAGCATTGTACTGAGCTTCTCCGTAGTCTCAGCCATGACCACGATGTCGTCGGCAAACCGAAGGTGAGTGATGTACTCGCCATTGACATTAATGCCTAGACCACTCCAGTCCAGAACCTTGAAGACATCCTCCATTGCAGCCGTGAACAGTTTCGGAGAAATGACGTCTCCCTGCCTTACACCTCGCTGCAAGAGGATAGGTTTCGAGGTCTGGTCCTGAAGTCGGACTGACATGGTGGCATTTAGAACATGCGTAAATTAATTCGAGTTTTAAAAAAAAGTACTTTGTTTTTTTATTCTAACTTTACCAATCGATAGTGTTTCATGTACTGAATCGATCCTCCAAGGGATTAAAACGATCAAGATTTAACGGTGTATATATATTGGTTTGAACCCGCGACAGGTACTACTCGTAAGTCGACGCCGTTACCACTCTGCCACCACTGCACGGCAACAACTAAGCCTCCTGGAGTCTCGGGTGGTGAGAAACTGTTACCGCGACTCTAGGAATAAGGCAAGGAAGGTACGGGGTAGGTTTTTAGTCAGTAAGAGTCTGACACTGGTCTCCCGCTCCGCCCAAGAGCGGGTTTCGTCATTCGATGATTTTCACCTACCATAAAAAAAAGATAACAACTAAATCTATGAAATCACACGTTTATAGCAAATACAACACATAAAACCGGTTCCAGCATTATGCATTTAGCTTAATCGTGGCAATGTGAATTATGCAGCTGCTTCCCAGGGAAATCCCGAAAGCGCAATAATGAACATCCAACGTAATCTAGCATTGGCTTGGTTAACCAATTAGAAGTGTTTTGTAACTTACATGTGTGCTTGTGCCTTTGGTACTGGTTGTTCGACGATTGCTAATCTGCCTTTGCGATTGTGACTAGTATAGGTAAATCATTTATTTTGCTACAGATAATTTTATTTTTACTAGCTTTTGCTCCAGCAACAGATTATTCTACTCTACTCCATTCTGCCCTACTATACACTAATTTTTCTTTCGTAAGAGCCTTCTACTGACAATACAAACACAACAAAAGAGCGAAATCGGTTCAGCTGTTCTCGAGTTATGCGCTTACCAACACATTTTGCCATTCATTTTTATATATAAGATTTATTTCCGTTATTATAGTTATATTAATATAGATAAGGTACATGTATAGACTAAAAATAATAATTATTTACAAACGGGTAAAAAAAAACAACTCATAGGGCATCAAAAAATTCATTCACATCGATGTCATTGAAAAATGTGCCTAGAACGCTGGTAGCAAATATGCTAACAAACAAGATTTATCAACATAGGTACGCCTTCTGAGGCCAAGAGTTGATGCGAAAGAGGAACACCGGAGCCCTGGAACAAAGGCAAGAAGAAACGGTGGGTCGTTTGGTTAGTAGAAGTCTGATACTGTCACCCGCTCCGCCTAAGGGTAGGATTCGTCATTCGATGATTTTCCCATCATAAAAAAATCCACATAGGTACTTATGTTTTTGTCTTAATATAATTCTTGACTATTCTAGATAAAAACTATTTTTAAAATAGCTAATGTGAAAGGTTGCAATTAACAGACTTTCTTTTTGTTTACAATAAAACAATCAGTAGAATAGAAACCTTTAAACAGAAAGGAACAAATAACCATTGACCTTAAAATGAACTTTACACTAAAACGTATTAAACGTCATAAAGTGTAAAATTCACGTAAACAAAGACTATAATGCGAAAAGAAACAAAACAAAACGCCTAAAGGCACGTTAAGAGACTCATAAAGACACCTATACGAGCCTCGACGGCGCAGACAATTCGCTAAAAGAGCGGAATTAAATTAATTCTTGTAATGAGCAGTATATTTCATTGAAATTACGTTCGTCAGCTTACATTTATCTAAGTTTAAGGGGCTTGCGTAAAGACGCGTTTCTTTCCACTGGTGCGCCGGTCGAGAATGAGCGAAAAATTCCCTAGCGTGTGCTCGTTTAGCTCGTAATTTTTCATTGAGCCTGAGAGTCGGCGGGAAAGCCTCCAATTAAGTTTCTCTTTACCGTTTGGCCCCGGAAAAAGGGGAAGAAAAATGAACAACAGAGGCAAGGGACAGTCGCCGGCCGCCGCGGCACGCCGCCGGCGCCCTATGATGGCAAATGACCTTTTCCGGCCTCACAAGCGCGTTTTTGTTTCACTATATTATATTTCTTGTAAATTGCAGCTTTTTAAGTAGCTTGATATCGTAGTTTACATTCAAATAGCGCCGTCATAAAGACATTATTTTTCATTGCGACGACTTTTTCCGTTTGCGCTAGCAATGTTTCTTTTTACTTTTTGCCATAAATCAAATGCTTGCAATGCAGGTATATTTTTTTCCTCTTTTTATGTTCTTCCAACTTTGCTGTAATTATGGACGAAAGGTGTCTGTTTAATAGCTTGGTCACAATATACATAGATGAGAGTTCACAACAGTGTATTCCGGCTCGGAATAAATACCAACACTTACGTTGATTAAAATGAAAGTAATTAAAAAAATATTACCAAGCCAAATGCGTCCGCCCGGGCGCTTATTTCTTTCCATATACACAAGGGGTCATAAAGCGTTAGGCTCGGCTAATTCCCTTCTTAGATGTAGGTGTAAATGAAAGATTATTGGCGTTCTGACAATAAATCTACTCACCTACAAAGCTCGTAAAATTCGGAAGGTTGATTGAGTCAGTATTTTTATTGTTTCGGCCCGTGAATCAATGGTGAATGTTTGAGTAATAAAAGCGTTTTACGATTGTTTTCACGGGGAAATTTGTGGCCCGTGAAATGCTCTTCCACAGTCATTTTCTTACTGAACGTTTCTCTCAGAGACACTTGACATTCCTTGGTTAGATGCCATTAATCGTTCACACCTTCTCTTACCTTTATATTACAGTATCAAAGGAGCTGCCCACGCGTGTAACAAAATTCTCTCTCAAAGTAATTGTACCTTCTTCGACCCCTAGTGATACATACTTGGGTTTAAACTTCTTGCTACTTGAGACTCGGATTATAAGTGACATTGAACTTTAAGTAATCACCCCACCTTTACGGTGTAGTGACGAGACTTCAAAACGAGTCAACTTCACGAATAAATTAGTTAGGTAAATGTGAGAACAGTAATTAAAATAGGTATACAAGGGGCTCCGAAATTGTGTTGGTTCGGATATCGATTGGGACACGGATATTATGCTGTGATATAGATTATTATTGAGAGCAGTGGTGGCCGTGTGGTTACGGCCCCGACTTACGAGTTGTAGGTCGTGGGTCCAAACCCAGCCAGATGAATTGCTTTGTGTAATTTATTTCATCACCACTCTCAAAACGGTGAAGGAAAACCAGTATGTCCTAGAATCAAAAAATCGAAGACGTATGATATCCACCAATCCGCACTGTGATTGGATTATGGCCCATTGCCTCTCTTAAAGAAGAGGCCTGTGTTCCAGCCGTGGGAACATTAAAAGGCTGATATGATGATGAAGATTAATATATATTAAAGTTATTACGTTCCTATAGAGTCAATTATAACAAAACTTGTGAAGTTTGCTTTAGCTAAGTTTTAATGCATTTTTTTTATTTTCTTTTACCTCGTGCCATAGTTTTATTTTTTCGTTGACCCGAGGTAGAAGTACCTCTCGTAGTACGTTATCTTACTTCTATGCGAACATTCATTTTTTTCTTTGTTTAATGCGTTTGTTGCTTTAGTTTTATTGTAAAGGTTTTTTATAGATTACTGACATAATTATGTATCTATGTGGCAGTGAGCAGCAGTCAGCACTTTGTTCTCAGAACCGATGGATGATAGAACCTAGGTGATGATGATAATAAATAACCGATGGATGATAGAACCTAGGTGATGATGATAATAAATAACCGATGGATGATAGAACCTAGGTGATGATGATATCATGACCACCTAGGTCTCATCAACCATGGAACAACAACAAACTGGAAATACTTTGAAATACTTTTTGCTGATGTTTTTGAATAATGTACTAAATAATTTCAGTAGTTTCTTTCGACGATATCCATAGGAGAACCAAAGATATGGATGTAGCCCAAAGTGGGAAGGGCATATTGCTTGTAGGACATACAGTCGTTGAGGGCGAAAGGTTTTAAAGTGGCGTCCGCCTATCTGAAGACGCAGCATCGGAATGCCTCTCAAGATGGACCGATGAGCATGTCCAACTGACAGTGGACGTCTTTTGAATGAAATGATGATGTGTACCTTAAAATATATCTCTGTACATTGCCTCATTAATCTTGCACTAACTACTTAATCAAGTGTAGCTATGAACTTTGAAGCACTTAGTGAACTTAACTGAGTCTGTGTGTATTATTTGGATATATAAACTATATTATTATTATTAATTGATCCCGAAAATGTTTTTAGGAATAAGAAAAAAAATCTGTCATTATTATTAAAATGTGATAGTGAACTTAGCTTTTTCTCTCAAAAATAATAACTTTAACTTAAATTTTATGTGCAAGTTTGATTTGTCGAATTAAGACAAAATTATTATAAGGAATTGCAATTCAAGCCACACATTTTTTATTTGCCACGTGATCGCTCATTTTATAAATAAGCTATACAAAAATCGATAAAAGTTTCAATAAATTAACTCATCTATTTTATGACGCTATTAACGATTGCATCAGTGCTTACCATCAGGTGGGATCGCAGTCAAGCATTGGTTTATAGCTAATAAAGAAAAATGCCAATTTAATGTTTTTATTCCAAGAGCAATCGAAATGAATTGGCAATTGTTACAGTAGGTCACTCCAACACGGACAGGTTATGTTAGAAGAATAAGGCGGCAGCGAAACTCTCCTACCTTTGAGATTAGTTTTTTAAAACCACTCGAAAAGTTAACATAGAAAATTACAAGTAGCTAAGATAGTATTATTCAGATGCTTATTAATTGTGGCTGACAATAACGATTTTTAGACGCGAAAAATAATATTTTTTTGTGTACTAATTAAAAAATAGGGGTGTATAAAAATTAATCGCTGAATGTGTTTCTTGATTCGAAGACATGTGACATCCAACAACATGCACTGGGCCCGTGTGGTGGATTACGGCCCATTCCCCTCTCTTAGAAAGGAGGCCTGTGTCCCTGCAGTGGAAAATTAAAAAGGCTGATGATGATGTTGCTTGAACAGCTTCCTGTAATTCTGTTTTTGTTGTGTTTGTTATTATCAGAAGAAGGTGCTTATGAAAGAATAAAATAGGGTAGAGTAAGGTAACTCTGCCTTAATCTACCCTATTTTTTTCTTTAACTTTAAGGGTAGAGTGGAGTAGAGTACCTACAATGAATAAAGCCGAGGGCGACAGCTAGTATTTACTATAAATAACGATTTCAAAACATCATCTAAACCTTTTTCAGTGGGCAAAAATCATCCAATGACGAATCCCGCTTTTGGGCGGAGCGGAAAACAGTGTCAGACTCTTACTGACTAAACACCCCACCCCATTCCTTCTTTACCCTTAGCACTGGGACCAAGCCTTACTTTCAGAAAGACACCTTGGGCCCCAGTAGGCTTCAACCCTTTTGCAGAGTCCCTACGATCTATTTTATAGTTAGAGAATCCCACCTCCAAGCACTACATATCTTTCAGAAGTCAAAGTCAAAATCTTTTTATTTCACATAAGCCTACATGGGAACTTGTAAAACGTCAGATAGAAGCTAGTGCATGGTTCGAAATTGGCCGTTTCCTATGGAGAAAAACCGGCAAGAAACTACATGGTTACTCTTTAAAAAAAAATATTTTTTTACAATATTTCCATATTACACTATTAACGCATAAATTATGTATGGACAGATCACATCAAATTCCTGTCACATCCAAAATAACAAGCAAGGTGTTCTCATAACATTTACATGGAGCTCTGTAATTCGTCGGCAACATACCCTGGAGCGGCGTAAACAGTGATTAAGTTAATTCAACGCGAGGCCCAGCCGGGGCCCAGTCGGGGCCCAGTGGCCCAGCGCCGATCGTCGATCATCGGCTGCCGACTAATAATCCCTCACTTTAATTGCTATGAAATCAGCTGCTATTTATACTGCATCCTGCTGTTTACGGTCCACTGTTTTATTTATTATGGATACATTTTTTAATCCTTAATACCTTTTTTTTATACGACATCTATTTTTTTTTTTATTTTGTCATATTCATACAATATTCCATTTTATTCATCCATCATATAATGTAATTGTCTTACTGAGACTTGTGATTATTTTTCTTGCTTTTATATAGCCTGTTTCAATAATGTAAATGTGAGAACATTGTTTACGCAAATCTTAGATAACTTCCTACCATTTTTACTGTACGTGTTCAATATTAACTGGTTTGCATTGTCCTTACATAATTTGTGTTAATATTGTAATACGGAAATATTGTAAAAAAAAAACATTTTTTTTTAAAGAGTAACCATGGAGTTTCTTGCCAGTTCTTCTCTGTGTACCGTGCACTAGATTCTGACGTTTTACAAGTGCCCATGTAGGCCTATGTGAAATAAAAAGATTTATGACTTTGACTTTGAATCCCAATCATAATGATATAATAGTTTGTTTTATCTACTCATCGTTTGTTTTTTTCGTACGTGATCCAGCAGTAAGGATGCGTACTGCCGCCGGCAATATCGTGACGGGTTGACGGATCACGATAGAATGGGTAGCACAGCCCTATCGCCTCAGGGCTCGCTACTGCCCCTTTTCCCTAACTCGACCTTTACACCCATAAAGAAAATGTGCAAGTTTACAGACATGTAAAAAATAAAACATAAAACCCTTCCATAAAATATATTCTTCATCCCTTAGTCTAATTTCGCATAAAATTAAAGTGACACAGAACACAAAAGAGAGACCTATTGAAGATTTAGCGCAAGGACATCGTGATAGGTCGCTACATACTTCGGTGGGGAGCTAGAATTTAGTCTTTGTTCAGGATAGCTCTATTTAGGCAGAAGAAAAAGATTTATTACCTTTGACGTTCACGATAGACGGGGAAAAAAACGAAGACATGACGACGGTCTGAGAACGTCTATTTTATGTTGAGTGTGTATAAATAGTGGGCCGAATACTTAGCAGTGTATGTGATATGATTTTACAAGGAAAAGGTTTCATAAAGAAATAACGTACGGACAGTTTTGCTCACACACAAAATGTTCGAAGATGAAAGGAAGGAACTTGGGCTGAGGGGTCCGCAAGTGTGTTCTGTGTATGTTTACATCTTGATAAGTAAAAGACAAACGTGGAGGATATTAGTAGTTGCTTGACAACTTGTCTAAGTTATGGGCTCAACTATGACGTATACAAATATTCCCTATTCGTTTCATCTTTTTCGTGTATTCCTTTCACATTTATTTGAGAATTGTTGTTTTCAAATCAATAGGACTGTTATATAGCTACAGTTTTTTCTTTCGTAGGAAATCAATAGATGATTTCTTCTGCTTTTGGAGGAGCAGGAGGAAGTGTCAGACTTTTGTGAGTCCACAGTGTTCCGGTAGGATAAAGTCAATTATATTAGGGCCGACGCTCTCTTTAAGGCTCGTATGGAACACAAAGTAACGTCAACCCGGAATAGATAGACAGCCGGAAGGAGAGTTACTCACTGTTCGCCATCCGAAAACCCGTGCTTGCGGTCCTCACAAATCATCCTGCGACTCAAGGCACGAGAGGCGTCTCTGAGTACTACGTACGTAGGTTAAAATCAGTTTTTCCTTAGGTTTAAGTTTTAGGAGATAAAGTTTCTTTTAAATATGTAATGGTAAAAATCATGAAACCATGCAGAATTGATATCTGAGATAGTCTGTTGAGTGAAAGAACCATACAGATTTGAGTAGACCTGTCCAGTCAGAGCAAGCATTTGTCATATTCACTAAGAAGAAGTTACAATCAGTAGAGCAACAGGTTGAGTCTGAAGTCACGACAGAGACGCTGAGTCCGTGGGTGCTCGAGCACGCACGAGAAATAAATAATGAGTACCGAGTACCCCTACGTATAGACATCAAGAAATAGCTCAGTAAACGCCCGGAGAATCGTCAAACTGCAGTGGCAGTGGGCAGGGCTTATTGCTCATAGAACGAACCGTTGATGGAGCCGAAAGTCCCGGAAAACGCAGCGCTTCAAGGCCTCCTTGCGAGAGGCCTTCCATCTTACCATCAGGGGGGATCGCAGACAAGCACTATTTTATATTTATATTTGAAACATTTATAGTTCCTAGTTGACTACGGAACCCTAAAAAACCGCCCTCCCTTTTTGAAGTCGGTTAAAATAAAGGAAAGTTCAGAAACAAAACCACCATCAACATATTTTCACGTAGATGCTATAGCAGCTTAAAACCACCCCTTTAAAATACAATGTAAAACGAGACCGAATCAAAAATCCCTTACAGATAATCGTGGTCCAGAACCGAAGGACTTGTCAGGTGATAAATCTTCATTTGCCGTGTTCTCACATCCGACCCGCCTTCCCCAATTAGTTAGCCGGGCCACGGTAACACGCCCGGATTTCCTATTTGGTCACCTTTTCTGTTACCGCCGGTACGATTCGGCCACGGTATATTTACTTGCTGTACAAGGCTCCTAATAATGTGTGGAGCTGGTTATACTCGTACATATTTGTGTGGAAATATTATTTTAGAAGCTTCTACCGGCTTTGCTTGCTTGATAGTAGAAAATTGTTTCAATAAAACATACTTCTAGGAGGAAATGGTCCGTAATCTAGCCGTAGATCAAAAATATCGTTAAAATTGGTCAAGCCGTTTCGGAGATATTGTAACAAAATGTGTGGTGGCAACATCGCCTTAATCATATAAAAAGTACTTACTATTTCCATGCTCTTGATTTTTCTTCTTTACCATTTGGCTTGAGAAATCAGCTTGATTTTGAATAGAATAGAATAGAAATAAATTGACAAAACAGACGTTAAAAATAACAAAAATAAAGTGTACGCTGAGCGTGCCCGAAACGAAAGGGTGACCACTTCAGCATTTGCTGGGCGTCAGACACCCAGCGCTGGTTTTCAGTTGGCAGCCCTGCAGTGACGCACGAACGAGGGTAAATATACAAACATATGTAATTGAAATAAATATTTTACATACTGGTGTAAAAATAAATTGAAATAAAATACATAAATAAAACCTTTTGATAAATATAAAACTAACATTATAAAATAAAATTTGTACCATATTATATAAAAATTCGGAAATTAATTGGTACCCACAATACTCAAATAATAAAATAACGAACGAACTTCACGAAATAACGAACGTTGTACATCAGCCGACGGTGCGCAGCGCGAAGATCAGCGCGTTGACGTTTTGATTTTATGTAAACCTCGATAAATATAAGTATTATATATTATCTCACATGCCAAAATGGAATAGAGAGAAGTGTCGTATGCCAAAATGGAATAGAGAGAAGTGTGATCAACGTAAGAAGGCGAGATAGGGTAAGATTGGAAAACATTAAGGAAATAACCAAATTTAAAGACGCAGACAAAGTATGCAAAACATTGAAATGGCAATGGGCAGGACACATGTTGAGAGAGAGGAATGGAAAATGGACAAAAACTATTGTTTATATTTCGGAATGGTATCCCAGAGATGGGAAAAGAAAAAAAGGGCGACAATCAAAACGTTGGGAAGATGACCTGAAGAGAACTGCTGGCCCAGAATGGATGAGAATTGCGAGGGATAAAGATAAATGGAAATCTTTGGAGGAGGCCTATGTCGAAGGACAAGCTGAGGAAAAAGCTAATTAATGAAATGTAAAATTTAAAATGTTGAAAACTCAGCAATAAAGGCTTATTTTACTTTTACTTTTTTATATATTGTCTAACGAGAAATACATGAGCTTAATCCTACCATAGTTTTAATTTTTATTATTTAGTTATCTCATAATCCGTATGGTGCCGGACGTAAAGAATACCACCATCCCATTTCTTCCCGTGGGTGTCGTAAGAGGCGACTAAGGGATATTTTTAAGGCCGTGCCTACTAATAAGCACTTAAGGTCACCGTGTGGGGTCGGTTAAACTTCCAACAATAGCATTCCCAAGGAGGGTTAGCGTCAGGCAGGCGGCCGGCTGTAAAATAGTAGCCAAAACCCAAAGCAATATGTCGGTTATGAATGGAATGCGAGATAGGGTTAGGGCGTACCCCGCAGGCGACGCGCAGGGGCAGCACCCGGCTCCTGTGGGAAATGGACCAGGGTTGTTGCACCATCCCGGGCGGGTGCAACGTAAGAAGTTAGCTCGGGAAATGAGATTGAGGTATGCAAGTTGGAATGTAGGGACTATGACTGGAAGGGCCAGAGAGTTAGCGGATGTATTAAAAAGAAGGCGAATAAACGTAGCGTGCTTACAAGAGACTAAATGGAGAGGAACAAAAGCGAGAGAAATTGGTGAAGGATACAAGTTCTACTACTGTGGAAGTGATGGCAAAAGGAATGGTGTAGGAGTAGTGTTAGATAGCAAATTGAAAGAAAGTGTGATGGAAGTACATAGGATGAATGATAGAATTATAGTTGTGAAAGTTATGTTAGAGAATGTTATGTTGAATGTAGTTAGTGTGTATGCACCACAAGTAGGATGTAATGAAACGGTGAAAGAGAAGTTTTGGGAGGATTTTGATACGGCCTTAATGAACATCCCTGTACATGAGGAGTTGATAGTGGGAGGTGATTTTAATGGACATGTGGGAAGAATGAGAGGTACGTATGAAAGAGTACATGGCGGATGGGGTTTCGGAAATCCAAACAATGAAGGAGAGACACTGTTGCAATCCGCTACTGCATTTGATCTAGCAGTAGCCAATACGTGGTTTCAGAAAAAAGATCAACACCTGGCCACGTATAAAAGTGGTAATCATAAGACGCAAATAGATTATTTTCTAGTTCGGCGCAACCACTTAAAGTATGTTATGGATTGCAAAGTGCTGCCAGGAGAAGACTTAGTCTCGCAACACAGACTCGTGGTTATGACATCAGTGGTTCAAATTCATTGTAGGAAAACCAAAGAGCGCCCGCCTCCTAGAATAAAATGGCACAGGCTAGAGAGGAATGACTGCGCGAAGAAGTTCAGAGAGCGAGTGGTGGACAGAATGATAGAGATGGGAGACATGAATGATCGAAGTATAAATGAAAGCTGGAATGAGATGGCTGAGTGTATAATGCAAGCAGCGAGAGATATTTTGGGAGAGACGAAAGGAAAGGGCAGAATAGATAGAGATACATGGTGGTGGTCGACAGAAGTTCAGAATGTATTGAAAGAAAAGAAGAAAAAATTCAAGGAATGGCAGTGTGTACAAACAGATAATGTTAGTTTGAAAGCTGAAAGAAAGAGTGAGTATAATGCTTTAAAGAAAAAAGCAAAGAAAGCCGTGGCAATTGCAAAAGCAAAAGCCCAGGACAAACTATATGATACATTAGACAGTCCTGCAGGCCAGAAAGAGCTGTACCGGCTTTCTAGAATGAGAGAAAGAAAGGCGAGGGATGTTTGCCAGGTAAGATGTGTAAGAGATGAAAGTGGAATGGTTCTATCGGATAATGAAAAAATCAAAGAGAGGTGGAAGGAATATTTTGAAAGACTTATGAATGAGGAAAATAATTGGAGTGGGGTTTTAGAGAATAAACCAGTGAATGTGGGGTTAGTGAGAATGGTTAGTGTGGAGGAAGTCAGGGTAGCAGTGAATGGAATGAAAAATGGTAAAGCCATTGGTCCAGATGGAATACCAGTTGAGGTGTGGAAGTTATTAAGAGTAGATGGATGGGTGTGGCTGGCTTTGTTCTTCAATAAGCTGTTGCAGGAAGAAGCCATACCTGATGAATGGTGCAACAGTTCTCTGGTGCCCATCTTTAAAAACAAAGGTGATGTGCTTGAGTGCAACAATTATAGAGGAATAAAGCTAATGTCTCATACCATGAAAGTATGGGAGAAAGTTATTGAACGGCGGCTGAGAGAAGAGAGTGAAATTTCACAGAACCAATTTGGTTTTATGCCTGGTCGTGGTACAACGGATGCCATATTTGCTATACGCCAGTTGTGCGAAAAATACAGAGGTGTACATAAAAACTTGCACATGGTATTCGTTGACCTCGAAAAGGCATACGACCGGGTACCTCGTGAGGTTCTGTGGTGGGCCCTTAAGGAGAAAGGTGTGCCTGGGAAGTATGTGCAGTTGATCCGATCAATGTATAGTCGCTGCAGTACACAAGTCCGGTCTGCAGCGGGCACCACTAACAACTTCAATGTGGCTGTCGGTTTACACCAAGGGTCGGCTCTTAGCCCTTACCTCTTCCTGATAATAATGGACGCTCTGACGTCGGACATTCAGGAAGAGGCTCCCTGGTGTATGCTGTTTGCCGATGATATTGTGCTGGTTGCCGAGAGTGCCCTAGAGGTCCAGAGCAGATTGGAGGTGTGGTGGCAAAGACTGGAGAGTGTTGGCCTAAAATTGAGCAGAACTAAAACAGAGTACCTGTTCTGCGATTTTGGCGGTCTCTCTAGTCCTGTGCCCATAGCTCTCGCCGGAACGCCCATACCAACCTGTTCCGATTTTCGGTACCTTGGGTCGCTTATCCAAGGGAATGGTGAGATAGATCGAGACGTGGCACATCGGATCAACTCAGGATGGATGAAATGGCGACAGGTCACTGGAACAACTTGCGACCCACGGATGCCCCTCAAGTTGAAGGGTAAAATCTACAAGTCCGTGATAAGGCCTGTCCTACTGTATGGGTCAGAATGTTGGGCTCTGAAAAAGACGGATGAAAGCATGTAGCAGAGATGAGAATGTTGAGATGGATGTGTGGTGTGACGAGAATGGATAAAGTGAGAAATGAGTATATTAGAGGAAGTTTGAAAGTGGCGCCAGTGACTGAAAAGTTGAGAGGGAACCGTTTGTCTTGGTATGGCCATGTAAAAAGGAGGGATGAAACGCATGTTACAAAGAAAGCCATGAGTATGAATGTGGATGGATGGAGAGGGAGAGGGAGACCAAAGAAGATATGGATGGATTGTGTGAGAAGTGATATGGAAAACAGAGGAGTTAGTGATAGCGTGACGGGTGACAGGACAGAATGGAAGAAAAAAACATATTGCGCCGACCCCAAATAAAACGGGACAAGGGCAGGAAGATGATGATAGTTATCTCATAATCGAACACAAACCATTCAAAACAAATTCGAATAGGGAAGACATTTTCCTGAAGCTATCACATAAGGTTTTTTTAAATTAGTCAAGTGATACATATGTACATAACACACCATCCACATACTTTCGCTTATATAATAGTCAATTCTCGATACGCAGGTACTGATTGGTATTATATTTGGGGCTCCAAGTTTTCGAAAATATGTTATGGTCTTAGTTTTGGGTTGAAAAGGTATGGTATGGGCGAAATTGGTGTTTTGGTGATTGTTTTTGGAAACAACTGTTTTATTCTACATTGCTGTTGGTTAGAGTAAATTGAAGAGTTATCTCCGAAATTGACCCTAAATGAAAGTCATAAGGGTAAATATATAAAAAAAAAGTAAAGTTCTTTCAAAAAGTAAAGTTGTGTTAGGAGCATTGGTGGCCCAATTACAGTGGTACAATTACATATTGCGTTTGTTGCTTTAGTTTTATAGTACAGGTTTTTCTATAGATTACTGACATAATTATGTACCTATATAAGTGACAGTGAGCAGCAGTCAGCTTTGCTCAGAATAGATGGTTGAATCATCTAATGACGAATCGCCCTTGGGCGGAGCGAGAAACAGTGTCAGAGTCTTACTGGCTAAACAACCCACCCCATTTCTTCTTAGCCTTCATATCTGGGTCAGACCTTCCTTTCAGAAACCGGGCCGGGGCCCCTGTAGGCCCTGCAGTTGGGTCTTTACATTTGCTGACAACTCCTCGAGGCGCGCGGAAACGGAGCGAGCCCAATTACAGTAGCTCCGTCACACGCATCATAACATCCTATTACGTATCTGAAGTATCGGTTTCAGATATCAGATACGGATATCCGAAAGGTTTTGAAATAATTTACGATTATTGCTAGTTTCGGTACACGTATTACTGTCATTTTAACACGTCATAGTCAGTTCCCTGTTCTCACTCTGACAAGGCAATTTATTTATATATATAAAAGGAGAAACTGACTGACTGACATATTACGCACAGCCGAAACCACTGGGACTAGGAGAGTGAAATTTTGCACAAGGCTTGCTTTTATGACGTAGGCGAACACTAAGGAAAGATTTTCCAAGATTCACCCCCTAAAGGGATGACACGTGTGTCCAAAGTTTGTGCGAAAACCTATTTTTACGCGGGCAAAGCCCGGAGGACACGGTGGAGCACACGGTGGAGGTGTGCCCTGCTTGGGAAGAGCATCGCCGTGTCCTCGTGGCGATGATCGGCGGCGGCAACCTCTCGCGCCGGGCCTTGGTTCAGGCCATGGTCCGCAGCGAAGAGGAATGGCAGGCGGTCGCCTCCTTCTGCGAAGCAGTAATGCTCGTAAAGGAGGAGGCCGACCGCATTAGGCAAAGGCAACGGCGTACTTGCCGTAGCCGTCGCCGCCGCGATCCTGCCGATATCCGGCCACCGTAGACACTGGCTCGCGGACGGTAAGCAATGGGTAGCTCGCCGTCCGGTCGTTTGGTAAGACCGAGTTCAAGTCGTCAACGGCGCGCACCGTTCCCGCGCGCCTCAAGGAGTTGTCAGCAAACTGCAGGGGCCCTTCAGGGTCGAAGCCTCCTGGAGCCTAGAGGGTGGTGGAAAACTGTTACCTTGACTCCAGGAATAAGGCAAGGAAGGTACGGGGTAGTTTTTTAGTCAGTAAGAGTCTGACACTGGTCTCCCGCTCCGCCCAAGAGCGGGTTTCGTCATTGGATGATTTTCACCTACCATAAAAAAAAAAACGCGGGCAAAGCCGCAGAAAGCTAGTAGGTATATTATAAAACAAAAACTGGACAAGACTCAATCAGGGTCGGACTAACACTCAACGGATTCCGTACCAACTAACTTATGTAAATAATGAATCGAGTCTCAAATTTTTTTCTGAAACAAAGTATTTATTTTTGTGATGTAACCACAAATTCAGTTGCTTGCGCTATGAGCCCTTATTTCGTACCAAATTTCAGAATTCTAGGTTAACGAAAACTACACTATTATCAATTTTGATTCCTATGACAGTATCGAAATGCAACACAAACGCCGGTACCATTTTTTCCCGTTGACTTAGAAGTTTGATTTTTTCACAGCTTCAAGTGAGCGCAGATTTGATTATGTAGTCTAAATGTCTGTGGTGTTGATAGATAGATAGACAAAGAGACAGATGGACAACAAAGTGGTCCTATAAGGGTTCCATGTTTTCCTCTTCAGATTAGAAAATATATATTCCGTACGGAAATCAAACCTTAGACATGCAGTGCAACAACCAATCACTCAACCACTCTACCAAGCAAACAAAACTTAATTCTCCTACTCCTTTTAGCTTAATTATTTTATCCAAAATCAAATCGTTTAACTAACCATGATATTATTTTCCGTCTACAGAAATTAATAATCAATTTTCTAGATTGAAGAAATTAACAACTTGGTGAAAAGCTAAAATCAAATTACTAGACTTAGTTAATTGAATGGTAAGTTTATCCTAAGTAAGCTTTGTTTTCTAGGAATTTGAATCGATATTATTTTAGGTTAAATCTTAAATGTCAATACTAAAATTTACGGGAAAATTTATAAAATGGTAGACATTCAAACTGAAAATGTAAATCATTATTTAGGTAAGTATTTATCGTTTATTTCAAGCATTAATAAAGCCATAGTAACATGAACAATGATTTTTGCCCACCATAAAAAAGGCTGGTGCTGAAAAAGGAATTGCATGATTTGATTCCGCCATCCCAATTTCACCTTCGGACATCCCGGCGTACGGCAAATATCCACCCTTACGTTGTTGAGACACCTGCGGCCCGGACTAAGCGTTTTGCCTCGTCATTTATACCGCGTACGCGAGGGATTGGAACAGTTTGCCGGCTGCAGTCTTTCCGTCCGAATATAATTTAGGTGTCTTCAAGGCTAGAGTGAATAGGCTCTTAATAAACTAGTGCGCCTTACCATCAAAGATTGCATCACTGCTTACCATCAGGTGGGATCGCAGTCAAGCACTAGTTTATTGCAAGTAAAAAAATCAGCTCTGTTTAACACATAAGCCCCAGCCTTTAGCTGAACACTGGCTGTTTTGCGGGTTTGTCGCATATTTTGCGCTATATACCATTGTTGCTTCTGTTTATTTTTTTTAAACACTAGCTTTTGTCAGCGGCTTCGCCCGCGTACATAAAATATAGCCTATGTCACTCAGGAGTAAAGCAGCTTTCTATTGTTACTTAAATTTTTTCGATCGGACCAGTAGTTCCAGAGATTACCTCCTACAAACAAAAACTTTACCTTTTTATTATATTAGTGTAGACGTATATGGTATGCACCATACTTTTGCGCAAATAAAATCTTTTTCTTTCTCTCTTTTGTTTATTTTTAATAGTATAGGGTCAAACACCATATGAAAAATAAAAAACTAAGGGACGGATCATGTCTTTAATTTTTGGCTCGGTTAAGCCTCATAGAGAAAATAGGAGCCAAGGACTGGGTTCCGTCAGCTTATTTTAGTAACAACTATTGTCAGCATATTACCGACTGATTAATTTTACGACTTGCCACAATCTCTCTTATATGACTGGGTTAGGTAATTAATTAAACGTTATCGATCTAAGTAATTTACTAATTATCTTGTTTCATTGAATGGCTGAATATCATTTGGGTGGCTAGTTGAATGGTACCGCTTAGTGAAAAGGCTCAGTTATTAACTGAATTTAGTCAGTTGGCTTCGACATAATATTGATACGTATTTTTTTTATTGCTAATATATATATATATATTTTTAATACGAGTAGCATTGTTCGCCTCTGAAAATTTACATTGCCATCTAAATTACTGAGCACCTACAATTAATGAGCGTCTAAATGATATTAATAAAACCTGTCTATACATTTACAGTCTCGGCTACCGCCTTTTTTATTTATTTTTTAGGTTTCTAAACTAACCTGTCCGTGTTCTGTACGCTTGGAGTTAAGAATTTAGTATTACAGGTTATTACATTTTTCCGTTGCTAAATTATAAAATGAAAATTGTAGTCATATGGCTGATAAATAAATGTGTGATTTGACTTATAATTTCTCTTTTTTTTGTTGGAAATCATTCAAAGACTTCTCCCGCTCTAAGACGGAAAGAGAGGGCTTGTCAGACAGGAACTTTTGAGTAGTTTTTGGTCACTCTTTCAAATATTTCCGCAGGATATAATTATCTGTACGTAGGTTTCTTAGTAATTCTTTTCTTTGCCGGAATCACTCTTGACAGAGTGGTCGTGGTCATCAATTCAGGTATTGGTGGTAGGTAAGTTTCGCAATACGCCGCCACTCCTCTCTGAGGGCCGCCGTTCTCGTTTCTTCAAGCAGTGATGGTGAGAAATTTACTGCCGCTTTTATTTGGTCAATCCACCTCTTAGGTAATTTTTCTCAAAGTCTGGTACCCTCAATCTTTCTCTGGACCACAAGTCGCTCAATATCCACCTCCTCTCGTCGGCATACGTGACCGAAAATAGGGATATGAGACCGTAAATAAGACCAAAGATGATAAATGATATTTGATATCAGAATGTTGTTAAGCGATGAAAGTATTTACATCGTTATTGGGTACCTGAACTTGGTATTTCCAGCCATTAAGATCTTATAAATAAATAAATACTTGTTTATTAATGAGATATTTGCCTTTGAATAATAATTTAAAGGCAAGTATTAAAAGGTATAGTATCAAAAGGCGTAATTATTATTCTAATGTGAGAAAGAGATAGTTTATTTTATAACTCTATCTCTCTCATACTGAAATGATTTAGTTATTTAAACTGTATATAAAGAAGTGATATTTGGATGGACTTAATGGAATTTGTCAAAGGCAATTTTTGTCTTAGAAGACTTAGGCTCTAGACAGACGGACTGCATTTCGACTGCAAATTTGCAGTTCGATTGCAGTTGGTGTGCAGTTTACGATTGCACTGAACCGCCGACTGCAATTGAACTGCAATTGGACTGCACGGTTGGTTTGCAGTTCTATTGCAGTCGTGTCAACTGCATTCAAACTGCATCCGAACTGCAAATTTGCAGTTGGATTGCAGTTGAAATGCAGTCCGTCTGTCTAGAGCCTTAAACTCCTTGGTTGGTTTCCTTGCAGAATTTGGTCAAAGTAATGCCGTCTACTGTTGCCGTCGTTAGGTCCCTACGTGAACAGGTAATAGGGCACGTGATGCAGGATGGAAGGTGGGACAACTATGTCCCACCTTCCATCCTGCATCACGTGCCATACTAATGCGAAGAGACGCTGCACAAACACTTAAGACCAGAACCGTCCGAGAACCCCCATCTGTGGAGATTGTCTTTGCTGCGCCCAACCTGGTTGCGAAACCTTTTAACAATTTTCCAGGTTAGCCATGGCATTCAGGAAAAAGGCACTCAAATGGCTCGGTAAAAATATCAGGAGGTTTGAATTGATTCGTATTTGTTTTTTTTTTACTTTTCTTCGGAGTAAGAGGGCGCGTCAGAGTTTTACAGACTAAAATCCACTCCTGTTCCTTTTTTTCCTCATTTTCAGGGCCCGGGGTTCGCTATGGACTACATATCATCGACAACTTGAGTGGCGAGCTATCCATTGCTCGTCGTCCGCAAAAACCAGTATAGTTAAAATTGTGTCCATATGATTTTAAAACGTAGCAGCAGGCATATTTACGCTTACTTAAAATAGGTATATATTTCTAAAAGGTAGCTTCTAATTCAATTAAGTAAAATTTGGACAAAGTAACTTCGCAATATTGAATTAAAGAAAAGTTAGTGAATGAAAGCGTGTGGGTTGTCAGGGAAGAAAAGAAGTGTTGCGGCTACCCTGAGTAATATCGGACACAAAGTAAAATGACCTTATAAATAACTGTTCTATAAAATTAACTTTTCAAATTCGGATGGTTCAAGGCTATAGCTTTTCAGTTTAAGCATCAGAAAAATTATGAATTTTTTTGACAAAATTGTCACGTGGTGCATCGTGACAGTTTCGTCAAAAACTTTCATCATGTGGTAAAACTTAATGACCTTTGCAAAATGTAATGACGTGTTTTGATGAAACTGTCACAATGGTGCTACAGCAGATAGTTAAACTCAACCATGTGTTTTAATAGTACTGTAAAAATTTACTTTTTCGCAAACTGTATGGTTTCTAGGGCACGCCACAATCATATCGATATGTTACCTCCTTCAGGAGTAGCTAGAGATGTGCTATGGTGTCTTTATGTTCTGCATAATACAGGATTTTGGACATGGTAAGTTTGGGAGATACCTGTTCGGATTCGCACAGAACAAACTGTGGCAGCCATTGCGTGGAGTAACCTTTCGGTTACTCCAGATACTGTGAAGTTTTCAATGAAGGTGTTTCCCTGCTTGGGCGGAGCACTACCAGGCTCTGGTTCCGGCCATGGTTTAAAGGAAGAATGGATAGGATACATGGTAAAGGATCTCCTTATTGGATGACATCCTTAGAGAGGCCATCCATTAATTAGGAGATCCTTTACCGCCCGACCCTGGCCGCAACCTTGAGGAAATGAATATCCCTGCAGAACGTCCCAGCTACTTCAACTGGAGACACTTTAAACTTCTGAAATCACCAGCCACCGCACAGCCACAGCCAGCTGTGTCGATAACGATTAATGGGTAGCTTGCCGTTCGGTTTTCCGGTTATTGTCTATGCCAAGTCCGAGTCATTGACGAGGCTTAATTTTCCACATGTGCCTCAAAGGAAAGGGCTACTGTGTGATTTTAATTTAGTAAAATTTTGACACGCTCTCTCGCTTCAACCTAAAATGGAAGAAGTCTTTGGATAAATACCCAGTAAAAAAAATCTAAATATAAATTTATAAAGTTTTTAAACAAGTAACGTTAGTCAGTAACATCCATGCCCTCTAGTTATATGCGTCAGTAATCCACGAAGGGGTAACGACGGTCAGTGAGCAATGTTTCCCATTTCTATGCTAATGGGATTTGGCCAATGAGCGCTGGCGATCTCGGGTCCACTTCACGTTCTTCGTAAATTTATTTTTCCTATCAGTATTGTTTTCTTTAGCAGACACCATCCACGATTTATTATTGGAAAGTGTTTGAACATTATGATATATTGTTAGTCATGATGTAAAAGGCTATGTGTTTTTGGTGATAACGAACTGTGTACATAGTAAGTTTTTTGGGGTCGTCATAAATTTTCTGGGCGATTTTAGCTATGATGGTAACTAATTTGGCCAGCTGACGTTTGTTTTTTTTTTAATCTTATTATTTAAGGGATTTTTGTGCAATATTGTGACGATGTGAACAGCCCTTTTTTGAGTTTTTTTTTTATTATTATTAAAAATATATATTTTTTTTAATAAACTTAAGTATTAAAGTCTTTTTATGCTACCTGACTTCAGAGACACAACCAATAGAATTTTTCTATCAAAAATCTCATTTCAAGATATCAATAGCGCTTTTGAATAACGAAAAAAAAAAACATTTTCAAACATCCCATAAGATGCTCTCGTAAGTAGATGCGGAGAATTCCGACAGTCATTGCTTTGGCCTTTTGTGTACATTAATCTGTACTTTTCTAAGAATCTGCTTTGAAAAGTAATAAAAATCGGCTTAGCAAGACACGTATGGCGTAAAATGCGAATAATACGCGAGTGGCAATTTTTTTTTGCTGCTGGCAACACGTCTTCGCCCCTTCCTTACACTCTTTTGTAGGTGATTTTCGAAGTTGCCGACAGAAAAAACATATTTGTCGAGACATATTCAGAGTCACGTCGAGTAAACACGTTTGAACATGCTCGCAGTTTTATTTCACGTCGGGGTAAACACTTTCTAAGATGAATTTCTCGCTTCACAAACAAAATGAAATATTTTAATATTTTTTTTCCTTTCACAGTGGCGGATACCTGTCGACATATTCATATATCTGTTAAAATTTGAATTCAAAAGATATGTCTTTTTTAGAACTATTTTCAGGAACATCATTTTCTGTCAGGTTCTATAATTAAGTTGGATAAATAGGTCTCATTAAATAGAGTACCATTCTCGACTGTCTGTTTTATTTGTAAAGCAAATATTATGTCAAGAGAAAAGGTTAAAGGAAACAGGAAATCCGCAGGTTGTATTTCTGTGTATTTTTAGCTATTGCCATAAAATTTTCCTAAGCCCGTGGGCTAAAAAGCCAGCCCCACCTACCATATCTCAACTCTTTAAATAAAACTAACAATCAATCATAAAATCCTTTTCAAATCTCACAAAAGATTTATTTTAACATCTTGACGCCCTGTTAAATGGCTCTCAACATTAATCACGATGGAAGGAGGTGTGAAGAATAAGGTTGAGACATTCAAGACAAGACATACGAGAGAAGAACGTGACGATGGGCCGTGGACGGCTCGGATACGGGACGGGGACGGTAGCGGGCCGAGAGGGGACCGGGAGGGGACCGGGAGGACGGTCATCTTCATCGCTCAAGACAGAGCATCCGACCGGATATTATGCCCTGACCGATTTAGCTAGGTATACAAATACGATGACGTTGAAAAATACGGGGCCTCTTCGTGTTGCGGATGGCAACATTATTAAGGTGGTGAGGAGTACGTGATTTGTTTTTGCGAGAGGTCTATTGACATGTGAATGTCTTTGTTTAAGGTATTGTTCAGACTAAAAGTATTTTCGATCGCTGAATGTGAGCGGGAGTTACGAAGTTTGTCGCTTTTTACGAGTCTATTGTCTAGAAAACAAATGTAAATTTTGATAATTTGATATATATTAATGCTAAACGAAAAAAAAGGAAATTGACATTTTTAAAAATTTGGCATATTAAATTATCAAAATTTTGTAATCAGCACATATTTTGTCTTCTAGGAAATCGATGTTAACTTCTCGTACAGCAAACTGATATACGCTATTACGTTTTAAATTTAACGCCCCGCCAGCCAACATTTTTGCTCATACAGGTAATGCATGCTACGCTATAACATACTGTCGGTTTGGTGCTAACGAATTATTATATTATAGCTAGCCAGTCCTGTCCTACTGCTAGGCAAAGGCCTCCCTCCATTCTTTCCAACTATCTCAGTGATCGCTTTATCGTTCCAATTCTCAAGGAAGACATCCGTCGGCTAACTGATAACATAATAATTAACATAATTTCGTTAATAAGTCAAATAATATTCATACATCATTTGGAAAAATAAGTTGGTGAAAACTTATGCTGAAGACCGAGTTCATATTCACACTGGGACTGACAGTAAGCATTCTCATATCGTGGGTATATTGTTTTTTTATGGACTCTTCCCAATTGATTTTTTTATAGTATAGATCAAAATTAATAGTAATAAATGTTAAGTGAAGAATAATATCTACCTGCGTGTATTTTGAAGACTTGCAATTTTTGCACACTAGCAACCGTTAATAAATCACATTATTATTCAAGATTATTCTAACTATTCTAAGTTCTATTAAATCCTAAACTGTATCTTTTGAGACCTTGGACAGAATGTTTAATAAATTTTAGAACAAATTAATTCTAAACTGTTTTAAAACTAATTATTCGCTTATTAAAGTAAGAAATGTTTTAATTTTCAACAATCCGTTATTAAAAACTTTTGCTAAAATTATAAAGTTATAAAACTCTTTATTTTTTAATGTTATGATTAACGAGCATGTTATTGACCTTCTTTTTTTAAATTTATTTTCTATTTCAACTTTTTAATTGGTAATTTTTTACAGGTGTTTGAGTAAAAGTGTTCAACTAGATCTTTCGCGCAGTGGTTCACAGAGTTTGAAAAAAAGGACAAAAACAATATAATAATAATAGACTAACATTTAATAATAATAAATTTTATTTTGGAATTACCTACTTCCATATATTTTTTGGTATAAAGGTTTTTTGCCTAGTGCCTCAAATCACAAAAAAAATATTGTATAATCAAGGCTATTTTCTTTAAAATAAGAACGGGTTAAAAAAACAAATTTTGAGCTTATATGTTGGCCAATTTTTCTGTCAGACCTTTGTCACAACTTCTAAACACTTGCAAAGGCAAACATAGTCGCAGAGGTAAGATTTATTACGGAAACTACACTTCGCAGAACAACTCTGATTATAATATACAATGTTATATGACGGCCATTTTGTTCATGTTCTACATAATTTGCATGCAACAATCACCGGTTAACATAACTTTATTTACTATCGGATCAGTAGACTGTGTTAATAAATGCACATACTTAAAAGGCTCTAGGAATATGGTTTTTTTATAATGTTGATTTAGTTTTTTTTCCGATATTAAATGTGTTTTTCCGATATTAAGTTTGTTTATTGCTATTTTTATATGGGATATATGTAATACCTAGCTGACTCGGTGAGCTTTGTTCCGCCATAAAAGCAATAAATGAGCAGGTTTTTTTCTAGATTTTTTGTATGCATTTTACCCTACCAATTTTCAGCCAAATCGGTTCAGCCCTTCTTATATTCTTCTTATATTCTTTATTGTACACTTTAATTTTTCAAAATACAAATTTACAAAACAGGTGATGTACATAGGCGAGCTTAACCCAAAATTAAAAAACAAAAAAAAAAAAATTGATTTTCTTACAGCAAACCGTAAAGCCCTTCTTGAGTTATAAATAGTGTAACTAACACGACTTTCTTTTATATATATAAATAGATATCACACACTCCCGGAATAATATTGAGTGTTTCCAAGACATGGTCTATCCGTGTCTAAATTTCATCCAAATTCTTCTAGTCTTTCTTCTTTATTAATCCTCGGCACACAAGTTTTCATCATGATGGTCGACTTTGAATGCGCAGTAACCGATTTCCGGGACTAAATCGAAAGGCTCGAAAATCATCCAATGACAAATCCCACTCATGGGCGCAGCCAGAAACAGTGGCAGACTCTTACTGACTAAACACCCCACCACGTTCTTTTTTTTTCCCATCATAATGGGGTCAAGCCTTCCTTTCAGAAAGAGACCCTGCGCCCCAGTAGACTTCGACACTTTTGAAAAGTCCCTACGGTTTTGCTGGCAACTCCTTGAGGCGTGCGGGAACAGAGCGCGTCGTCGCGTACAAGCGTCCACAAGCATTTCTCTTTTTTTTTTTTAATTCTAAACGAACACGATATCAGTCTCAAAAAACTAAAACCATAAACACAATACCACGCTACCAAAATCAACAAAAATAATGACAACCACTTTCCATAAACAACTTTTCATAAATCGCTCATCATCCAGCAATAAGCTAAAAACCTAAGCGAGTAGAGGTCGTTACAGTGACGAGGGCAGTCGCGACGATACAGGGTTCATATCCGGGTGCGGAAGGCCCTGCCCGGGTCACACGGGTTTGCCCGGTTATGCCCGGGTGATGGAACACTTTGCCCGAGCTTCCTGCCCAACAACGCGTGTGCTCGTCAATGATACATGATTTCCTTCAGTAGTATGTGTTGCTACACTTTATTATTGTCGTTATTTGGTAAATTAAAGGTGTTGTCTGTTGTGTGATTCTCATTGTTAAATTTAAAGAGACCATTTGTTTTTTTTTTTGCTACAAATTTGAGTTGAACAAACAAAAAAGTGAAAAAGTGAAAAGAATTTATTTTAGTTCAATTATAGATTGAAATCTACAATTTCATCAGATTGCTTAATGTGCCTTGTTTCGAACATTTTAGTGATTTTTTAATATAGTGGGGACCGGATATAGTGCCATCTCAGCTGAAACAGTTAACTGTTTATTCAAGTCGGTATAAGTATAAAGAGAACCAGTACTATCCTTTAAAAATTAAATATAAATATTTGAAACATTTGATTTTAACCATCTCTTTTTAATGTAAAATCATTATTAAAATTTGTCAAAATTAACGTCATCCAAATATCAAATATTTGTAACCTTAAAATATCAACTTTCAGATCAATTAAGAACCCTATTCGAACACTACTTACAACATTCCAACACTACTTAATATAATATTATTTTACGTATGTAAAATAATTACAATATTTTACATACGTAATTAACAAGTATAATAATAATAGTAAACAAATATTTGTTTTAGAAGGAGATGGCGGGACGACCAGGATGTGTTCCTTGAGAATTGGAACGATAAAGCGTGTAGGTAACCGAGATAACTGGAAAAAATGGAGTGTGGCCTTAGCCCAGCTGTGGGACAGTACAGGCTAGCTATTATTAATAATTAGATGGGAATCAAACTCACGATGTCCAGCAAAGCAGTCAGTCACAAACCACTAGTCCTACAGGTCAGTACCGGCTTTGTTTGTTGAATAAATGCTTCAGGTAACTGGCAGTTCATTTCACCCCACAGTTCCAGTACACTACTGCGAATTTAACCTTTATAGGCTTATTCGGAGGATTGTGTCACAGACTAATAATATGGGTACCAAAATAATTATTAATACCAGGCAGAAATCGAAAATGTACCTTTTGCATTGTAATGCTATCATCGTTTTGCCCCGAGCAGTACAAAGAGTCCACCAAATAGATAAGTACAGAAGTCATTCTACCATACTTCTTCTTCTGTACAACTTGCTGAGCTTGAAAGATTCTTAACCGTCATTTTTTTCCACACATTTTTACGAAATTAATTTGGATTTAAGTTTTATTTTTTCTTCGAAAAATTCAGTTAAAGATTTCTTTACTTATTTTTTTTTTTTTGTTTATTTTAAAAAATGGGGTTAATGCCCCCCATCGCTCGACGTGGTATGCATTATCGAAGACACTTCCACCTGCTCACAGTCAATTTAATTTTTGTTTGTATTCGAAACGAAAACTTCAATGGTTTTGTGTGACGCTACGCTAAAGGCTTCAAGTGAACATTTTTTAAAATAATCAAGCAGAAATGACCGTAATAGTCCTTCCTTTTTGCACAGGTTTGGTTGTACAGGGTCGCTACGCCGCTCTATCCGGGCGCGCCAAGAAAGGTTATGTTCGTTGTCTATTCGCGGGGTCGTTGGTCATCAGGGTCTTACCTACCCAATTGTTCAGCGGTACATTAAAACAAATCATCATATACTTCTCTAACATAACTTGTAGCTTAAAAAAATGATTATTTATATATATCGCGCTGGCTTACGAGCCCGTGGCCCGACTTACGAGTTGTAGGTCGTGATTTCGAACCCAGCCAGGCGCATTACTTTGTGTAATTTATTTCATCACCACTGCTCTCAAAACGGTGAAGGGAAACATCGTGAGGAAACCGGCATGTCCTAGAACCAAAAATTCGAAGACATGTGACATCCACCAATCCGCACTGGGCCCGCGTGGTGGATTATGGCTCATTCCCTCTCCTAGAGAGGAGGCCTGTGTCCCAGCAGTGGGAACATTGAAAGGCTGATGATGATGATGATGATCGCGCTGGCACTGGTTCGTGAGCGAATGAGATATGATATTGTGTCCGTGAGCGGTGTCTATGTGTGCGTTGCTTGAGCGCGTTTTGCATGTAGATTGACTTCTGTATTATCTATTTTGTGGCAGGTTTCACCAGTCGATTTGCAACTAAAATCTAACCTTGTTATAATGCAAAGCCATACATTCTGAAACTAATTCTCGTCATAAAGGCAGTCCGATGAATGAGGTATAAAACGCGGAAACGGGTCACGGGGACCGAATTATCCATTATAGTCGCAGAGCTGGGGGCGTAAACAGACTAATTATTTATTAATTAAAATTATATGTACTAGTAGTATATCAGAAAGCCTAGGATAAAGAGGACCTATGACCTACAGAAGGTGACACACCGGACTGGTCGTTATTTCGAGACTTGAGAGACTATATGTCCAACAGTGGAAATCATTCGTCTGAAATTATGACGATGACTACTAAAGGGCAGTGGTGGGGCACTTACAAGTATGATCCAGTGATAATGGACTCGACTTACGAGTAGGTAGGTAGGCATGGATTCAAACATAGCCAGGCGCAATATTCGCAGTAATTTATCTCAACACTACTGCGCTGAATACGATGAAAAAATTCCCATCGCACCAATTGATCAACCATTAATACAATTATTAGAAAGTGGAGATGTAGTTTTTTTTTGTATTCATTTTTCTATCTAACTATTACAAATAGATACAGATTGGCGGTCGATTATTGCGGTCAACTTACAATAACCTCACAAAACAGCAACATTCAATTGCTTCCCAACAATGGCCACCTAATCAGATAACCAATTTCATCCCCAACTCCCGGACTGATACCGCGATAATACTGGTAATCATAGCATGGGATTCTCACTTAATTGTCGCCTAGCTCCAACAGCAGAGATATCTAAACGGCTCTATTGAAAACTACGCTTACATATTGTGAACTGGCTCGCTTCCAGCAGATTATCCGTAGCTTCGCTGCAATATTTCTGTCTCACGTACTAGGCACTATTCAGGGGATCGAAAAACTTTTCTAATATTCTGCTTTGAGACGAAAACACTTGCGGGGATTTGAAGACTGATCAACGCGTGGTTGTGTTTGGTTCCATTCAGGTGTAAAAAATTGGCTTGTCAAATTGATTTTTAAGACTGTTTAAAGAGTTTCTTTTGATTGGGGAAAAGTTTAGGGTCGAGATTGGCTACTGCGCTGTGTGTCACGCACAGATTCGATTCTTGCTTGGAACAAATATTTATATGGACTATAGACTACGGTTCCGGGTCTGAAAGTGTTTTAATATATGACTTTACATATTTTATCAACTGTTCATCTTTGAGAGCAACAGTGGTGGAGTGGTAACGGTCCCGATTTACGAGTGGTGCAAACTCAGTTAGGCGCATTACTTTTTGTAATTTATTTCATCACAATGCCAATGAGCAGTGGCTCTCAAAACGGCGAAGAAAAACATCGTGAGAAAACTGGCATGTCCTAGAAGGAAAAATTTAAAGACATGTGACATCCATCAACCTGCACTGGGCCCGTGTGGTGGATTACGGCCTATTCCCTCCCCTAGAGAAGAGGCCTGAGTTTTAGAAGTGAGAACATTATAAGGCAGGTGCTAACTTTTCATCAGCTCTCTCTCCATTCCTGTTTTATCTTACACAAACAAAAACGGCCAAGCATAGTTGCATGTATGGCCGTTTTTTGAGATATCGCAGTGTATGGGTCAAAACACATCGGTCCTCAGTTCTGCGGTATAATGAATGTGTTATTCAACTAGTTCACGATTTAAAATGCTTTTAAATTTAAATCTATGACCCGTTTAAAACGAAGACTCATTTTTTTAAACTAAGGAGAGTATACTAATACTCGTTATTATTAGTATACTTTAGTTTCATTGTAGTTAAATAAATACTGTACTTTTTTAGAGATCATCCTATGTTCTATTTTAAATAAATATATGTATGAAAATAATTTTAATTTATTGGCTTGGATTTAATTAATTATAATTTGGTTGGTTTTTACTTTGATTTCAACTAATTGACCTTGTTTATTTAATTATGATTTGATTTGGTTTTATTTTGATTTTATATTTATTCTGTTCAATTTTATTTATTGTATTGTTTGAAAAAGTTATGTAAATGGTTATATTTGGCTAGAATAAAGATTTATCATTATTATTATTCTATGGTTGGCATTTCATACAATTATTTTCTCAGGCTCTACCGCGCATACTGTTTTTGGAAATGAACCTACTGGGTCCTTCAAAGTTTGAGGAGTTGTCAGCCAATGAAGAGGCCCAACTGCAGGGCCGAAGCCTACTGGGGCCCCGGTCCGGCTTCTGAAAGGAAGGTCCGACCCTGGTATGAAGGCTAAGAAGGAATGGGATGGGCTGTTTAGTCAGTTACACTGTTTCCCGCTCCGCCCGAGGGCGGGATTCATCATTAGATGATTTTTTCTACCATAAAAAAGTTACCTATTGCTCGTCTTTCGCAAGCCCGCGCCAACTGTGGCCGGAGATCACTCTACGATTTCCGACACCTGAAACTTTTCTATCACGGCAAAAACGGCAATGATTTAAAAATTAAAAGAATAAAAGTTACCATTACAAACAAAACGTGATCGTTGTTTCCCAAACGAAAATCGTTGTTAACCGCAAAAATAATTGAATCTACAAAAAGAAAACACAAACCAGAATATAGTATTTTAGTATACGAGTATTAGAAACACTCAAGTGCACACTAAAAATTAAAATGGTCGCTTGCAAAATACAGCAGTGGCCGTTCAGCTATGTTAGTTCCAATGTTTTTTGCCAAACAAAATTGTACCGCTGAATTGAAAATATATTTGTCCATAAAAATTGAACCGAACTAGTTTTATTTTACTCTAGCGTTGATTATTATGAGTTTGGCTTATGCGTTCGTGTTGGGGATTATTGTTTTGAATTTTGTCACTATTGCTATCAACAGTCGCGTAGTAATTTACAGTACAATTGACAGTTTTGAGGATTTGTTTATCGGAATCATCGTAACATCGGAATATCTTGCAGTAATAACAAAACAGAAGAGAGAATAAATGGCTGTTATTATAAATGGCTATAATAACACCAATGGACCACAATTAGTTCACATCAGGCGCGCAGGAGAATGGTAATCTTCAAAGGTGCAGCGCAGTGGTGAGTCACGCACATGATGGACATCTCACCCACATGTACAAAGCGTTTTGAGAGCCCATTTATTACACGTACTGCTAAGTTTCCTGCTAGTTACAACCTAGGGGTCTTTAAGTCAAGAGTGAATAGTGAGTGAATTCTAGGCAAGAGTGCTCTATCGCGTATTTTACGCGCTCTCACTAATAATATCCTAGAGCAGAAAAAGTCATTCGATAATATTCCACTCCAAAAAAATAACATGCGAAAATATATTCATCACTAACATGCGAAAATTATAATTTTTGGTTATGGTTCATTCATCATTGTACCTAATACCTAAAATAGTACAAGTACACTATTTAGGAAATATTTGCATGTCTATGTCCAAGGCAAACAAGACGATTTATATTATATTTTAAAATCTCTCGCATGCAGAAATGTTATTATGTGATGTCCTATTATGTATTGTAATCATATTTGAGCAAATGAATGAATATCTTATTTTCATTCCTTAATTATACGTACCTACTACTTTCAGGTGACTACGAAAATCAGACCGAGCCGGAGACATCGACGGCGCATAGTGTTCTACGCACGCCTCAAAAACATGTCAGCAACTACAGTACGGGAACAGTAGCTACGGTGGAGGTTATTAGATGGAATGTGAAGATTTAAAAAAAAAGATCAGTTCTTTGATGATAATTAGGGAAAACAAAACTATCGTGTCTATTAAGAGCTAGGTGCTTAAAAGGGACGATGGAAAATAAATTTTGATAAAGAAATCACAAACGAAAAAAACAAGATATTTTGAACCTACTACTAATGAACCGTAAAAAATATAAAAATTAGAAGATTCTTCAATAAAAAAAATGTATTAAAGAATCTTATTATGTTTTTAGAGTTCCATCTTAAAACTGTTAAATTAAAGAAATTTGTTAAGATAAAAAAAAATTGTATGCACCTCTGAAGTAGAATAAGATTCTTAAATATAATAATTTTGTTCTAATTTCAAAGTCTCGAAATTGAATCGTCATGTTTGTTATAATTCCAGGATTTTCTCGAAAGTATTATCAACTCTCTGCTTTTGATATATTCGATTTCTTGTTATTAAGCATTCTCAACTATTCAAAAAATACCCAAGATCATTTCTTACAAATAAACCGCAATTTGTAACTTGTACTTTTATTGCAACACAAATAAAAGGGCCGGTATACCCCAATAAGCTTTTCCGGGACAAACACACAACGGTCCATGTCGGAAAATTTCAATGGCTATTGAATTAAGCATTGTCGTCCAAGGAAGGGCAATATGACACGTGTTTCAGGGCGCATACCTCGGGGTCCAGACCTCTCGGGCGCTACGTGACCCCACTACGGAATGCGCCACTCCACACCTCCTACACGACACTGATCTATTGAATCATTTCAAGCGATTGTGTGCGCGATAATACCGCACTACTGGTATTATGACCCTTGTTTAAACTGATTGTCCACACATACTCCATGAAATTATACAAGCAACTTGCATTTCAAGCAGCTACAAATATCTACAAACCCGTTGATGCCATTAAACAACACACCGCCTCGTAAAATTTAACAAACAAACAAAAATAAATTACACACATGAAAACGACTCTAACGAGAGCTCAACGAGTGTAAAACTCACAAACAAAAATATAATTTGAAAATTTTATTATTCTAACTATCGAATCGTGAAAAGCTGAAATAAAGGCACTAATACACAATTTTATTGCCCGCTATTTAAAAGCGAGCGGCGTCGGCGCGGCGAAAAACTAAAAATGCCCAGTTGCATTTCAAATTAACCCAGCCCGACCTTTTGGAAAGCGAATTCAAATTTTTCAGTGGACACAGTAAAAATGCTCGTGAAACAGCTAACCTCTTTGCGGGTGAGTGGGGGCGTCGCGTTTATTGGGACAATGAAATTAGCATAGTAATGAAAAATATTGGTCGCCTGTACGCCGCGGCCGCACTTCCTCCGCACCCAATTTATCAGCGGTTGAGAGTAAAACAAAATTACATAGTATGCTCGTGTTTACAGCGCGTACTGTCACTAAATTAAGTGGGCTCTGTCACGGTCTGCGGTCGCGTGTCCCATCACTATTTTATTGGGAGAATCGATGAGTTTTTTTGAGATTAACTGTTTCGTGTGCGAGATTTATTTTCGAAAACAATGCAATTAATTTCTGAAAGTAATTGAGTTTATAGTTGAAATTGAATAATATGTGCCGTTATGGTTCCAAACAACAGTTAACAGTTACGTAATTATTATAGTTTATTTCTATCACAGTAAATGCTAACAGTTTCCTATGTAAACAAGCACTCTAGTTAGAAGAAGCACTTGAGAAGAATTGAGCAATTACTGCGAAATTAAAACAAGCTTAAAACGAAGTAAAAAAACCAATATTTTCCATTCAATGTGGATAAATTGAAGTAAAAGCTGAAGGTGAAATGGTAATTAAATTTGATCTTTGCAAAAACCTCCGCGGAACGATTTTAAGCGAGTAGGAAACGGAGATTGCAATTAAGATACTTTTAAAAAAGCTTATGCTTAAAAATAACTTAAGGACAGCATAATTTTTATGTTTCTTTTTTTGGGCTCATTTGGTAAGACGTTGATTACATCACAAATTTTTGTATTATTTAGATTTCTGCGGTACGGGACATTTCAGACCTCGTTTAAAACTGTCATTATAGTTGTAACGGGCTTACTCCATAACTTTAAGATTCTTTTTTATTACAAAAAAAAAACAAAATTTTATTTGGTAGGAGGATAAAAGTGACTCTGTATTAAAGTTTAATCACCACTGCAGTCTGGTTAATAAAACATTTTAGATACATAATTATTCATTTCTTTCCTAAACTGGACAATCACTAATACTTTGACAAGTTTTATTACAAAATTTAAAGCTTAATTGAAAGCGACATAAAATATTAAAATGTTCTCAAAATTAGTCTCGAAACTGACATAGTGCAATTTCATAATACTGCTTACCTTACCGCTCTTTTTAATTGATATAAACTATTGCTTGACTGCGATCTCACCTGATGGTAAGCAGTGATGCAATCGTTGGCGGTGAGGCGCACTATTTTATTAAATGCCTATTCACTCTAAAGACGCCTACATTATAATAATCGAGCCGGAAGACCGCAGCAAGCAAATCGTCCCTGTTCTTCGATGTACGCAGTATAAACGACGACGCAAAACGCTTAGTCCGGACGGTACAAGTTTCACCAAATGGTTTCTTAAAATATTCAAACACAATATTTGAATAAAACTTGCAAATACCAAAAACAAAATTCTATCGATATATTCCAAACGGGCCTAGCATTCACTGATTCAAAGAATTTCATCGTCTGATTCAATTTATACAAAATGAATTAAATCATTCAGTCTGCTGAGATGTCACTCGACATAAACTGTATGGACACTTGACCAGGTAATTGTACTTAGCATTTTATCCAGCAAGCTCTTACTTAGCCGCTCCGACTCAGCAGTGGAACCCGAAGCCATGAATAATGTAGACTGCACGGCACAATTTTAATGTATTCCGGATTTATTTATTCGTGTAAAACAAAGAGCTTTTGGGTGTTACGGAAGAATTTAATATCTGCTTTTTTGACATTCATTTAACCGATTTAAATAAAGGAAGCCTCTTCAAATATTGTTTTGTGTTTCAATTGATAAATCAGTTTTGTTTAGATTTTAATTTTTTTTTTTCTGCTTCGTTCCGTCGAGCTGAATTTTTGAGGCACAAATTGTAAACAACTGCTGGTGACCCAGGCTTAGTCCTTATCGGACGATGAACTGCCCAATGCTCACTGTCCGTATCCTCGCGGCTATCTACAGAAATCATAATCAAAATCATAATTTGAAAATAGAACGGTATTTGTGAATTGTGTTCTCATCCACTAATTCGTACTGGGCCCGCGATTACGGCCCATTAGCTCTCCCGAGGACCTGAGTCCCAGCAGTAAGAACATTATAGACCCCCCTTAGCCAAGTTACAATCGTTTCATTTAACGTGAACGCTTAGGTTTGCCCAAGTCACCAATTCCTTTGATGACCCAAACTGGGCAATTGGGGGGCGTAGTCAACTCCAAACGCTCACTCTAATCAAAACGATTGTAACTTGGTTAGGGGGGTAGATATGCTATGCTATTTATACCGCCTCTATTTTAGCGTAGCTCGCGGTTACTCGGCGAGAGTTTAGATAAGGTCTCTCTTGACAGTGGCCGACGGTAGCCCTCCGGCGAGCGCCCGCCGACCTCCCGGCGACCACCCAGCCCAATACTGTACCTCTACAGGATGAATATATCCCATTTTATTATGAAATATGTTACAATTAAACAATGGATCCTTTTTTGCTGACTGAGATAGTCGCACAATATGATATGTATGTTTTGTTGTTTTATGACATACTAATTAGCTTGTTTAGACATATATTATGTATGCTGTTATTGTTTTAGTTAGTAATTATGTATTATTAGACTTTTTTATAGTTATACGTGGACGGATGGAAAGTCGAAGCCAATCAGGGCCACGGGTTTGTGTCTGAAAAGGAAGGCTCTGGTCCTGGTATGTATGGCGATGTAGGAACGGGGTAGGTTGTTTAGTCAGTAAGAGTCTGACACTTGTTTTCCGCTCCACCCAAGAGCGGAACTCGTCATTGGATGATTTTTACCTACCATAAAAAAAATGGTCAAAGAAAACATTTATGTATGCTTGTCTGTGATCCCACATAATGGTAAGCAGTAAAGAAATCGTTGATGCTGAGGCGCATTAGTTTATTAAGAGTTTATTTTCTGTAGCCTTAAAGACATCCAAATTATAATAAGATGGAAAGAACACAGCAAGAAAATTGTTCCAGTCCTTCGATGTATCAAATATCAATTTGCATACGTTTACAACGATACACTTATCGGAGCCTTAAGAACGCGTGTAAACATCGGTATAACTTTGGAACACGCATAAACCTGTTGTAACCCTTAGCTTGTAAGGTATTATCGAGGTAAACCAGAATCAATTTGTTGAAAATCTTAAAAGTCACGTTCTTAGCTCGGCTTCACGCATAATCCACAGATTCCTTTAATGAATGAGCATCATAAAAGCTTTTTGGTTTATTGTAAACAAGGTAAGAATTCATTAGCCTCGCTCAAGACACGGCGCGGGTCGCCTACGTGACTCTCAGGTGATAAAATTTCCAGACGACGTTTAAGGGCTGTCCTGGCCTTAAATTATTAAACGAAATTTTCCATCTTACCTTTCATGAGATTGAAAGTAAGCCACTTGTGACAGTTTCCACTTGAAAGCTCAGGTGTCTACTGTTTTATAGGGAGTTGCAGAATGATTCTCAGCTGCTGTTAGTGTGGGCTTGTGTATGGTGAGCAATGAGCAACTCGCCGTCTGAACGTGAGGTAAGACTGAGCTCGGGTCATCGACGGCGCTTAGTATTACACGCTCGCATTAAAGAGAGGTCAGCAAAATCGTATGGTTTCGAAGCTTTTGAAAGTGTTAGAATAGGTTGTAGTTTATATGGAATATTGTGTCTTTACAAAAGTGGTACCTTTAAAGTAAATTATAATGCACACGAGAGCAGTGGTGGCTGAGTGGTAACGACCCCAACTATTCCGACGTTGTAGGTTGCGGGTTTAAACCCAACAACTTTGTGTAATTTATTTCACGTGCATTGCTCTAAAAACGGTGAAGGCAACCATCGTGAGGAAACTGGAATGTCTTTGAACCAAAAATTCGAAGACCCGCACTGGGCCCGCGTATATTTTTCTTTGAACTAGTCATCGAGTCGCAAAAGGTAACTAAAGAATACTTAATGGTGAGTTTAAATTAGTGATAGTCTGACCAGTCCTCTTGCTCTACGTTAGCTCTATAGATCATATAGTCATGATTTGATGAGTACCTATCTCTAAAAATATGTGCCTACAGCTTCTCATACTTTATATAGGCACGCTAGCCTAACGACAGTTATAACCTTACTATAAACTATTTCAAGAATTGTTCTTCAATCCTGTCGCTCACCATAAATAAAGCGGTAATCTTTTCCGCCTCGCTCAAATTGAATTTATAGTCAACAAAGCTGCTTCCTAGAGACCGCGAAAAGATAAACTGAGATTTGCCAGAGAGCAATTAAAACTTTACCTTAGAACTAACTTCGTTAGCAGACTAGTGTTGCCAGCGAGGGATTATAAACGCAGTCAAGAAATATGTCTGCTTTTACTTTTGAAGGCGTAAACGGTCGATCGAATCGTCCAACTGGTAAATTACACTAGAGACTTACAGCCGTAATGAAAGTGTCCCATGTAAATTTACACCCGCTCTGAGGCAACGTTACAGCGAACTTTGAGCACCAAATTAAGCGCATTGAAATTGGGCTTCTTCAGGAAATGTATATTCTAAATAACCTCCCGGGTTAACTTTATACCAAAGCTTATTGTGTAAGATTTCGTAAGCAGTATGCCTGAATAAATATGAGCATATTTTTTGGGTTTACAAGAGTCCAAAGCTATTCAAATATCGGATCAATGGTTCGTTACTTCAATAGGTATATTTTTCAAAGGCAAAGGCTTTATTCAATCCTAAACATGTTTCAGTGTAAGTGATGGGTGGTTGGGATCGCCACTACATCTTTAGGGTGTTAATCCCGAACTCTGTACGGTCCTTATCTATCGGTTTCATAGTGAACGGTCTACGGAGCTTTTTGTAAAAAAGGTTTTTCCAGACACAGCGGAAAGTATAATTTTTTCTATAGGTTACAATATTCTTTGAAGGAAATGACTTTGTGAGGCCGGCTTGCCCTTCTAATGCATCGAACAAATTGGTCCGGCGTAGGTACCTTTCAGTTTTCAACTGACTCTAGCTATTTTCCCGTTACATTTATAAGAGAAATGTCAAATTATGAGTCTAATTTCAGCATTGATAAAGTCAAATTATATTATTTTTATTCCGAAAATTCTTAGACTTTTCATGAAATGGTAATCAGAGATCAAAAGATTCGTATGGGATTATAGAGCGCGCTTTCTTGATAAAGACTGCTTCAGAACTAAAATCATAAAAATGTAAAGCATGAAAAAACTATAAAAACTTTTGAAAACAACTTTTTGGTGTTCAACTTTACAAAAGCTAATTCTAAGAAACACTACTTAAGCGCTTGCTTTAGGGTGTGGTACTAATGCAAGCGATGTAAATAGTACATTTTGATACAAGTGCAGGAAGTTTGTCATTGCGACCGAGGCGAAATTCGCACGAGCCGTAGGCGAGTGTGTTATGCAGCCGAGGGCTGCAATGACAAATCTGCACGTGTGTCAAACGACGTTTTTCAATACACTTACGAACATATAACACTTATAATACACTTACTTACTTTGAAAATTACGATGCATTTTTGTTAATTTCTTACTGAAGAAAAATTTCCAAAGTTGCCGTACATTTTACATTTAGATTGCAGCAAACTATAGTAAAGCACAATATCTGACGGCAGCAGCTTATTGTCTAAAAAAATCTCTTATATCTTACATTCAACATATTTTTCACAACTACCAATAAATAAGCTACATAATAAGACATCTATTTATAGACTTTTCCCGCGCTTATCCTTTGCAGGATGAAAAAGAAGCAAAGACATCAAACCGTTATACATCCTACTTAATATTAAGAATAGAAATTCAAATATTTTTGAATTTAGAACACAGATAAATGTTAATTTGTTGTTAATAACAAATTATTGCATAAATAATCATGTTTATTTATTATATTCTGTTAAAAACACGATTTAAATTTTAATTAAATATTAAAACCTCAAAAATCTGCACCTCTTTGTTTTAAAAAAAAAAAAAAATTATGCTTGACCGTGACGATAAGGAGGAAAAAAAAAGCCCTTGGTATGATAAATGAAACAAAAGCACGCGGGTGATATACGTGTCATGTCGAACCTAATTATAGTGCGATAAGTGGCAGTTTTCGAGTAAGTGTATTGAAAAATAATAATATAAATTAAACTTTTTTTATTTGAGGAATCCACGCTGAGGAAGAATCCTACTCCACGTGGTCCACGTACCCTAGGCTGCAGGCCACACTCTTTGTGGTGTCAACAAGTCGCAAGCTGACAGACTGCCCAATTTTAATGAAGGTCAAGCGCCTAGCTTCTAGTGCTCTAATAGCTGGAATATTTATTTATATAATTATATATATACCCATAAGAGGAGGGGTGTCGTCATGCTTATTATGTTTTATAACATCACTTACACTTTTTATACGATTAAATTTAATAATTATACGACACTTATGTAATCACAATAATTTCAAAAATATTATAATAACATCCGATCAGCTTCAATGGCGACGAACAAATGACCGCTTACGCGCCGCGCACGCCTGTTATAAACTTTTTGCCTTTCACTTTTGACAAGAGGGGCGCTGAAAGCGGGGCGCGCTCCCGGGGCCAAGGGTTGATGCGAAAGTTTTATACCGGGACTCTGGGAATAAGGCAAGGATGGAACGGGGTAGATTCTTTAGTCAGTAAGAGTCTGACACTGTTTCCCGCTCCACCCACGAGCGGGATTCGTCATTAGATGATTCTTACCTACCATAAAAAAAATCATCTATCAACTCGATACCTTTATGTTTCCTAGAGATAAAGGGTTTTGAGAGACAGACAGACGGACAACAAAGTGAGTATAAGAGTTCATTTTTTTTTTTGACGTACGGGTCCCTAAAAAAATAAATAGAGTGTAGTCGAATATCTCTATCAGTCTCGGAACTAACTCTGCCGAAAAGGCAGCCATTTCGACTGCTATTTAAATTGCGACACATTTCAAATAAAAGTTAAAGAACACCAGTTATAATTTCAAAACCATAACAACATATTTTATGCAACTCGCTAAACAATAAATTAACCAGAAATTAACTCATACAAGGATTTGTATATCATTCACTACAATACGATACTTAAATGCTACAAATGCAATTACCCATATATTTAAACTACAAAAAAAATAAAGAAAAGCACATCCACGGAACAGTCCTCAAACAAAACACAAACTAGAATTTAAAAGCAAGTTTACCATAATTACTATCGCCATCAGTGGGACCCAACCCATATTTCTGTATATACAGCAGTACTAGCTATTATACTCAGCTTATAACTATTTGAAGGTAAAGAGCACATTCAATTTCCAACTCTAGTACGTTGGAGTAAAGTTTAAAATGTTCTGGAGGGTGTACCGGAGCGGTATAAAAGTTGTTGCTCCGTGTAGGTAGTTCACTTCGGCAATTATCGGCATATGTTCGCAGTTTCTCAATACCTTACTATTTCTAGTCTTGAGTGTTATTCAAGGAAAGTATATCAACTACAAGTGTATGTTCCATTCATTTATGTTATTAGAAAAGTGAACAATTGTACTAGTAATAGTATTGGTTGATGCATATTGCATTTGTGAATATGGAAGGAATTGAGAGGGGGTTTTTTATGGCGGGAAAAATCATCTAATGACGTACCGAGCCCTTGAGCGGGGCGGGAAACAGTGTCAGACTCTTACTGACTAAACGACCCACCTCATTCTTAGCCCTCATACCGGGGTCGGACCTTCCTTTCAGAAACCGGGGATCCAGTAGGCATCGGCTCTGCAGTTGGGCCTCGACATTTGCTGACAAATCCTTGAGGTGCGCGGGAACAGAGCGCGCAGTCGGAAGGTGTCTAAATATAAAAAAATATAAAATTATAAATTGTTTTCTTGTTTTCCTCAATATTTAGTTATCACTACAAAGTATGAAACAAAGTCGCTTTCCGCTGACTGTCCCTATATATACTTAGATCTTTAACACTACGCAACGGATTTTCCTCGTTTTAGTGGATATTGGACCTGGTTTGCTGCTTACCAACATCTCTCTGAGGCCTACGTGAAAAAATATGCTGCTACCGGAAGGCTGGACGGCGAGTTATCATCCGCAAACCCACGCCTATAACGGCGGGAGATTTCGCCCAAATAGTCTACAAAACTCTTTTACCGTTTTAGTATAAAAATGATATTAAAAACTCATTTTATTGTTGTTTCCGGTCGAAAATTACTAATATACTCGTATATGCCTCCTGAAATTTATGAAAATTGAAAAATGTACCTTGTGTTAAGTTAAATAATAAATAAAATCTGAAATAGCCCAATCTTAATATGAATTTCAAAGCACTTCTTTGAGGGACATTTACTTATTTCAAAATATTTCAGGAGATTTCTATCCTTTCCTTAACTACAGTTAATGAAGTCAGTCTTTTAACTATCTTTCGATTTTTTTTACCTTTTTTACATATGCGAGCGTTGCTTTGGATATATTGTCTTTTGAGCCTAATCGTCTTTTGTTTTCTTGCGTGAAAAGTTTTTAAGATAATGTCATTCGTAGTGACAGTGTCTTTCATGGAACGACTTCATATTTAATCTTTTACAATTTAGTTACTGGACAACATGATTCCACTAAATAATACTGATTTTTTAATCATCAGTCTGACTACCCTCAGCCATTATTTATCGTGGTACAGCAAAAGTATCTACTCAATGTAAAGTACTCTTGGGACCAAAGGTTGATGCGAAAGCGTACTACCAAAGGAGGAACGGGGTAGGTTGTTTAGTCATTATGAGTCTGACACTGTTTCCCGCCTCGCCCAAGAGCAAGATTCGTCATTGCATGATTTTTACCTACCATAAAAAGCCAAAGCCTACTGGGACACCGGTCCGGTTTCTGTAAGGGAGATCCGACCCAGGTATGAAGGCTAATAAGGAATGGGGTTGTTTAGTCAGTAAGAGTCTGACACAGTTGCCCGCTCCGCCCATGGGCAGGATTCGTCACTAGGTGATTTTTTCCACCATAAAAACAAACCAACCATAAAAAAAAACTAGATGTAAACTTACAAAATAAACATTGAAATAGGTAAATTTAAAAAGTATTTACTAGTCGATATGTTTGCTGTACTCAGTGTACGGTTTCAAAATAAATACCTAGATAACTTCAAAAACAATTTACTAGTCCAAAAACTAAAATAAACCAGACATATCTAGATGAAATCCTCATCATTTCCTCCACCAATAAATAATATTCGCTTACACAAAGCCACATTTATATATACACGATATATCATGGCCGGTACACCTGCACAAAAATGGTATGCCCATAGACTAGCAGGGGTACTTTTTGACACGTGTCGCCTTATTACCTCCCGCCATAGACTAGGGAACCGAGGTGACGCCAGTGATAAAAAAACCCATTACCAAAACAGGCAGGTAAAAATTATCCAATGACGAATCCCGCCGTTGGGAGGAGCGGGAAACCGTGTTAAACTCTTACTAAACCTAAACCTACCCCGTTCCTTCCTTGCCATAATCCCAGAGTCCCGGTGATACGCTTTCGCATCAACCCTTGGCTCCAGGAGGCTTCGACCATGCAGGGCCTCTTCAGTTTGCTGATAAATCCTTGAGGCGTGCAAGAACTGTGTGCAGTGGCTAAATATAGCAACAACAAACTGCAGCGCTAGGCCATCGAATTGATCGAAATGGTTACTGCGGCACAAGAACGCTATGGGCAACAGTAAAAATACAGCTAAGTTTTTTTCAGTAACATCCCTGCTGGAGTCTGTGTTTTCTGATGGCTACAACCTGGGAATCTTTAAGTCAAAAGTGAGTTGGTGATTTCTAGGTATGCGAGCTCCATCGTCGACTGCATCATCGCTTTTCATCAGGTGAGATAGCGGTCAAGTACGAATCAATAACAAAAATGAGTCTGATACTCCCTTTTGCTCTATACAAAACTGACTTCAGCTGACTGAGTATGTTTCACTCGCTGTTTACTCACTCCAAAAAAGTCCAATCTTTTTTGGACTAGAATTATGACAAGGAAGTAGATGAATTTCCGGGACAACATTATCGTTTGCTTTATTTTTTACTATACAATTTCAGGCAAAACAAACTGGGCCCTTAAAATAACTGTTTATTCTGTGCCTTCTTAGGTCTGTGGACGCGGGCCCGACTGTACCTTATACAGGATGACGCTAGTATGTTATGTAAATATCTCGCTTTCGATGATTTAGTACGGTAGATAGATGTATTGCTGTTTGTTGCCGTCTTACATTTAATATGATGGAGATTTTGTAAGAGTTTGGAAAAACCCGTAAAACATTTTCCGCTTTATTCCAAAATGCGATCTAAAATAGGGGACTGTCACTAGATTTAATTGGAATTAAACTTAGAAATAGTAAAGAAAACTACATTTCAATCGAGTTTAATTGGTAATAAGCCTAGTAATATGCCCGGAATTATTTTAGATCGCATTTTGGATTAAGGCAGTTGATGTTTACAATACAATAATAGAAACTGTCTAATGGTTCGTTGTGAGTCAAAGACTTGGGTATTCGATAATCCAAATCTATATAGTTTTTTTCCTCAAAATACCATAGCAAATAATAAAGGTTGTCATATGTTTTGACTATTATTGTTTACTGCATTATTACTATGTCTTTAAAAGTGACTTTGACCACTGCTTGTTTCAGAGTTTCTCTTCAAGGTAGTCACAATGGCATCATCTAGTATAAATTTATTAACCCTTCGAACGACGAGGGGCATTGATCCCCTTTCTTAAAATAAAATAAAAAAAAAAAACTTTCACTGAATTTTTCTAGAAAAAAAAATAAAAACCAAACATTTACGTTAAAATAAGTTTCATAAAAATGTGTAAAAAAAAACGACGATTAAGATCAGCAATTGACAATTGAATAAAAGTGTTATTTATTTATTTGTAAAATAAATATCATTTAAATACCGTTACATAGTAAGACCCGACAATCGGTTATAATAACACACACAAGAACCATTATGATGGTCAACCTTGATTGTGCAGTAACCGATTTTCGAATCTCAATCAAAGTGGGGGACTGCGGGAAACTGTATCAAATGGTTCAACTTATTTGCCGTACACTATAAAACTGATAGTTGAAAAAAAATATTTTGCTGTCTTTCGTAGTAATAACAACGGTACGTCTTTCGTAGTTTTGTTGTCCTTTGTAACAACATGTTCATTGTTCATTCTACTTGTTACTAGCTCCTAAAATGTTTAACACGTCACAACTCTACGTCACCCTAGGGATGTATTACGAGAATGATGATCCCACATAATATCCATTATAATAACGTATTGTTTGTAATTTAATCCACAGAAAAATAAATACAAGTATGTCGGAGTCAATTGTATTTTATTTATTGCTGACTACAAATAATATTTAGTTGAGACGTAAATGAGTTACGTCTTTCTTTTTCTTTGAATAAAAATTTCATCATTATCATCTTAGATACCCGCTGTAGGAAATAAGCCTCCCCTAACGTTTTCACAATACCCAAGTTGAAAAAACTTCATTCGGGGCCCTGGTACGAAGGTAAATAAGGAACAAGAATGAGTTTTTTTTAGTCAGAAAGTCTGAAACTATCTCCCGTTAGAATGCTAAAATGTCATTGGGTGACTTTCCCCACCAAAAAAAAAGCAGTTGCAATCCATGACCTTCAATGCCCTTGATTGCGAAGCACGATTTCTCAACCTTCGAAACCGTTAATGCTAGGTTTACATCCATGTAGCTGCAACACAAACCAAGGTGACCTTCTCAAGGAGTTGTCAGCAAACTGAAGACGCCCTGCATGGTCGATGCCTCCTGAGCTAAGGGTTAATACGAAAGCGTAATACCAGGGCTATGCGACTGGAGCAAGGAAGAAACGGGTTAGGTTGTTTAGTCAGTAAGAGTCTGACACTGTTTTCTGCTCCGCCCAAGGGCGGGACTCGTCATTGGATGATATTTACCTACCATAAAAAAAAACCTTCAAAACTGATAACGCTAGGTTACATCCATGTAGCCGCAACATAAACCTAGTTTCAACTAAGGTGACCTTGTTTTGAAAGCTAGTTTTTTCAAGACTGTTGATTAACAAAAAAGACACAAGACGCTAAGTATACACCGACAGACAAGTTATTCTATCGTCACAACTCATTACACAGCCGTAATCATCCTTATCCGACTCCATAATCTGTAGCCGGATGTTTGTGAACATACCCCCAAGATAAAGCATGATAAATGCTTATAAGTGTCGAAAAAAATGTCATGTGACGTCAAAAAACGGTAATGAGCGAGCGAACGAGTGAGTGAATGAAACATTTTGTAAGGAACGAACGCTTGAGGTTCTTTTGTTTGTGTTGCTGAATGAATGTGAGACTTTCTTTTAATCGGTTTTGAGTGTTGGCGGTGATGTTGTGTGTTTAGGGTTTTTTTTTGTTTTGTAACTTTAAAGCGACTTTAACTTTTTTTTTTGTATAGTGTTTAATGGTTTTCGCTGCATAGGATAGTCATGTATACCATGAAAATTTTCATTTTGTTCCGTACCTATAGGATTAAGTTTTTATAAACAAACTAAAAAGCTTGTATTTTGACAAAAGTTGACTTATAATTCTCAATATATTTTCTTTTAATTTCAGGTTTATAAATAAAATAAAATATTTTACATAAAGTAAATGAGAAACCCCGGGTTACCACTGCTCAGTAACTGAAAGGGTTTATTTTATGGTGGGAAAAATCATATAATGACGAATCCCGCCCTCAGGCGGGGTAACTGCACCAATTTACGAATTGTATTTACATCGTCAGTTCAAACCCAAACTAGCGTTTCATTTTGTGTAATTTTGTCTAAAAATATCGTGAGGAAACCATCATGCCCTTAAATCAATAAATTCAAAGAAATGTGATATTCATAATCCAGTGTAAGGTCCACATGTTTGATTCACGTGTTTGGTCCCTTTTCTAGAAGACAGGAGGTCTGAGTCTCAGCAATGGGAACATTATACCAGCTGGTTCGTTCTCGTGAAGGTAGGTTTCCCTCTCCTTTGCCTAACTTGATGCTCGTCTATGTCATAAAACTTTAGCATGTTTCACGCTTTCAGCCTAAATAGTTTAAGCAGTGTGTTGATAGGTTAGTCAGATTCTTCCTTTAAGTAAATATATGTACATGTAAAGAAAACGAATACCAGTATGCCTCACCATCATCAATTGCATTATTGCCTACCATCGGGTGGGATCGCAGTAAAGAACTAGTTTATATCAATTAAAAAAGTGCAAAAATAAAAATGAAGATAAAATAGTACTTAACGACTTCCATAAAGACGGCAAACCAGCGTCATTCTTCTAATTTATTTGTCCTCATGCTAATCTCACTTAATATTATAAATGCGAAAGTTACGATGTTTGGATGTTTGTTACTCAATCACGCCAAAACGACTGGACGGATCTGTATGAAATTTGGCACAGGCATAGGATACACTCCGGAATAGGACATGGGCTACTTTTTATCCCGGAAACCCCAACCACAACCCCAATACCACACGGGCGAAGCCGCGGGCAAAAGCTAGTATTCTTTATAAAAATGCACACACAGACAGATTCGATGCAGTGTAGCTTCGTGCGTGATGTATACGGAGGCAATTTCAACCTTGCGCGCGCTACCTCGCTAACTATTTGTCACAAAATATGAAGCCACAAAAATTCATGAAATCGAGGTGGCTCGCCGACTTTCATGCTATTTATATCTCTAGGAAGGAAGACCGACCGGCGGCAATTTCGCCGTGTGAAAAATAAATTCAAGCACTCTCCCTTGGCGATTTTTAATCCGAATTTTCTTATGAATTATGCGATGTACATGCAGCGGGGTGAGGGTTGATCGATGGTTGCTGTGGTTATTTTTAGTTGGAAGTAAATCGTTGGCTGTAGTTTAAGTTTTACATCTTGTTAGTTTATTTTTTGTCGCATTACGTAATAAGTGCTAATGAACTAAACATCTAATAACAGGAGATCATTTACTGAGAAACAAGCCCTATAAAATAAAAACATTCCCAGAGATGAAAATGGGTAAAAACCGAAAATTAAAAAATAATCTGCAACTCTGTATGTTAATAAAATTGCATCAAGCATTTTTGTATAGTTGCTACGGCGTAGCATTAAATTTTGTAGAAGTTGCTTGCTACGTCGTAGCCACTGCGTAGCAGGTTTCCTTTAAAATGTAGTAAACATGACCCCATTTTTTTATATTTTAATTAATGTCATATTATATGTAAAGTATTAAATATAAAAATAAAATTATCATTACACAAGAATACAAATAAATAAAATGTCAATGGTTAATAAATAGCCCGCCCAAATATGACAGTATTTAATTTACTGTATCTAAATTCCTCAGTAACAGCCTAAAAGTCCAAGTCAAAAAAAGTGAAATACTCTAAAACATTCAAACATAATTATGTCCCTAGTGCTGATCACACTGACAAATAAAATAATCAGTGTTCTATAAAAAAAATATATTGAATTCCATGAAATGTTGAAAATAACTGAACCCAGTAATGATTGTCCTGATAACAGGCTTGGAATACAAATGATATAAGTGGGGAGGTAATTGTAGACAGACGTGCTGACCGGCAGCTGACCTGCAGATCGATTGACAGGGATATTGAGTCACAACTGATAGATTTTTTAGAAGAAAACGTATTTATTTATTTACTAGCTTTTATCAGCGGCTTCGCCCGCGTACATAAATTGCCATTGCCACTTTAGTTTGGCGATTCTTTATACTAAGATAGCAAACCTTGGTCTTCCTGCGGATATCTTTATTCCTGATTCGATCACGCAAGGCAATTCCGAGCACAGCCCAATACTGTCATCATAACTCTAACTTAGAATCCAGATTTCAATAATATAATACACTAGCTTTTGTCAGCGGCTTCGTCCGCGTACATAAAATATAGCCTATGTCACTCAGGAGTAAAGCAGCTTTCTATTGTTGCTGAAATTTTTCCAATCGTACCAGTAGTTCCAGAGATTACCTCCTACAAACAAAAAAAAAAAAAAATAACCTCTTTCTTGTATTAGTGTAGATTGTATAGATTTATTAAACACTTTCTTGTACACCAAGATTAAAATATATTAAAAGGAAAACTTATAATAAAAAACATACAATCGGCGGCCTTATCGCACTCAGCGATTTCTTCCAAGCAACTCTGTATAATATAGAAACGGCCAGGACACAAAATGGGGTTGCACTTGGTGCAAATAAACAAAAGTAAACGAAATTCATATAAGAACTAAATACTTAAAAAATAATAAAAAATAGATACATCAAGAAAATAAGTGGTAAAACGAATGGTAAACGAATGTGTAATATATAACGAGTATTTATTTTAAATTCATTCGAAAACTGCCCTAAAAGAAATAGAAGTAGGAGCTTTTGTGGAAGTCTTCTTCCCCCTAGCCCAGTTAAAATCGTTTCTTGACGAGTCTTTTTCTACAATCGAAACGCCTCAACCAAGTATTATCTGTATCATAAAACTATTGGATGTTGCGATGATCATGGTAGAAACGATTACATTTCATTCGGTCATTTCGATGTGAACTTGTCTACTAATTTTGTTAAAATGAAGTCATTCCTATACATTTGATTAGTAGTTTACTAGCGTTATCGATTGTAAATTATTAACTTGGCTAGGGGGGCTTGTAAGAAAGAAAAAAGAAAGAAACACTTCTTATTTTACAAGTAATTAACATAACGAAAATATATAGTATAGTAATCCTAAATTAGAAGTATAGTGCGCACGTCCTCGCAAAATGGCCCATCAAACTTGTTCTTCTTTTCAAATCGATGGTAAACTCGTAGAATTGTTTGGCCAAGTTGACTGCAACATCGGTGGTACTCATTGCATCCTCCATAGTGCAGGTATAAGGGCTTCTGGGACACTCCATCGTGTAGCTCATGTCTTCAACAGCAGCAGTAGCAGCAGTAGCAATTTCATGGAAGTAATTTATAGTTCTCTCTATATCTGCACTAGTGCAGAAAAAAACGAGGCCACCTGCCATTCTTCGTCGCTGAAGAACGTGCTGTGCGGTTATTATTTTTAAGCCAGGACTTCTTTTGCCTCTGTGTGTCATATTGTATTTGAAAAAAGACACTATTAAAGCACGAAAAAACTATGAACGAGAACCATTTAATAAAACCGGCAAATTACATGTTGAACACGGGTTCGACTTGCACATTTCGCACTGAAATATTAAAATCGAGCATAAAAACGCCTACAAAATAACCAGTTTTGTTTGGGAACTGACTTTAGTTTTTAAATTTATTTTATTATATTTGTTCCTGCTGCAGTAGACATATTTGTGAAAATTCAACGCTCTACTTTTACAATTTATGAGATACAGCCCGCTCACAGATGAACGACAGACAGACAGACTCTTCAGTAGGGAACCCTAAAACATAACAGACTGTTTTACATTGTGCATTACAACTGTATTACATTCAAAACTACATAAATTAGGTAAATAATAATGAAAATCGTTATAATTATTTTCAGACCACCGATGTCAGTACATTTAAATAATTTAACTTCTATTTGATCACAAATATTAAAACTACTTTTAACCTTAAAAAGGTTTATAATGTCAGTAAACTGAAAACAACATTATTGACATCCAACATTATCGAAATATCATGTATCAATGAATCGTTAATCGATTACACATCAAATGTCGATAGAAACATAATTAGTGTCATAATATTAAAGTTAGTGAACTTTGATCTCGATTAGCCGAACAGTTTTGATAATATTAAGGGCTTTTTCACATGAAGCAACTTTTTTTTATGGTAGGTAAAAAACATCTAATGACAAAAAAGTGGGAAATAGTGTCAGACTCTTATTGACTAAGCTGATTCTTAACAACTTACCCTGTTTTTTTTTTTTTTTAATTAATTGCAATAAAATAGTGCTTGACTTGACTTGATGAGCAGTGGTGGCCGAGTGGTAGCGGCCCTGACTTACGTGTTGAAGCTCACGGGTTCAAACCCAGCCAGGCGCTTTACTTTGTGTAATTTATTTAATCACCACTGCTCTCAAAACGGTGAAGGAAAACATCGTGAGGAAACCGGCATGTCCTAGAACCAAAAATTCGAAGACATGTGTACATCCACCAACCCGCACTGGGCCCGCGTGGTGGATTACGGCCCATTCCCCTCTCTTAGAGAGGAGGCCTGTGTCCCTGCAGTGGAAACATTAAAAAGGCCGATGATGAGTGCTTGACTGCGATCCCACCTGATGGTAAGCAGTGATGCAATCGTTGATGGTAAGGCGCACTAGTTTATTAAGTTCTGTTCCTACATTACTGTTATACCAGGGCCAGAGCCATCCTTTCAGACTCGAAACCTTGGCCCCAGTTGGCTTCGACCCTTGACTTTAGGCAACTAACAACTTTTTAAAAAGTTTCCTGTAAAAAGTTGATAGTTGCTATAAAGTTTGCGGTTGCTGCAATTTTATGACAATCTGTAAGCAACTTTCATAGCAAAATTGCTCAACCCACGTAGCAATCAGCATTCACTGTGACGATGGATATCGAAGGACTTGCTCTCATTTAATTACGTATTCGCCGTCGATGGCGCCAATTTACAATTCCGTATAATATTAAACAGTTGCTTGTTGCGGTCATTATGAACTTAGTCATCGAATAAAGCAACTGAAATTCAAAACTCAAGTTGCTATGTGTGTGCAATTCAATGTAGTAAGATAAATTAAATACATATAAACTTTATTATAGGTACAACAAAACACAATTAAAATAGGAACTTAAAATTAATAGATTGAATTAAAGCAGGAAATTAATAGGCAGTCTTATAGGCGGGTAATTTTTCCTGATTTTTTATTTTCTCACTGTGTTTCGTTTTACAAGTTGTACGTCGCGGGTTCAAATTCATGTTCATTGGGCAGGTACTTTATTTTGTAAACTTTAGGTATGTCATCACCACTACTTACGAAACGGTGAAGGAAAACATCGTGAGTAAATACCGTGGTAATAATTGCCAAACCTTCCTTATAACACGGACTGTGTAGATATATACCTACTTAAACAAGAATTACAGATACATGAAAAAAATTTAAATCATAAGCAAAATTGAAACATTGTGGTAAACATTAATTGAAATAATATTTATGTGTTTCTAGGAACATAATCACTATGTGTAGAGGCTCTCGCAAAATATGAATTTTCTAAAAGCTTTGCATGCAATTCGTAGCTCAGAATCGGACAATATGATAATGAAAGTTGTATTTGCGGTACCAACATGTATGGTGTACTTATCTAATTTAAACAATCAATATCATTGTCATTTCTGCCGATAGACGTCCACTGCTGGACAAAGACCTCCATAATTGTCGCCACATTGAACGATCTCGGTTATCTCGCATTCATCGGATTCTCGCAACCTTTACCAGGTCATGGATCCAACTTGCAGGCTTTCGAACGCTGTGTCTTCCGGTATGAAGTCGCCTCTCCCGAAACCCGGAGCTCTCCCGAGCCTGAACGGTATTCTGTTCTGCAAGTAATGTGTCCTGCCCATTGCTCACACTCTTTAGTTTGGCGATTCTTTATACTAAGATAGCAAACCATTTCTTCCTGCGGATATCTTTATTCCTAATTCGATCACGCAAGGAAATTCCGAGCATAGCCCAAAACCGTCATCGTAACTCTAACTCAGAATCAAGATTTCAATAAAATAATACATTTTACGTCTTCTTTAAGTTAAAAAAAAAATAAGTTAGCGGTTTTAATGAGTATGATTGTGTAAATAGAAATACTTCACAACCGCAAATATATATTTTTACATTACTATCTAAATATATATTTTCTAAAAATGAACGGAAATTTAATCTCCCAGTCTACTTTCGCGTATTCATCTTAAATTAAAATTAAAATCCTTAAATCTTACTGAGGAAACGTACAAAAAGAAATATTTCTTAGTATAATATAATTGGCCACTTTTTCCTAACCAGTGCCTACTTCCAAGGCATTCATTTCAGAACTGAAATTTACAAAGAAGTAACCGGGCCAGCAATAAAATTAAGTGAAGAAAAACTTTATTACGGATCTCGTCTTAGCTGGCGAAGTGGCCACGGTTATAAGCAAAAATTCAAGCTACCAACCTCTGCTGAATAGTAGGATTCTCCATGAATTTATAGAGCCAGAAGAAACTCCAGGAAGGAACAGTGCCTCGGATTTTTAGTCGACAAAAATAAAAATAAGCTGAAAATAATAAAATGTCAGCGACAGGTAAGTTTTTGTACCAGGATAGTAAGTTATTTTTACTTTTTATTGTAGTTTTAAGAACTGTAAAATCTCCTCTGGGCTTGTAAATTACGTGGAAATATAACAGAAACAATGTTTTATGACGACACAGGGGCAGTATACAACTGAATATTTTTCATAACGTAACTATGTATTTGAATGACAATTCATGTTTTTATGACGAGTGTACGTTTTTTTGCTGTTATTATGAAACTAGCGCACATACTACATTTACTATACCATAGCATAACAAAAATATAATTTAGAGAGTTATGTGTTGTTATTAGTAAACATTTTAATTATAAATTAACTTTTAATTAATAATCATTTATTTGCTAATATTATCATTATTAATTATGTATATGATAATAATTGCATTATAGCTTAATAGACTATATTTAAATGGTGATAATTGAATTAGCTTATTGGACTATTGAAAAAAACACACAAAACAAGAACAAGACTATGTTTTTGTCTTCAACGTAGTCTTTTTACAAATGATAGGTTAACATCAATTAAATCACCAAACTCATAAAGTTTGGTATTAAAATAATAACTTTTACCAAAATTGAGAAACGTTCGGTATTAGAGTAGGTATTTATGCCAATCACTAGGGTTGTTGCTACGTGGATAGAATATCGGTATCGCTATAATTATTATGCAGACGTACAGTAATTTCATCATATCAGCCGAGCGAAACCCACTGATGGGCATAGGCCTCCTCCAAGGATCTTCACAACGATCGGTCCTGTGCTGTTCGCATCCAGCGGCTTTCCGCGACCTTCACCAGGTCGTGTGAAGGTACAGTAATTTAACAGCTGGTTAATATATGATGCTGTTTGGGTTTCTTGATAAAGAAATTATAGATGTATTTCCTGTCTTTGGAAGGTCCGACACCGGTATGAAGACTAAGAAGGAATAGTACAGGCCGTTTAGTCAGTAAGAGACTGACACAGTTTCCTGCTCCAGCCAAGGGCGGGATTTGTCATTAGATGACTTTTCCCATCATAAAAACAGAAAACCTAGCAACTAGGTTACACGACGGTCTAAAGATACTGATACTTATCAATATCTTGAACTTTTTGTAACGACTCCTCTTACGACTGTCAAAGATCTACGAATGACAAATGGGATCCACGATTTTACGTGCTTTATGAGGCATGATATGGCTAGAAATGATATTTGAAAGAAATCTGCATTAGTACCTACTCACTGAAATACTTACGACCTAAAACATCAAACTAAATAAAACTGTAAGGAAGATTTTTGTTTCAAATTGTAGACAGGCGAAATAAAAAATATCGTTGCTAACATTTTTCAATCACAAAACTAATAATTACGTACAAATCAGTAAATTACTGCAGTATTAGCAAATGGATTCCAATAATACCAATACCAAAGAAGAATTATTGAAGTGCCTAACCATAGCTCAACCTGGTATAACACGGCAACGCTTTCCAGTTATGATTAAAAATTTGTCAGAAAAATCATACACTTTTTATTCAATCCACAACCGTATCGAGCTAGCCATAAATATTAACGAGAAAGCATCGACGCTTACAAATCCGGCGGATCGCAAATGCGAGTACACCACAATAATATTTTATTAACAGCAACATTATATTTAGCAATAACGTCCCGCACGAGGCTTTCGTACGATTTTTTTGTCGCATCGCAAACTGAACACAATCGGATATCATTAGGGTTATTTATGTGTGCGCCGTGCCGTGGACGCAGCGGGGACGCAGCGTGAACGTGACTTCAATTCTCAACGCCTGTTATCTCGGACACTTACTTTTTCCATTGATTGCCTTTTTTAGATTTTTCTCTCTTCCCTTTTTTTCCGTTGTCCTTTGATGTATGGCGGTATTGAAAATAATTTGTCGGTAACGTGGGCTGGCTACGGCTGTTATAATGCGGACAATTATAGGCATTGTCCGCGCTCCTAAACGATTGTGTCGTCCAATATTTTTTTTTCTGAAAGCGTTCGGCCATTTCGCGATAACGTTTTCAATGTTCTTTCCATAAAAATGAGGCGCACACTTTTTGTATTATATAAAAATTCGGAAATTGGCGAAAGAATACAATACACAATATTTTTGTCGTTTTTATTTGGGTAGGTACTGATATTTTATTCTTATCCTGACTGTATCTTTTTTTTCTCTGAAATTCAAACGTTATTATCATAATAGTGTCTGTAAAGTAGGTCTACATCTCGTAAAGATGATCTTAAATAAGATTAACAGAGGGCCGGGAGCTCTTCATAATTCTGCGTTCAAAAAGTCAATACTGCCTCATTGGTGATTCTTGCAACGTGCGATAAAATAGTATTACGGATACCAGCCCTCCCGTGTCGAACCACACTTAAATGTTACCGAATCGTTTCGCGAAATAGTGTGCTATCAGAATAGTTTGTTTTATTTCTTGAGGTTAATATTTGTATTTTGTTTAGATCGAGTACGGTTTTTGTGAATGCGAAATCGATTATTGACCTCTTTTATAGTGGGTAAAATCGTTTATTGACGAATACCGCCCTTGGGCGGGGCGGGAAACAGTTTCAGGGTCTTCACTGACTAAACGACCCACTCCGTTCCTTCTTAGCCTTCATACCGGAGTCGGACCTTCTTTCAGAAACCGGACCGGGACCCAGTAGGCTTCGGCCCTGCAGTTGGACCTCTACATTTGCTGACAATTCCTTGAGGCGTGCGGGAACAGAGCGCGCCGTCGACGACTTGGCTTGGTCCGGACTGTTACCAGACGACCGGACGGCTAGCTACCCATTGCTCGCCGTCCTCAGCCCCACTCCTACGGTGGCTGCGGCAAGAGCGCCGTTGCCTTTGCCTGATGCGTTCGGCCTCCTCCTTTGCTAGCATTACTGCTTCGCAGAAGAAGGTGACCGCCTGCCACTCCTCCTACACTTAAGGTAAGACTGATGAATTAATGATGATCAAAGAACATGTTTCAAATTCCAATACAAAAAGCTTTAATCAACTCCATCAAATCAAATTACTCTACTTAACCTTGAAGCAACTCCATACATTCCACGTACCTAATACCAACCTTCAAACAACAAAACAAACAAACCTCTTAAAACAATAGCCAAATTAAATTCAAGTTACAAAGCAAAACAAACTACGCTTTAGTATCTGCAGATGTAATCAAATTATTGAGAACCGGTCAATTGCTTGAGACACAGAACAAACAAGGCCAGCCTTAACTGATCACAAGCCCTTTGTGACAACCCTGGTTCGAATGTTAAATGCCTTTTGAGCCAATACAAATATAGACTCGCACTAGGCGTATTGCTTTAGGTTGAGGCAATGGTAGACTGCAAAATTCTAATCATAAGTTTTTATCGTAACTCAAAATGAAAAACCCAGAACCCTTATCGGATATATCGGATCATTTTGTTGTCCGTCTCATCATCAACATCATCATTTCAGCCGAAAGACGTCCACTGCTGGACATAGGCCTCCCCCAAGCGCCGCCACAAAGACCGGTCCTGTGCGTCTCGCATCCATCGGCTTCCAGCAACCCTGACCGTCCGTTGTCCGTCTATTTTTGTTTTATTCGTTGACAACCACCACACAACGCCGTCTAGTCTCAAGTTAAGCAGAGCTTGTGTTATGAGTACTAGACAACTGATAAACATACTTATATATTTTCAAATACATACATATTATGGTATAAATTACACCCAGACACAGAACAAATGATCGTGCTCAAGAAACATTTGTCCTAGGTGGGAATCGAACCCACGACCTCTGGCATAGCAGTCAGGGTCACTAACTACTATGCTGACAGGCCAGTCATCAAATATTTCAAAAGTTCAGAGGACTACACTGATCAATATATAGAAATTTACTGCACACTAGATTAAGCATATCGTATTGTCACTTTGTTTCACTCAGGTGATCTGCAGGTCATACACTTTTACATTGATGACATTAGTGCAGTTTTGACGTTCACGCAGTGTAAGAAAGAGCCCTGTAAGTTGCTTGTAAATATAAAATATTTTAGCAATGTACAGAAAATGTACATAATGTGTGAACGTTCATTACACAATTTAAATACTATAAAGTATTTGATTACAAAATTAAAATACTATAAAGGTAAAACGTTGCTTGAAGAACGATCTGATTAATAACTTTCTTCTGTTTAAGGTAGTAAATAATTATATTTCTACGTATTATAGCACTCTCGATTACCTATGTAGTATTTAGATAGACTCTTGTAGTATTCCTTTTCGAACGCCGATTGTACATACGTTTTTACAACTTAAATGATCTTGAAAAAAAATGCTAATTATCGTATCTTAAACATGGGTGTACGAAATTAACTCAGACAAAAATTTTGATATCTATATTTAGTTTTTTCCTTGACAAAAACAGAAAAAGTTTTTTTTTCGTGTCATTTCCTTTAAAGCGCAATTACGTAATAATACCTCCCGCAGGCAAGGGGATACCAATTTATTACTGATTTTATACCGTTATCACATTTTCTTCTTTGTATGAAATTTAAGTCAGTGGGGTAGACTTAAATTTCATAATCTCCCAACTCCGAGCAACGCAACGCACCCCAAAATAAAAGGTTGATTGAAACGAAATCCCTTAAAACCGAGAGAATATGTGACGTTTAACGTTAATGTTCAACACAGGGCCCCGACTTAACGAAGAATTTATCAACATTCCACCGATTAATAAAGGTGATCTTGTAACCGTGATTTTCATCAATCTTGGAGCATTAACATCATGTCTAGATAGTCTTGCCAGCACTATCCCTGGTGACCTGAACAAATGCAGGTGCCGCCTAATTACCAACGAGAGAGAAAGAGATGGTCATATACATTTTAGCGTGTTAGAAAAGGAGGAGGGACGTTGAACAGTCAATCCGTCACTGTCGTATTGGGTAATCTTGTAAAGCTAGTGATAGATCCAAGCGAGGCGTCGAATCCTCCATGATTTTTGCGTTTGCATTATTAAAAGCTGGTTGACATACGTCAGATAGCGTTTACGGGTTATTTGATTTGTGTTATTGCGATTGTTTTAACAGTGTAATGGATTGGGTAGGTTTTTTATGGTGGGAAAAATCATTTAATGACGAATCCTGTCGTTGGAGTGGGAAACAGTGTCAGACTCTTACGGACTAAACGACCCACCCCGTTCTTTCTCGTCCTGGTGTTCCGTTTTCGCATCAACTCTTCGCGGATTAAGGTAAACATGAGATTTTTCTTTAAATCATTACATAGTGTAAAACAAAGTCGCTTCCCGCTGTCTGACCCTATATACGCTTAGATCTTTATAACTACGCAACGGATTTTGATGCGTTTTTTTTATCAGATAGAGTGATTCCAAAGGAAGGTTTATATGTGTAATAATTATATTTAATATCAGTATTGGACCCTTGCAAAGCTGAGGCGGGTCGCTAGTTATGTATATATTTATAAATAATGCTGCTACTAGCTTAAGTGCTCATGAATAAATATAAATTAAGAGTGAAAAGTTTTAGTACATAACTTGAGTAAAATTACGAAATTGTAGTTTGTCTAAGAATAGACGTCTATCTAATAAAAAATACAGACGGTGATTAGGTATCCAAAAAGGTGAACATTAATTTGTAAAATAATTTGATACGGAGGAGGCTGGAACTTTTGTTCGCTATAACGGACATTCACGCGAAAGAGTTCGTATAGTATGATATACTTAATCACATTGGGACCATAAAAGGCAAGTTTTTTGTTTGTATGTTTGATAAATAATATAATATACACGCACATAGACATGACATATTACTTAATAACCCACACACAACATATGAAAGGGAAATTAGTGTAAAATATTATTTGACTTTAACTTGGCTGTATAACTTCTGTTTTTATAGTGTTCACAAATTTTAATTTTAGTTTTGTTTTTTCTTTGTATTAGTTTCATCCATTCCAGTTAGATTGATATATTCATTCATACATTTCAATACAATGTAAAAATTGTTCATGAAATAAATAATCATACACTCTCAAATTCAGTGGAATGGATTTAAATGAAAGCCCATATCCAGGAAGAGAATATTTTATACCAGTATTTTTTTTTCATCTCTTTTGTAAGGTCAGTTGGAATATTTTTTTTAATTTTCACAAACATCGTCAAAAGCTAATATAACATAGGGCTTATAAAAATTTCAGAATAAGTAGATACTTATTCTGAAATTTTTATAACCCTTTATTTTTATGAAATGTTTATATTTTTATACTAGCTTTTGCCCGCGGCTTCGCTCCCGGCAACAGATTATTCTACTCTACCCTACTCTACCCTACTCTACCCTACTCTACCCTACTCTACCCTACTCTACCCTACTCTACCCTACTCTACCCTACTCTACCCTACTCTACCCTACTCTACCCTACTCTACCCTACTCTACCCTACTCTACCCTACTCTACCCTACTCTACCCTACTCTACCCTACTCTACCCTACTCTACCCTACTCTACCCTACTCTACCCTACTCTACCCTACTCTACCCTACTCTACCCTACTCTACCCTACTCTACCCTACTCTACCCTACTCTAAAAAAAAAAAAAAAATGTATCCTATGTCATTCTCCTGGCTCTAAACTACCTCCCTGCCAATTTTCAGCTAAATCGGTTCTAGCTGTCCCGGCAAACTTCGTTTCGCCTATTTTTTTTTTTTTTCGTTCTCACCGTTTAAACCTTCCCTGAACTATCACGAATATTTCAAGACCAAAATCAGCCAAATCGGTCCAGCCGTTCTCGAGTTTTAGCGAGACTAACGAACAGCAATTGATTTTTATATATATAGATAGATATGAATAAGATTATTAAAAGAAAATAATATCAATTTCATTAGTTGATTTATAATAATTATTGAATTTTATTGAAACTGAAACCCATATTATTCGATTAACAAAAAAATACATTTTTTGTTTTAAGTGTTTGGATTTTTTATTTATTTATTTAAACTTCATGTACAGTAGTGGTACATAGGTGGACTTAATGCAACAAGGCATTCTCTACCAGTCAACCTTTGGGTTAAAAAAGACAAAACTGTGGTAGGTGTGTACAATAAATAAATAACAGATATTTTTTTCTGTATTTTTTTTTACAGTTTTATTGTATAGATTTGTAAAAAAATATAAAATATCCATACAGTCAGTCTGAGAAAAAAGTTTTTATTAGTAATTTAAATTTACCCTTCTTCATCATGAAAAACTGAAATTCAGTAAAGGACAAAAATGGCTTTAGCAACTTTGTTTATCTCACAGTGGATGTATGCATCGTCGATACTGCGCTTGGTAATTTAAGCCTATGTCACATCGATGGAAAGGCATCCGTGTGACGTCACGGTCTAGATTAGGCCTTTGAATTTAGATGTGCCTCTGTCATATGGACTTTCGGAACGTTCAATAAGCTCCCGACAGTGGAGTACCTATGATAGTTATTTTGTTTTGTGTAGATTACTTTTAAGCTTGTATGTTTCTGTTTTTGATAATGAGGTAATTTTAATATTATTGTCATCTTCCTGTTTTTATACCATGTTACTTAAGATTTCCTTTCAAACAACAACAGCAACAAGATATTCATTCATTATGCGTACAGCCAAGGAGTGGAATTCCTTGCCGGAGTCGGTGTTTCCTGATAGCTACAATCCGAGTATCTTTAAGTCAAGAGTGAATAGGTTACTTCTAGGTAAGCGCGCTCCATCGTCGACCGCATCGTCGCTTTCCATCAGGTGATCAATAAAAATAAAAAATTACAACAACAAGACGTTTCCTTTTTAGGGTCCCGTACCGTACCTAAAGGAAGAAACGGAGTCCTTATATCATCAGTTAATTGTCCGTGTGTTTGTCTGTCAAGATCATTTATCGCAATAGGGATCTCAATAGGAAATATCGAGTTGAAATTAAAACTGTATACTCTGATGTGCCGTTGTTACTATTTTGGTGTACAATAAAGTTTATTCTATTCTAAATTGATGCTGTGAAAAACTAAACTCCAAGTCAAAGAAAGAAAGATACGGCTGTGGTTTGTCTGCTGGTGTTTGTGGTCTGTGTGAGAGTCCTACGCTATTTTGCCTAGGTTTTTCCTTTTGGTCTTAATCTTCCTCGTTATTTGTGATACGAAAGTTTACAAGTTTTCTTTTGTGTACAATAAAAAATTAAGCCAGCCATTATATTAAAAAAAAACTAAGCCAAGATTTCGTCATCTTAATGACAAAATTTTTTTGTACGCACAAAAACTAAATATTTTTAGCACAGTAAATCGACAATTTAAGTACTAAAGCTATCAACAATAAGCTTATTAACAATGAGATTTCTCGGAGAAGACCTTTGAGTGACAGAGCAAAATCACATTCGAAGGTCTTCACAAGGAAGCATCCAGTGTACAATACCTACGTATGTAAACCGCCTTATTCGAAAACGCGATCTAATATACTCCTAGGACTATTTATTTCTTTTTTTATTGATGAATCCCGCCCTTGGGTGGGGCGGGAGACAGTGTCAGACTTCTACTGACTAAACGGTGGGTCGTTTTCGACTTTCATTTCTGCTTCAGTTCCAGAGCCCCGGTGTTCCGCTTTCGCATCAACCCTTAGCCCCAGAAGGCTTCAACCCTGCAGTTGCTGACAACTCCTTGAGGCGCGCAGGAACAGTGCAAGCCGCCAACGATTTGGGCTCGGTCCGGATGGCTACCGGATGGGCGGACAGCGAGCGACCCTTAGCTTGCCGTCCGCAAGCCCGCGCCTACGACGACGCCACGACTTTGCCAGATGCGGTCGACCTCCTCTTTTGCTAGCATTACTGTTTTGCAGAAGAACGCGACCGCCTGCCATTCTTCTGCGCTCCGGACCATGGACTCTACCAAGGCCGGCCACTAGATAATCAATGACGTGAATGCTTACCTATAAGTAACTCGTTTAAGACCCCAATTTGTAAGTTTTTCTAAAGGAGAAAAATGGCCATATTACCCAGTTTCTTTTATCATTCAGGACGTGTGACATTATTGCTTGTATCCGAGTCTATAACCTGTCCCTGATGTTATCTACAAAAACATTTCCTATATTTTACAGCGCACTTATTTTTCTATAGCTACTGTAGTTTTTATCCTAGTAAATTGTATAGGTATCTTACTAATATTATAAATGCGAAAGTGACGATGTTTGGATGTTTGTAACTCAATCATGCCAAAACGGCTGGACGGATCAGAATGAAATTTGGAACGGGCATAGGATACACTCCGGAATAGGACATAGGCTACTTTTTATCCCGGAAACCCCAACCCCAATACCACGCTGGCGAAGCCGCGGGCAAAAGCTAGTGTTTTATAAATGTAAAACATCACAAAATGATATCAATGAAATCAATTTATGGATAGGTATCGTATTGTTCAGGTGTTGCTGTAAAAAAAATAAAAATTTCAAACATGCATCCTATCGAATACTGCAATTAGAAACACGAAAGACGGTGTGCGAACGCCGGCGTCCGGGCTCAAGAGTTTATGGGCATTGTAAAACAAATAATTAATATTAAAAAAGTCATTTCGTAATTCTAATGTTACCTAGATATTATAAAGAAAATTAAGAATAATAAAAATATTACAAGTATAAAAAAAATAGAAAGCCTGAATGAAATCGCCGAATGCAATAAGGGCGGCCTTATTATTAATAGTATGATTTTTTTTTAAGTTTAATTTCTAATATTATAACCAACAATTCAACATTGCAACAATGTGTAATTAAATAGAGTATGTCAAAATAAATCGAAGTAAAACAAATTTATTGAAGAAAAAAATATTTAACTACTTATTTACTTTTCTTTTTTTTAACTAAAGGTATTTCTTACCAATAATTCAACATAAAAACCGCAGATTTTCATTTAAAATCATACTCACCCTAGATTCGTTCTCTTTGCATTTTACAATTTTATTTGCTATGAAGTAATTAACAGAATTCCTGATGATCAAAGTTGGTAGTTTTATAACTTTTTCGTTTTATAATTCAGTGCGGAGTTCGCAGTTGCAGAGGTTCGCGAATTGAACTTTTAAAAACATAATTATCGTTTGGGCGATGTTAACTTGTACGTAAACAAGTCGAACTATGTCTAAATTGCAGATAGAGTTAATTCCCTTAAGAGTTAGACGGGTTTTTAATAGTTCTATTTAGGGCTACCACAAAGTGATTAAATCAATTTGTTGTTTCTGTCAGTATATAGAAAAAAATAAAGAAAAACGGATATTCGTACCTCACACATAGAGTAAAAATAAAAATATAATTATTTAAAAAAAAATACATTAAAATCTGTGCAAAACCCTCGAGAATGTGTTATCATATCAAGATGAAGTCTTCTTAGCTGTCGATGGCCTGGGCTAGGCAAGGAATTTGACTGGTTTTGCCATCGACACGCTAAGAATTCATCTACACTATCTACACTTCTACACTAATATAATAAAGAAGTAAAGTTTGTTTTTTTGTTTTTATGTTTTTTTGTTTGTAGGAGGTAATCTCTGGAACTACTGGTCCGATTGCAAAAATTTTAGCAACAATAGAAAGCTGCTTTACTCCTGAGTGACATAGGCTATATTTTATGTACGCGGGCGAAGCCGCTGACAAAAGCTAGTACCTAATATATGGCCACTGACGCTGTCATTAGGTCCCTACGTCAAGGTATTGGCACGTAGTGCTGGATGGAAGGTGGGACATGGTCTACGGAGGCTACGCCGCACAAACACTGTATAAGTAAGTAATTATTACGATAATATGGAATTGATTATACCTTTTTAAATTCATTTTGAAGTATGTACTTGATCATCTTTTATCATTTTTTTTTTAAACTAATAAAGTATCGATCAGGTGAGATCGCAGTCGAGCATTAGATAGATAGATATACTCTTTACTAGCTGTGCCCGCGACTTCGTCCGCGTGGAATAGTTATTTTGGGCATCATATTTATTTTTGCAAACAAACTCCTCAGCTTTATAAATTATAGCTGTTACCCACGACTTTGCCCGTGTCAATTTCTGTTATTATTTTAGACAATTTCGTTTTTAAAAGAACATAATTATCTAAAAGTACTTCATAGAGCTACACCCCAACTTGGGCACGCCATAATCTCGGCGGTAAGTCCCCTCTTTGAGGCGTGATGTCTATCACGGCATCCTCACCTTCCGCATGACGCAGGTTCTCACCGGACATGGGAAGTTCAGGAGATTCCTGCGCGCCGGATTCGTGCGGAAGAGACGCCCGGGTGTCGCCACTGTGTGGTCAGACCGGAGGATACGGTGGAGTACACGGTGGAGGTATCTCGGCGGCCTGGGCGAAATGGCGTGAGGTGGCGGGGGTTATCTGTGACCCCAAAATGCCGGTTAGGCTCAAAAGACAGGTCTATAAGACCATCATTAGGCCTGTCCTTTTGTATGGCAGTGAAGCGTGGCCTGTACTTGAGCGTCATAAGCAAAGCCTGCGTGTCACGGAAATGAATATGCTGCGCTGGATGTCTGGAGTCTCGCGGAAAGACCGCATCAAAAACTCCCGCATCCGGGGCAGCCTTCAGGTCCGTGACATAGCGGATAAACTGCAGGAGGGTCGCTTACGTTGGTATGGCCACGTTTTACGAAAACCGGCAGACTACGTGGGTAACAGATGCCTCGCCATGCCGCCTCCGCCGGGACCTGGGAGACGAGGAAGGCCTAAGAGGCGTTGGATCGACGTCGTAAGGGACGATATGTGTGCCAATGGGCTTACGGCAAGGGACGCGAAAGACCGAGCGAAGTGGAGGCGTCTCAGCAAGAAAGCGGACCCCGGGCACCGAGGTGAAAGCCAAGGTTGGCAACCGGGACTAATAGCGCTAGGATGATGATGATGAAGTCCCCTCTTTGAGGCGTGATATCTATCACGGCATCCTCACCTTCCGCATGACGCAGGTTCTCACCGGACATGGGAAGAAGGAAGAGACGCCCGGGTGTCGCCACTGTGTGGTCAGCCCGGAGGATACGGTGGAGCACACGGTGGAGGTGTGCCCCGCTTGAGAAGAGCATCGCCGTGTCCTCGTAGGGGTGATCAACAGCGGCGACCTCTCGCGCCGGGCCTTGGTTCAGGCCATAGTTCACAGCGAAGAAGAATGGCAAGCGGTCGCCTCCTTCTGCAAAGCAGTAATGCTCGTAAAGAAGGAGGCCGACCGCATAAGGCAAAGGCAACAGCACCCTCGCCGTAGCCGTCACCGTCACCGCCGCGATCCCGCCGATATCCGGTCTCCTTAGACGCTGGCTTGTGGACGGTGAGAAATGGGTAGCTCGCCGTCCGGTTGTCTGGTAACAGTCCAGACCGAGACCAAGTCGTCGACGGCGTGCACTGCTCCCGCGCGCCTCAAGGTGTTGTCAGCAAACTGTGGGGCCCTTCAGGGGCGAAGCTTCCTGCAACTGAGGGTTGGTGCGAAAGCGTTATACCGGGGCTCTGGGAATATGGCAAGGGAGGAACGGGGTAGGCTGTTTAATCAGTAAGAGTCTGACACTGTTTCCCGCTCCGCCCAAGAGCGGGATTCGTCATTGGATGATTTCTACCTACCATAAAAAAACCCATCCGCGCCGCCCGCAAGTAACCCCTCTCCTCGCCCGCCGGCCAGGCGCAGCGTCAAGTTTAGCACATCATGCATCGCGTGTGAATTTTATATCAGAGTTATTTTAAAATTGTAATATCTTCTAAGATGTTCGTTGAAATTAAATGATGTCAATGACAATTTTGTTTACAATTACATACTCTTAATCAACAACACATTTATTTGGATAAAGATTATATTATTATGTTGATAGATCTCTCACAAATAATCGGTAAAAATTGGCTAAATTTGATTCGCATAAAAACGGTTCTAGTAAGTTAATCTTAAAAGATAGACATATACTGTCGCGGACATTTTTTTAAATAATTTTAAGAGGAATAATTCTTTCATACTTATTTTTTTGGTATCTTAAACCGTTTTGGCAGCGCACGCAACGGAAGCCCTCAAAGGTGAATAATTTTCCCCGTTTTTTCCACATTTTCCGTTGTTTCTTCGCTTCTATTAGTCGCAGCGTGATGTTATATAGCCTAAAGCCTTCCTCAATAAATGATCTATTCAACACAAAAAGAATTTTTCAATTCGGACCAGTAGTTCCTGAGATTAGCGCGTTCAAACAAACAAACAAACAAACAAACTCTTCAGCTTTATAATATTAGTATAGATTGAAGGTGAAAAAGAACACAAAAAAAGGCAAAAACAAAAAAAGACTTCAAAATTAATTTAATAATGTTACCTTTTGAAATTATTTTGAAATCCATTTCCCAGAGAAGGTTAAATTAGTGAATTGACGTATAAGTAGGTGATAGACACATTTGATTATTACAACTGTCGTGTCAAGCCAACCACCTGTTAATAATCCACTAACACCATGTAATTAATAATACTCGGTACGATTCGTCAAATATGATTCAACTCTATACAATGTATGCATTCGAATAAAATAGTATACTAGTTCCTTGGAGTTTCTTGCACATTCTTCGCCATAGAGATCTACTCTTTGGAATGTGCAATTAGCGTCATTTTTTTTTTACTTTTTACCACACATTCTAGGGTTAAATTCTTGACTTTTTAAAAGTATATATAGGTTTTTTTTTAAATAAATGCTTTGAATCTTTGAATGATAATTTGTGCGTTTGGATACATACAATGAAAACAAAAAACTTGGTAGATTCTATTTTTTTAATTGATATAAACCAGTGGTAGACTATGATCCTGCTGGGTGGTAAGCAGGCATCCAATCATTAATAGTGAGGCCACTACGGCCTACTCCCGGGACTAAAAGTATTCTTTGTTCTGTAGTCTATCCGTAGGCCAAATTTCATCTTAATTGATTCACCAATTCGCACGTGAAATAGTAACAAACATACACACTTAACTTAGTTGTGTGTTATTTCCTAGTGTTATTTCCAGCAATTCACAAAACCCGCATACCGATACATTTATGATGAAATAAAGATGGTTTAACAATAATTTATAATTAAATATAATTTATTAGCTCCTTACTGGAAGTCAACCTTTAAAAGCCACGGCGTTTATTATTTTATAAAAAAAGAAATGAGTAAACCGCAGGACATCAAAGACGTATCTAAATTATTTTGATCGTTTTCTATTCGGCAAAGAGTGACTTTGATCTTGTATTTCGACTTTATTAATGTTTTTTTTTTTCGCAGTTCTTTAAGGAAAATATTTGGCTACGGTATCTAATCTTGCGTTAAGTCATCAAAGTGTTTAATGAGGGGTTAAACCGTGTCTTAATTGGTTGGCAAGGTTAAGCTGCGATTGGTGGGGTTAATTTGTTCATGGATGACCGTTTTAGAGGTCATTCATAACTTGACTACTAACTCATTTGTCATTCGCATAATTTTTGCGTATTAATGGACTTTTTTTAGGAGGTAATCATCCAATTACTTCTCCCGCCCTTGGATGGAGGGGAGAGTTGAGTCAGACTTTTACTGACTAAAAAAACCCACTCTTATTGCAGCCACAGAGGTGACTGAGGTAGAGAGAAATTAGAGTGGCGGTGCGAAGAGTGAATGCCAAAAATGTCGCCCCTGGACCCAAAGCCTTGCCTGGAGGAGCCTGGGTACTGGTCGTGGAGGTTCTCGGGCCTCGATTAAGAGGACTCGAATTGATGGGCTGCAGGATTGCTTGAGATGTATCATCATCATCAGCCTTTTTAATGTTCCCACTGCTGGGACACAGGCTTCCTCTCTAGGCGAGGAAATGGGCCATAATCCACCACACGGGCCAGTGCGGATTGTTGAATGTCACATGTCGTCGAATTTTTGGTTCTAGGACATTTTTTTTTCGTTTCCTCATGATGATTTCCTTCATTGTTTTGAAAGCAGTGGTGATGAAATAAATTACTCAAAGTAATCCGCCTGGCTGGGTTTGAACCCGCGACCTTCAATTCTTAAGTAGGGGCCTTTACCACTCGGCCACCATAGGCATATGCACAATTCATAATAAAAACAGTTTTATATTGAAATAATAAAGCTGTTTACGAATTGAATCGCGTATTTCAATATGTACTAAGCATTGGCGTTATAAAGGTATGACGTAAACGATTGCAACGCGTTTTTACATTGAAATGATGAATGTGTGTGTGTGATCATATATAAATTAACTGTAAACATAATTTCTCAATTTTATTCTATTTTTTTTTCTAAGAATTTATTTTTTACACGTTATTATGTACATATTTTTTTAATAAATAGAAAAAATCATGAGTGACCTAAAAAACACTAGCAACATCACTACCTAAGTTACTATTGTTTCGTTAACGTCGAACGCTTTGAGTTAGTCACCAATTCCTTTGTTCTGACATTATCTCAACGCTCAGTCAAGTGGTCAGAACAACTATTTCAAGCGTTCGACATTAACGAAACGATAGTAACTTGGTTAGAGGGGCAAGTTTTTTAAGTTGCGATCGTTTCGTGTCGAGTCACTTTCTATAATCGAAACGCCTCAGCGTAAGTATCTTTTATACCATAAAACTACATGATGTAGCGGTGTTCATTGTAGAAGCGATTACATTTTCATTTTGAACGATGTCAACTTGGCTATGAATTTTGCTGAGATGACGTCGTTCACATTTGATTAGTTTTCTTCAATCGTTCACGATTGTACATTATCAACCTGACCCTGTAGAACAAAGATATATTATATATATGGTTTTAATAGCGTAGCATAGCATCAGCCTTATGTAACATATCTTCGAAATTAAAAAAAAAATCCATTTAATTATAAGTGTTTTTTTATGATAAAACCTAGATAGATGAAACCTAGTTTCGGAATTTTTTTTTTTTTTCGGTGAAAATTTAGAGAAAGCGGGTAAATTAAAAATCAATCGGCCCTAGTAGGCACTAGGGCCGATTGATTGACTTCCAAAAGTGATATCTGGTATCCTGGAAAGCAATCCAAAGAAAGAACATATGTATAATTTTAGTCTGTAAAAATCTGACACGCCTTCCCATTCCGCCCTAGAACGTGAAAAGTAATTAGATGGTATCCCACGTTAAAAAAAAAACTCGCCCACTGCCTGACCCATGAATCAAGGTATCAATCAATATTCATGTAAGTTTTATACATCAATTCATATACAGACAGCCAAATCTACGGTCTATCATACTTAAAATTGTGACTAGTTTGTACTGACCTCAGTATTGAAACGTGAAAAGGTATGAGCATAGCAGGCGCCTGATACGTACGCTAAACTACGAAAGTGCTTGGGTAGTTCAGAACAAAAATTGTGTGAAGCGCGAAAAGAAGCCATCTAGTGTAAAATCAGATTAAAATGTTGTTATCGATAACATTACATTTTATTGTTACTAGATGGCGTTGCTGAGCCTTAATTGTTTGTTAATACTTATTTTTATAGTTTCTTTTAGTTTCTTCAAAGATTGAAATAATCTATAGTTTATTTTTAAAAGAAATGAATATATTAAAATTGAATATCATTTTAGAAATATCAAATTATCTACGTATTAGTTTTCAAACTTGAGAGGGTAGTTGAATATGTATATATTAAAAAAAAACCGCATCAAAATCCGATGCGTAGTTATAAAAATCTAAACGTACATAGGGACAGACAGCGACTTTATGATGAGTGAAGCACTACTGAGGGAAGTTTTTTTAAAAATTCACCCTCTTAGGGGATGAAAATGGTATCCAAAATTTGTATGTAGTAATCTACTGCTTCGCAAGTGAGCTAGTACTATTACAGAGTAAATCCAAACATACCAACTAAAATATCTGAAATAGCTTGAACAACAAACAATGCTTTACAAACTCAGTGTAAATATATACGTATGTATTCTATAGCTATTATATTGGTAGTTGCCACTTGAGTAAGTTGTGCAATAAATAATATTAGTTGAATGTGTCCGATTCAATAGTGTTGTAGAAATACTTACTGTTGCAGGTCGATAAATCATAGTAAAGTTTGTTATTGTTTTAGTATAGTGAGGTGAGGTTGGAGTTTCGATTTCTTGGAGTTTGTTTTAAGTGTAAGTTAGTATCTGTTTCAGTTATTATTTTATTTGTAGATAGTAGTGATATGAACAAGATGAAACATAAGTGGGTATTCAGTTTATTACAATTTTTTTTTTGATCCTGCATTTTTTCTTTATATATATCGTGACCAGATTTCAGAAATTGATCACTTAATAACTAAAATGACCAGATTGTTGAAACGACTTAAAAGAGAGAGAGATTAGGTAAAAGGTCTAAAGAACTTTAATATTAAAAACGATCTGGCCAGTTTTACTTTTTTTTTATGGTCAGCAAAAATTATCTAATTTATTGGAAATTAGATAATTTTTGCTGACCGTTCTTAGAAACAGTGACTCTTACTGACTATTGATCCGGCCACGTCACTTGGGTGCATATGGGGCCCCACCACGATCTTCGGGGCCCAAGTCAACCTCCCCTGCAAGTTGGGGCACCTGCCGAACAGCAGATGAGGCTCTGGCGCTGGCTTTCCCTTTTAGGGTTGGGAGGTCAGACGGCAGTCGCTCCTGTAAAGGCCACAAATAGCCACTAAAAATGGTCAAGTTTAGAAAGAATGTTGCCACGGATAGGGCGCCGCCGCAAAACGGCGCGCAGGAGATTCGCCCGACTCCTGTGGCAAGTGGGCAAGGGCTACCGTGTATGGGGCGAACACGGCCAAAGACGCGAGCCCCAACCCGGAAAATCCGCTTCGCCAGCCTCAACATTGGCACGCTGACCGGACGCGCGAGAGAGTTAGCCGATGTACTTCTCAGGCGAAAGGTGGCCGTGGCATTCCTGCAGGAGACTCGGTGGAAAGGCCGCAGGTCCCGGCTCATCGGGAATGGCTACAAGCTGATCTACACGGGTGCAGCCGGTGGGGAGAACGGGGTGGCCGTTGTACTCTCCGAGGAGTTTCAAGACGCAGTCCTGGAGGTGAAACGCTACAGTGATCGGCTTATGGTCGTAGGTGTGCTTATTGACGGGGTTGTAACCCACTTGATAAGTGCCTACGCACCTCAGGTCGGTTGCAGCGACACTGAAAAGGCTGCGTTCTGGGATCAACTCGGTGGGGTGCTTCGTGGCATCCCGTTGTCACAGGGAATCGTCTTGGGGGGTGATCTGAACGGTCATGTGGGTGACAGGTGCAAGGAGTTTGAGCATGTTCACGGTGGCTTTGGATACGGTAGCCGTAACGCGGAGGGGGAGAATATCCTCCAAACGTGTGCGGCTGCCGGCCTTGCCATCGTGAACACGTTCTTCAAAAAGAAGCCCGAACACCTGATTACCTACAAGAGCGGGAGGTACGCTACCCAAATCGATTTCTTACTCACACGGAGGCACCACATCAGTAAGGTGGCCAACTGCAAGGTCATACCCGGCGAGAGTCTCACTGCTCAACACCGTCTCCTTGTCATGGACTTGCGCGTCAAGCCTAAGGTCAAGTTTGTTGAGCGCCAACAACGCCGAATACGGTGGTGGCGACTGGATGAAGCCACGTCCCAGTCGTTCGCGTCGGCCATCGGCGATAAGTGCGACGGAACCGATGGCGAACCGGTGCAAAGCCACTGGGACAGGATTCAGGTTGCCATCACTAAAGCGGCAAAGTCGGTGCTCGGCTTGTCCAGGGGCGGCCGCAAGTGTGACAAGGAGACTTGGTGGTGGGATGACACAGTCCAGAGGGAGATCAGAGAGAAGAAAGCTCTCTTCAAAACGTGGCAAGCTTCCAAATCTCCCGAAGACCGCGACGCATACAGAGCTGCTAAACGTGCCGCCAAGAGGGCCGTAGCCAGAGCCAGACGAGACCACTTACAGCCACTTTATGATAAGTTGGAATCGTCTGAGGGGCAAAAGCTCATTTATAAGTTGGCACGTTCCAGGGTCAAAGCGGCACTGGATATCACTAAGTGCCGCTGTGTAAGAGACCCTGACGGCAATCTGTTATGCGAGGACCTCGCGGTGAAGGAGAGATGGCGCTCGTACTTCCACGAGCTGCTGAACAAGCAGCACAAAGAGGTGCTGTCTCCGGTTCTCCCTCCAAATCAGGGACTTGTGCCCCCGGTTACGCCTGAAGAAGTGCATGTGGCTCTTCGCCGCATGAAGAACCGGAAAGCTGTCGGTGCCGACGGAGTCCCCATTGAAGCCTGGAAGGCGATGGGACCTCGTGGTGTGGGCATCTTAACCCACCTATTTAACCGCATGCTCCTCACCGGAAAGATCCCGAGTCAATGGAGACTGAGTATTATCACTCCAGTCTTCAAAGGCAAGGGATCGGTGCAGGAGTGTGGCGACTACCGTGGGATTAAGGTTATGTCCCACACCATGAAGCTCTTCGAGCGGGTGATTGACTCTCGGATCCGGCAGGAGTGCACCGTCTCGGGATGTCAATATGGGTTTCGACCAGGCCATGGCGCCATGGACCCCATCTTTGCCCTAAGGGTTACCATGGAAGGATACAGATCGAAGAATACGCCTCTGCACCTCTTGTTCCTAGACATGCAGAAGGCCTTCGACTGTGTCCCCCGTGATGTGATCTGGTGGGCGCTGAGATCCAAAGGAGTGCCCGAGACCTATGTTGACATCATCCGAGATATGTACCGAGACTCCGGTTCTGTGGTTCGGACCGCTGTTGGCGATACGAAACCCTTCCCCATCACCGTCGGAGTTCACCAGGGCTCTGTCCTTAGTCCGTTTCTGTTCAGCGTGGTGCTGGACGTGCTGTCCTCCACCATCAGGGACTTACATGAGCAGCCGCCGTGGCTGCTCATGTATGCAGACGACATCGCGCTGGCGGACTCGGACAGTGGGCGCTTGGTTCGACGTGTGGCAGCGTGGAAGGAATCGCTGGAAAACGGCGGTCTGAAGATTAATGCGGCGAAGACCGAGTACTTGGCCTGTAACACAACTAACGCTGCTCCTGTTCGCATTGGCGAAGACACAGTTGAGCGCACGGAACAGGTCAGGTACTTGGGATCGGTGCTCCACGAGTCCGGGGACGTCGATTGCGACGTCGAGTCACGTATCTCGGCGGCCTGGGCGAAATGGCGTGAGGTGGCGGGGGTTATCTGTGACCCCAAAATGCCGGTTAGGCTCAAAGGACAGGTCTATAAGACCATCATTAGGCCTGTCCTTTTGTATGGCAGTGAAGCGTGGCCTGTACTTGAGCGACATAAGCAAAGCCTGCGTGTCACGGAAATGAATATGCTGCGCTGGATGTCTGGAGTTTCGCGGAAAGACCGCATTAAGAACTCCCGCATCCGGGGCAGCCTTCAGGTCCGTGACATAGCGGATAAACTGCAGGAGGGTCGCTTACGCTGGTATGGCCACGTTTTACGAAAACCGGCAGACTACGTGGGTAACAGATGCCTCGCCATGCCGCCTCCGCCGGGACCCGGAAAACGAGGTAGGCCTAAGAGGCGTTGGATCGACGTCGTAAGGGACGATATGCGTGCTAATGGGCTTAAGGCAGAGGATGCAAAAGACCGAGCGAAGTGGAGAAGACTAGGCAGGAAAGCGGACCCCGGGCACCGAGGTGAAAGCCAAGGTAGCAACCGGGACTTACGCTAGGCTGATGATGATCCGGCCACGTCACATACATTATATACGGCTAAATTGTAATCGTTTTAATACCGTAGAGAATCGATCCTATACATGAAAAACTATCGATTTGTGAAGATATTTCTTTTTAATAAACGTCAGCTGAGAGAGTCAATGACCTGAAAGCAGTTGTCTGTATAGTAACTGTTTTAATTATAGGTAAACTGCCTAAAAACATCCCCAACATGGCCACGTTAGATTCTAATTCGCAGAATTTTATAGACAGAAGGTGAGCTACTTCGGAAACCCGCCCATTCAGGCCATCAATTTATCGGCACAGCCATTTGTTGGAAAAAATATGTTTTTCTCTCGGTAAAGAACCTTCGTAGTCAACAACCGTGGCAAAGCGACTATATTACACTAGTGGTAATTGCCAGTTTTGTTTCAAAACTTAGTAGGTATGTAATTAAGTACTGATAAGTATTTATTTGAGAGCAGTGGTGGCCGAGTGGTAACGGCCCTGACTTATAAGTTGTATGTCGCGGGTTCGAACCCAGCCAGGCGCATTACTTTATGTAATTTATTTCATCATCATCACCACTGCTTTCTAAACGGTGAAGGAAAACATCGCGAGGAAACCGGCATGTCCTAGAACCAAAAATTCGAAGACATGTGACATCCACCAATCCGCACTGGGCCCGCGTGGTGGATTATAGCCCATTCCCTCTCCTAGAGAGAAAAGGCCTGTGTGTACCAGTGGGAACATTAAAAGGCTGATATTGAAGTATTTATTTACACTAGAATAGTTATTCATAACTATAAAAAACTTTTATACTAAACCTAACTATATACCTACATATAAAACAAAAACACTCAAAACACACTTAGGTGTCAAAGTACTCCTCCAAATCGCTGTCATCCGGATGTCATTAAGTACTTAGTTTATTTTTTTAATTATCTTTATCAAAGATAATTACAAATATTTTTCGTGTTATCTGTTATTTAGTACAAAACATTACATAAAATAGTAATTAATTTATTTTTATAATAATCTAAATCAAAAATAATTACAATTTTTTTTGTGTTATCTGTTATTTAGTACAAAAAATTACACAAGAACAAGTACTACTAATTCTATCAAAACGAAAATTAAGTTCCCATGTAAACGTTTACTGATGGTTTAATTAAATGTTTTGTCCATCTTAAAATTATAACTAAATATTTGAATTACACTTTCAAAAGATCGGTAATAAACAATATTACAGTCTTCAAAATAAACATATATATAAACTTTACTGATAAACTCTGAGACAAAGGAATAAAGTCTTTCAAATTAAGTTAATTTTCTTCAAGCGGTGTTTTAATACATAGTCGTTAGGAACATTAAATACTGCAAATCTGATTATAGGAGAGAGACGAACCGTTCTGAAGACTTGGCATACGTTTCTGAGAAATGCTTCAAATATACGTAATTATCTCCTTAAGAGTCGCATTTCGGGAGACCATTTTAATTTGAACGTTTTGGGCTTAGAGTAAAGACTCCTACAGACAGGTGTACTCTCGTTCTTGTCACATGTGACGACGCTTATTTTAAGTAGATGAAATAATCTACACTAATATAATAAAGAGGTAAAGTTTGTTTTTTTGTTTGTAGGAGGTAATCTCTGGAACTACTGGTCTGCTGCTTTACTCCTGAGTGACATAGGCTATAAATTATTGATATAACATGGACGCGGGCGAAGCCGCTGACAAAAGCTAGTCTTCTTATATAAAAATGATTAGCTGTTCATTACTTAATTTTGGTCTTGAAATATTTTTAATAGCTCAGGGAATGTTTAAACGGTAAGAAAAATAAAACGATGGTACGAACTGTGCCGGGACAGAAAATTACAAATAAATTACAATCAGACAGAAAACACAAATTACATTTTTTTTTTCGTGATAAGTCACGAAAAAAAAATGTCTGGAGTGTGAATCGATCCCACGACCTCCGGCTAAGCAGTCAGAACCACTAACCAATAGACTTATAAGGCAATCAATTTCCGAGTAATTGCTGACATCACTTTAGTTTCACGTCACGTAAGTCTGAAGACTACACAGACAACCGGTCTGAAGTGAACTGCAGAGCCGAAACTCTAAAAAAATGGTATTAGTGATGTCGCTCTGCAGCATCTCAAAGGCAAGAGAGGGACATTGTCCGGCCCCTCACGAGAGGTCCCTAAGCTCCAACCTAAGTAAATGCGCTCAAGATTGTCATCGTTTGGTTTTAGATGTATCTTGGTCTTTTCATCTCTTTTAGACAGAAGTTTAGGAGTACCTATTATTTTTAAGGTTATATATAAAGAAATTAAAAGTATAATTATTTACAATCGTAATTTCATCTATGAAACTAATAAAAAAAAACTTTATGAATATAATCCTCTTTCAAATCTAAAAATATTAAAAATAGCCCTTTTATTATGATATCCAAAACAACTGCCAACAAAACAAAAATTTATGACCATAAGACATCTGTTTTAAGTTTTTTTTTTATTTCACAAAATACAAAATATAACACAAAATATAACAAATTTAACGACATTTACCAAATTAAAATTTTAAAAGCTGTTCAGTATTTAGAACTGTCAAAGAAACAAACTTATGTATATACAGGCTAACGTCCTGTGTCCCTACAATTAATTACCCTTTGCGTTCTTACGAAAATTCCTGTAACCCTGCCAACACTCTTAAAATTATTCATATTAATCTTAATTTCAAAATTATTCCATCTATTAACTGAATGATTTTTATTACATCTAAAACTTGAGCTTTTTTTCTTTCAAGTTATGTTCGTTAATCGCGATAAAATCGAAAAAAAAAGTAACGATCTATTTTTTAACGATCAGTAGTCGAGTTTACTTTTGCAGTCCTGAAACTTCTGTTGAGAAGAGATGATCCTCCGACCAGACAGGTATTGTGTCTAATCCGGGCCACTGCCCAGTATCTGATTTCGGAGTGTTGTACATGTTGTAAGCGTACAGTGCAGGATTTTGAATTTCAGTTTTTATGTAGTTACACTCATATCAGAATATCATGCATGTCACATGTGTTAAAGTTATTTAATTACTTTGTGATATTTGTTGTGAGTTTCATTTCAAACTAGCGACCTCGCTCGGCTACGCACGGATGCAATTTCCGACTTCAACATCAAATTTAACAAATAAAATCAAACGAAAAAAATTCGTTATGAACCTTGTCCCAACAAAAAACAATCAATTTGGTTAAATTGATCCCAACTGATACTCTGTCATATACGTGGCAATTGATTTTTTTAATAAAACAGATTAAATAAAAAGCTATTTTTCACTCATACTGCAACTTTTTATAGACAAGACACTTCTAGACCACTTCCATTAATCAACTTTCATATTTCCCCAAGTCTAGAACAAAACAAAAGCGAGTCGTCCAAAAAAAATGGAGCTTTTCAGTCCTTGGAAATACTATTAAATATCTGAAAGGACTTGGTAGTGATAGGCCTTTGCCCTTCAATTGAATTGTAATAAATATGCAATAGTACTTTGAAAAAACTTTTTGACTAAACTTTCTGAACTTGTACCAAAATGGTACAAGTGCAGAAAGTTTGTCATTACGACCGAGTGTGTTATGGAGCCGAAGGCTGAAGTGACAAGTTTGCACGTGTTTCAAACGGCTTTTTTCAATACACTTACGCCTCGTGAAAGAAAGAACCAACTGGAGCTAAGGGTTCGTGTCTGAAAGAAAAGTTCTAGCCCTGGTATAGTCTAGTCAGTAACAGTCTGATACTGTTTTCCGCTCCGCTCTTGGGCGGGATTCGTCATTGGATGATTTTTACCATAAAAGAAAATAGTTTAGTAGGCAATGTAGACTTTTAGAGGAAAGAAATCTGTTGAAAAACCCATATTATTTAAGAAAAGAATAAATATAAAATAATTAAGACCAAAAAAGGGACCTGATGCTGCCGCCAAGATAAAATATGGCCACAAACATACTTTCTCTTTTACGTGAAACATTATAAGGTAATCGAGTACTCCCAAATCAACTGAAGCAGTTAGATGCTGCAGGTTGGCTATAAACGTCGAATCAGGGTGATATAGGGCCGACAAACGACTCCAGTACTCGATTTACTAAGAACAAAGAAACGATTTTCGCCTACTTTTCTTTTGTGGGGGAGCCGACGACAGTAGCACTCTATTACCAAGCCATTCATTCGCTCAAATGAGCCGCTTAATTTATCGTGCCTTTATAACAAATAATCTGTTTTAAAGTTACCGGGGCTTTTTGAATGCAGCGGAGGTTTGAGGAAGGTTTTTAGATGATTTTTCAGTGACGTGTCTGTTTATTTAAAATTGGTTGGTGAAATGGTAGAATTGTTGTTTAGAGAGTATCGTTATAGCCTAGTGGACGAAAAAGTAGATCCACGCTTCTCACGGTTTTTTTTGGGTAAAAGCCATCCAATGACATCTCTGCACTCTTAGGTGGGGTGGGAGATAGTGTCAGACTTTTGCTGACTAAAAAACTCAATCCAGTTCCTTCTTTGAATACGTTCTAGGGCCCCGGGTGTAATTTATTTATAAAATATATGTATTTAGAAATACAATAGAACTATGTTTAATCAGTACTCTAGTACAAACCTATATCATGAGCTCTGCTTAGCTTGGGATTAGAGTACCTACTAGACGACGTTGTGTGATAGTTGTATAATATATATGCCTCCATAATCTAAATGGTTAAAGATCTGAGAAGACTGAACTGGAAAAGCTAGTGAAATACAGATTCAAATATTTGGCATATGAAATCGCAAGTTTTAGTTCAAAATTGCACTCGGTAGAGCGTGGGCACTTTGTCGTAGCGAAAATAATTTTCAAGCGGATTTATTAAGAAATCGCATGAGTGAATATTTTGCACAGTCGGTGTTTATTAAATACTAGTTCTTGCCCGCGGTTTTGCTTTCCAGGCCACTCGAAAACATGTTTTTTCTCTTGTCAGACAGACAGACAAGCACCTAAAAAAAAATTAATAATTTATCGACTTACTGTAATCGTTTTTTTTTTTACTTGCAATAATCTAGTGCTTGACTGCGATCCCACCTGATGGTAAGCAGATGATTTTTTCTTTTGCATCGTTATAACTATAGATACTTGCAATCAAAAGCGAAATATCACTTTCTAAAATCACAGAAATTTACTAAAACTACAAACTTAAAATTTGACAGGTAGGTTTCTTATAGTGTGTAGACATTCGCTAAAACTAATTTTATGAAACTCCATCCCTAAGGAAAAGATGCCGCTGGCATACCTACTTACACATACATTTATATATAAATACATACATGATATATTTATATTAGTGTAAACTTAATATGACTGAAATTATGTTGACATGTGATTCCAGGAAAATTGAAAATTAGATTTTGAAATTAATATAGATGTTTATGAAATTTTGGGGGGTATTTATCTACTAAAAGAAATACTGTTGTGAAATTAGATTGCACATGTAACTTTATTTTTTGTTTCAAGAAATAATCATCATCATCAAACTAGCGCCCGTCCCGGTTGCTACCTTGGCTTTCACCTCGGTGCCCGGGGTCCGCTTTCCTTCCTAGACGCCTCTTGCGTCCCTTGCCTCAAGCCCATTAGCACGCATGTCGTCCCTTACGACGTCGAACCAACGCCTCTTAGGCCTACCTCGTTTTCAGGTTCCCGGCGGAGGCGGCATGGCGAGGCATCAGTTACCCACGTAGTCTGCCGGTTTTCGTAAAACGTGGCCATACCAGCGTAAGCGGCCCGTTTCAAGAAATAATAAAAGTATATAATTTATGATGTATACTAAATAGAAAACAAAGTTTTTCATATTGTATATTATAACATTACAATTTTTATAAGTAAATAAAAGTTAAAGTAATAAATATAAACTTGTGAGAATCGTGCAGAATTTTATATTTGTGGTTCTCCATATTTTTTTTAATAAAAATATTTTTCACCAAAAGTAATGAAGCTCGCTTCTATACTTTACATCTCGATCTTGAAATAAATTTTCTAAAATTGACGTTGACGTCAAATCGTAAAAAAAGAACCGCAACGAGTTGGATGCAAAGTTATTACTTTTGTATGTACCTACAGAAATGGAAATACGAAGTCGTTTCTCCAATTTTGGCACAAAACTGTAAAGTCGACTCGAGTTAAGTTTGGCGAAGAATAAAAACATGGCGGCGTCTAACAGGCAAAGTTTTGTCCTCAGACAGGAAGGTTTTTCACCAGAAATGTGCGAGACTGCTAGACGAACCGCAAGGAACAAAGCCACATTTGAGATCATTTCATTTTCTTACACTGGCGTACTACTGCTCTGATGGAAGGGCTACCGGATCCATAACAAAAGTATTTGCATACTTGCAAAGAATAGCAAGCAAGCATAGCAGCAGCCTTATTCCATCCCACTGCTTGGGCTCAGGCCTTCTCTCTAGAGAGGGAATGGGCCGTAATCCACCACGAGGACCCAGTGCGGTTTGGTACATGTCAAATATCTTCCAAATTTTGGTTCTAGGACATGCCGGTTTCCTCACGATGATTTCCTTCACTGTTTTGAGAGCAGTTGTAATGAAAAAAATCACACAAATTAGGCCTGGCTAGGTTTAAAACCGGGAACTCGTAAGTCGGGGCCGTTACCAATTGGCCACCACCGCTCTCAAATCGGGCTGAACAGAAATAAAAGTACGATCTCTTGCCCCGTCGGCTGAATATTAATCAAATAGCTACATATCTGGAGGTTAAACTAGGATGTGATTTATGAAGCGAACATTTTTATCGAAACAATCGATCGCTATAGACGGCTGGTGCGTCAAAACAGTAATTTATCACAGTTATCTCACTCAACCACCCGCATTGTCTGCCGGCTGCATCGGACCTCACATAGAATTCGTGGTTAAAAACTCTCTGTGGTATACTCGTATTGTGTACTTGGGAGGCTGAAGCGAAATCGTTCCGGAACGCTAAGGGAATACAGGTGTTATTGGATTATTTTTACCCACCGAAAAAAAAATGTATAGTACCTATAGTACAGGTGGATTTTAGTCATTAAAAGTCATGATTCTCTTGTTTCGGTACTAGCTAACTTAGGTTTTATATTTACGTAATAAAGACCTTATAGGTATTTTAGTTAGCTGTTAGCGAGTGTGGTGTACCATATTGGGTACACTGATGCCCAAAAGATTTTTTACGCTAAGGGAAAAAAATGAAGGAATACAGGTATAATAGTGTGAGGATTTGCGTCATGCGGAACCACGGGATTTTTCTCACACATCCATATCTGATCTGCTAAGAAAAAATTGGGTCGGTTTATAACGTAAGGTGTTTTTTTATGATGGAAAAAATCATCGAATGACGAATCCTGCCTTTGGGCGGAGCAGAAAACAGTGTCAGACTTCTACTGACTAAACGACCCACCGTACCTTCCTGCCTTAGTACCAGGGCCCTGGTGTTCCGCTTTCGTATCAACCCTTGGCTCCAGAAGGCTTCGACCCTGCTAGGCCCCTACAGTTGCAACGTAAGGCGTGTATGCTTAACGAACAGGCAAAAGTATCCTCTCTATAATAATTATTGTTTATGTGTATTTTAGACTGAGCTACCAATTTCTAAAGTGGTTAGCGATTATAGTCACAACGATAGGTACTAACTAAATAGTGTTTCGACCGCCACCCACGTACCCTACATGAATACGTGTACAATGACGTCACAAACATTTGAACCCGGTCCAGTCACACGTGTATGTCATTTACGTTCATTTAAAGCAAATTGTGGAGAAAATTGAAAGCTATTGTAGTAGACCTGAGGCGGAAGAAAAGAAAGTTGACTTGTTCGATTCCGAAAATGGTCAAATTGAGATGTATACTTCACTGTATCTTTAAAGTGGAATTAAATATGTCCTTTTAAATAATTTAACTAGCTCTTCGTTTAATGAGGGTGAGTATCAGACATTTTCTGACTAAAGCCCAGCTTTATTAATTGCCCTTCACTTTCTAAGGTTTTTTTTTGGCATCTGTACCTGAAAAAACGGAACCGTTATAGGATCACTTTCTTGTCTATTTGTCTGTCTGTCTGACCCTTTATCTCCAGAACGTGTAGAGGTATCGAGTTGAAATTTAAACCGTATCTTTAAGTCTGCGGTCCCTTGTATCTGTAAAAAAATCAAACATCTAAGTAACGCAATAAACAGATGGCCGCTTATGGTGTCAAAAAACTCTCAAGGAATCGAAAATTCTCGTTGCATTACAATCCTGAAATTTGGCACAAAGCAAGATCATATAGCACAAATTCAAAATCTTTCCACAATCATGAGATCCCAACGAAGTCATTTTTTTTGGGGTTTTATCATTTACAAAAAGAAAAATTTCTTAAGTAATTAGGCCTAGTTTGTTCAAGGTGTGAAGTTCGATAGTGTGATTTAAATGTATTTTTATTCAATAAAAATAGTCTTTCAAATGTTATAACTTGATACAACACTGAGTACGGAGTCTATATCTAAAAGTTCCTATTGTTCTTTATGCTAAGAGCCGTTTTATAATTTTCTCCTGGAAATGACAATTTCATTCCTTTTGCAACTTAAACACATTCCATTTCAATTTCATTCCTTTTGACTTGGGTTCAGAACAATACAAAAACGAGATCTCGTAATGAGAAGCAATATATTACCTAAATTATCTTTCTATCCCAACCAACTAATTCTCTAAGCCCAAAAGGAATTACGTAAACCAAATCTAACAAGCCAATCCCATACTTCCCGGATCTTCAAACTAATCATTTCCTAAAAGCTTCCCCAAAAACTAGATTAAAAGGAAAAACCTCATTTACCGTCCGCCCAATGACAATGAGTTTATTTCCCGACAAAAACTAATAAACGGTAAGAAAGAGGACATTTCCTTTCGGACATGTTTCGAGTTGGTAACTATGGAACATAACAGTCGTGAACAGAAGGTTAGTTTCATACGACAAGTGAAAATGTACGCATGCAATGAAAAGGCTCAGCAGCACCAATGGGTAAATAAATTCTTCAGCAGCACCATATCGAGGTCAGCATATATTACAGATACAACGAAGCCAGAAAATCTGGCATCAGTTTTGCCATAGGACATTGTGTCACCCAGTTACTGGGTTTCGAAAGTCAAGTGGCAGATCTAAAGACTTATAGTGGAGAAAACTAGCATTTACATATGCATTCGATTTAACTGGAAAGTTACTCACGTAAATGAGTACAACCGCATTCGTAGCTACTTGCCATTTTAGAAGAAGTAAAGTGCTAAAGGTATTATATATGATAACGCAGCTATGTCAGTCCAACTTCAGAACTAAATATTGAGCCCTGTCCTCGTGTAGTGGCCTTTCCAAAACAGAGTCAAGCTTATTGACATCGCCCAAATAATTGCCATACTTAAGGGGCTGGATACATTCCTCCCAGAACAAATTGTCGATAAGGTTGAAAAGTTTATTCGCGGCCGCATACTGAAAGACGTAGTATTGTAAGGCCTTCTACAAGATGGACTGATGACCCGGTAAGAGTTACAGGGACAAGATGTATGCTAGATACTCAGAAAATGGATCGTTGTGTTACCACACAACGATGCATTTTCTGAGTATCTCCTGGCTACCGCCTTATCCAAAAGTGAACGTCTTTCGGCTAAAATGATGATGATGATTTTGAGTAATTTTATATTATCGTATCTATGCGTATATGTTTTCATCCGTTGAATAGAGCTGTCCTTCTACAACTACTTATTCTGTGACAATGAGGCCGAAGGAAGGCTGATCACGTTCTTGTTTTGTACTTTCTGTAAGACATCATACCTAGTTAGTCTTCTTGAAAGGTTATTTCTTAGCTTTACGGCTAAATACAGTTTTTGTGTGAATGTTTCTGACACATGCTATTGAGGTGTCGTCTTGTCAATTCTATACCGAATGTGGTTTTTATTCGTGTTTCCTTTTTTGTTGATTTGGGTGGGATTTTCTGGTGCCTGAATAGGAACTGTGAGCCTTTGAAGAATTTGTAAAGATACTTTTAAAAAAACGTAGGTATATCTGCCTTTCTAGACCTGCTTTTATGTTGTATAAATACGGTATAATCAATTCAAAAAAGATAACGGTACCTAAACACATTAAAGCGCTAAAATATGAAAAAAAAATTATTAAGACACTTGATAACTTTTGAAACATGGGCTAAGGAACAAAACCGTAAAATATGTTACCTCCATTTTTGACAACTACGCGACTCATCTGCTAATGTGGTCTAAAGCACCAAATTGGTATCAAAGCCAGGGTGTATTCAATGGTTCTGGGTATAATATGAATCTTCGGACTACATACAAATAATCGTCTCCTCCACATTGCTCTAGGCTTACCCACTTCTCCTTTCTTGTTATATATATATTTCTTGCTATATCATTTTGGAATGTACGCTCTCTCTGAATGTCAGGATGGCGACTAGCCGATTGTCCTTTAAAATGAACAGGCGTGAGTACATTCACTAGAAATTTATTTACCACAACACTGACTGGTTGGATACTTGGATTTATTTTTCACAATAATATTGCTTGTTTATATTTGCGTATAAGAGTATGAACTTATTAGTGGTTTTTTTCCGTATGTGTATTTTTTAAGTTGTAATTAGATACCATTTTAAATTTCTTTACTACCCTAAGGTCAACTAGTAGAAAATACATGAGGCATTAAAGTCCGACTTTGTACAGTGTAATGTAGGTACATAAAGTATTTAAAAACAAATAAAATATCTAACGTAATACTAGTTCAAAAATGCAATAGCCAACTTTAGTCTTTAGTTTTTAAATGTGTACATTAATCGTACTAATAAAATAAAACGTCACTTTTTTTAGTGACAATACACTTACTCATTATTCGAAAAAATCCCTTGAAAAAAAAATGGCACGAAATAACCATAATAACTCTACCAATAAACCTTCCACGAAAAATGATGAATTCGACACTTCTACAACACAATACCGCTGACCTTAGATGTCCAGAAGCTGATAACCAACAAATTTTCTCCTCGGTTACCCAAAGTAGCTCGCGATAAATAACTCCTTACCCTTTCCACCACTGATAATAAATAAGCAATTCCTTTGCAATAATTCGCATAAAACTAATGGTTTGAAAACGTGACAACTGAAGCGAGAACCTGAGATAAAAGTAATCAAAGTGTCGTTAAAATTATTTTAGTACGACATCGTTTCGGAACAATCCCTATACTCATTCGGCTGATGAGTAAAGGGATTGTTGATAAACTATATTTACTAGGAGCCGTTCATAGGTTAAAGGGTTACTTGTATCAGTGTACTTGTCCAACTGTATATTTATACACATACCATCTCTATACATCGCTAGATATAATTATGTATATACTATATGTATTATTTATTTATTTATTAAACACTTCATGCACAAATGTACAGAGGCGGCCTCATGCTTATCGTGTATATTTTTATTTATTTTTCTAAATTTCGTTTTGCTAGAGCCTCCTTCTTTTTTATTGTATGCATTTACATACACTGCACCCATAGGTTGTCTGATAGTTATCGCGCACTCACACCATTTCAACACCAGCTACTGGGGTCCAATTTTATTTTCAAACTATCCAGGTATCCACTCAAATATATCCACGAAATTTCATCTAAATCGGTCAAGCCATTTAAGATAAACTAGGTTCCAAACACTCGTACAGAAGAATGATATACAAAATTTACTTGTAGGTAGAAACTTTACATGTACTTGATAAAATGTAGACACTGATAAAACTTTATAACACGGAAAATCACAAAGTTTGCTTTTAGTCAGTAAAAGTCTGACACGCCTTCGCCTCCCTCCCTCCATAATTAGAATAGAAGAAATAATTGGAAGAATCCCTTCATTAATATAACACATTATTAATAACTAGTTTTGTCAGCGGCTTCGCCCGCGTACATAAAATATAGCCTATGTCACTCAGGAGTAAAGCAGCTTTCTATTGTTTCTATTTTTTTTTCGGACCAGTAGTTCCAGAGATTGCCTCCTACAAACAAAAAAAACAAACTTTATCTCTTTATTATATTAGTGTAGACAAAAGAACGCATAGTTAGAGTTATATTTTGACGTATTTGGGGTTTATTGTTTGGTATAATATTTTATTTGTATCATTTGTATTGTTTGAAAGTAATTATACTAATGAAGTATTGGTGGTTAACACACGTTTTCAACATATTTTTGAAACAGTATTATAGCATTTCATTTAATAAGAGGAATTCCAAAAATAACTGATATTTTAACACAATAATTAGGAGAAAAAATTATTCTGCGTATTTGCGGTTTTAGGTTTTTATTTCTGTGTATTAATTAAGTATTGTTAAAAAATTGGTTTTTATATGAAAATTTAAATAAAATGGAGGTGAAATTAATATGAAAATTGTATATTTACTCATAGTTATTAATTAACGAGTGTCTTTTAGGGACTTGAGTAAACTTTTTTGGACTTTTGAGCGAACAAATGCTCATCAACTAGAGCAACTCAACCGCGGATTCCGTATAAACTTAGGTTTATAATTGTTTGTAAGAGAAAACTGTTTTTTTTTTTAATATAATTGTAAATTATCTTATAAATTATGTGATAATTATACCTATCAAAGTCAAAGTATAGGTAATAATAATAAAATTTGCCAGAAACATGGTAATGAGGATATTGAATACAGTAGCAGTAAGTTTTACATATTATACAAATTTCAGATAGTATATGTTCATTACAGATTACTTATCTCTATTGAATAAAAATATTATAATCCTTGAATAATGAGAGATCTGGCTCTTGCAAAACAGGGTCACCTATGTTGAATAACCGCCATGACAACATTGCTGTTTACATAAAATTTTATAGTTCTAGAATTAAACTCTTCAATAAACATTTTTGAAAACTAAGGTTTTTGAGCGTCTTTATTCGAAAAAAAAAGTATGAATTTAATTTCGCAAAATTTCATAAAGCTGCAAGAGGACATCGGTGTCCGCACATCTATTGTCTTTTAATTGTGTTGGTTACGGTAGTCGAATGTTAATTGGGTTTTCATAAGTTATCTACACTAATATAATAAAGAGGTAAAGTTTGTTTTTTTGTTTGTAGGAGGTAATCTCTGGAACTACTGGTCCGATTGGAAAAATTTTAGCAACAATAGAAAGCTGCTGTACTCCTGAGTGACATAGGCTATATTTTATGTACGCGGGCGAAGCCGCTGGCAAAAGCTAGTTTACGAATATAATAATGCTATGTCATATAAGTATAGCGTACGCAATGCGATGTTCATATTTATGGGCAATATTGTTTGGTTTATGCGAGCGTTTAACTCGATTCTCCTGTAAATAGTCGTAAATCCATGGCGGGTGTACTCGCGCCATATCGAAGATTGGTCTAGAGTGAACGTCAAATATTTGTTTCATTTTTTCGTTTTCACGAAACAGTTTTCAAATTTATGACACTCGACTTGTCTAGTGCCCTGGCCCAAGGGGCTTAACCTGAAATGGACGCGCGGCCGCCGCCGAGGAAAATATATTTCGAAGTTTACTGGTCCATAAATAACGGTGGAGTGACAGGGTGATGATAAACTCTCGAGCGAGAGTTCATCTCACGTCGCTTGCTGAATATTGAACGAACACAAGCCTAATGTAATGCGCGGGCCACACATACAATAATTGTGCTGATTACCAATGAGTGGACTGACGCACCAGTCATCTGGTTAATTGGACGGATCAAAGCACCAATGATCGGTGCCATTTTAGATACATGGTAAAATCTGTTTCATGGATAGATAACTTGTTTATTTAGATACTAGTTAATCATGCATCTAAATTTCGGACTGCAAAAGGGTAGAAGCCTACTGGGGTCTACTAGTCAGTAAGAGTCTGACACTGTTTCCCACTCCGCCCAAAAGCGGGATTGATTGATGATTTATGCCCACCATAAAAAAAACCGTAGGGACCCTGCAGAAGGGTCGAAGCCAACCGGGGCCAAGGTTCTGGCCCTGGTATATACGGCAACGAAGAAACAGGGTGGGTTGTTTAGCCAGTTCGTCATTGGATGATTTTTACCCACCAGTAAAGAAATCTAAACGTTGGAGGATTTTATATCACCAATAGTTTTTCAATAGAAAAAAGATTAAAAAAAAGTTTGTTTTAAATTTCGAATCTGGTAAAGAGGGAAACTGTTAAGTTATAAAACAAGGAAGCACATACTGAAATGTAACGTAACCGCTATTAGGTTTAGTGTGTACAAAAGTGATAGTGAGAAATTCCCACCACGCCCTACTCCCAGGGCTCTAGGATTAAGGCAAAGAAGGAACGGGGTAGGTTGTTTAGTCAGTAAGAGTCTGACACTGTTTCCCGCTCCGCCCAAGGTTGGATGCTTTTTACCTACCATAAAAAAAACTCTTACTTATACCACTTTTTGAAATATTATTAATTCATTTAATAACCTAGAAATGTTTAAAAACACCCTTACGAGTTGTATTTTTTGAGTTATTTAATGTTTAGTATTAATTATTTTCAGAAGAGCAGTGGTGGCCGAGTGTTATCGGCCCCGACTTACGAGTCGTAGGTCGCGGGTTCAATCCCAGCCAGGCGCATTACTTTGTGTAATTTATTTCATCACCACTGCTCTCAAAACGGTGAAGGAAAACATCGTGAGGAAACCGGCATGTCCTAGAACCAAAAATTCGAACATGTGACATCCACCAATCTGCACTGGGCCCGCGTGGTGGATTATGGCCCATTCCCTCTTCTAGAGAGAGGAGGCCTGTGTCCCTGCAGTGGGAACATTAAAAGGCTGATGATGATGATGATGATTAATTATTTTCACAAAATAAACACTGCTCACTATGCAATTATTGCCGAGTTCAAACAACCCTTTCCACGTTTTATTTTTCTATATTAATACTTCATTAATAAATATATGTATATACTTAATAAATATACAG